>OX031056.1:22727500-23977500 GCA_943736015.1 Tridacna crocea | reverse complement strand
CACGATCCCTGCTCTCAAGTTCTCCACGCTACCGACTGAGCTACCGGGGCTTGGCCCAGGATAGTTTGGAATGTCACAGATAGAATTGTCGTCGTTTACTTTTAAATCTTCATACAATGTATCTAAATTACTTTGACAAAAGCAGACTTCTTGGTTGATATTATAGTGGCATCAACCCTTTCAGTACTTTAGACGAAAACATGGTCTTTTAGACTGGTCCATATTGAAAGCACTTGCAAATGACAAAATAAACGTAACTAAAGAATTAAAATTTGTTTCCAGCAGGGTTAAAACATTGTTGTAACCAGCATTTTCTCCTTTTCTTACAATGTTTTCAAAAGGCTTCTATCTCAGGGTTGTAAAACCAGGGATTGTTTGGTGGATGATGGTAGAAACAGGTCTGTAATTACGAAGTTGATTTCTTTTACTTGTTTGTCTTGTATAAAACAGGATAAACATAACTACACGTACATCGGCAATTTCAAGTCAGAATTCATTCCATCATATGACTAATTCTACAAGACTCTTACATGGATGCTATGCAAAGTTTTTCTGTTTGTAACGGCATTTCCTCCGTTTCCCAAGCTTCAAAAGCTTTCTTTATCAGGGGCTTAAGAAGTCGGGATTGTTTGGTAAAGGCTCTGAAAAATATAGTGTTGGGGTGTCAAGAGCTGAATTCTTACAGTCGTAGGCTAACCGTTTGGGTTTTGCAATCAATGGTTAGGGAAATCTACAACAGGAAAAGTCATGAGAAATATAACACTTTGATGGAGTCTTTCGCATTTTTCTGGGAAAAAAAATGGAGTTTTCTAGAAAGGCTTAGGGAAATAGGACGATTTTGCGATCATGTTTCAATCGACCATAGTTTGCGGTCAAAGCACCTTCTAACAAGTACAAAATGATAAAAGTGAAAAAGCAGGTTTTATCAAACACTCTCTTGTTCGTCTTGAACGACGCCAGTTCTTATGGGCAGATGTGTGCGTTTTCATAGTGAATGTATGCGTTGTACCATAAATCTCCAATCATTAACAAGAGCCGTCAGAGACGGGTTATGCTCCCCGAACAAGAGCTTGTCATAAAATATAAGAAATTGATATAAATTCACTTCTTTTATCCTAGAAAAACCTGTTCATGCCCCCAAAAATTTGAAGTGAAAAGACAATTACTATCTTAGAGATAGCCAACACAAACTTGTAGAGGACAATAAGCCCAATAAGCCCCCTTTAAGCCCCCTTTTCCCATAAGACAATATTGGATCATTGCAATGAATACAACGGGTGTGTGGTTTGTGGCATTTTTAAATAATAATTCAAAATTCGAAATTTCATAAAATTTTGAGCAGTCATGTATTAAATATTACATAAAACAATTTTTTACATGAAGCCCCCTTTTTCCGAGACGCAGCCTGAAATTGAGAAAAAAAAAGAGAGGTACCTGGGCAACGTTCCAACAAGTTCAGATTTGAAATTTCACAAAGTTTTGAGCACTGATAAAGGAGAACCTAGTGAAAAACAATTTTTTCCATGAAGTCCCCCTTTTCCGTGATGCAGCCTTAATTTGAGAAAGCAGGAAAGAAGTATTTGAGCATTAATAATTCATAGATTGCAAAAACAAAGGGCACAGGTTGAAACTTGTAAACTAAGATATAACCATGAAATGTTGACAAATGAACAAGATATTAGTAAAAATTGCAATTTTGTAATAGGGCACCTTTTTCATTTTACAAGAAACCCCCTTTTTTCCATGTCAGAGGGTTAAATTGAAAAACACATAGATAAAGAAACAAGAGCACATGGTGAAACTTTGAAAGAACAATATAACCATGAAGTTTAATGAAATTTTGACCAAATCTGAATGAAATATTAGTAAAAATTGGATTTTTGCAAGAAGCCCCCTTTTTCCATGACAGAACGTCAACTTAAAAACGCCCAGATTAAAAATAGCAAGGGCACATGCTAAAACTTTCCATAAACAATATAACCATGAAGTTTCATGATATTCTGACAAAAACTGAATGAGATATTGGTAAAAATTGCAATTTTGCATTAAGCCCCTTTTTTCCATGACACGGGGTCAAATTGAAAATCCGGGAAAACTATATCGGCGCATTACCCTGAGGAATTCATATATGAAGTTTTATCCAATTTAGTCCAAGGGTTGTGGAGAAATCGCTTCGGACGGACGGACGGACAGACGGACGGAAGGACGGACGGACAGACGGACGGACGGACAGACGGACGGACAGACGAAACGGCGACTATATGCTCGCCCTTCGGGGAGCATAAAAATATATCGTCGGTTTACGTCGAAAACGTCGTAAGTACAGCTTGTTACAACAAGGTGTATAGTTACGAGGTTTTCGAAGTAAACCGACGATATACCAATGTGGAAACATTACTAGGCAATAGCTGGAACAAACATACACAATCGGAATTGATAACGGCGTTAAAAATACATGTACGAACTGTTTGTCAATTGAAATACAGTTAGAAAGATATTAATAGAAAATTAAGACTCAAGTTTTCTTTTTCAAGAGAAGCCTTACATATTTTCAAACCAGTAAACCGGAGTATGTCCGGGCGATGAAATGTACTGTTCAGGTGCATATACACCAGATACAGCCGAGGGATTTGATGGCTCCCATCACTGAGGTATGCCGAATGGCAAGCACGTAGACTGTCGGTAGTCTACCAGTGATACGGGGATTTGTATTCAACTCAGTATGATGGCGATATATCTTGAGTTTTCGATTGCAAAACGAACATTTCACGATTTAAGCGCCGACAATGCCTTTTTAAATTAAATGAATGTAGCCTTACAGTTTATACGACTGCAAAGAAAACCATATTGCCTGCAACACGCCAAAAGGGGTATTCGCACATTTCCGTATAGTGTCGTCCCGGACCAGCCTGCGCAGTCCACGCAGGCTAGCCTGAAACGACACTTTCCGCTTTTATGTAATTTTCTGTTTTCCTCAAGTCTACTCTAGTACAAAACCTAATGGAGTCGTAAAATACCATGTCGGGTTAGCCTGCGCGGACTGCATAGGCTGATCCGAGATAACACTTTACGCAAATGTCCGAATGCCCCTTTCCGTATGTTACATACCAAATTATGCACGATGATTTAGATCCCAAAATCCACTTTGTCTAACGAACCATTGAATTGTGTGATAGAATGGTCTTTTGATGTGCAGAAAATTGTAAACATAAATAACTGAGTGAATCATGAGGTATAATGGCCCTTGACATTAAAAAAAGTTAACAGTGGCAAAGTATATATATTGATCTTTGTCAGCCTGTGCTGACTATGCATGCTGACACCGGCGATACTTTATGCGGATGCATTAATTCTAACCTCGTATTTCCATGCGTATGACTCCTATGATTTATATCATGAAAATTAGTATACAATGTATGTCGTAGGCTTACTTCACAAACCTGGTACCTGCAGCTTGTTTCAAGCTGTAGTTACGAGGTTTTTAAAGTAAACCTATGATATACCTGACATCTGATGCATGATTCATGGCAGAAGACAGACATAGTACAATGCACAGAACAAATGAAGTATTAGAAAATACCATGATCATATCAAAATAAACGTAAATTCTACCAAATTTCCAAGAAAAAGTGGGGGAAATAAATCACATTTGCGGGAAATCTATGAACAGACAGACATATAACACTAAATCTACGCTATTTGGTCTGGAAAATCATTCTTTTATACAGACAGTTCCCCCCAAAACAAATCTCTACAGTATCAACATCAGATTAACTACCGACGGGAAAACATGGTTTCCATCATTTAAACGGGTGATATTGGGGACAGCTTGATTAACCCTTCCTCTGCTAAGCGCGACTAGCTGACCTTTTGCGGACAGTCTAGATCAAGATCAGACTGCACAGAACGTGCAGTCTGATCTTGGATCTATACTGTCCGACAAGGAGATATTATTTACCAACACATAACTTTGAAACAGCAATGTTTTCTATTCTTCCAAAGACATATTTCATAATTTGCAACTCATTTTATTAGCAGTCTTTAAATGCTTTCACATTGTACAAATCTAAATATTGTTATTTGATAAAGGGGTTACCAGTAAAACCTTTAGAATTTTCGATAAAATGGTGGCTAAATGGTGTGATTTATCCTTGAATGAGAAAAAAATATAGTAGGTAAAGGAGTATACATTGATTGCTGCCATTTTTCTCTTTTTCCAGTGAGGTTTTCAAAAGCTTTCCCATTCAGACTTGTGGCATCATAGTAGAAACAGGCACTAAAATAGTATTTAGAGGACCTCCATGGATGTGTTTACGTTATTAATATCGAATTAAAAATTTAATTTTAGTTATATAGCAGGATAAGGGTTAAAAGAACGTTCTAAGAATGGTAGAAGTTCAACCATTTAAAAGCGATCCAAATAGTTACCCAATCAAAATTTGTGTTACTTTCAAGACAATAATATATTTGGTGTCGAGGGCCTAAGATTACAATAAAACTATTGAATATTGAATGGTGCTGACGATAAACTTTATTACAATTGAGACGTATTTAAGGCTTTGCCGAGAGCACTCAATACAAACTGATACTAGTTAGTCAGTCTTATCGTCATGCTCGCCTATGTCCAACAGTGTACTTGTCGCAAAATAAATTTTTTTGTGTTCTGTTCTGTTCTTAATTCTCGACAAATCGGCTATGTCTAGAATATTAAGTGAAAGTCATCATTGTTGAACTGAATATATGAATATGGAAGAAAAAGAATGAAGTTTTTCACAAAAAGCTATTTCTTGTTAAAATTCCTCTTTTCGTTTAACGGTCTTTTGTATAATAAGAATTTCGAACTTTTTTTCCTACATATCATGATACAGGAAAAATGTGGTTCTATTGATTTATTGAATAGTGTTTAAGCCGCTTTTAACATTGTTTCAGCCATATCACAGCGACAGTTTACATATTCGTGTATTCCTTGGGTTTAACCAGTACTAAAGTGTCTTGCCCAAGGACACTCACACGAATATCCCAGTGGATCCTGTGCGGCTCGAACCTGAGGCCTCCTGGTTCCGATTCAGATGTGTTCCTCTCAGCTGGTGTAATGCAGAGAAATGACCCCCATCACAAAATGACAATTGGGTCATTTCTCTACGTAGAGGAATGACCCATGGGTCATTTTTCTACGTAGAATAATGACCTGGGTCATTTTTGTACGAAGTGAAATGACTTCTGGATTAGATATGGCTCCAATTCTTGTATTTGTCAATGAAAGAATTAAAAACATAGTGGAAAAGGAGAAAATGCTGTTTACCAGCATTTTCTCTTTTTCCACAATTTTTTCATACGCATTTTTTCCCTTTAATGTCGTTAAACTAGGGAACTGTAGGTTCAGAGTGAAAAAAAAAACCCAGAACGGCTTTAATTTCAAAAGCAATATATCTTTGGTTTTGATATCAAACGCCATCAGAGTCAAGTGAATATGTTATTCAGAGAATTTATGAGCATTTCAGTAGAGTTGTGTTTATTTTAAGGTAAGACCTGTGTAATGCAAAACAGCTATTTCCACTAAAATATCATCCTGAAAAATTAGCTATAATTAAAATTGAGTATGATTGAACTACTTTCACCTTTTCATTTTTTCCATTTTTTCCTTCTTTGAATTATCATTTATAAATCTAAAACCGCTATATTCTCAATTAAAAAAGAGATAATAATTACCTCCCTTTTTAAAAAACAAACAAAAGTATCAAAAAGTAGTTTCAAGATAGACATAAACGGAATTTCTGATCCGTTAGAAATGTGCAAAAATATTATTTCTGCATAAATCCTTATTTATCCTTATTTAACAACCACTTAGAATTTTTGCCAAATGTTCACCGGAAGTGCATTACACAGGTCTTACCTTAATACTTTTTATATTTGTCATGACATTTCTTTGGTAAATCTGTCTATTTTTGCGCCATTTTCTGACAACTGTTATAAAAATCCGCTTTTTGACTAATGAGCTCCTACCTCCTACATTCTCCTATTACAATTTATAGAGTTAGCTAAATTTTTGTTTGTTTATAATTTTCTTTTCTCTTTGTTGTCTTTGTGTTGCCTTTCTTCCATCACTTTGTTTTACTGCCCTAAACTACCCGGTCCAACACATTTTTAACCAAGGTGGGAGAATCTTTGACAGAACAAATCAATTGAAACTCAATTACTTCCAACCAAACGGCGAACTTTTAGAACTGTCCTAATTGAAAGCATTCGCAGACGACAATGTGAAAGTTATACTGAATAGCCGTCTCTGTCTTTCAAAGGACAGAAATATTTTGGAAAAAGAAGAAAATGCCCTTTTTCTTTTTGCTTTGCATGTGCTGTCTGTAAATGCTATCAATTTGGATAGGTCTATTTTTTTGCCGTGTGGTAACGAGTTAACCCTTTGCCTGATATGCCAATTTGAGGCTCTTCTATTTCAGGAGCAAATAAAGACATGATGTCAAAAATATGGACAAATAAGGAAACAAATATCTACTTGAGTGGAAAACACTGTGGGAAAATGAGAAATTGCTCCTTTTCCCACAATATTTTCAAAAGCTGTCTGTTATTAATACGTCAAAATGACTATCTATGGGGTAAAGGGTTAAGATACTAACCGTGCTATGTGAAAAAGGGTTTAAATACATCTGCAAAAAAACCCTATCAAATCCATTTCAGCCTGCGCATCCGTGCAGTCTGACATGTCTACTTCAAAGGACCATTCTACCTTACGATTCGAAAGATTGCTGGACAAAATGCATTTTATGGACCCATAATTATTTTGTGATGACTTGCCGGTTTTAACCCTACACAAAACGTCAAAATTTGAGACAGGTCCAAATTGAAAGCACTTGCAGGCGACAAAAATAAATGTAACTCAAAAATTGAAATTTGTTTCCAGCTGGGTAGAAAACGTTGTGGGAAAAGGAGAAAATGGCGGTTACCTGCATTTTCTCCTTTTCCCACAATGTTTTCAAAAGGCTTCTATCTCAGGGTCGTAAAAACCAGATACATTAAACCCCTATTTGTCAGAACGTGACTGATTTCGAAAGATTTCTTGGAAAAAAAAATACTTTTTGATTCCGGTATAAAATGTCAAAGAGTGCCATTATCAATTTGTTCGAAACATAATATTATATCCTTACAAAGCTGAACTCCTATAAATTATAGTTCTCCCACGTTGATATCATACCTTTTGAAGCCAACTTTTCATGTATTGAAACAGAAAACTTTTGAGAGAAAGAAAAACACAGTAGATAAAGGATCATATTCTCCTTTTCTCACACTTTTTTTCTTGCATCTATGTAACGTTATTACCTCGTGGCAAAACAATTCCGTGTTTTGAGGACCCTGAGATAGAAAACTCTTAAAATATTGTACACCTTAAAAAACATCGATGGAAAAAGAAATAAAATATCACGTGATTATGGCGGGAAGGTTGGACTTTTTTCCCGCTTGCTTGAAAACTATGAAAATTTAATGGAATAAGCCTGATTTCGAACTTTTATTGCTTAGAATTGGTTTAGTCAGACAAAAGTTATATCAGATCATACTGTATCACAATATACATGTACCTTTTGTGCGGCGTGAACCCGTTACCAAACAGTCCCTGGTTTTTACGACCCTGGGAAAGGTTTTCAAAAACTTAGTGGGAAAAAGAGAAAATGCTGGTAACCAGCATTTTTCCCTTTTCCCACAATGTTTCTGTCCTATCAAAGACCTAAGGCTAATTTGTACCAATTCTGAATTTGATGCTCTTAGTTTGTTGGTGTCCAAAATTTGTTGCCTGGGACAGCCACAAGTGAAAATATTACTAATGATTTTCACGAGATGAAATAAATTTCGATCTTTCACCAAAAAAACAACAACAAATTTTCTATCTAGTTCATGCTTTTGACCCTCTCTGGGGGCAACTTAATCAAAATCCAGTACAGTTTTTTTTTTCGGTTATTCTGCCCAGGAACGTATTACAATATTACGTCAAGCGTGAAAAGGTAAGGTAAATGACGTCATATTTCCATCAATTCAATTGAAGAGTTAGCATATTATTATAGGGTTAATTCACGTTTTTTCGGTCGTTAACATTCGCAGAGGCCCGAAAAATGCTTTAACGCCCGAGTACGAAGCACGAGGGTGTTTAAGTATTTTGAGGGCCTCTGCGAATGTTAACGACCGAAAAAACGTGAATTAACGCTATTATTTCATAAAGTAAAGGTATTTTAACAATTATTTCCACAGATAGCAAAAATATTTCCATAGAAATGCAAATAAGCGAATTTCAAATGTACTGTACGTACATGGGTCAAAACCGGAAGTCGGCAAAGAAGATTTTGTTACGATTAGGAAAGGGCCGTTAGTCCTGTATGCCAGTTATGATTCTCTCGGTGTACATACACTTCTATTGATTTTTAATACACACTGGACCTTTGTGGAATAAACTTTCACACATTTGGACGATTACAACTAGGATGGATGCGTGAATATATATTTCTGTAACTGAAGGCGACAGAGGGTTCGATATACATCAAGCGAGCGGACCGATCACGTTAAGAAGTGGGTGGGATGTAGCTGGGTTAGAGTACATTTCACGGGTGAATTTTTGTTCAGATCTCGATTAAACTGAGATTCTGTGCAAAGGTTCATTTGTGGTGTACTAATATCATCAAGGACATGCCATGAAAAGGATCGAATATGGTGCGAATTCCTACAGTTTGATGGTCGGAGTCTAGGGAAAATCTGACAAGGACAAACGTTTACAAGGTAAGCCCGAATCGAGGATATTGATAGTACAAAGCCGGTCGTTAACAGCGCGTGAATTTACTGATTAATACACGTTTTCTCCCGTTATCTGCCCGATTTTTACCCGTTATACATGCTTATAACGGCCCGAAAAGGCACGTTTTATGCAATAATATAGGGTTAATTCACGTTTTTGAGGTCGTTAACATTCGCAGAGGCCCGAAAAATGCTTAAACGCCCGAGTGCGAAGCACGAGGGTGTTTAAGTATTTTGAGGGCCTCTGCGAATGTTAACGACCGAAAAAAACGTGAATTAACGCTATTATTGCAATGTGCAAATTATTTTAACAATAATTTGCACAGATAGCAAAAATATTTCCATAGAAATGCATATAAGCGAATTTCAAATGTACTGTACGTACATGGGTCAAAACCGGAAGTCAGCGAAGAAGTTTTTGTTACGATTAGGAAAGGGCCGTTAGTCCTGTATGCCAGTTTTGATTCTGTCGATGTACATACACTTCTATTGATTTTTAATACACACTGGACTTATGTGGAATAAACTTACGCACATTTGGACGATTACAACTATGATGAATGCGTGGATATAAATTTCTGTAACTGAAGGCGACAAAGGGTTCGATATAAATCAAGCGAGATGACCGATCACGTTAAAATGTGGGTGGGATATAGCTGGTTTAGAGTACATTTCACGGGTAAATTTTTGTTCAGATCTCGATTTAACTGAGATTCTGTGCAAAGGTTTGTTTGTGGTGTACTAATATCATCAAAGACATGCCATGAAAAGGATCGAATATGGTGCGAATTCCTACAGTTTGATGGTCGGAGTCTAGGGAAAATCTGACAAGGACAAACGTTGTTTACAAGGTAAGCCCGAATCGAGGATATTGATAGTACAAAGCCGGTCGTTAACAGCGCATGAATTTACTGATTAATACACGTTTTCTCCTGTTAACCGCCCGATTTTTACCCGTTAATACATGCTTATAACGGCCCGAAAAGGTACGTTTTATGCAATAATATTCATTATTTCATGCTTTCCGGTAGGATATCGAGAAATAGCAGTGAAAATATTTTTCGATGTTACACTGGTCCCACCAGTGAAAATACCGATTTTTACGTTTTTGTTGCCTATGTAAATTGCACGTGCCTCACAACCAGATAGGAAATATATAGAGGATATTTGTTTTTTTCGGTGAAAGATCGAAATTTATTTCATCGAGTGGACACCATCGATAATATTTTCACGAGTGGCGCAGCCACGAGTGAAAATATTACCGATGGTGTTCACGAGATGAAATAAATTTCGATCTTTCACCGAAAAAAACAAATATTCTATTTATTTCATGCTTTTTACCCTCTCTAGGAGGAGCTTTATCAAAATTCAGTACAGTTCTTTTCCCTTATTCCCCGTGGCGTACCCCTCCCGCATAGCAACGTTACGTCAAGCGCGAGAGATGTAAGGTATATGACGTCATATTTCCCATCTGGTTGTTAGGCACGCGCCATTTACCTAGGCAACAAGAACGTGAAAATCGGTATTTTCACTGGTGGTACCAGTGTAAGATCGAAAAATATTTTCACTGCTATTTCTCGATATCCTATCGGAAAGCATGAAATAAGACGTCATATACCTTATATTTCACACACTTGACGTCATATTGTAATGTGCGTTGTTCATGATGCAGGAGGGGTACGCCAAGGGGAATAACGGAAAACTCGACGGGATTTTGATAAAGCTTCTCCCAAAAAGGGTTAAAGGCATGAAATTAATAGAGTATTTGTTTTTTTCGGTGACCATAACCTACCGGAAAGCATGAATTAATCTTTCGTACTTAACCCTTATTATACTGCTATATAAGTTAAATAAAACTTTTTCAAAGCGACAGTAGAATCCCGAATAATGCTACTTCAAGCTTATTTTTGGAGGAAATAATCTCCTTATCGGACAGTGTAGATCTAAAATCAGGCTGCACGTTATGAGTACTCCGATCTTGATCTACAGTGTCTGCAAAAGGTCGATGAGTCGCGCTTAGCAGTCAAAGCCTTTAAGCATGAACATATCATTTACTTTTTTTTTAATTCTCGATAAAGTAAATCATCACAGTGTCACCTTTTTCAATTGTACAGACTCAAAATGTAAAGAAGGTATACCCGTTAAGGTTAATTTCTGCTTTTCCGGTAATGTTTTCTTTAAAAATGCCATTTTTTAAACAATTGAACATAATTATGCATGAGTAAAAATAGGCTTTATGAACCTAGCTTTTTAATATGCAAATGATGTCAAATTGATGACAAGATGGAGGAACCCTGTTCTATTTGTTGCATACCCTCCTAGATTTACAGATGTCATAATCAACACTGGTTTTAATACAAAAGTTATTTAAGATATAATTTCAAATTCTTACAATATCTTTTCCTTTGTAGTTTTTATAAAATTATCAGGTAGGTACATGTAGATCTACATAGACATTTTAGATAGATCATTTAGAGCCAAAAGTTACATTTTTATACTAACAAAATGGTCTGTACCAACCTAATTCCTTAATTGTCAAAGGAATTTCTCCTTCCCCACACCATCCCGACTATCCATGATCTTGAGAAATAGCGTGTTTGAAGACATTGTGGCAAAAGGAGAAACTGCTTAACTCGCTATCAAACGACAAAATTTTAGGCTTTTCCTAATCGAAAGCATTTGCAGACGACAAAATAAAAGTGACTGAAAATTTGAAATTTGTTTTGTGAAGGGCTGAAAAGATTGTGGTAACCGGCATTTTCTCCTTTTCCCACAATGTTTTCTAAAAGGCTTCTTTCTCACGGTCGTCAGGGATTGTGTGGTAATGTCTTAACAACATTGCCCATTTTAAAACAGTTATTTCTACAGTCGTTTCTATCCTAAGACAAATTTCATCATCTAAACTTGATGCAGTTTGTCTTTTGTAAAAAAAAGCCATCAATCTGACGAAGAGTTTAAACAAAAAAAATATATAACTGAATAAAACAATATTTATACATGGGTTCAGTCTGACGGGAGCCGTTAAAAACATTTTCCCGATGAATTCTTGCCATTTCGATCGTCTACGGCGTGTTTTTATTGCATCTTCTATCATTTTCAGTTAGTTGTTTATCTGTCAACATAAAATACATCTTTATGACAAAGAAACAGTTTCACCAACATAATTAAGCCGTGCTCTGGCAAAAGCGGGGTTAAAGGCATCTTTGTTGTACCAAGCGAAAGCGTTTTGCCTAACATTCAACTGTATCGTAAAGTAGACTGATTCTTTTATATGCATAAAATAATCCAAAAGTAAAAAGTTTCGACCCAGGTCAGCCTGCGGACTGCGCAGGCTGATCTGGATCGATGCTTTTTACAGATGCATTAGATCTCCTTTTCACAGAACATGATTTATATACATTGACGATGAAACATTGCTGTTGTCTTTAGGGAGTCCTGGGTCCGTATTCACCAACCATTCTTAAGAACATTCTTAGCCTTATTCTTCACAATTGTGTCATTCTGAAAGTAACAGAACATTTGATTGGCTTAACCGAATGGTATTATGAAACATTCAAATGAGCCAAACATTGCTCATGCATTTTAGCCAATGTACTCAGTTTAAATTACAATGCAATCCTATTCTTTTCTCAGTATTGAATTTGTCATGGGGATACCCTTGATCGATAACCTATTGGTCACGTGTTGCCATCTTAGCAAGTACTGCAGGTCTCAGTTGAGCACTGGTAAAACCAAACTTTGACATGAGCAAGAAGGATGCGTAATGTGACCGAAACAGATGTTAAAGTGGCGTAGGATCTGAGTCAAAGAAAGTAACAAGTTTCCAGATAACAAATCCTTTAGCTTTGTCCAATTAAGAAGCATTTGCAGACGACAAACCAATTGTGGCTCAAATAACCGTATTTGTCTTTGAAATGGTAGAAAACATGGTGGGAAAAGGAGAAAACGCTGTTTTACCAACATTTTCTCCTTTTCAAACAATATTTTCGTAATCTTTATTACTCATATTGTCCTGAAAAAAACGGACTTGTTTGGTTAGGATTTACGGCAACAGTTTTCCTTTTGTAAAGCATGGTTAACTCGAAACATCAAAGCAACCGAAAACATCCCAAGACAGTCATATCCATTTACTGAAATAACTTAACAAAATGCATTTGTTATAAACACAAAAACAGGACCTCATCTAAGATATAAAACAAATTACATCTCAATGATACATTCAGTAAATTAAATATTTATGGAAATCAACATGGGGAATCTGTGAGACGAAGAAATCGTTCTATATACGTGCGTCTAGCACAGGCATGATGAATTAGTGCCCGTACGGTAACAGAATACCGTCTGTACGATTACCATAACAATAAATGGAGTCATTCTGCTTTCTGGGGTAAATCTGTATACCGTGTCAAGATTTTCAGACCGTTCTACTTTCAGTAATTATTCATACGAACCGTTAATTCTGTTAAAAGAGGGCTTAACCTCTAAGCTGGTAAGCGCGACTCACTGACCTTTTGCGGACAGTGTAGATCAAGATCAGACTGCACAGAACGTGCAGTCTGATCTTGGGTCTACTCTGTCCGATAAGAAGATATTGTTCCCCAAAACGTAACTTTGAAACAGCAATATTTAAGTCTTTTTTATCGAAATGAAAAATTCATTTTAGTTATTTAGCGGGATAAGGGTTAATGCACTTGCAAAAGGTATCGACTTAGGACAGCCTGCGCAGGCTGACCTGAGTCGAAACTTTTTGCTTTATGAAATATTTGTACAAGTCCAAGAATCAGTCAGTGATTCGGCTAGTTGTTTTAAAAACGGAATTTTATGTATCTACGATTATGCTTGCCCCACGGATATGTACTAAAACCTCTATTTGATTGATTAAATGTGCGTTTATTTATCGTCGCCATCGGTTGCCCATATGGGCGACGCCCTTTCCCCCCCCCCCCCGACGGCTGTTAGTATTGTTAGTTGTTACGGGGGTTGGTGCAGATACAGGACGAAACCCATCCTAAGTTTCGCCTGGTTCTTTAACGCGCTCGGTGTATAGCACCATCTCACAGGCTCTCGGTTTAACGTCTCATCCGAAAGACTATAAGTAATTTTAGTTGGCCAGCCGTGGGATCGAACCCACACCCGCATGATCACGAGTCCTACGCTCTACCAGCTTAGCTATGCAGCTGGTAAAAAAAAACCTTTGTTTGTCACTGAATGGCTCATATATACCTTACCGCTGTAACAGATCCGTCTGGGGCAACTACCCTGACGGAACGTTTTGTCAATATTACCGATGATTACACTACCTAAGTGAATATTAGAGAAAGACCAAACTTAACATACTTTGACCTTCTGCCTCTCTTTTCTGAATTTTGCCATTCAAAATTAGCGATTTCGTCTTTTGCAAACATGTGTTTTTCAAAAGTGGTCAACATGTACTCCATGACGATAAAAATTGCTTGAAGTGCAATGTACCAAGTCGCATGGACTTAAGAGAAAAAAATCAAGTCCCCACTCCAAAAAAAAGTACATTACGCCGCTTTCACTGGTACTTTAACAGTAATACGTTTTTTGACGCATGTAAAAGCTTCACCCTGGCTAGGCTGAGGCTCCTTTCTGCAATAGACTGACAGACGGACAGACAGGGACAGACTAACGGACGACCAGTCGAACGGACAGACGCACGGACGGACAGATAGACAGACAAAACAGATGGAAGAGAGGGGAGAGAGAGAAAGAGATCGGTTATCGTATTACAAAGCTCACGTGACATGCAGTATTCCGTATAGTTCATTTGCATATAAATGGGAGTTATTTATTTTCCACCAAAACGCTTATTGTTATGTAATGGCCGTTTAGCATAAATCCAATAAATATCACTTTATCAGCCAATATACAGCAAGTGAAATAAAGTTATTGATATGGGGTAATTCAAACCCTTTCAGTGCCAAGTCAAAAACCGGGGCTTTGCCATGGTAGAGATCAAAATCAGACAGCTAATACTGCATGCAAGTCGCATCTAAAAGCAAATGATATATGCCAGACAAAACACGGCAAAGGCGCCTAGCTGAGACACTAAACGCAGTCAAGGCACCTAGCTTGGACGCTTAACGCAGTCAAGGCGCCGAGCTCGGACACTTAACGCAGTCAAGGCGCCGAGCTAGGACACTAAACGCAGTCAAAGCGCCTAGATGGGACACTTAATGCAATCAAGACGCCTAGCTGGGACACTTAAAGAGGTCAAGGCGCCTAGCTTACACACTAAACACGTTCATGGCGCCTAGATGAGACACTGAAGTAGTTAAAAAGACTGAGGCAGCCGATATCTACTACTATATATTTAACTGTTTAGATAAAGCAGTGCTATAGAAAAAGCTTGATATCAAATTTACAGATAGGACTTAGAATTTATAACTACCACCAGGAAGTATTTCGGTGTAGAACGACACCAAAGCAATGAAAGTGGGTTAACTGACACGCAAATAATTACAAAAATAGAGCATCATGTGCAGGTGCATTATAAACTATATCCTCATCCTTACAGGAACTACTGGACATGAAAATCAATCTTCATTTGTGTGGATGTTTCTGCCAGACATTTTGGCCACAGTTGGTGCTTAGAACGTCTTGAGGAGGATTTATAAATCATTTAAAGGAAGTATGTAATATCAAACTCTAACAAAACGAGAACATTTTGGACATGCCCAAATCAAGAGTATTTGAACTGGGTTTGCTTGATTTATTTATCTTTGAAAGGGTAAAAATCGAGGTCGAATTGTTCCAACATTGTTTTCAAAAATATCTCTATAAAGAGTCGTTAGAATTTGGCTTTTTGCAGTGAAGATTTAAGGCTCAAAAAAGCGTACAGTCCATTCTATGACCTACGCTGTGAAATACAACGTTGAATTTGAGATTAAAACAACCTTTTAAGTGAAACATCAACTGACTTTCTGCAGTGTGAAAGGGCACCCACTTCCTTCATTCAGCTGTGTACTAGTTTTAAAAATCTTTTTACCGTGTCTTAAAACATATATATAAACTAGAACGTATTTATAGATTCATAGCTTCTTACAAATACCCTGACAGTTCCAAGCTTGTTTACGCACGTGTTTGCCAACACCACCCTGTTATAAGCTTAAGAAAAGCAATCTGGGGCCGTATTCACCAGCTATTCTTAGGAATATTTTTAATCTAATTCTCAAAGATTTTCTACATTTCAAAGTAACACAACTTCTGATTGGATAAACCATTTGGTTTTTTAACGTTCATAAGATTGGTTGGTGAATACAAGCCCTTGCTAATTCTATGCATCAGTCCCGTGGTTCCACGCATGGGTAAAGGAAAATAAACTGTAACAACTTATTAATTATTAAAGATGTTGTATCTTTTACTGAAGCGATCGCCGTGAGAATTAATTTGTAAGGGACCCTATCTTTCATCTGAGAATTAATCAAATTCTACATCCTAACACGCTACGAACTGTGTTAACTCATTTCACCCTGAAGCAAATTTGCAGCACACGCCTTTATATATGTCCTTAAGAAATATGGATGGTTAATGACAATTTATCCCTTTGCTACAATGCTTTCAAGATAGTCTACGGCAAGAAAGAAATAGTAATAGTTAATTAATCTTAGACCAACTGGAAACTAATAACGTTACATATCAAAATATTGATAAAATAAAAGAAACGAGAGTATCTTCTTGCGTGGTATGTGAAGAGACAAGTTCCAGAAATAGTGTTCCTTTCACATCAGCATTACAAAACAGGAAAGTAAAAAAGTAGTATTTGTCGTGAATTCGTATTAATTTGAGAAATAATATAACACTGAGTTATTTCAGGCTTTTTTTTCTATTCACGACTAATGAAAGAAACATTTCGGCGCCAAATGTACAATTGCCCAATGTGTTTTGAAGGCCAAAAAAAAAAAAAAAAACAAGTGAAACCTGGAATTCTTTCTTATAGACTAGACTACAAAAATGGACGGTATAGAACCGAGATCAGACTGTACGTTCCGTGAAGTCTGACTTGGATCTGTTCCAATTGCGAAAAAGGCCCTGTTTGCGCCTATAATTTATTCAATGGGCTTTAAGGAGTTATACGATTGGAAAGCATGAAAATTTTGTTAACCATACCCTTGTGTGCTCCCGTACTTTATAATTACATATAACTATGTTTAAATAACTTTTCATTTGCCTGTTTGGCTGCATGTTGCTTTAAAAAAAAGTTCGATTAAGTGCAAAACTTAAAGTTGATCTAAATATCAACATTTTCTAAGGCAACGAGAAGCATATTACAAATATAAGCACACGAAAAGTTACTACAGCTTGATATTCCTATTGTTATATACAGACATTTTTTAAAGAGAAAATGTTGCTTTAATTGACTTTTTTCTCCAGAAAACAAGGATATATATAACCTGATTTAGGTATTTAGTATCACTCGTCACAACTTGGCTGATTCCGTACCTACAAGTACATCTAACCTCGTCTGTATAACGGTCGTTGCCAATGTAACTGCCAAACACGTGTTCTTATACATGGCGGTACTACTGTAGGTCGTTGAGCAGCGACAAAAACAACCTGGATGAAATAATTCACATCTATCCCTCTGCCGTTGAAAACTTCAATCGAAATTCATAAAGCACATTAAAAACTGAATGTAAAACTATTTGTCAACTGAAATATAATTAGAAAGATTCCGATAGAAAATTGAAACTAAAGATTTCCCTTTAAGAGGAGCCTTGTAATTTTCAGAACGGTAACACCGGCGTATTTCCGGGGAAGAAATGTACCGTGTAGGTGCATACCAAACTACCAGATACAACCGAGAGATTTGATCACTGAATCACTCAAGGTATGCCGAATGCAAACAATATCAACGTATTCCGTGCGTGGGGTACTACATACCAGATTTCCCTTTCATCCACGTATTTCCGCTGAAGAAATACACCATGTAGGCGCATACCAAACTACCAGATACATCCTGGAGATTTGATCACCAGACCACCCGAGGCATGCCGAATGCAACCGAATGCAACCAATATCAACGTATTCCATGCGTGGGGTACCAAGTACCATATTTGGAACGTACGTTGGCACTGTGTGTTTTGGCGTGCAACGAGTGTATTTGAGCCTTGGTAATGATAATGTGAAGGTCTAATATGATGAAGATATTAACCGTTCTAAATAAGGGCCAGTATTTACCAACAATGCTCTATTGCATTCTTAGTGTCTTTCTAGATTTTTAATGTTACGCAACACAGAGCTCCAGATAAGAAGGAGTGATGGTTTACTAAATCCATTATTCCTCTTTGAAACCCTATGTTGTGGGTGCTCATTAGAATCGTCTCGATGAGACGATTCTAATGAGCACCCACAGCATACGGTTTAGTGGAAAATAATCAATATATTTAATTTCAAAATCAAAATCACTCCGTCTATCTAGGCTCTGTCAATATCTTACTGGCTAAACAAAAAACTGTGTCATCTGCAAGTTCAGAAAATACTTGATCGTGTTCCTTTGTGGAACTCGAACATACTGAACAAAACCTGCAGTCTGATCTTCGATCTGCACTGTTTGCCTATATGACATACTGTAGACAAAAAAAAACTTCTAAGCAGAAATAATATAGATGTAATTCTACACTGAAAATGTCCATGAGGTTTATTTTACGGGTTAATAAAGGATGATGATTACTGGCCCCGTAGGTCTCAACATCAAAGAAATCAAACTACGGAATAAGACCGCTGCAGCCTTAGTTCGACTTGTTGAACCATAGTTATACATTGTTTGATGTTTGAAAATGAAACACCGCATAATGGTGCTAGCATTTTAATCTAATTAAGGCTTTCTTATGCACGATGCTTCAGAAGGTTCGGAGTGCCTTTCAGGTCATTGTTGTTTCAGACCAGGCTGTTCGGTACACACATCATCAAGGTTGGATTTTGAATTTGCACAATTCGCAAGGCAACTGCAGTTGCCGATTCTTGTCATGCAACCATTGTTGTTCATTATCCCACCATGGCTTGTTCAGTCGTCTTTTCTTGTTTATTATTTAACCCGAACACACAGTAATCCTTCTAAAATTTCAATATTTCATCATTTCTGACATGGAAGTTTGACATAAAACACTGTAAGCATCGCCAACATTACTGACATTTCAAACTTTATCCCAATCTTTAAACTGTTGAGTAAATCTTGTGTGACCGTTTCATATTTTGTATGCTTGTGAAATTAGCGCAAACTTTGTATGCGTAGAAAACTATATATGATTGAAAAAAAGACGATTTTTTGTTTTATGCCTGTTTAGTTAAAACATTTATTTTACATCAATTGAGAAACAAGTTCTGACAACTTATACTAAGCTCTCGATATTCAGATTCCTAGTACCATATCAGTACTCGCGCCGAGTGTGTTGATCAGTAAAAAATCCAAAGTTGACATCCGCTCCTGGGAATCGAACCCGGGACCTTATGGTTACGAAGCCGACGATCTACCACGGACACCACATTTGTCGAGGTGCAAGAAATTCAAGTTCATTTCCTAAAGTTAAATAACAGGAGGTAAGATTGTAGAGAAGGTATACTGATTTTGACCATCCAACTACGTTTGTTCATAAGACAGTAGGGAAACTCAAAATTTGTATTTCGATGTAAGGGAAAATAATCTAATAATCTAATACACGTACTTAATAGTTTTATTTCCAGAGGTAGATTAACATGCATTTATACTACTTCCAAAACAATCTTGCCCCAAAAAGCTGAGCACAGGAAAAAAAATCATATGCGCTCGTACTAGTCTTGAATCTTTATCGACTTAGGTTCACTCATTTGGCTCTAAAAAAAAAACAACCAAGTGTACAAGTGCATGCGATTTCATTATCTTCAATGTCTAAGTTCCGTGCCGGCGTCAGAAAACAATTTCAAATTTTAGGTTCCACTGCAGCACAATAAAAATGTCATTTTTCCGTGCAATACCGGAAATGTAAAAAGAGCAATTTTCAGACTTAGTGGCAGCAATAACACGTTCGAATGTGGATCACTTGCAGAATGATATTGTTTTTACTTTTGTTTAGGCTTGTTAGCTTTCATGTCAAGACCAGAACCGACTATTTCAGCGCCATGTATGGACTCACTTTTTTGCGACTGAAAATACAATCAACTCAAACTCGAAAGGGTTCCTGTCTTATCTATAGACTTGACTTACAAACGGTGGACTTTATAAATCCGAGATCAGAGGGCACGTTCTGTACTGTTTGATCTCGACTTATGCCGTCCCCTAAAGCTCCTGATTCCGCCCATGGTGCTGAAAGGATTAAAGCCAACACTTTATCGTCGGTTTACTTCTAAAACCTCGTAACAACAGCTTGTTTCAATCTATAGTTATGAGATTTTTGAAGTAAACCGACAATATGTTTGTCCCCTTAATTAGGTGACCTACTTATTTCAGGAACATTTGTTCAAGAAGACTCATGTTGTCATGCCATTCAGTGTTCTCTTGGTTCATTACACAATGCTTTTATCAAACTCACAGACATTTTTGATAGGATGTACAATATTACTACATACAGTATTGTATATTTTCCAGCTGTAAAACCGGCCGGTCGAAGATACAGGCAATATCCACATATCAAAATGAAGTTGAAATTACTTACCAGAAAGAATGCTAGGAAATGAATTTGTTTCTCTTGATATGTTTTCAAACATTGTTGATAAATCAGCATTTGCTGCATACCAAAACATTGTTCCTTTTTCTGTGTTTTCAACAGCTGTCAATCTTGTGGATTTAAGAAAAAAAAATGTAATGTCCAATGAAATCGCTTTAATACTACAACGTGAGTACAGAATATCGTATTCCATATTGGACATTCTGTAGTCCATAATGGATATTTCAGAACAAGTCAAGAGTCTAACATGGATTTTTCAAAATGAGGCTAGAGTCCCCAATATCGATATATTTGCTCGGGAGTAGTCTATCGAAACCCTTTGTAAAAAAAAAAAAAGCAAGTTCAAAACTCTCCGTCGCCTCATCCAAAATAAATACTGGTTCTGCAAGGTACTCATTCAATAGAATTCAGTATTGTACCCAAGCATGTTAAATAACCTCATATTATTAAAATGTCAATCTACATTTTGACCATTTTAATATCCAAGGATGAAAATTGGAAAATAATTGTTTTGGGCATTTAAGTTTTAACGATTAAATCATCAGATTTCAATAATCCATGAAAGAAATTATTTCACACCTACAATTTATGGTGCAATGAAATCGCTTTAATACTTCCGCGTGGGTACTGGATATCTTAGCCCATATAAGACGATGTAGAGTCCAATATGGAATTTCCAGAACGGTGCAAGAGTCCAGTATAGATTTTCAGAACGAGGCAAGAGTCCAGTACAGATTTTCAGAACGAGGCAAGAGTCCAATATAGATTTTCAGAACGAGGCAAGAGTCCAATATAGATTTTCAGAACGAGGCAAGAGGAAAGAGTCCTGTATGAATTTTTCAAAACTAGGTTAGAGTTCTGAGTATCGATATTGGACCGGAATAGCAGCTAACCGAAGACCGTTGAAAAATCAATCAATTTCAAAACCCACTTTTGATTTGTTTTGATTTCTGTTTTTAATTATTTAAATTTAAATGGCCTTATACTTGTCAATTCGGAAGAGTGAAATAAAGAGGTCATTTAATATGCTTGAGTATAATACTAAATTCATTTGGATTCGTACACTGCAGACCCAGTTTATAAAGACTGGTTTTGCAGTGTAGTCATCCAATAAAATATAGTATTGTACCAAGAGATAAATTCATAGTACATATCAGGCCAAGTTCCTTGATTTCTGGATTACATACAACAGTATTGTCTTTGTGGACGCTTCGTTTCGAAAAAGACTTTGAGACAGAAGTTGTATAGCGTAGACATAGATCTGAGTCTAAACATGATAGGCCAGGGATAAAATTACGTTAGACTGTAATAATAGGCCAGTAATGAGTGGTTTATGCGTTCATTTTCTTCCGCTGTCTGCTGTGTCCATATTGCTAAGTTTTACTCTGCACCAATCGACAAAATAATAGAGCTGTCTAAACTGGAAGCGATTGCAGGCGACAAAATAAATATAATTAAAAAAGTAGACTGTGACTTGCAGGATAGAAAATCATTGTGGAAAAGGAGAAAATGGAGGTAAACATTATTTTCTCATGTTTTGACACACTTTTCAAAAGCCGTCTGTCCTCCCCAATGTGGTTGAACATCCCTGATTTATTTATTAAAAAGGCTTCGACTCATCCTCTTCCGGTGAACAGAGTAATGTTTGAAGCAAACTGATTTCACGAAAGTTACCTGCCATGGGCTTTCCTAAAATCATTTCGTCACAACGAATGCAAAAACTTCTTATTTTTCCTTGTAAAGCCAGTAATGAGTGATATCTCCTTTTGTTCACAAACTTGTATTATTAATTCGTTTCCGTTTTCGGTGTTTTAACAAAGCTAATTTAAGTCATTTAACAAAGCTAATTTAAGTCATCTGAAACTCTTTCAGCGTCATGTAGATGTGACACAACCTCAACGGCTAAAAAGCTAAGCCACTGAAATGCAGAAAGATGTTTATCTGATATACGCGATTCAATGAGCGGTTGGTATAGATCAATATTAGAATACACGTTCTGTGCATTCTGGTCTTGATCTTTTCCGTCCGAAAAAGTCCTTTTTATCGCCCGTCGCATCTAGAGGGTGAATAGGTCTCGAGTTGACCCGTCACCAACATGCTTATCTTTCACCACTCTTAGTGATTAAAGAATACAACCATTGTGAGAATAGAAAAGAGATACATGTATAGCTAGTAAACAGCACTCCTCCATTTCTCTCCATTTCCCACAATACTTTCGACCCGTTTGAAGAAAAGTTCCGTCATTTGAGCACCAATGAATTTGTCGTCTGCCAGTGCTTTCAATTTGGACAAGTCTAAAATGTTGTCGTCTGGTAAAGAGTTAATTGGAAAACGTAAGATGGTAAAGATAATTATGATCAACAAAGTTCTGTCGTCTCATTAAAAACCGGTGTCAAGGTAAATTGATAATCAATAACAAATACCTTATTGCCAACCATGAACTCGTTAAGCGATATTTTTTAACCTTTTACCACACAATGCGAACTTTAAACGACCTCCACAAAGAAAGCTTTTGAAAGTATTGTGGGAAAAGGGAAAAATGCTGGAAACCAGCATTTTCTCCTTTTTCCACCAATGTTTTCCTACCTATCAAGGACACATTTCGTCATTTGGACTGCCTTCATTTTGTCGTCTGCAAATGGTTCAATAGGGACTCAACATATCTCGACGGCTGATAATGCAACCTACTTTTAAAGACTTTGTTTTGATGAATAGAGGATTATCTTTTTGGGGTTTTTTTATGGTGAAAGGTACAAATGCGCCATTCTTGAAAATATCACCCATGATGTTCACTCGATAATTTAAATTCCGATCTTTCACCGATATATTCTATTTATTTCATCTTTTTTAAACCTTTCTCAGTTTCCGGGGGAAACTTATATCAAAATCCAGGAGAGTTTTCGGTTATTCCCAGGGTGTACCTCCTCTGTATAGCGACGCATTACAATATTATGTCAAACGCGAGAAATGTAAGGTAAATTACGTCATATTGCAATCTGGTTGTGAGGCCCGCGCGCTTAGCCTAGGTAACTAGAATGTGGGATGAACTATTTTGCCCTTAATTGAAAAGTTAGAATACAAAAATCGGTATTTTCACTGGTCGTAACCATGAAATATCGAAAAAATATTTCACCTTTATTTCTCGATAACCTACGGGAAAACATGAAATAACGAGTTTTATCTTATAAGCTTGACATGACCATAGGACAATACAGACGTAAGATCAGGAAGCATGTTCTGTGCAGTCTGATCTTCAGCTATACAGTCCTCAAAAGCAAGTTTGTGCCTGCGACACAAAACGGGTGCTCTCTTTATAAAACAGTTACGTTTTTTTTTAAATCCTAGACAAAAAAAAAATAAAAAGAAGTAGGAACGTGAGAAACTGCCATCCAAACTGCCGTCCAAACAATGAGCCTCTTCTCCTTTTCCCACACCGCTGTCTGCCATTTTAAATACATACACAAATATAAAAGTCACATTTATAATGTATTTTGTCGTCTACTGAAGTCTTCCGTGTGAACTTTGTCGTCTAGTACAGAGTTAATTGGATTTGGAATATTTTTCCGGAATCCATCGATCCACTGGACATCTAGACCCTTCTTACTTGCATATCGTCGGTTTACTTCAAAAACCTCGTAACTACAGCTTGGAACAAGCTGTAGTTACGAGGTTTTTTAAGTAAACCGACGATATGTCTGTTTAGCCCACAAGTGCCATTGGCGAAAACAAAGTGTTTTGCAGACGGTATAAATCGAGATCAAACTGCACAGAACTTGCAGTCTGGTCTTGATCTATACCGTCTGCTTGTTTTGTCATAGTTTTAAAATATAAGCCTGTACGGAATTCAGTAAATCGAATTTCCAGTCTTGAAGAAAAGTATAGTATAAACGCTGCGTTCTGGCAAAAGGGAGCTTAATGCATCTACGTAATCCATGATACCAAGCACATCAGAATACGTGATTGAATAATTATGTAGATCAATGAAATTTATATGTTGTTATATAGCGGCTGCACCATGAGGCACACTGCGCCTTTAAAATGAAAAAATAAACTGACAGACAAGAGATTAGAAGGTACCGGGCAAAATAAGGCGTTTAAAGATGGTATAGGTCTGGATCAGACAGCAAAAAAGTCTGATCCTGCATTTATATTGTCTGCTTGTTTATATGTTTGGCATAAAACTTCTTAATTTTTTTTTAGTTTTGAAGTATAAAACCAATCCAATTAATCTTGCATCCACCTGGATCAATCAACATTTTACTGCACAATGTCGACTTTTAGCGACGCTGGGGAAAAAGCTTTTATAAAACATTGTGGGAAAAGAAATGCTAGTAACCAGTGCCACAATATCAAGTTAGCATTATAGATTGCTTTTACAAAGAAATGCGACAACAAAGACGAAAATGATCTAAAGGACATGTCCTTTTTCAGTACAATGTTTTGCATTGCTGTATCGTATTTTCCTTTGTAACTCCAGTTTTAACAAAATATTAATGATATCAACGTGTAACAATAATTACTGAATTAGAAAGGGAATAAAATTCCCAATCGCATTAATCTCTTGTTATTGAAAGTCGAAAAAAATGTAGTCGAAAAAAAAAGTAGTTCCCAAATTACGGCGGGAAGTGAAAGTGAAAGTTGATAACGTCACTAGTGATGATATAAAAAATTATTACATTGGGAAATTCCAGGATTTCACGGCTAGGTATATAATAAAATCTATAATCTATCGTTCTTCACATCTCTGCACATGCTTTTAAAATGTACGAGTCTAAAATTCTGAGTTAATTGGGAGAGCAGCAAGTGACTTGAGGAGAACACAATGCAACCATAATCTAAAATTTTGTCTTATTGTAAAGGATTTGGTCGCAGCGAAAGTGTTAAAGCAGATAACAGAATTGTGACTAATGTAATCAGTAAAAAATAAGGGGGGGGGGGGAAGCTGTTGCTAATCCAATCGCAATATCTTGTCAATTTTGTAAGGAGAAAACAACCGAATGAGGTAATGAAGCAAAACTAATCACAGGCGGAAGTATTTATTCGCCTCAACATCACATTTCTCGAGGCTACTTAGTGCCTAATTCGATCAGTTCCACTGTTTTAGCCTTTTACTATATACAGTTCCGTGTTTTAACAACCCTAATTGCAAAGGCTTTTGAAAACAATGTGGAAAATGGAGAAAATGCTGGTCATCAGCATTTTCTCCTTTTCCCACAATGTTTTCAACTATTCAAATATAATTTTTATCATTTCAGCGTTGTTTGATCTGTCGTTCGCATATAAGTTTTGAACATGATCGAGTTGAAAATTTTGTCGTCTAGTTAAGAGTTACCGCAGTTTGATACCATATGCCGACAGCTCAAATAAAGAACAATTTTTCATGTATCATTCTAAATCAAAGTCCTATTCTGATTTTGAAGACATGCACTCTGATTGGCTGAGACAGAACCTCTCAGCAGAGCCTTGGTTTCTTGTCTTGAAACTTAGAATTAAAACTGATTTTTTAATTAATTTAAGTTTCGTTGCACGCTTTCTTCCCGAGTTTCTGCCGTAATTCGTAATTGATTCCCTCCAAATTCCAGAGAGCTCGTCTTTTAACAGGATATTGTCATTCAACAAGAACGCAATGTTTCCACTACAGGGCGATTTTCCTTACACGTGAGACTACTCTACTTAATTTTCCTTTTTGCAAAACCAATGTGTTTGCATCGCAGGGTGATCCTGTGTCATTTCTTATACAATACTTGGTGCGAATTCATTTTTTGGTGAACCATAGTGTTTGCACCTCAGGGTGATACTGTGTCATTTCATCTACAATACTTGTTGCGATTTCCTTTTTGTACAACAAAAGTGTTTGCACTGCAGGGTTATATTGTGTCATTCCATTTACAATTATTGTTGCGATTTCCTTTATGCAGAACCATAGTGTTCGCACTGCAGGGTAATACCGTGTCATTTCTTACACATGAGTCTACAATACATGGTGCAATTTCCTTTTTGCAGAACCATAATTTTTGGCTTGCAGGTTGATACCGTTTCATTTCATACACACGAGTCTACTATGCATGGTGCGATTTCCATTTTGCAGAACCATAGTGTTTGAACTGCAGAGTTATACCGTGTCATTTTTACACGTGAGTCTACTATACTTGGTGCAGGACCGTAGTGTTTGCACTGCAGAGTGATACTGTGTAATTTCCGTTACAATACTTGGTGCGCCTTCTTTTTGTACAACCATAGTGTTTGCACTGCAGGGTCATACCGTATCATTTCTTCCACAATACTTGGTGCATTTTTTTTATAACCATAGTTTTTACACTGCAGGGTGATACTGTGTTATTTCTTTTAAAGTATTTGGTGCGATTTCCATTTTGCAGTACCAAGGTATTTGCACCGCAGGGTAACACTGTGTCATTTTTTCCACATGAATCTACTTTACTTGATGCGATTTTCATTTTGCAGAACCATTTTCTTTTTATAGAACTGTAATGTATGCACTGCAGGATGATACTGTGTCATACGCGGGAGTTTTTTCGGGTCTTTTTCTGTGCCACATATACATGAAACAGTAAGATGTGCATAATCTGTGATTTTCGAGTTTCATCTATGAGCTGTAGCCAGATCTGCTCATTATGCGAGTTCAGCTGAATCCCAGAGGCAAATTCGGTTCACAAGAGTTACCGTAAATCGGTCGAAGTTCATACTCGAATTATGTCTTTCATTTCCGACTTTTAGTCTGTTCGTAACCTACATGTATACTATTACTGCTTGCGTTCATCGTGTTCTAGGATGGTATCTAGCGTCGTAGATAAATTTATCCTATGATAAGGAGACATATTTCCCTAAAGCATAATGGAGTTATATGTTGCCGTACATATAACTCTCCTACTGTTTGTGTTTTGAAAAAAAAAAATATCATCGCAGGAAACCGAAGGCGCGCGGGATGTCAAAAATTTCCTTAAGCAGCGAGAAGCATAGACGAGTACCAGGAAAGTTACAACAACTCTATATTTCTTTTATTATTTACAACTTTTAAAGACAAAACTTTGCTATAAATTGAAATTTTATGCGAAAACGGTACACAAAATGAGACAATCAATGATGTAGAGCGTACTAACTTCGCTTTTATTTATGGTGGGTGATTATAATAGCGTAAAGTTTTGACGAATGGAATCGCAAATCAGTGCATGCTTAATCGTTCGCAAGTAACGTTATCATACCATATTTTAATCATATTGCACAGTGTTTGCATACAGGTTTTTCATTGCTCTCATGCTATCATATGGCATGCAACACGCGAAAAAGGGCATTTGGACATTTGTGTAAAATGTCGTCTCGGATCAGCCTGCGTTAAGGGTCATTCCTCTACGTCGAGAAATGACCGTAGGTCATTTTGTAATGGGGGTCATTTCTCTGCATTACACCGGCACATAACGACTACATTTGATTTTGTGCTACAGTAGACTTGCGCAAAACAGCAAATTACATAAAAGCGGAAAGCGCCGTCTCGAATCAGGCTGCACGGAGTGCGCAGGCTGATCCGAGACGACACTTTATATAAATGTCTGAACGCCCGTTGTCGCATGTTGCAAGCCACATTCGCTTTCATCGCTTACTTTGAGAGTGCACCATACTATCTGTCGTGTTGTCATTCATACCGGGTTTTCCCGTTTTTCGGCGTTGCTGAATGCGCTTGTTTTTGACCTACTTTTTGATACTGATAACAAATGAATAAATAGAAGTTTGCGATTGGTCAGAAGTGCAGACATGTTTATTCTAAGAAAGGACCCATGCTTGCTTGCCTGGAAATTTACGCATTCTGTCTTTTTTAAGACATTTCTTGTTCCTGGTATCCCTGGCAAAAGTCAATTCCAGTAAATCTCCTCTAATTCTTTACCAAAAATACGACCATATGGCAGTAAACCTTTTGTAAACTTTGTAGAAAAAGAAGCAATTGCTGTTAACCAGTATTTTCACTCTTTCCTGAAACCTTTTGTGTGGTTCAAGAATAAGTTCCTCAATTTCAGCAACATTTAAAATTATAACCTGAAATTATGTTTATTTAGACAAATTCATAGGTTTTTTTTTTTTTATCTGGAAAAAAAAGTGTCTTAACTTATCTTCAAGTAAAGGTACCATCTTAAAATAAAGGAACAATCGAAAAAACAGAAAGAGCAAAATGAACCGTCAGTTATTTGTTAAACGTCTCCCACATTAGTGTCAGCAAACAGTTCACCGAGAGGTCGCAAAACGCAAAATATCAACGTCATACACTGGTATATAGGATATATCGTTCTATCAGGCAATCAATGGAGGTCCTCGACTTTTTTAAAACACCTTCAAATTCATCTTCTATCCCCGGCTGCTAATCAAAACTAAGCTTATCATCCATAATTCACGCCGTTGTTTTTACCCCATATCCTGCTAAAAAACTAAACTGAAACTTTCATTTCGATAGTAACAACCCAATTTTGCTTTTTCAAAATTATGCATTAAGGAATAATGTCTCCTTATCGGACAGTGTAGATCAATGATCAGACTGCACGTTCTGTGCAGTCTGATCTTGATCTACACTGTCCGCAAAAGGTCAGTAAGTCGCGCTTAGAGTTAACCCGTTTGCAGGAGTTGGTTTCAGGACGCATTGGGGGAAAACATAACTACTTTTCTATAAACGATCGTGGCTCCGGCTTATCCTAGCGTTTTCGACCCATGGTACCATGTAATCAAGGAACAGTTTAGCTTGGGAAAACAGTTATTATACTAAACATTGTCAGTCAAAATTGTACGATAGTAGTAACCTTTGATAACTATTGTACTCTTTGGATGCTTGTCTCGTGTTGAAGATTTAAAAAAAAAACATTGTAGCTGAGGAAGAGCAATTGTTTATGATGAGAAAAATCGCCTTTTATCATACTGTTTGCACTGCCCTAGGCCGATGTTATGCAGAGAAATGACCCTCCCCTAAAAATGACCCATGGGTCTTTTTACTACGCAGTGCGCAGGCTGATCCGAGACGACACTTTACGCAAATGTCCGAATTCCCCTTTTCACAAGTTGGGGGCCATTTATGAGCCATTCTCTGCGAAGAGGGGTCTGTAGATGTATCGAAACGTCTTGCTATTGGTCAGTTTTTCGTATGTCAAAGGACGTGTCTACCTTTAGATTCAATCGATTTGTTACACAAAATGAAACTGCAATACATCTCTGACATGCATAAAGCCTCCTTCTGCCGAAGCATGGCTCATATGTAGGTGGCGCTGTGAAAAAGCGCGGGAGGAGATTAATGAATCCTCGTGATACTTTATAAGTAGCAAGTCTTCGTAATATAATGGATCTATTCAGACTATATGCTTAACGACTTCATTAGATGTTTTACTACAGAAGACTTTCGCAAAACAGGAAATTATATAAAAACGGAAAGTCCGCGCAAACTGATCCGAGACGACACTTTACACAAATGTCCAAATGCCCCTTTTTTGCATGTCGCAGGCCATTACATACTGTAAGCGACAAAACCTTGTGTTGTACGTCAACAAATTGTGAAGTTTCATTTAGAAACTATAGTCGATCCCGTTGTCTGCGCATGTCATATTCTTCGAAGATTCGACTGTCTTATATGACGCATCACTAGCCCCAAAAGCGGGGTGGTGACTGTAATATTACGCTCTATAAAGTGGTAATGTAGAAAATAGCTTTTATCAATACGTTTGAGGAGAAATGAGACCTGCTTTAGCTCCAGATTTCTCTAGACTCCTGATCATAGCTGAGTGAATTGCACGAGGTAGCGTTTTATTGAGTAAATGTTTATTTTAGTTTGAAATTCAAAGTAACGGTTATCGCGTAGGAAAGTGGTTCGGTTCTGTACCCAGGATGCCCAGAACGGTAAGTCAACAGAGCCAAAGATCAAATTTGGCCTGCTGTTGGTCAAACAGAAAATGACTTATTGTTCGTAAAACAGGAAATAAAGGAGCACAATGGGATTAGAAGTTACACCAATTTGCCAAGTGATGATAAACACAAGAGACTTTTCTAACGAGTTTTTGACAGCAATTCCTCTTCTTAATTAGCATGCTCGATGGAAAGTCAATGAAACCTAATTACAGGCCGTGTGAAATGTGACTGTTTCGAGTCTTTCGCCTGAACGAGAAAATGTTTTCGTGCTTCTTTTTTGATGGTAAAAGTTCGTGTATTTTTTCTTTCTCACAGGCATTCCACTGATACACATTTTTTATCCCTCCCTCTCTCTCTCTCTCTCTCTCTCCTACTAAGCGCAACCCTGGGAAAAGCGGCGTTTGAAAACATCGTAGCAAAAGGACCGGCATATTCTTCTTATTCTAGTCGACCCTTTTAAAAGCAAATTTTACCATTGAAGCCCTAGTTATTTTGTCGTCTGCAAATGCTTTCAAGTTGGACAAGGTTAAAATTTTGTGGTCTGGTATAAGGCTTAACCTGGGCCTATATTCACTATCATGTCTCAAAAATATTCTTTTTTTTTTCCTAGCTTAAGAAAGTAACACAATTTCTGATTGGCTAAACCGTTTGGTATAACCAATCAGAAGTTGCGTTCCTTTCAAAAGTAGAAAATTTAGAGAATAAGATCAAGAATGTTTATAAGAGTGGTTGGTAGATGGTCGGTGTCCCTTATTTTCGCGCCCACCAGAAGTTGATTCTTGAAAAAACGAATAAATAGTGAATTGGCTCTATCCTTCTGCAACATTTGTATTTAAGCCAGGCAACTCCTTTTCCCGCAATCTGTGAAACCATTTCAAAGAAAGAATTCATCCTTTGAGTCACTTTCAGTTAGTCGTCAGAAAACGCCGTCAACCTAGACAAGTCTAAATTTTGTCGTCCGGTAAAGAGTTAAAGGAAAGAAGAGAATTTGAAAACCAAATGGTCAGTATGAAAGTAACAAAACATCTGATTGGCTAAGCCACTTAGCCAATCAGAAGCTCTGTTACTATCAGAGTCAGAAAATCTTGAAGAATAAGACAAAGAAAGTTCCTTAAGAATGGTTGGTGAATACGGACCAAAATTACCCTTTAGTGTGTATGTTGGTGATCGTCGTTTCCAACCTTATTTAATGTCAGCCACGGCCAGTTAACCATTCCATGCTTTCTATGAGGTCGGTTTTCAAAGTACAAAAATTTCCAAAGCACTACCTTTCTAATAACCATCGTCGAAACGGTGATCATCGGATTCCTGTTGCAACGACTATCATAGACAATCGAAAGGAAATTCGCTGAACTTGGTATTCGAAAAACAACGACCCTCTGGTCTAAATCCATGTTCACTACCGACTAAGCTTCCGGGCTTGGTCCAAACTTCTAACAGAACGTCATTCATAATATACTGAAAAATTGTAGACCCTCAGAAGAATCAAACAATCAATCATAATCGATTACTGGATTAAATAATCATTGTCTGCTATTAAAATAATTATCTGCTGATCTCATAGTGCATCTCTGTTGCCAAGGCAATCTTTATCTGACATTTAAATCCTGTGGTTATGAACAGATAGTCGTGTATCAAGCAACTGAACCGTGCGAAAAATAATCATTACAGTGCCAAATAGTCACATAGAATAATTAACTGTTGATACCTATCACGCTAAATATAACTTAACTCTTTATTAAACAACGTTCTCGAAGACCTAGTTCGAATATACACGAACGATAACGAAGGTTGTCTCGATAAATGGCGTCTCTGAAATCGACGGGCTTCTCCATGCATTTTTGCACGCATATATCATGGTAACCAATGCAGTCGTTGACATCTTTGGGTTTACTCCGATCTTATTTATGTGTGTTGTGATGGGTAATCCGTTACAATTTCGAGTTACAAAAGTCAATCGCTACGCTCCCTCCTTTGGACTGTTTGAATCGTTTGACTTCTTAGCGTCAAACCATTACATAAACCACGATAGAAAGAGGATTATTTCTTAAATAGTAAACTGACCTGAGTCGATACTTTTCGCAGATGCATTAAGTCTCCTTTTCACAGAGGATAGCTCGCGTATCTGAAACTCTACAAATGAACAGTGGGCAAAATAGCTCGCAGGTACAGTCATCCACTGCGTTTTTGAAGGCCTCAACTCTTTACCACAAGACAAAATTTCAGACTGGTTCAAATTGAGAGCATTTGCAGACGACTAAATAAGGGTGAATGAAAAAAGATTTTTTTTCTGGGAAGGGAAGAAAACGCTGAGGGAAACGGAGAACATGTTGGTTACCAGCATTTTTCTCCTTTTCCTACAGCGTTTTCAAAGGCTTCTTTCTCAGGGGCGTCAATTTGTGGTAATGGGAAGCACGAATATCATAGGTAATGTGTTAAAATTGTGGATGGTGTTTAAAGTGCGGAACTTTTGTCGTATTTAGTATGTTACTCTATACCCGTAGGGTAAATCAATATAGTACATGTCATAAATACTAGGATAGGAACGCTGAAATTCTATATTCCAGTTATCATATATCCAGACTACAAAATGTTAGATTTGTCTGTTTCGAGGCATTTGCAGATGAGAAATCAAACGTAGAACAATTATGATGGGATTTGTCTGTGATTAAAACATCGTTAGAGAAGGAGATATTGCTGGTAACCTGCGTTTTCTCCTGCGTTTTCTCCTTTTCTCGGGATGCTTTCAACATTATATTTTTACTTGGCGTTGTAAATACTCGCGATATCAATTTTATTAACTTTTTACCAGATGACTAAATTTTAGCCTTGTCGAAATTGAGGGTATTTGCAGACGACAATTTCAATGTGGTTAAAATGGTGTAATCATTTCAAAAGTGTGGAAAACATTGTAGGAAAATGAGGAAAATGCTGGTCATCACCATTTTCTCCTTTTCCCACAATGTTTTCAAAAGGCTCCTTTATCAAGGTCTTTAAAAGTCGGCATTATGTGGTAAAGGGTTGCAGGTTTATTCACCAGGATTAAAAGTTAATTGTTAACTGATGTTTGTAACTAGAACAAAGTACATTTGAATTTTTTTTTTTGGCACTCAATCCTGAGTTTGAACAACCCTGTGGAAATAGCCTTTTGAAAACCTTGTGGGAAAAAGAAAAAAATGCTGGTAACTAGCATTTTCTCTTTTTCCCACATGGTTTTCTTCATTTTCATATACAGTTACTATCATTTCACCTACATTTAATTTGTTGCCTGCAAATGATTTCCATTTGAAGCAGTTTAAAAACTTTATCATTTCGTTTAGAATTAAGTGACCTCTGTGCCATGCATGCAGCTTACAATAAGTTTTCGCCAGTCCTCGTTAAAGCAGCAAAGGTGGTTCTCAAGAGTTGTCAACCAGGATTTGTTGGCTCAAAATTCAGACTCCAGCAGCATTTTGCTCTTTCGACAGATGAAATTAACAACAGGTTACATTATCCTATCATTTTAACAGATGAAATAATCAACATGATACATGATCCTATCATTTTTACAGATGAAATAAACAACAAGTTACATGCTCCTATCATTTTTACAGATGAAATAATTAACAGGATACATTATCCTTTCATTTTAACAGATGAAATAAACAACCAGATACATGCTTCTATTATTTTAACCTTTACCCCATAAGGCATTTCTGTGGTGTCTCTAATTTACCCTAAATAACAGCAAGGATGAAGCCGTTTCTTATCTGTATATGACACCTTTTGATAACATAGAAAACATTGTGACAAAGGGTGAAATTGCTCGTCGCGAGCAATTTCACCTTTTGCCAAAATGTTTTCCAAAGGCTCCTACAAGCAATGCGTAGAAATGAGTATCTATGGAGTAAAGGGTTAACAGATGAAATAAACCAGATACATGCTCCTATCATTTTAACAGATGAAATAAACAACCAGATACATGCTCCTATCATTTTAACGGTTGTAATAAACAACTGGATACATGCTCCTATCATTCTAACGGTTGAAATAAACAACACGATACATGCTCCTATCATTTTAACAGATGAAATAAACAACAGGATACATGGTCCTATCATTTCAACAGATGAAATAAACATCAGGATACAAGATCCAATCATTTTAACCATGTCGCGACAATATAACATTTCTCTAATTTCGCGTTTGGAAAAAAAAAGTTGGGGTTTTTTTGTGCTGGTCACTGCAATGGAATAGTTATAAAAACTTACAAAAATCACAACTCGATATTCCAATATTATTACTTATTAGTTTAATTTTGAGAGAAAGTGTTGCATGTAACAAGATCTACAAATCGATGACATTTTCAGGATATGTCCCATTCTTTTCTCATATTTCTGAACTTATACATGTATGCACGTCACTCACACGCCTATAATCGTTATTAACGCTTCCATGTTTCATTGACGAAGCTGTTAATAAACAAACCAAGTCACATACATGTTCTGATAGGTTCAGGAAACAACTGAATACTGAAACTTCAATCTATTTTATGTGGAATCAATGGAACTGAACATCTTTTAAAATCTACTTGAAGCGACCATAGATAAGTTAAGCTTTCAACTAATTAACCCCTTACCACACAATCCCTACTTTTGACGACCCTGAGAAAGAAACGATTAGAAAACATAGTGGAAAAAGGAGAAAATGCTGGTAACCAGCAAGAGGTAAAGACAGAGAGACAAAGAAGAAAAAGATAAAAGAGAACACACACAGACCAGAATAATCAGTAGGGATCATTCACCATGACACTTCATCTTTGTAAACAATTCGCTATTTTTTTATGGCGCCAGAACTAAGCAATTTTAAGTAACATGCAGACAGAAACATAATAATTTATGAATATTGTATCTTTATGGCTTTATGCATAATTGCCCGAGTCATTCTATGTGAAATGCAGTTTATTGCATTCGTAAAAAGTATCGATGCAAGTCAAGCCTGCTGTCTCCGCGCAGGCTGACATGGATCTAAACTTTTTCACGATTTATAAAATTTTCAGCGAGTCTAAGGACCATGCTAAGTACTGAGTCGGATGTAAGACAAAATGATATTGATACATCCATAAATATATGATGACTTGGTTGGTATATCCCTTTCCCACACAATCCCTGGTTGTTCACAATCCTGAGAAAGAAGCCTTCTGGAAACATTGTGGGGAAAAGGAGAAAATGCTGGTAACCAGCATTTTCTCCTTTTCCCTCGATGTTTTTTACCCTTCACAAAACACATTTTGATTTTTAAGTCACATCCATTTTGTCGTCTGCAAATGCTTTCAATTTGGACCAGTCTAAAAATTAATATTGTCGTTTGGTAAAGAGATAATGCATCATGGGGGTGCATTAAACTCCTTGCTCCAGGAGCGCAATTTATATTCTTTTTCTATCAATATCCGGACACACATGTAACACTTAACTCTTTACTACATGACAAAATGTTTGTTAGACTGGTCCATATTAAAAGATTTTGCAGAAGACAAAAGAGTCAATTTATTAAATTTATGGAATTCGTCTCTGAAAGGGTAGAAAACCTTGTGAGAAAGGGAAAAAATGCTGTTTATCAGCAATTCTCCTTTTCCTGCAAGATTTTCAAAAGCTTTACCTCCCAGGGTCGTCAAAAGCAAGGCCTGTTTGGTAAAGAGTTAACGCTGTAAACAGCAGCGACAAGAAAACCACCAACCGGATACGGAGATCAATGCCAAGCCTAATTCTCCAACAAACGATAAAACTATACTTTATACTTGAAAGCATCAACAGACGGCAAATTCAGTCTGGCACAAATCATAGCATTTAGCTTTGGAAGGATAGGGAAAAAACATTCTTGTAAAAGGGGAAATGCAGCATTTTCATCCGTTCAGCGCCAGTAGTGCTAACAAGGGGTTTGTGGACGATACAGATCAAGGTATAGATCAAGAACAGGCTGCACAGAATGTGCCTTCTGATCTTAGATATCTACTTTTTGCTAGTCTAGTAAAGCATTCAGAATAGAAATCTGAGTTTAAGCCATCGAAATAGGCAAAGTTTATATATTTAGCAGTGAGGGAATAAATACGAAAAGTTCTATCCATCTACCCTTACAGGCCACACTCTTATAATTAGATTTCTTGTGGTTTGGTTGATTGAATGGTGTTTACGCTGCTTTCAACAATCTTTTAATAATATCATGGCGAAATGTCGCATATTCCTATACATATGCCCGTGGTTTCACCAGTACTGGGCTATCACTCAAACTTAGTCGTTTTTTAGGGGTAAAATCGGACCCTAAAGTGTATTGCTTAGAGACACTATCGCGACAAACTAGGTGCCTTTATTGAGGCTTCGGGACCTGGCCACCAGGTTGCAGTACCTTCATTTTACCACTGAGGCGCACAGGACCCCCTCCCTCTCGGTCCCACCCCAAGATCTGAAGCGCGAAAGAGCTCCTCCCTCCGCCCCAAGATCTGAGGCGCGCAGGTCCCAAGCAGATCTCATGGGACCTGTAATATGACAATGTTTGAATCTGTCGTACTTCGTTCCATAAAACTTAAAGTCGACACGAACTGCACATTAAGATGCAGGTTAGGTACATCTTTGCAAGCCAAGGCTGACGATTCACTACGCTACTCTAACCTTAGCGGATCGAGCTTGTTTTTTACATTCCCCCGATACGCTTTTTTATTGGATGCAGCCAGCTCTAGCTGCAACGAATGAAATCGCTCGTAACATTTCATCTTTGATAGAAATAGAACAAGGTCGCTACCTTTCGTATAGAAGGTAAACATGGAAATCCACGTGGATGTCTGCTTATCGCTTCATGTGTATTCCTAAGCGGTTTGTAAAGCCAAGGGTAACAACCTTTGTCACAGGAAGTGATATCGGACTTCCGCATTTTCGTAACTTATATTGAAAAGTAAGTACGATATGAAGATAGAATGAGGCTGGCTTGGGTGGATACAAACGGACTACAAAGACTCTCATGTATTTATCAAAGACATTAGATGAATACATTTAATATTCTGATGTTTTAGACAGGAAGCAGATGTCTATATGCACAAACACTTTGACCAAATATCAAAAAAAGATTGGGTTTTAATAGTTGGTCAAAGTCTATTCCATTATTATAAGTAGTTAACAAAAGCTTTGACAAAAAACAAAGTCCCTTGGCATTGTACGCTTTGGAGGTCTAAAGATTTTTTCAGATCATTTAAAGGAACGATTACAAAAAAAAAAACAGTCTTACCAAACACGCACACTGACGTTATACAGAATACTTTACAGAATACAGAATACTTTATTATCATTTGAACTTGAACACATAAGGTTCATCGTTACAGACATAGTTTTTCTTAACAATGAGTATTGAAATATAACAACAATATAAAGAATATCAACAACAAAAAGAGACTGAAAGAAACAAAACAAAAAAATTAATCAAAATTAAACTAAAATGCGGAAATAGTGTTACTATGGGAAATTTGTTTTAATTCCCAACATTATTTACTTCAATTTTTCTTTTTATGTTAGCTTTTTTGTAGAATATACCAATTCCATTTAGGGTTCTGTTGTTTGTAGAGTTCAAAAGTTCTACCAATTTAAACACGTTATAACAAGGGTCCGATATCACTACCTGTGACGTCACACTGACGTACGTTGTGAGGGATGTAAAGCGATATTTCATCTGCTTTTAGAAATATGATGTAAAGGAGGGGGGGGGGGGAGTGTTAATAACCCTCATCCAATAGTCGGCGCATCGCAGGAATCTCGAAATCGGGCTCAATCAGCCAAGGTAAGATCCACGTAGTGATCGTAAACTTGGGTAAGGTAAAGCAAACGGCGACGGACTGGCCGTATGCCCACCTGCCCCACCGACCAACAAAAGAAACATCCAAATGACCGAATAAAAACAACAAATCATCTCACCTGGATACGCCGTGACTTGGTGACCGACATTTTCTTCTTTTCCAAGAATATTTTTCACTCGTTCTTACAAGAATATTATCATCTGGGCTAAATCTGAGTTGTAGTCACGGGCAAAATATTATGTATAGGGTTTTAACAGTAAGTCAATCGCCCATGCAACAGTGTGAATGAGCCTTCACAGTTTGTTGACCTCGAATTACATAAAGTACTATAGGACCAAATTCCCTAAAATGTAGTTTAAGGATGAATAATCGTTACATTTGCCATTGACGTATTTTTTGAAAATGTTTTATTACTTTCCGGATACGAAGTTCATTTCTGCAACTAACAGCAGATAGCCCTTTTTTTTGCTTTTGCAACTATAACGGCGTTCTCCTGCCATCGATTGACTATTATAGGGTTGATTCACGTTTTTGAGGTCGTTAACATTCGCAAAGGTGCGAGAAATACTTTAACGCCCTCGTACTTCGCACTCGGGTGTTTAAGTATTTGGAGAGCCTCTGCGAATGTTAACGACCGAAAAAAACGTTAATTAATGCTATTATTGCATTAATTAAATGTATTTTAACAATAATTTGCAAAGATAGCAAAATTATTTCCATAGAAATGCAAATAAGCGAATTTCAAATGCGCTTACGTAAATGGGTCAAAACCGGAAGTCGGCGAAGAAGTTATTGTTACAAGCAGTGAATGGCCGTTAGTCCTGTATGCCAGTTTTGATTCTCTCGGTGTAAATACACTTTTATTGATTTATAGTACAAACTGGACTTATGTGGAATAAAGTTGCACACGTTTGGACGATTACAACTAGGCATCTTCGCAAGCCAAGGCTGACGATTCACTACTCTACTCTAACCTTAGCGGATCGAGCTTGTTTTTTACATTCCCCCGATACGCTTTTTTATTGGATGCAGCCAGCTCTAGCTGCAACGAATGAAATCGCTCGTAGCATTTCATCTTTGATAGAAATAGAAAAAGGTCGCTACCTTTCGTATAGAAGGTAAACATGGAAATCCACGTGGATGTTTGCTTATCGCTTCATGTATATTCGTAAGCGGTTTGTAAAACGATGTTTCATTTGCTTTTAGAAATATGATGTAAAGGGGGGAAATAACCAGCATCCAATAGAGGGTGCATCACAGGAATCTCGAAATCGGGCTCAATCAGCCAAGGTAGGATCCACGTAGTGATCGTAAACTTGGCTCGCGAAGATGACAACTAGGATGAATGAGTGGATATGAATTTTTGTAACTGAAAGACGACAGAGGGTTCGATCTACATCAAGCGAGGCAGACCGATCACGTTAAAGAGTGGGTAGGATGTAGCTGGTTTAGAGTACATTTCACGGGTGAAATTCTCGCTTAAACTGAGATCCTGCGCAAATTTTTTTTTGTGGTGTACTTATATCATCAAAGACATGACATGAAAAGGATCTACTATGGTACACATTCCTAAAGTTTGATGGTCGGAGTCTAAGGAAAATCTGACAAGGACAAACGTTGTTTACAAAGTAGGCCCGAATCCAGAATATTGATTAATACACGTTTTCTCCCGTTAACGCCGGATTTTTACCCGTTAATAAATTCTTATAGCGCAATAATTGGTGTTTAACGCTGTTTTTGATGTTGAAAACGGCGTTAAACACCAAACAATCAACCAGTCGCAGCTGAATGTTTTTATCGTGGCAAAAGAAAAAAGAATGCCACATGCATGGGCAAACCCACGGCTACAAGTTTGTTTTGTTTTTTTTTTACTGGAAAAAGTCTAAAGTAGAAAAAGGGGCATCACCGCGTTAGATATATTTCAGGATTTCCAGCCCCTCTTGTATTGGTCTTGTATGGATATTAACAGCCTTCCAGAGTTTGAAGTTAATCGAATGTCACACAATCCCTAATTTTAATGACTCTGAGAAAGAAGCCTTTGGAACACATTATGGGAAAAGGAGAAAATACTGGTAACCAGCATTTTCTCCTTTTCCAAAAAGATTTGTACTCTTCGCAAAACAAGTTTAAAATTTTAAGTCACTTTATTTTGTCGTCTGCAAATGCTTTCGATTTGGAAAAGCCTAAAATACTGTCGTTTGGTAAAGAGTCATTATCTCATCAATAATAGCAGCAATGTGAGAAAATGTCAAAGTTTTCAGACAACAACGACGAAAGTAGCCAACGGCGGGTGTAAACAACCCAAACTGCAAAATGAATACTTTTATCAAGAAACAAATAAATACAGACAAAGAGGAAAAAGAAGCGACTGTGCATACAGAGCATAGGCTATGACACTTCAGCAAATGAAAGCTCGAATCAGTTTATTGTTGACCAAAGGCGATAATAAAACGGAAGTTACTCAGAAAACTGCATTAATCAGCAACGTCCAGTGTTTACCGAATTGACCCGGTATTGTACTGACAATATCGTTCTAACTTTACATACCCGACTTTGTTTAACTGTTTATTAGACAATATGTATTTTTAACACTCTGCAGAAATAAAGCCTTGCCAAAAATAACGAGTTTTTTTTTTATCTATTTTTACCTCTTAGAACAATTATCCCAACAGACTTTTTGCCCAGGTTCATTAAAACACGGGGTTGTTTGATGAAGGATTAATCCTACGTTACTTTTGAAATGATCCATGTAATTTGATGAAATTTATAGCATATATAGATAGTTGTGAGCATTTAACTCCATGTACAGTACACAATAAGTTCACCCATTACCACACAATCCCTACTTTTGACGTCCCTGAGAAAGAAGCCTATAGAAAACATTGTTGGATAAGGAGAAAATGCTGGTAACCAGCATTTTCTCCTTTTCCCCCAATGTTTTCTACCCTTCACAAAACAAATTTCAAAGTTTCAGTAATTTTTATTTTGTCGTTTGCAAATGCTTTCGATTTGGACAAGCCTAAAATATTGTCGACTGGTAATAAGTTAAACATGTTTTTGTGCAACAGGATACACCATTAGAAAGGCTGATTTCCTCACCAGTTCTGTATTCACCTACCGTTCTTAAACACATTCTTTGTCTCTTTCTCAAGAATTTTCGGAATTTGAATGTGACACAACTTTTGATAGGCTATATCTAAAATTATTTAACTGTCTTAATCTAAAATTAAACTAAAAATGAAATCAAGAATGATTGGTGAATACTTTTTCCTTCACTAGACCTTTTTTCTCTCCGTTTTTTTTTTTTTAAAGAAACTTGGAGAAACAGATGATAATGCATCATGCCATACAATGCAATTTAGGTGATATACATGCATTAATGTTCTATATCTATAAGCAGAACATGTTGAAATCATAATTTGACTATACTTAAGATACCAACGAGCTGCATAGATATACTACCATTATGATATTCGAACGAAAGAGGGAGAAATCGCTAACAGAGCAGTTGGCCCTTCCCATCCCAGATTTCATTTATTAGCTGCCAATGTTTACTTTAAACCGAAATTGGTAAGACAGGACAATGAATCACATGGTCTGCCATAGACATGTAAATTTCGGCTAAAGACGATATCACCAGAAGAATACGGTCTATGGTCTCTTTTTTATTTCTGTCTTGTTTTAGGCTTAAGACTTAAGACTTGTGACATTCTAAAAAAAAAATAAACTCTAGGCAGATATTATAAACAAATGAAAATTTATCAAGAAAAATAAATTCAACTGTCATATATGACAAACTATTTAGATTAAAATTTCAGTATATAGCACTGGCTTTCTTTTCTTTATAACACTAGGAAAATAATTTCCAAGGCGTCAAACAATGTAAATATTTGTTTACCTTATATTTCGTCTTTACTTTCTCTTATTTTCCAATACTGCGAGCTTGCCACCCTAATCCAAACAAATAAGACGAAACTGGTAACAGGAAAGGCAAATAAAGAGCTAACCAGTCACACTAAGTCAAACCAAATAAATTCCAATAAATGGTGACTAGGGATACGAATAATGTTCCGAGCGTGGTACTTCGGAATTAATAATAGTGTAACGACCAGAGAGCTGTATAGAGAAGACCACTAGAGAAACACTTTTATCCTTTTTCTTCATTGCAGTATAGATACTGACAAGCACCATTACAAAAGACATGCTTTGAAAGCAATATGTCAATTGCTGATAGTGTTCATAGCCAAAGACATCCGGCGATCGTGCCTTTTGTTTAACTCTTTGTCAAACAATCCTGTGTTTCAATGCCACGTAAAAAGGCCTTTGAAAACATTCTGTTAACCGGCATTTTCTCCTTTGCCCAGAATGGTTTCTTACATTTCAAAGACAAATCTCATGATTTTAGACACGTCTGGTCTGTCGTCTGCAAATCCTTTGAACTTGGGGGTATACGTGTATAATTTTATTTTGTATTCTGTAAGGATTTAACTTCCTGACGCAAATAAGATATGGATATAATATTACTTTTTTTTTATGGGAAAATTCAGCATGAAATAAGATACACTATATAAGTACAAGTGAAAATGATTCTGGTAAAATGCAAGTAAGCGAATAAAATCAAATTTTCTTCTCCCATAAAGCTTTCAAAAGTGGTGTGCTTTAATATGACAATATGAGTGCCATATGACGTTTGTTCAAATGATTAGTTTCGACCAATTAATCTTTCGAAAAATATATGTATTTCTAAACAGATAGATAAAGTAGCTCATCTCATTATCGTGGACACATAACGACGATTGTAGCAAGGGTATTAGGCAGGATTTGTGATCGTTCACAGAAATAGGAACATTAATCAACGGATACCATTCTTTCCTTAAATATGAAAACGAATATCTAAGTGTGCACACAGACGCCGACCCCTGTAATTTTCTTTCGACATAGCTGAATCTGCAGGCTTTTGACCTACTTTTTGGTGCTAATAACAAATGAAGCAATGGAAATTTGTGACTGGTCAAATTTATAGATATGTTTCTTCAAATGGCCCCGGCTTTTTTTGCTGACAAATTTACGCCGTCTTTTTCAAAGATATTTCTTGATTTTATTTTTTTTTTTTACCAAACCACGAAATTGTACACTTGTACAAAATCAAAGTGACTGGAGACGACAACTTAAAATTAGCTCAAAAGATGGAAATTGTAATAGGATAGAAAAACTTCGTGCGAAAAGGAGAAAACTCCTATGTTTTTCAAAGCCTTTTTTCTCTAATTCATCAAAACTCAAGATCGCGTGGTAAAGGGTAAAAGCTATTGTTTTGATGGACATGTTTATGTGACATCGCCCTAGTTTTGACGCAAAGAACTGTAAAGTTTGACTGGACAGAATGTGACCTCTGGTCTTGGATTTTAACGTACAATCAAAGTGTACGTTCAATTGTTTTTCTGTTGAAATACAGCCATTTATTCGTATCGAGTGATAAAGAACTGAAGAAAACAAAATGTGGCCATATTTAGACCGTACATTTGCTTGGAAGATGATGCAAAATCTGCACTAACAGTTTCAATGATCACAGCTACTAATTCTATCCAAATTATATGCCGTCTTATCAGAATTCCAATTGTTTGGTATTGCAATCACACTACACATGTACCAAGTAGTAATTCTACCAAAATAAATCGCATACATATACAGATCAATACAATTTTCATGACCCTAATGCTACTTTCTCACTACTGCTTATTAGCGGCGAATGCAACAATATTTCTTTACGCGGGTCAGCTGCCAAGAGCTGAGGCGTTATTTTGTTCATTATTAAACATACGGCGTATGTCCGTTGTTTTTGTGGCGTTCCTATGGCTTATCTGTGTTCGTATGGAGATCAAGGGACGTAAAGTACGTGTATAACACGTTGCCGTATCGTAACCGTTTCGTTAGCACTACATACCTTTCATATCGGCAGCCTTGCCACTGCGAAAATACGGCGGCCCTTGATGGAAAACGGCTCTGCTCATTCATTACTGTCATTCGTTTAAAAGAAGTCAAACGTATCATTTTACCCAATACGTTCGCTTGCGTTACGTAATAATTGTTCGAGCTACGTTCCACCGGCTTCAGTTCTTCGTCGTTTGCGCTTTTACAGGCCATGTGTGACGTAAGTATGACGTATAAAAACCTGCTACAAACGTGATACGTATTTTTAAGTGCGGATATATGCGGATCAATGGCCAATAATTGAGGTTTATTTTGTTCAAAATTAAAGACACGGCGTATGACCAACGTTTCTGAGGCGTTCCTGTGGCGTAATCGTGTTCGTGTGGAGTTCAAGGGCCACTAAGTCTGTCGTGCTAAGGCGTAAGCTTTCGTGGCCTATGACGCGTTGACGTGGCGTAACCTACACTGTCGCAGGGTTTCTTTCTTATGGTGATACGTCGCACATGTGCAAGCCGATTCGCAATAGCGTCGTAAATGTTCCTAAAACCTTTTTGTTAAATAAATGTTTTCAATACACTGCCTAGAAAATAATTCTCTAATACCTTTGGGTCAAGGTTCATTTTTATAAGAAAAGAAAAAATGGCAAAAGGTCAATACGTTTATAAACTCAACGGAAAATGAAACGCAGGGTAAGAAAATATGGAACAACTTATTAACGGCTCTGTTTAAATCTTGAAATTTGGTCAGATGATTATCTGGGTGACAGTATACTAAACTCGGACAGAAAAATTACCGAAGCGTGTAACTGTGTCACGTAGTGCAAGCCATGAAAGATATATTCGGTGCAGAATAAGTCTAATTATTTCGTGGACATATTTCTTCACATCATTCGATTCTTAAAAGATTTACACACTGTTTTCCGTGGTTAAAGGTCTGTTTTAATTTCCTACCGTAATGGCACGGCTTATGGAAGATCAGAGGGGTCAGGCCATTGCGTTTCTAATGCAAGGTCAAACGCAACAGCAGATTGCTATGCAGCTTGGTGTGAATGTTTCTACCGACTAGTTCGTCGTCTCACAGAAACTGACCTTCGACTGGGCGTCTCGGCGTAGCAACATCACGTCACCTCGTCAGGACAGAGCCCACCTGCGCAGTCGGTACCTTACTGCCACTGAAACTGCTAACAATGCAGTAGGCAGTCATAACTATCGTTTTTATCCTAAAACTGTAAGGAACCGATTTCGTGAGCGGCTCTGCTATATAGACGGTCATACTTTGGTCTGGCTCTCATTGGTGCGTAGAATGGATTTGTGTGTGGATGGTCACCGTCACACATACCGACGTCGTGGGGAACGCTCAAACGCCTCCGTTACTGCGGTGGATAGGTTTAGTGGTGGATCAGTTGTGGTAGGGAATGGGATATCTCACGGGATTAAGTCATCGTTGGTTGTGGTGGGTGAAAATCTGATAGCCATCAGGTTTAGGGGTGAATCCTCCTGTCGGTTGCTATTCCTTTAGTACAACAATGTGAACTCATTTTCCTACAAGATAATTCCGGACCCCTTGCGAGAGTTTGTAGACAGTTTCTGGCAGATCATAACATTCAGCCACTTGACTCGCCAGCCTATAGTACATATTTGTCTCGATGAACTGAGAAACGCTTTGTTGCAAGAGTGGAACAATATCTCCATGAGAAAGATAAGCAACCATATGAATTCATTACACAGGAGAATAAGGGCTGTAACAGCTGCTGGAAGAAGACATACACTGTAATGATAACTATACGCCGATTTGAATTTAGGCTTGGGGTATCGCCAAATCGGTTCCAGTTGCTCAAAGAAACGGCAAATGCGCTGAAATTTTCCGAACTAATTCATGGAAGATGGTTCTTGACGTATTAAGAAACTTAACATCATTACATGAATAATCATAAAGCACCGCTAAATGTTGCCCTGCGTTTCTTTTTCCTGTCAGTATATAACTATAGGGAAGGGTCCATTCATCATTGAGATGACCACTCCCTAGTTACTCAATTTTTCGCTTTAAAATATACATGTAAATAGCATTTGGCTTTTTTAGAATCAAATATATGATTGATGTTTATAAGGGTTTAATGCCATTCTAACAGGTTAGATTATGTAATGGCGGTCAGTGACGCACCCATGTCAGTGTTTCCTAGATTTCTCTCTAATTGTCTGTCGCTCCTGTATGGCTCAGGCCAAAAAGATACTATAACGTTTACATATAATCTAATACAAAAATGCATGAAATTGCAAACGGAATGTTATGAAGGTTTTTTTTTTCTTTTTAGATAAATAGCACTGTGGAAAAAAATATTGCAGAAGGGTTTTTTTTATTTCAATGCATTTAATCAAAACACTACTTTTTTCAGACTATCTAATTGGTCTGTAACACGTTTCTTACTGCAAGTTCTGGTAAGAAAATATCTATTAAATGCTTATCTTTACGACTGGACAGATCAGAAATACAAATCGAAATACATGGCTTTATAAGCAGCATATTCCGGAAGTCAATGCAAATGAGACCATTGTTGAAAACTATTTTCTTTGCAAACCTATGACTTAGACATTGCAAGCATTACAGTTCAGCTTGAAAATATTTACACATATCTTAAGTGATGGACTCGGGAATCTAAATCAGATTATCTGGCAAGATGAATTTGGAAAATCAACGAATTTCATACCGATCATATACGTGAAACGATAAAGTTTTGGTTCCATAGCATTCATTTTTCAAGCAACCCAGTGAACTATGAGGTTAGACTGGTCCTTGACGTGTACAGAATTGACCGATGGAAAAATGTTCCGACCCAGATAAACCTGCACAGAATGGCAGGTTTACCTGGGCCGATTTTTATAGCAGATACATGAAACCCCTTCTCACAAGGTATGGCTCATATAACTGAGGATTATAAGTAAGCATAGACTCTATCCTCGGAGTCGTCAAAAAAAGGCATTAGTACTAAATAATTCGATTTGGATAGAGGATGATTGGAAACCTAGAGTGACACCGAGAGTAACACGTGCGACCTTTTTCCTCCAAATTCGATTTCCCTGTCACGGTACCAAATCAATGTGCGCTTCGGGAATCAGCAATCAAATATCTAGAAAAAATAAAATAGAGGTCGTCTCGAGTTTGAAGTGATAATCCTGGCAAAAAAAACCCTTTATACTAAAGTCGATTCGCAGGAAAAAAACAGTTGGACTTGTTTCTTTCAAAGAAAATTTTCCAAATGCAAATTAGCAGACGACCAATTTATTGTGGCACAATTTACGCGATATTGATTTTAAAGAAAGAAAATGGGAAAGGATAAAATGTAGAACATTCAAATTTCCTATGCTGTCTCGCTGAAGGATTGAATTATATAACGGTAAGTGACAGAGTAGTATTTCTCCGAAACGATCATCGTAATTTTTTTCTAATTAATCAAATTTCTACAAAAACACTCATTTTAATAGATACTATAATTGTTATCATTATTTAATCAAGCAGTTTAGAATAACTGGATATGTAAATATCAGTTAAAGGTGCCAATTCGGCGTTTAAATCGTTCTGAAATCGGAAACACCCGTCTATATCTATGAAACCAGATATGACGTCATGGTATTGTTGATTGGAATACGATACCACATATACCCAATACGTGTTGTTGAGTACGTGACATTTCCACAGGCCTTTATGATCTTTTAACGTAAGCAATTGAAAATAAATCTTTTAGTCACATATTTCTTTATGGAAATATCAGCCACAGATTTCACAATCATATCTTCCTTCATTTATTGGTCGTTTACATACATACAAGTACCCTGACCATAAATTCATGCGCGCTATCGTATAATTGAAACAGTCCTGAAAGAAACCTTCAACTAATTTTATCCATGAGAATAGTTTTATAAGCGAGATCAGTCAGTCTTACTCATAAACATGTATGCAAGATATGATTTATCTGAAACAGAAATGTGATAAAAGCAAAGAATCTAGCTTTTTGACAGAAAATATATTTAACTCGCCCAGTAAATGTTTATAAGCTCCCTTTAGATTTATGTGACAACATATTTCTAAACTGGTAGAATAAATTTTCTTTCTAAATCCTTAGCTGTTAAGCTCGACTCAAAGCTCTTTTTCGGACTGTAGATCAAGATGAGACTACACGGAACGTAGAGTCTGATTTTGGATCTAGACTGTCATATACCGTAAGTTATTTCCAGCAGCAAGCATTTTTGTCATCGCAATGTTTCGTCATATACTACTGGCTAGGAATCTTAATTCTATTTATTTAGTACTTTAATGTTTAAAAATCCAACTCAGATTCTGGATGTGTAAATTAAGCGAACATTTATTTAAAAACTTTCATAATAACCCTTGTATTTGAATGTCACAAAAAAAGCGCAAGTAATGAACTGGCTACTTATGACGCCCAACAACAAAAATAAATGGAAACATTTCGGAATCATAAACGTTTAACTAGAAGGCTCCACGTCCGGGTAAAATTAGTTGACTATATGACAAGTTGTTTACAGACAAGGAAGGGTGGGGCAGGGACAAAAACAACATAGGTATCTCCAGATGACCAAATAGTTCTTACTACTGGTGTTCAACGCTCTTAAAAATTGTTATGCCACCAAATGAAAAACGATTCTCTGTGACATACTATCTCGAACTTCAATAATCGCCTACAGGATTTTCATAATGATACATACTTTTTTTTTGTCATTTCTTTATATCGCAGATACTGCAAGCGATACTTGATAACGCACAATTTATCGCTGCACTGTGGATAGCTATCACATGCAATATTAATACAAAATGTCAAATAGCTATCAAACCTTCCCCAGAGGTCAACATAACTGGTGATTCTTTCCATTGTAAGATTACTTATTCTTCAACAAAATTGTTACGATGAATAGCATGAAGTTGTCGTTGTTGTTATTGTTGTTGTTCATATTTTTGCCACATACTAATTAGGAATAATGCTTATTTTGAAATAACTTTTTACACGTGTTTCTTTTAAACTCCGTCATCGCCAAATACGAGATTCTATATGATCTTGACCTCTTTGAACAACAATCTGCTGAAACCCTGGCAGACATTCATCGTAAATGCAGGACTAAACAAATGGACAGTAAAGATCCAGTGCTTATCCATATTCAGATGCCATTTTTACCTCCAGCATGAAACTGTTAGATTTTGATCATGTAACAGCGGAAATTCTGAAGAAATAGGATTGATGAATTACGTCATAGATAACTAAAGTGCCATGTTTCTCGTACATAATTGCTGTCATCAACATTATCACTGCCATTTTAGACTCTTTCTATATTTAGACAGCCTCCTCTAAAAAACCTTATTCCGGTGTTGACATAAATAAACAGTCATCAATGTAAATAGAACTGGTTTTCCTGTGGCTTGGTTCTACGATAAAACTGCATTTGGCGAAGAATGTCAATGCCCTATACCATATATAACGAACTTGGTCTATCACATAATGTCTCCGAAACCCTGAGCGAAAACTTTCAAGACCATTACCACAGTTCTAATCGTTCCAGAGCCTACCTCAAGCGACTTTGTTCTTTACTAGACAACAAAGTTTTAATTCTATGCATATTGAAAACATCTGCAGACGACAAATTAGATTTGGATCAAATAATGGTATTTGTCCCAGGGTAGAAATTATTGAGTTAATAGGAGGAAAACTGCTTATCATAATTTTCTCTTTTTTTAACAATGCTTTCAAACGGCAGTCAGTGAGTAGACATGGTGTCTTTCTATTAATTGATCCCTTTTAGACCGCTTCAAAAGGATCCATATTTCTAGAGGTGACAGGTAAACATTTGAAAGACTTTGATTATCTTTAACGCAAGAGTTTCCATTATCACGTTTTGTGTAACTATATAAAGCTCACATTTAACTCGAAAAACAAAGAGTACCTAATACAGTTGATCACAATTGTCAATGTCTGCAAGAACCAAGAACAAAAATTGGTCGCTACATGTCAGCAAAACGAAAAAAAAAAATTTGAATCAAGTCAAATATTTTGCGAGGCATGAATCCGAAATTACGCCTCCGAAAGACCGGACTGAAAATCAAAGTGAATCACTTAAACACTGACCTAGAAACGGTAATAGGGACATAGATGCTACTACTAACGTTACATCTGGCAGACGTATCATCGAGCTTAAACATCTTTTCAGATACAGATGCTTTTAGTTCGGTATAGTCAAAAAAATGTATCACCCGGTAAAGACTTGCAGAAAAGGGACTGTAGCTCTTCCTCCTGTACCAAGTTACCCCTTAGCTTGTCTGCAGCAGACAGCATTAGAAAACATTGATGTCAAAAGGAGAAAGAGATCCTAATGGGTTATTTCTCCCTTTCGCACAATGATTTCTGACCCATCAAAGGACTGTGCTACATGAATTCCAGCTTTTTGATTTAGCGTGTGCAAACGCGTCAAATTTAGAAGAGTCCTAACTTAGTCGTTTAGTAGTGACTTAAATGCCAACATCAGAATTACATCTACATGTATATGCTATTTTCTTATTATAACCAAGAAACTTGATTCATGTAAACATTCTTGATTTTTTTAAATGAGATACTTTACTTTATATAATATATTTGTTTTTGACAAACCCTACATTTACTCATCAGTTAGTTTCCCACCGAATAGCTTAAGATGTATTTTCTTAAAAATTAAGGATGGTGACCTATTTGTTTCAAGCATGCCTGATTCTTTAAGTTTAGTACCTGAATATTATTTAGAGAAAAAAAAAGAAAAAATGTGAATGTTAGAACATTTAAAAAATAACTTTACGAGATACTCCTTTTCGCAAAAATAAATGAAGGTGTTTTAGCCAAAAGTTAGGTTTTTGTATAGATTCATACTCGGTATACTCTAAATTATTAGTACTATTTTTCTTTTTTGTCACTAAATTTTATGTTTCTTCTGCTACAATGACATAAAATTTGGTTAAAATTGTCATTTAAAACAATATAAATAGACTTAGTTTTCATAGGTTATATTTCAACCTGAACTGCTGCAATGCAGGGTGTACTAAAAGAAATATTCATATAATTTTCCCAAAGCTGACCCCCTTTTTTATTTCCTTTTTTTGTAGATCAGATAACTATCACCAAGAAAAGTTTCATGAAATTCTGATTTTTTTTTCAAATGGTAAAACTGTAGCGATCGTTTTTAATGATTTGTGACAGACATTGTCGGACAAGAAGCAGCAATATCTTGTTGCAAACAATCGCAACTTTTCCTTTTTTGTTTGTTTGTTTCACACCCCCCCCCCTCCTCCCCCTTTCCTGAACCAGAAAGTAGCACATATCGGGTAGGGGAGAAGGGGGGCTGGAAAAGCCGTCAAAAGTCGTGTAAGTATCTCACCTTTCAATAATGTTTGTTCTGTATCGAAAAAAGCGTGAAAGGCTCATAACAAACAACCTGATCCATACCGTTCGCATGCTTAGCCGAGGCTTGAGACAGAAAGAAACTCTCTCTAAGATAGTGGATTGAATTTTCAGCTGCTCAGATAAGTCGACTTTATATGTTTGGCCCTGAAAGTGTTCAGACGAGCGATTGGATAAATATCATCTGAAGAAAAGGTTTGAAAATATGGTTCTTTTTCGCCATGAAGACTCATTAACTTTGCCTTCTTCGCTTTAAGTGACAGGCTCGTGAAATACAGGATTACTTTAAGGAAACGGCGACATTTTTTTCAGTTTTAATGGTTTGCTTTTAATGACTAGATTTAATGACTTGAAGTATATTTGTTATTACTCTTTTGACTTTTTTAGATTTTATTTTAATAGTATTTCTCAGCCCACATGTGTGATGTTCTTTCACAAGGATGAAACATTTTTGTATTACTTATTAATTTTCCGGTTCATAGACACTTTCCGTTTTTTATGTAATTTTTTGTTTCTGTTTCAAGTCTACTGTAGCCCAAAATCTAGTGTAGTCGTAGAGTGCCGTCTTGGATAAGCCTGCACGGACTGCTGTTCCTAGACGACAGTTTACGCAAATGAGCGTGTACCAAGCCATATAACGACGTATGCCGCGCACACATGATCATCATCGAAAACCTTGTCAATCTGTAGCACTTACGGTGATATTGTTGATCAATATCAGACTACACAGAACGTGAAATTAAACTTTAGATCTTCACGTCCGCTTCTTTTCCCAATATTCTGACAAATACAACTTCGTAGTTACAAACTTCAAAGGTAATACACTGTAAAAAAAATGAAATACTGTCGCGTTAGGGTAGTACGGAGGGCGTTGTTAAAAGCAACTGATTGTAATAAGCGGCTCCTTTCCTCGGCGATATTTTTCCGGGCTGCTTAAAGCGTGTTTGACTATGTTTGGTTGATTCTCAAGCACATTTTCATTTTTTTTTTCTTTCTCTTTATTTTATCCAGTTTATTAACCCTTTGCCAAAAGACAAAATTTTAGACTGGTCGAAACTGGAAGCAATTACAGGCGACAAAATAAAAGTAACTCATAAATTGAACTTTGTTTCCAGCAGGGTAGAAAACATTGTGGGAAAAGGAGAAAATGCTGGTTACCAGCATTTTCTCCTTTTCCACAATGTTTTCAAAAGGCTTCCACCTCAGGATCGTTAAAAGTCCGGATTTTGTGTTAAAATATTAACTCTTTTTTTTTTCAGCATTATTTTAATTTTCAACACTAAAATCTTCTTTTTGTAACCCAGAAACTCTTTCCTATTTCTTTTTTAGCTACAGCAGATGGCATTGCATTGTGTATTTTCATGTTTGTTGTGACTAAATAGCTATGTAAGTTTTTGTCAATAAATAACTCGTTTGTTCACTATTAGCACGGCCGGTGTAATGGTGTAATGCAGAGAAATGACAACCCCCCCCCCCGAGAAAGTGACCCATGGGTCATTTCTCTACGTATGACCCAGTTCATCTCTCTACGTGGTGAAATGATCTATGTGTCATTTTGTAGGAGAGGAAAACTTCAACTTTTCGACTTTTCGAGGTAACTTTTTTGCTAGAAAAGTGGAAGTTAGTGTGCCTACTTTCTACTTTTCGAGTTCCTCGTAGGTCGAAAAGTGGATGGCGGAAACAGGATTCCGTACTTTTATTATGTCGTCTGCAAATGCTTTCGATTTGGACAAGCCAAACATTTTATCGTTTGGTAATGAGTTAACAAAATCATTCTGGTCTAGTGATAGGCGGTAAATGATATGAACAGTACCAGGTAACCAATAACCTATTGCTCACAATGCAACTTGTCAGAATCGTTTATCATGTCCAATTGCAAGAAATGAACCCATCAACACGATACAGATAGTGTAACGATACATGTCTGGGTTCCCGACAACAAATTAAACTTTGCTTAAAAATAGGATTTCGTTCAAATAAGTTAAAAACATTGCGGGAAAAGAAGAAATGCTGTTAACCAGCATTTTCCCCTTTCTTTACAATGCCTTCATAACCCATCAATTTTAAAGGTGGGTATTTAGAATTTTTACATCTCACCAAATTAAAAAATATATCCATCACTAAAATTCATATGAAAAAATAATACAAATCATCAATAATTTAGATTCATGAAATTACAAAAAAAAATTTTTTGATGGTATTCCCTTAAAAGGCTACGTAGCCTCTTAAGGTATTTTTAGATTTCGCGCCAAAAATCAATAAAGCATTTCGGGAATGCCTAGTGACTTGCACGTGACTCATAACGCTTAAATTCCATTACATAACAAACATGCAATAATTATTTTCCATAATGTCTTCTTCGGACACTATGTTTGAAATTTCGTCTGTGTATTCCTGTATGTAAATGAGCGAACTGATCATCTAAAAATAGAACGTGTCTCCCCTCGGTGTCGACCTGGGCTGTAGTAAATCTCTAATTTCTCGTGTTGTTGGACGGTGTTCGACTACTGGGCTTTTATAAATGAAAATTTTAAGGGTTTGGGAGTATAAGGATGATTTTTTTGCATTTTTGTACAATTTTCGTCCCAAAATCTGAAGGGCCACCTTTAAGGGTCGTTAAAACACAGGATTGCTGAGTCTTGCAAATATTTTGTTGAAAAACGTCTCGGGGCAAAGGCTGAAAATTGATTTACGTGATTCGATGAAGTCTTGTATATCCTGACAACGGTAGAGAGATATGGGTCGCAGGTAACCGCGCTTTGACACATGTCAAACCAACCTCTTACGTCATCAACCGGAAATGTCTGGATGCAATTCTTAGTTTTATCAGCTCTAATATAATCTAGGCGCCTCGTGGCATTCGAAAATGTCATTTTATAAAAAAGTTCACAAAATGTAATGGTGACATTAAATGTATTGATAATAATAGTAACACTGTATGGGTTTTGTGTGGCTCAGTGATACAGTGTCCCGTAACCAGGAGGCCAAGGGTTCGGGCCTAGGTGGAGCACTTGGTTTATTTACGTATGTGTGCCCTTGGGCAAGACAACTCAAAGCCATAGTCGATACTTTGCAACGCTCAAACACACTTGAATATGTGGAGTGTCATCATATGAATGAAGACTATACAACCAATCAGTCAGTAATGCTGATCAGTTTTGTTTGGACTTTTCCGATAGTATTCCGGTTCTTACTCACAGACTTTGTATAGCTTTACCGAGTCAGTGTTGATCACAAAACTTTTTTTTTTCTATTCGCTTTCGCCATTCCCCTTTTTGTCAAGAAAGTATTTTTCATGTATCAATTTAACTCGTCTACGGCTGTTTAGGATGTAACATAAATCCCAATACGTGTTCAGATTGTTCAGAAAGCATTCCATATGCCATTTTAAGTAAATTGTGTATTTTTTCTCTAATTACTTCAATGGCTATGCGTGCCCTGAGATTCTAACCTGGATCCGCATTCACAAACAATTCGTAAAACTATTTCTAGTCTTATTCTCTAAGATTATCTTAATTTGAAAATAACGTAATTTCTGATTGGCTAAACCATTTGGTTCTGTTACTTTCAACCTTATAAAATTCTGGAGAATAAGACTTGGGCAGTTCTTGTGAATGGTTGGAGAATACGGACTAGCTGACAGTAATTATTGACCGAGTGTATTCAATCGGAAGAATATCGTCTCATTATTCCAATTGTGATGAACGTAAACACTTCCTGTCTTTTCTACGAGGAAACAATGTCGTTAACCATTTACTGCGTTTAACTTCCTGTTTAAATGAACTTTATTTAAGGAAGAACATTTTCGAAAACATTGTTCGACAAGGAGTAAATACTGGTAACCAGCATTTCTTCCTTTCCGAAACTGTTTCAAAGACATTCCAAATCATTTGTGAGAATCAGATTGTCGTCTGCAAATGCTTCCAATTTGGACAAGACTAAAAATTCGTTGTCAGGTAAAGATATTACCTACTACCTCATAAAAATACGAGATGTGTGCAGAGCACGGTAACGCAGTTGAGAGCAGACAGGAAATGAAGCCAATGGACTAGTGGATGGATATAGATACCAGCAAATGGATACAAGTACACTGGTCGATGCGAAACTGTTGAACGACCGTTGATAACGGCTTTAAACATCATACCAAACGACAAAATTTTAAGCTTGTCCCAAATGAAAGCATTAGCAGATGACAAAATAACATTGACTGAAAATTTGAAATTTGTGAAGAGTAGAAACATTGTAGGAAAAGGAGAAGATGCTGGTTACCAGCATTTTCTCCTTTTCCTACAACGTTTTTCATAGGCTTCTTTCTTAGGGTCGTGAAAAGTTGGGATTTGTGGAAATGGGTTAAACAACATACAAGCACAAAAAGGAAGGTACAGAAGAAAGATTTGCAAACAAAATTGTATACTCATATATGCATTACAGTATGAACTGTGAGTCATTGTTTAAAGTTTAATAGATCTACCTGTATTTTCTCCATTTCCTACAACGTTTTTCAAAGGCTTCTCTCTCAGGGTCATCAAAAGTAGGGATTTGTGATAATTGGTTAAACAACATACAAGCACAAAAAGGAAGGTACAGAAGAAAGATTTGCAAACAAAATTGTATACTCGTATATACATTATAGTATGAACTGTGAGTCATTATTTAAAGTTTAACAGATCTACTTGTAAAAAAATTACAAAAAAAAAATTAAAGCTGCACAAAAATATTATCTTGTAATTTAACAGCTATGTGTTTTTCAGCAAACTGTCTGCTGAAGGACTCGGAATTGAAAAAAAAATTTTTTTAATCATTTAATTCTTTTACCAGAAGACGAACTTTTGACTTATCCAAATTGACAACATTTGCAGACGACCAATCAAAAGTTGCTAATGGGATCAGATCCGGTATGGACAGCGTGAAAACTGTTGTGGAAAAAAAAGAGAAAACGTTGGCTACAGCATTTTCTTCATTTTCCACAATGTTTCAAATCCGGAAGTTTCCAAGATCGTGGGCTGCTATTGCTTTCGATTTGGACAAACCTAAAATTTTGTTGTGTGGTAATGAGTTAAACAACTATTTCCAGAATTTACTTGTACACAAACACAATATGCAAGACTTTACATTAAACGCATGCAAAGGACATCAACAAGCACAAAATGTCAGAATATATAGATGAAATTAGAAACTGGATTGAAGCTTTTTTATTGAAATGCCAAATGTCGCAACACGTTGCCAGTATCTAGCTAGGCAACTAAAAGGCAACTATATAAGTTTTTTAAACTATATTTATATGTGGTGTGACGTTCTATTAAATCCATTTATCCTCCTAACCTTGTGTCGGACCGGACTTTGCCGATTTTTTTTTTTCGTTTCCGTATATATATAATTCCGTATATATAATATATATATATATATAAGCTGCAACATTTAGTTATAAATGAGTGCCTGGTAATTAATCAAATTAGTGTATTTTGATGTACAGGCGATACTAAACACCAAGAATTCACAAAACCGTGTTGTTGATTTATTTTCCCCCAAAGTACTATAAAATTTCAACCAGAATTAATGACGCTATAAAAACGCAACTTGTGTTTTTTGTTTTACAGCGTCGAAATTTTGATACAGTTTTTAAACAGTATCTTTTTCTTCGAAAGTTAACGTTAAACGTTAAAGCGTCCGCGTGCTTGATACACTGGGGTGATTAGTTACATGTAACTTAATATTCCGTCAAAGAAACTCCAAACAGCATAAATTGGTGCACTGAACGCAGCTGAAAACAACTTTTTAACTTTTAGCTACGCTTACAGTATTGGAATTATGCCGAAATGTACTTTCAAAAACGAATAAAAATTTCATTGAAAAAAAAAAGGGTTATTGATTTTGTTCTTTCCTCTTTACGAAAGACTTTCTTAAATATTTTTACAATTATCAAAATATGATCAGATCTTGTTTCAATCAGATCAAAAACCGAACAAATAAAGTTGGCGCTTCTTTATTTAATTATTTGTACGATGTACTTTGCTAAATGTACGTTGTTACAATGGAGCGAATAAAATGTATACATCAAGCACGTCAAAATTATTTTCAGCAAAAAGGGTCACCTACTGTCATTTATAATGGCAATCACATGAAAGTCCTGTCATTCTTCAAGCTTGGGAACTTTTCTTCCGAAGTATAATCCTTACTGGTCTTTTAACCCATTACCACACAATCCCTACTTTTGACGCCCCTGAGAAAGAAGCTTTTGAAAACATTGTAGGAAAAGGAGAAAATGCTGGTAACCAGCATTTTCTCCTTTTCCCACAGAGTTTTCTACCCTTCCTAGAACAAATTTTAATTTTTCAGTCACCTTTATTTTGTCGTCTGCAAATGCTTTCAATTTGAACCAGTTTAAAATTTTGTCGTTTGGTAAAGAGTTCAGCCATTACCACACAATCCCTACTTTTGACGCCCCTGAGAAAGAAGCTTTTAAAAACACTGTAGGAAAAGGAGAAAATGCTGGTAACCAGCATTTTCTCCTTTTCCCACAGTGTTTTCTACCCTTCCCAGAACAAATTTCAATTTTTCAGTCACCTTTATTTTGTCGTCTGCAAATGCTTTCAATTTGAACCAGTCCAAAATTTTGTCGTTTGGTAATGAGTTAAGCCTCGAAAAAACAAGGATCTTGACCACATGGGTTCGAATCCAGCCAGATGCGGTTTGTATTTCAGCTATGCACTTGTTGCAAAGTCTTATGTCTGTAAGAACTAACATTTAACTTCTTTACCAAACGACAAAATTTTAGACTGGTCCAAATTGAAAGCATTTGCAGACGACAAAATTAAATAAAAGTGACTCAAAAATTGAAATTCGATCTTGTAAGGGTAGAAACCGTTGTAGGAAAAGGAGAAAATGCTGGTTACCGTCATTTTCTCCTTTTCCCACAATGTTTTCTAAAGGCTTCTTTCTTAGGGTCGTCAAAAGTAGGGATTGTGTGGTAATGAGTTAAGACAATGAATAGCTCACAAAGGTACAAACTCATAAAAAACATTATCAATCTACGTGTTGCACATCTTCGAAAGCCAAGGTGACGAGCACTATTCTACGTGTTGCACATCTTCGAAAGCCAAGGTGACGAGCACTTTTCTACGTGTTGCACATCTTCGAAAGCCAAGGCAACGAGCACTATGTAGATTTTAAAAGATCTACGTCGTGATCGTCACCTTGACTTGCGAAGATGGTGGCTTTCCCGTTAAAAAATGTAAGGGTTGGGAAAAGAGGTTACCCTTTCGTCTATAAGGGCCCGTATTCACCAACCATTCTTAAGAACGTTCTTTGCCTTGTTCTCCAGATTTTTCTACATTTGTATGTGACACAACCTCTGACTGCCCAAACCATTCGGTTTAACCAATCAGAAGTTGTGTTATTTACAAATGTAGAAAACTTTGGAGAATAAGACTAAGAATATTCTCAACAATGATTGGTGAATACCGGCCAAGGACTCGGACTTGATCGTACATACAAATTAGATAAAAACTCATCGCTGCATCTAATAGCACGCTGTACAATCATACTTGCTATAAGCACATAAGTTGTCACGAATGTCATTTGAAATCACATATCAAAATGATTAGCATAATGTACTATTGACAAAAGAGAACGTGCTGTGGTTACAAATGAAACATGTTCCTGGTGTTAATTAAAATATTGATTTTACAGATGATATCTATAAAACATGATACTTACCTGTCAGATCTTGTTTTTATGAAATTATCAGTGCAATATCGCACCTGAGGCCGTGGACAATCATTAAACCTTTCGACAGATTGAATTGACATTTTGTTAGAGGACAAAAGACAGAATGTTACAATGTTATTTAAAACCTATTTGGCAATAAATATAAAACATCGGGCACACTGTAAATGTTTAATGCCGACTGTATGTTCGATCGGCAATTTTATACCAAGAACCTAGAGTTTGACTTTTCAATATTAGAATGGTGATTTTTATCAAGGAGTCGTCTGGAGTCCAAAGAGTTTATAGAATGACAAATGTCATACTTGACACCAGCAATAGCAACGACTAATTAAGTTTGTATGACAAAATTCCTAACATACACCAAGCTACACAGAGGATATTAAAATTTTGTGGTTATGTAAAATTTAAAGAATGGTCATTGTACACGGGTCGTGGACAGTCAAGCACGCAGAAGTCTTTCGTTCTCCATTCTAAAAAACCTACATTAAAGATCCCCGATAAATAACAAATGTCAGATACTGTTTGGGTGGAAAATGCAGTTGCAGCCAAGCAGATTTCCCAAGAGCCTATTTTTACCAGAATGAATTATTATTAGCTACACTTGATTCCCAGTTATTTTCAAGTCAATCGTCTCACTATACACAAGTGCCTAATTAATCGAACAAAACTGTTACTTTCCTTGACAGAACCAATCTAACGTATTCGCGTCTGAAAAAAAATAGTCTATGTTTCTAATCAATTTCATGTAACCTTCAGCGTTTGTTCCTTTTTGTGGTATTTTTGTCGAAGACAATACCACTATGAGTTCAGTATTGATTTTTGAAGACCATGTATCGAATTTTGTGCAAAGCCGAAGGAAATAAACCCAATTAAACACAATTTTTCTCATGCATATGAATTTTTCGGTACCACTTATTTATGTAATTTGAAACGGAATGTTAGAATACACTGGGTGAGGCCATCTATCGTGGAAATACTCATTTTTAATTGAAATTAACTTCACTCTCTAATAGCCTTATAATGGCGCAATGATATAAATTTGTCTAACGATCGCTTGGTCCTGGCTTTTTCGTTCCATGGTTTGTTCATCCCAAGATTTCGGACTACTCCATTTGATTGGGCAATAATATTTATAGATCCAGATAGTAGATGTTATGTTGGGAATTAAATGTTAACAACCAAAAATAGTTTTCAAGTACAAACTTTATTCTATTCGATACATTCACTTGGTTTCTCTCTCTCTCTCTCTCTCTCTCTATCAATCATGCATCACACTGTCAGGGAACGTCATTCCTCACTCCTCCTAACGGTAAAAGGGAGACCATCAATTGACAAATAATCCTAACTTTGTCATAAATACTCACTTCAACAAAAAAGATATTCATTTGCTTAGTAGGTTGACTTTTAAGCCAATGGTTGGATAATGTTTCTCTTTTTTCTTCAAACTATTAATTCCACACAATGCCTTCCGTGACAAATATCACTTCAGTTTTCTCAACGCTTTGATTTACAAAAGGTTCATAAATATGTGTTCGATCTGCCACTTTCCGGACTTTTTTTTTAGTTTTACCAAATGTCTTGATTGGTTGGTTGGTTAGTTAGTTGGTTGACTGACCGATTGATTGATCGATTGATTGATTGATTGATTGATGTTTAACTAAGCCATGCTATCGGAAAAGGGTCATGCTAAAGGAAAAGTGGTTTATTGCATCTCTATAATGCATTATTTCGAGCAATTCATCATATAAATATTAATCCATAAAAGCTGTTTTAATCAAAAAGCGACTTAATCATGGAGCAGATTGGTCCTTGGACATGCAGAAAATTGACCAATAGCAAAAAGTTTCAACACATGTCCGCCTGCTCGGATTCGCAGGCTGACATTGGTATATATATATTGCTGATGCATCAAACCCACTTTTCATATGGCTCTGCTAAAATAATAATTCCATCGGATACTTTCTGCCTCAGCCAATCAAATGGCTGATCTTAAAAGGTAGAAATAGTGTTGAACTCCTTACAGCTCGAGAATACCATCCAAAAAAACGGTTTTAAAAGAAGTTTGAGGTTATATGACTTAAAATACGAAACACAATGAGCATATAAGTTTACAAATCATGGGCATGCAGTTAAGTTTCAAAGCTGATATTCATACCTTCTCAACCTATCAGATTCGTTAACGATTACCACACAATCCCTACTTCTGACGAACCTAAGAAAGAAGCCTTTAGAAAACATTATGGGAAAAGGAGAAAATGCTGGTTACCAGCATTTTCTTCTTTTCCAACGACGTTTTTTACCCTTCACAAAACAAATTTCAAATTTTCAGTCACTTTTATTTTGTCGTCTGCACATGCTTTCAATTTGGAACAGTCTAAAATATATTATAGCGGTATCAAAATTTCAATCTCACAGTGGGAATACTGACAAATGATAGGGGTTCATACAGGGCTGGTGATACTGTTAGATACCTTGTCATATTAGGTTGTAGATGGCAAAGTCTGTCAAATAACGACTACCTATTGATTGTTAGTTAGGTAAAGAGTTAACCTTTTACCACAGAGTCCCCAGTTTAAACGATCCCAATGAAACAGAGATTAAAAAAAAACATTGTTGGGAAAAGGATAAAACAATGGTAACCGGCGATTCTCACTCATCTGTCACACACACTGGTATTACACCGAACAGACCTACATTATTAAATGAACATGACACATGTCAAGCAAATCTAGGTCAAGTTAAAAACGACTTAGACAAAAGTAGAACTTATCTAATATCGCATTATGACCGTATATATGGCTTACAAAACGCGAAAAGGGGCATTCGAGCATTTGCGTAAAGTGTCGTCTCGGATCAGCGTGCGCAGTCCGCGCAGGCTAATCCGAGACGGCACCTTACGAATACAATAGATTTTGTGCCACAGTAGACATGCACAAAACAGGTAACTGAATAAAAACGGAAAGTGTCGTCCCGGATAAGTCTGTGCTTACTTCGTAGGCTGATCCGAGACGACACTTCACGCAAATGTCCGGATGCCCCTTTTCGCATGTTGTAGGCCATATATGGCTTACATGCGAAAAGGGGCATTCGGCCATTTGCGTAAATGTCGTCTCGGATCAGCCTACGCTGTACAAGGACTCCAATTCGAAAAATATATTTTCCGACAAAATACGCATAGAAATACTTTACTCAACAAAATTTGATTTTAAGCCATGTAGAATACCTGTATTGTGTCCCCTTAATTTTGTTGACGAGTATACTTCGAAGACTTATCATCAATATTAAAGCAAAGTTTCCGCCTGTTACAAACACGGATAAAACCAGAACTTGTTCCCCTTTTTTCTCTCTCTGACCGAAAACATGAAAAGAAGCGGGAAGAATTTCCCTGAGGCCTGCTTCTCGGAGATCAGATAATTATTGGGTAAACTTGATTCCTTGTTAGTATCAAGTCTATAGACAAAAAATACAGACTGCCTGGTAATCAGCTGGACAAGATTATTACGTATCAGAACATGTCAAAGTTGCTCCACATTTATAGCGGTGACACTTAGGTCCTAAATTTATCCTTTCCCTATAAATCCCGTGTTTGCCACGAATCTTACGAAAGGGGCTTCATAAAATCTTCTGAAAAAAATGCTAGTAGTCAGCATTTTCTCCTGTTCCCATATGGTTTTCTTTAAATTAAAGTACAGTGGAGCCCAACAAGAAAAAAAAAAAGCACGGGTGTTTAAATGCATTTAATTTATATGATACCGTTCAAAAGTATGGAGACTATTGTGAAGATGACAATCTCTAACTGGACAGTAGGTCTAAATATTAGTCGCTGACAGAAAATTTATTTCAAATCCAAGTTAAAACCTGCCATGTTGCTGTATCCTTTGTTTACTTTTTACCTGATTTTAATTTTTTTTGTCAGCGACTAACGCATGGCCTGAGCACACCATAACAGACTGTGCTATTCACAATATTTCCCATACTTTAAAATGGTATGATTTAAATGTATTAAGACACCTACTTTGATATTTTGGTCCCTACTGAGCGTAACTGATGATTCAAACTACATAAATACTTGTATCGGTTGAAAAAAAAATTACACATACAATATATTCTTTTTCCGGAGAAGGCAGGGTCCGTATTCACAAACCATTGTTAACTCATTACCAAACGACAAAATTTTAGACTGGTTCAAATTGAAAGCATTTGCAGACGACAAAATAAAGGTGACTGAAAATTTGAAATTTGTTTTGTGAAGGGTAGAAAACATTGTGGGAAAAGGAGTTCTCATAGGTAATCCAAATTTGAAAGTAACACAACTCCTGATCGGCTAAACCATTTGGTTTAGCCAATCAGGAGTTGTGTTACTTTCAAATGTAGAGCGTTGGTGAATATGAACCCATATGTGTTCAAAGGAACTAGTACTAAGTATAAGGCTCTGTTTCAATCGAGCACATTGTGAATGTTCTTGAGGGTTGTTTTATGCGGATACTTTTATTTTTTTAAATCTGCTGATAATAACTCCTTTTTTTTTTTTTTTTTTAAGCTTTAATTGCCACGTCTATCGGTATGTGAGGGTCGTGGCCATCCCCCAACATACCTTACATATCATTGTTAGTAAATATTTTGTTAGTAGTACATATTTACAAATATCATTGTTTCCTTGTGTAATAGATTTTAAAATTTTTTCCAATTTTACAATTTCCCCATTCCAAAATTTCAAGTTAACTAATATGTAATTGATGTGCCAAAATACTGATTGATTTGCGACAACAAAGCTTAATTTTTTATGTGGTGCAAAAGTGTGCAGGTATGTGTGGGGGGTGTGTGCGGGTGTGTGGGGGTGGGTGTGTATGTGTGTGTGCATTGGTGGGCTGATATGCTGCTATGATTGTTTACTCACTAAAATGAACCAGGATAAAAGGAAGAGTCTTGTGTCTTTAAATCTTACTTCTTAATTGTTGATTTTTTTTTCGTGTTTTCTCTGTTTTTTGTCTTCGGTTATTGACTATCTTAATCGGCTCATGGGAGGTTTTGTATGATATGTTCAACAAAAGTCATGATATTTTCTCCTTTTTCAAACATTTTAGTATTTCTATAGACGTCTAAATTTGTGGTGAGGTGGTTCCTTAATCCATTTATTGAAGGTTTATATAGTTTATTTCTGCAGAAATATATATATTTTTTTATTTCCAAAAGGAGTATATCTAATTTAATATTTGTTGTGTTTGAGCCCAAAAGTAAAATAGAGCTGTTAATTTGCACAGTTTGATTAAAATTTTTTATAATTTCTGTGACTCTACTTATCAAATTTTTCGTATATCTACATTCGTAAAATAAATGTGTGATTGTTTCAACATCTGTGCCACAAAATGTACATAAATTCGTATCTATCAGCTTCATTTTAAAAAGTAAGGCATTTGTTGCAATAATCCGATGCACTATTCTTGTTTGTAACCATTGGGTGTAAGTATCTCGTGTGTATTTGAATACGTTTCCGTGAATTTGTTTCCAATCTAAGTTTAAACCATTATAATATGTAGACCATTTGTTCCTACTTGTTGGTGTTTCATCGTTTTTTATAAGAGTATTATAAACGTGTTTGTTTATGTCGTTTTCAGTTATTATATGAAAAAAATAACTGTTAATTGAAGGATTATGACATTCATTCAAAATTTTATGTGTAACGGGAAATGGAATATCCTGATTTGAAAAGAAAGCTTTAACTGAATTTACAATACTATAATAGTTTAAAAAATTTATTCTATTCTTGGTTACGGTTTTGATTTCATTTAAACTTTTAAAACATCCGTCGTTTCTCAAAATGTCTTTAACATATCTTATGCCACATTTGTATAAGTTTGCGTTGTAGATATACTTAGAGTCTATCGTAATGTTCTCGTTATAAAATAGAGGCATAGTCATTACTTCCGACAATTTTGTAAACTTATATTTAGAGCTAAATACCATGAATGATTTTAAAACATCTATCCAAAATTCATTTTTTATTGTTCCTAGAATTTTTTTGCAGTATAAAGTACCAAAGTTAAAAACTCTCTCTGGATTAAATATGTTGGTTATAAATTTGTAGCAATCATTTTTACTGTTGGCTACTATTTTCTTCATCCATTTTAATTTCATAGTTGTATTAAAATTCTTGATATCTATCATCCTTAATCCCCCCTCCACATAATCTTTGATCATCACTGAATATTTTATTTTAGCTGGGCCATCCCATACAAATTTATAAAGAATGTCATGTATTTTTTTTAAAAATTCATTGGTCGGCGACGGTAAAGAAATAAACAAATGTGTGAGTATTGGCACTAAAATACTTTTGACCACAATTATTTTACCAATCGGAGTTAATTTTCGTTTTTTCCAATGTGAAATGCTATTTCTTATACTTTGTAATTTGGGCTCATAATTTAAGTTTAACATTTTTTCCAAATCAACATGGAACAAAATACCAAGTAATTTAAATTGTGTTTCCCCCCATGTTAATTTCCATTTTGTTTTAATCGCTCGAATGCTATATTTCATGGAACCAATCCATATCAATTTTGTTTTATCAAAATTAACGTTAAGACCAGAAATGTGTGAAAAGTGTTCTAGCATTTCCAAAGTACTATTGAGCGTTTTTTCGGACCCATCTAGAAAAAGGGTTGTATCATCTGCGAATTGAGATATTATGTATTCTTGATTTTTTATCTTTATTCCGGTGATATTCTTATCATGTTTTATTTTGATATTCAAAATCTCTGTGCAAAGAATGAAAACGTATGCAGATATTGGGTCACCTTGACGACAGCCCCTCCTTATAGTAAAGTACTCTGGTAAAAATCCATTTAACTGAACAGAAACTTCAGTATTATACAAAAATAATTTAATCCATTGTTTAAATGTTTCCCCAAAATTAAAATAGGTTAACGCATTTTCAATAAAGTTAAAAGATAAAGAATCAAATGCTTTTTCAAAGTCAATTAACATCAACAATCCAGGAATATGGTGTTCTTCGCAATGTTGCATAATATCATAAACTAGTCGTGTGTTTTCGCCTATAAATCTGCCTTGTAAAAAACCGGTTTGATCTCCTGATATGACGTGATTTAAAACATTTTTAATTCGCCTAGCTATACTACCAGATGCAAGTTTATATAAAACATTCAAAAGCGTAATCGGCCTCCAGTTTTTTAGAAATTGTTTTGGTTTATCTTCTTTTGGAATTAGTGTAATAATACCTAACTTGATATTTTTTGAAAAAGAGTTTGTCAAAAATGCATGATTTAAGGCTTTTACTACGAAATGGCCTATCCTTTTCCAAAACACCTTGTAAAAGTTTGTAGTAAAACCATCTATACCAGGACTTTTGTCATTTTTCATATTTCTTAATGTTTCAGTTACCTCACTGTATTGTAAAAGTCCTTCAATTGCATTTTTATTTTTTTCATCTAATTTATTTGCTGCACAATCTTTCATATAAGTTTCAAATTTACTTTCTATATTAGAGCTTTTTTCATTAAATAAATTTTCAAAGTATTTTTTTGTTTCCACTAAAATTTCATTTTGATCATAAGTATGACTTCCATCATCTTTTACAAGGAAAGGGATATTTTTTGAAGCTATATGTTGTTTTTCCAAGTTACAGAAATATTTTGTTGCTCTTTCTCCATTTTCAACCCAATTTGCTCTGGCTCTGGTGAAGTAACCATTTAGTTTTTCTTGCCTCAAGTTTTCCAATTGATCATGTAGTATAGTTAACCTATCTTTATTTGTTTCATTTAAATTATTTTCTAACTGAACAATTTCATCTTCAATGTTTTTTTCTCTTTGACATTTTGTTTTGGCTTTATGACTTGAATACGATATTGTTTCTCCGCGTATTTCCATAAGTAATGTTTCCAAAAAGAGCTGATCATTTATAATAAACTGTATGTCTGATGGTTCCATTTTGAGCACGTTATCAATGTTGTATACCGGTAAACAATATTGTAAAATAACACTATCTATCTTCCTATTTATACTATCAACATAGGCTTTATCATTCAGCAATGAGTTATTTAACTTCCAAAAACTGCTGATAATAACTCCTAATTTTGACGTCTGTCTACGGCAACCTTTGATGTCCTTTGCCAAAAGCTATTCCGGTTTTTATAATCTCACCAAACTTCCAACGAGATTCATCACTGAATTAATGTCGATCATGTAAGATCATTATTCAAATAAGTACAATGGCGTCGTTTTTGACCTCAAAAATTGACGGATTCTCATTTTCTGCAGCGATGAAAAACAATGGGATACGGGCAAGTCGATTCTCAACGAAACCACATCGAAAGAAAGAATCACATCTTCCGAGTATTTGTAATTGACAGAACTCTAGTACTCCATCACTTTTCAAGGGTGTAGCATATTACACCGTTATAACCCTTAAGCACAGCTTACAAAACATCCTGATTCTTAGACTAATAGTTTTCTATCGATCGCATGTTTCATATTTCCTTGGGACAGATTACAACAAGATGACGCCTCCCCTCGTTAAAGAAAATGGTGCCATGACCTTGTTTTGGTACTCATCATACTTTGGATATTGACGAACAAAGTCTTAAAGATTTGTCAGTAAAAATCAAATTATCTGACAATAAAGATATCCAGAACCTACGGTGTTTCAAGACTCGAATCTATTTTTAACAAAAAAATTGAAAACTTCTACGAAAACATTTTCGAACTTGTGTCGTATGTTCAATTATTTCTTTTTACTTAGAATCTACATACCAGTATACCAGTGTCTCTTTCATTCTTTATCATCCATTATCTCCCGCTAGATGGAATTCTTCAAATACTCATCTATCTTATTTGGGCATCCTGGGTACAGAACCGGACTACTTTTCTACGCGACAACCGTTACTTTGAATTTAAACTAAAATAAACATTAGCTTAATTAAACGCTACCCGGTGCGATTCATTCAGCTATGATCACCAGTTTAGAGAAATCTGGACCTAAAACAGGCCTGATTTTTCCTCAAACGTATTGATAAAAGCGATCTTCTCCATTGCTACATTGTAGTGCGTGTAACTACAAACTCCCCAATATCGGGGAGAGTGACGCGTCATATAAGACAAGTCAAATCTTCGAAGAAGATGACATGCGCAGACAACGTTTTCTATCGGAATGGTTTGGTACTTAAATCTGATTTAACGAAAGTTAATTGCACGTATGAGTTACGTTTTCCATTTGTCTTTTGATATACAGTAAAATTACTTTTTATGCGGCATATTTTTTTCAGAACCTTTATTCGCTCTACCATTTGGTACATGTATGTTGGGTTATGTGCAGTCAGATATTGATCTAGATCTGTTCTATCCTTAAAATGTCCAAAAGTCTCGCCATTAGTCTAAGAATTGTGTTCTTAATTATTTACTAAAAATCCGAGTGATATTTTCTATTTCTGCGTTTTGAGAGTGAATAACTCTTAACCCTTTACCAAACAATCCTTGGTTTTCATGACCCTGAGATAGAAGGCTTTTGAAAACATCGTGGGAAAAGGAGAAAATGCTGGTAACCAGCATTTTCTACTTTTCCCACAATGTTTTCTACCCGGCTAGAAACAAATTTCAATTTTTGTGTTGGGTTTATTTTGTCGTCTGCAAGTGCTTTCAATTTGGTCCAGTCTAAAATTTCATCGTTTGATAAAGAGCTAAACGCATCGTTTACGAAGAAGCCTCTGACCCTTACAGGCAATCGATAATGTGATTCCATATTTCTTTGAAAATTGAGATAATCGCTATAATAGCGGTGTGGATCCAATAATTCATTCGTGATTTAAATCTCACTTTACAGATATTCGCAACTCTGATGACGGGAAAGAGATGTTGGCAGCAAATTATCTAAACTCTCCCTTCTTTCGTAGCTGACAAAATGCTTTCTTTACGTCAAAATCGTTTTTGTATCTTTTACATGTTTTTATGTGGCCTTTAGGTATTTGAAAAAAAAAATCGATATTATAGAATATAGTACCATTAGCAGAAGGAATGGAAAATTTGCAACTTTTTGTCAAACGACAAAATTTTATTCTTGTCTACTTTAAAAACATATATGGACAACAGCTAAATGTGATCCCTTAAATGAAAACATTTGCCTTTAATACATAGAGTAGAAAACACTTTTGGAAAAGAAGAAAATGCCGGTTGCCAGTATTTTCTCCCTATTCAAAAGTGTCTTCAAAAGCCCTATCTGCCGGATGATTGAAACATGAGATTGTCTGGTAAAAGAAATTCCAGGAAAGCATGGATAGGTACACTGGCCGCCGTGACAGAACTGAAATAAGGCTGAAAACAGCTTTAAGCACCATGCAATCAATCAACGGTAGACATAGTAAATTCTAATTCTACCAGATAAATTTCCCTGGGGCACCTTATACTAGGAAAAATTATACTGGGGTAACCTCGATTCCTGCTTTTTCGAGTCAATTGACAAACTATAGACAATTGTCTCATCAACTTGAAGAAATTACTACTTTCTGTGACAATGTCAGTCTAACGATCTTATGTCCATCAAAGTATTACCTTGATAAGTTCGAGACAGACAAACAAGTGTAAGATTTAGGAAAATATTTTTGTTTTACAGAGCTCGAGATAGAGGGAGTAACTATTCTTTGAAAATGTTACTTACTGTCCACTAAATCCTATGTTATGGGTACTCATTAGAATTGTCTCATCGAGACGATTCTACTGAGTACCCACAAAATAGGGTTTGGAAGAGAAATAATGGATTTAGAATACCATCACTCCCTCTTGTCTTGAGCTTTGTATTATATATACATATATTGTGGGTGTTCAGATCAGAGGTTTTATTGCTCATCATCATAGCATGCTAATCTTTGCAGGTGTATTCAACCCTCTTTTCACAGAGCATGGTTGAATGAGTTATTAATGTTATTCAACTATGCTTCGGAAAATTTATCGTGACAATGCTTGAAAACCGCCCCGCCGTCTTTCATCATCATATCATGATTCAAGTGCTTTTCACTGACATAAACCACAAAGCCATCCATCCATCCATCCGTCCGTCCGTCCGTCCGCGCCCTTACGAGGCCGAAATTGTGAGGTTATGGTAAGTGTACATTTAGACTCCATGGAGTTGCATTCCGTCCATTTGGTAGTTACGGGGTTAGGGTTGGGTTAGTGATTAGTGGAGTTAAAAAATCAACTTGTGGGGTTGCATTGAAAAAAGAGCAATTCGACCCCACAAGTTCCTCTCCTAAGAACGTCCGTCCGTCCGTCCATCCATTCATCAATCCATCCATCCATCTATCCATATCTTTTGATGCATTTATGCATTCAAAGAAAACTGATATACCGATATCGTTTCTTGATAAAATATCTATACGAAAGCTGCAAACACGCAACCGAGCTTCAAAACTTACCCCCATGACTATGGTGAAGATCTCACCAAAAGAATGCTCTGGACAATAATGCAATTTGTGAAATAGCTAAGGATAATATCGCCAAAATAAGAAGACAGAGTTATGGATAGTGTGCATTGCAATTGTCCTCAATGTGATCTTTCTGCATATGAAGACTGAAGTCAATAGCTTTTATACTTTGGAAGTTCTATACTCGAGACAGGAATCCTATTTGTGAAATAGCTGAGGTCAAAACCTCCAAAAGCAATGAAGACAGAGTTATGGATCTCATGCTCTGCAGTTGTCTTAAATCTGATCTATATGCATATAAAGATTGAAGTCAATGGCTTTTATACATTGAAATTTTTTCTTCGGATCATATTTGTAAAATGAAAAAGGGTAACAACTCTAAAATTAGTGACAACAGAATTGTGGATCTTATGCAGTGCACTTGTCCTCAGCATGACGTTTTTCTATATATGGAGTTTGAAGTTGATAGCTATTTTACTTGGAATTCTATGCACGGAACAAAAATCCAATTTGTGAAATAACTAAGGGCAATAACTCTGAAAAGAATGAAGACAGAATCATGAATCCTTGGTTCTGCACACCGTCTCACTGAGATAAAAAAAATTTACCGAAGTTTCATGAAAGTTTTTGAAAGGGTTCAGGAGATATTAAGCAGACAAGACAGTGTTACAGATTGACAGATGGACAGACGGATAGTCTGTCGGACATACAAATGCCATTACTATAATCCCTTCTCGCTTCGCGGCAGGGAATCAATGTCGTCATGGCAAACATGAAATTAAGCCCTATTCGTTCATTTGGCCTAAATCAGATTTGTTTTCAACATTTGCTAAAATATTTGTTATAACGACCTTATGTGGAGGGTTTTTAAAACACGGTTGGAGAAGGAGGAAATGCTGGTAACCAGCATTTTCTCCTCGTTCGACGGACTTTGCATCGGTTGATCTACATTTGATTTGTTGTCTGCAAATGCTTTCATGTTAAAGAGGTACAGAGGTAATGCGATCAGAGAGTTTTATATATGTATATTATGTGAAGATTGCAAGCATGATACATTGACAGTGTATTATTTTGCTATTCTCATTTATCGATAATGGTGGAGAGAAAGGGGGGAAGAAGAAGAAGAAAAGCACACGTGATTCAACAATATTATAGTGTAATGATTAGCGAGAAACAGAAGAAATAATTATATATGATAAAATCCTAAAATAACATATTTAAGCAGATATATTGTCGCCACAATCCGTAAACACATAGACGTTTTAGCACTAATTATATTTAGAAAAAATAACAGAGAATACACATTTCCAGGAACTGACTGTGCGTTGTTTAATGAATGGAAGGAGCACTTGCGTACAACGAGCAATCGCATCCCTTCCCACATCATTTTTAGAAGCAGTGTACTGCAGGGGTTATGGAACACAGAGCACACATTTTGTTTACATTACAAATAGTTGTCATTTCTGAGCAAATAGCTAACAAAAAATTCTACACTTATGTTCATATAACCCTTTTCCACACAATACCAAGTTTCTAATCTATTGAACCTGAGACAGAAGGCTTTTGAAAACATTGTTGGCAAAAGAGAAAATGCTGGTAACCAGTATTTTCTCCTTTTCAAGCAATGCTTTCTATTATTTCATTCACAAATTCTGTCGTTTTCGCCTCATAAAATTGTCGTCTGCAAACGCTTTCAATATGTCGTCTGGTATAGAGATAAAGGGCTATATTTAAACAGAGATGAGTAAAAGTGCCTAGGATGATGATGGTAAAAATGTTATTTTTGCACAGAAAGACAGAAATATCATGTACTAATTGTAAACTCTATCTATAGATACTAGTTCCATAAATGAATAGAGACTCCAATGTTGCTACAGAAATAGAATTCTCTCTATGAATAGGTGATTGTCAAAAACATGAGACAAGTCTAAATACTGCAAAAAGTCGACTCCGCATCTAGACTCTTTACCAAACGACAAAAATCCGGACTTGTCCAGTATATAGTATTTGCAGATGACAATTTGAATATACATGTAGTTAAATTAATAGGATTTGTCTTTGTATGGGTCAGAAAATAGCAAGAATAGGATACAGTGCTTCTCTCCAGCATGTCCACCTTTTCCAACATACATTTCGAAATTTTTCTTCCTCAAGATTATGAGTTTTCGCAATTCTTTTTTAATATAATGCTGCTACCGTTGTTCTAAAACTGTTAGAGAGAGAAAGAGAGACTAATACAACCATCGGTTGTTTGGGAACACAGAAACTTGCCCTGCAAACTATAAAGCAAAGGAATGTCGATATACAAGGGGGAATAATTCATCAACACCTATTTCCAAGAGACCAAAATTTGGACTCGAGTTATCTTCCGCTATATGGCATTATATGCTGACTCAAAAAAGGATGTGTACATGACATGAGTGAGCGATTTATCCTAACTCTGACATATTTGGTATCAAATGGAAGGCAGACGTTCATTCTATGTACTGATACAGTTATTCGAAATTTCCGGATGACTAGTATATTTTGTGGCGTTGAAAAGAGTAGGGGTCGTTTTCGAAATTCGTAAAAAAAACATTCGATAACTTCCAAATGGCAATACGAGGTCTAAGTTTTCAATGAGGGGCTTAATATCTTTTGTGCTCATCCCTTCGGCGAATGACTGCCTGTGTTTGAGATCGCAATGATCTGACGTAACGTCTGATGATGTCATTTGGGATCCTGTTCCACTCATATACGAGAGCATTTTCCAAGTGAACCAGATTGTTTAGAACGTGACTTTTCCGTACGTTCCTTCAAAAGAGATCCCAGATATGCTCAATTGGGTTCATATCTAGGGAGTTCTCGCAGAAGTGTAAAATTATATCCTGAACAGATGAAGTCGTTCAAAATGCGAATATGAAATTTCAACTGGCACAGATAAGTTAGAAAATAATTACATTCAATGGTACATACTCAAATAGTCCGAATTCAAACTCTTTCCATTGGCATAAGGGAAAAATCAAATTGTATCGGACGTTTGTAGATCTTAGATCAGACTGCATGGTCTGTGTAGTCAGATCTTAAATACAGAGATCAAGGCTCACTTGTAGAAATTTATCTTTCGCATCTTTTTGATGACTCTATTAAAAAACTTTTTAAAAATTCGGCATGTGTAAATTAACATTTTATCATTCCTTTTTATGATCATTTTTCGCTTTTATCATTGTAATATTGTAAATTTAATGTGAACGGCATTTTTCCCATATATTTACATGGTTTCTCTCTCTACCCATCGTACATCCTACGGTCAAGGGACTTTACTCTTAACTCCTCCTTATGATCAAAGGGAGGCCACAAATATACAAATAATCTGACCTTTGTCATGAGTAATTTACCTTCAACCAAAAGGGTATTCATTTGATTAGCAGGCTGACTTTCAAGCAATGTTTGAATGATATTTCTCTTTTTCTTTCATATTAATGATTCTACACAATGGCTTTCTTGACAAATACCACTTCAGCGTTCTCAACGCTTTGATTTCTATAGGACTTGCTCTCTTGATCTGTTTGTCTTTTATAATTGCGCTTACGTGCAGTCCTTTACTTTTTTATCATCCTAGTGAACTAAAGAAGCAAGTCATACTTTGCTTTCAATTTCTCATTTAAGTAAGCCTCAGATTTTAATGACTCTGAAGAAGAACATCTTTGAAAGCATTGTGGCAAAAGGATAAAATGCTGATAACCAGCATTTTCTCCTTTTCCCACGATGTTTTCATGCTTTTCACGTGCGTAATCTGTCATTATAGCCATTTTCTATTTACTGTCTGCTTAAAAATTAAACAAGTCTAAAATTTGTTCGTCTGGTAATTTGTGAAATAAACAATCAATGTTACTGAGCAATATAAAAAATGGTTAGGCACCCTTAATGTGCCCGTTAACACTAAACATGTACTATAAATATCGATGGTATGCATGAAATGTTTCTATGGAGGCGAAATACGGATATAGGATAAATGTCATACGTAAAGAAGTTTACACAATTATGACCAGTTACTTTTGTAGTTGCCGAGGCTTTTTCTTTTTTCTAAAAAAAAAAATGAGAGAAAATTGGTAATGTTGTTTGTCAGATTAAATCAGTTCTGAAAAGAAACAGATTTGACACCGTTGTTGGTTGTTACAGTTGAATAGATTGACCCAGAAGAATGCTAAAAATCAAAACCGTATTGTGTTGGTTTTAAAAAGCATTCCACTAACAATTTAATTAAGAATTAATGATAATTGATGGTAACATTTTTTTTCTCTCTCTCTCTCTCTCTTCTTTTTATTCTCCCCTTTAGATGAAGTATCTCGGTATGTTTTTTGGAACGTTTTCATATGACAAGATAAGAACAGATTCTTTCTGCCCGTTAATGGTAAACTGAAAAACTAACCAACATCAAAAAATGCTTAGACTTGGCGTTTCAGCTATTTTGCTGGGATATTTCTGCGCAACATCTAATAACTAGTATATAGTTGATTTTATGCTAAATGGAAAATAAGGAAGACACTGAATCGTCTGCTTACTTTGAACAATCATTTTCAACCCTTAGGCTGCTAAGCGGGACTCAAAGACCATACTTAGAAAGTGTAGATCAAGATCAGACTGCACGGAACGTGCAGTCTGATCTTGGATCTATGCTGTCCGATAAAGAGATATTTTAAGCAATTTTTTTTCAGTAGCAAAATTTGGGTTTTCGCCATCAGTTTGAAAGTTTTCAATTCACCTTTAAGCATGGTCGATCAGCACCCGACTAAAAGACTTTCTAAATACCTAAACGTACAGAAGTATATGGGTATGTACGTCCACTTTCACTAGATAATCATTGGCCTGAAACACGCAAAAAGGGGCATTTGGGCATATGCATTAAACGTCGTCGCGGATCAGCCTGCGCAGTCCGCGCAGACTGATCCGAGACGACACTTTACGACTACAGCAGATTTCATCCAACAGTAGTCATGCAAAAAACAGAAAATTACATAAAAACGGGAAGTGTCATCTCGGATTAGCCTGCGCGGACTGCGCAGGCTGATCTGATATGACACTTTACGCAAATGTCCGAATGCACCTTTTCGAATATGCAGGCCAAATCTACGGTTCTGCCTATACAACATGTTTGAACTCTTTAACATATTTGAATAATACTTCTCATATAATTGGCTTGCAACACGCAAAACGGGGCATTCGGACATTTGCGTAAAGTGTCGTCTCGGATCAGCCTGCGCAGTCCGCGCAGGCTAATCCGAGACGACACTTTACGACTACTACAGAATTTGTGCTACAGTAGACTTGTGAAAAACAGAATATGACATTAAAACGGAAAGTGTCGTTTCGGGTTAGCCAGCGCGGATTGCGCAGGCTGATCCGAGATGACACTTTACGCAAATGTCTGAATATCCCTTTTCGTGTGTTGCAAGCCATATAGTCTTTCATGTTTTTATAACGATGTATTTTCGTCATCAGGATGCTTTTGAAAAGACACTCAGACACTTTTATCTGGTCTATGAATGTTACAGGAAATTAAAAAATGCAAATACCAAAACATTTTTGTTGTATTTACTGAGGATTAGAGACGATTTGATTGAACACAGAGGAGAGCCTATCGATATCAAAGCAAAAACCTGAACCATACAGAATATACAATGCAACATTAGAGGATTTTAGTTCGCTCAAACGCAATACAGAAATTTTCATTTTATACCAAAGAGCTTGAACAGCAGATTCATACAGTCTTAATACCCATATAATCATTGTAAATAAATTTTAACGGAACCCTCAGAGTGACATGTTCGACTTTTTTTTCAGCATGCAATTTTTTCATTTTATTTCTTTTTTTACGAAATAATATCTCTCTCTCTCTCTCTCTCTCTGAGAGAACCTTCTGTTTTTATTGCCACGCCTAGAAATGTTGCTACGATGAAACTTCCACGCTTTCACAAGAGGATTAGATAAACGTATTATCGTTCTTGTACCGCTAACCCTCTATCATACGACTAAATTTTGGACCTGTCCAAGTGGAAACAATTTGTGGACGTCACAGTAAACATGGGTAAAAATCTAATACCTGTTGTCTTTTGAAGAGAAACACTTTGTGGGTAACCAACAATTGCAACTTTTCACACAATAATCTTTAAAAGCCTATTTGGTCTGGGTCGTTAAAGCTCGGGTTGGTTTGGGAAGCCTTATAGTACTGTAGTTATACTATATACCGAACTTTTGACTATCAGTAATCATTTTAGCGTTTTATGCATGAACATACAGTAGAGATCACAATTTGCATTTTCCCGTTGTTCCGACTGAATTTTCATTTAAGATAATTTCGTCTGATCAACAGCATCCCTGTGTAACGGTAGATATCCGACTTCCCAGTGACGTCACACAAGTACGGGAATCAGCGGAAGTATATAAGCCAATGCAACATTTTTGGCCGTTACAATTCAACCTTGGTTTATGGCATGTTACTGGGTATAAATGTGGAAATGACGTACAGATGTTTTACTGACATCACTAATGTGCAGGTGATTGAAAGAAAGAAACAGCTAAGCTAAGAAATTTTCTGATTAGCAATTAAAAACATTTCTGATTGTTTTCTGTTTTGCATTGTCTCCTTGTTATTATCCTCAAACATCATAGCCGTTGCGTTCAACACATGATCTGCGTTCAGGATAATATCTACACAGTTATTATTCTAGCAATTTATTGTCATCGTTAGTCCATAAAAGGTACTACTTATGACATTAAGCATGCGCCACATATCATATGCCCCCTTTCATAGTCCAACACAAATCCGTTTTCAAGATTGTCGTTTTATTAACCTTCTACAGGATAGAAACAGCAAATAGGCTCCTTGACCGTATTACCGGTGCACTTAGTTTACGAGATCTCTGGTAAAAAATCGATGTACTTGTTATCAACTTATTTTTCAGTAATTAAAACATTGATTTCATGTCTACAACATCAAATCATTCAAAATAGTATAGGAAGTACCTAAGTTATGCTATTCAGACTTGTTTAGCATTACCACGCAACTTTCGGTTCAGCCATTTTGTACCAATTACCGGTGTATGGGTAAAATTCACTCCCACAAAACTACCCTCTATATTCAGTTCTGTATAATTTCATATAGTGCTGTTAACAAGTTGTTTGTTTGGATATTTGTTTTATGGAGGACAAAAACCTTTCATTTTTTCAAGAATTTTGTGGTTTATTTGTACTTGATTTTGAAATTTCAATAAATCTTTATCTTCAATAACTTCATATGATTAGAGACACAGATTAGTGTATTGTATGTCTTTGATATGACTTATTGATCACAGTGTGGGCAAAGAAACTGTGCCCCCCTCCTAACAGCTCTGACATTTGAACAATAAGTTAAATGTGTCCAATGTTGGCAGTGATCACACTGGGCCCAATTAACAAACTCAGTGACATATGTAAGGTTCATAGTAGGTGGATTTCTTTTACTGCATACACAACAGACGTCATCTTCTTCTTCATCTGATGATGATAACAGTGAAAAGTCAGAGTCATTAGGTGGAGGGATATTTTCTTTTGAACAACATGGAGTTGGGGATTGGGTCTGAACTAAAGGCATCTTTGTCGGGGGTTTAAATATGGATTTGGTAGTTTTGCATACTGATTTTGTGGTAACTTTAGCCTTTGCTTCAAGAATTTTGGTATTCTTATTTGAAGATAGGTTGCCTACAATTGGTGGGGGAACAAATCTTCTCTTTTTTGCTGCTGAAGCAGCAACAATCTTTCTACTTGAGAGAAATTCCTCTGCTTTTTGTGAAGTGCTCTGTGAATCACTTTTTTCAGACAAAATCTCAACACTTGCCCCATTTTCTACATAGATATTTGCAGGCATTGTCTTAATTTCATGTATTTGATCCCTCTGAATTGGATAAATACCAGTTTTGCGAAAAGCATTGACAATGTTACTTGGTGAAAAGGCTTTTAAATAAGCATTTGATGACAACTCTGCAACCACATATCTATTTACAGTTTGCCCTGGATTTTTTCTCATATAGGTCTGACATTCAATGTTGTACATTGCTTTTAAAGGCCCAAAACATGCCACATCTAAGGGTTGAGTTACATGGGATGTGTGTGGTGGCAAAATATAGAATTCTATACCATGTTCTTTGCCCCAGTTTGTTAAAGTGAGGGATACATGAGACTTATGTCCATCGAAAATTATAAGGTGAATTTGACCTTCATCAATATTGACATGTCTTAGAAAATGATTAGCAAGATAGTTCTTGAATGTTGCTGAATTTGACCAGCCGGTTTCACTCATTTCCCCCGCTGCTCCAGGGTAGGTATTTTTCATCAGATCATCAGACCATCTCTTGCCAGGGAATATAAAATAAGGTGGAATGCATCGACCCGCAGCATTACCACATCCAATAAGGGTGACATTTTTCCCTCTAGGCGATGTCACTGCCTGTGGAGTAGCTCCTTTTGGGCATAAAACTTTAGGTGGGGTGTGTTCCATCAAGATGCCCGATTCATCAATATTCCAAATCCTATCTGGGTGTACTTCAAGATTCAGCTTTTTGAAAGTTTGTTTCAACTCCGCAAAATGTTTATCAATAGCATGCTGAGATGTTGCTCTTGCCCTAACAATGGCCAGCTTCTCAGCTTTTGCAAGATGAATGTTGCTCCACCTCTTCTTAAAACCTTGATACCATGATCCTTTAAGGGTAGGGTCAGTGGTGGACTTCTTTCCTAGTATGACTGCAAACTCAAATGCCATATCCAAAAAAGCCTGTCTAGAATAGCCATAACCAATGTTTGACATGTATGTCATGTGATCTATCAGGTTTTTTTCCTCTTCCAAAGTGAACAGAGGTGCAGGTCCAGGGCTGGGTAAATGATCTACAGGTTGCAACCCCAAATGTCTATCCCTCAGAGTGCTTTCAGGAACACAGTATACTCTAGCAGCCTTGAAAACCGACATGTTACCAGTCTCAACAGCTTTATATGCAAGACCAAGATTGGCAGTATCATAGTTTCGTTTCTTCTTCACTTGGCCAATGGTAGGAAACTGAAAAGGAAGAAAAATCAATATCAGTTTTTACGCACAATTTGCTTATTTTTTAAAAACAGTATTTTTTGGTAGGACTTATTGCAAGGGTAAATTTTTACCCCGACAGCGTTTCTAAGTACGCCTAGCAGATGACAAAATTCTCTTGACACAAAATTTCAATGAGAAAACACATTAGTTTGAAAGACAGTAACAAAATATGAGGAATATGAAGTTCCAGGTAAGAAAATAGGTATTTACCTTGAAAAAACTCATTCTCCGGGATTCTGACAGTTTTGACAGTTGGAGGGAAATTTCTTCTGTTTACCATGAAAATTTCGCGTATGCAAATTTATTACGTCACGATATATTCGGGATATTCGGATTGCACCGGTGTTTCGTATACACCGGTAATGGGGTCACTGAGCATACTATTTACAGTTCCCTTCGATATTATGGCACAAGTTATAGAATGATCCAGTTCATTGTGTGGAAAAAGCAGGGAAGGAATCCATGTCTGTAGGCGGTGGTATATAAATATATAGTCCAATATAGCCTACCACAGAACTCATATACGCTTGTAAACATCTCTAATAATTTACTACGAAGACTGATCCATTATTTAACCCATTACACACAATCCCTTCTTTTGATGCCCCTGAGAATGAAGCCTTTTGAAAACACTGTGGAAAAAGGAGAAAATGCTGGTAACCAGCATTTTCCCTTTTTCCCACGGTGTTTTCTACCCTTACCAGAACAAATTTCAATTTTTCAGTCACCTTATTTTGTCGTCTGCAAATGCTTTCAATTTGAACCAGCATTTTCTCTTTTTCCCACGGTGTTTTCTACCCTTACCAGAACAAATTTTAATTTTTCAGTCACCTTATTTTGTCGTCTGCAAATGCTTTCAATTTGAACCAGCATTTTCTCTTTTTCCCACGGTGTTTTCTACCCTTACCAGAACAAATTTTAATTTTTCAGTCACCTTATTTTGTCGTCTGCAAATGCTTTCAGTTTGAACCAGTCTAAAATTTTGTCGTTTGGTAAAGAGTTAAACTATTTGTAGGCAACAAATCAAATATAGATAAAGTAGTTATATTTTTCGTTTTTGACAGGTTCAGAAAATATTGTTGGAAAATGAGAAAATGCTTTTTACCAACATTTCCTCCTTTTCCACAATTGTTTTTAACAAAAGATTACTTCACCAGGAGCATTACAACGCGGGAATGTAGGCCTATGGCAAAAGTTTAGGAAGAGAGGGAAGTAATTCCGTGGTAAAGTAATCTCATGTAATCCTGTAAGTGAAAAATTAATGTAGAAGCATTTCAAAAGAAAGATTCAATAGGTAATTTTCGATCTAGTAAGCCAATACGAAGGATTATTTTCTTTTTCAACAAAGCCCTCAGAATAAGAGAATTATTTTTTACTGCAATGTTATGGCTTTCAACAAGCGATAAGGGGCATGCGGACATTTGCGTAAAGTGTAGTCTCGGGTAAAACTGCGCAGTCCGCGCAAGCTTATTTGAGGCGGCAATTTAATACTGCATTTGATTTTGTCCTTCATTAAATATGCGCAAAGCAGTAAGTTACTAGGCAGCATTTAATTTGTCGCCTGTAAATATACTTTTATCGTGGACACGTTGAGGATTTTGCAAATGGAAACTCTTTACCACAGAACAAAATCGACAAATTGACAGCAACTGAAAATGACAACTTACATGCGTTAAGAAAGATGAGTATTGTTTCTAAAAGGGATGAAAGGATTATGTGGAAAGGAGAAAATGCTGGCATTTCCCTTTTTGTGCAATGCTTTCAAAAGGCTTTTACCAGAGAAAAACTTAAACACTTACGCTGCTCAGCGCGACTCACTGACCTATTCTGGACGGTGTAGATCATGATCAAACTGCACAGTATTAGTTGTACGGTCAGGTGGCAGGGGACTTCGAAACTTGTTCACGGCTGTGGTGAATCATGTCGCCCCGAGCCGAAGGCCAGGTGGCGACATGATTTGAAACTGCCGAGAACAAGTTTCCAAGTCCCCTTCCATCTGACCGTACAACGAATTTAATATACTGCAAAGTTTTACCCTTTCAAAGCACGTTAAGCTAAATTTCCCTTTATTATAATCTCACGAATCGAGTATGCTGACGAAATAGACATTCCCTTCTGAGTGCCCCAATTCAATGAAAACTGACGTCACTTGAAACTGACGTCAGTAAAACATGCAGTTTGGTGCATATATGTGCAGTCTGGTGATCGATCGACGCCGCCATTTTGGATGTTGTGTTGTACATGTAGTGATGTTTACGGGGCACTCAAAAGGGAAATTGGCTTTACGTGTTTTTTCTCAGGGAACATGACATATGTCAACCAATCAGATCACGAGAAATTTCTTCGCAATATAATAAAACTTTCAGTGTGATCATGGATCTACACTGTCCAATTAGGAAGAGTTTTTCCCGAAAACAAAACTTTAAAATAGCAATATTTTGGCTTTCACCATCAAAGTGAAAATTACATTTAAGTTATTCAGAAAATTATGAGTTAACTCTTTACCAAACGACAAATTTATAGATTGGTCCAAACCGGAAACATTTGCAGACGACAAAATAAATGTGACTGAAAAGGTAAAATTTGCTATGGGAAGGGTAGAAAACATTGTGGGAAAAGGAGAAAATGCTACTTACCATCATTTTCTCCTTTTTCCACAGTGTTTTCAAAAGGCTTCTTTCTCAGGGTCATCAAAATCGTCATTGTGTGGTAAGGGGTTAAGATGGTATTGTTTGGTGAAGGGACAATAACGGTTAATTAAGCCCCTGAGGATGTCATTAACCGATAGATAAGAGGTATATACACAATATTACATGGAAAATGGCGAGACGAGAGTAAAGATCGTTCAGCCAAACAATACGCCTTTGGGCTTAGTGCTCTCTGAAACATGTCTGCAGCAGACAACTTTGAAAATTTAGTTATAACGTAATGATATGAATAATCAAAACAAAGGTTTCGTACAAGAGTACGAGGAAATGCACTGAGGCCATGGAACATTTACTCTTTTTCCGCATTAATTCTTAAAGTAAGACAGACAATCATAAAACATATTCCTTTGTGTCAATATAAACGAGTCCAGTAAAATTTTGAAAATTAGCAAAATATCGTACTGTATCATTTAAACTATTATTATGTTTTTCATTTGCGTCAAAATGCTTTAAATGTTGTACACAATGCTTTGAAGCCCCACGCCCTTCTTGATAAATTGAGCAAAGAAATTAAACTAAGCCCTTGTATAAATGTATGAAGACAACAATTCCAGAAAAGATAGAATACAGTTGTTTACCCCACTAAAGCTGTAATAAATACGACAATTACGAAATATCCCATCTGTCCATATTTCGAGGCAAGAACCGAAATTTGGTAATGGCATGTGAGGTTATTTACATACCTCAGGGATGTCCTAAAGAGATTGCACGCAAAACTCTGATTATCCTGAGGCATTTTAATTGCTCAGTTCGCTGCTACAGCATCACGTTAACGCCATCTATGATACTCTCTTTACTTTTATTTGGGTAGGCTATTTTCACGATGGACTCACCATAAAGAAACTTGTGCCTTTTCAGATTGCTGTCACCGACTTTTTTTTCCCCTACTTAATTTAGATGATTTTCCACCTCTTAAATGAAAAATAAGAAAAAGATTAAGAATGCGTGGTGCTTCAAGCAGTCTGGCAATCAAATTGAGTAACGTGTGCATCGAAAGAAACCCCTCTTACAATGTACACAAATAAGTAAATACCACAATCCTCCTCAGTGCCCGTTTCAGACACCAAATTCGTTTAAAAAAAATGAAAACACTTTATTTTTGTGGTATTTGTCGAAGACAATACCACTATGAGTTAAGTAATGAATTTTGAAGACCAAGTATCGTATTTTGTGCAAAACCGCAGAAAATTAACCCAGTTAAACTTAATTTTTCTCAGGCAGAAGAATTTTTCGGTTGCACTCAGATGTGTTATTGGAAATGGCATGTTAAAATACGCCGAGTGACGCCGTCTACTGCGGAAATAATGATTTTTGTTGTGGTATTTGTCGAAGACAATACCGCTGTGAGTTCAAGATTGAATTTTGATAACCATGTATCTTATTTTGTGCAAAGCCGAAGTAAATAAGCCCAGTTAAACTCATTTTTTCTCAGGCAAATGAGTTTTTCAATTGCACTAAGATATATCATTTGAAATGGCATATTAAAATACACTGGGCGAGGCCATCGACCATTGAGATACTTAGTTTTGATTGAAAATAGCTTCTCTCGCTCATAGCCTTTTATTGGCACAGTGATATAAATTTGCCTACTGGGCCTTTTCGTTCCAAAACCAATTCGTTCCATGGCTTGTTCGTCCTATGATTGTGCGCTACTCCTTTTAATTGCTCATGATTTTATAGATCAAAGTAATTGATTGTAATGTTGGAAATTAAATGTAAAAGGCTTAAGATATTCCAAAATTATGGTTTTAAGGTACATGAGTACTCTCCCTTCAACCGAAAAGGTATTCATTTGCTTAGTGGGTTGACTTTTAAGCCAATATTTGAACAATATTCTCTTTTTCTTTCAAACTATTAATTCCACACAATGGGTTTCCTTGACAAATACCACTTCAGCTTTCTCAACGCTTTGATTGAAATTAGCTTTACTTGCTCATAGCCTTCTATTGGCGCAATGATACAAAATTTGTCTACCGATCGCTTGGTCCTGGGCATTTTCGTTCCAAAAACAAGTTCGTCCCATTGCTTGTTCATCCCATGATTGCGCGCTACTCTATTTGACTGGGCTAGAATATTCATTTGTAGCTTGCAATAATTATTGGTATTTTGGAAATTAAATGTAAACGACTAAAGATACTTCAAAATCATAGTTTTTAGGTACAAATTTAATTTCATTCGATATATGCACATCGTTTCTCTCTCTATCCATCATGAATTCTACTGTCAAGGGACGTTACTCCTGACTCCTCCTAATAATCGAAGGCAGACCACTAATATACAAATAATACCTTAAGCTTTATTATGAGTACTGTTCCTTCGACCAAAAAGATATTGATTTCTTCGAAGGTTGACTTTCAAGCCAATATTTCAATAATGTTTTTCTTTTTCAAATTATTAATTCCACACAATAGCTTCCTTGACAAATACCACCTCAGTGTTCTCAACGCTTTGATTAGTATATGTTCCTCGAAGTGGTGACCCTGTAATTTACCTTTCAAGTATTTAACACAGGTTGGCAAATAGGTAATCGCTCATTTACTCTTGCATGTCTCAAAACAGTGGCACTTTTAGACGGCAAGATTTTTCCTTTATATCCAAAACTATAATACTTGAGGCCAGTTTTTTTCAGATTGGATCTTTGAGGATTTACATTTTCAAAACTATTTAAAAACTGCCCACTTTCACGCCTACTCACCTTCAAACATATGCTCATCCAGTGTAAGACATTTGATGAACGTAAACTATTTAACCGCAAGTACACATGTTACTGTTTCTGGTGGCTATGTCCATCGCAAACATTACTCTAATGTCAGCAAATTATTGTCACGTGCTTTTCTAATTAGCTAATTACGACAAAAAAAAAACATTAATTTGCAACAAACAGCATGCAGCGTTGTTTTGGCTAAATTTTGCGTCTGAAAATTTTCTCAATTTGGACCATCTAAACTTCTACCGTTTGGTAAAGATCTAAGTCACATGATCGATTCTGAAATGAATCTGGGATTAATTAATCTTTTTCCATGTAAATCATGTATTCGTGTCTATGAATTTATGGTTATAATTGCAACAGGATATGTGAGCTGGTACATATTGTACCATTTCGATATGAGGGTTTTTTATAATAAACTTTTTACTATTCATTTCCCTGGAAGAGAAAGCTTTTAACCAGCATTTTCTCCTTTTCCCTCAATATTCTAAAGCATATTAAAGACCTTTATCTTCATGCTTTGAATTTGGAGCAGTCCACAATTTTGTCTTTTAATAAAGAGTTAAAAACCTCTTGACGAGCACAAGAGACATTAGACAGAACTATTTGGAGGAAAACATGGCTTGTTTTGTATGCCATGAAAAGCATCCTGGAAAAAAAGAGTCGTAGCCTTTGTTCGAAGCCATCTGTCTGTCTGCAGGTTTCAGGTTTAAGAACTATCATTACGCAGCATCCTCATATTTAATCATCATAATCATCTCTATCATCAATAATAAGTAGCATCATTTCCTATGGTCCACTTGTTTTAACCTTTTACCAAACGATGCCTGGTTTTACGATCCTGCGATAAAAACCTTTTGAAAACTTTGCGGGAAAAGGAGAAAATGCTGGTAACAGCATTTTCTCCTTTTCCCACAATGTTTTCTACCATATCGGAAACAAATTTCAATTTTTCAGTTACTTTTAATTTGTCGTCTGCAAGTGCTTTCAATTTGGACCAGTCTAAAATTTTGTCGTAGGGTGGAGAGTGAAGTAGAATATAAAACTAAAAGACAAGAGCACCGCATGCGGGTTCAATCGCTAGGCTGTCAACCAGCTTAAATACCATCATGATAGTGCCTCTATGGAGTTTCCCGCCGATACGCGCCAAACATTCTAAAATTGATTTTCCAATCATATTGTAGATTGTAGAAAATACCATAATTTCTGTTTTGCATAACCAAATTGCTTTACTTTTCATTGTTTTGAAATTTACAAAACTCCTGAGAGTTAACACGTAGAATGTTGTTAAGAATAATGAGTCTACTGCGAACGCTTCCAATTTGGACCAGTCTATGGTTTTGTAGTGTGATAAAGAGATAATAAGTTCAATATTTCCCGCGATGAAATACTATAAATTAATTTCGCCATCGTTTCAAACCTAATAACTGGGGTAATTCCCAATAATGACTGGAAAACATCACTAATTTTCTGTGTTTATAACATAGATTTCTCAGTGCGTCCTTTTCCACTATCTCTTTTATAAGGAAAAAAATCCATTTAACCTTTTACCAAGCAATCCCTGGTTTTCACGACCCTTGGAAAAAAATCCTTTTGAAAACATTGTGGTAAAAGAAGAAAATGCTGATAACCAGTACTTTCTCCTTTTCCCACAATGTTTTCTCCACTTCCCAAAACAAATCAAAATTTTTGAGTCACTTTAGTTTTGTTGTTTGCAAATGCTTCAAATTTGGACTAGTCTAAAATTTTGTCGTTTGGTAAAAGGTTAAACTCTTTTACAAGAGACAAAATTTTAGACAGTATAATATTTGTTAACGACACATTAAATGCGGCTGTCCAGAGTGACGTTACATGTATTTCACTGTAAAAGAGAAGAGAGCATTGGGGGAAAAGAAGGTAATGTTGGGTTACCAGCTTTGTCTCTTTTTCCTCAAAGTTTTCCAAGCTTTCTTTTTTCGAGTCAGGTTAGTTTGGTAAAACTTTTCAGGAAAAAAATCTGCGCTTAAACATCAAATTTTACTATCCGATAGTTTTGTCACATTATAGATGTTAGCTCAATTTTTGTCATGAAACTTCATTATAAAAGCTACATCGACTCGGTCCGCAGTGTTTTCTAACTTTTTCAACAAATCCAAAGTTTTAACCATTCTAACGACAAAGGTTTCCGAAAATATTTATGGAAAAAGGGGAAAAACACTGGTAACCAGCATTTCCACCATTATCCATAATGCTTTCGACTTTTTTAAAAACAATTTAAATCGTTTCAGCCACATTTAATAATTTATCGTCTGCAAATAGTTTCGGTTTAGACAGCTTCAAAAAGTTGTAAATTCGAAAAGGATCTATAATAAAATTGAATCTTTCTTACCTCTATAACCCTTTACTACCCAATGACACCCCTGAAAAAGAAGGCTTTTGAAAACATTGTGGGAAGAGGAGAATATGCTGGTTACCAGCATTTTCTCCTTCTCAGACAACGTTTTCTTCTCTTTCAAAGGAAAATCATTTCATATGAGCCACAAGGAAATACTTTCAATTCGGGCAGGTCTAAAATCTTGTCGGGCGGTAAAGGGAAATTAAAGATAATTTCTGATGGATCATTAAAGAAATGAGTCATGCTATGGCAGAAGGGGGATTAAGGTATCTCAGTGATACATTGTAGATCTACAAAGTAAGTCTCTATAATGAAATGACCTGCTACACGCGAAAAAGGGCATTCGAACATCGGCGTAAAGTGTCGTCTCGGATCAGCCTGTGCGGACTGCGCAGGCTGATCCGAGACGGCACTTTACGACTATATTACATTTTATCCAATAGTAGACTCGCGTGAAACAGAAAATCACATACGATCGTAAAGTGTCGTCTCGGATCAGCCTGCGCTGACGGCACAGGCTGATCCGAGGCGACACTTTACGCCATATTCCGAATGCCCTTTTTGGCGTGTTGCAAGCAATATAATCAAGTATCCATGATGTCTATTTTGTCTGACAACATCATAAGGTAGACTGTTCCCTTGACACTCAGAAAATTTACCAAAGCGAAAAAGTTTCGACCCAAGTCACCCTGCGCAATCTGCGCAGGCTGACTTGAGTCGATACTTTTTGCAAAGGCATTGAACTCTCTTTTTATAGAGCAACTCTGATGTTATCTAAATTTAAATGATATAAAAAGTATTTTCGCCTTACCTGGTGAAAGCCTTGATGTAGGCCCGTTGCTAGTGTCAAGCGTTCATGGTACTGCCATCGAGAGACTCTTCAAACAGCGTCAGTATTTCCTTTACAAACTGCATGACATACACTCCATCTGCCAATTAAATCATGTCATATTCAGTCACGTGATACAGAACGTCACTTTACAATGGCAACGATCTGGAAATGTGCGACACACTGCCTTTTCGAAGAAAACAAGATCAGTATTAAAGAAATTAGAGGGAGAAAAATTCCTTAAAAAATCTTACGGGAGAAAAAGCAAGTTATGTAAGCTGGCTAGTATAATAAAAAGAAAAATTATACAATTGAAAATTACCGGCATATTAACGTGTGCTTGTTCGCCCATGATACGTGAAGGGTCAATCGACTGCGAAGTAAATGGTGAATACCGCAGAGGGACTTATTTCAGTTAGCACTGATGTATCGGCGAGACTTAGACGGGTTTAGATAATGTCGAGCCCAGTAGCCAGACATGACAGAGTATTTTGGATTATATTTGTGTTGATCCTTTACCAAACAATCGAGTGTTAAATCGAGCCTGGGGAATAATGGCCTGTTAAAAATATTGTGTGAAAAGGAGAAAATGCTGGTAACCAGCATTTTCTCCTTTTCACACAATATTTTTTCTTTCGATTTCGATGACAAATCTTATCATTGAAGTCACAGTTAATTTTTTCCGCAAATGCTTTCGGTATGGACCAGTCTAAGCTTTTAATGGGTGGCAAAGAGATCGGGGAGCTTTATACTTGGATCTCTTTTCCGTATAATCCGCTTTTCATTCAGCCACAGGATCTAATCTTCTAACTGCCCTTTGCACATACTGTTTGGTCAAAGTCTGTACCAGACGACATTAATTCAAGACTTGTCAATATCGAAAAAATATAGCAGACGACCAACCAAATGTATCTAAAATAATGGGGATTTTTCATTGAAGAGGTAGAAAAATATTGTGAGAAAAGGATAAGATGCTGATTTACTACAGTACTGTTTACAAAACCGTCTTTCTTCAGGTCGTTTAACCGTACCATATGCTGTGTCTCCGTTTTTATTATATTTCTAAAGGTTATTAGAACCGATTACAAACAATGAATTCGGAGGCAATTCTTGCCTCAATTCTCACTGACAAAGAGGCCATTATCAAAAAAAGTGGTCAAGCTTAGCCCAGACAGCTACTGGCGGCCTTGTCGGGAGACAGTCAGCGCCACTGATTGGGGAAAAAAACACACATTACTTTAACACGCAATACTATCTGTTAAAAGAATAAAAGCCGTCAACGGTACTTGCATATCGTCATTTTAATTGAAAAAACTCGTAACTACAGCTTGTAACAAGCTGTAGTTACCAGGTTTACGAAGAAAACCGACGATATGAATGTTAAAGCTTTTTTGTGGCTCAAAATTATTATTATCTACTGAAACGCAACTTTGCATGCAATGGACTGTTTTTGCACCGTTTTATTTTGCTGATAAATTAAACATTCAAAACTATGGTGACATATTTTTGCCACGAGATAGCTATTATACTTTCACAAAACTTACCGCGATAAATTGAAGTTTCCTGGAAATTTATCGAGATAGTGAAAATTTATGGTTTTTTTTTTCCGAAAAAAAAATCACGATAAACTGTTTATTTTGACGCAAAATTTCTCAATCGTGCACGAAGCTGACATGCGAGATACAATCATCTGGATAGTTCTGCCTGTTTCTCGACATCTGTAAACAGAAAATTCATCATTTGGATGAACTTGGAAGTTTCTGACTTCACCAGATTGCAGTAAGTAAAAACCGAACAATAATTAATAAGCGTAGCTTAATTTTGAAAAGCCTCGAAATAAACAGAAGTCTTTGAAATCACAAAGACGACCGACTAGAAATGCCTCCTACAAACACTGTAGAACCATTCAGGGAAAAGGAGAATTCATAAGGATGTAGATGAAGATGTTCCAAAACCTCGGAAATTATATTATTTCCCTTGCCAGATAAACATTAAAGCTATCCAAATAACAAAATTAGTCCTTTTACCCGCATTTCTTTGTTCTTATCCTTGGATCCCTTGGGGATATTGCCATAAATATAACGATGATTTATTATATTTGGGTAAGGTCTTTAAGTAATTCAGTTCAAATTCTGTTCTAAATCATCCGGAACTATGCATTCATTGATTTGAAAAATAATCCAAGTAGATTTACTTACAGTATTATCTCAAGAACATAGTTGTTCAGTGCAAGGAAATCAAGGATAAAGTCCAAGCAATCCTTTTATCAGGACCAGTGTAGGACTGGAGAAGAATCAAGGGAAATAACTGAAGAATGGCCCTTATTATAGATACCGTGAATGTCATTAATGGACACGAAAGCAAAACAAATCATGATAACAGGTAGAATTATCGCGATATTTTCATCGTATAAATTTCATTACCTGGATAATATTTCCAGAAAAGTCTGTTTTACCATCGTAGTTCTCTTAAATTATCGCAATGAATATTTTATATTTCGCGGCAGAAATAAGCCCCCATATCAACAATCTCGATCATCGATGAAATAGAAATAAAGTTACAGAAGTAAGTTATGTGTCTTGATAGTAAACACGCAGGAAGAACAACAACTAATACGGTCACCCATCAAAGACCTAACCTTAACCCATTACCGAAAAATGCTAACTGTGAACGACCATGGGAAAGAAGCCTTTTGAAAACAAAACACTGTGGGGGAAAAAGAGATAATGCTGGTAACCAGCATTTTCTACTTTACCAACTATAATTTTTACCCTAACAAAGAAATAGTGTACCATTTGGGCCACAGGTGCCTGACATGTGTGGTATCATACAACCTCTCTATATAGATATAATAAAGATTATTTTATTAAAAAGAGGGGTTGTATGATACCAGACAAATCAGGCACCTGTGATTTGAGCCACACTGAAATTGTTCTCTGCAAAGGCTTTGAATCTGGACAAGGCTAAAATGTTGTCGTCTGGAAAAGAGTTAAAAGTTTCATACGTCGCTTATCTTCATAGGGGAGAGTCGGGGCATCAGATTGCACCGCTGTGACTGCTATTTTTCAGAAACAATTTTGATCGATTGATGTTTCCATTCATTTATCGTCGCCATCGGTTGCCCTTGTGGACGACGCCCCATGGAGGCTCTTAGTTTAGTGACAAGGGATAGTGCAAGATACAGGATAAAAAAAAAACCATCTTAACCCTTTACCAGACGACAAAATTTTAGCCAAGTCAAAATTGAAAGCATTTGCAGGCGACAATTTCAAATGGTTCAAATGGTGCAATTGTTTATTGATAGGGTAGAAAACATTGTGAGAAAAGGAGAAAATGCTGGTTACCAGCATTTTCTCCTTTTGCCACAATTTTTTCAAAACACTTCTTTCCAAGGTTGCCAAAAGTCGTCATTGTGCGGGTAATGGTTAAGTATGATGCCTCGTTCTTTAACGTCCTTAGTATAAGCACCATCACGCTGGACCTCAGTTTGACGCCTTATCCGAAAGACTATTGGTGACTTTATATGGGTAGCCGTTGAGCTCGAATCCGCAACCTAAAGCATTCCAAGACGTTAACAGGTCTCACCTTCTATCACTAGAGCCATTCGGGCTGGTCATAAATAGATCGAACTGCTAATGGCACAGAGTAGGACTTGGAAATAGTTGCTCTCAGAGTTTATGAACATAACCACCCTCCATGACACATTTGTGCACTCGTTCGGCTGACTCCGAAATCTAACGAGGTTAGCCGAATTACACTTGTGTAGACAAATTAGATGATGTTGAATTACCAAAATAGAACAAGAAAAGGATAATCCACAATCATATTAATTTGCTATGGCGTGAATAAAGGCCCTGAGTTATTGACTAGCGTTAGCTCTGCTTGGATATTGATGGCATGAATGTGCAAGCAAATAGGCCGGCAGGCGCATGCTAAGTAAACAGTCGTACATCTTTGACCAATTACAAATTATTATTTATTTATTCATTCGGAAAAAAATAAGCTTTCAAACAAAGTATCCAAGTTTCCTTTGCCCAAAAGACCTCAATTCCACTGGAACGCTATCTTCTTTGTGTGCGGATGTCATATTATTCGAAGATTGGACCCCTGCGCTATGACGCATTGATCAGACCCTCCCCTTCCCTCCACCCGCCACCCCAATATTTTTAGGGATTGTAATAATACGCTCAAATGGACAAAATGGGTTTTATCAATGTGGGGTAGCCCCTAGCAGCCTAATGGTAAACTTTAGGATTTTATTTACCAAGTATTGTCACTTTGCACCATGTATGTGTACATGTCTGTCTGTGTGGTGCAGCTTTCGAGCCCTTTATTTTTATGTCCTTGTTTACCGTACTGTTTCCCTGAAGACTTACACAAGATTATTGTATATATAACTATTTATTTGTCTGGATTGCGTATTGTCTATTGTTCACGTTTTTTCATTAGTCTGATAGTTATAGCACACATTTAGACGGCTTCCTGTGATATTCTATGTCAATTGACCCTTTTCTAGACGACGAAAGTTTATACCAGTCTACATGTTGATCGAAAGAATCTGTAGACGACAGATCGACTATTTCCATTCCATAGACGACACCAGAAGCTTATGTGAATATAGTAGATCAAGATCAGATTGCACAGAACGTGCAGTGTGATCTCTGATGTACGGTGTCCACTGCTGCATTCCATATTAGGACCGAACTTTCTCTTACACTGAAGTATAAATGAGTTTGAAGCCTCTGAGAAAATGCAGTGGATTTAATCAGTAAGTTTAATATGATTCAAATGGTAGAATTTATCTATGAAAGGCTGCAGGGAAAGGCATTTTTTGTCCAAAAACCTTTTTAAAAGAAGGTTTTTACGTCAGGATCAGAAGATTACAGGATCGTTGGCCAAGGGTTTAGCCACCCCATGAGAAAAGAACCATGTGCTATCTGCTTTACTGTGATGTGTGTACTCGTGCTTCACATTTTGCAGTCAGCACCAGGACCGGTATTCACCAACAATACATTCTTGTGAATATTCTTGGTCTTATTCTCCAAGTTTTTCTAAATTTTTAAGTAAAACAACTTCTGATTGGCTAAACCGTTCGGTATAGCCAATCAGAAGCTGTGTTACTAACAAATGGGTCGTACAGGCCTTGGGCCAGTCATTGGCCATTAAGCGATTGTCAGCACCAATACGAGCATAATATGATGTACGTCATATTGATCAACCATTCTTAAGCAAATTTTTAGTTTTATTCTTCAAGATTTTCTATAGGAAAATTTCACAATTTTTAATTGGCTAAAACAAAATAAGCCAATCAGAAGTTGTGCTGCTTTCCCATTTACAAAATTCAGGAGAATAAGACTAAGAACATTCTTAAGAATGGTTGGTAGATACTGATTCAGGTTAGTTTTAGTCCTATTGTTACGTAATTAATTCTTGTCCAAAAGCTAAATTTTGTTTTCATGGCTGAACAAGATCAAATCATTTATGACGATACTCAGTTATGTAGTATAAAGAGAGGTGAAAAATAGACAACGTGTCTTACTTTTCCATGTAACGGCACAATTGATACTAGTGATCACCTTTACATGGCTTCACAGCGCCTTGCCGATTTGTATCAATTTCGTAATTTTCTGATCATGTTTCTTCTAACAGTTAACAGACAAACCGGACCAAAAACGGACTACTTTCCTACATATGGTATCATAGAAACAATCGTCAGTGGAGTGAATAGTTAACATTTCACTTATCGAAAGGCAAAAACTAAGGAAGACTGGTTGCGCTGGAATTGAAATTCGACCGTAGGACTCTTTCCCCCCCCCCCCCCCCCCCGCCATATTTCATGTCTATAAAACTCGGGATTTTGCGGTACAGAATTAACCCTTTCCCAAACAATCCCTGATTTTTACGGGTCTTGAATAGTAGCCTTTTGAAAACATTGTGGGAATAGGAGAAAATGCTGGTGACCAGCATTTTCTCCTTTTCCCACAATGTTTTCTACCCTATCATAGACAGAAATCATCTTTTCAGCAAGAGTTGAATTGTCGTATGCAAATACTTTCAATTTGGTCTTGTCCAAAAGTTTGTCGTTCGGTAAAGAATTAAATTGCCTTTGTGACGTATACCAGCCAAGTCATATAATCCTCTAGTCCTTGATCCATAAAATCCATGATGCATAACCAACCAAGACATGCTGTACACTGGTCCTTTGGCATTCAAAAATTGACTAGTATCAGAGAGTACATCTTCGCAAGCCAAGACTGACGATTCACTTCGTTACTCTACCCTTGGCGGATCGAGCTTGATTTTTACATTCACCCGATACGCTTTTTCATTGGATGCAGCCAGCTCTAGCTGCAAAGAATGAAATCGCTCGTAGCATTTCATCTTTGATGAAAATAGAACAAGGTCGCTACCTTTCGTATAGAAGGTAAACATGGAAATCCACGTAATTGTCTTTAAAATCATATTTCATTTGCTCTTAGAAATATGATGTAAAGGGGGATAATAATCAGCATCCAACAGAGGGTGCATCGCAGGAATCTCGAAATCGGCCTCAATCAGCCAAGGTAAGATCCACGTAGTGATCGTAACCTTGGCTCGCGAAGATGCATAGAGTATCATTGCGGACTGCGTGGGCTAACTAGGATTTATAATTATTTTTAGCAGAGGTACTAAACTCCATTTACATAAAACATGACTAAAATATACATTATAAGCATAAGCTGTATTAACCCTTTACCAAACAATCCCTGTTTTTTTTTACAACCCTGAGATAGAAGCGTTTTGAAAACATTGTGGAAAAGCATTTTCTCCTTTTCCAACAACGTTTTCTATACTCTGGAAACAAATTTCCATATTAAAGTTACGTTTATTTCGTCATCTGTAAATGCTTTCAACTTGGACCAGTCTAAAATTTGTTTTTTGGTAAAGAGTTAAACGTTAAAGTGTAGGACACGTGACTTGGATGCCCCGGATTGGAGTCTTACTGGATCCATTTGACCGTAGCCTAGAAATACATAAATATGTGAGCTGTCGCCGTAATGTGACTAAAATAATAATTAAAGCGGCGCAAAACATCATTCAATCAAGCAATATTCGGAATTATTTCATGCTTTCCGGTAGGATATCGAGAAATAGCAGTGAAAATATTTTTCGATCTTACACCGGTACCACCAGTGAAAATACCGACTTTAACGTTCTTGTTGCCTAGGTAAATTGCGCGTGCCTAACAACCAGATTGGAAATATGACGTCATATACCTTACATTTCTCGCGCTTGACGTAATATTGTAATGCGTTGCTATGCGGGAGGGGTACGCCACGGAGAATAACGGAAAAGAAATGTACTGGATTTTGATAAAGCTCCTCCCAGAAAGGGTTAAAAGCATAAAATAAATAGAATATTTGTATTTTTCGGTGAAAGATCGAAATTTATTTCATCTCGTGAACACCATCGGTAATATTTTCACTCGTGGCTGCGCCACTCGTGAAAATATTACCGATGGTGTCCACTCGATGAAATAAATTTCGATCTTTCACCAAAAAAGACAAATATCCTCTATGTCCTCTAAACTCGAATCAGAGGAATCGATGCCATGTTAAAGTGCTTCCGATCAGAAACGATTTCTTATTTCTTTATCTCGGGTAATGAAACGTAACACAAGCTGGGTGCCATACAAGGCGGTGAAAAATTTTCATAGCTTCCATGGGAATCAGACAAATATTAGGCAATAAATATGTCTTGACTGTCGCCATAAAATAAGACTAACGCAGCTTCTAGCATAAAACGCGCAGTATCTTATTCCGTTCGACCATGTTACAGCTTATTTGTATCATGCGCCGGATAAAGTAGTGCGTGGTTCACTTTTTTTCTTTACCCTTTACCATACAATAAAACTTTAGAATCGTCCAGCTTTAATGTATTAACAGAAGCCATACTAAATGTAAAGGTAGATAAAGGTAGAAACATTATGGAAAAAAGGAGAAAATGCTGGTAACCAGCATTTTCTCCTTTTTTCCAAAATGTTTTTAAAAGCCTCTTCGTCCTGGGTTTTGACAACACATGTCTGGTAAAAGGTCGATACAGATTGACACAGACGGGCGAGGAGATCTCCAGAGAATGATATAAGCGGTCGAGAATTTGACTGCCTACACTACCTGTTTTCAGGTCTTCTTCCTCAGAGGTTTTTTAACCCATTACCAAACGACAATATTTTAGACTGGTCCATATTGAAAGCGTTTGCAGACGACGAAATAAAAGTGACTGAAATTTGAAATTTGTTTTGTGAAGGGTAGAAAAACACTGTTGGAAAAGGAGAAAATGCTGGTTACCAGCATTTTCTCCTTTTCCTACAGTGTTTTCAAAAGGCTTCTTTCTCAGGGGCGTCAAAGTAGGAAATGTGTGGTAATGGGTAAACACACGGTTCTATGGTAGGCCTACCTAACGGAATAATTACAAAGGAGTCGTCTATAATCAACCTTGATTTTCGTTTCATGCAGACAAGTTTCAGCTTCGGCCCAGGCAAGCTTGTGCAGACTGCTCAGGCTGACCTGGATGGATACTTTTTCATTACCTTAAAGGTGGCCCTTCAGATTTTGGGACGAAAATTTTACAAGAATACAAAAAGAAAACATCCTTACGTAGCCTTTTAAGGGAATGCCATCCAAAAAAACTTTTTTTGTAATTTTATGATTCTTAATTATTGATGATTTGTTTCGTTTTTTCATATAAATTTCAGTGATATATGTATTTTTTAAGTTGGTGGGATTTGAAAATCCTAGATATCCACCTTTAAGTCCCGTTTTTACAGACTCGTATAAAGAAATACGGCCCAGTATCAATTCCGTTCTGTTATAAAGCCAACACTTTTCTCTCAGGCTTGATATCGACTCAGTTTTTCTTCACTTTTCCAAGTTTTAATTACTTTGTCCCACGTGCTCCTACCACCCTGTCCAAAGTTAGTATTTAACAGAAGACTTTGAAAACACCCATCTAAAGTATGGAGAATTAAAACACGTGAAGACATTGTGGCAAAAGGAGAAATTACTTAACACAAAGACAAAGACATTGAAATTCCAGCCACCAATCCCAAGAACAAATATGCACGGACATGCTTTCAAACATTTTCTGCAGATTATAAACATTTTCAAGCAAAAAAATAGACGATAGTTTGTTAAAACAACACCTCTATTTCCTTTTCATTACAAAACTTGCTATGAATGCAAGAAAACTGTCATGCAGTTATTTAAGTTACATCTTTGATCAATATTCTAGTTGAAAATTGGAAATACACATCAGATATTTTGTTTACATAATTTTTTTTAGAGTGATTTGTATAATGTAAATACACTTCACTACATTTTGTTATTTCTACCCAAACAACCTGAAAAGACTACTTTCTTGCGGACCAAAAATAAAAAAAGGAGCGAGTGACAAGAAGGGAAAACAATCATCTGAAAAGAAAGTACCGCTCTTACATGCATAGAATGAGGGCCATTCATAGAATGAGAATGAGGGCCATTCATAGAATGAGGGTCATCCTCAGTTATTTCCCTTGATTCTTCTTCAGTACTAAATTGATCCTGATATGGGAATTACTTGGATTTCATCCTTGATTTTCTTGCACTGAACAGCTATTTTCTCGAGACATTATTTCAAGTGAATCTAGTTAGATTATTTTACAAATCTATCTATAAGGAGTTCCTGGTGATTAAGAACAGAATTTTAGTTGAACCTTAAACAGACATCATATATCATTGTTATAATTATCGCAACATCCCCAAGGGAACCAAGGACAAAAACAATGAAATACAGGTGAAAGGACCACTGTGTTATTTGGATACCTTCAGGCTTTATCTGGCAAGGGAGATAATTTAATTGATAGGAATGGCTGCGCGTGTCGTATTCTTCGAAGATTCGACTGCCTTATCTCATTACCAAACGACAATATTTTAGGCTTGTCAAAATCGAAAGCAATTGCAGACGACAAAATAAAAGTTACTGAAAAAATGAAATTTGTTTTGTGAACAGTAGAAAACATTGTGGGAAAAGGAGAAAATGCTGGTTACCAGCATTTTCTCCTTTTTCCACAATGTTTTCTGAAGGCTTCTTTCTCAGGGTCGTCAAAAGTAGGGATTGTGTGGTAATGGGTTATATGACGCATCACTAGCCCCGAAAGCGGGCAGACTGTAATATTACGTTCTATAAAGTAGCAATTTTGAAAAAAGCTTATTTCAATACGTTTGAGGAGCAATGAGACCTGCTTTAGCTCCAGATTTCTCTAGACTGCTGATCATAGCTGAGTGAATTGCACGAAGTAGCGTTTTATTGAGTAAACGTTCATTTTAGTTTTAAATTCAAAGTAACGGTTGTCGCGTAGGAAAGTGGTTCGGTTCTGTACCCAGGATGCCCATATTAGACAGATGAGTATTTATAGAATGTCATCTAGCGGGAGATAATGCTGCCCTGAATTGAAACTTTTTGTTATTGGTAAAATGTTTGGAGGTAAAGGGACCAGTTTACCTCACTGTATAGGATGAATAGATTTTGTTGATCCATCAGTACGTCAACTACACCAAACCCATTCTAGTGAAAGAAAACTGATATCACACACAACCAGATGATTATCATATTTATTATTTTGCTCATTTAGCCTTTTTTATCTTAATAATTAGCAAGAATTTTACAACATGAGCAATACAGGAACAAAGTAGTTCCGGCGAACATTCTTAAACTAAATTGTCACCAGTGATGATACCATACGGCCTTCAATATTTCACAGTGGATGATAATCGTAATGTTAATGATAATGGCCTGGTAAGACGCGAAAAGGGATAATCGAACATTTGCGTGAAGTGACGTTTTGGGTCAGCCTGCGCAGTCTGATCCGAGACGACACATTCCGTTTTTAGGTTATTTGATGTTTTGTAGAAGTCTACATTAGGATAAAATCAAAATTTAATGTTGTCGTAAAGTGCCGTCTCGGATATACCTGCGTGGATTGCGCAGGCTGATCCGAAACGAGACCTTACGCAAATGTCCATATGCCCCATTCGCGTGTTGCCATCCGTTATCTTTATCATTAACATTATCATTCAGTGTAAAATCCCAGTACAAATTAACTGATACATGTAAGTATATCATAAAGCATAGCTCTGTGATTGCACTAAACATAAAACATACAATCCCAATCTTGATCAACCCTAAGGAAAATGAATTTTTGAAAACATTGTGTGAAAAGGAGAAACTGCTGATAACCAGATTTCCTCCTTTTTCCGAACTGTTTACTAGCTGTCCAATCGTAAATTTCTATTTTTGAGTCATAATTACTTTGTCGTCTGCATAAGCGTTTTATTTTGACAAGTCTAAAATTTTGCCCTAGCGTAAAAGATTTACACAATAAATTCAGATTCAAAACAGCCTCAAATAGGACCATTTTACTGGTTTTAAAGCTGTTTTGACCCACTCGAGTGTCTGCAAACATACGGAATTCGCTCGCCAAGTGGTATCTTCCATGTCCACGTCTCGTGCACTACACAGTGAATTTATGCTTGGTGAAAATTCACTTGGTTTTTGTTTTGAAGTGCAACACGCAAAAGGTCAAACGATGTGTAAAAGTATAAACTGACCATTGTAAATTTGACATCCTTTTGTATCTAACGATCTCAAAAGTGGGATAGTTTCGAATCATCGTTAAATTACGCTAATTTTAAAGTGCTGTGTTGGTATTGATGTTTTCAATATCAACATGAAGTAGTACTGTTACACAAATATAACTAAATAATTGCCAACAAGAATCAAACGAGGATTTCTTTAATATAAATCTTCTGTTCAGAGAAAATTTTAGACTTCATGTCCAAATTGAAAGCAATTGCAGACGACACATCAGATATGCCTAAAATTCTGCCTGTTTTATTTTTGAAAGACTTGAAATCATGGAATAGATAGGAAAAAAAAAGGGCCATGATAGCCTTAAAGTCGCTCATTAGAGTCTTTTGACCAAATTGATCCATTTTCTAATCTGGGAACCTACAACATTATGACACTACGGTTATAATTTGAAGTCTTTTAAAAAGGGTCCACCAGACAATACTATATGCCATATATGAGAGCTCTAGCCCTTAAGATTGGGGACAAGAAAATTGTAATAAGTCCACTAGATGATGCTACATGCTAAACATGAAAGTAGTAGCCCTAAGGATTTAGGACGAGACGATTTTTAAAAATTTCCATCCAAATCTCTATGTGATATCCGAGAACCAAAAACATACGGCCAATTTCCACACCAGGGCCATAACTTGAAGTATTTTGGTAGAGGGTCACTAGATGATGCTACATGCCAAATATGAAAGCTCTAGCCCTGACGGTTTGGGACAAGAAGATTTTTTTAGAGGTTTTTTTTTTTTTTTCTTGGTTGCCATGGCAACCATAGTTCTTCGTGGAATTCAAATCTTTGCAGTATTCTGAAAGAGAATTACCTAAGGATCATTTCTGTGAAGTTTCATTGAAATCTGTTTGCTGGTTTCAGAGAAGAAGATTGTTTAAGTAATTGTTCACGAAAGGGCATACGGACGGACATACAGACAGACGGACGCCAGACGATGATCGATCACAATAGCTCATCCTGAGCACTCTGTGCTCAGGTGAGCTGAAAATGCTGGTAATCTCCATTTTCCTCTTTCCAGGAGTTTTCCAAATGCATTCTCGTTCCGAGTCATTAATATATTAATAGATAAAAAGGTTTACCACTTAGGCAGGGAACCGCAAAAAAAGTTAAAACCTAAATTTGTCAGTCTAATATCTTCAGGTCATCGTCGTTTACTTCGAAAACCCCGTAAATACAGCTCGTTGCATGCTCTAGTTACGAGGTTTTCAAAGTAAACCGACGTAATATCGCCTGTAATTATTTTCTATATCAGCAGCTTGCTGTTTCTAATGACAAAGAATATTACTGAAATTGTTTGGTCTACGTATTAAGCGATTCTTGAAATTGAAAAATTCCAGGAAGAAGGCAGACAATAATATAATTACCTCAGACGCTATTTTGTTTTCGTTAAAAAAAATGTGACCTCGTGTTTGTCTAGGTTTCTAGGGATAGAAGTACGTAAATTTTTTTCACATTCTTTTCCAAATCATTTTCACCAGTCTGGCATTACTTATTGGTCGCGACAAAGAAATTTCTGTCTGTTACTTAGTCTTTATCTATTCTTCTGATGGTACAAGTACATATATGTCATAGGCCAGATTGGAATTTAGGCAGATCCGGAATCTAAATTGGAGGATTTCTTTAAAAAGATCTGTCACCGGAATGGGGTTTGATACCGTCGGAAAAAGAGCCCGAAGGACGATTTTTTGAACCGCATCAAACGCGATTCAAGTGACAGATTTTTTTTTATCACACGCAGCCATTTTGTTATCATTTTCATTATGTTATTTATTACCTAGAATGGTACATTATGAGCAAAACAAGAAAAAAGGTAGTTCTGGGAAACATTCATCTTCGCAAGCCAAGGCTGACGATTCACTACGCTACTCTACCTTTGGTGGATCGAGCTTGATTTTTACATTCCCCCATACGCTTTTTCATTGGATGCAGCCAGCTCTAACTGCAACGAGTGAAATCGCTCGTAGCATTTCATCTTTAATAAAAATAAAATAAGGTCGCTACCTTTCGAATAGAAGGTAAACATGGAAACCCATGTGGATGTCTGCTCATCGCTTCATGTGTATTCGTAAGGGGTTTGTAAAACGACATTTCAATGGCTTTTAAAAATATGATGTAAAGGGGGGTAATAACCAGCATCCAATAGAGGGCGCATCGCTGGAATCTCGAAATCGGGCTCAAGATACCATATCCGACTGGTTAACCTATTACTAAATATCCCGCGTTTTATTGACCTTAGATCTTTACAAAACCACACAATTTTACATTTGTCCAAATTGGAAGCTTCACAGCCTTAGCCTACTATTGGTGATATCCTGGTGAAATCCTGGACCCGTATTCACCAACCATTCTTAAGAAAGTTCTTGGTCTCAGTCTCCAGAATTTTCTAAATTTGTAAGTATCACAACTTCTGATTGGCTAAACCATTTAGTTTAGCCAATCAAAGTTGCGTTACTTTCCAATTTAGAATTTCTTGGAGAATAAGACTAAGAATATTCTTAAGAATGGTTGGTGAATACGGGCCCAGGATATACATCAATATGTAAGTTGTCCCCGTGATATGACTGATATAAAGTTGACAGCGGAGTAAAACACCTTCAAACAAACAAACTGGAACCATTTGCAGACGACAAATTAAATGGGGCTTAAACGATAGAATTTTGCTATGATAGTGGTAAAAACCCTATTTGAAAAGGAGAAAATACTGGTTACGAGCGTTCTCAGCTTTTCCCACAATATTTTCAAAAGATTTCTTCCTCAGGCCCGTTTAAACCTTTTTTTTGTTGTTGTTGTGGTAATTGGTAAAGGCAGAAAAAATTCGAAAACATTTTAGGGAAAGAAGAAAAAAGTGTTCTTGTTCTGCAAAGAAGCAGATTACAAACAACAGTGTTCCTGTTATGTAAACAAGCAGCTTACAAATAACAGTGGTCATGTTCTGCAAACAAGCAGCTTACAACAAACAGTGCTCCTGTTCTGCAAACAAGCAGCTTACATACAACAGTGCTCAAGTTCTGCAAACAAGCAGCTTACTATCATCAGTGTTCCTGTTCTACAAACAAGCAGCTTACAAACCGCAGTGCTCTTATATTACAAACAAACAGCTTACAAACGAAAGTGGTCCTATTCCGCAAATAAACAGCTTATAAACGACAGTGCTCCAGTTCTGCAAAAAAGCAACTTACAAACGACAGTGTTCCTGTTCTGCAAAAAAGCAGCTTACACACGGCGATGCTCTTGTATTGCAAGCAAACAGCTTACAAACGACTGTGTTCATTTTCTGCAAACAAGCAGCTTACAAAAAACAGTGCTCCTGTTCTAAAAGCTTTCTCTCTATATATTATAGAACACGTCGATCTGCTATCCTCAAAATATCAACAGCTCCTCTTTGTGTCAGTTGTACTGGTTTGAAGTATGCATCTCAAGTTCGAATAGCCGCATTCAGATCTTCCAGTATCATATCGGCTCCTTTCTCCCCTATCATTATTGTGGGAGCGTTTGTGTTCCCAGATGTTACAAATGGCATAATAGATGCATCAATGACTCGCAAACCTTTCAGCCCTTTTACACGTAATCGAGGGTCGACTACAATCGAAGGATCGGACACATTACCCATTTTACAGGTCCCAGAATAATGATAGGAATCCAATGTGTGTCGAATAAAACAGTCCCAGTATTTATCCGAGTCCAACAGTTCATGTTCACAAGGTTTTATACGACTTAGATCTGTGGATGCATTGATCTTAGCCATGGTGTTTGTCTTCAGTACTTTCTGTATGAAACGTACAGTAGAAATGCACAGTTCCATGTCGGAATTATCATCAAAATAATTAAGTTCGATGATCGGAAAGTCTTGAGGAGAAGCACTTCGAAGCTTTACAACGCCAATACTCTTTGGATGAGACACAAAGAAACCGACAGAAAAACCAGGTCCTTTTTCTATATTGGAATGATTTAAAACCCCATATGCTTCTGCCATTATCCTTACAGGCGAGAAATTTATTTGAACATCTGGAATTCCGTCTTTCTTTTGGTCTTTTCGCGCAAATAAAATAATAGCAGACATACTAGATTTACTTAACAATCCTGTTTTAAACAAAGTGTACCTCAACTTGTCCATTGCTGTTGGAGTTGAATTCATAAAGTCCGAATGATTTGTAGTAATCCACAGAGGTACTAGGTAATGGTAGTTCAAGTTATACCCAACTGGTAAATCCATCACCAAGGGAATATTCAGTTGTCCCAGGTCTTTTGCGTCGCCCACTCCTGAAAGCATTAACAGCTTTGGTGATTCAAAAGCTCCAGCAGATAAAATTATTTCATTTTTTGCATGAATTGTGTTGTACTTTCCATTTTTCATGATCTGAACACCGGATGCTCTTTGGTTTTCGAAGACAATTTTCGTTGCTAAAGTTCTCACAGCTACATGTAAGTTGTTCCTTTTCATGACTTCACGTAATAAATGGATGGATGGTGTTGATCGTATGCCATTCTTTATTGTTGAATAAAATTTACTTAAACCGTATTCAGTAGCCCCATTGTAGTCAGTTTCATCCCATCCCAATTCCTTGCCCGCCTCAAGCAACAGCTGGTATAGTTTATCGTTGCAGGACTGTGTTACGCCAAGAAAGCCTTTATTTGAATGATATCTATAATCATGTTGAAACTGAGCATCTTCTGATTTCAGAAAGTAAGGTAATACATCTTTATAACTCCAGCCTGTACAACCCATTTCAGCCCAGCCATCAAAATCGTGTCTACTTCCTCTTGTATACTGTAGGTAGTTTATACTTGATCCTCCACCTAGAACTCGACCTGCAGCTAGAAATTGCTCTGTGCCGGGAATCCTTCGAGTGTGGGCATATTTTGGTTTTTCTAATGGGTATCTCCAGTTTAGGTCTGTCATAGCGTTTAGAAACGCTTGACCGGGAACATAAATAGATTCAGCGTCATCCTCACCACCTGCTTCAATTAGTAAGACTGAGAGATTGGTGTTTTCGGCAAGACGTGAAGCAACAACGGTTCCGGCAGATCCAGCACCAACAACTATGTAATCATAAGTCTCGTTTAACGTCCCTGTGAGTACACCATACTTGTCTGTGTTAAACCATTTCAAGGAAATCCATGCAGCGAGAATTCCAAACAATACTCCAATTATTACTTGTGCAACTAACATGATTTTCGCCCGCTGATTATGCTTACATTATATATTCTATTTTTGTGTGTGATTCAAACCTGCTAACTAAATATCTTTACGCAACGACAGAGCTTCAGTGTAAATTAGAAATTCACCAGTTAAGTGTATCGAGACATATGTAAAACCCAAAAGAAATCAAAGTACTGAAAGTACTGTAAGCCAGCGAAGCATGACTGCTTCAGGAAATTTGAACTTAGTCACATGTTGAATCAAGGGCAACAATTGTGTTATGTTCCGTGGTTATAAATTAAATAGCTAAAAAGTTAGAGCACAGGAACCTTTGACCTATCAGACGAAAATACAGTAGGGCACCCCGTTGGCTGATGGGCAACACTTGAATTAAATTTCTTGGTCCTACATAGAATGGCTTTTCAGTTAGAGCACGACACATACGAGCGGATTGACATGGTGAAACCATTATACCTCCTCTCCTTTGTAGGTGTATGTATGTATGTATGTATGTATGTGTGTGTCGGGGGGGGGGTTATAACAATCTATTGACAAGAACTGCAGAGTTGTAATGGAACAAAGTTGGCACCTATTATTCTTACGCAGGACGGACAATCCGTATTTGTGAAATCTGGCTACCTGGTAAGTAATGCAAGCACCTTATATAATATAATGGATGGGGAATAATAAGCATCTTTCCAAGAGCCGAGATGCACATTTCTTGGGGCACCAATCAGTCAAGGAAAATGTATTTTCATACATTAAATCAAGAGGATAATTGTTAAGAAGGGCGTAGTCATTTGAAATACAAACAACAATAGTATTATGTTTCTTCTGAAAAACGTCAAAATTTAATACATCTCTGATGTCTACAAAAAGAAAATAAAAATGAAAAAGTATGTCAATCATTTTATTTTCTACAGCCCCAGTACTTTTTGCAGTCAGTCATATCATAGTTTGTTTACACCGACAGTTATTAAAAGAAGAAGCTGCATCCATAGTAACACCTTATGGACGAGTCCAAAAGCTATCATTAGATCATGTATCAGGTCGTCTTTGCATTTTTCACTATTTGTCATAACCAGCATTTTCTTCGTTTCCCACAATATTTTCTAAAGCTTTTTTTTGTCAGTGTCGTGAAAACCAGGGATTGTTTGGTAAAGGGTTAAAGCATTTTACAAACAAGAACACAAATGTAATGGATGACTAGATTGAAGTTTGAAATAACATGATGCCAAAAAAGAAAAGTCTTTCTTTCTGAACTCATTATGCAAATGTTAGAGCAACGACATCTGCTCCTTTGAATGTGATGTTGGCCCTCAAAGGACCATCTAAAACCAGCTGTTCATTGTCGTCATCCGTCGCAGACTGAACTAGGTCTTTGCTAACTTTCACGACACGATCATCCTCTAACAGGAGTTCGTAGTCTGTGTCACCAGTGAATACTGCCACAATGGAAGCACTAGCAGTAAAAGATGGGGCATCTCCTTTCTGTAAGATATAAACAAAGTACAGAAAGTGTGAAATAATTAATTTCGATTATTTTACAAGTTATTGAGTAGAATAAAGAATGTTCAAAATTTTCTGCTTTTTCCCAAGGTTTTCAAATTATCCCATTGAGGAAAGAGGCCTTGCCCACAAAAGCCGTATTTTTCAAGGGACTGTAATTTTTTCATCGAATCTAATAAAGGTTCACACCAGGACCATCCATGTGAAATTAAGTTGAAATTCACTCAATAGTTTTTGGGGAAAAAAATTAGTGCATACAATAAAAAAGAAATGATCTCCCATTCACAGCCGGGTGGAAAATGTTGTGGGAAAAGGAGAAAAGGCTTCCATCTCAGGGTCATAAAAACCTTGGATTGTTTGATACAGACTTAAATGACAAAGTAAATAAATATGGTACAAACAATAGAAAATTAACTAATCATAATACAGGTACCCATAATATATCAGTTCTCCAATTAATGAGCAGGTATGGATAATGAGATTCAAACTTTGAATAGACCAGTCCAAAACCTTCAATTACATACAGTATGAAAGTTTTAAAACTGTAGAATGTGTCCTTGATATCCATAGCTTTCAAACAGCTTTAATTGTCTTCAAACTATAATGCAGATCTATGAAAAACTTGCTCCTATAATCATCTTCGATCTAATATTACGAGGGTATCAAAGTCTAAAATGATGGCCAATTCTTCCTCTGCTTACGAAACATTGAAATAGCCCGTCATCTTCTTCATACTTGGGCCGAATCTTCTCGTATGTGGGCCGAACCTTCTGCAGTTTTCAGGTTAGGCCGAATCTTCTCGGGTCCGATTCTTCTTCTGCTAAAAAAAATCTAGGCCTACTGTTACAAGTTAGGCCTACTAATCGTCAGCAGAACAAATATATGCATTTCATTAGACACTTTTATTTCACAAGTCCTGAACAATCGCTTCGAACAGTTTAACAATCACAGAGAGCATAAAAATGCGAGCAAAAGGCATAAACCAAAAGACTGTGATAACAGGAAATGTCCCGACATGTGACAAGGCCCCATTACGAGTGAGAAGACGGCCTGCATCTGCACTGTGAGAATTAGTATTATTTTCACATTTCGGGCCAATACAATGCATATTAAATAAGGGAGAAACAAAGACAGTTAGCCCATTTTGTACCAAAACGAAACTTATGACTCACCTTAACGGTTTAGGTTGAAATCTGTCCGCTTCATCAACGTGACCTTCTTTCGTGAAAGATGCGCGTTCAATTTAGGCCTACTTCAGCTGTTTCGGTAACATAGTTTTGATAGTTCTTTTCTTTTATCTTTTCAATGAATAACACACTTCTGTCACAATATTTTCAAAATTGTCAACTATCTGAAACATTAAGATAACTAGCAAACTTGTGAGAAGACATCGAGAATTTATTTTTTAAATGTTAACGTTTAGTTGTATTAGGATCTTCTGTCACAATTCTTTTCTTTAAGGTCTTCAGCTATCAGTTTTTTTACTCACATGTTAATTGGTTTAAGAACATTGTCAGTAGGTATCATATTTTCTCTTTCTTTTTTTTCATTTATAAGCTGAATATATATTACAAACGTATATTATAATTTTCTCAAGAGTTGTTCAATGCAGGAGCTTATAAATTGTTGTAAATATGTCACTCATTGTACAAAATTGTTGTATATTATGTAAGTGTATGTGGGCCAGAGGCCTAAATACTTGAATAAAGGTATATTGATATTGATATTGATATTGGTAACAGACGAGTTCGGTAATATAGGCTTATAAACTAAATTGATTGGATGTTTCGGTAACAAAGCAATTATATAGTTTTTTATGTATCGTGACATTCTTCACACCCAACGCATGGATTTATTTCTTTTCAAACCTTCTTTAAAGGTGGCCCTTCAGATTTTGGGACGAAAATTTTACAAAAAAGCAAAAAAATCATCCTTATACTCCCATAGCCTTTTAATTTGCCTTCATAAAACCCCAGTAGTCGAAAACCATCCGATAACACGAGAAATTAGAGATTTATTACGGACCAGTATGACACCAACGGGAGACACGTTCTATTTTTAGATTATCAATTCTTTCATTTAAATACAGGAAAACACAGACAAAGTTTCAAACATCCGTCCGAAGAAGACATTATGGAAAACAATTATTACATGTTTGTTATGTAATGGAATTTAAGCATTATCAGTCACGTGCCAGTCATTTGACATTCCCACAATGCTTTATTGATTTTTAGCGCGAAATCTAAAAATAGCTTAAGAGGCTACGTAGCCTTTTAAGGGAATACCATCAAAAAATGTTTTGTTTTTTTTAATTTTATGATTCTTACTTATTGATGATTTGTATTGTTTTTTCATATGAATTTCAATGATATAAATGTTTTTTTAATTTGGTGTGATTTGAAAATTCTAAATACCCATATATATCACTGAAATTTATATGAAAAAATGATACAAATCATCAATAATTAAGACTCATAAAATTACAGAAAAAAAATTGTGGTGTTCACTTAAAAGGCTACGTAGCCTCTTAAGGTATTTTTCGATTTCGCGCCAAAAGTCAATAAAGCATTTTGGGAATGTCACGTGGCTGGCACGTGACTAATAACGCTTAAATTCCATTACATAAAAAACATGTAATAATTATTTTCCGTAATGTCTTCTTCGGACGCTATGTTTGAAATTTCCTTTGTGTATTCCTGTATGTAAATGAGAGAATCGATCATCTAAAAATAGAACGTGTCTCCCGTTGGTGTCAACCTGGGCCGTAGTAAATCTCTAATTTCTCGTGTTGTCGGATGGTTTTCGACTACTTGGGTTTGAACGCAAATTGCAAGGCTTTGGGATTATAAGGATGGGTTTTCTTTTGCATTTTTGTAAAATTTTCGTCCCAAAATCAGAAGGGCCACCTTTAAAACATTATTTTGTAAATTCCACTATGTTTCATATATAATATTTTTTTTATGTACCACATTTCATGCTGTATACGAGTATCGACCATGTGGATTGCCCATCTATCAAGCGAAAAGCGGTAGAGAGTGAAAAAATAAAAGGTTTGAACCTATGATTTATCAATGGATGAAAAGTGCAAATGTTAAAGCCATACATTAGGTGTAAAGAATGCCACAGAACACAAACACAATAATAATTGCTTTGTTACCGAAACATCCAATCGATTTACTCTTTAAGTCTATGTTACCGAACTCGTCTGTTTCCGAACATCTATCACCCTTTCAGCTATGACGGAAATATTATTGCGCTAAACTTTATGGCCAAACCTTTGTATTTAGATCTATAAATGAACACATGTCCAGCTTTTGTGTCTGAATTTCTCACATAAATCTATTCATTTTAAATGCAAATAGACGATACTTGTTAAAAGTTACAAAATTCCATTAGGACTATTTGAATGGCGTAGAGTTCAGTGGTTAAGCCTCCAAGGGCAGTTTGAACTCGTTTTAGGACAGAATTTTGTATGTTAACTTAAGTCCGCGAAGCTGAGAGCTTCGCTGACTAAAAAAGCTAAATTGCGTTTACAACTTTAATCGCCTAGTGTGCTCTTTTCTGTAACAAATTTTGCGTAATTCCAAAACAGTAAATTTCAGTAAATTATCTCAATATGCACGAAAGGAACGCTATTAAGGGAAAGAGATGATTTTTTTTAATGAAGATATATACTTGAAAAAAAAACCAATTACTCGTCAAAAGAATAACTCTATTTTCAGTAATGTTAGCAAATATATGTAATGAATATCAGGGCGATAAATGTTGTATTTATGCAGTAAAGGAACAGCCTAGGCCCGTATCAGGATACAGGAAATACTTTAGTGTATTTAACCCTTTACCATACACCAAAATTTTAGACTGGTCCAAATTAAAGCACTCGCAGAAGACAAAATAAACCTAACTCAAAAATTGACAGAACCATGAGCTCGACTGGGGTCCTTTGAAATGGACAGGCTGACCTGAGCCGAAACTCGGTCTTGCTATTGGTCAATGCTTTTTGCAGATGCATTTAACCCCCTTTAACAGGGCATGGGTCTCACGTAGACGACTCCCCACCCCCACGCGTCTTTCCATTGTTTCTTTTAACAGGGCATGGGTCTCACGTAGACGACTCCCCACCCCCACGCGTCTTTCAATTGTTTCTTTTAATACGTATTTGCATCTATGACAAAAAGGTTGCACGAGCCAAATTGTTACAATCCAATACGCCTAACCTCTATTACATGTCAGGCCTTCTCTTCGAAATTGGTCATACATCAGCTTGAATTACCTCCCCTGAGATCCGACTTTTTTTTTTTCCAGTTAACTCAAATTCCCCAAGTACTTTTTTCTTCCTTAGGCTTGCATGTTAGCTGGCATTTACAATTTTTTCGTTATTCCTTGTCGTTTTTTTTTTATTTGCAAGAAGAAATAAGTAAACAGACCTTATTGCTCTTGTATAAATAAGCTTTATGTAAGTCACAAAGAACTTGAATTAATTAACAAGTCTGGCGTAGCAAATGTGTGATTTATTGCATTAGCTGACAAAATCGACCAAGTTCACCCAGGGTCGAAATAGTTTGCTACTGGTATCTTTTCTGCACACCAACAGACCAATCTGCCTAGCAGTAAAGACGAAATGTCCACGACAACAGTATGAATTTTTTATAACAAAAAGGTTACCATGTCAACAATTTCTAAGTCTAAGGTCAGAGAAACTAGAACCGTCACTGAATGTGACTTAATACCTCTGCAAGCGCTTTGAAAGAAACAGGCATATTACTAGTATTTTGAACGCAGACGGACGGACGGACACACGGACATACAGGCTGATTCCAGTATATCCCCGAAAACATTCGTTTTTCGGGGGTATAAAAACACAACTGCAATCCGTATTGAAACTGAGGATAGAAGTACTACCAATAATTTTATCTAAACGCAACTCTTCATCTTGTCGCAAGCAATTACAGGTTTCACGAACCTGAAATAGAAAAATACTATGGGATAGAAAATGCATGTAACCACCATTATCTCCTTCTTCCACAATGTTTTCTACCATTCCCTAAACAAATTTCAGCTTTTGAGTTAAATTTAATTTGTCGTCTGCAAATGCTATCCATTTGGGCCAGTCTACAATTTTGTTGTTAGGTAAAGAGTTAAGCTTTCAAATATCATTATGAATCCGACTGGTTAACCTATTACCAAACATCACGTGTTTCATCGACCTAAGCTCTTTACTAAACGACACGATTTTACACTTGTCCAGTTTGGAAGCTTCAGAGCCCCAGTCTACTAGTGGTGAAATCCTGGACCCGTATCCACCAACCATTCTTAAGAACGTTCTTGGTCTCAGTCTCCAGAATTTTCTAAACTGGAAAATATCACAACTTCTGATTGGCTACACCAAATGGTTTACCAAATCAGGAGTTGCGTTACTTTCAAATTTGGAATTTCTTGAAGAATAATGATGAATACGGGCCCAAGATATACATCAATATGTAAGTTGTCCCCGTGATATAACTGATATAAAGTTGACAGCCCGTAAATAAAACAGTTGGGGAAAGGAGAAAAAAGTGTTCCTGGTCTGCAAACAAGCAGCTTAGAAACGACAGAGGTCCTGTTCTGCAAACAAGAAGCTTACAACCAACTATGTTCATTTTCTGCAAACAAGGAGCTTACAAAAAACAGTGCTCCAGTTCTAAAAGCATTCTCTCTATATATTATAGAACACGTCGGTCTGCTATCCTCAAAATATCAACAGCTCCTCTTTGTGTCAGTTGTAGTGGTTTGAGGTATGCATCTCAAGTTCGAATAGTCGCATTCAGATCTTCCAGTATCATATCGGCTCCTTTCTCCCCTATCATTATTGCAGGAGCATTTGTGTTCCCAGATGTTACAAATGGCATAATAGATGCATCAATGACTCGCAAACCTTTCAGCCCTTTTACACGTAATCGAGGGTCGACTACAGTCGAAGGATCGGACACATTACCCATTTTACAGGTCACAGAAAAATGATAGGAATCTAATGTGTGTCGAATAATACAGTCCCAGTATTTGTCCGAGTCAAACAGTTCATGATCACATGGTTTTATACGACTTAGATCTGTGGATGCATTTATCTTGGCCATGGTGTTGGTTTTTAATACTTTCTGTATGAAACGTACAGTAGAAATGCACAGTTCCATGTCGGAATTATCATCAAAATAATTAAGTTCGATGATCGGAAAGTCTTGAGGAGAAGCACTTCGAAGCTTTACAACGCCAATACTCTTTGGATGAGACACAAAGAACCCGACTGAAAAACCAGGTCCCTTTTCTATATTGGAATGATTTAAAACCCCATATGCTTCTGCCATTAACCTTACAGGCGAGAAATCTATTTGAACATCTGGAATTCCGTCTTTCTTTTTGTCTTTTCGCGCAAATAAAATAATAGCAGACATAGATTTACTTAACAATCCTGTTTTAAACAAAGTGTACCTCAACTTGTCCATTGCTGTTGGAGTTGAATCCATAAAGTCCGAATGATTTGTAGTAATCCACAGAGGTACTAGGTAATGGTAGTTCAAGTTATACCCAACTGGTAAATCCATCACCAAGGGAATATTCAGTTGTCCCAGGTCTTTTGCGTCGCCCACTCCTGAAAGCATTAACAGCTTTGGTGATCAAAAGCCCCAGCAGATAAAATTATTTCATTTTTTGCATGAATTGTGTTGTACTTTCCATTTTTCATGATCTGAACACCGGATGCTCTTTGGTTTTCGAAGACAATTTTCGTTGCTGAAGTTCTCACAGCTACATGTAAGTTGTTCCTTTTCATGACTTCACGTAATAAATGGATTGATGGTGTTGATCGTACGCCAGTCTTTATTGTTGAATAAAACTTACTTAAACCGTATTCAGTAGCCCCATTGTAGTCAGTTTCATCTCATCCTAATTCCTTGCCCGCCTCAAGTAATAGCTGGTATAGTTTATCGTTGTAGGACTCTGTGACGCCAAGAAAGCCTTTATCTGAATGATATCTATCATCATGCTGAAACTGAGCATCTTCTGATTTCAGAAAGTAAGTTAATACATCTTTATAAGTCCAGCCTATACAACCCATTTCAGCCCAGCCATCAAAATCGTGACTACTTCCTCTTGTATACTGTAGGTAGTTTATACTTGATCCTCCACCTAGAACTCGACCTGCAGCCAGAAATTGCTCTGTGCCGGGAATCCTTCTAGTGTGGGCATGTTTTGGTTTTTCTAACGGGTATTTCCAGTTTAGGTCTGTCATAGCGTTTAGAAACGCTTGACCGGGAACATAAATAGATTCCGCGTCATCCTCACCACCTGCTTCAATTAGTAAGACTGAGAGATTGGTGTTTTGGGCAAGACGTGAAGCAACAACGGCCCCGGCAGATCCAGCACCAACAACTATGTAATCATAAGTCTCGTTTAATGTCCCTGTGAGTACACCATACTTGTCACAGGTGTTAAACCACTTCAAGGATATCAATGCAGCGATAATTCCCAACAATACTCCAAATATTACTTGTGCAACTAACATGATTTTCGTTTGCTGATTATGCTTACATTATATGTTTTATAATATTAATGTGTGTTATTTAAGCCTGCTAACTAACTATCTATACACAACGACACAGCTTCAACTGGTGTAAATTAAAAATTCACCAGTCAAGTGCATCGAGACATATGTGAAACCATATTCGATGAAAAAAAATTACGCTTACAACTTTATTCGCCTAGTCTCCTCTTTTCTGTGACAAATCATGCGCAATTCCACAACTGCACCCAGTAAATTTCAGTCAGCTGTCTCAATATGCACGAAAGGAACAAAAATGAGGTAAAGAAATGAATTATTTTTATGAGAAAACATACTCTGAAAAAAAAAACAATTACTCATCACAAGAAAAACTCTCATTTCTGTAATGTTTGCGAAAGTAACTACTGAACATTAGGACGATAAATGTTGTATTTATGCAGTAAAGGAACAGCCTAGGCCCATATCAGGATACAGGAAATACTTTAGTGTATTTAACCCTTTACCATACACCAACATTTTAGACTGGTCCAAATGAAAAGCATATGCAGACAACAAAAATAAACGTAACTCAAAAATTGAAATCTGTTTCCAGCAGGGTAGAAAACATTGTGGGATAAGGAGAAAATGCTGGTTACACAATTCTCCCACAACGTTTCCAAAAGCCTTCAATCTCAGGGTTGTAAAAACCACGGATTGTTTGGTAATGGGTTCAAAACTATTTTACCTCCGAACTGGACAAAATATCTTTCGACTGGCAGTAATAAACTATTGGGTGCCGACCGCGACCTAAGGACTTTTGCGAACATTGAAGATCAAGATCAGACTGCACAGAACGTGCAGTCTGATCTTGGATCGACACTGTCCGATGGGGAGGATTTTTCACAAAAATAACTATGAAATTGCAATATATTCTTTTCTTACTACTGGTTTGAATATTATCGTTTAACCCTTTACCACAAAATCCCGACTTTTAATACCCCTATGAAAGAAGCATTTTGAAAACATTGAGGGGAAAGAATATGCTAGTACCCAGGATTTTCTCCTTTTCCCACAATGTTTTCTTCCCGTCCTAAAACAAATTTCAATTCTCTAATCACATTTATTTTATTGTCTGCAAATGCGTTCAACTTGGACCAGTCTAAAATGTTGTCGTTTGGCAAAGATTTAAGTTATTCAGCAGGATAAGGCCGGTTAAACGCAAATGAAGACGAAGACTCGGATGTTGCTCATACAGTCGAAGAGGCCTTTGATTGGATAGAATAGTATTTTGGGAAAGACAAGCAAACTGGCATTAAGTATTTCCTTCTTTTCACAAAATATTTTGCATTAATTTTAAAAGAAAATCTATAATTTGAAACATTTTTAACTTAATCCATCGTTTAAAACACCGAACGTGGTTTCGGCAAACTCTTAAAATCACAATAGCGAAGACAAGTAAACATCTAAATTTATAAGTAAAGTTATGGCATTTACTGTTGATTTTGTTTTTGTACGATCGGTCCAAGTAATTTAGTTTAAACATATTTTATTGCCATACATATGAACATGTCAACAAAAGCAATACAAAAACACAATTTCTAGTACATGGAGTGACACATGTACATTATCAAAAAGGCAGATTTCTGTTTAGTTGTTCCTGTATTACAAATGCTTGTATGGTGTTTCTTGTGGCATTTGTATTTGGATATGCAGTCTGCTACTTTATGGGAACCGAAGCAATTGAAAAAAAAATTGCCTTTTTGATAATCTCTGTTCCGACTGCAATTTTTGTAACGTTTTCGCTACCGATCGAAGCATGAATTTTATTACAAAATATACATGGTTTGTCGTAAATATGGGTGGACTTACTTTGTGGTTGGTTTCCATTTGTCCCAGTAGATCTTCCGTTCTTGTTTGCTAAGGTATTTTCACGCGATTTTGTGTAAAATGCAGCAGTGCTCATGTGCGGAATCGTTTTCTCAGAATTTTCAAATGGGTAGCCTGCTTCTATAATATCTAGCTCCTGTGATAAACATCTCAATAAATTTCGCAATGTCCATTCTGTAGATCCATTTTCACATGTAATTTTCACATGTTTAATGTTTTGTCGAATTTCTGGCGGTAGCTTGTTCAAAATAATAGGTATGAGAAGTGTACCAAATGATTCCTCTGGGTGTCCGAGCGAATCCAAACCCCGAATGTAAATTTCTACTTCGTCATAGTCTTAGACTAGTATTTGTTTTCGGGGGGGGGGGGGGGGGGGGGAGTCTAAAGTAAGTTTAATAATCCTTGCATATAAGTTTGGCTAATTTTATGAGTCTTTCCATAGTTCCATAGCAACCTTGAAGAAGAGATGTTGCTTTCATGTAATTTATGTTGGTGAGGGCAAATCCTGTAATTGTCTGTAAAGCTTCACCTTGTAGAAGGGATCTAAGATAGTTCTCTGTACATCGCTAAGGGAGGGGTTTTCATGAATAGCGTTTTGAAATGAGTCCCGAAAACTAGGCCATTCCGACAAGTTTCCATCAAATGTCGGCAACGTCAATTTCGGTAGTTTGTGTGAGGAATTACTTGATAAGACAGTCGTGCGTGATGCATTTTCAATGTTCACTGAAGGCAAACTATTTGCATTTCGTGCTGCTGGATATTGCATAAACGGTTGGGCATCAGGGTTCAGGTTCGATTCTTCATGCGGGATTTGGTGATTACAATCCGTGTTTAAATTGAATAACTTTTGTAATTCTAAAATTTCTAAAACATTTCAGTAGTTAAGGGATAATAAAGAAAAACAGGAAATGAAACATCTAAACACCAAAAACTAAAGTACTAGTTTATATAATCTTGAGTGATAAAGGGTAATTTTAAGTTGGTCCAAGTGTTAATCGCTGGCAGAAAAAAGTGAATTCTATTAAAACCCAGTAAAAAGTAATCAAGAGATAAAAACAAACTGGCAACGTTTGACCCAGCTTTGAAATTCACTTTTTTGCCAGCGACTAGCACTTGTACCGATGATGCGATACAGAATCTTCAAAATAATTTCCACTCTTTCAAACGCTATTTACCACGCCTATTGCTTACTTTTGGATACCAATGGGCTTTTAAGGTAATATTATCTGCATCATTTAACCTGCTCCAGGTCAAAATCATTTACATAAATTAATATTCTATTTTTATCATCGGCATCACTCGGTATGCATATGTCCCGAATGGTATTGGAATTATTTCGTGCGGTTTACGCCAATCAGTCTATACCTAGTGGTGGGTTTAGCCATATGGTTTAGCCAGTCAGAAGTTCTGTTACTTTCACAGTTAGAAAATCTTGAAGAACACGACAAAGAATGGTCTTAAGAATGGTTGGTGAATACGGACCCTGGATTTCGAAAGTACTGGGCAAGAGTTTTGAGGTGCCAAGCCCAAGAACTCTCGCACGAATGTTCACAATCTAGTGCTTCCAGCGAGGCTCGATTATTGGATCTCTAAGTTAGGAGTCTCAGAGTTTACCACTGAGCCATTAGGGACCCTCACACCACATACGAAAACTACAAGCACTCTTAGGAAGGCGTTGGATGTGTTAAAAGCGTAGAAATCCTCGTTAAAACTCATATTGGCAGCCTTCTGACTGACGTGTCTTCTTGAACATGCCCCGCTGCTCCAAGCCAAGCTTTTTTGATACAAAAAAAAAAGATTATTAGTGAGCGAATGATAGTCGTAATACTTGAATGTTATATAAAACCAGCATGGAATCCATTTTAACCACACTGAACATACTAGTAAGTAGGTGATAAGACAAGTTGATGCGTAGTAATGAATAAATTAAATTACCACCACGGCCAAGGGTAAAGAGTTTGTTACTGCTGCGCAATACAGAGGGCATGGATTTATGCATTGTCAATTATTGTAGTTTTTTTACATGGATAACGGAGAGTGTTGTGTATGTTAACCCTTTTCCTGCTAACGTATTTCAAGTGAACCTTTCAAGCCGATCGTAAAAACACAAGTTTTTCCATCTCTGATTTGGGAAAAGATACCTCCTTGTCAGACAGTGTAGATTCAAGATCAGACTGTATGTTCTGTACAGTCTGCTCTTAATCTCAGCTGTGTGCAAAAGTTTGGTGAGCAGCGCTTAGTAGCCTAAGGGTTAAAAATCAAGGCCGTTACTTCAGTGTTCAGTACATGAAATAAAGTCCACTGTGGACAAAGAATAAGGAAGTGATACTCTGTCTATTCTACAGCTGCTCGATGGTTAGTAATGTGTAAAAGTGACAGAAAAACGGTCAAGGATTACCGACGCACTGGAGGTTTGCTGACGGCATTTCGTGAAAATAACCTTGTTCGCGTTAAGTCTTGGCCGTGGATGAAGATGCAACGTGGATAGCGTTTTTCGAGCCAGACAGAAAGAGGAATAACAAAGTTTGGGTTTGACAAAATTGAGAATGGTCCCAAATTGCCAAGTGTTTTAGAAGTGTTAAGCGGCTTTTGTGTGCCTTACTGTTTACGCTCGTAAATATTTCTCCAGTTTCCAGTCCCAGAACAAACTATGTTACCGGAAAAGTTTACACTGAAAATGTCTTACCTGGCGTTGTTAACCATTACACAGAGGTCCGACCGTGAACCGAAGTTCGAGGACTTAAACTGCACCATGACAACGCACCTGCACACAAGTCAGTCCTCTATGCTGAAATGTTCCAGTATCTTCATCTCACTGTACTGTAGCCTATTTGCTTGATTTGTTCTCTTAGAGGTATGTCTAAAGGCTTTCCAGATTAAAGATAGTCTCTAGAACTGAGGAACTTCTGGGAGAAAGGACTTGCACCGCCCCCTTCCCGTCCCTGACCGGGGTGCTGCCTAAGCGGCACCATGGGCTGTACCAATGCAAACTCCATGGCCACGCTCTACGTTATTAGAACTTTCAAAACGGCCCTCGTTATGTGATGACTTGAATGGATTTATGGAACACAAAGATGCATGAAGCCCCTTTTTGCCAAAGCAATGCTCACATGTTTATTTTGTAACTCCCGAAGATATATTGAATAGGCTTATGAGTATAAGATTTATTTATATCTTATATGCGAGGTTATGAAAAATATGCATATACTAGATAAATATAATCTCAAGGATATACAAACATGGGTCAGGCGTTTTTGATAAGACACACGCTGCAAATAGGTTAGCTACCTTAAGATTTCTTTCCAGTTATTTCAACTTTTAAAGGACAGGTTCGTTTAAACAATGGTAACTGTTCAAATTAAACTCGGAATATTGTTTGGAATTATCGCTGCATTTATATCCTTGAAATGGTTTAACACAGACAAGTATGGTGTACTCACAGGGACATTAAACGAGACTTATGATTACATAGTTGTTGGTGCTGGATCTGCCGGGACCGTTGTTGCTTCACGTCTTGCCCAAAACACCAATCTCTCAGTCTTACTAATTGAAGCAGGTGGTGAGGATGACGCGGAATCTATTTATGTTCCCGGTCAAGCGTTTCTAAACGCTATGACAGACTTAAACTGGAAATACCCGTTAGAAAAACCAAAACATGCCCATAATCGAAGGATTCCCGGCACAGAGCAAGTTCTAGCTGCAGGTCGAGTTCTAGGTGGAGGATCAAGTATAAACTACTTACAGTACACAAGAGGAAGTAGACACGATTTTGATGGCTGGGCTGAAATGGGTTGTACAGGTTGGAGTTATAAAGATGTATTACCTTACTTTCTGAAATCAGAAGATGCTCAGTTTCAACACGATGATAGATATCATTCAGATAAAGGCTTTCTTGGCGTCACACAGTCCTGCAACGATGAATTTTACCAGTTGCTGTTGGAGGTTGGAAAGGAATTAGGTTTGGATGAAGTAGACTACAACGGGGCTACTGAATATGGGTTGAGTAAGTTTTATTCGACAATAAAAAATGGTATACGATCAACACCATCCATCCATTTATTACGTGAAGTCATGAAAAGGAACAACTTGCATGTAGCTGTGAGAACTTTAGCAACGAAAATTGTCTTTGAAAACCATAGAGCAACCGGTGTTGAGATGCTGAGAAATGGAAAATACAACACAATTCATGCAAAAAATGAAATCATTTTATCTGCTGGGGCTTTTGAATCACCAAAGCTGTTAATGCTTTCAGGAGTGGGCGACCCAAAAGACCTGGGACAACTGAATATTCCCTTGGTGATGGATTTACCAGTTGGTTATAACTTGAACTACCATTACCTAGTACCTCTGTGGATAAATATTAATCATTCGGACTTCACGACTTCAGTTCCCACAATAACTGACAAATTGAGGTATAAATTGTTTAAAACAGGGTTGCTAAGTACCTTTTCAGCCCGAGGTGTAATATTTACACGAATGGATGGGAGTAAAAGTGGATTGCCGGATGTTCAAATTAATTTTATACCATCACAGGTAAATACAGAGATGTTCGGTGTATTTAATCATTCCAATAAAGAAAAGGGTTCTGGCTTTTCAGCTATATCATTTTTTTCTCATCCAAGGAGTACTGGCTTCGTAAAGCTTCGAACTGCTTCTCCTCAAGACTTTCCGATCATCGAACTTAATTATTTTGATGATAATTCCGACATGGAACTGTGCATTTCTACTGTACGTTTCATACAGAAAGTATTAAAAACCAACGCCATGGCCAAGATCAATGCATCCACAGATCTAAGTCGTATAAAACCTTGTGATCATGAACTGTTTAACTCGGACAAATACTGGGACTGTTTTATTCGACACACATTGGCTTCCTATCATTTTTCTGGGACCTGTAAAATGGGTAATGTGTCCGATCCTTCGACTGTAGTAGACCCTCGATTACGTGTAAAAGGGCTGAAAGGTTTGCGAGTCATTGATGCATCTATTATGCCATTTGTAACATCTGGGAACACAAATGCTCCCACAATAATGATAGGGGAGAAAGGAGCCGATATGATACTGGAAGATCTGAATGCGCCCATTTACATATAAGATGCTTTCCATAAACAACTAGATATACTGAGGATAGCAGACCAACAATTATTATTATACAGAAATATTCGCTAAAAGGAGCAGATTTTGAAAGCTCCCCCTCCCCATAAAAAAGTACTGTTTTCCTATTCCCTTCCACATACAAAAGTACTGTTTTTCCTACTATATTCAGGCAGACATGTGAAATGGTAGATTACCCATGCGTCCGATTCTTCAACTATCCTCGAACCCTCGATGTTAAGTAAAAAGGGCTCAACGTACTGAGACCAAGATACATCGGTCATGTCATTTGTCACATCACGAAACACAAATGCTTCTGCAATAATAAAAGGATAGTAAGGTGCCATGATGGCCGTGACGTACAATTACGTAGGAAGTATTACTGTTTCTTTTTAGATAGTCTTTTTTGGAGATAATATGTGACCCATCACGCGAAAAGGGACAGTCTGGGAATTATGTACATCAGTTAGATGAAAACAGACCAAAGATAGTGCAGGTCAATTTAAGTTGGTGGTTCAAAAATGATTGTATAACACGGTAGAATGACCACTTTTCATATAGGAAATATCATAAGAGCGAAAAGTGTCGACCAGAGTTAACACTTTCCGCAGTTCCCAGGGCCCTTTTTGCATGAGGCCAAAATAAAAATACCTGTGTTTCCGGTTACCCGACCGACCCTAAATATTTACCGCCGATCCCAAACTTTTTTCCCGTGGAGGTTAAAAAAAAATCAGGCGACCACCAGTCCTCTTCTTCCCGATCTTCGATCCTATCAGGGCTGAAAAATAGCGCTGGTCCGAGGTCTGGCACCTACTGAAATGGAGATCGGACCCGGGGGAAAAAAAACCAAGGCGAGGGTCCGACGAACCTGTCAAAATGGAGGTCAAACCTGTTCAGTCTTCAAAGTAAAAAGTCCGATGCCCAGAAATATATTCAGAATGAGTAAAATCGTTGAATTTAGAACGGTCATTCTAATGAAAATTCAGGTCTGTTTGTTTAGGACTTTCTTCGTGTGAAAGTGAACTACTTCGAGATTTTTCGGTACGCCAGGCCCCTACAGGACGCTATCACATAGACTTATTTAAAAGGCAAATCAACAAGTTTCTGATATGATTAATTTTCAAATCTACATTCATCAAATGGCAACCTGGTAATGTTGTAATTTGAAAAAAAAATTAGTAAAAGTACTTTTTTTCAATTCATATTTTTGCTTATTAGTTTTTCTTGCATCGCTTACCTCCCTTACTTATTGTAGCGCACCTTGACCTGTGACGTCATAGGAGCGTTTGTTTCAATATGGACCTTGTTTAAGATAGTGAAATGAGCGATATTTAAGACGAACAAATACACGATTCTAGGCCGGTAAGGCCGTACATGTACCACCAAATTTTTAATGAAACTTAATAGTTTCTGATGATGAGGATAAAAGTAAAATTTGGGAAAAAAAAGGGAGAAAACGGCACCAATTTCTCCTTTGTCCAGAATGTAGATCTAGGAAAGGATAAAATATTACGAAAAACAATTAAAGGAATTACTGACCTTATGTTTGTTTTTCTTTTTGGAGATTGCCTTTGCGGAATGTCGGTCTTATGGCCTATCTTATTTCGACTCGGAGTTTCGAACAATGTCGGCACAGCATCAGGTTTTAACCGCAGCCTAATATTCCTATAACCAACTTCTTTTACGAGTTTTGGACTTATTAAGAACTGACTGCCCTCGAAGTGTTTCAGACACAATTTGGAATGAACTGATGGCACAAAATCCGCCGTTACTGTCCGGCCCCGGTTTAAACGTTGAATCCATAGTTTCCTCCTTTTTAATTCCTTCGGAAATTTGAACATACTAATTCTATGTGTTCCTGATTCGACGTTGAAGCCATAGGCTGCACAATTTACCATTTTTTCGGCTGAATTCTTTGTTAATACTCAGATATCTGCGTATAATCATCAGCGTTCCTACTCATTTCTACTGACTGTAAACACAGGCTTACGCTCCTATGACGTCACACAGGTAGGGAAGATAAGCGAATCAGGGGAAGTAAGCCATGTACCATTTTTGAGGCCGTATATCAGCGTGACAATTCGAGCGTGATTTATGGCATGTTACAGGGTGGTATTTATGAAAACTGATGGACACGTGTTTACTAACATCATTTGCAGCTGATTGGAGCAAAAAAATAGTATGGTCAAAATATCTTAGGATTTGCCCTTTAACTAGATAACAATGTTATACACTTTTCTGCATTAAACTCTTAACCCATAACCACACAATCCCTACTTTTGACAACCCTGAGAAAGAAGCCTTTAGAAAACATTGTGGGAAAAGGAAAAAATGCTGGTAACCAGCATTTTCTCCTTTTCCTACAATGTTTTCTACCTTTCACAACACAAATGTCAAGTTTTCAGTCACTTTTATTTTGTCATCTGCAAATGCTTTCAGCTTGGACCAGTCTAAAGTTTTGTCATGTGGTAATGAGTTAAATTTTAGAGTAGTCTAAAATTGAAAGCATTTGCATACAAAATGAATGTGACTAAAGAATTGAAATTTGTTTTAGGGGGGGGGGGGGGGGGGAAGAAAACATTTGTGGGAAAAGGAGACATCAGTAATCATCAGTTTTCCCTGGTTCCCGGTTTGCCTGTCATCAGTAATAGTTACATGGGGTGAAGCCGATTAAAATCTACAAATATTTATATCGTCGGCGCTTTTCACTAAAAGTTTACAAAAAAAAATGTATATTCAAACCTGTGTTTTCATCAAATATGAATCGGAAAACAGCGGCAGAAAATAGAACAGAGCTTTCATAATTAGAGGTAGATAGAAAGTGTGAGAACAAAGAATGGGTTGGTTCCTTGAGCATCGAAATGAAAGTTGGTCGGGTTTCGTTCCACGATACAACCGTTCAACTCCGACTAATACACACACACAAAAAAATATTCGAAATTGCAAATTTCATGTTGGTCAATACACATTATCTCCCGACAACGGGTCAATACAATAATGCTAATTGTTTGTTTGTATATATGTCTTCAAATGAAGCCACTAGGAGTAAAAGCAAATTGATTAAGGGTTTCTTTTTTTTTTGGTGGGAGGAGGGAGGATTGGTCATCTCCTGAGATTCACCAATAGTCCAGTCAAATTGTGAAAAGACCCAAAACAAATTGCTGCACAAACACTTTTCGTTTTCATCATCCTTAGGGACACCTTTTTAACATATGTAAAGTAGGACGAAATCGGAGGATATGAAATTTGACTTTTTAAGCTTTTTTTAATTCATATGAATTTGGCCGTTTTAAACTTTATTACAGCTCATCTCGCAAGTTTTACATGTCATTCCTACTCGATTTTTTTCTTGAAAGTAATAAGTAAACTCACTAGCAACTTGTTACAACCTGCCCGCCATGATTTACAGACAAGGCAGCAGTCCTTCTGTCAATTAAGTTCTTCACTGGAGTTGGTTTACCCCACCCACTAATACAAAGGGAAGGACCACTGTATACATACAGTAAACTAAGTTTGGACAGTTGAAATGGTTAATTTACATTTTTATTGTGAATATATTTTTGTACATTTTTGTCTTTAATTGTACAGAAACTTGTCATTAACACTTTGTTAAGTGGTATAAATTTGGTGTTGAAGAAACGTGATGGTAGTTTTGCGATCTGAATATATTTCCATTTTACTGCCATTCCACATAATAGTTGTATGCTAATGATCATGTGACATTCCAAATTGCATTTGCAAACTAAAATAAAACCTAGATTTACACTAAATCATAGGCTACGTACGTATCCGTATAAGAAAATACCGCAAAAGACCCCTTTTCGTATTCTTTCTACAAATGGACAGGTTAGCAGATACTGACTTATTCTTTACAGATGTTAAGCACAGAGTTCCAGAGAGATGTACTGAGGATATTTCCATTTATGTTGCATATAAAATTATCATGTTGTATTATAAAACAAAATTGTAGAAAAATATGATACGTCATGACTGTCTGTCCTCAGTTCACTCCGTCCTCAGTTCACTTGCAAGATGTAACTGTGATCAATAAAAATCATCAAACATGTCTGTTTCGCCTGACTTGCAAATTCTAATTTTCTTCAGAGGCCTAGAGTTAAGTGAAGCCTACATGGATAATTTAACTTTGCAAGATTTTTTCCCATCATCTCCACCTCCCATCCATGGTGATAATGTAAAAAAGTCACCGATTTTGTAACCATTCTGAAATTCCGCAGAACATCCCATTATCATTTTGTCTCTGTTCACAGGACAGGGGGCCGAGGATCAGAACTTGCACTGACCTTACTCGTATACATGTATATATAATCCATCAAAATCCAATATACATGTCGTTCTCCTATCTCGAAAGAGAGAGTGTACATGGTTCACGGGCCCATTCTAATGGCACGATCACAGATTAGGAACTGCCAACGGACAGTGCGCCTTTATCCCGAATTAGGGCAAAATGGGATGGCACCAGCCCATCGGCATTCGAAAATGGACAAGAACAGCTGAAAATTTTTTCAGTAGATAGTGTTTGTTTTTGAGGTTAAAGTACAACTTAGAAGTTAACGGAAAAAAAAAACACGTCATCCGGGCATCTTTTCAAATAGGCACTGCCTTTTATTTATTCTCAGGGTATCTGGCGATTTCTGTGCAGGCGCCATGCGGTAGAAGTGTTTTCAGACTGGCTTACATGTAACTAATGAAAGTTGTGATTACAAAATTCTCTATTGTCGGGATTTCGTCTGCATTATAATCAGAAGAAACATTCTTTTAAAACAGAGGCTGTGTGGAGCGTTTTTTCAACAAAGAAGAAACATACTTGTTGCCATAGCAATTTACATTGGGAAAGCTGGAGAAGCCCACGAAGAAAGCTCTCTTTAAGTGAAAGCCTAGCTCTATTGCGGGAGTCATGAGTAGATTCCAAGTCATAGTACCTTCGCCTGAAACCGGATACGATTCTTGAGGTTCTCGAAAGGTTGGCGCCTGGTTTAAACTGGCCAAGAATCTACGCTTCTTGGAAAATTATATTCTTACAGCAGCCTTGCCATTGGCTTTACCTTGTCGTTCTTTGCTGGCATATTTATCATTGGTAGTCGATATAAACCGATTGGTAGACTGAAGTCACCTAGATGGTCTTGGTGCAGTTACGTCCTGCTTCACGCACGGAGATCAGCTAACATATTAATCACGCGGACGTCATTCGGTTGTCAGAAGGTCACCAATCCCTATACCACCTAGCATTCTAAACTACTTGTTTCCAAACTTGGATGAAAATTATCCGACGATCCTCTTATTTGTGTACACACAAGGAAATGATACTGAATCAAACTGCAGCCTGTCCATGTTCAAAATCCACTGATGTCTATCCTACTTCATCACTTAAGAACAGGATTTGGCTTGTTGCTTGACGGCGTCTCTGTCTGAAATTAGAGCTTTAAGTTTCTCCTTGGTAACACTGTTGCAGATATTGTTGCACCTCTGTAGACACTTTTTTGTTGTGGTAACTGGAATTGCTATCATAACGTCAGCTTTTATGCAGATGTAATTTAGCATTCATTGCATTGTTTGTAACTTATCAATTAGTCTATTCTATATGTAAGATAAGTCCGAGGCATGGGTCTACTGGTTGGCTAGGAAACCTTTTACCATAGTCCACACCTAAATTCAAAAGATGCGGTAAAACCTAAGTCACCTTCTATATAATCCCGATGTCATTCAGTTATCATAAAAGACCTGCTGGCATTTTTTTTTATCAAGAGTACATTTTGGACAACCCTTGCTTATGGTTTTTGAACACATGCATGCAAATATCATTTGCTTAACTTGGAAAGCGAGTCCCTGACAAAGTTTGACAGACACCAATCACAAAACCAGTATTGTGGCTTTTTCTTAACTTAAAATGGCAACAAATTGGATAAGAATTTGAAAATAAGATAAGAAAAAGATTGGTTGGTTGGTTGTATTGGAGTTTAACGCCACTTTAACAGCTATGGTCATATCATGGCGGTCGGTGACGCACATGTGTTTCCTGGCTTTCTCATACCAGTACTAACACTACTTTCTTTCCAAAGCCACCGACTACTTTTCTCACTTGCTTCAGCAGAGGTGAGAGGCGAAAATACGCCGGAAAGAAAGTTTGCCTCAACCGGGTATCGAACTCACAACCACCAGGTTATGAGTCCGACACGCTCACCACTGAGCCACCCGGGCGGGCTCATAAGAAAAAGAACATTACATAGTTTAATAACGAAATCTGAAGTTGGAACTTTGTATGTGTGGGTTACAAATCTAAGTTATAAGACTTACAATCATTGGTTCATATGACAGCTTTGCGTGAATACATCTATGGGAGTACATGTATTTAACCTTTAATTGACTTAACCCATTACCAGACGACAAAACTTTAGACTGGTCCAAATTGAAAGCATTGGTTTTGTGAAGGGTAGAAAACATTGTTAGAAAGGGAGAAAATGCTGTTTCCAGCATTTTCTCCTTTTCCCACAATGTTTTCTAAAGGCTTCTTTCTCAGGGGCGTCAAAAGTAGGGATTGTGTGGTAATGGGTTAAATGCCCCTGCAGTTGATAACGGTATTTACCTTTTATTAAAATGGTGTTTCAAAGTTTGCTTATTTTTGAAAAAAAAAAGCATAGCTCATAATGATCCCGTCCCCTTTCCAAGGTTGACAATATAATCAAGCGAAAGATCTTTATCAAATCGGCTTGCAGGCGGTAGGCCTCTCGAACTAAGATCAGACTGCAATCCTCAAAATGAGCCCGTGTTTTAGCCTATGGCGCTGAAAGAGTTAATAGCTACAACGGCATCGAATAAAGCAAATAAAGATGCATTAACCCTTTCCCAAACAAAGCCTTTGAAACTTTGTGGGAAAAGGAGATGATTTTGTTCACCAGCATTTTCTCCTTTTCCCACAAAGTTTTCTTCCCTATCAAAGAAAAATTGCATCATTTGAGCCACTATGAAATTATAGCCTACAAATGCTTTCGATTTGGATAGTGTGAAATTCTTCCGTGTGGTAGAGGGTTAATATTACAAGAGGGCCAAGATGGCCCTGGATCGCTCACCTGAATTTTTGAGAGGATCAAAGCCATTTTTTTTTTTTGAGGTATTGAAACACTAGACACAAAATCCTTATTTTTTCAGTCAATTTTCAAAAGGTCACCTGTAAATGTCCTTTCAAAATTTTCTTAATTTCCGTATAGTACAAGTAGCCCCCATTCACCAGAGCCAAGTTTCTTGACCTATCAAAACTTCGCAAACACTTTTTGAAAAGGAAAATTCAAGGAACATTTCTGTGAAATTATTTTAAAATCTGACCAGCCGTTTCAGAGAAGAAGAATTTTCAAAAATTTCTTCATGTCCGTATAGTGCAACTGGCCCCTATTCACCAGAGCCATGTTTCTCGAAGGATAACGAACAGTTTTTGAAAAGGGTCACCAAAGGTACATCACTGTGAAATTCTTTTAAAATCTGACAGCAGGTTTCAGTGAAAAAGAATCTCAAGAATTTATCCATTTCCATATAGTGCAAGTAGCCCCCCATTCACCAGAGCCATGTTTCTTGACCTATCACAATTTCATGAACAACTTTTAAAAAGGGTCACCCAAGGAACATCTCTGTGAAGGTATTTCAAAATCTGACCAGCCGTTCGAGAGAAGAAGAATTTTTAAGAATCTCTTCATTTCCCTAAAGTGCAAGTAGCCCCCATTCACCAGAGCCATGTTTCTTGACGAATCAAAATTTTGCAAACAATTTTTGAAAAGGGTCACCCAAGGAACATATCTGTGAAATTATTTCGAAATCTGTCCAGGCGTTCGGGAGAAGAATTTTTAAGAATCTCTTCATTTCCATATAGATCTAGTGCAAGTAGCCCTTATTCACCAAAGCCATGTTTCTTGACGAATCAAAATTTCACTAACAAATTTTGAAAGAGGTCACCCAAGGAACATCTTTGTGAAATTATTCCAAAATCTGAATGGCGGTTTCAGAGAAGAAGATTTTTTAAGAATTTCTTAATCTCTGTATAGTACAAGTAGCCCCCATTCACCAGAGCCATGTTTCTCGACAAATTAAAATTTGGCGAACAGTATTTGAAAAGAGTCACCCAAGGAACATCTCTGTGAAATTATTTTAAAATCTGACCAGCGATTTCAGAGAAGAAGGTTTTTAAATAATTTCTTTAAAAATTCCATTTGGTTGCCATGGCAACCAGTTTTTGACGGAATCAAATTCTGTGAACAAGTTTCAAACAGGCCTCCCAAGAAACAATCCAGCCAAGTTTGGTCCAAATTGGCCGAGCGGTTTAGAAGGAGTTGATGTTTAAAGAACTGTTGACGACGGACGACGGATATTAGGTGATCCTGAAGCTCCCATTGAGCACGTTGTGCTCAGGTGAGCTAAAAACAAGTCTTGGTGGCGAAAAGCAGGATATGTATGGTTTGAAAAGCGAAAGTATAAGCATGGATCACAATTCAGGGCGCCAGATTTTCTTACTAGACTGTCTGTCTATATTAGTAAAGCTAGTAAAGCAAAATCTGTCTGTATCCGATTATTCTGTTACTCAGGTGTTTCGTGTTGTACGAAGAGGCAGGGTGCCAAATCTCAAAAGCATGAAACATGGTGCCAAAAGTTGAACGGGTATTAACTCTTTCCCAAACAATCCCTGGTTTTTACGACCCTGAGATAGAAGCATTTTGATTGAATTCTGAAGAGCATGTATAGTATTTTGTGCAAAACTGAAGGAAATAAACCCAATTAAACTCAATTTTTCTAGACAAATGAGTTTTTCAAAAGCACTCAGAGATATAATTTGAAATATTGAAATAAACTGCAAAAGGCCACCGATCGTTGAAATAATTCTTTTTGATTGAAAATAGCTCTTCGTCTCTTCATAGCCTTCTACTAGCGCAATGATATGCACAAAAATTGTCCACTATCCACTCTGCTTCCGGGGTTGTTGGTTCCAAAACCAGTTCGTCCCTGGGCATATTCGTCCAATGATTGCACGCTACACAATTGAATATTTTCGTAGAAAACTTGTAATGTTGGCAATTAGACCCTGACGTCCACAGACATCTCAAAATCATATTCAATGTATTTACATGGATTCTCTATCTCTATCTACCAATCATGCATCGGGCTCATTTTTAGCTCAATCGTCTGTAATGAATGTAGCATAAACTTGGTAACGGCGTAGTGCCGAGTTCGTGCTACTCACCTTCCACTCCTCAACCTGCCAGTATATTTTTAGCGTTTGTTTGGCATTTTCTATATCTCTTTGTTCTGGGTGATACCTCTTCCGTACTTGTTAAAGTGACAGCGAATTCGGAAAAGAATTTAGGCATTTCGTGCCTGAAAAAATGCGGACATGACAGTAACCTGACCGTCAGTAAAGACGACGCTATTTTGGCCAAAGGTCAAGAGAGTCAAATTAATGATATTTGGGGCTTAACCCAAACTAATTGCAACACAAGCCATTTTTAGCTCACCTGAGCACAACGTGCTGAAGGGGAGCTTTTAGGGTCACTGGGTGTCCGTCGTCCGTCGTCCGACGTGCGTCGTCAACAATTCTTTAAACATCAACTCCTCCAAAACCACTGGGCCAATTTGGACCAAACTTGGCTGGAATGTTCCTTGGGAGGTCCTCTTTAAAAAGTGTTCACAGAATTTGATTCCGTCAAAAACTCTGGTTGCAATGGCAACCAAATGGCATTTTCTAGGAAATTCTTTAAAAATCTTCTCCTCTGAAACCGCTGGTCAGATTTTAAAATCATTTCACAGAGATGTTCCTTGGGTGACCCTTTTCAAAAACTGTTCGTGAAATTTTGATACGTCAAGAAACATGGCTCTGGTGAATGGGGGCTTCTTGCACTATACAGAAATGAAGGAATTCTTAAAAATTCTTCTTCTCTGAAACCGCTGGTCAGATTTTGAAATAATTTCACAGAGATGTTCCTTGCATGGATGACCCTTTTCAAAAGTTGTTCGCGAAATTTTGATCCGTCAAGAATCATGGCTCTGGTGAATGGGGGCTACTTGCACTATACAGAAATTCTTTAAAATTCTTCTTCTCTGAAACCGCAGGTCAGAATTTGAAATAATTTCACAGAGATGTTCCTTGGATGACCTTTTTCAAAAATTGTTCGTGAAATTTTGATTCGTCAAAAAATGTGGCTCTGGTGAATAGGGGCTACTTGCACTATAGGGAAATGAAGAAATTCTTAAAAACTCTTCTTCTCTGAATTCGCTGGTCAGATTTTGAAATTATTTCACAGAGATGTTCCTTGGGTGACCCTTTTCAAAAGGTGTTCATGAAAGTTTGATTCATCTATAAACATGGCTCTGGTGAATGGGGGCTACTTGCACTATATGGCCATGAAGGATTTTTTTAAAATTCTTCTCTGAAACGGCTGATCAGGTTCTGAAATAATTTCACAGAAATGTATCTTAGTTGACCCTTTTCAAAAATTGCTCGAAATATTTTGATCCATCAAGAAACATGGCTCTGATGTCTGTGGGCTATTTACACTATACAGACATGAGGAAATTCTTAAAAATTCTTCTTCTCTGAAATGGTTGTTCAGATTGTGAAAAAATTGGCTATGGTCCTCTCAAAAATTCAGGTGAGCGAACCAGGGCCATCTTGGCCCTCTTGTTTATTTTTATGAGGGGTTACCCTTCCTAAATAATACACAAAAAGTAGGACGAAATCGGAAGATATGAAATATTCAAGGGACGTTACTCCTTACTCCTCTTGAAAGATCTAAGGGATACCACTACTCAGAGAGACATATTAATTTGCTTATTTTTTTAAGGGTTTGATTTTCAAGTTAATATTTAAACAACATTTCTCTTCTTTTGCTCACCTGAGCACTTGGTGGCCAATCTTAATGAAACTTGATAGGGATGTTCCTTTGAAGTTCAACCACACTTGTTCAAGAGTTTGAATTCCACCCTTAACTGTGGTTGCCATAGCAACAGAAAGGACAAAAGCAGCGAAATCTTTGAAAATCTTTTCTGAAACTAGAAGGCGTAGAGCTTTGATAATTTGGTATTTAGCATCTCCTAGTGGACCTCTATCAAGTTTATCCGTGTGATGCCCCTTGGATCAAAGCTTGCCACGCTATGGGTGTCACAAGTTCGAACAAAGGAACAAAAAAAGGATAACTTTAAAATTATTCTTCTCTAAAATTTGAAGGTGTAGAACTTTGAAATTTGGCATCTAGCATCTCCTAGAGGACCTCTTTCAATTTTGTTCATATGATGCTCCTGGGGTCAAAACTGGCCCCGGCCCAGGGGTCACAAGTTCAAACATAGGAACAAAGATGGTGTTACGAGTCAGGCGTAACTAGAAAGTAGAAGCCAGCAACAAACGATAACAATTAACAGAATTTATTAACAAAAATATCAAATAAACTGTGACAATATTACAATAGTACAAAACAATACCTTAGATGTTAAATCCAAAAGACAAATTATTCCAGTCTTAATTCCAGTCTGATCCTGATCCAAACTGAATGTAATCCAAGCACACGAAGTAGATCTAATCCTCACTTTAGTCTAGTCTGATCCGAATCCAAACTGAATATAATCCAAGCACTAATTATAGGACACAAACACAAGATAATCCCCACTGTAGTCTGGCAATCATGTATTAACTAGTGAACCCTGAGATGTAAAAAGCTTTTCCTTTTATAATAACAGAGAAACTTCCAGAAAATTCATGTTAAAATCAGTTGCATAACTTCTAGTAAACAGATTGTATAAAGGCCTGGAAACTTCCAGCACAATATTCCACAAGAGAGAATCCAGTTCTAAAAATAGCAACAGGGGAAAACCATTCAAAAATAGATACACACATGAACAAAGCTAATAATAACTGGGCATGTACATAACACTTCCCCCCTTGAAAAGAAAAAAGAAAGGTTTATGAAATAAATCTTTCTTTTTTGCAATATTATTTGTATACACGTATATGACACTTTAACTGAAGTATTACAGAGGAAATAACAAACACAAATATTAATTATTTAAGACAAATGAAAATAATCAAGGTAATGAAAGTACAATTTAAAAATTCAGTTTGAACATGATTTAGGGAAAATGACTATTTGAATTTCAAACTCTTGAAAGAGCATCTGGTATAATGTTATCTTTCCCTTTTATGTGTCTTATGTCAAGATTAAACTCTTGAAGCAATAAACTCCACCTCAGTAATCTTTGATTCTTATTCTTAAGTTTGTGTAGAAAACTTAAAGGGTTATGATCACTGAATACAACAATTGGTGAAGTTGAAGAGGTTAAATAAACTTCGAACTGCTGGATTGCCAGAATTAAGGCAAGACACTCTTTTTCTATGGTAGAGTAATTTTTCTGATGTTTGTTAAATTTCTTAGAAAAGTAACAAACTGGGTGATCAATACCATTATTATCTTCTTGTAAAAGAACAGCACCAATACCAACATCACTTGCATCAACAGCTAATTTGAAACATTTGTCAAAATCAGGTGCCAAGAGAACTGGTGCGCTCTTTAGTATGGCTTTCAGACGATCAAATGCATCTTGACATTTGTCATTCCATTTGAACTTTGTGCTTTTCTTAAGTAAATTTGTTAAAGGTTCAGCAATACCCGAGAAATTTTTACAGAATTTCCTATAGTAGCCAGCCATACCAAGAAATCGCATCAGCTGTCTTTTACATTTAGGCACAGGAAACTCAGAGATAGCATTGACTTTAGCTTCTAAAGGTTTAACTTGACCCTCTCCCACAAGATGTCCTAGAAATGTTACAGTAGCATGACAAAATTCAGTTTTTGCAAGATTCACAGTCAGTTTCGCTTTACTGAGTCGGTCGAAGAACTTCCTGATTCTTTGAAGGTGGTCACTCCAACTGTCTGAGTAGATGATGACGTCGTCAATATATGCATCACAGCCATCTAATCCACATATAACGTTGTTTATAAGTCGCTGAAACGTTGCAGGAGAATTTTTCATCCCAAACGGCATAACTTTGTATTGGTACAGACCGTTTGGAGTAGCAAAGGCTGATACTTCTTTTGCTCTATCAGTCAGTGGAACTTGCCAGAATCCTTTTAGCAGGTCAAATTTGGTGACATATTTAGAATTTCCAACTTTGTCAATACAGTCATCAATTCTTGGTATTGGAAAAGAGTCTGTTTTTGTCACAGAGTTCACTTTACGATAGTCAGTACACATTCTATAAGTTCCATTTGATTTAGGTACTAATATACATGGTGAACTGTAATTACTCTGGCTAGGTTCAATAAAGTCATTTTCCAGTAAGTATTTTACTTCATCTTGGAGGTATTTCTGTTTCAAAGGATTCATCCTATATGGATGTTGCTTTATTGGTTTAGAATCTTCCACAATGACATCATGATAGATTTTATCTGTTCTTGTGGGGATATCAGGAAATAAATGTTCATATTCATGTATCAACTGTTTCAGCTCTTCCTGCTGCGATGGTTCCAAGTGAGATAGTTTGTTGTTAAGATTTCTCAAAATATCAGAATTCTCAAGTTTAGATGGACCAGGATCAGATTTATCAATGAAGTCCGAATTTACTTCAAGATCAGATACATTTGATTCTTGTGGGACAGTGTTTACAACTGTAATTGGTTTTGAAATAGAGCTATCTCTGTCAAAGTATTCCTTTAACATATTTATATGACACATTTGTTTGTTTTTACGCCTTCCTGGAGTATTAATTATATAGTTTAAATCACTTGTTTTCTTGTCAATAGTGTAGGGTCCAAAATATCTTGCCTGTAGAGGTCTGCCAGGTATTGGCAAAAGAGCAAGGACTTTGTCACCTGGTTTAAATTTTCTATCAATAACATGGTTGTCATATCTTGCTTTCATTTTGCTCTGAGACGTTTTAAGATTAGACCTAGCAACCTCACATGCCCTAGACAGTCTATTTCTGAAGTCAGAAACATACTGCAGTAAATTCAAAGGTGTTTCATCATTTGAGAGAAATTTCTCTTTCAAAAGTTTTAAAGGTCCACGAACAGAATGGCCAAAAACTAATTCAAAAGGACTGAAACCAAGAGATTCTTGTACAGATTCTCTAGCTGCAAATAGTAACAAATGGATGCCCTCATCCCAATCTTTTTCAGTGTCGAAGCAATATGACCTTATCATATTTTTTAATGTCTGGTGAAATCTTTCTAAAGCACCTTGACTTTCAGGGTGATAGGCAGATGACCTGTATTGCTTGATCCCTAATTCATGCATAACCTGTTGGAATATACCAGACATAAAATTTGACCCTTGATCAGACTGAACTGATTTTGGAAGACCAACAAATGTGAAAAACTTTATAAGAGCTTTGACTATTGACTTTGTTTTGATGTTCCTTAAAGGAATAGCTTCAGGAAAACGTGTAGAAGTACACATAATTGTTAAGAGATACTCATTTCCTGACTTGGTTCGAGGTAAAGGACCAACACAATCTATAAGTATCCTACTGAAAGGTTCATCAAAAGCAGGAATAGGTTGTAATTGAGCTTTGGGAATGGTTTGGTTGGGTTTACCTACCATTTGACATGTATGGCAAGTTTTACAATATTTAGAGACATCTGATTTGAGACCAGGCCAATAAAAATGATTAATAATTTTGTGATAGGTCTTGTTTATACCTAGATGACCTGACATAGGACTTTCATGGGCTATACTTAGTATTTCATGACGATATGACTTTGGAACCACAATTTGGTGGTAAACAGCCCATTCATCATCAGCTGGGACATCAAATGGTCGCCATTTTCTCATAAGAATCCCATTCTTTATATAGTAACACATTGGGACCTGTGAAATTTCATCTTCAGGTAAAGCCCTAAAAATTAATTTTGAAATCTCAGGATCAGTTTGCTGTTCCTGGATAAGCTGTGACTTTGACAGCGTGTCGTGACCTTGGTCAATAGACCTTGGTGGAGAATGGCAAGACATTGACGAGTCTGTCTGAGTATCAGACAAACTGGGATCAAGAGACTTTTTAATCTCATTATTAAAATATTGACCGATAAAAGTATCCGTCAAGTCAATGTCAGAGTTTGAGTTTTTCAGAATGGCCTTTTTAGCCATAGCTCGGGTAACTGCACAAGAAGGATACAAGTCAGGAATTTCCTGCTCGATAGGGTCATCTGTTTGACCTATATTTGGTGTGTCAGTTACAAGTGGATTAACCACAACCTTATCTCCAGCTAAGTCATTGCCTAGCAGTAAATGGACACCTTTAAATGGTAAGGAAGGTTTAATACCAATAACCACAAGCCCAGTAACCAAATCTGATGACAAATTAACGTAATGGAGAGGAATATTAACAGTTCCACACTCTACACCCTGAATAAGGACACTAGTACCGGAAGAAGTCTTCTCAGAAAAAGGCAGTATATCTGCTAAAATAAGAGATTGAGAAGCTCCTGTGTCTCTTAAAATTTTAATAGGGGTAGGTGGGCAATTATCACCTGAAAGTGATACAAAACCATTCAACATAAATGGTTCAAAAATCTCCATAGTAGAATCAGACTTGGGTTTTGTGACTATGTCAATTGTATTGGTTTTAATAGAAGACTGTGGCCTTGGCCTAAGAGTGGTGAGCCCTGTTGGTTTGGCTTCATCACTTTCTAACTTCCTTTTTAATTTCAAACATTCAGAAACAAGGTGACCAGGTTTCTTACAATAGTTACAAGTGGGTCGAGATAAGGGATATTGACTTTTGGTTTCACTAGTAGAATTGGGTTTGGGTGTATTGGATTGACTGGGCATGCCAGATGAATTACCAGACGTAGATTTATTTTGGGGATGTGAGGAAGTAGGTTTTGGTTTATTAATAAAAGAAACTTTATGTGTAAGGTAGTAGTTATCAGCCAGACGAGCTGCTTCTTGTAAAGTTTCGACTTGTTTTTCGTCTAAGAATGTCTTAACATCAAATTGAATACAACGTTTGAATTCTTCAACTAACATAAGTTGTCTTAGTTTATCATAATCTTGGTCTATTTTCTTAGAACAGCACCATCTATCAAATAACTGTTCTTTGTTTCTAGCAAATTCAACATGAGTCTGGTTAGAATCTTTTTTACAATTTCTAAATTTTTGTCTATATGCTTCTGGGACCAGCTCATAACCTTTGAGAATAAGTTCTTTAACAGTCTCATAATGATGACATTGTTCAACACCTAGTTGTGTATAAATTTCACGAGCTTTGCCTATCAAAACACTTTGCAGAAGCAAAGTCCAGTGCTCTCTTGGCCAATTTAAGTTTTCTGCAACTTTTTCAAAGTGTAGGAAGTATTTATCAACTTCTTTTTCTTGAAATGGAGGAACAAGCCTAATATGTTTTGTAACATCAAAATTGTATTCAATCTTTTGCTTCGGCTGATTTGCTCTTTCTTGCATTTCAATTTCCCTCATTCTTAATTGAAATTCTCTCTCCTTCTCTCTCTCTTCCCTTTCTCTTTCCTTCTCTCTCTCTTCCCTTTCTCTTTCTTCTCTCTCCCTTTCTCTTTCCCTTTCTCTTTCTTCTCTCTCCCTTTCTCTTTCCCTTTCTCTTTCCTTCTCTCTCTCTTCCCATTCTCTTTCTTTCTCTCTTTCCTGAATTTCTAATTGTCTGATCTGAAGTTTTAATTCAAGTTCTTTCGAACTTGAAACTGACTGAACGTCAACTATCAGGGAAAGAGCATTTTCATTAAAAATTTCCTCATCAACAAAATATTGTACCAAAATGTTCTTAATTTCATGTTTACGCATTGAAGATTTTATTTCAGACAATTTATAGTGCTTAGCAAGATTAAGCAAATCAGTCTTTTTACCCAAATTCAATAACTCCACAGATGGTTCAGCCGTAAATTTATCTAAGTCAAAAGACATGTTTGTTTGTTGCTGGATTCAAGAACAAAATTGTATTATAATTACTGATTAGTAATTTTGACTAACAGGATGTATTAGATTTTTTTTTTAAATTGTGAAAAGCAAACGTCTATGTCTTATTTTCCAATCGATGGTTAATCCCAAAAGGAAAACGAATGCGGCAGTCTGTTTTCCAATCCCGGACGAGCCCCCAATTTCTGTTACGAGTCAGGCGTAACTAGAAAGTAGAAGCCAGCAACAAACGATAACAATTAACAGAATTTATTAACAAAAATATCAAATAAACTGTGACAATATTACAATAGTACAAAACAATACCTTAGATGTTAAATCCAAAAGACAAATTATTCCAGTCTTAATTCCAGTCTGATCCTGATCCAAACTGAATGTAATCCAAGCACACGAAGTAGATCTAATCCTCACTTTAGTCTAGTCTGATCCGAATCCAAACTGAATATAATCCAAGCACTAATTATAGGACACAAACACAAGATAATCCCCACTGTAGTCTGGCAATCATGTATTAACTAGTGAACCCTGAGATGTAAAAAGCTTTTCCTTTTATAATAACAGAGAAACTTCCAGAAAATTCATGTTAAAATCAGTTGCATAACTTCTAGTAAACAGATTGTATAAAGGCCTGGAAACTTCCAGCACAATATTCCACAAGAGAGAATCCAGTTCTAAAAATAGCAACAGGGGAAAACCATTCAAAAATAGATACACACATGAACAAAGCTAATAATAACTGGGCATGTACATAACAATGGAAAACTTTAAAATTCTCTTTCTCTGAAACTGGAAGGTGTTGAGCTTTTATATTTTGTATGTAGCATCTCATAGTGGACCTCTACCAGATTTGTTCATATGATGTCACTGGGGTCAAAACTGCTCAGGGATCACAAGTTCGAACGAAGGAACAAAGAAGGAAAACTTTTAGTCTTCTTTTCTAAACTGGAAAGCATAGAGCTTTGTTATTTGGTAGGAAGTGAACCTGTTTAAATCTTGTTAGCCCACCTGAGCACAGCATGTTTACTCAGTTTAAAATTGGGTCACCAGGGGTAATAAACTAGGTCTCAAGGTCAAATTAAAGTAATACCTTGTGGGCATTCTAGAGGCCACATCTTTTACTCAATTGACTTGAAAATGAATCATGAATCAGAAAGTTTGTCTTGATAAAATCTAGGATGAGTTTAAAATTGGGTCACCAGGGATCATAATCTAGGTCACTAGGTCAAATTAAGAAAATTCCTTGTGGGCACTCTAGAGGCTACATTTCTTGCTTAATTGACTAGAAAACTGTTCAGAATGTTTGTCTTGATAGTTTTGAGTAATGTTTAATTTTTGGTCTGCACATGCTTTCTAGTTGCACAAGGCTACTTTTTTTACATGTGCTTATGGGTAAAATAGTATCATCTAGTTAAAGGTCAGCTACTGGTACTCCTCGAAGACTACTTTTTTGTACTTGAAAAGTCCAACCAGGGATCCTCTATATAAGATCCCTGGTCAAACCATTAAAAGACACTGTGGAAACAAGTGAGAATATAATTATATTCATGAAAGAAACTTTACCCCCTTGCTGGAAGAGCAAATTTTGGACTTTTGCAATTTAAAAGCAAATTGAAGGAGTCCAGGATGATGGGATTTGTATTTGGAATGGTAGAAAACATTGCGGGAAAAATGAGAAAAAGCTGGTTATCAGCACGCTCCAGAAATAACACTCTCAAATCTACACATATGCCACAGAAAGTACAACTGATGTATTACCACCTAAGTGTATGAACCTTTCAAACCATTAAAAGACACTGTGGAAACAAGTGAGAATATAATTATATTCATGAAAGAAACTTTACCTCCTTGCTGGAAGAGCAAATTTTGGACTTTTGCAATTTAAAAGCAAATTGAAGGAGTCCAGGATGATGGGATTTGTATTTGGAATGGTAGAAAACATTGCGGGAAAAATGAGAAAAAGCTGGTTATCAGCACGCTCCAGAAATAACACTCTCAAATCTACACATATGCCACAGAAAGTACAACTGATGTATTACCACCTAAGTGTATGTGCTAGAAATACACTAAAGGCTACACAAATGCTACAGAAAGTACATTCTCACACCTACACATATGCTGCATATGCTCATCACATATAATTATGCTTTAAATAGGACAAACACACTTCTATATAAGCATAATTATGTTCCGGGTAAGAGCTTCATAACTGAAACTTTTATGAAAGCTTTAAAAGCAGCAAACCCCAAGGCAGTCATAATTTCTATGAGGACAGCTTTGAAAGAGAATCACAAAACAAAAACTTCATATTGCATTATCAAATTTTATTGCTGTCTACAACTTCTGAGAAAGCAAATAGTCACTCCCTGACAACACTTAAAAGGAGTGATTAAGTCATTTAATACATATGTATCTCACCAAACTTAAAGAACAATGATGTACTAGTAAACTAAGTATTGTGCAATTCATTAATAAAACAAGCAATTTGTTGAAATGATATCCCCTCCGACAAAGACCTTACATAAATTTATGCCACTGCATAACTCAAAATTGCTTCCAGTATATATTTGGCATCAAAATAAAAAAAAAAGGATACCTGCAAAATAGGTTATTAAACAAATGTATAACATTTTAGGAAATTCCGTCCTATGGTATTGGAGAAATTGTCCCTAATGGGGACACACACAGACAGACAAATGGATGGATGGATGGATGGACAACGCTAAAGCTTTATCCCTCTGCAGGAGATAACAAATTTTTCAATGGCACTTCCTGTATGGGCTATAATTTCTTGACATATTTAAGATTTCGCCAAAGAGGTTAGCAAAGACACATAGGAATGTCACATGATAATAATGAACTTTAAGTTAAAAACTGTCAAATATTGTGGGAAATGAGAAAAAATACTGGTAACTAGCTTTCTCTTTTTCCCACAGTGTCTTCTACCTAACAAAATACAGATTACAATTTTTGACCACATTTATTTTGTTTTCTGGAAATGCTTTCAATCTAGAAATTTTGTCCTTTGGTATAGAGATATAATTATTTTAGAACATTGCAGAGTTTTATTTTTTGTGATTGTATTATAAGGGTGTAAAGCTAATGTCTGGCAAATATAATTCAAGTAGGGTTAAAAATATATGAAAGAACAAGTTTTTGTTACTCCTCTTGGGTAAATCAAAGTCAATAAGCTTTGGATTATTTCAAAACATTTCACCAGATTAAACTTTATAGCTCCTGTAAGTAATATATAAAGCACTTGAGTCACTCATAAACCTTACAGAATTCTTTGAGCCCCTACAGAAATAGATAAAACTTATGATTTCTTCTACTTTCACAAAGCATTTCCCCAAATAGGAATTACTTCCAAATTTTTCATTCTTATTTTTTTTTACTTTTCCTTTCCTTTCTGAATTGGAAATAACAACAATTATGAGCCTTGCTCTGTGAAAAGGGAGGTTTAACCCATTACAACACAATCCCTACTTTTGACAACCCTGAGAAAGAAGCCTTTAGAAAACATTGTGGGAAAAGGAGAAAATGCTGGTAACCATCATTTTCTCCTTTTCCCACAATATTTTCTACCCTTCACAAAACAAATTTGAAATTTTCATTCACTTTTATTTTGTTGTCTGCAAATCCTTTCGATTTGGACAAGCCTAAAATTTTGTCATTTTGGTAAAGACTTGAAACTCTTTACCAAACGACAAAATTTTTGACTTGTCCAAATTGAAAGCATTTGCAGACGACAAGCTAAATGTGAATCAAAAATTGAATTTTTACTTTGGAAGGTCTGAAAACATTGTGGGAAAAGGAGAAAATGCGGTTTATCAGCATTTTCTCCTTTTCCTATAGTGTTTTCAACAGCTTTCCATTTCAAGGTCGTTAAAAGTCAGGATTGTGAGGTAAAGAGTTAATGAATCTACTAATAGTAACAAACCAGGTTTGACAGCAGCAAAAGGTGATGACCCAGTCCTCAAAGGCTGATCTTGACCAAAATTTTTTGTTTTCAGTCAATTTTCTGCATATTCAAGGACCATTCAACCCCGTGATTCTGTTAGTTTTTTAAGAACAATTATTATGAGATACTTACCTCATTACCAAACGACAAAATTTTAGGTTTGTCCGAATCGAAAGCATTTGCAGACGACAAAATATAAGTGACTGAAAATTTGAAATTTGTTTTGTGATAGGTAGAAAACATTGTGGGAAAAGGAGAAAATGCTGGTTACCAGCATTTTCTCCTTTTCCAACAATGTTTTCTAAAGGCTTCTTTCTCAGGGGTGTCAAAAGTAGGGATTGTGTGGTAATAAGTTACTTTGTATATGGCCTGCAACACGTAAAAAGGGCATTCAGACATTTGTATAAAGTATCAATTCAGATAAGCTGCGCAGTCTGCGCAGGCTAATCTGAATCTACACTTTCCATTTTTATGCAATTTTCTGTTTGCTCAAGTCCACTGTACCACAAAATCTAATGCAGTTGTAAAGTGCCGTCTCGGACTAACTTTTGCAGACTGTACAGGCTGAAACAAAACAACACTTTAGGCAAATGTCCGAAAGCTCCTTTTCGTGTGTTGCAAGCAATTATTGCATTACAAAGATGAATTATACCCATGAAAAGTTTTTAATCCTCATTGCTGGTCACAATAATTTCTCCTTTTCCCCATGAGTTCTACCATTTCAAAGATGAATTTTGTCTTAGGGACCACTTGTACATGGTCATCCCCAAATGAGCCAAGTTTTGGCAAAAAGGGGCTTAATGCACCTTATAATGCATTATCCCTTTATTTCATAGATACTCATTTCTATGCATAGTTTATAGGAGCCTTTGGAAAACAATGTGGCAAAAGGTGAAATTGCTCGTGACGAGCAATTTCACCTTTTGCCACAATGTTTTCTACACTATCAAAAGGGAGATACCATAGAAATGCCTTATGGGGTAAAGGGTTATACCATGCAAGACATCACATAACTATAGATCCATAAAAATTGATCTTGTCTATCAATCAACTAAATCATGAGGTAGGCAGGTCCTTTGACATACAGAAAATTGATCAATAGGGATAAATTTTGGCCTAGGTCAGCCTGCGCGATCTATGGAGTTTGGTGATGCATGTATTTGAATGGAAGGTTTTCAGTTCAAATGGAGGCTTTTCTGTTTCTGTAGATCTCCTGTATGGGTTTTATCCCCTCACTTCAGAAAAGCATACTTAAATATGTTTAAACTGAAGAACTGTTTTCCAGGTTTTTGCCCTAGCTATGCAAACCATAAAGAAGAGAGCCATGATAGCCCTGTATAGCTCCACTGCCTTGTAAGTTCAATGCGTAACACACATTACAAATCTACATCAAATGATTCTGAACAAGAAGATTATTAAAGTTTTCCCTATAAAAGCCCATGAGAAAATTGTGATCAATACGGCTGAGCCTATGCTGACCTAAGAGCTTTAATAACTTGAACTCTAGTAACTAAAGTTCCACTAGATAAAGCTACATACCATTTCATACAAGTCTGGGCCAATATTATAACAAGAACATTTCTAAAGTTTCCATGATAAAAAGTTTCTAAAAACATGTAACCTCCGGGGTAGACCAATTTCCTATGCTGACCTACATACCATTCTCCGGGGTATACCAATTTCCTATGCTGACCTAATAGCTTTAATAACTTGAACTCTAGTAACTAAAGTTCCACTAGATAAAGCTACATACCATTTCATACAAGTCTGGGCCAATATTATAAACAAGAACATTTCTAAAGCTTCCATGATAAAAAGTTTCTAAAAACATGTAACCTCCGGGGTAGACCAATTCCAAGATCAAGGTTGAATTTTGAACAAACCTTGTATCTGGTCTACTAGATAATGCAAGGTACCAAATTCAGTTTGGTATGTATTGGGATTTAACTCATTACCAAACAACAATATTGTAGGTTTGTCCAAATTGAAAACATTTGCAGACAACAAAATAAAAGTGACTGAAAATTTGAAATTTGTTTTGTGAAGGGTAGAAAACATTGTGGGAAAAGGAGAAAATACTGGTTACCAGCATTTTCTCCTTTTCCCACAATGTTTTCTAAAGGCTTCTTTTTCAGGGGAGTCAAAAGTAGGGACTGTGTCGTAATGGGTTAAAGCTGTTTTAGCAGCTAAGGTTGTATCATAGTGGACAGTACACCTATACATGTGTTTCCTACCTTTCTCACACCAGGGCCCGTATTCACAAACAGTTCTTGAGAATATTCTTAAGTCTTATTCTCCAAGGTTTTCTAAATTTGTAAGAAACACAACTTCTGATTGGCTAAACCAAATGGTTTAGCCAATCAGAAGTTGTGTTACTTACAGATGTAGAAAATTCTAGAGAATAAGTCAAAGAACTTTCTTAAGAATGGTTGGTGAATACGGGCCCACATCTTACACAACTTTCTTTACAAGTCACTGACTAGTTTTCTAAAATGTGTTGGGAGTTAGTGCAAAAAAACGTTTGCCTCATCTGTGTATCGAAGACGCAACCACAATTTCAGGAGACAGATATGCTGACCACTGCACTATCTGGCTGGGCTCCAAATTTGGTAGTCCTTTGCATAAGAGTTAGAATATTTTAAAGCTTTCACTATACAAACAGAATGACACCCCACCTCCCTGGTGTAGCTAAATTTGACAAAGGGCTGGAACAATCTTGGTAAAGGCCTACTACGGGATTCCTTAACTCTTTCCCAAAAGACAAATTTTGGACTCTTCCAAACCAAAAGAATATGCAGACGACAATTTTAGATACGGAGAAAATGGCAGAAAGTTCTCGAAAAGGGTAGAAAACACTGTGGGAAAAGGAGAAATTGCTCATTAAGAGCAATTTCTCCTTTTCCCAAAGAGTTTTCAAAAGACTTTTACTGCAGACACGTAAAAACCAGGGCTTGTTTGGGAAAGGGTTAAATAGGCTTTGTAAAACTTGTGACCCCTAGGGTAGAGCTAATTTTCACATAAGAGCTATAACTTGGACAATCGTAGTGGAGATCAACCAGATGAAGCAGCATTCCAAATTCCGTAGTTCAAAGCCTTACAGTTGGCAACAAAAAGATTTTAACAGCTTCCACTACACACAAGTCAATGTATACAAGTAAAATTGGATAGCTCTGAGCCTTACAAAATTTTACTAATTCACTCTTTACCACACAATCCCGACTTGTAACGACCTGAGAAAGAAGCCTTTTGAAAACATTGTAGGAAAAGGGGAAAATACTGGTAACCAGCATTTTCTCCTTTTCCCACAATGTTTTCTACTCTGCTGAAAACAAATTTCAATTTTGGACTTACCTATGTTTATTTTTTTTTGGTCTGCAAAGGCTTTCAATTTAGACCGGTCTAAATTTTGTAAAGAGTTAACCTATGTAAAACTTGTGATACCAGGGCAGGTTGCTTTAATTTGAAACATCTTGGTAGAGGTCTATCACATAAAGCTACATGCTTTATCTGACACCCGTAGGCCTGGTGGATAAGGGCAAGAAGAATTTCAACGATTTCCAAAAAAAAAAATCAGTTTTATTGCAATGGTAACCAAGGTTTTAATGGTATTCAAATTCTTTTCAAACATTATGAAGAGTTCTAGTAAGGTCATTTCTCTGAGGTTTGGTCGAATTGGATGGACACTTTCTAAGAAGATGTCCAATATAACATTTGCTATACAGATGCATGGACACATGACAGACACAGGATCCTGACATAACCTGGCCAATGGAGCAACAAATATCAAAGTTATAAAAACAATAAACAATGAAAAGCACTAGTTGCATTATTGTCATATAAGAACAACATATATTAACTAAAAGTTTTGATACATTATATTTATCACTATCAAATCAAAAGACAAAGAAATATGGCAGCAACACTTTTGAAATACTATTCACTTTTGAGGACCATGAGAAATTTTAAGTGCTTTAGATAAAGTAGATACTTAACCCATAACCACACAATCCCTACTTTTGATACCCCTAAGAAAGAAGCCTTTAGAAAACATTGTGGGAAAAGGAGAAAATGCTGGTAACCAGCATTTTCCCCTTTTCCCACAATGTTTTTTACCCTCCACAAAACTAATTTCAAATTTTCAGTCACTTTTGTTTTGTCGTTTGCAAATGCTTTCAATTTGGACAAGTCTAAAATATTGTCGTTGGTAATGAGAGCACCAGGTTCATCTACTGGCTTCCAGCATCATCAGGTTTAAACCCATGGTTCCCAGCCTACATATGTTCTACCAAGAATATTGGGATCAGTGGCTTGATCAATCAGCGCAGAAACCTGTTGTTCAACTGTCAACCGGCTGGCTGGAAGTTGAGCTCTAACATGGTGGTTACCGAGGGCAACAGTTTCAAAGTTCTTGAAAGCGGGTTTTTTGCCATGACCAAGTTTAAGCTCATCCCTGAGGATATGGAAAAAAAAAAAAACATTAATAAGCTCTTTACCAAACAATCCAGAGTATAAACAACCCTTGTGAGGACAACTTTTGAAACACTGTTTACCCTTTACCAGACAATAATATTTTAGCTCCATCCAAATTGAAAACATTTGCAGAAAATGATTTCAATGTGGCTCAAATGGAGCAATTGTTTAGTGATAGGTTAGAAAACATCATGGGAAAAAAAGAAAATGCTGGTTACCAGCATTTTCTCCTTGTCCCACAATGTTTTCAAAAGGTTTCTTTCCAAAGGTGTTGTAAAGAGTTAAAAGCAGGAATATCATATATTACCACTGATACAATACTTTACAAGTTTAACTCTTTCCCAAATGTCAACATTTTATGTAAGTCAAAATGCAAGCATTTGCAGAAAACAAATTTTATGTAACTAAAATGTTGATATTTGTCTCACAAAGAATACAGCGTTGCATCCAGGAATTCTACCAAGAGGGGAAGATCCCCCATGGAATCTCTCTTTTATGCATGCAGCTGTTTCTTATTTTTGCGTGAGTTACACCAATGTTGCGCAATTGCTCCCCCATCACATTCACAGAATTGTGTGACGGCAAAAAATACAGGGTGAATCCCGCAATCGTGTGGCCTGGATGCAACACTGAGAAGAGCAAACACTGTGGTAATCAGCATTTTCTCCTTGTCCCAATATGTTAGTAAAAGACAAAGCTGAAGAAATTCAAAAGTTACAGGCAATCAATAATACTAGACAATTTGTCAAACAAACATAAAAACCACTTGAAATGTCCCAGAAGGGGACATTTACTTACTTAAAAAGGACTTCAAATGTTTAAAGCCAATGAATTACCCTCCACTTTTCTGTTGCCTTACCTCTCAGTCAAGAAGAAAATTAAAAGAGCCATGGCTCTCTTATTTAGTTGTGGGAGGGCCCAGTTTATAAAAAATACTTTTGTGGTTGATGCGTAGAACAATGTTTGAAAAGGGGCAAGTCCTTGAAACAGTCATTTAAAAAAATTTAAAAAGTTTCCACATTTTTTGAGGGGATCACCATAATCTGAGGTCACTCAACTCATTGTGATGCAGCAAATCATAACTCACTTGACTTTTCTACCAAAAGATGTGTCAAAGTTTTAACCAATGAACATTGAAAATGCATTTGAAATTATGCAAAATGAGAGATGAAAATCAAGGTAATGGATTAGATGAAAAGATAAAATATACCAGACGCTTTTGAAATTATGCAAAATAAGAGATGAATATCAAGGTAATGGATTAGATGAAAAGATAAAATATATCAGACAATATTAATTTAATAATGTCATTAGTATAGAACAAAAAAAGATTTTGATCTATTTTGAAGAACAAGAGGGCCAAGATGGCCCTGGATCGCTCACCTGAATTTTTGAGATGACCATAGTCTTTTTTTTTTTTTTTGAGGTATTGAAACATTGGAACCAAATTTATAATTTTGCCAAGCAATTTTCAAAAGGTTACCTGCAAAAGTCATTTCGAAATCTGACCATCAGTTTCAAAAAGAAGAAATTTTAAGAATTCTTCATTTCTGTATAAGAGCAAGTAGCCCCCATCCACGAGAGCCATGTTTCTTGATGGATCAAAATTTGCGAACAAGTTTTGAAAAGGGTCACCCAAGGAACATCTCTCTGAAATTATTTCAAAATCTGACCAGGGGTTTCAGAGAAAGAGAATTTTAAAGAATTTCATCATGTCCGTATAGTGCAAGTAGCCCTGTTTCTTGACGGATCAAAATTATATGTACAGCTTTTGGAAAGGGTCACCCAAGGAACATCTCTGTCAGATTATTTTAAAATCTGACCACGGGTTTCAGAGAAGAAGAATTTTCAAGAATTTCTTCATTTCCATATAGTGCAAGTAGCCCCCATTCACTAGAGCCATGTTTCTTGGCCAATCAAAATTTTGCGAACAATTTTAGAAAAGGGTCACCCAAGGAATATCTCTGTGAAATTATTTCAAAATCTGGCCAGCCGTTTCAGAGAAGAAGAATTTTTAAGAATTTCTTCATTTCTGTATAGTGCAAGAAGCCCCCATTCACCAGAGCCATGTTTCTTGAAAGATCAAAATTTCGCGAACAATTTTTGAAAAGGGTCACCCAAGGAACATCTGTGTGAAATTATTTTAAAATCTGGCCAGCGGTTTCAGAGAAGAAGAATTTTTAAGAATTTCTTCATTTCTGTATAGTGCAAGTAGCCCCCATTCACCAGAGCCATGTTTCTTGACCAATCAAAATTTCGCGAACAGTTTTTGAAAAGGGTAACCCAAGGAACAAGTCTGTGAAATTATTTCAAAATCTAACCAGCTGTTTCAGAGAAGAAGAATTTTTAAGAATTTCTTCATTTCTGTATAGTGCAAGAAGCCCCCATTCACCAGAGCCATGTTTCTTGACCAATCAAAATTTCGCGAACAAATTTTTAAAAGGGTCACCCAAGGAATAACTCTGTGAAATCATTTCAAAATCTGACCAGCGGTTTCAGAGAAGAAGATTTTTTAAGAATTCCTTCATTGCTGTACAGTGCAAGAAGCCCCCATTCACCAGAGCCACATTTTTTGACCAATCAAAATTTCGCGAACAATTTTTAAAAAGGGTCACCCAAAGAACATATCTGTGAAATTATTTCAAAATCCGACCAGCGGTTTCAGAGGAGAAGATTTTTAAAGAATTCCTTCATTTCTGTATAGTGCAAGAAGCCCCCATTCACCAGAGCCCCATTTTTTGACAAATCAAAATTTCACGAACACTTTTTGAAAAGGGTCACCCAAGGAACATACATGTATCTGTGAAATTATTTCAAAATCCGACCAGCGGTTTCAGAGGAGAAGATTTTTAAAGAATTTGCTAAAAAATTCCATTTGGTTGCCATGGCAACCAGAGTTTTTGATGGAATCAAATTCTGTGAACAATTTTTAAAGAGGACCTCCCAAGGAACATTTCTGCCAAGTTTGGTCCAAATCCGCCCAGCGGTTTAGGAGGAGTTGATGTTTAAGGAATTGTTGACGACGGACGACGCACGCCGGGTGATCCTAAAAGCTCCCCTTGAGCACGTTGTGCTCAGGTGAGCTAAAAAAACATTATTATGCAGAATTATAAACCTTGTGATGTCAGTGCACAGCAATAAGGAAAATGTGGAAGCTTTAGATATCCTTATTGACAAGAGCTATTGCTTAATGGCAAGAGCTGTCTGGAACTTTTGGAGGTCAGGGTACAGAAGAAAAATCATTTATGTACCCATCTTCACTGCTTAGCAGGTTTAGTTATCCAGTTTTCTTTAAATGTTATCGCTGAAAGGCAGCAGGTGCCAATACCTCTTTGATTTCATTGCACACCTTGTCTTACTATATATGATAAAGAGGGAATCACCAATGTTCTACTTTCAAGAGTCTAACAATGAAAGTTTCATTATCCCTTGGTTGTCCAATGGAGTTCCAGAAGCCTATGGTATCCACAAAAAAAGATTTAGTTCTGAGGTACTGGCATAAACATACCTTGTGATGTGTGCTGGATTATCACCTTTCAGTTTTCTTTTCACGTAACTTATTTTTTCTTTAGGATACCATTCACTTTTTTCACCCCTCTGCTCTACATCTGTAAAATAGTTATTCAACTTTTAGACGACTGTAATCATTTATCCATAAATTCAAGAGCTTTAACAATCCTGACAAATAGCCCTTTCAAAAAATACAGTGAGATGAGGAAAAGTCCTGGTGTCCAGCATTTTCTCCATTTCCCATATTTCCTACCCTGTTATGGACAAATCCTTATCTTTCAGCGATAGTAAACTCTTTACTAAATGACAAAAATGGAGACTTGTTCAAATTGAAAGAATTTGCAGATAAAAATCAAATGTTGCTTAAATGGTGATTTCTGTATTTGATAAGGTAGGAAACATTGTGGGAAAAGGAAAAAATGCTGGTTACCAGCATTTTTTCCTTTTTGCACAATGTTTTCAAAACGCTTCTTTTTTAGGGTTGTTAAAAGTCGTAATTGTGTGGTAAAGGATTAATTTGCCAATTTGCACATTTATTCAATTTGAACAGTTCTTCCATTTTGTTGTTGGGCCAAGATTTAAGATTAATGCAAATCAAGCATTCAAACAAAACTTGAATGATTTCATTATTTATTAACCATTCACCCATCATTTACATATTTTTATGACCCTATGGGGTATTTTTTTAATTGCAAACTGTATCTTCTCCTTTTTCACAAAAACTTCTACCCCAGCTAGGGTGAATACCATGATTTATGCCACGTGCAATATGCTGTCTGCAAATGCTTTCAATTTGGTCCTATCCAGATTTGTCCTGAAGTCAAAACTTAAATGATGAAATACAATCGAAAAACAGTAACAATCTCTTTTAATTAAGCACTCTTCAAGAAAAAGTTTTATTAAATCTTCCTTCATATTATTCATTCATACTTTGCAAGGTCAAAGTAATTTATCCAATAAGTATATTCTAATGTGACAGGTGAATTCAGCTCTACAAAAACAGTGCAACGAAAGTGTGGTAAAATCTACTTTATTCTACATAGAGCGACGACATTCTGTATGAAGTAAGTAGGTTATTCAATGGAATACAAAATCTTCATTCATGATTTCACTTAAGTATGAACTTGTTTTCCTTTGATTAACCCTTTACCACACAATGACTACTTTTAACAACCCTGAGGAACAGGCCTTTTGAAAACTTTCTGGGAAAAGGAGAAAGTGATGTTGACCAGCATTTTCTCCTTTTGCCACGAAGTTTACTACCCTATCAAGGAATTGCATCATTTGAGCCACCACAAAATTAAATTTAGTGAAGTATTTCTTCAACTGAAAGTTTAACTTAGTAAAATGCCACTTTGGCAAGATGAGTGTTTGGATAAATGTTTTGCTATGAAACAGTTTTTGAAGAAACACCATTGACCTGGAGAAAGATGTTTTACCTTCACTTCTCATCCTTTTACTTTGTCTTTCTGCGTTTTGCTGGAGAAAAAGATAGGGAAAAAAGTCACATCAACCATCTATCTATAAAAAAAGAGGGCCATTGGCCCTGGAGAGCTCACCTGAGACTATAGCTTATGAGTGAAATTCTATTCTTTGAACAACTTAGGTAGAGCTTCACCCAAGAAGCATCCCTGCCAAGTTTCATCAAGATCGGCGCAGTGGTTTAGGAGAAGAAGATGTTTAAATAAATTGTTGATGGACGCTGGACATAGGGCGATCACAATTGCTCACCTTTAGCACTTTGTGCTAAGGTGAACTAAAAATGCTAAATATTACCTATATTATCCACCTACATTCTTACTGTTTTGATAGAGAAATTTAATTGATCTGTAAAGCATGCACAACCTAATTCTGATTTTTTCAACAACTTAAACTTTTATTTTGCTTCAAATATATGGATAACTTACAGTTAAAAATCAAAACAAAAAATGTATCTGTAGTTTCAAACATACAGATAAAAATTAAACAAAAAAAGTAAAATATATCTGCAGTTTCAAGCAAGAACTTGTTTTTCTACAGAAAAAAAAACAGATGTCTCCCAACTTTTTTCAGTCAGAGGGATTGATTTGTGAGCAGGGAAATTTCTACTTGAAATAACCGTAATTTTTTTTGTAACGGCTTTCGAGTTATAGAACTGACACGAAATTGTATGTAAAATGAGTACAGAAAATAATAAAAGTTTTATCAAAATTTCTTGAAAGCTTTTTGAGTAAAAGAGTGGACAGGATTTGTGATGGAAAATAATGAAAGGGAAATAACTCAGAAATGTACAAGCCAGAGTTATTGTTCTTTAGCATGACACTTTGTCTCCTGGTGCTTTACAAATTTGGGAAGTTTTATCAAACTATCTTAACCCTTTCCCAAACAAGCCCTTGTTTTTATGTGTCTACAGTACAAGTCTTTTGAAAACATTGTGGGAAAAGGAGAAATTGCTCGTAACAAGCAATTTCTACTTTTCCAACACTGTTTTCAACCCTTCTGGATAACTTTCTGCCATTTTCACCAAATTTAAAATTGTCAAACGCAAACTCTTTCAGTTTGGAAGATTCTAATATCTGTCACTTGGGAAAGGGTTGAGAGTTTTTTTAATTATAGAGCGGACACGATTTGTGACAGACAGATAGACAGACAGTTGCACAGGGAAAAACAATATGTCGACCAACCCTGATGGGGGGCGCGCGCACATAATAGTTCTGAATGTGTGTGAAGAAGTAAACTAATTTAAATTGATTTGCAATTTCAAACATCCACTTGTTACTTTATGCTATTTCTCTGCCATTTCAAAAAACTCGGGTATAACCCATTAAGCCACTATCTTTTTACTTTTCTACCATTTTTGAGTAAAAATGTCAATAAAAGAAAACATTTTCTTGTTAAATTCGTAGGTATAAAGGAAAAGGAACATTCTGTTGTAGCAACTTTTTGGGTAACTGAACTTGCTTCGTGTAAGACCTTCAGATATGTGCAATATTAAACTTTTTCACACAGCTCAAAGAAAATACAAGCATTGGAGAATTACTACAACATAAAATTCCATGACTATGTACAGACCAGCCAATCAAGGGATGGTTCTTTCACAAAAATGTCCATGGTGTTCAGTAACAGATCTGTGTCAGATCTCAGAGCCTGTAATACATGTATCATTGTGTTCTCCATCAGTCCTTTTACACCCAAAGGCAGCATCAAGTTTCTTATCTGACGGGTCATTCTAAACGGTATTAGCTCCGGCACTGGTAAAAACTGAAAAATTACTACACAAGTCAAGAAAGGTACACAAACATTACCACACAAAAAATTGAACTCTGCACAAAACAACAATTTTTTGGACTGGACCACATTCAAAGCATCTGCAGACAATATATTAAATCTTGTTCATATGATGATATCCGACTTCGATAGTGCAGAAAATATTGTGGGAAAAGAAGAAAATGCGAGTTACCCGCATTTTTCCCTTTTCCCACTAAGTTTTCTATAGCTTCTTTCTTGGGGTCATTAGAAGTTGGGATTGTGTGGTAAACAGTTAATGCTTATAAATCCAAGTCAAAAGCATTTTAAGACAACAAATCAAATGTGGAGCAGAAATAGGAATGTCTTTGACAGGAAAGAAACTATGTGGGAAAAGAAGAAAATGCTGTTTACCAGCGATTTCCTCTATTCCTATATTGTTTCCATGAGTTCCTTCATCGGAATCTTAAAGACTCAGGATTATTTGGTGAAGAGTTAACCCTTTACTCCATAGATACTCATTTCTGCGCAATGCTTGTTGGAGCCTTTGGAAAACATTGTGGCAAAAGGTGAAATTGCTCGTGACGAGCAATTTCACCTTTTGTCACAATGTTTTCTATGCTATCAAAAGGTGTCATACATATAAGAAATGGCTTCATCCTTGCTGTTATTTAGGGTCAATTAGAGATACCATAGAAATGTCTTATGGGGTAAAGGGTTAATACCTTGCATAAAGCTTTGATAGAGCTAACAGAAGCCTATCATGCAGGTTGCAGAAAGATATACAAGGTGAGGTTATTCTTCATCACTATGAGCCAGACACCTGAAAATTATATCCTGCATAGCTACAGTTTTTTATTAACCCTTTACCAAATATTCCAAGGTTTTCACTATCCTGAGAAAGAAGCCTTCTGAAAACATTGTGGGAAAAGGAGAAAATGCTGGTAACTAGCATTTTCTCCTTTTCCTGCAATGCTTTCTACCCTTCCCAAAACAAATTTCAAATTTTGATTCACATTATTCTTGCCTTCTCCAAATGCTTCCAGTTTGGACAAGTCTAAAGTTATGTTGTTTAGTAAAGAGTTGATCCTTTAACACTCACTGGAATTAAATGTATATGTAATTGCTAAATTCAATGTCACGCCAATTTTTTTCCATGAAATCGGAAAAGAACATTGGGATAAAGAAAGAAAATATTGTGGGAGTTGTAGAAATTCTGGTATTTGCATTTTCTCCCTTTTTTAACAATGTTTTCCACAAGCTTTTTTCTCAGGGTATTTAAATCAGAATTGTGTGGTTACAGGCTAAGGGAAAGCAAGAGTTCATTTCTTGGACAAGTTTAACTCTTTACAAAGCAATCCCTGGTTTAACAACTTTGAAGGAAAATGTGTTGGCAAACATTTTGGAAAAAGGAGAAAATGCTGCTAACCAGCATTTTCTCCTTTTCTCAGAATGTTTACTAACTTTTGCGACACAATTCCCATCATATAAGCCAAATCAATTTGTTATCTGCAAATACCTTCAAACCAGGCAAACCTAAAATTTAGTCATTTGGTAGAGAGTTTAAAAAATTCTTCCTCACCTGTGTGGCAGATCCAAAGGCATGACCAAAGTCTATGCCAACCATTTCACCTGTTTTCAAATTGACCATATAGTTGGACTGATGCCTGTCCCCAATCCCCAGCACATAATGACATATACAAATCATGGCATGGCTCTTGGCGCACTGACTCCGTAACACATGGAAAGCCTCTGGACTTGTGCTCATTTTTAGGAAAGCTCTCCTACAGGGTGAAATAAAATGGTAAATCACCTTTACTTCAATTGGCCTTAAACCTGTAAATTGTTTGGCTAAAAGACATGCATCTGACCCGAATAAACTTAGAGCCATCACTGAATGTGACTTTATACCCCCGCCAGCGCTTTGATAGTATTTTGTGCACAGACGGACACACGGACGGACACACTGACAGACAGGCTGATTCCAGTATACCCCCAAAAACATTCATTTTGCGGGGGTATAAAAAGACAAGATAGAAAAAATCTGTATCTACATATTGTCAAAATGCAATTCTAAATATGGCATGATGACATAACCTGGATATACACACACTACTTTAACATTTTACAAAACAACAAAATTTCAGACTTATCCAAATTGAAAGTGTTTGCAGAAGACAAAACGTAATTCAAAAATTTAAATTTGTTTCCAGCATGGTAGAAAAACACTGTGGGAATTTTTTTTCCCATAATGTTTTCAAAGGTTTCTATTTCAGGGTTTTAAAATCTAGGGATTGTTTGGCAAAGGGTTAAACTTTTATTCTTATTAGATTGGTCAAAATTTTCCACTTACTTATTCATTTGTTACATAATGAAAAGAATTTTTTTCTAAATGCTAGAAATAACTAGAACATTTTGTTCTGGGCTTAAAAAACTCTGTGAATTCTACCTGGACAGATCCCATGGGATTTTACTCTGAACAATGTTAAGCTGTCTCTCTGTTTCAGTATAACTGTAATTCTTGTACACATTGGCATATATAGTGCCAGCAGAATCATTGCTTTTGGAATGTTTCATCAGCCATGCTTGTTGGACATGTGCAGGGCCTTGTCTGTAATTGAGAGGACATAGAAAACTCTCTTAACTTGTTACCAAATATGACAAAAGTTTAGACTAGTCCAAATTAAAAGCATTTGCAGACGACAAAATAAATGTAGCTGAAAAATTGAAATTTGTGGTTGGAAGGGTTGAAAACATCGTGGGAAAAGGAGTGAATGATGGCTACCAGCATTTTCTCCTTTACCCACAATGTTTTCAAAAGGCATCTTTCTCTGTGTCGTTAAAAGTCAGGTTTGTGTGGTAAAGGCTTAACTCTTCCTTCAGCAGGAGAGGTGACAAATAAACCCAGTAAACAATTTCAGTCTAGCAAGAGAACTAAAAAAATTGCAACTTCATGATTGCTTTATCTTCAGTGTCTCAAATAAGTGAAGGAATTGTTCTTAGACATGATAGAAAACATTGTAGGAAAAGGCAAAACTTCTGTTAACCACCATTTTCTCCTTTTCCCTACAAAAGTTTTCATCATCCTGTTTTCGAAGGGGCATCAAAATCAAGGACTGTTTGGAAAATAGTTAAATCTTTACTAAACGATAAAATTTTAAGACTGGTTCAAATTGAAAGCATTTGCAGACGACAAAATAAATGTGGTTGAAATATGGAAAATTGTAGTTGGAAGGGTAGAAAACTTTGTGGGAAAAGGATAAAATACTGGATACCAGTAAAAGGTTAAGACACTATGATCCAATGATCTTGGATTTTAACCCTTTACTCCATAAATACTCATTTCTACGCATTACTTGTAGGAGCCTTTGGAAAACATTGCGGCAAAAGGTGAAATTGCTCGTACGGAGCAATTTCACCTTTTGTCACAATGTTTTCTATGATATCAAAAAGTGTCATATACACATAAAAAAAAGCTTCATCCTTGCTGTTATTTAGGGTCAGTTAGATATACCATATAAATGCCTTATGGGGTAAAGGGTTAATACCAGCATTTTCTCCATAATGTTTTCAAAATACATGTAATTTGAAATCATACTATTTAACCCATTACCACACAGTCCCTACTTTTGATGACCCTGAGAAAGAAGCCTTAAGAAAACATTATGGGAAAAGGAGAAAATGCTGGTAACCAGCATTTTCTCCTTTTTCCACAATGTTTTCTATCCTTCACAAAATGAATTTCAGGCTTTCAGTCACTTTTATTTTGTCATCTGCAGATGCTTTAAATTTGGACAAACCTACAATTTTGTCGTTTGGTAATGAGTTAAAAGTAAAGAAAGTTGTAAAAGCCCTCTATCACTTTTTCCCCTTTAAACTGGTTTTAAAATTCATAGTTTAAATTCATATTTTTAACTTAGATTTCAAACAATAACAGAGTGTAACCTTCACATTTATTTTTATCCTTTTAAATTCAACTCTTTCCCTAAATGTGAAATGTTAGACTTGCAAAAAGTAATCAATTGTGACTGGAATGATTACACTGTCTGCTATAAACTTTAAAAAAAATTTGGGGGGGAAAAGGAGAAGAAATGGCTGGTAACCAGTATTTTCTCCTCTTCCTACAATGTTTTCAAACGGCCTATTTCTCAGGGTCATTAAAACTCAGGATTATGACGTTAAGAGTTAAATGCATTTTAAGACCATCAATATTCACTTTTGGCATCCAAAATATATTTGTCCTAATATAATGTACAAGTCATTCATTTCAACTTACTTTGATTCTAAATGCTGCATCTCTTGCTTTGTTAAAGAATCATAGAGGAACTCTTTTAATGGTTTTGTATTGCTCATCCATTCTATGAGACCAACTCTGAAAAAAGAATAAGAACAATATACTTATTAGTAATGCCTTCTGAAAATGGGGCTTAACCCTTAACTCCATAGATACTCATTTTGACTTATCAAGAACAGACAGCTTTTGAAAACATTGTGGGAAAAGGAGAAATTGCTCATAGCGAGCAATTCCTCCTTTTCCCACAATGTTTTCTACTCAATCAGATATTTGTATCATCATTTGTCCATATTTTTGACATCATATCTTTATTTGCTGCTAAAATGGAAGAGCCTCAAATTGGCTTATCAGGTAAAGGGTTAATGTACCTAGAAAAAGTATCAACCCATGTTATCTGTCTGAGCAGGCTGACATGGGTTAAAAATTTTCACTATCCATGAAATTTCTGCATGACAAAGGACCATTCTAATCAGTGAGGCAGAGAGTTGTTAGACAAAATGCATTTCATAGATCTATAATTTTATGATGACATGCTTGTTACAGCAGAAAAAGTGTGGCTTAAGTGATGTTGTTAAATCTTAAAGAGGGTAGAAAAATATTGTGAGAATAGGACAAAATGCTGCTTACTAGCATTTTCTCATTTTCAAAGCATTTGCAGAAGACAAATTAAGAGTACATTGCAAAAGCCGTTGCTGGATACCCCCTTTACCCACAATGCTTTCCAAAGCTTAATTTCTGAGGGTCATTAAAACTTAGATCATTAGAGGGTAATCAAAGGCATTCCTGGAAAACCGTTTAACTCTTTACCACACAATCCCGACTTTTAACAACCGTGAGAAAGAAGCCTATACAAATCATCATGGGAAAAGGAGAAATTGCTGATAAACACCATTTTCTCCTTTTCCCACAATGTTTCCCCTTCCCATGACAAACTTCAATTTTTGAGCTATACTTATATTGTGGTCTGCAAATGCTTTCAATTTGGATCGGTCTACAATTTTGTCATTTGGTAAACAGTTAAACCCTTTCACTGGGTTAGGATTCATTTTTAAACCACCCCCCCACACACACACACACACACTTTTAGATAAAATCATACAGATTGCATGATGTCCTAATCATTCTGTTTATCCTGCATTCCTTCAACCAACTTCATAAGCCTACAGCTATCTTTACCGTGCCGCAGTAGGAACTTCGTCAATCATAGACAGAGTCAAGAACTGGGTAATTTGAGCCATTATGGAAATTTTCATCTGCAGATGCTTTCAATTTGGATAGGTGGTGTGCCTTGTGGCTAAGGGTTGAACTGTCAGCTCGTAGAGAGTACGATATTTTTGAAAATAAAATGCAAACATTGTCAGGTGATAACATTTTCTTTTTAAGAGTTGCACATCTAGCTTCTGATTCACATGTTTTTTTGTTGTTTATGAGTGCCTTTGTTTTCTGGTAGAAAGTTGTTTTCTGGTAGAAAGATGATTTTACGCATGATACTGACCTTGTTGTCATGGGAATGACCTGGTAGGTTTTCAAGGCCAGTTTACGATTTCTGCACACAGGGTCATTGTTAAACACCTGATTCATGATGTAGAACAGCTGTTCAATTCTCTGATCTTGTCGCAGATCCTCACCACCCTTCACGAGGAAGTGATAGTCTTTTTCATCATTGCCTCGTATTGTAATACGTTTTGGTTTTCTTATAGAAGTCATTACCTTAACCTGGAGCAGAAAAAACAGGCAATCTTAACCCATTACCACACAATCCCTACTTTTGACGACCCTGAAAAAAAAGCCTTTGGAAAACATTGTGGGAAAAGGAGAAAATGCTGGTAACCACAATGTTTTCTACTCTTCACAAAACAAATTTCAAATTTTCAGTCACTTTTATTTTGTCATCTGTAAATGCTTTTGATTTGGACAAACCTAAAAAAACGTTGTCGTTTGGTAAAGAGTTAAGATTTGTAATTCAGAGCAAATAAGCTTCTGAAAACATCATGGGTAATGGAATTGTTTGGATGACGTCTTCACCTTTTGAGACAAATCCCACTATTTTAGTGTCTGCAACATCAATATGAAAAAGTCAGGTGTGATGGCTGTTCAAAATACTAGTGGACTCGTGCTATATATACTGCTCAAAATTATATTTATTTGATTCTAGACCAAATGAGTGTACAATCTATATTTCATTGGTTTTAGAAAATATGGGGAATTTAAACATCTGTAAACTTACAACAGAAGCATTTATATATCCATAGAGATGAAGACCTGTCACAACCCATTTTTATGTGACACAGTGTCTGCTAAAATCTAGTATTTTTCAAAGTCAATTATTTAAGACTGTTGGAATCCCACGCCAGTATATTTTTTATATCATATTCAAGCTTGATATTGATCAACTGCAGAATGTTTAGACAAACAATCTTTTTAAGTCATGTTACTTTTATAAACATTCCAATGTTCGGTTAAATTGTATAGAAAGGCACCTTTGTTATACTTTATCCTAAAAATTGAAAAACATCTACCAGTCAACAAGTTGATGTCTCTCATAAATAAAACATTGATTTTGAATTAAAGAAGATATTTTAGGATGGCACGAGGTCTTTTGAAGAAGATCTTGTGTGCTGACATCAACAATATTATATATTCATTGAAACAATATCATATTGCATACAAATCAGCAGGACACTCTTTAGATTATGAGAACTTACAACTGCTGCCTTTAAAATTGTTTTCATGAGTGATAGTACTCTAAATAGGGACAATTAATGATAAAGCGAGTAAATCTGCCAATTCAACAAAATAGTTTATTTTGTATTTATGAAGGATATTACTAGACAACACTGTGAAAGAGTAAAGCTCTTAACCTTTTCCAAAATGACAAAATTCTAGACTCAACCAAATTGCAGTAAACAAAATTATTGCAAATTAAAAACAAAGTTGCTTTGAGAAGGGTAGAAAAGGAGATAATGCTGGTAACCAGCATTTTCTCCTTTTCCTATAATGTTTTCAAAGGGCTTCTTTCCCTGGATCATGAAAACCTGGGGTTGTTTGGGAAAGGATTAAGCAAAAGAACTCAATTCAATTTTTATATCCAGTTATGAAAAGTATAAATGTATATTAAGAAACCTCCCATGATTTGTCAGGCATGCGTGAACCTCGTTTGCATTCAGTTAAGCATTTAAGGCCTAGCAAATAACTGTACCAGGCCACCAGACTGGACGTAAGAAAGAGGCAGACAGTAGGTAATGAGTAGACAAACTAGCTGTGCCTACTGTACACATATACACCTACAAATCTTGAGTCACATGCACAACTACACATCACATAGATACATTGTGGCAAGTTCAAATTTATTCCATTGGAAAATGTATGAATAGTTGCGTAAATGAGAAATTTTAACTCACGGATGGATGGACGAACTGATTGGACAGACAGGCAGACAAACGGACAGACCAACAGATGGACAACCAGGGCCAAAACATAATTTAACCCTTTGTTTGTGTAAAAACTGCATATAAAGTTACCTTTTGATCAAATCCAGACACTTTCACATGATATTCTGGTAGTGGTTTGTTTAGTCCTGTGTACTGACCTGAAGAAGGCAACAAGGTATTTTTTCATTCATAATACAATAAAACATTTAACCCTTTACTCCATAGATACTCATTTCTACACATTGCTTGTAGGACCCTTTGAAAAACATTGTGGCAAAAGGTGAAATTGCTTGTTTCTATGCTTTCAAAAGGTGTCATTTACACATAAGAAACCCCTTCATCCTTGCTGTTATTTAGGTTCAATTAGAGATACCATAAAAATGGCTCAAGGGGTAAAGGGTTAAAAAGGTAGCCATTACAGTCCTATATCTTGTGTTCCTTGAATATTCTTCAACGTTAGGGCTCCAAATGAAAATAAGACCCAAATGAACAAAATATCAAGTTAAATTTTACTGAAAGTGTCTCAGCAGACCTGACAGTGTAGTTTTTGCAGTCTGATCTTGATCTACATTGGTTGCATTCACAACTATAGTTGTTAAAGGTGTCTTTAAGTATCAAAAGCATTTTCAAGACTTGTCCAAATTTCAAAATAACACAGTTCATGACTAACAACACTAACATTTTATCTTAAAAACATAAACTCATGTAGTTTACGAATCATTCACACAAGGGTTTTCGGAGTCAGCTGTAACCAACATCTCTTGCCTTTATCCCTTTTTGAATGAGTTAGTAAAAAACATTTCAAATAGAGAAACCTTTTTTCCCACTAGCTCCTTTGACAAATTCAAACATATTAAGAAAATGGTGCATTAGGTCAATATCATACCTGGCATCTCTAGACTCCGACCATGGGTGTTAGGGCTGAATTCCGACATCCACTTAGAATAGTTAGACAGCATGTCAGGAGGTTTTAAAGACTTTTTGATTTCATCCGAACACAAATTAAGCAAGTGCATCCTGGCATTATTAAATTCCTGAAAACAAAAATGAAACAAGAGGACAATGATGGTACTATATCGCTCACCTGAGTACCAAGCAGCAAAGGTCTAAAATAAAGATAAATACCAAATCAGTAAATTGTAAATTGGCTTGAGACTTTGAAGTTCCAAGAAATACTGTAAAAATGAAGATCAAAGTGGAATTTGAAGTCAAGCTATACAATCCCAATCCACACAGGACTGACATATTGTTAAAGTGCATGTAAAGTGAATCAAGGAGATCATTGATGCTCAAGCGCTTGACAATTGCATCTTGTACATTCAGTGTAGAAAGAGCAAATCAGGCTGTCACAATTCAAACATCATTAATAACCAAAACAATGCCAATGAAGAAAAGGTACTTCTGATTTGAAATCTGTATAAAAGTGTGTAATATTATAAAAACTGAATGAAATCATCATAAAAGAAAAAAAAAAACCTTGCACATCCTATAAACATAAATAATTTTTTTCTCCTCATCTGAAATTAAAAGCCATATTATACATGTACAAAACTGTCACCTTACTTTCCAGACACCCTGTATAAGAACCAGTTCTCTGTTCAAAATTGGTATTCAGTTCAAAGCCAATTATAAAATTTATGATTCTTTAGCATGTAAGTTTACCTTCAAGGACATGTTTTGTAGTTTTTCCCCATTTTTGCCAAGCTTTTTGTCAAATTCAGCTTTAACTTTCTGAAAAATACAACAGAATCAACAGACAGTAATTCCTAAATATTTTGGTGAAATTTGGAAATGTATTTCCATGATCAATTATACCAGACAAGTCATCACAAAAGTATGGATCCTAACAACCAGTATACAGTAGTCAAACAATCAACTGAATCATGGAACAGAATTGTCATTGGAAATGCAGAAAATTTACAAACACAAAAAAAAAACTTCAACTTATTTCAATCTGTGCAGGCTGACATAGGTTGATACTTTTTGCTGATGCATTTAACCCTTTACCAAACGACAAAATTTAGACTGGTCCGAATTGATAGCACATGCAGACGACAAAATAGACGTAACTCAAAAACTGAAATTTGTTTTGGGAAGGGTAGAAAACATTGTCGGAAAAGGAGGAAATGCTGGTTACCAGCATTCTCTTCTTTTCCAACAATGTTTTCAAAAGCTTTCCTTCTCAGGGTCATTAAAAGTGGGGATTATGTGGTAAAGAGTTAACTCAGTCTTGACAAAAGTCAAACTCTTAACCCTTTACCACACAGCAAAATTTTAGAATTTCAATCCAAATTGAAAGCATTTGCAGATGACAATTTCAAAGTGGCTGAAATGGTGCAATTTTTCTTTGATATGGTAGAAAACTTTGTGGAAAAGGGAGAAAATGCTGGTTACCAGCATCTTCTCCTTTTCCCTCAATGTTTTCAAAAGGCTTCTTCTTCAGGGTCATCAACAGTCATCATTGTGTGGTAATGGGTTAAGCAAAAATAATCAAATTCATATTCGACTGGTCAGTAAACTGTAGATGAAGTGTAAATTTTGAAATAGCCAAGGTTACCTTAAGCTACAAGGTCTATCATTTATGTTAGCTGGGACTTTTCCCCAAAATTATGTTCATGATAACAAAATCTAAACCCTTCAAAGTATGCCCCATTTACTTTCACACACTTTTGAAAGATGTTCTAAAATGGTACACCCAGATTTTTTTAAGAGATATTTCATGTCCCATGGCAGATTTATGTGCCAACTGTCATGCAGCGATATGCTGCAGTGCATGGTCTGCATTTCTAATAGAAGTGTGAGAACTTTTCTCTATAAAAGTTCCCTGTTACAAGACTTTTTGAACGTGGTATTTGAAGAAAAGGGCCTTTTGAAACAACAAAAATCTCATATTACATGCAATTTGAGGTCTTTTTTTGGCAACCACTCATACATTTTTCACCATCAGAAATAATTCAAACTTTATTTCTAGGCTTAGAATCCCATTCAAATTAATAGATCCAGGTTCTATCACCTATAATTATTATTTCAAAACCACATGGATCACATTAATCATACTTTTTGATTACATGTGATGTCAGCCTAATCCTACATGTTTCTTTTCATCTGGGAGGGCATGAGGGACCTGGTAAGGTAAGACTTCACATAATATCCTTCCAAAGCCCTACGATACTTTCAAACACTACAACTGTGGAAACATTATCAACAGTGGGAGGAATGAATTCATTGGCAATGACTATTATTGATTCTAAGAAAGAAATTGGCTTAACTCTTTACCACACAACAAAATTTTAGACTGGTTCAAATTGAAAGCATTTGCAGACGACAAAATAAAAGTTACTGAAAATTTGAAATTTGTTTCATGAAAAATAGAAAATATTGTGGGAAATGGAGAAAATGCTGGTTACCAGCATTTTCTCCTTTTCCCACAATGTTTTCTTCAAGCTTCTTTCTCAGGAGCATCAAAAGTCGTCGTTGTGGGGGAAAGGGTTCACTGGGGAATCAAAACAGTGAACCCTTAGTATATAATCCTGTACACTATCAACTGTGCTAGCCATCTAGTATCTACCTCTTTACCAGACAACAAAAAATTAGACTGGTCCAAATTGAAAGGATTTGCAGACAACAAATTCAATGTAACTGAAATGATGATTTTAGTTTTGGATAGGGAAGAAAACATTGTGGGAAAAGGAGAACATGTTGATAACTAGCATTTTCTCCTTTTCCCTTCATGTTTTTAAAAGCTTTCTCCCACAGGGTTGTTAAAACTTGAGATTGTGTGGTAATGGGTTATTCATAGTACTTCTTTCAATATCAAACTGCTTATATTGACCATATTTCTAACAAACTGCTAAATTATCTTGATAATTTTGTCATCAATACCCATTTATCTTTACAGTCTTTACAAAAAAACAACTACATATAATATGATGAAACATGATGAGATTTTCATGTCATAGAAAGAACTCTACCAACATCTGCAAATTTCTTGGCGTAACTTCCAATGTCTAGAACAGAATCAGACATCAAGACACTTTTCTCTTCATCATCAATATTCTGACCACCCCCTTTGCTTGACTGTGACCTCTGTAACAGAAAGACAAAAGGACAAAAGATATACAGATTAACACAACATCTAGAAAAGACAATTGTTTCATTCATACTTTACTCTTATACCTTTACCAAACAACAAAATTTTTTACTAAACTACCCCCCACCCCCAAAAGAACATTTCAGTGAAACTTATTTCAAAATCTGACTAGCATTTTCAAAGGAGTAGACTTTTAAAGAGTTGCTCAGAAAATTCCATTTGGATGCCATGGCAACCAGAGTTTTTGATGGAGTCAAATTCTTTGAACACTATTGAAAGAGGACCTTCCAGGGAACATTCTAGCCAAGTTTGGTCTAAATTTGCAGTTTAGGAGATGTTGTAAGAATTGTTGACACCTCTGGAAACATAGTGCCCCCCCCACACACCACCACCACTGATAACGCTGTGATCCTTAAAGTTTCCCTTTACCATGTGTGCTCAGGTGAGCTACAAACAAACAAACAAACAAAAGGCATCTTTTACATTTGAGTAGACAAAACTTGCAACTAGTGTAACAAATTGTACCAACCTGACTTGATTTGGAGTTTCCTTCTTCCTCTCTGTTTTTATAATCCAGTAATTTCCAGTGGAGCTCTTTATATTTTGATCCAATTTTAGCCCTCTCACCATTCTCCATTAAATTTGATATATCCTCAAACAAATCCTACAATAGTAAATTAAAACTTGAAAAAATTAATCAATTAAAACTATCTTATAACAGTGGTATAATACCTGTAACATGTACAGAATTTCCTCCAGCAGATGTTCAACTCTGCACCAAACAACTAAATTTGAGACTAGTCCTAACTCTTTACCAAACAATCCCCCCTTTTGACGACCCTGAGAAAGAAGCCTTCTGGAAAACATTGTGGGAAAAGGAGAAAATGCTGGTAACCAGCATTTTCTCCTTTTTCCCACACTGTTTTCTACCCTTCACAAAACAAATTTCAAATTTTCAGTCACTTTTATTTTGTCGTCTGCAAATGCTTTTAATTTGGACAAATCTAGAATTTTGTAATTTGGTAATGAGTTAATTGATAGCATTTGCAGACGACATATCAAATATGGCTGAAATGATGGTTATTGCCTGTGAAAATGTAGAAAACCTTGAGGGAAAAAGAAAAAATGCTGGTTACCAGCATTTTCACTTTTTCCCTCAATGTTTTCAAAAGACTATTTCCTCCGGGTCATTTAAACTCAGGATTATGAGATAAAGAGTTAAACCTTTATGCATTATGACTACAAAATATTCTAGTTCAAAAAGGACCATTCTTTAGTCACTATTAGCAAATATAAGAAAGTTTCTTACAGATCTTAGCTCTGGATTTAAGTTTTAAAAAGGTTTCAGTAAGATGACAGCAAGAAACCAGCATTTTCTTCCTTCTCTATTGAAGACAACAAGCAATTTTGTTGAAATGATATCCCCCGTCGAAAAAAAAAAAAACTTTTCAAAAATTTACGCCAAGGCCTAACTCAAAATCACTCCCAGTCATCCATCTTGAATCAAATAAAAAAAAAAAAAAAAATTAAGTTGGTGAAAAAGGTTACTGTACACAAATATAAAAGTTCATGAAATTCTGTCAAATGGTATTAAAGATATTGTCCTGGACAGACACATGGATGGATGGATGGACAGACAGACAATGCTAAAAATATATCTTTGGCAGGCGATAAAAACCATTATTTGAGCCACTATTATTTTGTCATCAGCAAATTGCTTTCAATTTAGTGTGGTCAAATTTTTTCTGTTTCATACAGAAGAAAAGGCTATAAAATCTTATCTCGCCTTAAATGACAGATATTTCATTTAAAATTGAGAGCCTTGATCTGATTGCAAAACACATTACTAAAATAAAATACCTTGAAATCCTGGTCTGGTTGTGAAAAGCACTCCAATGCTGCCATGAATTTTGTAGGTAGAGGTAACTTATCTGGACCCAATAATGAGTTCAATCTGAAAATAAGACACAGCTCAACTATCTTGTAGATGACAAAATTTCATACTTGTTTTATTTCATAACACACACAACCAATTTCAATGTGGATTAATTATTGGAATGGGCCTTTGAATGGGTAGAAATTGTTGGAAAAGGAGAAAAAGCTGGCTACAAGCATTTCCTCCTTTACCCAAACTGCTTTCTTCTTCAGGATTATTATAACATGGGATTTAGTGGTAAAGGGACAAAAGGGACAAGCTAGGTTAGGTCAGGGTTTTCCATGACCCACTAATCGTGTCATAGAAGCAATTTTAATTCACATGACCCCCAAAATAAGTGACAGTGCATCATCGGTGACGCAACTTTTCAGAATCTAAATCATTGAATAATGCATCATAAATTCCAATCTGTTCTTGCTTAAGTGTCAGACGAACACAGCTCTTTTTTTAATTAAAGACTTTATTTTAGATGAAAGAGGTTTTCCAGTAATTTATTTATAGAACAAAGCTGGTTTACGCATTGTTGCCATAAATTATAATGGACATGTGTTGTAAATATGGGCCCAGTCAAAGTCTTGGTTGGGTTCTCTGTGTTTCAGAACATATTTTATACCACTTCCAGTATATAAAAGTACACATTACCAGTCTGTGCTGTTCATGGAAAATAATGTAACGACGAAGAAAACTGTACCATTCTTCTATCGTCTGCTTCCTACAAATGTCGATCAAGCCACGTCAAGCAGCAATTTGGACGAAAATGTTTGGTCTATCAAAAAATGAAATCAAATTTTCCTTCAGAAATGACTGACTGACTTTTCTATCTTGGAGTTTAAAGGTGAAATGCATTGTAAATCAAGCTTAAAGTTGATGACGAAGAGATCCATTTCTTGACCCCCTAATTTAACGAAATGACCCTCAACTTATGAGTAAGGGGGTCACAGTGACACCATATTTTTAAAGCCGAGGGAAAACCCTGGTTTGGACCAAACAAAAAACAAGTGAAAGTTACACAATGGAGAATATTTGTTATCATAATAATAAATATGTACATTTTCTTGACCTTTTACTATACAATCCCATGTTTAATGACCCTTTGCAAAAAAAAACTTTTAAAAACATTGTGGGAGAGGAGAAAATGCTGGTAACCAGCATTTTCTCCTTTTCCCACAATGTTTTCCACCCTTCCAACAACAAGTTTCAATTTTTCAACCACTTTATACTGTCATCTGCATATATGCTTTCAATTTGGGCCGGTTGTTTGGTAAAGAGCAAGGAAATTTTTTACTGCAAATCAGGTAAATGCATACTATAACCATATAAAAGCTGACCTGCATCAAGCAAGTGTAAAAAGAAATGGTCCATAGTGTGACAAAAAGCGAGTTTATTTGGTCTTCATGCAGCATTATATAAAGCAAGTAATCATATAAATATGGAACCTTAAATTCCAATTTTTCTATTATTTAACCCTTTACCACAAGGTAAAATTTTAGACCTATCCAAATTGAAAGCATTTGAAGACAGCAATTTCATAGTGGCTCAAATGGGACAATTTTCTTTTGATCGGGTAGAAAACTTTGTGGGAAAGGGAGAAAATGCTGGTTTTCAAAAGGCCTATTCTTTAGGGTTGTTAAAAGGCATCACTGTGTGGTAAAGGGTTAAGCAATGAACAAGCACAGTCCTTCCAAATGTAGGAAAGTTTTGATCATGGTCAGCCTAGGTGAACTGCTTCCTTAGGCTGACTTGGGTCTATGCTTTTTTGCAGATGAATTAACCCTTTACTACATAGATACTCATTTCTATGCACTGTTTGTAGGAGCCTTTTGAAAACATTGTGGCAAAAGGTGAAATTGCTTGTGAGGAGCAATTTCACCTTTTGTCACAATGTTTTCTATCCTATCAAAAGATGTCACATACACATAAGAAACGGCTTCATCCTTGCTGTTATTTAGGGTCAATTAGAGATACAATAGATATGCCTTATGGGGTAAAGGGTTAAACCCCCTTGTCAAAAAGCATGACTCATATACGTGTACATCATGCGCATGTGTATACTAAATATCACAAGACCTACTTTTCTACCATGGCCTCATTCCTCTTGTCTGTTTCCGAGCGGCCAAAGCTATAACCATCCTGACTAAGTTTAAATGGATAAACAACAGCCTGTGAAATATGAAGAAAAAAAAATACAATAAAAACAGAGTACCGTACACTGTTTTAAACATTCAAACTGTTTAATTAATGAAAATGATAAAAAGTTAGGATGTGTCCTACCTTGCACATAAATAAAAGATGAAACATATGTACAGTCTTTGTAAAAATCTGAAAGGCATGACTACAACAAAGATCTTAAATATAGGCCTAGTGAGCTTTGGGGGAAAATGGGAAAATGATAGTACTCAGCTGTTTTTTTTTCTCTCTTTTTTTTTCACAGTGTTTTTCTTTTCTTTCAAAGACTATTTGCAACATTATGTCAGGTCTGATTTGATGTCTGCAACAATGCAATACTTTCAATGTCACTGGTAAATAGTTAACTCTTTAACATATGACACAAGTTTAGCCTTGTCCATATAGAAAGCTAGACAGCATCTGCATATAACTAATTCCAATGTCAAATTTTGGCTCAAATTTTGGGGTTTGTATATAAAAGGGTAGAAATTTTGTAAGTTGTAAGTTTGAAATAATAAAAATGCTGGCAGTTTCTTTTTTCCTTTATAATTTCAGAGGCCTTCTCTATCCAGAATGTTTAAATTTGGGATTCTTGGGTTAACCGTTTACCACACAATCCTGAGTTTTAATGACCTTTTAGGATAACGTTTTGAGAACTGTGTGGGAAAAAGAGAAAATGCTGGTAACCAGCATTTTCTCCTTTTCCTACAATGTTTTCTACCATTTCAGACACAATTTTGACCATTTGAGCCAAATTTGATTTGTCTTCTGAAGATGGTTTGAATTTAGACAAGTCTACAGTTTTGCTGAGTGAAAAAGAGTTAAAGGTTAACAAAGGCTATTTTGACTACAACTACATATCTGCACACACAATACACTTACCTGGGGGTACAGCAATGTGATATCTTCCACTATTCCATGTACAGCTACAGCCTCTTTCTTGTCCAGGATGGCAAACAGCTGACTTGTCCACAGCAAAAATAACCATGATGGCACCTCTTTACTCTATCCAAAAAGGGAAATAATTGTCTAGTTTGAAAAGAATCTTTACACTACCTCTCTCAACAAAAATTTCAACTGAAATAACAGTAAAGTTCAAAATCCATGTCTTGCCTTTGTCTCACTCCACCAGCAGTAGATCAGGGCTTTGCAGTATCTTGCCAAAGGAAATTAATAAAATAATAGCATCAAACAGGTAACAAATAATGAATTTCCTGATCATATGTGAAACACTTTTAACCACAGAGCCACAAAGGGAATCATTTAGGGTGAGAACCTTCAATTGTCACAAGATGTTGCAGAACAGCTATAAGATTTCAGGGCTTAACCCTTTCCCAAACAAGCCCTTGTCTTAACTTGTCTGCAGTTAGTCTTTTGAAAACACTGTGGGAAAAGGAGAAATTGCTCGTAATGAGCAATTTCTCTTTTTCCAACAGTGTTTTCTGCCTGTTCAGATAATTTTCTGGCATTGTTATGAAAGTTAAAATTGTCATCTGCAAACTCTTTCAGTCTAAAATTTGTTATTTGGGAAAGGGTTAAAGAAATACACTTGTAAATGGATTTACATGAATACTCTGCCTCATAATTGCACATAATTGTTATAAAGTTACAAATCTTACCCTTTTCACCACACTTTCTCAAGTTTAACCATCTTAACCCATTACCACACAATCCCTCCTTTTGACGCCCCTGAGAAAGAAGCCTTTTGAAAACACTGTGGGAAAAGGAGAAAATGCTGGTAACCAGCATTTTCTCCTTTTCCCACAGTGTTTTCTACCCTTCCCAGATCAAATTTCAATTTTTCAGTCAGCTTTATTTTGTCATCTGCAAATGCTTTCAATTTGAATCAGTCTAAAATTTTGTAGTGTGGTAAAGAGTTAAGGAAAAAAGCCTTTAAAAACATTATATATAGGAAAAGGAAAAATGGTGGTAACCAGCGTTTTCTTCTTTCTCTAAAATGTTTCCTACCCTTCCAAAGGTAAAGTTTTTGAGTAAGGTTTAATTCGTTGTCAGCATACACCTTTGATTTAGACGAGCCTACAGCTCTAACTTTCAGAAAAAAGTTAAGAAGAGATCAAAATATTGCACAACTGTACCTTCCTTTGCATAGAATATCTCACAAAGTGACAAATGGTGTAGATTCAGACAATATGGTTTACAGAGTATTAGACTTGTGCAACATGCAATTACTGGAAGACAACTAATTAAATGTACCTCAAATGAGCGAATCTGTTGTGATCAAAAGAAAAAATTACCGAAAAAGATGAAATGATATTTACCAGCATTTTATGCTTTTTCTACTATATTTTCATAAGCTTTCTTCCTCAAGGTAGATACAACAAGGATTTTAAGTATTTACCACACATTCCCAAAGCATTGTGGGAAAAGGAGAAAATTTCTTAAGGAGAAAATGTTGCTGGTAACTAGCAATTTTTTCTACCCTTCCAAAATCAAATCTCAATTTTTTGTTACATTTATTTTGTCATATGCAAATGCTTTCCATTTGGACTAGTCCAAAATTTTGTTGTTTGGTAAATAGTTAACTCTTTACCACACAATCCCAACTTTCGAAAATCCTGAGATGGAAGCCTTTAGAAAACATTGTGGGAAAAGGAGAAAATGCTGGTAACCAGTATTTTCTTCTTTTCCCATAATGTTTTCTACCTTTCCCAAAAGAAATTTCAATTTTTTAGTCTTATTCATTTTGTCGTCAATTTGCACCAGGCTATTATCTTGTCGTTTGGTAAAGAGTAAACAACCTTTTCAAGAAAAGCTAACAGAAAGACTGAGAGATAAAAAGGACAGCTTCACAACATCAAGATCTCACCTTTTTGATAAAAGTTGGGGTGGTGTCAGGATACAGCTCAACAATCTGTAGTAACCTTGGAAATCTTTGTCTAGCTTCCCCAGAATTCAGCTTTATGGCTTTCAGCAAACAAATTGTAACAGTCTCAGGAAACTGCTTTATGCATGCACTGTTTATCTTTAACTCTTCTGATAATGGGTATTAAAATAGAGATAAATATGGCAAAATTAATTATATGTAGTGCTTTACTCTTTACCAAATGACAAAATTTTAGACAAGTCCAAATTGAAAGCATTTGCAGACAAAGAAATAAATGTTGTTGAAAAATTGAAATTTGGAGTTTGAAGGGTAGAATACATTGTGGGAAAATCAAAAAATGATGGTTACCATCATTTTCTCCTTTTCCCACAATGTTTTCAAAAGGCTTCTTCCTCAGGGTCGTCAAAAGTCAGAATTGTGTGGTAAAGGGTTAACTCTTTACAACAAAATTTCAGACTAGTCCAAATTCAAAGCATTTGCAGATGGAAAACCAAAAGTTGCAAATATTAGGAGCTTGTTATGAAAAGGAAAGAAAAAAAGGATTTTTACCAGCCTTTTTTCATTTTCCTACAATGCTTTCCAAAATTTTTTTTCATGCAGAAGTTAAGACAAAGGATTGTGTGGTATAGGGTAAATAAGTTCCTATAGAATGGTCAGGAACTAATATCATATTCATGAACTCTACAACCCTTTACTCAATAATTCAAAGTTTAAATGACCTTAAGGAGGAATGTTTTTGAAAACAATGTGGGAAAAGTAGAAACTGCTGGTAACAAGCACTCTCTTCTATCTGTAAATGTTTTCTGCGCTTTCAAAGACAAATTCAATCATTTATGCCACATTTTAAATTTTACTATCGTACCTACAAATGCTTGAATTTAGAATGGTCTAGATTGTTGTCATGCTGTAAACTGTTAACCCTTTACCACACAATGACGACTTTTAACACCCCTGAAAGAGAAAGCTTTTGAAATCATTGTAAGAAAATGGAGAAAATGCTGGTTACCAGCATTTTCTCCTTTTCCCACAATGTTTTCCACCCTGTCTAAGAAAAATCATGTCATATGAGCCACAATGAAATTGTCATTAGCATAATTATGCTTTCAGTTTGGACAGGTCTAAAATTTTATTGTGTGTTACAAGTTTAACATACACTCAAACATCATCAAAACTACATATAAAGCTTAAGAAAGCTCTTTCAGAATGTTTCACATCTGATGTCATTTTGAACAATAAGATTACCCATACAGTGTCAAATAAACCCAAGAGACATTTTCAGTCAAGAAACACAACCCAAATCTGTGCAATTCCAAGGTTCCCTTGGCCTAAAGTGATTCAACAAAGCAGGCAGAGTAAATCGGAGATCAGACGATACAATTTGTGCAGTATCATCTTGATCTACATAGAACACAAATACAGTTCTAGTCAAATAAGGAGATTAATCTTAATGTAAATACATGATTTTTATGGCATTACCTTGGACAGGTTTAAAAATACTGTAGGAACAGGTGTCATCACTTGTTTTAGACAATCACTATTTTAAAAAGTGTTTAAAATGTATCTTTTCTTTCTATAATTGTTCCTGCTGGGTCTAAAATAGCCAGTGTAGTAAAATGTTGAATGCAGATCGCAGAATGCAAAAGGGCAGGAAACAAAGTTGGAATTATTGGGCAGAAGAATTAATAAAAACTATTGCATAAACATCATGAAAAATATATACACTTATCCTACCGTCTTCCTTCAGACGTAAAATGTTGTCACAATATTTTGCTGTAGCTAGGTAAGCCTCTTCTAAGCCATATTGGACTGGTCCTTTCATGCTAGGTACATCTTCTGTGCTTATGGATGCTTTCATCTTTTGAAACCCATCTTGAATCAGCTGTTCTGTTATCTGATATCATCACATAAGGAATAGTCAAATACTGTGAACCTAGAATTTGTGCACTTTCACCTTGTACCTTTACCCTACTTCAAACTAGACGAGAATTTTATGACTACATGCCTGTATAGTAAAAATGAATCTAATCCAAAATTACTTCCCAAAAACATACCAAAACAGAAATCAGAATTATGCATGATATTGGGACTACTGGCCCTAACGCACTCATCTGTCAGAGTAAGGCAATATTAAATACATAGAGTTAAAAGAGATCCCAGTGGTTTTGATACTAAACAAATACAAAATATATTCAGTATACACATTTTTCTCTCAATGTAACATTTGTCTTTTTTACTCTACTAGACATGAATGCAGCCCCAACTTTCATGAGAATTTGACTGCAATGAGGCCCCTATAGTGCACTAGGGTTTTTCTGAAATTTGTCCGAGTAACCTACTTTATGACCTGATGTGACCCATTTCTGATTTGTCTATGATAAATCATCTAGGCATACGTTCTATCCAACCATCTGAGTATTAGACTACAAAATGTAGCCTCTAGAGTGTGTAACATACAGGACATTATGAGATTTACACTCTCTTATACCATATCTCCTCTGGCATTCAGAAAAATGGAGTATAAAGACAGTGTGACAAAAGTGAGAATTACAAAATTTACTAAAGAGACTTACTTCTTGCTTTTGAAATCTTTTTATTCCTGTAAGTTCAAGTAGCTTTTGGCCTATTTTTTTCCCATCCAGACTCTTTGAATCAAAGCTTTGTAAGCCAAGAGCTATCAACTCTAAAGCATGGCCACTTAAAACATGGTGTCTTCTACCAAGAGCTGGGCTTGAAGCAAGGTTTTCTGTTTCTTCGATCTTACCTTCAAGACAAAATCATCAAGATATAACAATTTGTTGTGACACTATCATTGAACTCTTTACCAGACAACACAATTTTAGCCTTGTCCAAATTGAAAGCATTTGCAGATGACAATTTCAGTGTGGCTGAAATTGAGTAATTTTTCTTTGATAGAGTAGAAAACATTGTGGGAAAAGGAGAAAATGCTGGTTACTAGCATTTTCTTCTTTTCCCACAATGTTTTCAAAAGGCTTCTTTTCTAGGAGCGTCAAAAGTCGGCATCGTGTGATAGGGTCAATATACTTGAAAACATTTTATGAAAAGGAAAAAAAAATGACAGTAACCAGCATTCTCTTTTTTTCCAACATTTTTTTTTGAAGCCATCTTGGCCTGGGTTGTTAACACCTGTGACTGTACTGTAAAGGTTTAACCCATTACCACTCAATCCCTACTTTTGATGCCCCTGAGAAAGAAGCCTTTTGAAAACACTGTAGGAAAAGGAGAAAATGCTGGTAACCAGCATTTTCTCCTTTTCCCACAATGTTTTCTACCCTTCACAAAACAAATTTCAAATTTTCAGTCACTTTTATTTTGTCGTCTGCAAATGCTTTCAATTTGGACCAGTCTAAAATATTGTCGTTTGGTAATGGGTTAAACAAGCAATTTCGTTGAAATGATATCCCCGGCGAAAAAGACCTTTTTTGATACAAACGTATAGGAGGTATTCTGTTTTGCATGTACATGTGGCCTTTTTGTTATTGGTCCATGATGAAATTATACATTAAGCTCCCTTGTTCCATGGCACAGGATTTCATTACATAAAAAAAATATAAAAGAGGTCCGTAACAGGATTATACATTAAGTATCCTTTTGGCAGAACTTGGCATTTCATAAAAGTTGGAGATACACTGACAAAAAATTAAATTTGACATAAAGTCCCCTTTTTCCATGATATATTGATAAATTGCAAAACCCTCACAACATGTGCTAGGTCGCATGATCTGTGAAAGTCTTGTCCAAATCTGTAGAGATATGTCCAGTAATTAAAGAGATACAGGTGAAAAATAAAATAATAACATGAAGCCCCCCTATTCCATGATGCAGCTACAAATCCCAAAACCTTGACAATATGGCGTAGGTCACATGATCATGTGAAAATTCCATCCAAATCTGCCAAGAAATGTGGGAGGTGTTGTGTTAGGTCACATGATAATGTAAAAATTCCATTCAAATCTACCCAAAAATGTGGGAGGAGTTGCCTTCACAAGAAATAGAATAAAATAAAACATGAAGTCCCCTTTTTTCATGACGCAGCCACAAATTGCAAAACCTTGAGAATATGCGATAGCTCAGATGATAAGAAACATTCTGTGAAAATTCCATTGAATTCTGTCAAGAAATATGGGACGAGTTGCATTCACAAGAAATAAAATGAAATAAAACATGAAGCCCCCTTTTTTCATGACGCAGCTACAAATCGTAAAACCTTGAGAATATGCGGTAAGTCAAATGATGAGAAACATTCTGTGAAATTAATTTCAATTCTGTCAAGAAATATGGGACTAGTTGCATTCACAAGAAATAAAATAAAATAAAACATGAAGTCCCCTTTTTTCATGACGCAGGTACAAATCACAAAATGCACAATATGCAAGAGGTGACATGACAAGAAATATTCTGTCAAAATTCTATTCAATTCCTTCAAGAAATGTGGAATGAGTTGCCTTCAAAAGAAATGGAATGAAATATAACATGAAACCCCCTTTTTCCATGACACCTTATAAAAAAACAAGGGCAAATAACTGTGGTGTTGCACGGTCAAAGTAGGTGAAACTTTTTTTCCTGCATTTCCTAATGGAGGTTGGCAGATGTGACAAGTTCCATGTAAAAAATTTGTATAGTTTTGAAGAGAAGACTCCAAACATTAAAAGTGTACTAAAGTGTAACTTAAGTGAAACTTAAAATCGCTCTCAGTCGGCCATTTTGCATCGAATCAAAAAAACAAAAAAAGTGTCTCTGGAGAATGGGTCATTGTACATGTGCATAAAGTTTCACGAAATTCCGTCCAATGGTATTGGAGATATTTGCCAGGACGGACGCACGGACGGACGGAAGGACGGACGGACAACGCTAAAACTATATCCCTCCGCCTATGGCGGGGGATAACAACTAAAAACATTGTCCCATACCTAGCTGATCTAAAGTCGTAAGAATGCTGTTTAAAGTTTCCTCTGTCCATCCATTCAGGGAGGACTGTGACTTCTTGTGATGTGTGCTGGCATAAAGATGGGTCCATTCACATAGTAGATCTTCACTGTCAGATCTCTTACACATCTATAAGTATAATATTGTATAGCTATTACCCTTTTACTTTACAACCCTGTGTGTTAACAGCACTGAGAAAAAATGCTTTAAAAATACCATGCGAAAAAGAGAAAACACAAGCAACAAGCATGCTTTCTTTTTCCAACCAAAGACAAATTTCATAAATTGCACAAAATTTTATCTATTTATAGCAAATATTTTCAATGTGGAGGTATCCAAACTTCCATCATCTGGTAAAGGATTCAGGTGGAATATTACCATAACATAATATCTAATATTCAAAAGCCTTTAGATTCCAAGCATATCGTGGAAAAAGGAAAAATGCCTATACATGTATTAATGGTATTTGCCTGTGATAGGAATGAAGAAGTGTAGAAAGAGGCACATTACAAAAAAATCTTGCTTGTCTTAATCCTTACATATCCTTATTGCGGGTATAAACACACTTGTACATAACACAGCTGTAGGCAATTCTCTTTCATCTTCTCTGAGGCCCTTTTATAAACAATATGATAGACAGAGGATTTGCACTTTACCTTTTACCATACAACCTATTGTTCTAAAGACCCTGAAAAAAAAGGCCTTTGAAAACATGGGTAATAGAAAAAATGCTGGTAACCAGTATTTTCTCCAGTTGTAGCCCTTTTCTTTAGGGTTGATAAAGCACAAATTGTTTGGTCATGGATTAACCCATTACCACACAATCCCTACTTTTGACAACCCTGAGAAAGAAGCCTTTAGAAAACATTGTGGGAAAAGGTGAAAATGCTGGTAACCAGCATTTTCTCCTTTTCCCACAAAGTTTTCTACCTTATCAATAAACAATTGTACCATTTGAGCCACACTGAAATTGTTGTCTGCAAATGCTTTCAATTTGGAGAGGGCTAAAATTTTGTTGTCTGGTAAAGGGTTAAAATATCAAAGTTGTTCATGATGACTACGAGGCAGAAAATGACAGGGCTAAGACAATATCTTGACATTTTCTTGGAAAACAACCAAGCTAAAAATGATTAAAACAAAGTTTCAGTTATACAAAAAACAAAAGAACTAGTATCATACTGAATGAGTTTCTTTTAGAATCCTCAAAGTCAGAGTGTAGTTGTTTTGTTCTTTACAGCTCTCTGCCATCTTCAGTTTCAGCCTCAATTTAGTGTCCATAAACATATCCTCTTCCTCCATGGAGTCTTGAGAATTGGCTTGACTTAGGAGTTTGCCACTTATATGATCCATGAACACAGACCTTTATAAACAGATGGTATGTATAACTTTCCAATAAAAGTGTTTTCACTAGCCTAAAGAGCTAAATAAGATAGCACTGCAGTTCAAGGCAGCTGATTTTACTTTACAATCTCGAAAAGGAGATCACTTATGTCTAAAAACAATTATCTGTTTATCATATGACAAAAGTGTAGACTCTAATCCAGATTGAGAGCATTGGTTGAGTAAAGTCAAACATGGCTCTAATGACAGAATTTGTCTTTGGTAGGATTGAAAGCATTGTGGGGAAAACAAGGAAAATACTGGTTACCAGTATTTTCTCCTTTTCCTGCAATGTTTTCAAAAGGTTTCTTTCTCAGTCATTAACTCTTTATCAAGTGACAAAATTCTAGACTTGTACAAATTCAAAGTACTTGCAGACAAGAAAGTATAGGGGACTCAAAAATTTAAATTTGTTTTTGGAAGGGTAGAAAACATTGTGGGAAAAGGAGAAAATGTTGGTTACCAGCACTTTCTCCTTTTCCCACAATGTTTTCAAAAGGTTCTCAATCAGGGCTGTGAAAACAAGGGATTATTTGGTAAAGGGTTAAATCTTGAGATCATGTGAAAAAGGGCTAACTGACATTGAAGGTGAATGTTTCATGTTTCTATAGCTGTCTTTTATAACTTGGTTGCTTTTGTAAAGTGTGAAAATCAACAAAATCTTTTATCTTCATGCTATACTACCAGTAAAGGAGGTATTTCTGATAAAAAAAAAACAGATTTGGCTAACAATACCTATATTTACATTGATGAGGTTCTTAAGAATGAAGTCCTTAACAAAGAAACAAATGAACAAATGCATGGCAGAAATGAGGGACCAGGCATGACTCAAAGCCTTATTAGGCAGAAAGTCCATTTTTAGACAACAAATGAAATTAATGGCACAATGGCTAATCCTGCACAAGCCCCCATCTTATGAACAAAGTCTGTAACAAAGAAACAAATGAACAAATGCACGGCAGAAATAAAAAACCAGGCAGGATTTGAACCCTAGAAGGCCCAGACGAAAGACCAATACCTTAACCACTGAGATTAAGAGATATCTCCCCAATGCAGTTGTTAGGTATTGTATTTAAGATCAGAAAAAAAACAAGTCATGAAGGAGTGATATGTTCAACTCATTTGACATGCAGTCTTCTGTTTAAATCATATCTGAAAACACATCAATCTTCGTACCCTAAGAAAATGTTTTTTGAAAAATTTTGTGTTATGACAAATAAATTTAAACTAAACTCTTTACAAAAAGCTGTTTGGCTCTAACTCTGTGCTCTTTCTTTAAAACACAGAAAAAATAATATGGGGAAAGGAGGAAAATGCTGGTCACCAAGACTTTATTATTTCACAATCATCTTCAAAAAAAAGTTTTTCTGGGCCATTAAACATATGATTATGGTAGAGAATTAACCTGTTAGTGATGACCTCATCCCAAATGTTCACAGGATCTGTCAGTAGATGCGGAGTTCTCTTGTTCCACGAGCGAACAAGTCTCTGAGCTGGTTCCATGGACTGAAAATTTTCTGAAATATGGAAATTAAAATCATCAATCACCACAAAAAATTCATAATGACCTTTTCTATAAATTGTTTTGATATTACATGTACAGTTAACCCTATGCCACACAATCCCAAGTAATGATAACCCTGGACTTTTAAAAACATTGGAACAGAAGAAAAAGCTGGTTGGCGGCATTTATTTTCTCTCTAGGTTTTTCTTTCCATCTTATGAAATATCCAATTCCATTATTTAACCTTCCTTTGTTTTGTTGCCTTAAACTTGCTTTCAAATTGGACAATTCTACACAGTTTTCTTCTAGTATGGGTTTAAACTTTGTCAGTAAAACATTATTTTTTAATTTCGTAGGTAAGTCTGTTAGTGAAATCATCCTCTAACTAGCCTTATATCTGTTCTTGTTGACATGTTCATCTTCAAAAGAGTCGCATATGACAGTTTAAATGTGACTTAACCTGGGATTCGTCTTTGATAGAGCAGAAAATATTGTGGTAACCAGCTTTTTCACCCTTTCTCATAATGTTCTCAAAAGGCTTCTTCTCTAGAGATATTCAAACTCTGGATTGTTTGGTGAAAGGTTAGAGCATACCTTTAACACAAAGCCTTCAGGGTATGGTGTTTGTTCAGGAAACACTTTTGCAAAAAAAAAAGTTATTTCAAGCTATTAGTGAATACATGTCTAGCTCTACTAACTCTCTTGTTCCATGAACTCGAGAAATTCCTTGGTTTCAATCAGAGGTTGTAGCTTGTGTAAGGATGAGGATCTGCTAGCTTGCATTAGACTATCTGTACTGCTCCATTCCTACAAAAATATGTAGAAAAAGTTGTCCCTACCAAAATCAGAAATATCCTCTTAAACCTTCACCAAACAATCCCTTCTTTAACAAATCTAACACAGATGGCTATGAAAACACTATGGGATAAAATATTTTCAAAGTCTAAAGCCACTAAAATTTTTGATCTGCAAATCTTTTTTTTTTAACACAAGCTCAAAATTTTGCTATCTGGCATAAAGTAAATCTTTCCCCAATGTCAAAAAACTGTTAGACTACATGAAGTCCATATTCAATGCATTTAAAGATGGCAAAATAAAATTGGCTTACTGGTAAATGATGATAGTTAATTTAAGGGCATAGAAAGCGTTGAGGGAAGGGAAGATAATACTATTAACCGGATTCATAAACATTTTGCTTTCATTAAAACTAGACTGATATGCAATGGGTAAAACAATTCTGCAATCATTCTTTCAAAACATCAGTACCATCTGAATATAGTGTAAAGCAATTCTGTTCACATTCAAGTTCATTGCACTAGTGTAATACTTGCCTATTTAATCAGCAAAATATCTATTGGGTTTATTTGTCATGTTAAATGGATATATAGCTTTTTCTGTGAGCAGTAACCAACCATGAAATCCCTACCTGTAGAAAGAAGTCAATGGCCATTCTGTTATAATGCCTTGCCCTGTCATAATCTTCTTGCCATAAATACATCAATGATAATTCCTCACTAAATCGATTCTGCAAGTATTAACAGCACAATAAATAGCATATCAAAGTTTTACATTGCAGGCAGTTTTAACACCAAACAATCTTCAACCACCTCCAAAAAAGTATAATCTGATCAACTGACCAACTCAGTTATTTTTTACCCTGCTTCATATAAAGCTGATAGTTCAAACACATCACTGGTGCTTGGCTAGGACACTGAAGCGTCTTGTCCACAAACAGCCGGATGAAGAATCCAATACTTTAAAGGTGGGTATTTAGAATGTTTACATCTCACCAAATTAAAATATATATATATATATATATATATATATATATATCGCTGAAATTGATATGAAAAAATAATACAAATCATCAATAATAAGATTCATAAAAGTACAAAAAAAAGCATTTTTTAATGGTATTCCTTTAAAAGGCTACGTAGCCTCTTAAGGTATTTTTAGATTTCACGCCAAAAATCAATAAAGCATTTTGGGAATGTCAAGTGACTGGCACATGACTCGTAACGCTTAAATTCCATTACATAACAAACATGTAATAATTATTTTCCATAATGTGTTCTTCGGACGTTATGTTTGAAATTTCGTATGTGTATTCCTGTATGTAAATGAACAAATTGTCATCTAAAAATAGAACGTGTCTCCGGCTGGTATCAACCTGGGCCGTAGTAAATCTCTAATTTCTCATGTTGTCGGATGGTTTTCGACTACTGGAGTTTTATGAGTAAAAATTAAAGGCTTTGGGAGTATAAGGATAATTTTTTTGCATGCATTTTTGTAAAATTTTCGTCCCAAAATCTGAAGGGCCACCTTTAAGGTTTGATTGAGCCTGAAACCAAGCTGACAACTTACCACCAAACCATAACCCCCCCTCCCCTCCCCTCCCACCCCATTGCATTAAAAAGAAAGAAAAAAAAGAACAGAAATACTCCTTAAATAATGAATGTTTTCAACATCAAGTTTTCCACATGGTAATCTCCATTCAGCAAATTATATTCATTGTAACTTTCAAAAAATGGTATGATCTAATCATGCACTGAAATGATCAATAATGGGAAACAAAAAAGTAAAAACTTTACCTCCAATACTAGTTTCTGTTCAGGTATTTTCATGGAAGTGTCAATAAAATCTAACAATGATTGTTGGTTTTCATCTCCTTGCAACATCAGCTTTACTTTACTCGTTAGAATATAAGACAAGAAATGCTCCTGCAATGATATAAAAGTACCTTTGGACTTCACAGAGCACAATATATTGAGCTATTTTTATTCCACAGTAGACATATTTGAAAAATACCGAGTGGTGGTGGTGGTGGTAGTAGTAGTAGAATAAGTAGTAGTTGTTGGTGGTGGGTGGGGAATATTGATGAGTGCCTGATACTGTATATAAAATTAAAAAGACAAGACAATTTCTGTATAGTCAAAAAGCAAGTGCATTTTGTTAAAGCTGGCATAACTCTTTAATTCCAATCAAGAAAACAAAATTTTTAACCCATTACCACACGATCCCTACTTTTGAAGACCCTGAGAAAGAAGCCTTTAGAAAACATTGCAGGAAAAGGAGAAAATGCTGGTAACCAGCATTTTCTCCTTTTCCCACAATGTTTTCTACCCTTCACAAAACAAATTTCAAATTATAAGTCATTTTTACTTTGTCATCTGCAAATGCTTTCAATTTGGACAAGTCTAAAGTTTTGTTGTTTGGTAATGAGTTAAACCATTCCATTGCTGTATTTTCTTCTTTGTCCAGTATGTTTTCTCCTTTGTCCTTAACATCTTCAAATACCTTCTTCCACAGGATTTTAATAAAATGATACGATAAACATCAACATTTCAAAAATGATTATCTGGTACAGGGCTCAAGGTAATCAACTCACCTGTAAGAAAGTATCTTCCCACACTTTACTTAAATTAGGATTGTCTGTATTATCTACAGTTCCTACTGCAGCCTCTTCTAACTGCTCCCATTGTGAGAGGTTAAACAAACACTGTGAAAAATGAATATTGCATTATTGAAAGACTATGAATCATTAAAATGTGATATGATTTTCATGTTCAAATTATGTAAATATCATACTTATGTACATTTGTCTAGAATGGTACTTTATGCGGAGATACAGAAGATATTTTTTTTTTCGGTAAAAGATTGAAATGTATTTCATCAAGTAAACACCATCGGTAATATTTTCATAAGAGGCACAGCCACGGTGAAAATATTACCCATGATGTTCACGAGATTAAATAAATTTCTATCTTTCTTTGAAAAAAAAGACCCAAATATTTTATTTATTTCATGCTTTTACCCCCTTTCTGGGAGGAGCATTATCAAAATCCAGTACAGTTCTTTTCCATCATTCCCTGTAGCATACCCTTCCCACATAGCAACGCATTACAATATTACGTCAAGTGTGTGAAATGTACGGTAAATGATGTCATATTTCCCATCCAGTTGCGAGGCATGCGCAATTTACCTAGGCCACAAAAACATGAAAATCTGTATTTTCACTGGTCATACCTGTGTAATGTCGTAGAATATTTTCACTGCTATTTCTCAATATCCTACCGGAAAGCATAAAGTAAGATTTTTTTTCTACCATCTTATTAAAAAATAACAATGAATAAGAGCAAAATGAGTGTAGTTGGTGATTATCATTTCTATACTGACAATTTCTGGACAGACAATGTCTGTTGGATTCATTTGGTTCTCTATGGGTCAAAAATATACTAAAGATTATGTGCCACTTTTCTCATGGTCTTATCATGAATAATAGTCAAATTAATACTAGTAATTTGGGACAATTTCCTCATTTGGCAAAGGGTTAACCCTTTCTCAAACAACAAATTGTTGACTCTTTGATATTGAGAGTAACCCCAACTGACTGAAATTGAACTGCAGTTCCCTTACACGATTAAAAACATGGGAAATATTTCCCATAATGTTTGCGGTCATGTGTTTGGATTTAACCTAAATAAAAGAGGATCTTCACCACATCGGTTTGAATCCAAGCCAGAGGTGTTTGTATTTCAGTTATGTATGTCTAACAAACTTGCTTGCACAATGGGAGATTGTCCTGGATGGCAATAAGCCTTTTTTTTGTTTAACCCTTTCCCAAACAACAAATTTTGGACCCTTCCAAACCGAAAGAGTTTGCAGACGACAATTTTAGATTTGGAGAAAATTGCAGAAAGCTCTCAAAAAGGGTAGAAAACACTGTGGGAAAAGGAGAAATTGCTCGTTACGAGCAATTTCTCCTTTTCCCACAGTGTTTTCAAAGATTTTTACTGCAGACACGTATAAACCAGGGCTTGTTTGGGAAAGGGTTAAAAACGACTTAAAGACTGATAAGGCTTCATGTCATGAAAATGATGACCTTTAAGAATGGTGTCATGGGAGTTCACTCCATCCATACAGCATAGCTTCTTCTTGTATATAATCATCACCCAGCGACTCCATTAGGGAGAAGTCTCTTCAGCTGAGTGGTGAACTCTTGACTAAATGACAAAATTTTAGATTAGTCCAAACTGAAAGCATTTACAGACGACAAAATCACTATCACTCAAAAATTGAAATTTTTTTTGCGAAGGATAGAAAACATTGTAGGAAAAGGAGAAAATGCTGGTTACCAGTATTTTCTCCTTTTCCCATAATGTTTTCAAAAGGCTTCTTTCTCGGATCACTAAAAGTAGGGATTGTGTGGTAAAGAGTAAATGTATTTGCCTTTTATGCCTTGATAAACAAGGATCTTTCCCACATTGGTTCAAATCCAAGTCTCGGCAGTTTGTATTTCAGCTATGCTTTTACTTCAAACTTCCATATTCATAAGATAGTATAGGCTTAGAAGTTTTACCTCCATCCTGCAGTCTTCCCATAGATCTGCCTCTGCTTCTGATGGTCTGCCTTGGGGCCAATCTTCACATTCAAGAGCCTAGAATATAGTTTATTGACCATTACCACTATCATATCACTTCTAAGGAAGAAATAATGGAGAATATCTAGGTTTCTAATTTTTCCTTAGGTAACATCTTTTCAACACATCAGAAACTGACTTCACTCTCAACCAGAATAAAAAAAATTCCGACTAATCTGATTTGAAAGAATTTGGTGACAAAAAAACTACATGTACATGTCCCTCATATTATTAAATTTGTTTTACTGTAGGTGGAAAACATTGTGGGAAATGGACCAAAATGCCGATTACAAACATTTTCTCCTTTTCCCACTATGTTTTCAAAAGCACTATTTCTCAGGGTTGTTACAAATTTGAAATTGTGTGGTAAAGGATTTAAGGATGACTTAAGAAAACCTATAAAACATCAATAAAATGGTAGGGAATACAAAGCTTTCTTGTGAATTTCATGATTTTAAATACCTAATTATCAATCTTTCATCACAATAATTCCCAATGCATCACCATGAAAAATATAACAAAGTTCTTCATTAGATATAAAAATTAAAGAAATTACATATTAATTCTTTACCACACCACAAAATTTTAGATTTGTCCAAATTGAAAGCATTTACAGACAACAAAATAAATTAAAATTAGTTTTTGAAGAAGTTAAAAACATTGTGGGAAAAGGAGAAAAGTTTTCTTCCTCAGGGTCTTTTAACCCTTTTAACCCTTTACTCTACAGATACTCATTTCTACACATTACTTGTAGGAGCCTTTGGAAAACATTGTGGCAAAAGGTGAAATTGCTCATGATGAGCATTTTCACCTTTTGTCACAATGTTTTCTATGCTATCAAAAGGTGTCATATACACATTAGAAACAGCTTCATCCTTGCGGTTATTTAGGGTCAATTCAAGATACCATAGAATGCCTTATGGGCTAAAGGGTTAAAGTCGTGATTGTGTGGTAAAGGGTTAATCAATTGTAACAAAAACCAAAGCTCCATATAGAGGGAGTGATTTTGATTTCAAAATTGAAAATATTAATACTTCTCCAATAAACCCCAAGTTATGGGTGCTCATTAGAAATTGTCTCATTGAGACAGATCTAATAAGTACCCACAACATATAATAATTTCAACAAATGAAACTCACTGAAACGGTTCTAATGTCTACCCACAACATAGGGTTTGGAAGAGAAATCATGGATTTAGAATGCCATCACTTCCCCTTATCTGGTGCTCTGAAAAACGTATGGTGTTCCAGAAGTAATGTTTGGCTGTCAATTTACCTCATCATACAGTTTTATAGCAGCTGTAAAGTCCCCTCTAGCTTCAGCTTCAACAGCTTTCTGGGTTAATGGCTGGGTCCCAATTTTACCTCCAAAAATTCCCAATAATACATCATACTCTTCTACAGACTTGTATAGTCTGAAATTGATATAGGTAGCATTTAGTACTTTGTGCATTCTTTCCATATGTCAACCCTTAACTCTTTACCACACAATCTTGACTTTTAACAACCCTGAGAAAGAGGCCTATAGAAAACATTGTGCAAAAAAGGAGAATATGTTGATATCCAGATGTTTTCGATAGGCTTCTTTCTCGGAATTGTATGGTTAAGAGTTAAACATGAATTGGTAAAAAAATGATGAAAAACTCAGAGATGGGAAATCAAACAAAATCAGCAGTTATTTTTCACAACTACTTGAATATTAAGGAGTTGTTGATGACATTATACATTTAAAGCTCAAATGGATTTCATGTCGGACATTTTACTGCCAGTCATGATTCATTTTGTCATCAAATAGTATTGAGGATTAATAAGCAAAACTGGTCATTGATACTTATACTTTCTTAAAGTTTTTTGCATGATTGTTGATAAAGTTTGTGTCAACCAATGTATACAATGTATACAAAGTGAATGTATAACCCTTTACCAAACAATCCCTGGTTTTCACAACCCTGAAAAAGAAGCCCTTTGAAAACACTGTGGGAAAAGGAGAAAATGCTGGTAACCAGCATTTTCTCCTTTTCCCACAATGTTTTCTACCCTCCCAGAACAAATTTCAAATTTTGAGTTACGTTAATTTTGTCATCTGCAAATGCTTTCAATTTGGACCAGTCTAAAATTCTGTCATTTGGTAAAGAGATAATTGGATAGTCAGGTGTTAGTCACATCGATTTTTGAAGCAGTATGCTACCTTAACTCTTTTCCAACAATGTTTTTAAAAACTTTCTTTCTTGGGATCATGAAAAGATTGTGTGGTAAAGAGTTAAATTGATCCCAGCTGATTTATTCCAACTTTATCAATGTATTGGCTGTCTGGAAAGCCAATTTTCAGTTAGAAAAAAGCTGTTGGAGTCTCAATTAGTGAGGGAGCATCAATAAGGGAAATTGTGGTAGACTGAATTCTGCAACTGGTCCAGTAAAACAATAAAATTTTAGTTTAAGTGTTTTGACACTCTGGATTTATACAGACTAGTTATGTCTGAATTTTGCATTCATTTAAAATTACATGCATGCTTTTCACAACTGATACGATAACACTTTGTTCCTGCCCTTCATAATTTTCATGGCTGACTTCCTCTGTGCTGCTTATTTTAATTGTCTTCAATTAATATAAGACTTTTGGGTTGATTTTGACATAGATTTTAACATGTATTTCATTTGGCACTGATTTTTTCTAAGTTTTCTATCCAATGTTTGTTACATTACTACACACAAAACTATGATGTAATGATGATAATTTGGAAATAAAGGATGTCACACCCACCTGGACAGCTCAATCCAATGCGAGATATCATCAGACACTGGGGTTTCGTATCTTCCCTTTTTAGCAGCTCTTTTATCTGCTGCAGGGTCCTGTATGATCAGCTGTTCCTCTAAAACGACAATACCCAGGGGCTGAAGTTTACTGAAGATGGATCCGCCACCAACACTAGTAACATCCACCTTCAAATTAGTCCTCAACTTGTATAAAATGTCCTAAAAGTAGGTAAAAATATCTCTTTATTTACTTCTGACAAAATAATCTCTTGTTTTAAAGTCGCTGAGAAGGATGGCCTTTAAAAACATTATGGAAAAAAAGAAATAATGCAGGTAACTAGTTTTCATGAAAAGAGTGGAAATCAAACGTAAAGGAAAAGGCTTTTGAAAACATTGAAAACTAAAACCTGCCATTAAAGGCTTTGCATTACACTGAATTTTTTTAAAAATCTTGTTCACAAATTCTATAAACATGGACAAGTATAAAATTTTGCATGTCTCAGATTTAATATACTAAGAAGTAATATCCAGGGTTCACTTTTTGTTCAATAAATTTAGTTCAAAATCAAATATTAAGTCAAAAATTAGACACCTGTTCTTTCATTTTGACCAAAACCATCAGGCAACAGTTTTGGAATACATTGCATTTGCTTTGACTTAAAAGTATCATATATTAACCCTGTACAAACTATGGTTTAGTTTTAACAACTATGAGGAGAGAGGCTTTTGAAATCATTGTAGAAAAAGAAGGAAATGCTGGTAAGCAGCATTTTCTCTTTTCCCACAATGTTTTTTACCCTTTGAAACAATTTTCACCATTTGAGCCGAAATGAATTTGTCATATGCAATGCTTTGGAATTGAACAGGTCTAAATTTTTTATGTATAGTTAAGAGTTTGAAGTAAACTTGGGAAATTGCCAGGAAACAAACTCTGCATAACTTTTCCCTCACCAGAAGACATCCTATAAATGGTGAGTAGTACTGGGTAGACTGAGACAGTATACTGTCCAGACTGGTATTGATCTGCTTCAAAACTTCATCAGCTTCTCTCTCTGTTTTGACTTCTTCCATCTTGGTGAAAATGGCTTGAAATATGGCACTGAATAGTAATTTGGCAACTGTACTGTCTCTCTACAATACAGAGATGAAACTATTAAAAGAGGCAACTTAATACTAAAATGCCTTAGTATATTCACCATCAATATACACTAAAAAGCAAACATTTATCTTATGGTTAAAAGTTGTATAGAAGAGACAAGATTTATGGTTAACCCATTACCATACTACAAGATTTTAGACCAGTCCGGATTGAAAGCATTTGCTGATGAGTTTCAATGTGGCTCAATGAAATGATTTTTCTTTGACAGGGAAGAAAACATTGTGGGAAAAGGAGAAAATGCTGGTTACCAGCATTTTCTCCTTTTCCCACAATGTTATCAAAAGCTTTCTCTTGCAGGGGTGTTTAAAGTCGTCATTGTGTGGTAAAGGGTTAAAAGTTGTACAGAGAAGAGAAGTTTGTGACATGGACATACCTACATGCAAGCCCATCAATAAAAAGACAAGCAGATGTACAAACTAACTTGTATATACACTTGTATCATCATATTGGTATTTAAAAATACTTTACTCGTTTTTATTCAGTGTTGTAACCATTTTTATCTTTATCTCATAAGATTATAAACGCTCTTGTACCTTCGTGCCAAATGTTGCCCTTGACGGTTGCCAGGTTGCACAGATTACGACGGATAAAAAATGCATTCCGTTCAAATGTGGCTAGCCATAGACATTACAACTAGAGCTTAAGGTTAAGTTGAAAACAAGTCCCTGGGATCTCTTTACCACATACAGCTTATAATGATTTTATAACTGCATTTACTCAACTTTATAGATGTTACACACTCGAAAGTTTTAACAGCATTTGTTTACTTTCTAACTGTGAGGGTGCATCTTGAATTAGTGTCATGAAATTTAACTCTTTCCCAAACAATAAATTTTGGACCCTTCCAAACCGAAAGAGTTTGCAGACGACAATTTTAGATTTGGAGAAAATGGCAGAAAGTTCTCAAAAAGGGTAGAAAACACTTTGGGAAAAGGAGAAATTGGTCATTACGAGTAATTTTTTCCTTTTCCCACAGTGTTTTCAAAAGACATTTACTGCAGACACATACAAACCAGGGCTTGTTTGGGATAGGGTTAAAAGAATATCAAGTTCACAACATGTTACTCGCTACAGCAATAGATTTTCTAGCAAACATGCTTGACATAGTAACAATACATGCCATAATTATCATCTGGTACAAAAAGAAAGTGATACCAAATAAATTTACAGCTTACATGGGCAAGGGCTTGCAGTGGAGCTATAATATAAGAGTATTTTATCTGTATGTCTGGCAGGTCCCCGGTTCTATATTTCCTGTACATGGTCACCTGATTTTCTCTTCTGGCCTTTTGTTCCTTCATTGCTTGCTGAAAATATAATTATCATAACCAGACTGATACTTAACAATTTACCACAGAATCACAAACCCTGATAGAGAGAGCTTTTGAAAACCTGGTGGGAAAAAGAGAAAATGCTGGTCACAAGCATTTTCTCCTTTTTCCAGGATGTATTCTACACTTCCAAAAAAATACTTGGACAACATTTGTTATCTGCAAATGCTTTCAATTTGGACATGGCTGAATTTTGCTGGTTGATAAAGAGTTTAGAACTGTTAAGAATTTAGAAATATTGATAACTGACATGTTTACATCCTTGAAAATCATTAAGGAATGCAAAAAATCACTCACACAAATAATTTAGAAATATTGATAACTGACATGTTAACAACCATGAGAATCATCAAGAAACAGGAAAAATCACTCACGCAGAGCGAAAATGAATTGACTTGTATGGTGTTGCATGAATTTTGTGAAGTCTAAGAGAATAAGCAATCAATTTGTTTGGCTGGTTAAGAAAAGCCTTACATGTATGTCTCTTTCAACAGCACTTCAGCTTCTTCTACAACTCACTTCTACATTTCCTCTACAACTCACTTATTCATGTGTTACCTGTGTACCACAAATACTTAGCTGAGGGTCTGCAGTGATTTGCCGAGTAACACCCCCCCAAAACAACAACAACTGATGTAAGTGGGAATCGAACTCCAAATATTTTGATTTCAATTTCAACACGTTAATCTCTGAGCCACACAATATTCCATGAAAGACTAACGCCAAGCAAAACAAATAAAAAGTTTTACCCTTTCTGTCCATGTTATATAAACTTGACCTCTTTAACCCTTTACCACACAATGACGACTTTTGACGACCCTGAAAGAGAAGGCTTTAGAAAACATTGAAGGAAAAGAAGAAAATGCTGGTTACCATCATTTTATCCTTTTCCCACAATGTTTTCTACCCTTCCCATAGCAAATTTTAACTTTTCAGTCACATTTATTTTGTCATCTGCAAATTCTCTCAATTCGGACCAGTACAAAAATTTGTCGTCTGGTAAAGGGTAAAATGGCTGAAACTTAGGATGCTTATCTTGTAAACCTGACTAACCTAATGGCTTTTATAGATCCAAGATCAGATCACAGCAAATTCTGTGCATCATGATCTTAATCTTCACCATCCACAAATTAAAGTCCCTGTTTTCATCTGAACTGCAGAGAGGGTTATATGAGGTTAAGTTACAGATAAAAATAAAAGTGCAAGTGTACATGTACCTCTCTCATCTCTTTTAGTCGTATGTTTCTACTGGCAAAGAATATTCTTGACTGTTCCTGGTCTTTGATAAACCTTCTCTTTAATTTGTAGAACTCACTTCTGTCTGATACATCTGAAAGGCAAGATAAATGATTGACTACCTCTTACAAACTGTTTTGGATTTTTTTCCATTTTCCAGAAGACATTGTCAATAAGGTAAAGATAATCAAGGTTAAACCTTTTCTATACAATCCCTTGTTTGGACCACCCTGAGATAGAATCCTTTTGAAAACATTGTGGGAAAAACAGAAAATGTTGGGAACCAACATTTTCTTCTTTTTCTACAATGCTGTCTACCCTGCTGGAAACACATTTCAATATTTCAGTTATGTTTATTGTCGTTTACAAATGTGAACCAGTCTAAAATTTTGTTGTTTGGTAAAGAGTTAATGAAACTATACTACATAGACGAACACTATGATAAACAAAAGCTGGTTACCATCACTTTCATTTTCAAATGCTTCTTTCTAAAAATTATCAAAACTTCAAGTTGAACTGCATAGCAGTCATACATCATTCAAACACTTTCAAATGAAATCACTATGAAGTTAATTATGAAATCAAACTACCTGTAGTCATCTTTCAGAAAGGATGTGGCAAGACAGCCTGACAGACAAAAAATTGAAAAGGATACATATGAAAACATATGATACCTTCTTTCTTTGAAGATGATGTTGAAGGTTTCGGAACTGTCAGTCTTTCTTTACCAAATCCCGGTCCTGGTTTTGGTCGAGATCTTACTCGTGTATCCCCAGTGCCCATAGTAAACAGCAAGGAGCTAGCAGTTGAAGTCTGTGTGTCCATTGTTGCAATACTTGTGTCACTGTAGGTATCCAGGCTGCTTTGAGTCAGCCAATTGTATGGGCCCTTATGAGCTCCTGAATACAAGAACATCACATGTAAAAGGATTTTTGGATTTGTTAATGTAAATATGCACTACATATTCATGAGTTTAAACAACCCTTGGACTTTAGAAAACATTGTGGGGAAAAAAGAGAAAAAGCTGATCACCAGCATCTTCTCAAATTTCCAAAATGTTTTCTATCTTTTTCTTAGTCCATTATTATAACTGAGCTGCATTTAATCTATGAATTCTCTTAACCCTTTACCTGATATGCCAATTTGAGGCTCTTTCATAGCAAATAAAGATATGATGTCAAAAATATGTACAAATGAGGATACAAATATCCGATTGAGTGGAAAACATCGTGGGAAAAGGAGAAATTGCTTGTTACAAGCAATTTCTCCTTTTCCCACAATGTTTTCAAAAGCTGTCTGTTGTTGATAGGTCAAAATGAGTATCTATCGAGTAAAGGGTTAATTTAAGAAGTCTAAGATCTTGTCATTTGGTGCAAAGTTATCTCTTTAATATCACATGGCAAAGTTTAACGCTCCAACCACAATGAAGCATTTGCAAGCAATTAACTATCTCAAATAATTGGATCTGTCTCTGAGTTGGTAAAGAATATTTCTGGAAAAGAAGAAATGCTACCATTCTCTTTCTTTTTAGGCCATTTTTTTTAGAAGAAGTTGTTGTGACATGATATAATTCATAAAACCCATCACTATGCATATGACATAAAAGCACCCCTGTAGATGACAACTACAACAGCATGTATGTCTCTAAAGAAAGCTTTTTCAAAGGCCTAGTATAAAATATTTATTACCAAAATATATTTACACTAAAAATTGTAGCAAAGACTTTTTTCTCTCAGGCAATTTCTTCTCAGGCCATGTTTTTTCTAAATAATCTGCTGCTGATACAAAAATCTCAAGTAGCAGGTACAAAGTTATGTGAAACACTGTTCTTGATATGTGAGTTTATGAACTTTTGCCTTTTAATGATATCAAAAATTACTCCCTTGATAAGCATTGTCTAGGTCCCTAGGTCTGACTTAAAGTTTTCCACGTCATCCAATCATCGCAATTGTACTACAAAACAAACTTTTAGATTTGATCCAAATTAAAGCATTTGCAGACCACATATCAAATGACTTTCAAATAGTTGAATTTGTCTCTACAAGGGTAGAAAGCATTTTTGGAAAACGAAAAAATGCTGTTTACCATCATTTTCTCCTATTCCAACAGTGTTTTCAAAATTTTTCCTATCAGTTTCATTAAAACATAGGATTGTTTTGAAAACAATAAATAGTACCTTGTTCAACAGTGGGTGTAAACTGTTGCACATCTATTGTTGCTCTAACTCCATCTACACTGTCTCCTATGTCCATTTGGGATTGAGAAGATTGTGTGGCAAAGAGGGGGGTCATCGCTGCATGTCTCTGTCTCCAGGACGACTTCACATTGTAATCCTACACAACAAATTGGTGAATAAATATAATAACCAATTCAAAGAAGGCACTTTAATTTTTTAACCCTTTACCAAACAATCCCCGGTTTTTACGACTCTGAGATAGAGCCCTTTTGAAAACATTGTGGGAAAAGGAGAAAATGCCGGTAATCCTTTTCCCACAATGCTTTCTACCCTGCTGGAAACAAGTTTAAATTTTTGAGTTATTTTTATTTGGTCATCTCCAAGTGCTTTCAGTTTGGACCAGTCTAAAATTTTGTTGTTTGGGAAAGGTTTAACCGAGCTTTCATTAAACCAATTCGACAACATACCCAAAATATATTGCTCATAGATGCAGCCATGGACTATTTCTAGACAGCTTTTATTTTTCAGTAATACTGGAATGATCTGTGCTCTGACAAAAAGGGGGTTGAATGTATCTCTGTGATGTACTTTACCAAGAAAGTCATCACATAATATATCTATAAAATCTATTTCATCTTACAAAAAAATGAATCTGGATGTGGAATGGTCCTTGGACATACAGAAAATTTGCTGAAAGAAAATTATTTAAACCTATTGCAGCCTACACAGACTGGACAGGCCGACAGGCTGATATAGGTTGATATAACTTGCAGATGCATTGACCACTTTTTTCACATACATGTACCATGAGTCATACAGAATGGTTTCTATGATTCAAGTATCCCAGTCTCACTGTAAGTTTAAATAGGGTTAATCAATCAATTTTGTATCTAGAAAAAAATCACACATTTAACTGTTTTTTACCAAATCATAAGATTTTGAACTCTTAAAAATTCAAAGCCATTGCTACTGATAAATTCAGTGTAGCTCAAATTTTGGATTTGTCTCTGAAAGGGTAAAGAAAATTGTGTCAAAAGGAGATAGTGCTGGTTAACAGTGTTTTCTCCTTTTTCCAATAATTTTTTTCTCAAGTTTTCTTTTCCAGGGTTATAAAAATTTGGGATTTCATTTAAAAGAGTTGAAAAATCAGGCACTGATAAAATCCTTTGCCACAAGACAAAAGACTATACTCACAATAAATTTACACTCTGATAATGGATGTTCAAAAATTTCCCTTTGATAATCTGGACTTTTTGATGTCATTTCTAGGAGGAGATTGGTTGCGTAGCTCAAATATTGTTGCTCTGTTACTGGCGAGTACATAGCTTCCAACATAGCCACCAGCCTATCAAGGGTACCAACTGGAAGTCTTGTTTCACTGCTCCAAAAATTTTGCACTTGCAATCTAGAACAGCAAATTTGAAAGGAAATTATAATTGTTTCTCAAAATTGATGTTCAATATCCATATTCACCTACCATTTTTAAGAACCAGCTTGATGATATTCTCTATAGTTTTCTAAAATTGAAAAGTACACAATTTCTGAATGCCTAATCAGAAGCTGTGTTACTTTCAAAATCTAAAATAAGACAAAGAATATTCTTAGGAATTGTTTCTCAAATATAAGCACATTTTCCAATCTATCAAATAAACAATATTTAATTCATTAAAAAGCAACGAAATTTACAACTTTTCAATTGGACTGGATTTGCAGAGGAAATAAAGCAAGTTACTCAAACAATAGAGTTCCTATTTAACTCTTTACCAAATGACAAAATTTTAGAATGGTCCAAATTGAAAGCATTTGCAGATGACAAAATAAATGGGATTAAAGAACTGAAATTTGTTTCAGGAAGGGGAAAAAACATTGTGGTAAAAGGAGGTGTTCTCCTTTTCCCACAATGTTTACAAAAGGCTTCTTTCACAGAGGTGTTAAAAGTTAGGATTATGTGGCAAAGGGTTAACAGAAGCTACATAAAGGGAAAAGAAGAAAACACTGATGAGCAGGATTTATTTTATTCAGTTTTCTAAAACCTTCCTACCCAGGGTTATTTGATCTTGGTATAGTGTAGTGAAGGCTTATAGCAATAGTTTGAAGAGCTGCGAGTCCTTTTCTTTTCAGTTAGTGTATGTCTCAAGAATATGCTGATGCAGTGATACAAGTTACAAGGGCGCTTAACTTATATGTAACACACACTATGATTTCAACTTTCCAGACAACAAATCTTCATACACATACTTATTTCAGTTATTGTTGCAGTCTAAATCTGCAATATCGAAAATATTAACCCCTAGGTTGCTAAGCACAACATATTGACCTTTTGCGGACAGTGCAGATCAAGATCTTGGATCAACACTTTCCGATATGGAGATTTTATTCATAAAAATGTACCGGTAACTTTGAAAAAGCAATATTCGGATTTTCACCATTTAATTATAGATTATATTTTAGTTATTTAGCAGGATAGGAGTTAAATTAAATCAATACCAGATGACAAAATGCTAGACTCATCCATAATGAAGGTATTAGAAGAGAACAAATCAAATCTGGCTTAAGTGATGAATTAAACAAGAGCTGTCAGAGACAGGTTATGCTCCCCGAACAAGTGCTTGTAATAAAATGTATGAAGACACTGAGCCCACTAAGCCCCCTTTAAGTGCCCTTTTCCCTTAAGACAATATTGCATAATTGGAATAAATACTAAGGGTTATTGGTTTGTGGCATTTTTAAATAATAATTCAAATTTGAAATTTCATGAAATTTTGAGTCGTAATGTAGGAGATATTACATAAAACAATTTTTTACATGAAGCCCCTTTTTTCCATGATGCAGTCTGAAATTGAGAAACGCAGGAAGAGGTAACTGGACAACATTCCAACAAGTTCAGATTTGAAATTTCACAAAGTTTTGAGCACTGATGTAGGAGATATTAGTGAAAAACAATTTTTTACATGAAGCCCCCTTTTCCTATGATGCAGCCTCAAATTGAGAAACAGGGAAAGAGGCATTTGCGTATTGTTCCAAGGAGTTCAGATATATAGTTTCATTAGCCCATTACCACACAATCACTACTTTTGACACCCCTGAGGAAAAAGCCTTTAGTAAACATTGTGGGAAAAGGAGAAAATGCTGATAACCAGCATTTTCTGCTTTTCCTACAATATTTTCTACCCTTCACAAAACAAATTTCAACTTCTCAGTCTCTTTTATTTTGTCGTCTGCAAATGCTTTCGATTTGGACAACCTAAAATCTTGACGTTTGGTAATGAGTTAAATTTGGTCCAGGGGTTGTGAAGAAATGGCTCTGGACGGACACAGGGACGAACAGGCGTACGCACAGCGTGGCGACTATATGCTCCCCCGAAATGTTTCAAAGAGCATAAAAATCAAATGTGGCTAAAATTACTTGGAAAAGCTCACAATATTATGGGTTAAGCAAAAGATGCTAGAAAACCAGTATATTCTCTCCATTTCCAATAATATTTTCATAAGCTTTCTTCCAGGGGTCATTAATACAAGGGATTGTGTTGGTAAATGCTCACAGTGAAACTGCCCAAGAAGATAAAATACAAAGTACATAAACTTTACCTGCAATGTAAGTCTTCATCACCGAGGCCCTTCAACAAGCTTTCCTTTGTCTGTAGCATTATCTTCATGCTTTCATCCGATTCATCATCCCTAGAGTAATATTCATATTCAATGACCTTTAAGTCACCTGATCACATATTTAACTCTTTACCACACAATACCGACTTTTAATGACCCATAGAAAGAAGCCTTTGGAAAACATTGTAGGAAAAGGAGAAAATGCTGGTAACCAGAATTTTCTCCTTTTCCCACAATGTTTTCTAACCTTCTAAAATCAAGTTTCATCTTTTGAGTCATATTTATTTTGTCATCTGCAAATGCTGTCAATTTGAAGCAGTCTAAAATTTTGTTATTTGGTAAAGACTTAAAAAGGGTCTTGCAGGGCTAATTGCTTACCTATTTACCAAACGACAAAATTCAAGGTTTGTCCAAATTGAAAGCATTTGCAGATGACAAAATAAAAGTGACAGAAAATTTGAAATTTGCTTTGTAAAGGGTAGAAAACATTGTGGGAAAAAGAGAAAATGCTGGTTACCAGCATTTTCTCCTTTTCCCTAATGTTTTCTAAAGGCTTCTTACTCAGGGTCATCAAAAGTAGGAACTGTGTGGTAATGGGTTAACTATTTACCAAATTACAGAATTTTAGACTTGCCCAAAGTGAAAGCATAACAACATTAGTGAGATTCAAAGACAGATCAACTTTTTGGAAGGGTAGAAAACACTTACAGGAAGAGAGGAAAATGCTGGTTTCCAGCAGTTTCTCCTTTTTTCCACACTGTTTCCAAATTTTGTGTTTCTGTTTCTGTTTCAGGTCACTAAAACCTGGGACTGTTTGGTAAAGGGTTAAAGCAATGAGGTTGGTAGTCCACTGGCTTTTTGCACCTTTGCAAGGCATTGCCTACCCCTAGCCTCAATCCCATAAAACTTGGGATTATAATCAACTAAGTTTTGTAATCCGTTACCACATAGCAAAATTTTAGACCTATCCAAATTGAAAGCATTTGCAGACATCAATTTCAAACTGGCTCAAATGGTGCAATTTTGCTTTGATAGGGTAAAAAACTTTGAGGGAAAAGGATACTACCAGCATTTTCTCCTTTTCCCACAATGTTTTCAAAAGGCTTTTTCCTCAGGGTGTAAGAAGTCGTCCCTGTGTGGTAAAGGGTTAAGCTTTTGGACTGATCCAAATTGAAAGCACTTGCAGCCGATAAAATAAAAGGACCTCAAAAATTGAAACTTGTTTCCAACAGAGTATAAAACATTGTGGGAAAAGGAGAAAATGCTGGTTACCAGCATTTCTCCTTTTCCCACAATGTTTTCAAAAGTCTTCTATCTCAGGGTCATAAAAACCAGGGATTGTTTGGTAAAGGATTAAACTTCATTTGTAGTTATGTTCACATATATTTATTTCATATCTAATGAGAAACAAGTTCTTACAACTTATACTAATCTCCCTTGAGTCTGCTTCCTGGAAACTACACCAGTGCTTGTGCCGAATGTGTGGACCAATGAAAGATTCCAAATATTTAGAAAAGGTATTAATAAAAACATACCCAAAAATCATTTCTCAAGTACAGAGTTCCTTGTTACATGACTTACCTGTAATTATCATAAATCCACATGAGTATCTCATACATCACAACTCTACATGCAGCACTTGGATTGGAGTTGAATGCAGTGATGGTTGGCAGCAAATAACTGAGTTCTGCTGGCTTAAACTTGGACATTACAGCCTTGACTATCTTCAAAGAGGCCAGCTGTGTGGCTTCATCCCTGTAATAACAAAAGAAGATTTTGGGCCTGAATAAGGAAACAATGTTAAACTATTTCTACAAAAATGCAAGCTTTTCACACCACAATACTCAATTTGGTTTATACATTTTCTGATCCCGAATATAAATTTGTTTGTTCTGGTACAGACAGAAGGTAAGTTTATGAATTTGTTGGTTCTGGCATAGACAGAAGGCAAGGTTATGACTATTCTGCTAAAGACAGAAAGTTTATGAATTTTTCCTTTGTTCTTGTTCAGATAGAAGGTAAGTTTATAATTTATTTGCTCTTCTACAGATAGAAGATAAAATATAAATTTGTTTGAGTATGGATGGAAGTTAAGTTGATACATTAATTTTGTTTGTTCCAGTTTGATGAGGATATCAGATTATATTACAATGTGAAGGCCAGACAGGGTTTGTTGTGGTAGAGCAAAGTCAGTTTATGAATTTGTATCGATTCAGTAAGAACTTTAAAGATTTATAATGATAATGTCAGATATAACTAGAGCTATCACTTAACGTGATCATACCCCCCACCAGCTCCTTGCCACCAAACAGGTCTTTGTCACAGAATGCAGAATGGTTGAGTACAAAAGTAAGAGTTGAACATGAGCGGCAAATTGTCGCAAGATACGCCTGTCTTACCCCAAGTTGTTAAGCTGGGGCATGCACCGGACCAAATTCAAGTATGAAAAATGACAAAGGGCAATAACTCAAAAATAAAGCGAGCAAGAGTTATGATTCCTGTGCACTGCACTCCCTTTGGTGAGATCTATCCATCCATGAAATTTCATAACCCTAGCTAGTATAGTTTTGGAGATACGCTCCGGACAAAATTCAAGTATGAAATACTACAAAGGGCAATAACTCAAAATTTAATGGGGGCAGGAGTTATGATTCCTATGCACTGCACTCCCCCTTGATGAGATCTATATACCCATGAAATTTCATAACCCTAGCTAGTATAGTTTTGGAGATATTCACCGGACCCAATTCAAGTATAAAAAACGACAAAGGGCAATTACTCAAAAATTAAGTTAGCATGAGTTATGATTCCTGTGCACTGCACTCCCCCTTGGTAAGATCTATCCAGCCATGAAATTTCATAACCCTAGCTCGTATACTTTTGGAGATACGCTCCGGACAAAATTCAAGTATTAAAACGACAAAGGGCAATAACTCAAAATTTAAGCGAGCAAGAGTTATAATTCCTGTGCACTGCACTCCCCCTTGGTGACATCTATCCACCCATGAAATTTCATAACCCTAGCTAGTACAGTTTTGGAGATACGCTCTGGACAAAATTCAAGTATAAAAAAAAAACAAAGGGCAATAACTCAAAAATTAAGCTAGCAAGAGTTATGATTCCTGTGCACTGCACTCCCCCTCGATGAGATCTATCCACCCATGAAATTTCATAACCCCAGCCAGTATAGTTTCGGAGATAGGCTCTAGACAAAATTCAAGTATGAAAAAGCAATTTGTCCAGAATCATCAAAGGGCCATAACTCCATGAAACCTACATAAACCATAACCAAAATAGGATATGCACATCTCTGCTTTATACTAAGTCTATTTGTGTAGTTTGAACCAAATCTGTCCAATAGTTGATGAGAAAAAGAGCGGACAAGAAATTTCATGAAAGGGCCATAACTCAGTGAAAAATCAATGAACCATAACCAACATTTCATATGCACATCTCTGCTTGACACTGAGTTTACCTGTGAAGTTTGAATAAAATTCGTCCAGTAGTTTATGAGAACTAGAGCGGACAAAAAGCTACAGACCGACCGACCGACCGACCGACGGACCGACCGACGGACCGACCGACCGACAAGCTGACTCCTATATACCCCCCAAACAGAGTTTTGGGGGGTATAACTAGAGCTGTCACTGAATGTGACTTAATACCCTGCCAGTGCTTTGACAGAAACAGGCAATTGCTAGCATTTTGTAAACACATGGATGGACACACACACGGACGCACACACACACACAGACACACAGGCTGATTCAAGTATACATTCATTTTGTGGGGGCATAACAATGCTGGTCAGTCCAAGTATTAGTCAGTGGAAGAAAAATTCATTTTAAAACCAGGCAAAATTTAACACATAGAGTCATGTGGAAACTTTAAATTAGATATGTAACTTATTACTCTTCCAGCAACTAACACTACAACAAATTGTCATCTTGACAACAATTTCCATTCTGTGACCTAAAATAAATTAAATTTCAATACATTTCAAAACCCACTTTGTTTACTTTTGAAATTATTGTTACTTTAACTCTTTACCAAACAATAAAATTTTTTGAATTGCCAAAACTGAAAATTAATTGCAGATGGCATATTTAATCTGGCCAAAATGCTAAAATTTGTCTTAAGAAGGGTCAAAAGCATGGTGAGAAAAGTAGAAAATGCTGGTAATCATCATTTTATCCCACTCCTACGATTCTTCAGCCTTTTACGTCCTGAACTTTAAAACACAGGGTTGTATATACAGGTTTAAACTTTTTTTGAAATAAAATGTTCTGTGACATAAGAATGGTATCACTTGGTGATATCCTGATGGGTTAAAATAGAGGAGTTTGTTTACTTACAAATACTATTTCACAATGTTTTCCACTCTGCTAGAAACAAATTCCAAAATTTTTGAGTTACATTTATTTTGTCATTTGCAAGTGCTTACAATTTGGACCTGTCCAAAATTTTGTCATATGGTTAAGAGGTAACAAGAGAAAAATTGTTTTATAAATAAGAATGCTCTGGGTACAAGGGTTGAGGCATCTCTGTGATGCATTATTAAGCAAAGCATACACATCTTATTTGCAATAATAATACTTCTAAGACCACTGCATAATCAAGTGCCCAGATCTTTAGGGAAAGAAGTAATATCCTAGATATTTTGCACTTAACACACTGAGACAATTTACATGAAATTCCGAGAGACAGAGGTTGATGCAAAAGCCATATACATATAGAGACAAACAGCAGAACAGCAATTACTTACCTGTGTGTCAGGGCTGTAACAATACCCTTTGACTTCAGTTCCAAGAACACCTTGTCACTGTCCACTTGATCAATACACCCATTTAGTATTTCTAGACACAGGGTCCTAAATTCACCATGCACTTGTGGTAACATAAACAACAGCTTGTTGATATACCTATATTTATATGGAAATTATATCGATTATATATATACCAAACTGCACAATTAGCAGTTAAAATAAATAGTGTTTGAAGATAACAAATTTGATTTATTGATATGAAAGTTTTTGTTTAAGAATGGGTAAAAACATTTTTGAAAAGGATGAAAAATGATGGTAACTAGAATTTTCTCATTTTCTGACTAAGTTTTCAAAGCCCTTTCAATCAGTGTTGTCAAAACTCCACTTTGTGGGGTAAAAGAGTCAAAATCATACAGATACTACAATCATACAGATAGTTTTATCTTATACATTATTCTTTTGGTACTTTGAACAGATTTTTCTGTGATAAAACTGAAGTTCTTAACTAAAATTTATAGTAATGAGTGGAGGCAGAGGGAGGTTTCTTTTTTTTTTTTGTATATTTTCTCATATCTATTGAAGGGATTTGGCTGAATAAACTGTTTACAGAGTATGAGATTTTATCACTTGTACACTTCAAAATTATTTCCTTAAATCTTTACTGCAAAATCAAGATTTTAAATGACCCTGAAAGAAAGGGCTTTTGAAAAGATTGTGGGAAAAAAAGAGAAAATGCTGGTAACCAGCATTTTCTCCTTTACCCATAATGTTTTCTACCCTGCATGAAACAAAATTTAATCTTTGAGTCTTGTTAAGTCTTAACCAAAAGACAAAATTTTGGACTAGTCCAAATTGAATGCATTTGCAGATGACAAAATAAATGTGACTCAGAAATTGAAATTTGATTTGGGATAATATAAAACATTGGGGAAACAAGAGCGGCAAACTGTCGCAAGATACGCCCGTCTTACCCCAAGTTGTAAAGCTGGGGCATGCACCAGACTAAATTCAAGTATGAAAAACGACAAAGGGCAGTAACTCAAAAATTAAGCGAGCAAGAGTTATGATTCCTGCGCACTGCACTCCCCCTTGATGAGATCTATCCACCCATGAAATTTCATAACCCTAGCTAGTATAGTTTTGGAGATATTCACCAGACAAAAATCAAGTATGAAAAACAACAAAGGGCAATAACTCAAAAATTAAGCAAGCAAGAGTTATGATTCCTATGCATTGCACTCCCCCTTGATGAGATCTATCAACCCATGAAATTTCATAACCCTAGCTAGTATAGTTTTGGAGATATGCTCCGGACAAAAATCAAGTATGAAAAACGACAAAGGGCAATAACTCAAAAATTAAGCAAGCAAGAGTTATGGTTCTTATGCACTGCACTCTCCCTTGATAAGATCTATCCACCTATGAAATTTCATAACCCTAGCTAGTATAGTTTTGGAGATAATCACCGGACAAAATTTAAGTATGAAAAAACACACAGGGCAATAACTCAAAAATTAAGCAAGCAAGAGTTATGATTTCTGTGCACTGCACTCCCCCTTGATAAGATCTATCCACCCATGAAATTTCATAACCCTAGGTAGTATAGTTTTGGAGATATTCACCGGACAAAATTCAAGTATGAAAAAAGGACAAAGGGCAATAACTCAAAAATTAAGCAAGCAAGAGTTATGGTTCCTGTGCACTGCACTCCCCCTTAGTGAGATCTATTCACCCAAGAAATTTCATAACCCTAGCTAGTATAGTTTTGGAGATAAGCTCCGGACAAAAATCAAGTATGAAAAACGACAAAGGGCAATAACTCAAAAATTAAGCAAGCAAGAGTTATGGTTCTTATGCACTGCACTCTCCCTTGATGAGATCTATCCACCTATGAAATTTCATAACCCTAGCTAGTATAGTTTTGGAGATATGCTCCGGACAGAAATCAAGTATGAAAAATGACAAAGGGCAATAACTCAAAAATTAAGCAAGCAAGAGTTATGGATCCTGTGCACTGCACTCCCCATTAGTGAGATCTATTCACCCAAGAAATTTCATAACCCTAGCTAGTATAGTTTTGGAGATATGCTCCGGACAAAATTCAAGTATGAAAAAAAACAAAGGGCAATAACTCAAAAATTAAGCAAGCAGGAGTTATGGTTCCTCTGCACTGCACTCCCCCTTGGTGAGATCTATCCACCCAAGAAATTTCATAACCCTAGCTAGTATAGTTTTGGAGATATGCTCCGGACAAAATTCAAGTATGAAAAACGACAAAGGGCAATAACTCAAAAATTAAGCAAGCAAGAGTTATGGTTCCTGTGCACTGCACTCCCCCTTGATGAGATTTATCCACCCATGAAATTTCATAACCCTAGGTAGAATAGTTTTGGAGATATGCTCCGGACAAAGAACTGGACGCCGCCCGCCTGCCCGCCCGCCCGCCCGTCACGGGTGATCCCATAATACGTCCCGTCTTTGACGGGCGTATAAAAAGGAGAAAATGCTAGTTACCACATTCTCCTTTTCCCACACTGTTTCAAAAGCTTTCTTTGTAAGACTTGTTAAAAGTACAGATTCTGTGGTAAAGAGTTAAGTAAGTTTGTTTCCTATTGATGCTTTGAATTTGGACCAGTCTAAAAAATTTTTTGATTTACCAAAATGAAAAATTTTTACAAGTCTAAATTGAAAACATTTGCTGCCAATAAATCGAACATTTTTCCAATGATAAAATTTATGAAGATTAAAAACACTGTGGGTAAATATGAAACTGAGTAATTGCTTGTTGCAAGCATTCTTTACCTTTTCCCCTATGTGATTTGGAAAGTTTTTTCCCTCCAAATCATAAAAAAAACTAATATCATTTGGTAAAGGGTTATTTTTTTGATAAAAATAAAATCCATGATACATACCTGTCTGAAATACTTGGATAATGTTTCTGCATTCTGTGGACACATGTTATAAAGCTATCAGGTTTGGCCTGGTGCAGTGAGCTCATAAGATTATTCACATAAGTATGAAAAGATCCATCTTTTTCATCCTCCTTGTCAGCCAGATATTTGAAGATCATTCCACAGATCTCAGCAGTAGGTGCATATATCTGCTTGGAACTGTTGTTCATATTGTTGGCTATCTTACTGAAAAACCTACACAGGAATCAATAGAAAATTGCTTCACAACAAAACACAAGTTTAAAAAGTTCTATATCTAAGCTACCAACTTCATTGTTTTTGCCTTCTTGTCACTGAATCGCTTAGCCTTTAAGCCCCTTTCAGGCCTATAACTAGCTTTGCAAACCAAAGTAGATCAAGAAAGTTTGTATTAAACATGCAGCCTGATTTTTGTTTTAATTGTCCACTTTGCTGAAACAATATAGACAAAAGCAACCAAGAACCTGCTATTATTTTAGTCAAATGTCTAGAATGAAAATGTCTGATAGGTTTATCTACACTTTTGCCCAGTAATTAAGGGTTAATCTAAGAAATTTTAATTCAACACTTTGCTACACAACCTTAAGTTTTATCCTATCAAAGATAGAAATCATCATTAAAGCTGAATTTACTTTTTGCTATGCAACTGCTTGCAATTTGGTTAAGTTTAAAATTTTGTTGTTTGACATAGTCTCTACAGACTTACCTTTCCCTGTCAACAGGAGCCACAGGACCATAAGGTGAAAACTTACAAGCCAGCACAACTCCCATCACTTGTATGCCAACTAAATTCTCCCTAGACTTCATGTCAGCATTGCTAAATTGGCCATAGATTTCCCTGTGAAAACAAGATAGAAATAATAGTCCAGTAACTTTTTAATGTCTTGTAAATTAAACACATTTGAAAACATTGCAATAAATGAAGTAACGGCTCATTATAAGAAAAATATCTCTCTTCTAATTTTGACAAATAGTATTTCCAAGCTTGCAAAAGACTGTCATGGAACAAAAAATTATTTTTTGAAAATCCAGCTTCTAAAAACAGTTTCAGTTATATGACTGTCACGGAGAGAGGTTAGATATATAAGCACTTGAAACCTGCCTTGCTCTTGAGCTAGCTTTTACAGCAATGCGGTTTGGTGTATTTCTCTCCGTGACAGTTAAGTAACGTGCATTAGGTTAGTGCCTGGATGGGTGACCAGGTCGCTGCACGTTACATTTGGTGGCAGAGGTGGGATCTTGACAACTGCCGGACTGGAGTTGCCTTGCCCATGTATATTCCCCCTTGTGTTTCTGTGTATACATGCTTGTAAATAGGTCTCGGGGTCGAGACTTCTCAAAGGGGGGAGTAATGTCACTGAGCGAGGTTAGATACATAAGCACTTGAAACCTGCCTTGCTGTTGAGCTAGCTTTTACAGCGATGCGGTTTGGTGTATTTCTCTCCGTGACAGTTAAGTAACGTGCATTAGGTTAGTGCCTGGATGGGTGACCAGGTCGCTGCATGTTACATGACTAGCAGCCATTTCATTGTGATTTTCAAATTTGATCATGAAACAACTGCAGCTCTAACAAATCGATATGATTACCCCAGCTTAGAGAAAAAGTACATACACACTCTTTTCAAGAATCCTAGCTATAAAACTGCCTGGATTTCAAAGTGAAAAACAAGTTTACTAATGGATACATGACATTTTAAAGATCAATACCAACCTAACGTGCTTCTTCCAATGGATATCAATGTGGAATTGAAATAAGAAAATCTAAAGAATCTTTACTGAAATCCTTCCAAGAGCCAGTATAATCAGTCTCTGACTAAATATACAGTCAGGTAAAATTGGTGTATCTTATATTCTAACATGACAAGCAAATTTGGCTCTATAAACACAGTGCAAGGAAAGCGTGGAAAAAATCTGCGACAACCCATGCAGAGTGACATCATTCCATGTTTCCGGTTGCATCATTCTGTATGAAGGATGTTAGTGAGTTATTCATAATCCTCATCAGTGTTTTTACTTTAAGATTGAACTTACTTTCCTTTCATGAAGAACTGGCCATGTAGTATTGTCTTATACATTTATGGTAAAGTTATAACTAGATCTATTTTCTTTCCCTCAACGAGGAAGCAATAATAACCAGGGACTCAAAGTGCACTAGATGGACCTCAATTTTCTAGCAGGCTGTAAGTCCTTGGGATTCAGTTAAAACATAAAAAAAATGTCAACACTTTTTTATCCAAGAAATGACTGAATCTTAGAATGGTAGAATGGTTCTTGGATATTTTTGTAGTTGTATTAGGGTTTAACACCACTTTAACAGCTATGGTCATATCATGGCGGTCAGTGACACACATGTGTTTCCTGGCTTTCTCACACCAGTACTAATACCACTTTCTTTCCAAAGCCACCGACTACTTTTCTCACATGAGTGAGCAGAGGTGAGAGGTGAAAATACGCCGGAAAGAAAGTTTGCCTCAACCGGGTATCGAACTCACCACCATCAGATCATGAGTCCAACAAGCTCACCACTGAGCCACCCGGGCAGGCCTCTTGGATATGGATAAATCAACAAACAGCAAAAAGTACTGATCTGTGTCCGCCTGTGCTCACTGCGCAGGCTGACATGGGTCAATACCTTTGCAGAGGCATCAAGCTCCAGTTTCACAGAGTGTGACTAATTCAGATGAGCCAAGAATCTCTTGTAAAATATCAGTGCATAAATCACCGAACCACAAAAACTCTAGAGAGTAGCAGTGAACAGAAAAAATATAAAACACTTACTGGTAAGGTATTTCTACCCTAGGTTTCCAGCATTCAAGCAGTGTCTTCAACATTTCTAGGTTGTTCCTAAATACTTGTCTGTTTTCATGATATATGTTTTTAACCACAAAATGAACAAGTCTTGATGCCATGGCTTTTTCTTCTACATTGTCCTATTATATAAATAAACAGCGTACTTTCAAATATGTAAAACATTTTTTTTAATTGAGAATAACCATAATTTAACCACTGAAGCAAAGCACATGCTAGGTTAGTTACAAAAGGCTTCTTGTACAAACCAGAGATTGTTTGGTAAAGGCTTAACTCTTTACCAAATGACAAAAATTTGGACTAGTCCAAATTGAAAGCATTTGCAGACGACAAAATAACTGTGAATAAAAAATTGAAATTTGATTTGGAAAGGGTAGAAAACATTGTGGGAAAAGGAGAAAATGCTAGTTATCAGCATTTTCTCCTTTTCCCACAATGTTTTCAAAGGCTTTCTTTCTCAGAATCGTTAAAAGTCGGGATTGTGTGGTAAAGAGCTAACAAGCTTTTTTCTATGCTCATTTTTCCATATGTAGTTGCCATAATTCTTTGTACAACAAATAAAATGAAAATGAGGACATCGCAGCAGACATTGTTATTTTCTGTTTGAAAGACACTGCTTTTGTTGGGAACAGCTTAACAATGACAACTATTACAATATACATTTCAATTATTGCAGACAACTGTTTGTTACAATTTAGGAAAAAGGAAAATCATTAACCCATTACCACACAATCCCGAGTTTTAATGACCCTGTAGGAGAAGACTTTTGAAAACATTGTGGGAAAAGGAGAAAATGCTGGTAACCAGCATTTTCTCCTTTGCCCATGATGTTTTCTACTCTTTCGGAAACAAATTTCAATTTTCAAGTCGTGTTTATTTTGTCGTCTGAATATGCTTTCAATTTGGGCAAGTCTGAAATATTGTCTTTTTTTAAAGAGTTAAGTCTGATTCTTTTATTGTATAACCATCTCCCAATTTCTCCTCCTTTTTCACAAATCTTGATGACAAATGTCTAATAAAGAAAACATCCAAGATGAAAATGGTATAATCTGATCTGGCATACTTTGGTCCATCTAATCATACAGAAGATGATTAAATATAATTCTATGAATGGACAGATGGAAAATATTGTAGGAAGAGGAAAAAATGCTGGATATCAACATTTCTCCTTTTCCTACAATGTTTCTTACCTTTTCACCTTTCTAACCTTTTACCAAACAATCCCAGGTTTTAATGAATAAAAACCTTGTGGGAAAAGAAGGAAATGCTGGTAGCCAGCATTCTATCCTTTTTCTACAATGTTTTCTACACTTCCTAAAACAAGTTTCAATTTTTGAGTCCAATTCATTTGGTCACCTGCCGGTAGTGTTGGGCAATCGGTTTAAAATCTCAATCGATTATCGCTTTGTAATCGGAAAAGCAAACTAACTAACTATCGATAGTACAATCAGCTTAGACTCCATTTAACTGAGAATGTCTTTTTGCAACAAATACTGTCACAACATTGTAAACATAATAGTCTTCATGTATTCAGTTTATAAAGATGTTGTATTCTGCCCTTTAATCAATTGAAATACATGTATACCAATTAAGTTTTCTGCTTTAATCATTATCATTCATTTTGTTCCTTATAATTTCCAAACAAGTTAGAAATGAATGAGACATATACCAAATAGTTCAAACATTTGCAGACGACCCCTCTTCCCTCTTTCCCACCCCCCCTCCCCCACTATATTTTCATTTCATAAAACAACACTTTTTTTCCACTCATGAACAGAACTTTAGCTTCCACTTATTGCTTTACTCAGAAATTTGTGTAAATTCACTTTAAAAATTCATTATTAAAGATAAGAAGATAGTTTGAAGTCCCTCTGATCGGACGATGCCACGCTGCTCACTGTAGTGTCATGGGTTTTCACGCTTTTTTGGCGATCTATTTTTCCTTGACAATTAGTTTCTGGAGAAGTATTCCTACATGATTTGACATCATTTACTCAGTTTAATAGCAAGTAACTTAAAAAGCTGTCACTTTACACTAGATAAGAGGAATAACACTTTCGTTACTCTGTCATAAATGACTCGCCAGCTTCATTATCATCCAGGTGTCCTTCACATTTTATACTGATCGTGTTTAACCCATATTTCCGCCCAATGCACACAAACTAGGTTATATGAAGTTCTAGAGGATAATTTCATGCCTCAGATTGACATTTAGGCAGATATGTTTCATCGTCAAAGACAGGTCATTTCAAATTTCAAAATTTCAAAACCTGTGCTCAGGAAAGCTTGCCGAGTTGTCAACTTTTGTCAAGACATTCATGGACAAAAATTTGTTCCTCATTTTTCAGCCAATTTTCGGGTTTGTTGTCCAGTATGTTTAACCCATGATTGTGATTAATAATAGTCAAAAACCAAGCGCTAAAAACTAGAAATCAAGTTTTGGCACCAAGCCAGCTTAACAACCGACTACAATCGATTCCGGATTTCTCAATCGATTATCGGAATCGGGAGCCAAAACCAACTGACTTTCGACTATAGTCGATCATCTGCCCACCACTATCTGCCTGTGCTTTTAATTTTATCAGGTCTAGAATTCTGTCATTTGGTAAAGAGTTAAATCCCATCATTTGCGCTACATTTGATTCCTTCTTTGAAAATACTTTAACTCTTTACTCCATAGATACTCATTTCTATGAATTGCTTATAGGAGCCTTTGGAAAACATTGTTGCAAAAGGTGAAATTGCTCATGACAAGCAATTTCACCTTTTGTCACAATGTTTTCTACGGTATCAAAAGGTGTCATATACGCATAAGAAATGGTTTCATTCTTGCTATTATTTACGGTCAATTAGAGATACCATAATATGCTTTATTGAGTAAAGTGTTAGAAAAGAAGAATCTAAAACTGACATCCAGTAATGGATGGTATATCATACAGCCCTTTTTGGCGAGTCTTCAAAATAAATTCTGAAGGTCTAGGTGAAATCATATTTACCTTAGGTATTGCAGTCTTACTCCATGACAACATAGTGACCACAAGGTCTACAATAAAATAGTTAACACTACCACTACCTAAAGGTCCACCAATAATAAGTTGACAAAGTGGCTGTAGCCAGTGTGCTGCATAAGGCTCAAACACCTGAAAGGTGAATACCAAAACAATTAGTGCAACTGCTAAAAAAAAGAACACAATAAAATATATGTTGATTCCAGTTTTAATACAGTTTTACACGTAAACCATGACAGCTTGGAGACTCATTCATTTCCAGTTACAACCTTTTTGGACTTTTTGGCAACATTTGAACAGATTGTAGCGTTAGAAGAAGTTGTTTTTTACATTTATAACTTGAGTGTTTCAAGTTTGATCAATACAGAGTCCATCATGGTAGAAGTTTCTTTCAGCAAGGCTTATTTTCTTAGCTCTAGTACCTGGAAATGTTCAAATCTATGTCAAACTCATCTGAAAAGTTTAATTGATCAATACTTGCATAAGTGAAAGCATTGATGCAAAAAGAGAAATTGCCAGTCTCAGCAATGTCTGTTCCTTCCAACAATAATTTTGTAAGTGATCAGCTGTTTTCAGGAGGTGTATAGTTAAAAACTGTCAATACTAACCTCTGCTGTGTTCATGATGAGTTTTGCAATAAACAGCTTTATATTATGATGAGTACGACTGTTACTCATTTTGGTATGCAACTTCTCCATCCAAGATGGCATGCTGGGATTACTAGTACCCTGCATAAAATTATAAAACAAGTTGTCATAAGAAAGAAAGGCATGTTGTCACGACCATGCTAAAAGTCTAAGATTTAATGTTAACTTTGGTAAATATTTATCACATGACAAGATTTCTCTTCAGAACAGTATAAAAGTACAGTGGGAAAATGAGAAAATATTGGTAGCCAGCATTTTCTCCTTTTCACACATTGCTTGCAAAGCATTTTTTCCAAACATTGTTAAAACTTGGATTGTTTCTTAATGGGGTGAATTTTCCTAAAACACCAAATCAAAGAAGGAGAAAAAAAATCAAAATAAATATGACTGGAGTAAAGTTCTTTCAGGGGGAACATATAGAGGATAATTGGTTTTTTTTTTACAGTGAAAGACCTAAATTTATCTCATCAAGTGAACATCATTGGTAATATTTTCATGAGTGGTGCAGTCATGAGAGAAATATTACCAATGATGTTCACTCAAAATAAATTTTGATCTTTCACCGAAACAAAAAAAAAAAAAAAAATCAACATGTATCTATTTCATGCTTTCAACCCTTTCTTGGGGGGGGCACCTAATCAAAATCCAGTAGAGCTTTTTTGCTAATACCCAGTTGTGTACCCCCCCTCTGTATCGGAACAGGTCACAATATTGCGTCAAGGGCAAGAATTGTAAGGTAAATCACATCATATTTACATCCAGTTGTGAGGTACATGCACGTTACCTAGGTAACTAGTGCGCAAGAATAACTGTTTCACCCATTAGGTGAAGAGTTACAAAATAAAAATTGATATTTGGTCCTAAAAACGAAATGTCAAAAATATTTCACTGATACATCTCGATAACCTACCGGAAAGCATGAAATAAGTGTTAACCCTATAACACAATCCCAAGAAAGCCTTTAGCAAACATTGTGGCGAAAAAGAGAAAATGCTGGTAACCAGCATTTTCTTCTTTTCCCACAATGTTTTCTAACTTTCCAAGAACAAATTTCAATGTTTGAGTCACACTTTTGTTGTCTTCTGCAAATGCTTTTGATTTGGACAATTTCAACAGTTTGGTGAAAACTTAAATAAGTATTTGAAAACTAACCTGCTGTACTTCAGGTGTGATTTTGTTTTTCTGCATGTGTTTGATTACAGCAATCATCATGGGCATGCACTCATGTTTGTTGATCTCATCCATCTCCAGCTCAAGATAGTTTTCATCAATTGTAACTTGACCCTCCTAAAGCAAACAACCTTTAGTTCTAAACCAAACAACAACATTTCAGACAGGTCAAAACTGAGCATGTTTACAGAGGACAAAAAAATCAAACAAACTTTTTAATGCTATAGATATATAATATTCTATAAGCATGTTAATCCTTTACCACATAGCAAAATTTTAGGCTCATCCATACTGAAAGATTTTATAGAGGACAAGTCAAATGTGTTTGAAATCATTCTTTTACCTTATAAATGATTAACTCTTTACCAAATGACAAAAATTTAGACTGGTCCAAATTGGAAGTATGTATATGCAGACAACAAAATAAATGTGAATCAAAAATTGAAATTAGTTTTGGGAATGATAAAAAACATTATGGGGAAAAGATTCCCAGCATTTTCTTCTTTTCCCATAATGTTTTCAAAAGGCTTCTATCTGAGGATCATAAACCAAATTTAATTTGGTAAGGGGTTAAGGCAAGAGAATCACACTGAACTCACCATTTCTTCTTCAACATTCAGAATCGCTTTTGTTCCTTTTCTTTTCCTTGTTCCTTGGCTTGACAATGACTGATCAAACATGCAAATAGATAGAAAATTATAAACATACATGCCTGAAAGTCACAAATTCATATAAAAGCAATTATGAACAAGAGCGGCAAATTGTCACAAGATATGCCGATCTTACCCCAAGTTGTAAAGCTGGGGCATGCACCGGACAAAATTGAAGTATGAAAAACAACAAAGGGCAATAACTCAAAAATTAAGCAAGCAACAGTTGTGATTCCTGTGCACTGCACTCCCCCTCAATGAGATCTATCCACCCATGAAATTTCATAACCCTAGCTAGTATAGTTTTGGAGATATGCTCCAGACAAAAATCAAGTATGAAAAATGACAAAGGGCAATAACTCAAAAATTAAGCAAGCAAGAGTTATGATTCCTGTGCATTGCACTCCCCCTCGGTGAGATCTATCCAGCCATGAAATTTCATAACCCTAGCTAGTATAGTTCTGGAGATATTCAGCGGACAAAATTCAAGTATAAAAAACGGCAAAGGGCAATAACTCAAAAATTAAGCAAGCAAGAGTTATGATTCTTGTGCACTGCACTCTCCCTCGATAAGATCTATCCACCCATAAAATTTCATAACCCTAGCTAGTATAATCTTGGAGATATGCTCCGGACAAAATTCAAGTATGAAAAACAACAAAGGGCAATAACTCAAAAATTAAGTGAGCAAGAGTTATGATTCCTGTGCACTGCACTCCCCCTCAATGAGATCTATCCACCCATGAAATTTCATAACCCTAGGTAGTATAGTTTTGGAGATATGCTCCGGACAAAATTCAAGTATGAAAAACAACAAAGGGCAGTAACTCAAAAGTCAAGCAAGCAAGAGTTATGATTCCTGTGCACTGCACTCCCCCTCGATGAGATCTATCCACCCATGAAATTTCATAACCCTAGCTGGTATAGTTTTGGAGATATGCTCTGGACAAAGAACTGGACGCCGCCCGCCCGCCCGGCACGGGTGATCCCATTATACGTCCCATCTTCGACAGGCGTATAAAAATTCCATGTTGCCTGTTATTTTGTTAATATCTATATTCAGATTCTTCCTGTCTTGTGTCAAAAAAAAGCAAACATAAATTCAGTTCAAAGGTGGTCTTAATCCTTTTTGACAACAAACAGTATTTTGCTTTTGAAGTAGGTAATTGGAGATAGTATAGCTATAATGTAGAAGTTTCTTTTAAAAATCTTTATCAGCAGCCTGGCTTGCACCGTCTTCATTATGCTACTGTAATTTACATATCACAATAAGCCATTAACCCTTTCCCAAACAAGCCCTGGTTTTTACGTGTCTGCAGTAAAAGTCTTTTGAAAACACTGTGGGAAAAGGTGAAATTGCTCGTATCGAGCAATTTCTCCTTTTCCCACAGTGTTTTCTACCCTTTTTGAGAACTTTCTGGTATTTTCTCCAAATCTAAAATTGTCATCTACAAACTCTTTAGGTTTTGAACACTCCAAAATTTGTCATTTGGGAAAGGGTTAAGCATAGTAATGTCTTTGAAATCTACAAAAGTATCAGCCTGTGTCAGCCTGCCCAAGCTGATACCAGTCAAAACATTTTGCTAGTTATAAATTTTCTTCATGTCCAAGGACCATTCCAGCTCATGATTCAGTCACTTGTAACTCAAAATGAATTTTAACCATCTATAATTACAAGATGAGTAGCTCTGTATAATATATCAAGAAGATACATTAACCCTTTACCGCACAATGACGACTTTTGATGACCCTGAGGTAGAAGTCTTTTGAAAACATCACAGGAAAAAGAGAAAATGCTGGTTACCAGCATTTTGTCCTTTTCCAACGATGTTTTCTACCCTTTCCATAGCAAATTTTTACTTTTCAGTCACATTTATTTCAGTCACATTTATTTTGTCGACTGCAAATACTTTCAATTTGGACCAGTCTATAAATTTGTCATTTGGTAAAGAGTAAAAGCATAATAGCTCCGCTGACAGGGTTGTTTAACTCTTTACCACACAATGCCGACTTTTAACAGCCCAGAGAAAGAAGCCTTTAGAAAACACTGTGGGAAAGTATAAAATGTTTTGTACCCTTCCCAGAACGAATTTCCAATTCTTTAGTCACATTCATTTTGTTGTCAGCAAACGCTTTCAACTTGGACCCGTCTATAATTTTGTTGTTTGGTAAAGAGTTAATACTAATCAACTTTTTCCATAGTATGAACTTACCCCAACTGTGCCAGACATTGAGAAATACTGAGACACATCTTCACTGAGACTGCTGTCAGCCAGATACTGCGATGCCAGATTGACAGAAGGAGAAAGATCATCATCACTATCTTCATCTTCCTTCTGTCTGTCTTTCATGTCTTGGTGAATACTGACAAATCTCTTCTTTCTCTCCATAGGAGACTGCAATCAGATTCCAAAGACAGAATTAAACACCTCCCTCCCTAAAAGAAAATACACTCTTTAACTCTTTAACAATCCATGTTTTGACAACCTGCAATAAAAGGCTTTTGAAACCATTAGGACCTGTAAGAAATTCTGCTGTTTGGTTAGGAATTTGGTAAAGAGTTATAACTTGAATAAAACAATTAGCTACAAAACACATCCCTTGTTTGAATAGGAGGTTCTCTTCTTTCAACAGTATTATCACAAAAACAGCCCACTCTCTGATATTTCACTGGGACATACAAGCAGAGAACAAAAACATAATGCAAAATAACTTTGTCATTAGAGCATGAGCTTATAGTCAGTTAACTCATTACCAAACAATCCCTGGTTTTTACAACCCTGAGATAGATGCCTTTTGAAAACATTGTGGGAAAAGGAGAAAATGATGGTTCAGCATTTTCTCCTTTGCCCACATTTTCTACCCCGCTGGAAATGAATTTCAATTTTAGAGTTGCATTTATTTTGTTGTCTTCAAGTGCTTTCTATTTGGATCAGTCTGAAATTTTGTCATTTGATAAAGGGTTAAATCTATGTACAATACCAACAACTTACTCAACAAGTCACACTTACCATCAATTCTATTGGGAACTCATATGTCCTATCCTTATCAATGAAATTTTCAAGTAAAAATTGGCCCTGAAACAATACAACATGTAAAATTAGATATAGACAAAATTAAACTTCACAATATCTTCAACCTTTTATCAAACTATCATTCATTTTAGCTGAGAGAAAAAGGACTAATTAAAGCATTGTGACAAAAAAAAAGAAGAAAAAGCTTGCAAGTAGCATTTTCTCCCTTTCCCTTAATTTTTTTCACCCTATTGAGAAAAAAATCCTATCATTCAAGCCACATTTACTTTGTTGCTTCAAATTATTTCAATATGGAGGAGGCTATAGTTTTGTCATTGGGTGGAAGGTCAAAACTTCAACTCAACATTACTTACAAATGAAAAGACTAATTTCTTTACACATAACCCCAAGAAACAAATACTCAACTCATATTAGAAAAAAAACAATTCCATTTTAATACCTTTGCTTCCTTTTCCTCAAATAAGAAAGCTGTGAAATATTTCAATTCAGTTTGTGTTCTTGAAATAAAAGCTACCATTAAATTATGAGCTGCACAATGATACTGTCTTCTCATCTCCATTAGCATGGTATCTCCTCTACAGTCTTCTCCCTTGGCAGCATGTGCTTGCCTGAAATAACATTGCAAAAAAAAAACAAATGCTTTCATCAAACATTACCTTGCCTGTAAAAGTTAATTGTATAGCCAATTGCCACATGGCATTTTTTTTAACCAACTGATATTGAAAGCATTCCCAAATGACAATTTCAAATGAGTCAAAAAATAGAGTTTCGCTTCAGACAAATAGAAAACATTGTGAAAATAGGAGAAAATCCTGGTTACCAGCACACAGTATTTGCCATAGTATTGTATTTTAAATGTTTTCATGTATTAAGTTATTTTCAATATTTGATCATTTATATTTATCTGTTGTATGCTGGTTTGTTTCCGGACGTAAAGGACTCAACAAAAGTTTAAGATCTCTGTTGTCATGGCTTGACAGCTTTAGCTGATGATCTTTAACTCTTTAACAAACAACAAAATCATAGACTGATCCAAATTGAAAGCATTTGCAGACAAAAAATAAATGTGACTGAAAAATTAAAATTTGTGTCAGGAAGGGTTGAAAACATCGTGGGAAAAGGAGAAAATACTGGTTACAAGCATTTACTCCTTTTCCCACAATGTTTTCAGAAGGCTTTCTCACAATGTTTTCAGAAGGCTTCTTTCTCAGCATCATTAAAAGTCAGGATTATGTGGTAAAGGGTTAATACAAACTTGATAAGAAGAAAACTATAAATGTGTTGTCATGGCTTGACAGTTTTTGCAGATGATCCTTAATACAAACTTAATAAGAAGAAAACTATAAAGAAACTAGTTTAACTCAACAACTTTTTTCATCTTGCAGCAAGGTCCTTTTAAAAATAATGGGACAAAACTGCTTCAAAATAGCAGTTTCTCCTTTGGTTCAAGTGTATTCACTCACTTGTATTCATATATTACTTTATTCAAACACATTTATTATATGTGAGCCACACTCTGGCAAAAGGAAGTTTAATGCATAAGTACAGCAAGACATCATTTGATTATGGATTTATGAAATCACTTTTGCATAACAACCTAGGGAATCATGATGTTTACTCTTTACCACAAAATCCCGTCTTTCAATGACCCTGAATAAGAACCCTTTTGAACACATTGTGGGAAAAGGAGAAAATGCTGTTTACCAACATTTTCTCCTTTTCCCACAATGTTATCCATCCTTTCATAGACAAATTCCATATTTTGAGCAACATTGAAATTGTTGTCTGCAAATGTTTTCAATTTGTACAGGTCTGAAATTTTCCCATTTAGTAAAGAGTTAATAAGACTTTTGCCAAGCAGAAAATTGACCCAAAGCAAGTTTCAGCACAGGACAGCCAGGGTGGATTGCTCAGGCTGACCTATGAGTATGTTGATACTTTTTGAAGATATATTGAAACCCCTTTTCACAGCATATGGCCCATAATATTATAAGAGTATTTCCAGAAGGCAATGAGTTTACCTACCCTGAGACAAACTGTGTAAGTTCTTTCCCTGTCTTTACATCACCCCCAGCAAAAGCTTTGTTGATTTCTGATGTCATTCCTACAACATCATCTCGTGACAACCTTGTGTACATCATCTCTAGCAGTTGGAAGCAACAAATTCTGGTGACTAACTGACCTTCAAGAACATTCTCAGAAGTCTGCAATATACAAACATTCTCACAGTTTAAGAAGTCATTTACCTTGAAGCCTATAAAACAAATTAATGTTTGAAAAACATGGCATAATGAGAATTTGCTTACAATGGGCAACTTCTTCTAATACAATTTTTGTATGTCTCAATCTTTTACCATATGGTAATATTAGATCTGTTCAAATTAAAAGCATGTACAGACGAAAAAAAATAAATTACATGTAGTATATCTTAACTCTTTACCAGACGACAAATTTCGGGTTGGTCAAAATTCAAAGCATTTGCAGACAACAAAATAAACATAGCTCAAAAAGTGAAATTTGTTTTGGGAAGGGTAGAAAACATTGCGGGAAAAGGAGAAAATGCTGGTTACCAGCATTTTCTCCTTTTCCCACAATGTTCTTAAAAGGCTTTTTCTTCAAGGGCGTCAAAACGTGGGATTGTGTGGTAAAGAGTTAAATTATGGCCTTTGGTACCTAGCATCCTCTTTTTTTCCCCTTAATATTTTCTACCCTTTCAAAAACAAGTTCAATCTTGAGACTCAGATTCAATCTGTCTGAAAATGATCTCAATTTTGATGTCTAACAAATCGTTGTTTGATAAAGAGTTAAAAAAGTGTAAACAACTTCTGATTGTGTGTTTGATGACAAGGGACTTGTAAATGCTCCATGTATTAACCCATTACCACACAATCCCTACTTTTGACGACCCTGAGAAAGAAGTCTTAAGAAAACATTGTGGGAAAAGGAGAAAATGCTGGAAACCAGCATTTTCTCCTTTTCCCACAGTGTTTTCTACCCTTTCCAAAGCAAATTGTACTTTTTCAATCACATTTGTTGTCGTCTGCAAATGCTTTCAATTTGGACCAGTCTAAAATTTTCTTGTGTGGTAAAGAGTTAAAGGGTTTCCTTACTTTTGACAATCTTGCTTCAATAAATTCTTTAATTGTACCAATATGTTCCACAAAGAACTCTATCAGAGCAGATTTGCTGACTGTCCGTAACATTGGTAGAGCCACTCTCTCAACAGTAGCTCTGCGAATCTCCGCAGGAAAGCTTCCAGTCTTACAAAAAATCTTGAATGGAACATCAACAGCATTTTTCTGCTTATCTCTTGGAAGTCTACAAAAAAAATTGATTTAAAAAAACAAGTCACAGAGGTAAAAAAATCCCTATTTTCATCAGACACCCATGATAAAACTACATGGTTTTAGACTCTGTACTAGTCTTGGTGTTAACTGTTAACTGACATTGGAAAATTAAACAAACTTTTATTTCATTTCAAAGCAAAACTTATGGTGATTTAGTGTGGATCAGATTCAGAATGCCCATAATAATTTGTGTTCAATCTATATTGTTGATAACTTAATGACAGCCTTTAGCATCCAGCACTTGGTTTTTTTATCAATGCTGAAAATATCTTTACAGTGCTCTCCCTGTAAAAGTTAACCACTTCTCTAATCATTTATAATTTAAGACTGTTGTAAAAGTTGCATGATGTTAAATCTGTCACTTTGACTCTTAATGTTTATGATAATGTAATAACTAAGGTTTATAAAATGATGAAACAAATGACTTCGACTCTTTTCCTAACAACAAAATTTTTTACTTGTCCACATAAATTGCATTTGCAGATGAGAAATTACAAACAACACAATTCCATGGGTTTTTCTTTAAAATAGTAAGAGACATTGTGAGACAAAAAGATAACACTGGAAACAAGTATTTTCTCCTTTGCTCACAATATTTTCAGAAACCTTACTCCTCACTGTCATGAACACATTGGATTGTTTGGTGAAAGGTTAAGAAAGCCCTAAAACAACAAACCTTTTGGTAAACTTTGTAATAGAAGACAAGATAGCCTCTTCATGAACATGCTCCTTCTCTTTGCAGAAAATACTGATCAAATATTCCAGCAACATGTGACTTCCTGTCAGTTGTAATGCACTCAAAATCTGTATGTAAAATAGCAACATGCATTTCATTTTAGCCATGTTCTGTGAAAAAGAGGCTTCATGCATCTGCCAAAAGGATCAACCCGGCTCAGCCTGGGCAGCCTGAGCTGGCTGACCAGGCCAAGAGTTTTGCTCTTGGTCATTTCACTGTATGTCCAAGGGCCAGTCTACCTCATCATTCAGCCAGTTGTTGGATCTTATAGATCCCTAAGTATGTGATGTCTTGCCCGGTATCATCTATTAACTCATTACCAATGACAAAATTTTAGGTTTGTCCAAATTTGAAGCATTTGCAGATGACAAAATAAAAATGACTGAAAATTTAAAATTTGTTTTGTGAAGGGTAGAAAACATTGTGGGAAAAGGAGAAAATGCTGACCAGCATTTTCTCCTTTTCCCACAATGTTTTCTAAATGCTTCTTTTTCAGGTTCGTCAAAAGTAGGGATTGTGTGGTAATTGGTTAAGAAGATTGCACCCATTTTTCACATGTTTTTTCATGCTTTTGCTGGACATTTATTTTGAAATCAGGACCTGCTTTGCAAGTAGTAGGTTTTCACTGATTTTCCACAAATAATACAAGTTCATTAGTTATATGACCTTGTAATTTCACTGCATTAGAAGTAATGTCCTAATTTCAGTAAAAAAAATTATACACATGTAATAAACTATGGGTTATTATCCCTGATTCAGAATATCTACCATGACACAATTACTTCATCTACCAGAATGTAACTTATTATTGATTGCTTACCCTTTCCAGAGCAGCTATGTAATCATTGTACTTTTGACTTCCCTTGATTAGCTCTGAACTTCTTAGTGGAAAATTGTCTGCCACCAGTCTGTCTAAACTGGACCTGAAGTTATAAAGTATAATATGTTTAAGCTTTTACCAAACAATCCAAGGTTTTTACAAATGAGAAATAGAAGCCTTTGAAAACACAGTGGGAAAAGGAGAAAATACCGGTAACCAGCATTTTCTCCTTTTCCCACAATGTTTTATCTTTTTACTTATGTTTTATTGTTGTCTGCAAGTTCTTTCAATTTGGACCAGTCTAAAATTTTGTCATTTGGTATAAGAGTTAAGCTTTCTACTATGCAGGCACGTCTATAAAAAAGGCATGTGAAAAAACAACTCGATTAATCAGCCCTCTACCATACAGTCCTTTGTTTTAATAACTCTAAAAAAGGATTTATTTTGAAAAATATTTGGAAAATAGAGAAAATGTTGGTACCCAGCATCATCCCCATTTTCAAAAGTTTTCTGCCATTTCAAAGATATGTCATTTATACCATTCTAAGCAATTCAACTTGTTGTCTATAACACTTTCAATTTGGACACACCTAAAACTTTGTAATCTGGAAAAAGTTAAGATATTGCATGACAATCACGCAATCCTGCAATACTCTCCTTTTCCTTCAATGTGTCTAACCTTTTAAAGAAAAACAGAACCATCTGAGCCACTTTAATTTAAGGTCTGTGAATACTTTTGATTTGACAATTCTAGACTCTTTGCCAAACAATCCTGAGTTTTAACAATGCTAACAAATGAAACTTTGGAAAACATTGTGGAAAAAACAGTAATTACCTGTAACAAGCTTGTTTTCTATCCTATCATTGCTCTTCTGCTCATTTGCACAAATTTCAAATATGTAAACTGCATGTGCTTTTATCAACTATTAAAATATAAATGAAATTTTAGAACATTTGCAGACTACAAAAGTAAAGATTAATCAAATGAAGAATTTTGTCCCTGACAAGCTAGAAAACAGGGTGGCAAAAGGAGAAAATGCGGATAACAAATTTTTCAGTCATAATCATTTTCATTCTGCATATGCTTAAAATTTAGATAAGTTTAAAATTTTGTCAGTTCGTGAGAGTTAATAGAATCCAGCATTTATCGTCTAGTAAAGGATTTATATAACATACTTTAGTTTAACAGTATATGGTTCAGGAACTGCAGCAAAGAAAGGTAGAATCTCTAACACTCGGCACTGAAATATATCAATGAAATCTTCTAAAGAATGGATAAAAGCATTTAAAAAATCTTTAACTCTTAACCACACAAGTAAATTTCAGACCGATCCAAATTGAAAGCATTTGCAGACCACAAAATTTGCTTTGGAATGGGTAGAAAACATTGTGGGAAAAGGAGAAAATGCTGGTTACCAGCATTTTCTCCTTTTCGTACATTGTTTTCAAAAAGCTTCTTTCTTAGGGTCAGCAAAAGTCTGAATTGTGTGGTAAAGAGTTCAGCATGTGCAAAATATTCTGCATTTCCAATCTTCAGTAATAATTGAAAATAGATAAAAAAGAAAAAAATAAAGATCCTGTCATTGACATTTATACATAATGACCAGCAGGTGACTTTCTGATCAAAGTAGACCCATCTTACAAATGACCATTTTCAAAAATGGTAAAAAAAGAAATCACATGTAAAGGATAATTTCCCTTCACATTTGTTGAAGAATGATACCACCATTCATGTTGAACATTCATAGATCTCACAGAAAGATTTCCATGCAAATCTGTTTCCAGTAAGCACTTAACCCTGTGCCAGGTGACAAAATATTCAAATATTGATAAGATAATTTCATTTTTCTTTAACTTTTTACCAAACGACAAATTTATAGACTGGTCCAAATTGAAAGCATTTGCAGACGACAAAATAAAAGTAACTCAAAAATTGAAATTTAATTTGAGAAGGGTAGAAAATGTGGGAAAAGGAGAAAATGCTGGTTACCAGCATTTTCTCCATCCTCGGATACCCCAGGGTCTCCCTATTTGCTACGCTACATCGACCCTAGGACAATTGACTAATAAAACTTTGAAACAGCCGCCGAAAATCGATACGAAACGTCATAGCGTACAGTCCACTCGCCCATCACAAAATGATGATGGAACCAATGAAAAGCCAGCATTCGGCCAGCGGTAAAGCGAAGGAAATTCAATTAATTGTCCCAGGGGTCGACGTAGCGTAGCGAATATGGAGACCCCGGGGTATCCGAGGATGCATTTTCTCATTCCCTACAATGTTTTCAAAAGGCTTTTTTGTCAGGGTTGTTAAAAGTCAGGATTGTGTGGTAAAGAGTTAAAAGAGGGGAAGGCATTGTAGAAAAAGGAGAAAATGCTTGCTACCATTATTTTCCTTCCTTCCTACTATGCTTTCAAAGGCCAATTTCCTAAAGTTCGTTATGATTCTTGAATGTTTAGTAAAGAGTTGGCCCATATACCAAAGAGTCATCAAGTCCAAATCAGATATAAATTCAACATTACAGCATTTCCAAAAATCTTAATTAAGTACATGCTTAAAAATTGAAAACAAATGTGTTATAGATAAAGTTCATATTTTTGTCAATCATTTATACCTGAATAACTTCCACTAACCTTGAATGATAAATTTGACCTGGTATCTGTTAACATAATCTGGTACATACTGAACACATGGTCAAAACTCTTGTGACTTGGATCTGATGTAAACTGAAATGATCAGGAACATAATGTTATTATAGTTATCAATCCCAAAAAAGACCCTTGCAATAAAAAGATGAAAATGATAAAGCCACTTCCCCAATCAGAATGCAGGAGCACATTGTATAAGCCCAAAAGTTCAAAAGTAAATAGTAAAAGTATTACTGCTGATGTTCACTTGATGAAATAAATTTCAACTTTTCACCATATGGCTTGCAACACACGAAAAGTGGCGTTCGGACATATGCGTAAAGTGTAGTCTCAGATCAGCCTGCGTAGTCCGCGCAAGCTAACCTGAGACGGCACTTTACATCTAAATTAGATTTTGTTTCTTGGTAGACTTCCGCATTACATAAAAAAAATCATAAAAACGGAAAGTGCCGTCTCAGATCAGCCTACGCGGACTGCGCAGGCTGATCCGAGACGACACTTTATTTAGATGTCCTAACGTCCCTTTTCGCGTGTTGCAAAGCCATTATAATATCCTCTAAATATCTTCAGTACATACAGAGATATTGTAAAATGTCAAAGAGTCTACATGATGCTGCCTTAGGAGATGGCAATGCCTCCACTCTCACAATAACTCAATGTTTTCTCAGAAAAAAGCTGAGCTAAAAAAATCACACAGACCCATTTACAGGGATCTTCTGTTTTGATTAAAAAGAAGACACTTTTAAAATGTTGTGGGAAAAGGTAAAAATGCTTGCAAAACACTTTCAACTTGTCCTATAATGCTGTCTACCCTTCAAAAGACAACTTCCACTGTGTGAGTCACATCTGCCTCCTGCAAATGCTTACAATATCTCTTTACTAAACAACAAAATCGTAGACTTGTCCAAATTGAAAGCATTTGCAGACGACAAAGAAAATGTGGCTCAAAAATTTAAATTTGTTTTGGGAAGGGTAGAAAACATTGTGGATAAAGGAGAAAATGCTGGTTACCAGCATTTTCTCCTTTTCCCACAATGTTTTCAAAAGGCTTTTACTTAGGGTCGTTAAAAGTCGAGATTGTGTGGTAAAGGGATGTACACATGTATAACATTTTGTCATCTCGTACACAGCTGACTCTTCATCACACAATCTCCTGTGATTTAACAACCTGGAGGAAGGAGCCTTATCAAAAGATTGTGAGAACAGGAGAAAAAACTGGTAACCAGCATTGCTGATAACCAGCATTTTCTTCCTTTCAAACAGTGTTTTCTACCCTCCCCTAATCAAAATTCACAATTCTAGTCATATCTATGTTGTTGGTTGTAAATGCATTCAGTTTGGAAAAGTCCAAAACTTTGTCCAATGGTGAAAAGTTAAGGAATCTTAAATCAGAGGGAGGATCACTGACAGTAGATTGGGAAGCTGTAGCATGATAATCAGTCTTTTCCTTCTAATAGAAAAATCAACCACTTTCCTTCTGCAAGTAAATTCAGTTTCTTTCTACTAGCTAAATCAAGTACTTTCCTTCTACCAGAAGTTAAGATAACAAATACCTTGCTGTCAATCAAAAGTAATTTGGTTAGTAACAGTAGTGCCATGCTCTGTTGGTCTGTAGTGGCCGACTTACCCCACCAGACAGATAAACTTGGCCAGTGAGATAGAATGGTGCTCAATACTGTAGGTCCTTCACTGAAATATAAAAGTCAAGAGGACCTTGGGCCCCAAAGTGCTCACCGGAGTAATGGTGTCTGGGAACTAGTTTATCTCTCAACATTTAAGCCTTCACCGAACAGTCCCTGCTTTTTATGACCCTGAGGTAAAAGCCTTCTGAAAACATTGTGTGAACAGGAGAAAATGCTGGTAACTAGCATTTCCTCCTTTTCCCTCAATGTTCTCTACTCTTCTAAAGTCAAGTTTCAATTTTTGAGTCATGCAGAAAATGCTGGAAACTCAGTCAAATCTCATAATCCAAGCGACGTTTTAAATGTTTTCTGCAAATATTTTTCATTCAAATGATTACACATTTTCTTCTTTGGTATGATTGTTTTAAAAAGGATTAGTTAAAAGTACTAGACATTTAACATTGCAATACATTAATACCTCTTCCTCAGATCTCTATCTTTATTAAGGGTTTCCACAGCAGAAGTCAGTACAGATGCTACCCTGTAGGGTTCAGATTCAGCATGTTTGACTAGCATAGGTACCAGTGTTGTGATTCGAGAAAGACACAGTCTAGAGATGGTCCCTTTGAACATGGAGAAGAACAAATCTCCATGCAGCTGAGTTGCTTGTTTGTCAGATCCACTTCTGATAGGGGTGGGATCCAATACACACTGTAACACTCTCTCATCCTACAAATAAGCAAATTCATTTGTCAAATGTCACAAAATATATCTAGCTAATTGTCTCATTTGGCACCATCCAATCTGATTCCCCAAAAATATGACTGACTGCACAAGCATGCATAGACTACATAATCTGTCATAAAAACAAAGAAATATATAAAGAAAATATTACAACAGCTGAATAGCTAATAAATTGTAAATAGGCCACAATGCTCACTAAAACGCCCTCTAAAATTTGTAATAGATCAATCAATATCATAATGTGTAACAGCAGTAAATGCATGAAGTGGCTGATATAACAAAGTGAAGAGAAAGATTGGACTATGTTATAAAACATTCTTTCCTATCACATTTTCTTTTTCCATGTGTTCCTCAAATAGTTAAAAACTTAACCAATTACTATCCAAATGCAATACAATTCCAAGTTTTTACAACCTTGAGGAAGAAAAGTCTTTGAAAACATAGTGAGGAAAAAAGGAAATACTGGTAACCATCAAATTCTTGTTTTTACATAATGTTTTCTATCCTTTAACTCATTACCAAACAACAATATTTTAGGCTTGTGCAAATCGAAAGCATTTGCAGACAACAACATAAAGTGACTGAAAATTTATTTTGTGAAGGGTAGAAAACATTGTGGGAAAAGGAGAAAATGGTGGTTACCAGCATTTTCGTAACCAGCATTTTCTCCTTTTCCCACAATGCTTTCTAGGGGCTTCTTTCTCGGGGTCAAAAAAGTATGGATTGAGTGGTAATGGGTTAAAGGACAACTTCCACTTTTTTAGCAATATTCTACTTATCTGCAAATTGTTTGGTAAAAAGTTAACATAAATACATATTTTGCATATAATACTGTCACTTACAGAAAGTCCGAGAGAGAATGCCAGTTTCAAAATGACATTGGCTGTTGATACAGCAACTGGGCTCAGTTTCACAGTGGTCAAGATACCTGATGAACTGGTTACTATCCCCTGAAACATAAATACAATTTTATTGGTATTTTGATGAGACGTCTACCAAGATAAATGACAGTGTGAACCCAAAATAAGACCTCTGTACATGATAACAGCCCGAAAATAGATTTCTTTATTATGCTTGATTTAATACTTTACCAAAGAACCTAAAGCTAGACCCTTTACAACACAATCCTGACTTTTAATGACCCTGAGAAAGAAAGCTTTCGAAAAGATTGTGAGTAAAGGAGAAAATACTGGTTACCAGGATTTTCTTCTTGCCCTACAATGTTTTATACCCTTGCAAAAACAATTTTCAGGTTTTTGAGTCAAATTTATTTTGTCATCTGCAAATGTTTTCAACATGAAAAAGGTCTAAATATTTAAGGTTAAGAGTTAACTACCCTGAAGACTGAGGCTTTTGAAAACAGCATGAAAATAAAGAAAACTCTGGTAATCAGCATGATCTTCTTTTTCCAAATATTTTCTTCTCTTTCAGGTTAAAAAACTCATCATTTCTGCTATGTTTTATTTGTCATTTGCAAATGCTCTCAAGTTGAAAATATCTAAAATTAGGTCATTTAATCATGAGTTAACTTGTTACTAAACGACAAAATTTTAGGCTTATCCAAATCGAAAGCATTTGCAGACGACAATATAAAAGTGACTGAAATTTGAAATTTGTCTTGTGCAGGGTAGAAAACACTGTGGGAAATAGAGAAAATGCGGATTACCAGCATTTTCTCCTTTTCTCACAATGCTTTCTAAAGGCTTCTTTCTCTGGGTCGTCAAAAGTAGGGATTGTGTGGTAATGGGTTAATCAAAAAATTTCTTCATTAAAAAACCCCAAACAAAAGCGTATATACCCTCGAAGGGGCTTGTCTGTAAAATAAGTTAAATTCTTAACTGTTTACGGAGATCCAGATTTTAAGAGTCACATGCACAACTACACATCCTAGAGATTCACTATGGTGAGTTTGAACTTATTCTGATGAAAACTATAGGAGGAGTTTGACACAAAAGAAATTGCTGACAGATGGACAGATAGATGAATGGACAGATCACTTGGGCCAAAACATAATATGACCTTTTGGGTGTATAGCGAAAGAGTTGCCAAGTCTAATATGAATGCCAGGCTTAAGTCTCATTCTCAAATCCTGAGGGTTACACAATATTTCAGACTCAATTTGGCAAATCAACAAGGCTTAAATGAGTTAACAGACTACATACTACATTCTACATACTAAATCTATGTTGAAGGTGAAATAAAATTCATATTTATCTCAGCTGAAAGCTATGTACATACCTCAAAGACATTGTTCAGGAGATCATTGGCACATTTTTCTTGACTTTTACCCCGCAAAGCTGGTAGAAGCAGGGCTACTTCCTGCAGCTGAAGGTAACCAGACAAGATCTGGTGAACAAGAATATGGTCAGTGCAGCTGTCATCCAAAGGAATTGGCAGACTTGCAAATATATCCCTATAAGTAAGAATGATGATGTCATGTTTCATCTCCAAAAAGTAGATGAACATACATATTGCAAAGCAGTCAACCCTTCATTTTAAATCCAAACTTGCCCTTTTTCTAACTGAACAAAACAGTTTCTTTACATATATAGAAAAAAGTACATTTTGTTTTAAAAGAAGGCTAGTTTTTGTAAGTGAATTGTAGTTTTATCAGTGTCTGATAAAAAATATCATTTGCAGTAATAGCTCTGAATAGCTCTTCATCATAAACAAAAATACCGAAAACATTTACCTATCACCAACAAATGCCTTCATAAGATGTGAAACCAGGTCATCTTTAAATGTCTTACTGAAAACTGCAAGCGTCTGAGCCATCTGCATAATAAAAATAAAACATCACTTTTCTTTCGTGTTTCACACAGATTTCAACATTATTTCAATTAAATAGCTATGTATTACTTATTCTTTTTCATTTTCAATTTGGTCTAGTCCAAAAAATTGTATTTTTGTAAATAAATTAAGAGCATTGGAAGAAAGAAATTAAATGCGACTTATCTGATAAGGTTCATCCATGGCAGGACAGAATTCATTAAAGGCGAAAGACAACATGCAGGTTATCACCATTCCTTTCTTGTCCAAAAATGTTTTCGAAAGATGTCTTTGGCAGGGTCATTAAAATTCAAGGTTGTGTGGAAGAGGTTAACTCTTTACCAGACAATAAAGTGTAAGACTAGTTCAAATTGGAACCATTTGCAGATGACAAAATAAAAGTGACTAAAAATTTGAAATTTGTTTTGGGAAGGGAAGAAAACATTGTGGGAAAAGGAGAAAATGCTGGTTACCTCAATGTTTTCAGAAGGCTTCTTTCTCAGAGTTGTTAAAAGTCGAGATTGTGTGGTAAAGAGTTAAAGAAATTTTTCAAACTTCCAACAATAAATTTGTTTCAGGAAGCAATGAGTTAACTATTTACCAAGTGAAGAAAAAAGTTTGACCTGTCCATTTTGTTAGGATCAATATATCAAACACCCTTCAAATGTTGTAATTTCTCTTTGGAAAGGAAGAAAACGCTGTTGGAAAAGGAGCATAATGTTTTCAAAAGTCTTTCATCAGGTTGTCACAACATGAGATCATTTGGCAAAAGGAAATAAGATGGCAAAGTCGTTGATAAACTCTAAAAATGCCATGTTTTTACCAAGGAATAAAATGTTGGATCTGTCTAAATTGAAAGCATTTGCAATGACAAAAATAAATGTGACTGAAAAACTGAAATTTGTTTAGGGAAGAGTAGAAATTAATGAGGAAAAGAAAGCAATGCTAGTAAACAGCATTTACTTATTTTCCCTCAATTTTTTCATAATTCTTCTTTCACTAGATCATCAAAACTTTGGATATTGCAGTTAAGGATTAACCCATTACCACATAATCTGAACTTTTGACGACCCTCAGAAAGTAGCTGTTAGAAAACATTGTGGGAAAATAAGAAAATGCTGACAACCAGCATTTTCTCCTTTTCCCACACTGTTTTCTATCCATCACAAAACAAATTTCGAATTTTCAGTCACTTTTACTTTGATGTCTGCAAGGCTTTCGATTTGGACAAGCTTAAAATATTGTTATTTGATAACGATTTTTTTACCACATTATCCCAGTTTTAAGGAGAAGAACTTTTGAAAGACATATGAATGTGGGAAAAGAGAAAATGCAGATTACCTGCATTTTCTCACAATGTTTTCTTTGCTTTCAAGGACAGCAATCATCATTTCAGCCATACTGATTTATCATCTGCAAATGCTTTGAATTTGGACCAGTCTAAAGTTGTGTTGTCTTGTAAAAAAGAGTTCAGTCAATTTTTTTTTTGACAAAACAGTGTAAATATCAATTCATACAGACCTCTTTAGGTAGATTCTTCATAATCTCAATGTCCCCCATATTGAAGCCAACATCACTTGGTTTAATCAGACAGCTGCAGATGAGTTCCATCAAATCTGAACCCCACACAGCTTTTGGCACAACCTGCACATGTATGGAAGAGCTACCAGTATTTATTGACTATATTAAATCAAAACCTGCAACAGTTAATTTTCTTTTTTTAGCCTTACAGTATACATATTTAAAGACATTATTGTGTGAAATCTTTTTTCCTACAATGTCTTCACTTTGTATGAACTGTACCTAAACCCTTTACAAAACAATCCCTGGTTTTTACGACCCTGAGATAGAAGCCTTTGGAAAACATTGTAGGAAAAGGAGAAAATGCTGGTAACCAGCATTTTCTCCTTTTCCCACAATGTTTTCTACATTGTTGTCTGTAAGTGCTTTCAATTTGGACTAGTCTAAAATTTTGCCATTTGGTAAAGAGTTAATTGAAGACGGGTTTCTGTACTTAACTTTTCACCACAAGACAAAATTTTGGACTGATCTAAATTCAATACATTTGTAGACAACAATGAATGTGGCAAAAATAATGGGATTTGTCAGTGAAATGTTAGAAAATATCATGAGAGAAGGAGAAAATGATGGTTATCAGCAATTTCTCCTATTCTCACAACTTTTTTGAAAGTTTGCATTGTGTGGTGAAGGGTAAAATGAGAAATTGTTTTGGGGACAAATGATTTAGCTGGTCTTATTCATCAATGTTCAGAAAACTGTTTCTGAAAAAACTGTGAAAAATGGTTCAGATTTCTCAAACTTTTTGCTTGTTTGCTGAGTGTTGTTATTGTCTATACATCACAACCGTATCTGGGGAATTCTATTCTTCTTGTGTTCAAATAAGAATTTCCAGAAAACATAAACCATTTCAATAGCCCCTGAGCCTCAGAAAAACCACTAATCACCCTGTTTTTTATTCTCACTGATAACACCAGTCTTAACTCATTACCAAACAACAAAATTTTTGGCTTGTCCAAATCAAGAGCATTTGCAGACGGGCGATAAAACAAAAGTGACTGAAAATTTGAAAATTGTTTTGTGACGGGTAGAAAACATTGTGGAAAAAGGAGACAAGAGCTTCGCAAAGCGGCGCATATACGCCCAAAGGGGCTTGTCAGTGAAATGAGTTGAAATGACTAAAGGGCCATGAATGAAGAGTACTTAATCTCCATGATATGTAAAAAATATTAAAGGGCAATAGCTAAAAAATGAAGGGTGGCACAGTTACAAATTTTGTGAATTGCTGTTCTCCACAAGGTGTTCTATCAGTTTTGAAATATTCAAGATCATAGCTTTTATATTTTAGAAATTATGGCCCAGACGAAAATTCAAAGAGAAAACTAACAAAGGGCAATAACTAAAAAAGAAGGATGGCAGAGTTATGGTTCTTATGCAGTACACTTCTTCATAATGTGTTCTATAAGTGTATGAAGTTGCAAGTTATTAGCTTTTATAGTTTGGAAGTTATGGCCTGGACAAAAATTCAAACTGAAAATTAACAAAGGGCAATAACTAAAAAAATAAAGGTCGCAGACTTATGGTTCATGTGCAGTGCTCTTCTCCATAATGTGTTCTATCAGTGTATGAAGTTGCAGGTTATTAGGTTTTATAATTTGGAAGTTATGGCCTGGACAAAAATTCAAACTGAAAATTACCAAAGGGCAATAACTCAAAAAATAAAAGTGGCACAGTTATGGTTCATGTGTGATGCACTTCTCCACAATGTGTTGTATCAGTGTATGAAGTTCCAAGTTAACAGCTTTTATAGTTTTGAAGTAATGGCCTGGACAAAAATCCAAACTGGAAATTAACAAAGGGCAATAACTCAAAAAATAAAAGTGGCACAGTTATGGTTCATGTGTGATGCACTTCTCCACAATGTGTTGTATCAGTGTATGAAGTTCCAAGTTAATAGCTTTTATAGTTTAGAAGTAATGGCCTGGACAAAAATCCAAACTGGAAATTAACAAAGGGCAATAACTCAAAAAATAAAAGTGGCAGAGTTATGTTTCATGTGCACTGCACTTCTCCATAATGTGTTCTATCAGTGTATGTAGTTTCAATTTGATACCTTTTATGGAATGGAAGTTATGGCCTGAACAAAAATTCAAAGTGAAAAGTTGGTTATTTCAGAAATCAAGGGCAGATAATTCTTGTGCTCTGGAAAACAATGTATATGCATGGAAAGATGCACAACAATTCAATGAAAACAAATACATCTATCTGCTGTTTGTATGCTACCTACTTCATTTTTTACCATTAAAAATAAGGTTCTTACACTTGCATGTATTCAAAATATCTGAAGATGACAAAAACTGCTAAAATGATAGGATATGTCTTTTAACCCTTTACCAGACGACAAAATTTTAGCTCTGTCCAAATTGAAAGCATTTGCAGACGACAATTTCAGTGTGGCTCAAATGGTGCAATTATTTATTGAATTGGTAGAAAACATTGTTACCAGCATTTTCTCCTTTTCCCACAATGTTTTCAAAAAGCTTCCTTTCCAGGGGCCTCAAAAGTAGGGATTGAGTAGTAATGGGTTGAAGAGAGAACAGATCATTGTCAAAAAAGAAATAAATGTTTAAATGATTTACATACTTACAGCAAGTGTTTCTTTTTTAAACTTAGCCAACATCACTGACAGAAATCCCAGTAGTCTCACTATCACTGTGCATTTGGACCTAAAAATCAAATTTAGTAAAAAAAAAACTATAAGGAACCACCTAATCATTTATCTATTAACTCCTTGTTCAACGCCCAAAGGAGGAAAGCTTTGGAAACATTTTTGGAAAAAGAAGAAAATGCTGCAATCCTTCCAGTTTCCATAAAATAAGCACTTTGAGGAAAAACAAATTTTAACTCTTTACCAAACGACAAAATTTTAGACTGGTCCAAAATGAAAGCATTTGCAGACGACAAGATAAAAGTGTCTGGAAATTTCAAAATTGTTTTAGAAAGGGGAGAAAACATTGTGGGAAAAGGAGAAAATGCTGGTTACCAGCATTTTCTCCTTTTCCCACAATGTTTTCAGAAGGCTTCTTTCTCAGGGTTGTTAAAAGTCGGGATTGTGTGGTAAAGAGTTAAAGCCGTAAAGCTGTTAACTCTATACCAAACAACAATTTTTTAGACTGGTCCGAATTGACAGCATTTGCAGGCTACAAAATGAATTTGAAAGAAAAATTAACTTTGGTTTGGGAAGGGTAGAAAACATTGTGGGAAAGGGAGCAAATGCTGCTTACCAGCATTTTCTCTTTTTCAAACAATGTTTTCAAAAGGCTTCTTTCTCAGCATTGTTAACAGTCAGGATTGTGTAGTAAAGAGTTAAAGACAGAATATCAAAACAAGAGGGCCAAGATGGCCCTGGATCGGTCACCTGAATTTTTGAGATGACCAAGCCTATTTTTTTTTTTTTTTTTTTGAGGTATTGAAACATTGGAATCAAATTTATAATTTTGCTAAGCAATTTTCAAAAGGTCACCTGTAAAAGTTATTTCGAAATCTGACCATCAGTTCCAAAAAGAAGAATTTTTAAGAATTCTTCATTTCTGTATAAGAGCAAATATCCCCCATCCATGAAAGCCATGTTTCTTAATGGATCAAAATTTACGAACAAGTTTTGAAAAGGGTCACCCAAGGAACATTTCAGAAAATTTCTTTTAAAATCTGACCAGGGATTTCAGAGAAAGAGAATTTTCAAGAATTTCATCATGCCCATGTAGTGCAAGTAGCCCCCATTCACAAGACCAAGGATCACCCAAGGAACATCTCTTGTCATATTATTTCAAAATCTGACTAGGGGTTTCAGAGTAGAAGAATTTTCAAGAATTTCTTCATTTCCATAAAGTGCAAGTAGCCCCAATTCACCAGAGCCATGTTTCTTGATGGATCAAAATTTTGTGAACAATTTTTTAAAAGGGTCACCCAAGGATCATCTCTGTGAAATCATTTCAAAATCTGTCCAGCCGTTTCAGAGAAGAAGAATTTTTAAAAATTTCTTCATTTCCCTATAGTGCAAGTAGCCCCCATTCACCAGAGCAATGTTTCTTGACCAATCAAAATTTCGCAAACACTTTTTGAAAAGGGTCACCCAATGAACATCCCTGAGAAATTATTTCAAAATCTGACAAGTGGTTTCAAAGAAGAAAATTTTTTAAGAATCACCTCATTTCCGTATAGTGCAAGTAGCCCCCATTCACCAGAGCCATGTTTCTTAACCAATCAAAATTTCGCGAACAGTTTTTGAAAAGGGTCACTCAAGGAACAACTCTGTGAAATTATTTCAAAATCTGACCAGCGGTTTCAGAGAAGAAGATTTTTAAAGAATTCCCTCATTTCTGTATAGTGCAAGTAGCCCCCATTCACTAGAGCCATGTTTCTTGACCAATCAAAATTTCACGAACAATTTTTGAAAAGGGTCACCCAAGGAACAACTCTGTCAAATTATTTCAAAATTTGACCAGCGGTTTCAGAGAAGAAGTTTTTTTAAGAATTCCTTCATTTCTGTATAGTGCAAGAAGCCCCCATTCACCAGAGCCACAATTTTTGACGGATCAAAATTTCACGAACAAGTTTTGAAAAGGGTCACCCAAGGAACATATCTGTGAAATAATTTCAAAATCTGACCAGCGGTTTCAGAGAAGAAGATTTTTTAAGAATTCCTTCATTTCTGTATAGTGCAAGTAGCCCCCATTCACCAGAGCCACAATTTTTGACGGATCAAAATTTCACGAACAAATTTTGAAAAGGGTCACCCAAGGAACATATCTGTGAAATAATTTCAAAATCCGACCAGCAGTTTCAGAGGAGAAGATTTTTAAAGAATTTGCTAAAAAATTCCATTTGGTTGCCATGGCAACCAGAGTTTTTGACGGAATCAAATTCTGTGAATAATTTTTAAAGAGGACCTCCCAAGGAACATTCCTGCCAAGTCTGGTCCAAATTGGCCCAGTGGTTTAGGAGGAGTTGATGTTTAAAGAATTGTTGACGACACACAACGGACAGCCAGTGACCCTAAAAGCTCCCCATGAGCATGTTGTGCTCAGGTGAGCTAAAAAAGGTCCTCAAAGTAAATCCAAGATCAGACTGACTATGGAAGAATTTACCTGTTGAACCTCTCTGTTTCTCTAGGAGTGAAATAATCTTCCTCGGTTTTCACAGGAAATAACTTGGCCACACCTTCAATACCCTTCAATGCCACATTCTTGAGGAAGTAGCCAAGAGCATTAAACATTTCACTTTTTGCAGCACCTGAAACAAAACAAGAGGGCCATGATGAACCTGAAATCACTCACCTGAGCCTTTTGATCAAACATGACCCATTTCCAATCTCTTCAGGGACAGTAAGACAAACACTCATTAGTATTGGGCTTACAAAAATGGCCTCTACAGTGCACACAAGATTTTTCTAGAATTTGTCTCAGCAGCCTACTTGAAATGTACAAATTATCCAGACATACATTATGTCAAACTTTCAAGAGTATTTGAGAGAAAATGTGTCCTGTAGGATGTTTTTTTTTTTTTTTTTTTTTTAGTGTTTTATGGCCCGTCGACAACTTAGGTCATATTGGGCGCACTTACTTAGTAAACAATAATGCGAGGTGAAAATAACATACATGTGCAACATAAGACAAACATGATAAATGAGGAATGGATGAAACACAAAATGATGCCCCTTTTGTCGCCTTTTACGACATGCATGCTGTCACTTTTGTTCCGCCAGATGAAATGGCAGATGTGACGATCGCGGGACTGCAGTGGTTTATTCTTATACCCCCGATTAAACCACACGGGGTCCCACAGGCCAACTGATTCCCATTCCAAACCCTATTTACATAAAAATATAGGATTTGGAATAAGAACTACCCAGCCTGCTGCAATCCTACGAATTACGAGGAAAGCAGCCGTTTGTCTCTAATTTTAGTCGCCTTCTACGACATGCCATAGAGAAAGGCCGAGGTCCTATTCTATAAAGTAAAAAACCCCCGGGACCCCACGGGGATCCTGTAGGATGTATGAAAGGTTTTTCCAATATTTGACATTGTTACGAGCCAGGCGTAACTAGAAAGTAGAAGCCAGCAACAAACGATAACAATTAACCCATTACCACACAGTCCCTACTTTCGACATCCCTGACAAAGCAGCCTTTAGAAAACATTGTGGGAAAAGGAGAAAATGCTGGTAACCAGCATTTTCCCTTTTTCCCACAATGTTATCTACCCTTCACAAAACAACTTTCAAATTTTCAGTCACTTTTAATTTTTCCTCTGAAAATGCTTTCGATTTGGACAACCCTAAAATGTTGTCGTTTGGTAATGAGTTAACAGAATTTATTAACAAAAATATCAAATAATCAGTGACAATATTACAATAGTACAAAACAATACCTTAGACGTTAAATACAGAAGACAAATTATTCCAGTCTTAATTCCAGTCTGATCCTGATCCAAACTGAATGTAATCCACGCACACAAAATAATCTTCACTTTAGTCTGATCCTAATCCAAACTGAATGTAATCCAAGCACTAATTATATGACACAAACACAAAATAATCCCCACTGTAGTCTGGCAATCATGTATTAACTAGTGAACGCTGAGATGTAATGAGATTTTCCTTTGATAATAACAGAGAAACTTCCAGAAAATTCATGTTAAAATTAGTTGCATAATTTCTAGTAATCAGATTGTAAAAAGTCCCGGAAACTTCCAGAACAATATTCCACAAAAGAGAATCCAGTTCTAAAAATAGCCACAGGGGAAAACCATTCAAAATAAATACACACATGTACAAAGCTAGGAATAACTGGGTATGTACATAACAACATAGTGACCTAGTTTTTTATCCAACAATACCTATATTCATACTAGTCTACGATATTATATTATTACTAAAAATGACCACAAATGCAGACTTTGTCATGTATACAAGAAAATGACCAACAGACAGATGGACAGATTTGACACTCAGACAGATGGACTGACAGACACCACACCATGACATAAGCCCTGCTGGTTTTCAGCCAATAGAGCTCAAAATAGAAATAGCTTGCAGAAAGCAAGTAATTCCCTCCAACAACAGTGTTCAACATCAAGATCATTAACCCACAAAATCTAGAGAAACTGGGAAAACATGAAAATACCAATATCCTGTAATTCCTCTTTTTCCAATTCAGGTAAAACGTAATTTGTCTTCTGACAAAGCTTCAAATTGTTTAAACTTTGTCATAGATCTGCTAAAGAGTTAAAGTACATAGTTGGGTAATAACTGATACTGGCCTGGAAGTGTACTGGACACTCTTGTGCCTATTTGATAAGAAAATGAACATGTATGGCCAAACTGACCAAACATAATCCCATGTCTTAACTTCCCTGTGGAAGAGAGCTGTTTAAAACATGCTTTCAATTTGAAAAAGTAAGAATTTTGTCATCTGGTAAGGATTTAACCAAGAACATGAAGAAAATCAGAAAAATATTTCAAGTAGAGAAAAAATAAATTGTGGCTTGCCTCCAAAGAGTTCTTTTGCTGATAGTAAATTTTCTCCAAAGACCCAACTGTAGCAATCTAATGCAGCTAACAAACTATCAAACCATGACAAAGTTGTTTCCAAGGAAAACACATCAGATGTATCTGTTAGCTTGGGAAACCCTTCTATACCCTGTTTCTTCTTCCCAGTTTGTCCTCCCCCTTCAAATCTGCAGAGATTTAATGTAACTATTATTACTCTTATTATTAACCCTCCGTCACACAATCCCAAGTTTTAACAACACTGAGGAAGATGGCTTTTGAAAACATTGTGGGAAATGGAGAAAATGCTGGTAACCAGCATTTTCTTCATTTCCCACCATGTTTTCTACCCTTTCTCAAACAACTTTTCTCTTTTCAGCTACATTTAATTTTGTAGCCTGCAAATGCTTTCGATTTGGACAAGTCCAAAATTTTGTCATTTAATACAGGAATGAGGCAATTTCTTCCTTATTATTTTTTTTTTCTGACATCATCAAGGGCAGCTTGACCGATAAGCATTTTCTCCTTTTACACCATGTTTTGTCCTATTCAAACAAGAGCTATCACTAAACGTGATCATAACCCCCAACAGCTCCTTGTCACAAAACAGATTAATGTCACAGGAATGCAAAATAAATGACTGAAGGTCAATACCAGAGCTATCACTGACGAGGATGAATATCCTGCAATGGCTTCCTGAAGCTGTGTTAAAAATATTCTATCAAAAGTATAATTTATTTTCATCAATTCAGCAATGGCACTGTCATAAAGAGAACAACAAAAAAGGGCTAAGCTCTTGGAAATTTTATTTAATTAACTAAGAACAATTTATGATATGCATATCTTTGCTGAGTGCAAAGTCTATCCATGAAGTTTGAAAGAAATTTGTCCAGAATCATCAAAGGGCCATAACTCCATGAAACCTATATAAACCATAACCAAAATAGGATATGCACATCTCTGCTTGATACTGAGTCTATTTGTGTAGTTTGAACCAAATCTATCCAATAGTTGATGAGAAAAAGAGTGGACAAGAAATTTCATGAAAGGGCCATGACTCAGTGAAAAATCCATGAACCATAACCAACATTTCATATGCACATCTCTGCTTGATACTGAGTCTACCTGTGAAGTTTGAATAAAATTCATTTAATAGTTTATGAGAAATAGAGCGAACAAAAAGCTATAGACCGACCGACGGATGGACAGCTGTGTTAAAAGTATTCTATCAAAAGTATAATTTATTTTCATCAATTCAGTAACGGCACCGTCACAAAGAGAACAACAAAAAAGGGCTTAGGTCTTGGAAATTTTATTCAATTAACTAAGAACAATTTATGATATGCATATTTTTGCTGAGTGCAAAGTCTATCCATGAAGTTTGAAAGAAATTTGTCCAGAATCATCAAAGGGCCATAACTCCATGAAACCTATATAAACCATAACCAAAATAGGATATGCACATCTCTGCTTGATACTGAGTCTATTTGTGTAGTTTGAACCAAATCTATCCAATAGTTGATGAGAAAAAGAGTGGACAAGAAATTTCATGAAAGGGCCATGACTCAGTGAAAAATCCATGAACCATAACCAACATTTCATATGCACATCTCTGCTTGATACTGAGTCTACCTGTGAAGTTTGAATAAAATTCATTTAATAGTTTATGAGAAATAGAGCGAACAAAAAGCTATAGACCGACCGACGGATGGACAGCTGTGTTAAAAGTATTCTATCAAAAGTATAATTTATTTTCATCAATTCAGTAACGGCACCGTCACAAAGAGAACAACAAAAAAGGGCTTAGGTCTTGGAAATTTTATTCAATTAACTAAGAACAATTTATGATATGCATATTTTTGCTGAGTGCAAAGTCTATCCATGAAGTTTGAAAGAAATTTGTCCAGAATCTTCAAAGGGCCATAACTCCATGAAATCTAAATAAACCATAACCAAAATAGGATATGCACATCTCTGCTTGATACTGAGTCTATTTGTGTAGTTTGAACCAAATCTGTCCAACAGTTGATGAGAAAAAGAGTGGACAAGAAATTTCATGAAAGGGCCATAACTCAGTGAAAAATCAATGAACCATAACCAACATTTCATATGCACATCTCTGCTTGATACTGAGTTTACCTGTGAAGTTTGAATAAAATTCATCCAATAGTTTATGAGATATTGAGTGCAAGTCTATCCATAAGTTTGAAAGAAATTTGTCTAGAATCATCAAAGGGCCATAACTCCATGAAACCTTAATAAACCATAACCAAAATAGGATATGCACATCTCTGCTTGATACTGAGTCTATTTGTGTAGTTTGAACCAAATCTGTCCCATAGTTGATGAGAAAAAGAGCTGACAAGAAATTTCATGAAAGGGCCATAACTCAGTGAAAGAGCTGACAAGAAATTTCATGAAAGGGCCATAACTCAGTGAAAAATCAATGAACCATAACCAACATTTCATATGCACATCTCTACTTGATACTGAGTTTACCTGTGAAGTTTGAATTGAATTCGTCCAGTAGTTTATGAGAAATAGAGCGGACAAAAAGCTACAGACCGACCGACCAACAGACGGACGGACGGATGGACCGACGGACCGACCGACAAGCTGACTCCTATACACGCCCCCCAAACAGAGTTTTGGGGGGTATAATACATAATTTTCTATCTTTAGAATCATCTTGTTGTTGTCCTTGCTATTCTTGTTGTTGTCTTTGGCATCATAACAAATTCATGAAATACAGTTTCCCTATCACAAAAACAAATAGACCTTTTTAACCCTTTACCACACGACAAAATTTTCGACTGGTCCAAATTGAAAGCATTTGCAGGTGACAAAATAAAGGTGACTAAAAAATTGAAATTTATTCTGGGAAGGGTAGAAAACACTGTGGGAAAAGGAGAAAATGCTGGTTACCAGCATTTTCTCCTTTTCCTACAGTGTTTTCAAAAGGCTTCTTTCTTTGGGGTGTCAAAAGTAGGGATCGTGTGGTAATGGGTTAACATTCCTTGGTACTCAATTTTTGAAAGGCATCTTGAGTATTAAGCATTTTGATTGTCACACTCATTTACCCAAAATGTTATGAAGACTTTTCCTTTTTTTCAACATTCTTCAAGTATGTTGTCTGCACAACTTGTTAGAGCTATTTGAGTTTCTCTGAATAATCCAGAAACATAACAGATTTACTGACCTCTGTATCCAATATTCAGGTCCTTTCCCTTTCAGACCAGCTTGGAAGAAATGAACTGGTGATTTAATACCTAGAATTATTAACATAAAATCATGATGATTTCAAAAAGTCAACAGACTTCGAAAGACTTTAATGCTTTGAACCTTACTAAAAGATGTAATGTTTTACATATTTGGTACATGAGTATTTGATCAATACTTACTTTTTTTGGCAAAAATTCTACATTTACAATCCTCTGCATTTTCTCAAGAAAGAAATCATCAAATATGTATGCTACTAGGTATGACAATATTCATTATGATGCTGCTGATTCAACTCTTTTAACTCATTACCAAACAACAAATTTTCAGGTTTGTCCATATAGAAAGCATTTGCAGATGACAAAATAAAATTGACTGAAAATTTGAAATTTGTTTTGTTAATTTTTATTTCAACACTGCTGTCTGCAGATACAGTCTATTCAGAGGACTCTAAAATTTGATGTTTGGGGGAGGGTTAACTCTTGACCTAACAACAACGTGTCAGGCCTTAATGAATTGGGACCATTTGAAGACAGCAAAATAAATATGGTCCAAAACCGAAATATCTCTTTGAAAGTGCAGAAAACATTTTGGGAAATGAAGCAAATGAACTAGTATTCTATGTTTTCCCCATAATGTTTCCATTAGCTTTCTTCTTTAAAGTCATTAAAACTTCTAATTGCATGGTAAAGGTTGAAGACAGTAATTGCTTATTGCTGTGTTGATATAAGATGTTCAAATGATGAGAAAATAAAGTTTTCAAATTTATGTAACAATGTCAGTACAATACAGATATAGGCTGTTTACGTACGAGGTATGAGAGTACAGAGTTGATACGACAGTTTCATACAAGCATGTCTGCACTCAGTCTGGGGTCTGCCACACTGCCTTGTCAACCATCTCACTGCTATCTCTAAAGTAATATCACTCCAGTTCCTTCAAATTCAAACATCAAAAAAAACCTGTTCCTTCATTGTGATAAAAACTGTGATTGACAGCTCTTTGTTTAAGGTAGTAGACCCGTAATAGGCCTTGTGCAGCATGGCATAAAATTTCTTGACAGTTGGTAAAGACAGATTTGTACAGATATAATACTTTTGCACATTTTTAATCAAAAAGAAATTCATTTGATGTCTGTCTATCTTGAAATTATTTGTTGATACTTTTGTTAGTTTTCAGAAAAGGGAGGTAATTATCATATCCATTTGTAATGAAAATTTTGTGGTTTTACATTCATAAATGATAATTCTAAGAAGGACAAAAAGGAAAATGTGGCTTGGTGAAAGTAGTACAATAATTCTCATTTTTTAGTCTGAGAAAATTTTCTAAGATAATATTATAGTGGTAAAAGCTGTTTTTTATTATGAGTCCACTACGTTAAGGACAAGATTGAACCATATCTCATGGAAAAGATATAAATTATAATTCTTTACCAAACAACTAAGTTTTAGACTTGTCCAAATCGGAAGAATTTGTATGTTTGTTTGTATTAGAGTTTATCACCATTTTACACCGTTAATGCCACAAATTAAATGCACTTAATTACAAAAGCAACCAAAGTAATCCTTGAGTTTACAAGACCAGAGCCTCAAATATCTCTCAACATCAACTTTAATCTAAATATACATCCTTCACTAAATATATCTGCATTAAGAAAAGCCAGTGTTGCCTGAACATTATCAGACAACAGCTTATGGAAAAAATCAAAGAATGATATTTATTGAAGCAAAACTCTTAAATTTTTATTCCAAAAACATGCATGTATAAGTAAATTCAATGATGCATAAATTTACCATACCTTGGTTCTTCTCTGAGTTTAGAAGGTGCTTGCAGTAACTTGGCTTTATGTCTTATAATTTTCTCTAAATGTTCCAATGCTTTACAGCACTGCTCTTGAGTACCTGAAACATTGTGGTAATTGATCACATTGCAGATTGTAATATTGACTAATTAGCAAAATCTTAAGACTTGTCCAAGTCGGATGCACTTGCAGATGACAAGATAAATTTTGCTCAATGCAAAACTTTTTCATTGAAAGGGTGAACAAAAATGTAGGAAAAGCAGGATATGCTAGTTACATGCACTATCTAATTTTTCCAAAAGTGTTTTCATAGGCTTTCTGCCCACAGAGTCATTTATACTATAGATTGTTCAGTAAGGGTTAATTAAACCTCTTGAAAACAAATTTGCAGCAGAGAACTTAAAAAATATTGATACAAAATCAATATAACCAGGATTCTATCCATGAATGCAGGAAAAGACAAGAGTCAAAATGAGACAAGAGGGCCATGATGGCCCTAAAGTTGCTCACCTGAGTCTTTTGACCAAACATGGCCCTTTTTTGATCTCTTTTGAGACATTATGGCAAATATTCCACCAAGCTTTCATAATTATTGGACTAGAAATTTGGCCACTTGCTTGTCCACAAGATTTTTCTAGAATTTCTCTCAAAGACCGACGTTTTAACCCAAAAAGCCAATTTTCTCACTATAGATATTCTCAAAACAAAGATTCTGACCCCCTTTCATAAGTATTGGATAGAAAATGTGGCCTCTAGAGAGTACACAAGGTTTCTCCAAGATCTGATACTGTGACCTACATTCTGACCATCATTCTGACCAACTTTCATGAGTAATGCATCGAAACTGTGAGCATAAACAAGATTTTTCTAAGATTTGATCTAGTAACCTAGTTTTTGACAAAACATGACCCATTTTCACAAACTCCTGTAAGATATCATCATGACAAACATTCGTTCAAGAGTTTGGACTGAAAATGTGGCATCTAGAGTATACACATCGTTTGCTAAGAAATGACCAAGTGACATTCCTTTTGACCCAAAGTGACCATTTTTGGAACTTGAACAAGATATCATCAAAACAATCCTTCTGACCATCACACTTTGATGCTGGAGGCAGTGAGTCAACTCTTTACAATATGGCACAGGGGTGTGGAATTCCTACGTCCGACTCGTCCGACTCGGGTAAATTTGACGTCGGACAAGTGGCTTTTTGCAATCTACTCGTCCGCGGACAAGTAGAAAACGAGGGGTAATTTCGAAGAAAATATCATTATTAAATAACATTATCCTTGTGAAACAGATATGTTCTCTCTACAAGAACAAGAACATTTTTAAATTGAATTATATGATAAACTATTCCCTGATATCTGGAATCAGAAAAAAGCCCGAATATTTGGCTGACTCTGACTTTATCCCCTACGCAGGCTTTTTTTACTGCGCTGCAGTGCGGCCGAAATATTGTGGTTTCTTGGCTCCATTTGGTTTGTTTGATGGAGGCAATAATAACCGAATCGAGTTAGCCTATTTTTTTTTGCAAATGATTACACCGCACATAGACTAGATGTGGTTGTCATTCAATCTCTATCATTCAATGTCAAATTCTTTTTTGTCATTTGCAAGAACTTACAGTTGACAAAAGAGAAGTTGTCTCAATTTAACACTGTGGAACACATTCTTACTCTGTCGCAGTATTTGAAAGAAAACCAAACAAGCTGTATCCATGTAAAACATGTCAAGAACCGGGAAACATTACAAACAGTTTGTTAAAGGGGCTGTAGATGATAGAAGCCAGCGCAGCCGTTTAACTTAAGGCGTGAAATTTCGGCGTGAAATTCTTTGCAGGTAATCAACTATCCGCTTTCTGAGTCTCAATCTGAAGTGTTGGACATTGCCGATCTTGCGTTGTCTGAAAAGTAGACCGTTATTATCACTGCGCATCATGCAAACTCTACATCTCCAGACACAATAACCATGCCACAGATAATTATTCCCTTGTATCATTATGACGGCTGGTAAGCAGTTCTGCAGAAGTGTTACATTCGGCACCTATGGGTGTATGACAGTAGTGTTAATAAGGGGATGTAAGTGCAAACACCGAGATATTTGGCCATGGTTTAAGCAGCTATAGTGTAATTGTTGAATCTTTCTCAATTATTAAATTCTTGCACCTTTCTATTTACTGTACCTATGTACAGTGCCATTATTTTGTTAAATTGATGTACCTTGAAAGTCAGTCTGATTTTTCATAATCATCATTAAAAAGCCAAACAAAGCAAATTCAAATAGTGAAAAGATGATAATTATCTACAAACTACATTCAATTAGGTCTTTGAATGCTATATAAAATTGTTTTGTTTTGGACAAGTAAGCTTCTCTGACGGACAAGTAGATTTTTTAGATTTACTTGTCCATGGACAAGTAGAAAATTTGAATATTTCCACACCCCTGTGGCAAAGTAAGAAAATGCATTCTTCATTAAAGAAGTTACAACTGGACAGAATGCTACACAATTAATAACTGTTAATTTTATAAAAGCAAGTACTACCTAGAGACTTCTCATCCCCATGAGCTATGGCCAAACTTTCCACAAAATGTACTAAGAGCTCAAATGTAAACATGTTTACCAAAGGCTCTTCCTCCCTATATAAAAATAGAACATCAAACATTCTTTTTTCTATTTATCTTCATTAATATTGCAAGTGGTCATCAGGCAATGAAATTTCAGACTTTCCCAAATTCAAAGAATTTGCAGATGAAAAATCAGATTTTGATAATGTGATGAGGATTGCCTTCAAAAGGGTGAAAAACATATGTTGAATGAGAGACAATGCTGGTTACCAGCATTTTTTTCTATTTCCAACAATGTTTCTGAGAACCCTCTTCTTCACAGCTGTAAAATGGAAATAATGACATCACATTTAAGTTTCAATGATAATTCTTATCAACATTTCAGCTTATGCTTTCATTTACAGAATTTATTCATTCTTTCATTCCATTCATTTATTTTATTTCTTTTTTTCACCACAGATGTTAAAGTACATGATTGTCTTGTGAAGTATTAAGAGCTTTAACATGTTGTAGCGATAGAATAGACTGCAAAAATAAAGCCCCTACGTCTTTTTCTAAACACACATATATTTTACTGCTGGTTGATAGGGCTGCTAGAAAAGCAAGCCACAACATTTACTGCAATGAAAATAAACAAGAAAGTCACTGGTTGGGTTTTCTGAACTTTTTGGTCAATTCTACCAAAGAACAATTTTTTTTCCAAATTATATATATTTGCAGATAACAGATCAAAAGTGACTTAAATGATTGGATTGTATTCAAAATGATGAAGCACATTGTTGCTACAGGAGGAAATGCTGGACACAAGCATTTTCTCTTTTTTCCATGATGTTTTCTTAGTCTTTTTTTCTTCATCTTCATTAACAAACATATTAGTATGGTACAAGGTTAATTCTTCACCTTACTCGGAAGTTTACATATGTCCAAATTGAAAGCAATTGCAAGTGACAAGTTACATGTAAATACGATTTTGACCTCAAAATAGTAGAAAAGGTTGGAAAGAGAGAAATGCTGGATATCAGCACTTTTTCCCTTTCCAAAAATGTCTTCCTTTCATCATAATCCTGACTTTTAACAACCCAGAGGTAGAAGCCTATTAAAAACATTGTTGGAATAAGAGAAAATGCTGGTAGCCAGCATTTTCTCCTTCTCCCACAATGTTTTTGATGCCATCAAATGCAGAAATCATTGTTTGAGTCACACTTAAATTGCCTTCTGCAAATGCTTTCAATTTGGACAAGTCCAAATTTTTGTTGTTTGGTCAAGAGTTAAAAGCAATAACATAAGCAATTCCAAAATGATATTCCCTGCCAAAAGATTTACTTGCCTGTGTAACTCAAAATTACTCCCAATTGGCCATTTTTCATTGAATCAAAAAAAGAAAAAGTGTATCAGCGGAACTGTACACATGTATTAAATTTCACAAAATTCTGTCCAATGGTATTGGAGATATTCTCCCGGACAGATAGGCAGAAGGATGGACAGACAATGCTAAAACCATTTCTCTCAGCTTTAAGGGGGCGATAATAAGGATCCAGATGGTCTTACCTGAATACTGTATAGATATTATTAAATGCCAAAGCAGCTCCAAGCCGCTTGAATGCACTGGGATGTCTGGAGAAGCTGTATAATCTCTTCAGCACTGATTTGGCATTGGCAGGATTGTTTTCAGAGGCCTAGTGCAGAAAAACATTTTTGTGAGTATATGTGTTACTCTCAGATGAAAACAATGTCTTTTTACAGTTGGCTGATTTCATTATGATAGGAGGAATAGATATTATATTCTTCTAAAATGCCTGTTGTACTGTTTATGTAATGAACCAATGCATTTAACTTGTCTTACCTGTAATGTGTTTTGCAATGTTGTGTTTGTCAACAAAGGCTGAAAGCAGTACACCTGTAAGCCCTATACTTGCTCCTCTACACAACTTAATAAATAAAGCTAGATCTATATAGAATATAGGAATGTGAAGAAATGGCATTTTTTCTATCCAAAATTATCACTTGTAGTAATCCTAGAACAATTTTAGACTTTATGGAAACCAACATTTTCTCCTTTTCCCACAATTTTTGTAACCTCCCAGAATAAATTTCAATTTTTGAGTCACCTTAATTTTGTCGTTGGTAAAAGCCTTACATTTGGGCCTGTCTAAAAGTTTGTTGTTGGGTAGAGTTAAACACAATCAAGAAAAGCAACCCAAAACTGCAATTAATTGGATCTTATTCCTTGTCTGAATATATATGTTGAGTTTTTTTGGTGCTCTATGGATAAATAAAGTGTACAGCACTAAGCTCAAGACATTTTATCATATCCACAAATAACACTCTACCAAACGACAAAATTTAGGACTGGCCCAAATTGAAAGCATTTGCAGACGACAACAAAAACATGGCTTAAAAATTGAAACATGACTTTAGAAGAGCAGAAAACATTGTGAGAAAATGAGAAAATGCTGGTTACCAGCATTTTCTCCTTTTCCCACTATGTTTTCAGAAGCTTCTTCCCCTGGGTCGTAAAAACCAGGGATTGTTTGGTAAAGGGTTAAACACTGAAAAGAACTTTGAAATATTAGTGAATCATTTTGAAAATGACTAAAAATAAACTAAGTCTTCTTTTATTGATACTGGTATATTTTTCATATCAAGTTTTCACACATAAACAATTCCGGTCTTCTTATGCAGAAAAAAGGAGGCTACCTGAACCTTTTCAAAATCAGCATTTTTGTACATAAAAAAGTCCAATTTCACTGGAAAATAAAAGAATTACATGAAATAAATTGGTACCTCTCTACTTGTCTGTTTAATGGACCATTTGAAAAATTCATGTAAGCACTTTGCACTGAAGTCTCTCAGGGATGTGTCTGCCTGCTGTATGATTCCGTCCTGTTGAAAAATAAATTGAAAAAAAATTCTTCTGAAAGTAATTTGCACAGGCTGTGACATTTGTAACAATCCCTGGTTTTACGACCCTGAGAAAGAAGCCTTCTGAAAACTGGTAAGCGGCATTTTCTCCTTTTCCAACAATGTTTTCTATCTAGCTCGAAACAAATTTCCATATTTCAGTTATGTTTATTTTGTCATCTGCAAGTGCTTTTAATTTGCACCAGTCTTATATATATTGGTGTTTGTTAAAGAGTTAACACGTTAACAAACAATACTAAATTATCATAGACCCTGAGACAGAGAGTTTTTGAAAATAATATTGCAAAGGAGAAAATCCTACTATACAGCACTTTCTCCTTTTATACAATGATGTTCCTACCAGTTGAACAGAGCAATATTTGAATGGTTGTCTAAAAATGTGTTCATTATGGGCAAGTCTAAAATTCTGTCATCTGAAAGTTGACCCTTTTCCTTACGACAAATTCTGGACCCATCCAAACCGAAAGAGTTTGCAGACGACAATTTTTGATTTGAAGAAAACAGCAGAAAGTTCTAAGAAAGGGTAGAAAACACTGTGGGAAAAGGAGAAATTGCTCATTACGAGCAATTTCTCCTTTTCCCACAGTGTTTTCAAAAGATTTTTACTGCAGACACATAAAAACCAGGGCTTGTTTGGGAACAGGTTATGTTATAAAATGAGCAGATGTTACAATGAATAACAGCCATATCACTGCAAGTTAGTTGATTATATATGGTGTTTAACACCGTTTTCAACATTATTTCAGTTATATCGCGGCAGCCAGTGCACCTATCCATGCTTTCCTGGAGATTGTGTTACCAGTACTCAGCACAATATTCTTTCTAAGCCAGTGGCTGCTTTCCCACATAAACATCATCGAAACAACGATCAGTGGTGAGAGAGGAATGAATCTTGTTGCAATGACTATCATCAATCCTCGGAAAGAAATTGGCCGAACCGGGGATCCAACACACGACCCCCTGTTCTTAAGTCCTGTATGTTACCGACTGAGCTACCGGGGCTCGGCTGCAAGTTAATGTTCGTTTATCTTTTCTCATGAGTAAGTGACAAAGTAGCTGACAAAGTAGATTGTAGATCAGTTTGCAAGTTCAGGGCAATCTAATCCTTGTCTTACAATGTCCACAAATGCAACAGAAATTAGCTTAGTTATGCATTCACCCTTGCCCAACAACATATTGTTGACTCTTCCAAACAGGAAATAACTGCAGATAACAAATCATAGATAGAAATGTCCATTAGTTCTCTAATAGCATACAAAACATTGTGGATGATGGAGGATTTCTCCTTCTCCCACGGTGTCTCTATCCTAAGGGTCATTAAAATTCTGCATCATATATTAAAGGAGTATAAATTTAATATATAAGACAAACACAGCACTTAAATTAGCCTGGCATTCAGGTCCTGCATTTAAGTCATTCTAATAAACAAGGTAAACAACTACAGAAAAGCCACAGAAATATGTGTTATTTCCCTTCTTCTGAAACACAGGGCCTGGTGAAAAGCGATGAGTGGCGACCAATATTCAGGTCGCTAAGATATAGTCAGACAGGGTTAAAATTCCTTAGATTACCCAGAACAGATAATTAGACATTCAGAACATTGAGAACACAGATTTTTCATTTTGCAGTTTTACTTGATTTTATTTTAATGAAATGGCTCTTTTTAACGGACTGACACCAGTCTACACTTAAATGTTCATACTTACAAATATAGCATCCAATAGCATGATAGTTTCTTCACTTTCAGTTTTCTTATTTCCAGTAAACCAATGAATAATCTGCATTGTTAGAGGCTCAAACAACTGTTTTGAAACCTAAAAACAAAACAAAAAGCCCAATACATTTGACCTATACTCTGAAAAGGGGCTTAAATGCATCTCTGCAATGCATCAAATCATTATCAAGCAAGACATCACATAGTAACGAGTCCATTAAATCCAACCTGCTGAATTCTGATGCAGAAATTTACCAAGTGCAAAGAGGTTTCAACCAAGGTCAGCCTGTGCAGGCCTATACTTTGTGTAGATACATTCAAATTCCTTTTCACATAGCATTACTAATAAAGATTGTGTCAGGAAAAACTGGAAAATATATAAAGAGCCATGCTCTGGAAAAAGGAGGCTTACTGAATCTCCATGATGCATGACACCAGGCAAGTCTTGGATCCATCATAGCCATATTTTCAACAGCTGACTTCATCATGAGGTAGACTGGGCCATGGTCGTATAGAAAATTTACCATTAGTGAAAACTTTCAGCCCTGGTCATCCTCCGCGAAGTGCTCAGGCTGACCTCTTTCCATACTTTTTTACAGGTGCATTAAGCCCCCTTTTCATAGAGCATAGCTAACATGCAATGGGTAAGCACATAGAAAAAGATTACACATCACTTTTGTCTTATTTTCATTTATTCATTGCTATAGTGCTTAATTCTGACCAATCATATGCAGATATGGACACTAATATGCCTTTCATGAAAGTGAGAAATGCAGCAGTGGCTTGTCATATTAATCGCTTCATTTTCCAACCATTTTTTACAGAGTGGTATAACATGGTTGTTTTTTTTCTAAATAAGAGTATTTCAGTCATATCACCATTGCTGCACAAGTAATTAGGTCTTATCTTATTTTTCACATTATGAGGCTGGGGCTTTGGTGTGCCTTGTCAAGGGCACACCAAAAAGACCAGCACCACAAATATTTAATCTCAGGATTTCCTTACTACATGTTCAACACTTTATTCTTTTCTCATAAAATCTCATGAATTACATAGTCCAAGAGGTTATCAGCTAGTCTTACAAACCAGGCATTGTTTGGTAAATGGTTAAGAGTTAATACAAGTTTAATGGAAAAAACAATCTAGAAAACATAGGAATCCTAGCCCTTTACCACACAAGCCCGACTTTTAACAACCCCATGAAAGAAGCCTTTAGAAAATATTGTGGGAAAAGGAGAAAATGTTGGTAACCAGCATTTTCTCCTTTTCCCACAATGTTTTCTATCCTGCTGAAACAAATTTTAAAATTTTCAGTTATTTTTATTTTGTAGTCTGTAAATGCTTTCGATTTGGACAGATCTAAAATTCTGCTGTGTGGTAAAGGGTTAATGGAAAAACCAGTCTAGAAAACATAAGTATCCTAGGTAATCACTAACCAGTTCCACGTCACAGGCCAGTTTCAGCATCACAGGAAATATGTTCCTGTAAATAGGTGCCATTGATGCCCTCACCACCTGAGCTCCAGGTTGTTGGGCTCCCCGACCAATTGTGAACAACACTAATGAATGAAGTAGTTCACATGCTGCAACTTTTGTCTGTCTGTCACTAGATTTTAGAGCAAGGTCTGATACATGTGCAAGGAATGGATCTGAAATGTATGGATCAAAAATTTTAAAACATACATGTAAGATTAACTCCTTATAAAAAATTGTCACAGACTACTTTCAAATAACTTGTTAAAGTTTCAAGTCCATATCTTAAGTCAAACCACAGGTACTCGACAATGCTAAAGATTTTGCAACATAACAATGCAGGCCACCATGCCAGGATAAGAAAGACATGGTACAAAACATTAGATAAAGAAGAAATGTTGGTTACCTGCATACTCTCCTTTTCCAGAATGTCTTCAATCACATTCTTCTTTAAGTCATTAAAATACCAGATTGATTAGAATTGGATAACCCTATACCACACAATCCAAAGTTTTAACAAGTCTGGGCAGGAAGGCTTTTGATAAAAGGCTAGCCCTTTACCAGGTTATCACGAGTTTTGACAACTTAGGGCAAAAGGCTTTTGATAAAGTGGTAAACCATTTACCACACAATACAAAATTTTTAGGGCAAAAGGCTTTTGATAAAGTGGTAAACCATTTACCACACAATACAAAATTTTAACGACTTGGTGGGAAGGCTTTTAAAATTATTGTCCCAAAAGGAGAAAATGCTTGTTACCAGCATTTTCTCCTTTTTCTACAATGTTTTTTGTCCTTGTAACGAAAATTCCTATCAATTGTGTCACATTTGTACAGAGGTCTGGAGATGGTACAAGTCTACAACTTTATCCTGTGGAAAAGAGTTCATAAGCTTGATCTGCTATTTACCAAGATAAATAGTGGGTTTCATGTCAACAAATGGCATGTCAAATTTAAGATGCTGCATGGTATCCCATGCAATAGCTTTCCGAGAAATTTCATCATCTGCATTGGATAAAAGGTGGTAGTTGATACTCCCTCCTAATTGTCCAAGGTATCTAATGATTCTCTGCTTTACCTGCATCAGCTGTGATTCATAACTCTGTAAAAAAACATAACTTATACTAATAAAGTGGCTTTTGAGGAAGGAAGAGTTTCTCCAAAACATCATAACAAATAGAAACTGATGAATAGCATGTTTATTTAGGTACACAATTTTCTAGCATATTATGAATTTGAAACTAATTTATTTAGCCTAAATTCATTGCCCCTTGTTGACAACTTTTTGCCTCTTGCAGCAGATCCATTTTGAAAACCTTTTCGTGGAAGAGGAAATTATTCTATTAAATGTTTTCTCCTTTTACAACTTATTTCAGGAAGTAAACAGTTCGCAAGACTAGAAATATCGATATACATGTTTGTATTAATTTATTTTATCAAACACATACATGAAAATTCAAACCTCATCTAACCTGGTTTAATGCGACTAGTCAACAGATCGTCCAATCTTTCATTGGATAGCACATTTGAAAAAGAATTACGTGCAGTGGTGAAAACTGCTTTTACCCTTTACCAAACAAAAAACTTCTGAACCTGTCGAAATTGAAAGCATTAGCAAGAGACAATTTAAAAGTGGCTCAAATAAAGTAAGTTTTCTTTGATAGGGTAGAAAACATAGTGGGAAAAGAAGAAAATGCTGGTTACCAGCGTTTTCTTCTTTTCCTACAATCTTTTCAATGTTTTCAAAAGGCTTCTTTGTCAGGCTTGTTAAAAGTGGGTTTTGTGTGGCAAAGGGCAAATCTTACCTGTGTGACTTTATCCCTATTTCCTTTAATCAACCTTATGCTAAGCTTCTTTCTACCTTTCCCAGATTTACTCTTGGATGTGTTCACATTGGATTCAACATTAACATCCTCTGCACCTTTATAATCAGGTAACTTTTTTTTAACTCTTTACCAAAGGACAGAATGTTACATTTGTCAAAACTGAGAGCATTTGCAGGCCACAAATCAGAAGTGGCTCAAATAATGAAATTTGTCTTTGACAGGCTAGAAAACATTGTGGGAAATGGCAAGAATTTACTACTTATCAGCATCCTGATAATAAAAATAATTCTGTTGTTTTTATGCAAATTATAACCTTTTCTATTGCAGTGTTTTGATACAATATTTCCCTTGCAGCAAATCACTTTTGAGGAAAATGTTGCAGCAGCAAAATTTGGATGAAACAAGCACTTTCTTCTTTTACTTGTTTGCAACGAAGTCTGACCCCATTTCAACAGCTTTGGTCACATCACGGCAATTAAGGCAACTAGGCATGTGTTTTCTGACTTTCTCAGACCAGTACTGACAAAACTTTCTTTCCAAACAAATGACTAGTCTCACATGCATCCAAGCTGAGAGGTGAAAAACTGCCGAAAAGAATCCACTTCTACAACATTGTTATAGAAATAAGTGGATGCATTTTTCAGGATAAATATTGTTAACACACAAAAAACTAGTCCGTTAAAACTGTTTTGGAATCAGCAAGTTAACTCTTTACCACACAATCCGGACTTTTAACAACTCTGAAAAAGAAAGCCTTTGAAAAAATTGTGGGAAAATGAGAAAATGCTGGTCACCAGCATTTTCTCCTTTTCCCACAATGTTTTTACCCTTTCGAAATAACATTTCAATTTTTGAATCACATTTATTTATTTTGTTGTCTGCAAATGCTTTCAATTTGGACTAGTCCAAAATTTTGTCGTTTGGTAAAGAATTAAATCTTATTGTGCTGAACCCATATGAAATTGCCTATGCAGACAATGTACATCATTCAAGATCAGACCGCAAGGAACCTGCAATCTAATCTATGATCTACATTGTCCTCTCCTTTACCAGGTATTGTAATGAAAGACAGCCTTGACACAGTAATATCTGCATCTTTTTTACTGACTGAGGATGTCCACTTCGATCATATAGCACTACAAAGAAAAAAGAAACTTAAAATACTAAATGGTACCTCTGTACAGAAGATCTGTACTTTTTACATTAGGAGTTATTTTACACTGGCAGTCCAGACAACAGATAGATGACTCCAGGTTATATTTTTTTCATGCATTGAAATCCATGTGAAAATATAGAATCTTATAAATTATTCCTCGATTGTTTTTAATCTGAAACCTACCTTGGTCCACAGTCTTTAAGTAACTATCAAGATGAGGCAGAATATCTTTGTAGTAGGGTAGTAGTATATGGCCTGGCAATGTCCTTGACCAGAACTCCAGAGCATCCATGGCAACCATTGCTAAGGGCAGATAGCTCAGTCCCAAGGAAAGAGTCACCTAATGGAAATTAAAAAGTACAATGAATTCAGAAAGCATATACAAAGTTCCAAAGGCAAATATACTAAAACATACTTAAATTAGGCAAGCATCTGTCGTTAACAGATAATCTTTAGTGTCAAGCTGCAACATGCTTAAAACAGCTATGTACATCATAGCTGATGAAAAGGAGCGAAAAAAAATGCTACTACATACAGGGTTTTAGTCTGATAGTTCCTTTTGGGGGTCCTTGGGACTCGATTTCTATGATTATGGCATTCCTGGTTTAAAAACTGGGAGTCCCTTGGTTGTAAAAATTTGAATACCAATACCAATTTCTTTTTTCCATATACTTTAATTTCAAAACAAGTTAAAAATGAAAAACAGAAATATTTCAAGCATCTGCAGACGACCACTCCCGTGCTATAGATCTATATTTTCATTTCATAAAACATTTTTTTTCACTCATGAATGGAAATATAGCTTCCAATTTTTGCTTAATAAAGAGATTTGTGTAAATTCACTGTTTAAATTCATTATTACAGATGAGAAGATAGTTTAAGTGCCCCTGATCGGACGATACCACGCTGCTGATTGTAGTGTCATGGGTTTTCTTGCTTTATTAGCAATCTATTTTTTCATGAAAATCAATTTTTGGAGAAGTATTACTACATGATTTGACATCAATTAGTCAGTTTGAATGAGAGGAATAACACCTTTGTTACTCTGTCATATATGACTTGCCTAGGAATCAGAAGCCAAAACTGACTGACTTTCAACTACAGTCGATCATCAGCCCACCACTAGTTTGCAGACGCAATTTCTGCGTCAGCACAGACAACCTTTAGGGGCTCGGTCTAAATCACAGATAACGAGCCGGCCACTGTCACAGATTATGAAAGTCAAAATGATAATTTTCGGCAGATGCGCTACATTTATTTTTTTAACAACATATCTTTTTTTTTCAAAAAGAATTATTGAAAAGAACATTTTTTGTTGAACAGTTTTACCTCTTTTCGATCAGCTTGTCGAGAATGCTGGTTTTTTTACATCATACCGCACTTACCGTCCGAAAAACTGCGGTACGTTTTGGGTATTATTGTTCACACTTGACAAAATTTATCTTTCGATATCAGTCACTTTTTAGGGCTCTCAATCATCGAATCTTTATCCAATGACAACAATATTAGAACTGCGTCCCAGGGGACACAGTAGCAAAAGTTTTGGGAGTCCTGTATCTCTATTTCTGCGTGCGAGATGCAGAAAATGTGCATCCGTTAAAACCTGTACATACCTTTTTTTTAAAATATTACAGCAAACTACAAGATATACTGCTCAATTTCATCACATACAGTAACAAATATGGATTGCAAATAATCAGTTTGAATTTAAGGAAAATTATTTGGCTTAAGCCAAAGCCATTGATATATAGAAATTCTTAACCAGATGACAAAATTTTAGCCTTGTCCAAATTGAAAGCACTTGCATACTGCAATTTCAGTGTGGCTCAAATGGTGCAATTTTTCTATGAAAGTGAAAAAACACTGTGGGAAAAGGAAAAAAATGCTAGTTATTAGCATTTTCTCCTTTTCCCACAATTTTTTCAAAAGGCTTCTTGCCCAAGGTTGTTAGAAGCTGGCATTGTGTGGTAAAGGAGTAAGCAGAGCAGACCAAAATTAGACTGCACATATGAGCAATTTAATTTTGGTGAGCATTCTCTGCAAAACACATCTATAATCACATGTAAGTGTCACACTCTATTACATATCTTCTCAATTGCATATTGCAGGATAAAGTAAGATATACCTGTATGGCTGGTATTATATCCATCATTTGTTCAGCTATCACTTCTTTTGGTAAAGCCAGTATGAACGTCAAGCAGGAAGCCAGTAATTCATCTCTGTATTGTTTCATTCGAACCAGAACCTTATTTAAATAAATGCCTTTTAATTAAAAATCCCTTTACCAAACAAACACACCTACATTGTATTAATGAACCTAGGGAAAAATACTTATGAAAACAATGTGGAAAAAAGAGGAAAATTCTGGGGGCCAGCATTTTCTCCTTTTTACATAAGTTTTGAGTGAGTCATATTTCACCATTCAATGATGCTGTGAAAATTCTTTGCTGAAAGAGAAAAATCCCTCCTGAGACCCCTTTCACTAAACGGGAAGGATGTTACATTTTTCATTCCTGTATTTTCAACTCGTGACCTTGTAATTCCAGACTTTATGTACAGTTTTGAGTAAACAGTTCATATCTGTCATGGCAATGTTTGATGATCAATCAAGAATCTATACCAATGTTCTCAAACTAAAAGCTTATGATGGCATAAATCACTACAGGCAGTTACTGAGCAATTTCCACTATTTCCAAGGAATTATCCTATTAACCTATTACCATGTAATCCCTACTTTTGACTTCCCTGAGAAAAAAGGCTTTAGAAAACATTGTGGGAAAAGGAGAAAATGCTGGTAACTGTGCCTGATGTCAAAATCAAAGAAATGCTGCATTTTTTTAGGCTGAAAAAACACGGTAAGTCATACCTCCTTGGAAAATTTAGTGAGTAGAAGATAACAGGGGTACTTCTGTACTTGTCCTACAGCTTGTGGCTCATCTGTTTCCATGGGTTCCTTTTTTTTGATTGGTGAAAATACTTGTCCAGAAATATCCTTAAAGCAAAAAAGAGAAATAGATATATAAACCTTCTATCCATAAAATGTTTACTTTCAAACAACCTGTTGGCTACAAACTTCCATATATCCACTAATAAAAATTACGGTATCCAACCAGGAAACATACAAGTTCTTGCATACTACAAAAAATACCATGACACTAATGCTATCATTTTTAATCCATATAACTTAAACATCGGAACACAATCCCCTGCAATAATGCAGATGATACTTCTGAACATACCATCAATTAAAGCAAGTGTCACAATGAAGAACATTTTTTTATAGGAAAAAGTTGGGTTTTTTTGGTTGATATTTAAAACACTGAGGAAAAGGGAGCAGCCTTGTAACAAGTGATAATTCCTTTCTACAACACTGTTTCCAAATACTGTATACATTTTGGGAGGTAAGACTCATATTCATAAAGGTACACTGGAGGGATATGAAATCTTAAAATAATGAAAAAAACAATCACCTGAAAGTAGTTGAGCTTGTTAGCAATTTTCATGCATACTGACAGCAACTTGTAAAATCCACTGGCCAAGGGATTACTTGAAAACAAACAAAAAAGAAAAAAAAGGTTAATCAACATCACAGGACTTTAATGTATTGACATTATTTACAGTGCCTTTTTGTTCCACATTTAATTTGAGGTCTGCATATGTCCTGGGTTTGGACAAATCCAAAATTTTGTCATGTGGTAAAGGGACAAGGTGAAGGGTTTAAGTATTCTGCTGAAGGATATAATAAGTAAAGCTTATCTCTTTCCACATAAACAATTCAGCTTGGTGCCACTTCGGTTTTATTACAAAAAGGACATTACCAGAGACATAGTTTAAATTTTGTCTACAAAGTAAAGTGCTTAAAGTACTACAAGTAGAGTACTATTTCATTATTAATTGAGATAATGGTTGTAAATAAAAGACTCACTCTGAAGACATCAGAACTAGTTTATGAGTGTAGGTAAACATCCATTCCTCAAACTTCTCATAATGTTTAACAGGCAGTAAATCTCTGAAAGAAATACAAGTATCAATGCATTTCATTGTCTTCCTCTTCTTCTCCTTCTCCTTTTCTGTTTCATCCTTCCTCGTCAATCTTCTATTTTTCTTCTTTGTTTTCAAGTGTAATTGTTTTTATAAAACTTCACCAGAAACTTCCACTTCCATAATTCTACCTTATCTAATAACTTTTGTTTGTGAGCATACAGCTTTTTTTTTAATATTTTCAAACTTATCAGTAGCAGTAGTTTTTTAAGGTTTACCTGCAAAAATCTACCATATTTATGAATATTTGATGGTCCTTTGGTTTGTTAGCTTGCTGTCCTAACAGAGGATCAGCACTGGTCACACCAGAATCATCTTTGTCATCAGAAACTGAAGCTTCACCATTCTATAATGAGATAAACTCAGATTTTAACTTGGTGCCTCACTATTCTACAACAGTAGGCAACTCGTGTTTTAACTTGGTACCTCACCATTCTACATCAGTAAGGAAAATGTTTTTTGCATTGCACTGGAGGACTTAAAGGCATTGCAGTAACAGAAAAGACTTCCTTCAATGAGAAATGTCCCCTTTTGGTGGTTTACCTTGCTTTCAACACTATTTCAGTTATATCACTGTGATAGGTCACATATTCATGTATTTAACCAGTACTAGTCTAGGGCTCTGCAATGTCTTGCCAAAGACACTCCTTGGAGACACTCAGTGGATCCAGTATGGCTTGAACCATGGGTTTCTAGGTCACATATCCTATACTTTACCACTGAGCCATGCAGCAGGCCTCTCCTTATCAAAAAATTTAATCCTTTCCCAAAACCACAAATTTTGGACCAGACCAAATTGAAAGCATTTTGCAGATAACAAATTAACAGTTGCTAAAAAGATGATTTTTCTATATTATAGGGTAGAAAACATTGTGGGAAAAGGAGGAAATGCTGGTCACCAGCATTTTCTCCTTTTCCCACAATGCTTTCAAAAGGCTGCTATTCCTGACCTATAAAAACCAGGAATTGTTTGGGAAAGGGTTAAGGCAAAGCATTTGACTGAAAATTATATGATAACTTTATACTCAATTCTGTTTTCAGCTGTATTGAAAATTGAAATTTGTTTTGGGAAGGGTAGAAAAGATTGTGGGTAAAGGAGAAAATGCTGGTTACCAGCATTTTCTCCTTTTCCCACAATGTTTTCAAAAGGCTTCTTTCACAGGTTTGATAAAAGTCAGGATTGTTTGGTTAATCTGCCATGAGATACATGTACATCATAGCTACCATGATTATTTTAGAAAACAACTGCGATAGATCAAAGTTTCTTGGAAATTTCATCTTGATAAAATGAAAAAATAAAAAATCCACGATATTTTTATTTATCGCAACTAGTTTTCTAAAATAATCATTATAGTTAACTCGCATCTCGTATCAGATTAATGCCACCATACTAGAGTTACATAAAACTACCTTAGTAAAAAAGGGCCCTAGTGAATAGCCAATTCTCAAAAAAAAACACCTGTAACTGTGACGTTAACCCTTTAACAAACGACAAAATTTTAGACTGGTCCAAATTAATTGAAAGCACTTGCAGAGGACAAAATAAATGAAACTTGAAAATTGAGATTCTTTTTCCATAAGGGTAGAAAACATTGTGGGAAAAGGAGAACATACTGGTTACCAGCATTTTCTCCTTTTCCCACAATGTTTTCTAAAGCCTTCTTTTTCAGTGTTGTGAAAAGTCGGGATTGTGTTGTTAAGACTTAAATGATGACCTACTAGGTAAAGACTAACTCTATCAAATGTCTTATTTTTACATCTGTCTATGTCGAAAGCATGAGCAGAAGACAAATAAAATCACTGAATTTCTCTTTGGCAGGATAAATACATTGCAGAAATTACTTACGAAGTGCTATAAAACTCTTTTCCACATTACATAAAATCATTGGATTATCTGATAAAAGATTTACTTTTAGTAATGAGCTGCACTCTGTGAAAAGGAGGTTTAATGTATCTGAAGAGTATTGACCTAGGTCAGCCAATTTTTTGCATGTCAAAGTACCTGTCTACTTCATTAGTCAGTTGGTTATTGGCAAGAATGGATTCTATAGAAACAATTATTTGATCATTTACTTAGTTATTCATCACAGACATGCATTAAATCCTTTTTTCACAGAGCATGGCTGCATAGCCAATGGTTGTCAAGAAATTGTACACAGAAAATTTGCAATCTTGTTACCTCAATACTTGCTCCATCTACTGCTGAGCTAAGATCCAATTTACCAAGAACTTTCAAAATGGACAGCATTAACTCACTGTACAATGCATCTGTCAGTTGACTTCTTGCCTCTATACTTATTCCAGCTGCAGCAAGTTCCTGTTGGTACAGAATAGTAATGTCTAAATTTTTACCACTTCTGGCATTATGTATATGTTTTTTTTTGTTTGTTTCAAACCATTATCAATATCTTTGCAGTTACACAGCAGAGGCAGGAGCATTTATCTATGTTTTCCTTGACCAGAATTTTGCGCAACATTTTCTTTTAAAGCCACTGCAAGCTTTCCCACATAAACCTGTTATTTGGCCAAACACTCTAGAAATTGTGATAAAGAGAAATGATGTAAAATTCTGAAGAAACAAACCTTTAACTGTGCAGCATCTAACAACCCCGACCAAATCTCCATGTAGTCTTTGTAAGATATGACCTTCATGTTAAAGTCTACTACGGCAGTTTCACCTTCATTTTCTGTTTCCACCAAAGGGGCATGTGAGCATGTTCTTATTAGGCTCTGAAACACTGTTGGAAGAAAACACAAATAGCACTTCACAGACACTGTAGACCAATTTCAGACTGCAAAAAATAAGTGATTGGATGCACAACCTTTTTTACTGTTGTTGCATGTATTGTGGACCAAGTTCAGAATGCAAGAAATATGCAGTCTGATCTTTAATCAAATCTTTCTGCCATTTTGGCGTATAATCTGACATACACAACCTTTGTATTTGGTTTTGTATTTTTTTTCTAACAGAATGAAAAATTTCATGTATTTTGCAACCTTAGGGTGAACAAGGATATGGGTTATGAGAAATAATTAGGTCTTAAGCTTCTTTTCAACCAATTACTCAAAGAACAAATAAAATTAAGACCATACTATGGACAAATACAAGCAGATGCACAGGTACTAAGAAAACATTACTACAGTAGATGGAAATGTTTATTATTGATGTGCTACATTTTATTTTGACACTTTGCCGAATATGAATTACAATGACTGCATACTATACCATCATTACTTATGAAAAAGCATGTTGCCTAACTTCTGAAAAGCTACACTGCATGAAATCTAGATGACTAAGTGTTCTTTGATGATAGGTCATTCACTATTGCATAAGACATTCTCAGCAAGATAGCCCCAGACTTTCTGTTTATTTCATTCTTTTCGGTAGTTTATCAATAAACTAAGGATAAAGTATTGTGTGATATTTCATGGTTATGAACTGTGAAAATACTGATTTAATTTGCTAAATCTTCGGCAGAAACAGTAGTTTCTGCACACAATGTACCTCGGCAAACAATATGTGCCATTCAACTAGATGGAAATATGACATAATTTACCCTACATTTGTTGTGCTTTAACTCATTACCAAACGACAAAATTCTAGGTTTGTCCAAATCGAAAGCATTTGCAGATGACAAAACAAAAGTGACTGAAAATTTTAAATTTGTTTTTGAAGGGTAGAAAACATTGTGGGAATAGGAGAAAATGCTGGTTACCAGCATTTTCTCCTTTTACCACAATGTTTTCAGAAGACTTTTTTCTCTGGGTCGTAAAAACCAGGGATTGTTTGGGAAAGGGTTAAGTAATAAAGTAATTCTTTGTTATGAAGAGGGGGCACTCCATGGGAAATTACAGAAAACTGTACTGTATTTTGAAGTAAGTCCGACCCCCCAAAAAAATGGGGTTTAAAGCAAGAAATAAATATAACTAGAGCTGTCACTGAATGTGAATTAATACCCCTGCCAGTGCTTCAACAGAAACTGGCAATTATTTGTACATAGACACACAGATGGACACACTGATGGACCGACACACAGACTGACCGACACACAGACAGGGAGGCAGATTCCAGTATACCCCTGAAAAAATTCGTTTTTCATGGGTATGATCATTTTCTTTTCAAGTGAAAGATCAAAATTCGCTTCATCTTGTAAAAATTATAAGTAATATTTTCACTAATAAAATAAGCTGATGATGTTCAAGGAATGAGATATATTGTGATCTTTCACTGAAAAAATAAATAAAAACTATCCTTTTTATTTCTAATAAACACTTGAAAAATCAAAAAATATATTTATCTTGAAAACTTTAAGCTTTAACTGCATAATTAATCTGTGTATCTAAAGTCTGTCTTACCAAATCCAGACAGTAACTGTTTAAAGACTGTTCCTTTTGGCATGACAGCAATGAGAAGCCAAAGAATGGCTCTTCTACACAGGAAGTGTTTATCGGAATGAATGTTTGGAATATTTTCCATCAGCAGAACCAATAGATGCTCCAGTGATAGAGCATGTGTCTCTGATACTTCTTCCATCTCTCTTACAATACTAGCTAGCGATTCCAAGAAGCTTGATAGATTGAATATTTTGGTTTCCAAGGTATCTGATTGTCTGGAAGAATAGTAATATGTCAGTGGAAAGCTTTTTTCCAAGCAACATTATTTTAGATTTATATTTCAAAAGGAAAGAACTTGAAGACAACAACTCAATTGTGGCTCAAATCATAGAGTTTGTCTTAAGTAGGCTGAAAAGCATTCTGGAAATGTTTTCAAAAGTTTTCTTCCTCAGAATTGTTAAAGTTGGAATTGGTAGAGATTTTATACATGAACACACCAACCAGGAGTGGTTTTAAACAGCATTGTAGCAACTTTGAAACTTGTTGAAAGTTTATAGTTAAAAGTTGCCAATTTTTGTTAAGTCCGTCATAATTTTTGTATACCTATAATTTCTGAATTTCTACTCTCATGTTATGCACATCAGGTAAAGAATTTAGCTTAGTCTATTGGTCAATGTAAAGCTTCATACCCTAAAAACTGTTGTTCGGTTTTGGTTAACATTTCAACAAACATGAACTGTACATCTGCCGCCTTTAGGTAACATCTGCATGGCTGAAATAAAGTGATAGTCTCTTATTTAAATTCTCTTGATGTTCATATAATTATATCATGTTTCTTTATGATGTTTCAGCAGCAGATCATTGAAAACAAATGTGAAAAGTATATTTACTACAAAATTACTTCATACAAACATTTTCAAAACTGTTTAACTGATATTTCTTACTTCTCTAAGCAATTCTTATCTGTACATTTTACAAAGATAATACTTCTGAGCTACTATCAAACAGGCAATTCCTTTTCATTTTATCCTAAAGTTCTGTATTTTAAATTTATATGCTCATATATTCATGCTGCTCAACTCACTACCATGCAGGCTACTTTAAGACCAATCAAAAACTTTCGCAAATAGCACACAGTATAAACAATAGCACCAAAAGCAAAATGTAGCTCATAAGAGAAAAGAAAACATAATGCAGAAAAAAAATTGCATTTAACTCTTTACTAAACAACAAAATTTTGGACTAGTCCAAATTGAAAGCATTTGCACACAATAAAATAATTGTGAATCAAAACTTGAAATTTGGTTTGCAAAGGGAAGAAAACATTGTGGGAAAAGGAGAAAATGCTGGTTACCAGCATTTTCTCCTTTTCCCACAATGTTTTCAAAAGGCTTCTTTTTCAGAGTTGTCAAAACTGGGGATTGTTTGGTAAAGGGCTAAACACAACTACCTTTTTTTTTTTAAGTGTTTTCCAAATCTTAATTTTACAAGCATAAAAAGAAAACATTTAGTGGCAGAGAGAAAATGTTGCATACCCCAGCAAGCAGCCCGTATCCTTTAATGGCAAGAGACAGTTCTTTATCTGTGGCTGATTCATTATGCATGATGTCTCGAAACTGATGTATGAAATACTGCAGAAAATAAACAACAGCTTTTACTTTATATTCAAAATATTTTCACGACAGATATGCAAGTATTGAAGTAATCAGTTTGTTTATCTATGTCTATATACACACAATATTTCATATGCACAGACAAATAAAAAATGAATTAAACAGGATATGGCCATTCTTTTAATCCTTTCCCAAACAATCCCTGGTTTTCACGACCCTGAGGAAGAAGCCGTCTGGAAACATCGTAGGAAAAGGAGAAAATGTTGGTAACCAGTATTTTCTCCTTTTCCCACAATGTTTTCTTCCCTTCCAAAACCAAATTTTAATTTTGAGTCACATTACTTATATCGTCTGCAAATGCTTCTTATTTGGACTAGTCTAAAACTATATCCTATGGTAAAGAGTTAAAGAATTGCAACGAAAGCGTGGTAAAACCTATGTTATCCTATGTAGAGTGAAATCATTCTACCTAGAGTGACATAATTCTGTAAGTATGCTATTCAATGGAACATAATCTGCATCCGGGTGATTACTCTAAGCATAGACTTGTTTTCCTTTGATAGACTTGTTTTCCTTTGATTAAGAGTTGTTCATGTTAAAATCGAAATAATTTTCTTTCTATCGTGGTTTAGTGTTTAACTCTTTACCAAATGACAAAATTTTGAACTAGTCCAAACTGAAAGCATTTGCAGACGACAAAATAAATGTGTGTCAAACTTTGAAATTGGATTTGGAAAGGGTAGAAAGCATTGTAGGAAAAGGAGAAAATGCTGGTTACCAGCATTTTCTTCTTTTCCTACAATGCCCTCAAAGGCCTTCTTTCTCAGAGTCGTTAAAAGTCGGGATTGTGTGGTAAAGAGTTAAGAAACCGTGTTGTTAGTTATCAGGTGCAATGAATAAACTACTCGGGCTATTGCCCTTGTGGATCATTATTGTTCCTCATAACTCATAACTGCTTTACTGAACAATAAACCATGATAGAAGATTATTTCTTAAATCTATACAATATTTCCACCTAAGCCTTTACCAAACAATCCCGGATTTTCACAACCCTGAAAAAGAAGCCTTCTGTAAAGACTGGGGGAAAAGGAGAAAATGCTGATAACCAGAATCTACTCCTTTTCCTATATGTTTTCCACCCTTCCAAAAATGAATTTTAATTGCTGAGTCACTTTAATTTAGTTGTCTGCTAATGCTTTCAATTTGAACCAGACTAAATTTTTGTCATCTGGTAAAGAGTTAAAAAAAAAAAACTCATTCATGTGCTACTTATCAATAGGTAAAAGTCAACTACAATGTCAACTACTTCAAAAACTCTTACAAGAATAATCCAAGGACTTTATGGGAAATAGAAATGGAAAATGGACTAAAATGTTTTCAGTAACATCCTTACACAACTGCAGAATAGTAGTGCCAATATAAATATTCTGTAATACAAACCTTAAATATCTGACCCCCTTCTTGTTTGCCTTCCTTAGCCTTTTCTTTTAACATTTCAGCTATCTGTAAAGAACACAAAAAAGAAGACCAGAGACTTAAAAAAGAAAGGATTTTACAATACATAACTGCTTCCTTCTCCTCACACTCTTCATTTTTCCAGGTTTGAAAGACCAACACCATACACAAATGAGCCAAAGAGATATCTTTCCAATGCAGTTGTTAGGTATTGTATTTAAATCTGGACAAAGCCGTGCATGAAGGGGTGATCTCCTGTAACACACACCCTCTTAACTCTTTACCACACAACAAATTTTTAGACTGGCTCAAATTGAAAGCATTTGCAGACGACAAAATAAAGGTGACTGAAAAGTTGAAATTTGTTCTGGGAAGGGTAGAAAACACTGTGAGAAAAGGAGAAAATGCTGGTTACCAGCATTTTCTCCTTTTCCTACAGTGTTTTCAAAAGGCTTCTTTCTTGGGGGCATCAAAAGTAGGGATTGTGTGGTAATGGGTTAAAGTCATCATTTATTGATGACTCAAAGCCTTACGAACCAGATAGTCCATTTTTGGACAACAATCCCAAACCCCCATCCTACAACAATCCCAGTCCCCCATCCTACAAACAAAATTCAAAACAAATGCATATGTGAAATATAGACAGCCTCTGGCAGGATTCCAACCAATGACAGGCAAATATCCCATAACAATAAATAAACAAAACAAGATCATACTACCTGTGTTAAAAAAGATTCAATTGAACGGTTACCAGCTTTAACCAATTCAGAGTTCCTGTGGTGACTCCAGTAGGACATCTTTCCATATAAATTCTGTAAAAATAGATACATAAAAATGCAACTACAAGACTGATCCAAACTAGTCATCTGTATCAGCTTTGTTTGAATAGTTGTATATCATTTTAACACATTACTAAACAACAATATTTTAGGCATTTTCTCCTTTTCCCACAATGTTTTCTACAAAACAAATTTCAAATTTTCAGTCACATTTATTTTGTCATCTGCTTTCGATTTGGACAAGCCTAAAATTTTGTCGTTTGGTAATGAGTTATATCTTCTACAGCAGAATTGATGAAGAGGACCTTTAGTTATCATCCCTGTGCCTGCAACAAAACTCTGGAAAAGTCTAAATGTCAATCAAGATCAAAGTAGTGGTTAATAAAACCTAACATATTGAAAGCAATACTCTTCATGCAACCATAGCTTTACATGCACCTCATCCAATAATTGACAAACAAATACTAGCACTGATGTATCCAATTAATAATGTAGGTGCGGAACCCAACATCTAATTGTTGACTAACCCTTTGCTTGACTTCTAAGAGGTAAAATACGCAGGAAAATGAATGACAGGACTGTGATAGGTGTTCAAAAGTTCAAATTGAGGGTTGTGCTAACTTTCCAAGATAGAATGGTATGAATTATTGAGATTTTGCCTGTACAAATATCGTGGTGCAAGCTTTCTTTGGTATTCTAAATAAAGCCGCCAACATTAGACTGTACATGTATTACTAAGAGGACAATACACACCTCATAGTCTTCTATCAGATATTGACTGAACTGTGACGCATGTCGAGCAAATAACTGTAGGCCTGCTTTGGGAACATCATATCTAGAAAACTCCACTTTTGGGTCGATTGCACTCCTGGCATACTTGTAGATCTCATAGGAATTTTTGGAACCTGAGTTAATCAAATAAGATCTAGGACTACATTCACAAACAACTGTGTTACGCTCTATACAAAGGGGGATTAACGTTTCTGCAAAAGTATTGACCAAGGTCAGCCTGCAGTCAGTGCAAGCTGACCTGAGGCAAAACTTTTTACTATTGGTAAATTATCTGCTTGTTCAAGGACCAATTTAGCTCATCATTCATTCAGTTGTTTAATGAAATAGATTGACCTAATGACCTGCTTTGCACCATGAATAAAACTGATGCATTAAACAGTACAAGGCACAAAAAGAGTTAACCCTTCACCAGATAACCAAATACCAGACATTTCCAAATTGAAAGCATGATGAAGTAAAACTAGTGCAAATAATAAAATTGTCTTTGAAAGCTAAGAAAGTATTATTGGAAAAGATGAAAATGCCAGTTTTTTCAAAACTGAACTGCACCAGTATAAGAAGACCACTGCATGCAATGCCAACACTCCAATGCAAGTGCTTGATTAACCCTTTCCTAAACAATAACGGGTTTTCATGACCATGAGAAAGAAGCCTTTTAAAAAATCTATAGGAAAGGGAGAAAATGCTGGTATCAGCATTTACTCCTTTTCCCAAAAATTTTTTTACCTTTTCAAAAACAAATTTCAATTTTAGAGTTCCATTTATCATGTCCTCTGCAAATGCTTTAAATTTGGACAAGTCTAGAATTTTGTCATTTGGTAAAGAGTTAAGTCAAAGAGGCATTGCTATTGCCAAAAATATTTTGATGGTTACCTCCACCTGTTTTATGGGTTCCTATTTCACAGTTAACAAGTAGTCAAAGCTAGAGTAAATATCTTCTGCTATTACAGAGATACTATAAAATGTCAAAGTTTTTGAAAATTCATAACTGATAATGGAGTCCACTTCCGCAACAGGGCTTTTTATCATATCTGTAAGTTTCTTTGAAAAAAAAAGTAAAGACCATCATTTTATACAAAGAAGGACAGAGAAGTCCTAAAAGTTAAAAAAGTTGTACTGAGAGGTGCAATACACCAATTTAGTATAATTTTGAAATTTCATGGTTTTCTGAGTTGAGCAAGAAAAGTTTTATAAGCACTGCCCCTGTGACTGACTAACTGCAGCAGGAAATAGCTGAAGCAATAAAAACTATATTTTTACCAGCATAAATTATAAAGAAATAAGATTTCAACGAAAAAATGTAAAATATTACCATCTTCAGATGATTCTGTAAAATGAACAAGACTGCAACATAAACCCTCAAGACATCCACTTATGATAGTGAGTTCTGGCTTTCTGGATTTGCTGTTCATCTGAAAAAGGTACTTCTTTATAACATGGCTAATTTTCTTTCCTGTTTTGAAGAAAACTATTGAAACAAGAACCGTTATAGGCAGATTAAGCTCCTCAAACAGGTCTCTTTTTCACAAAAAAAAAAAATGTTGTATTGACATTTCTGGTGTTTTTTAATCAAGCAAGAAGAGAAATTTGATATTGCATGAAACTGAAGGTTGAGTAAGATATCAGAATTTTTGTGTGCAGTGAAAAGTAAATACATGTTCAATCACCAGGAATGTTTTTAATATATATTTTTTTTTATTATTATACATCAACAACCTTCAATGACAAAATTTTGCAATTATTGACATTTTGTTTGAAAATGGGAGACAAAATGAGACAATTAAAGGTTTAGAAGCTAGCTATTACCTCTGCTTTTTATGAATGACAGATGAGTATTATATATTTGTTTCTCTATAAGATCAAATGTACTTATCCGAAGTTAACAAAAAATGACAAAACTTTTGACTAATTAAAATCGAAAGCTTTTGCTGCTAACAACTCAATTGTGGCTAAAATGGTAAAAGTTGTCATTGAAAAGGTAGCAAATATTGTGGGAATGTAGAAAATGGTGGCAACCAGCATTTTCCATATTTGCCACAAAGTCTTCAAATGCTATTTTATCCATGGTTGTTCAAACTTGGGACCATGTGACAAAGGGTGAACACAAGAATTACCTCAGCTTTTAGGGCCCCTAAATAAATTCCTGTCAACCTTTCTGAATACTGCGTCATATATTCTGGATAAATCTCAGCTATTATACCAAGTAGAATGTAAATCTTTTCTTTCACTGAAAAAAAAAATAGAGTATGACTTTTCCTCCCTGTTCCAGCAAACATTTTTTCATAATAAGCAGTTTTTCTCCTTTAGCCAACACATGTTCTTTAGTGCTCCAAGTGTTCTCAACTGTGCCAAATTTATTTTAGAAAGTCATGAGTGTAATATAACAAGAGAGCAATGATTCCACTAGCTTTTTAACTCTTTACCAAATGACAATATCTTAGGCTTGTCCAAATCTAAAGCAGTTGCAGATGACAAAACAAAATTGACTGAAAATTTGAAATTTGTTTTGTGAAGGATAAAAAACATTGTGGGAAAAGGAGAAAATGCTGGTTACCAGCATTTTCTCCTTTTCCCACAATGTTTTCTAAAGGCTTCTTTCTCAGGGGTGTCAAAAGTAGGGATTGTGTGGTAATGGGTTAACCCTTAACCACACAAATCAATGTGTTAATGACCTTTAACTGTGTACCACACAATCCCGACTTTTAACGATGCTGAGAAAAAAGCCTTTTGAAAACATGGTCTGAAAAGGAGAAGATACTGGTTACCAGCATTTTTTTCCTTTTTCCACCAAGTTTTCTACCTTTCCCACAGCAAATTTTAATTTTTTCAGTCAGATTTGAATATCATCTGCAAATTCTTTCAATTTAGACCAGTCTAAAATTTTGTTGTTTGGTAAAGAGTTAAAAAGGCAGCTTTTGAAAACGTTGTGGGAAAAGGACAGCATGTTTCCTACCCTATCAAAGATACAAATAATCATTTCAGCAACATTCAACTTGTTTTTTGCAATGGCTTTTAACTTGGAACAGTAAGAAAATTGTCCGTTCTTAAACAGTAAAATTAGCATATCATGCACTTAAATGGCATTGACAGGGACATACAGCATAAATATCTGTAAGGTACTGAACTAATTTGAACACATAATTTACACAGGGTATTTTGACAGTTCCTTTTGGGGGTCCTTGGGACTCAACTTCTATGATTATGGGAGTGCTGGCTTAAAACTTGGGTGACCCTTGGTTGTACAAATTTAAATAACAAAACAAGACCATTATATTGTTTAGTGTTGTATCTCAATAATACTGCAGTATTCATGTATCTCAATAATACTGCAGTATTCATTGAAATCATACAGAAAAAAAAAGGTGAACGTTAATCCTGAAACAGTGAAACTTACAAAATTAAGATCTGTATTCTTCAAAATCTTGCACAACTCTTTATTGAACCCATCACCTAAGACTCCCATGTTTTGATGCCCCAAGGAAATACTATTAAAGGTGGGTATTTAGAATTTTATATATATCACTCAAATTCATATGAAAAAATAATACAAATCATCAATAATTGAGATTCATGAAATTACAAAAAAAAATTTTTTTTTGATGGTAGTCCCTTAAAAGGCTGCATAGCCTCTTAAGCTATTTTTAGATTTCATGCCAAAAATCAATAAAGCATTGTGGGAATGTCAAGTGACTGGCACATGACTCATAACGCTTAAATTCCCTATCATAACAAACATGCAATAATTATTTTCCATAATGTCCTCTTTGAACGCTATGTTTGAAGCTTCTTCTGTGTATTCCTGTAAGTAAATGAGCGAATTGGTCATCTAAAAATAGAATGTGTCTCCCGTTGGTGTCAGCCTGGGCCGTGGTAAATCTCTAATTTCTCGTGTTGTCGGACGGTTTTCAACTACAGGGGTTTTGTGAATGAAAGTTAAAAGGCTTTGGGAGTATAAGGATGATTTTTTTGCACTTTTGTAAAATTTTTGTCCCAAAATCTGAAGGGCCACCTTTAAGAACTAGAGCCGTCAGAGATGGGTTATGCTCCCCGAACAAGTGCTTGTCATAAAATATAAGAAATTGGTATAAATTCACTTCTTTTATCCTAGAAGAACCTGTTCATGCCCCCCAAAATCTGAAGTGAAAAGGCAATTACTATCTTAGAGATAGCCAACACAAACTTGTAGAGGGCAATAAGCCCAATAAGCCCCCTTTTCCCATAAGACAATATTGGATCATTGGATCATTGGTGTGTGGTTTGTGGCATTTTTGAATAATAATTCAAAATTCGAAATTTCATAAATTTCATAATTTTGAGCAGTCATGTATTATATATTACATAAAACAATTTTTTACATGAAGCCCCCTTTTTCCGAGACGCAGCCTGAAATTGAGAAAAAGGAAGAGAGGTACCTGGGCAAGGTTTCAACAAGTTTAGATTTGAAATTTCACAAAGTTTTGAGCACTGATAAAGCAGAACCTAATGAAAAACAATTCTTTCCATGAAGTCCCCTTTTTCCGTGATGCAGCCTTAATTTGAGAAACCAGGAAAGACGTATTTGCGCATTAATAATTCATAGATTGCAAAAACAAAGGGCTTTTTGAAACTTGTAAAACAAGATATAACCATGAAATGTTGACAAAAACTGAACAAGATATTAGTAAAAATTGCAATTTTGCATTAGGGCCCCTTTTTCATTTTACAAGAAACCCCCTTTTTCCTTGACAGAGGGTCAAATTGAAAAACACATAGATAAAGAAACAAGAGCACATGGTGAAACTTTGAAAAAACAATATAACCATGAAGTTAAGTGAAATTTTGACCAAAAATGAATGAAATATTAGTAAAAATTGGAATTTTGCAAGAAGCCCCCTTTTTCCATGACAGAACGTCAACTTAAAAAACGCCCAGATTAAAAATAGCAAGGGCACATGCTAAAACTTTCCATAAACAATATAACCATGAAGTTTCATGATATTCTGACAAAAACTGAATGAGATATTGGTAAAAATTGCAATTTTGCATTAAGCCCCTTTTTTCCATGACACGGGGTCAAATTGAAAATCCGGGAACATATATCGGCGCCTTACCCTAAGGAGTTCATATATGAAGTTTTATCCAATTTGGTCCAAGGGTTGTGGAGAAATCGCTTCGGACAGACGGATGGATGGACGAACGGACAGACGAAGCGGCGACTATATGCTCGCCCTTCGGGGCGCATAAAAATATCGTGGAAAAATGAGAAATTGCTTGTAAAAAAACATTTTGTTATTCCCACAATGTTTTCAAACCTGAGACTGAGTGGCACTTATTTTTCAATTTACACACGATGCACCCCTCTGTAAATGGATTTAAGCTATCTTTTGGAGAAATGCAAACATCGCTGTGCATAATATCATTTTTATACTGTGGCTATTTGTATTTGCCTAACTATTCATTTAAAAATCTACTAGCTTTCTTCTGCACAGGTATTTCTTTATCTGAACACGATTCAGCAGAGCTATGCGGTTCTTGTGTACAAACATTTTTCTTAAAACTTTTATCAAAAAAGACGATTGAAGGTCCTGTTTCTGGGACATCTTGGTTTGCAGACGCTATTTTCAACACATCACAAACAACCTTTAGGGGCTCAGTCTAAATCACAGACAATGAGCCGGCTACTGATCATTGTTTATGAAGGTAAAAATTAATGATAATTTTCAGCGGATGCTATATATTTATTCTTTAACAATATATCTTTACTTTTGAAAGGAATTACTTTAACGAACATTCTTTGTTGAACTTTATTATCTATTTTCAATCAGCTTGCCGAGAATGCTTGGTTTTACACCGTATGGTACTTACGGTCCAAAAAGCTGTGGTAGGTTTTGGGTACTTTTGTTCAGGCTTGACAAATTTTATCTTTTGATATCAGTTACTTCTTAGGGTTCTCAATCGTTGAATCTTTGCCCAATGATAACAAAATTAGAATTGTGTCCCAAAGGACACAATTAAATAAGTTTTGGGAGTCCTGCTTCTCTATTTCTGCGTGCAAGACGCAGAAAATGTGCGTCCGTTAAAACCCTACAGAGTATGACTCATTATATATAACTGTAAATAAATAAACCTAACTACCCTACCTGATGCTGTGAGCTTTGAGGCTTTTGTTAGTTCATTAAAAAATTTTGTTATTAGCTTGTCAATCTGCAGCTCTTTTCCCATGGGAGATCCAACTGTCTGTGCAAGAAGCTGCAATATCCATAAAAAACCTTGTCCATCTACATTTTAACTCCTTACCATACTATCCCGACTTTTAACGACCCTGAGAAAGAAGCCTTCAGAAAGCATTGCAGGAAAAGGTGAAAATGCTGGTAACCAGCATTTTCTCCTTTTCCCAAAATGTTTTCTACCCTTCCCAAGACAAATTTCAGACATACTTACATTGTTGTCTGCAAATGCTTTCAATTTGGACTGGTCTACAATTTTGTCGTTTGGTAATGAGTTAATAAGCTATTGCATTCAGTGTAGATTAAAGACTAGACTACATAAATTATACATAATTTGATACTGTCTGACATTTTGCAAGTTAAAATTTATCAAAAGGGACAAAAATTGAGACATTTCTTTGGGTCTCTTTTTTTTTTTTAGCAATGGGAAATGTCCAAATTGTCTATGCGGCCATCTATGGACTAATCCCTTTAATAAAATAATTCCAAACTATAAGGACACCTGAGAATGATTCTGAAAACATTGTAGGACAAGTGAAGAAAAGGCTGGTATGCAGCATTTTCTCCTTGTCACAATCTTTTCTGCCCTCCAAAAGACAAAATTAATTCAGGGATCACAAAGAATCTGTCAGCTGTGCATGCTTTACATCCTGCTATTTTGAATAAGTCTACATTTAGTTGACTGGTGATGAGTTAACAATCCTAAAAATGAAAGTTAGGCCATATTTACAGATTGAATTCATGCGTGGCTTCAAACTGAAAGAATATCAAAGTAGAAGGATTTTTTTACAGACAGTTTGCTTTTAAAAAAGAAGTATTAACATTTCAAAAGATTATCGTTATTAATTCCCCCACACTATTGTTAAGTTCCTTTTTTTTTTTTAACAATATCTGATCCAAACTAAAACCATTCGCAGACAACAAATAAATGTACTCAACTGAAGGGATCTGCCATAGGAATCCAAGGTTCCACATTCGACTACCGGTATGAATGTTTTCAAATGCAGCCAAACTGCAATGGCTAGAAAATTAGTAAATGTGTTGTAATGAATAAGGTTTAACTTACACGAGTGAGGACTGGCATTGCAGCATTTTTAACTCTTGCATATCTGTCTCTACTAAACAGTGACACACACATGTCCTGTAATGAAACAAAATCAAAGGCGCCACAATGGCTCTATAGAGCTTCAGTGACTAATACAATGTATGCTTTGAGATCAGCCACATTATCAATGGTTGCTCAATAAACCTCGAACAGAAAATAAGCTGTAAAGTCATAAAAGACATTTATTTCACGAAGTCAAGTCAAATATTAATACCCTATCAAACAATCCCAACTTTCAAATGCTGATAGAGAATGCATTTGAAAACTTTGTCGTGAAACTAGAAAATGCTGGTAACCAGCATTTCCTTCTTTTCCTTCAATGTTTTCTATCCTTTTGAAAGATAAGTTTTGTGATTTGAACCATTTAGTTTGTTGTCAAAATTTGCTTTCAAGATGACCATGTTTAAGGTTTTTTTTCGTTCATAAATGAAATTAAAGTTAATGTCACAAAGACCTCTTGATATGAAGTCTGAGAATCCTTCACCACACAATTTCGGGTTTAATGAGCCTAAAAGTGAGAGCTTTTGGAAACATTTTTTAAACTCTTCTACTGGCAAATCTCATAATTTCATTTATATTTGAAATATAGCTGCATCTATAAATGCTTTTATTTTAGGCAAATCTAAAATTTGCCACATGGTAAAGAAATAAATGACACTGAAAGCTACAAGATGCAAAAACCAACAATCACATCTACCATTTGCCGACTTCCAAAATATCATCATAAATAACAATTATTGGTCATGACATGGTAGTTGTAGGATGATCATCTAATCTGAAAGAGGTCTTTGGAAAATAATATATGCCAAATATAATTCAATCAATGTCTGATGAACAGTTTTCTTTACAAAAAGAATTTTAAAGATTGCTCACTTTGTTGTGAAATGAAAATCAGCTAGACAAGGCAGTACTTACACTACCATTCATGAGGAAACACAAAGCTTTGGTATGTTCAAAGTTTCCTAATTGAGTCAAAAGTTATCAATATGCGAAAAAGGAATGACAAATGACTTTGACCTACAAAACTTAAGGAAAAGTTAAACTCAAAAGTTGAATTATCCCTTTTTTTTTTTAAAATAGATTTCAGTACAAATGAAATGAAAAAAAAAAATGTACCTTGATTTCAACAGCATATGGCAGGACTTTTTTTCCTGTCTTATCTATATATTCTGATAGCAGCTCCAGTGCTCTGGCCTTGCAGATTTGTAGCTAAAATAGTCATCAGAAGTCATATTTTTTTCTTTCACTCAAAAACACATAGGCTCGTTTTGAAAGTAAAAGAAATGTGACATGAATGGGTTTGTTCTTGCAACTTTGCTTTTTACTCTTATTTTGATATTTGTCCACTTTCATGTCCATGGATCTACATCTAAATAACTGATTATATACTGTAACTGGATTTTTTCCTGACCTTTACAAACCAGTTCTTGGATGGTTTTAAAGTCATAATTCACTGAAACAAGTACTCTAGATACAATTATAATATTGATAATCAACATACAAGTTAACCCATGAATGTAAAAATATGGCAGTAAAAGGAGAAACAGTATAAGCACAATGCTCTTAACATATTTTACAAATTCTTGTAAAAGATATGATTAACTATAACAAATAACATTGAGGGATGCTCTGGCAAAAGCCAGTTTAATGAACCTTGGTTATGTGTTATACCAAGCAATTCTTCACATAACTTTGGATCCATACAATCCACTTCATCTAACAAACAACTGATTCATGACGTAGACAATTTCTAGAACATGCAGAAAATAGACCAATACGAAAGAGATTTAACCCAGGTGAGTCTGTGTTGACAACAAAAGCTGATTTGATCAAGACTTTTTACAAACAGACTAACTGTTTACCATTTGATAAGATTTCAAACTGTGGTCAAATCAAAAGCATTTAAATAAGATAAAAACAAATAGTTTGAATATTAGAATTTGTTCTTGAAAGGCTAGAGAACATTGTGTGAAAAAGAGAAATCAGCATTTCCTCTTTTTCTCACAATTTTTTTCAAAGGGCTGCTTCTAAACCCTTCAACCCATAAGGCATTTCTATGGTATCTCTAATTGACCCTAAATAACAGCAAGGATGAAGCCCTTTCTTACATGACACCTTTTGATAGTGTAGAAAACATTGTGGCAAAAGGTGAAATTGCTTGTAACGAGCAATTTCACCTTTTGCCACAATGTTTTCCAAAGGCTCCTACTAGCAATGCGTAGAAATTAGTATCTATGAAGTAAAGGGTAAAAGGATTAAACCTCACCCCTTTACAAAGAGCACGGCTCATACTCAACTATAACAGAAAATAACAGTGTTTACCTCATCATTTGTCACTGCTTTACTTAGGAATGCAACCAGACCAAACTCTTTATTGAAGAGACAGGAGCATGTAAAATCTAAAATCAAAAAGGTTTCCAAGTCAAGTAAATCTGAAAAAACAAGTCTGAATAAAGTCTTTATCAGACAATCAAGATTTAAACATTCCCAAATTGAAAGCATTTGCAGAGAACAAGTTTATACTATCAGTATGTTGATAATATTTGTCCTGGAGAGTATTGTATTATTTAGTTTAAAAATATTTATTTTACATCTATTAAGAAACAAATTCTTTTAACTTATGCTATTTTCTCTGGTTGGTTGGTTGTATTGGGGTTTAACGCCACTTTAACAGCTAAGGTCATATCATGGCGGTTGGTGACGCACATGTGTTTCCTAGCTTTCTCACACCGGTACTAGCACAACTTTCTTTCCAAAGCCACCGACTACTTTTCTCACATACTTCAGCAGAGGTGAGAGGCAAAAATACGCCAGAAAGAAAGTTTGCCTCAACTGGGTATCAAACTCACAACCGACAGGTCATGAGTCCGACACGCTCACCACTGAGCCAACCGGACGGACTATTTTTTCTGGATTCTGCTTCCTGGTAACTACACAAGTAATTGTGCCAAATGCATGGACCAAAAATTGAAACTCGCTCCCAAGCTAGGTATCGAACTTCGAACATTATAGTCTAAGGACATAGACGCTCTACCTCATTACCACAGATACCACTCAAAGAATAAGAAACCAACATGATACAACATACATTATGAATGTCAATATAAAAATTTACCTTGTCTAGGCTGATAAAAATGACTAAAAGGATCAAGTTTACTCTATAAACATATCTTTTGACGCAACCTTGTTGATTTGGGATGAAATGCAAAAACTACTGATTTAAATAGTTGTTATGAAGAATTAATGTTTCCATGCTTGTAAAAAGATTGCCACAAAACAAAATATAACAATTTTGGGAAATCTGCTTCTAGAAATACCTTCAGTTACACAAAAAGCAACCTTTTAATAGCTTTATCCAAGTTATCCAACAACATCTGTAGTAATCCAAATATTGCTATCACAGCATAGAGAATTCAAGAATTCTGACTAAAAAAAAAGCCCATATTTAACCCTTTACCAAACAATCCCTGGTTTTTACAACCCTGAGATAGAAGCCTTTTGAAAACACTGTTGGGAAAGGAGAAAATGCTGGTAACTAGCATTATCTCCTTTTCCAACAATGTTTTCTACCCTGCTGGAAACAAATTGCAATTTTTGAGTTATGTTTATTTTGTAGTCTGCAGGTGCTTTCAATTTGGACCAGTCTAAAATTCTGTTGTTTGGTAAAGGGTTAAGCCATGGCTGCTACAAGGACATTCAAAAACAACATTGTTGTTACATATTTGTTTTGCCTAGATATCAGAACAAAAAACTTTGTTTACTTATGGATAAACAGACTTTGAGATTAACAGTATCCTCACGTTGCCATGCAACTGAAATAAGAAATCATTTCTGAAATATCCTTTCAATGGGCAGAAGTATGGTGCTCAGTTACAGCTTAATGGGACTCAGTTTTCTGATAGGCACTGAGCCTAGTGAAATGCTAACACTGTGAGCAGCAATCAGCAATCAACTAAGGTGGCAGTTGCTTACCCTTGTTCTCAATCCATTTTGCACAGAAAAAATATTGAACTTAGAGACTAGATCTATATTAAAATATTTTACTTTAACCAATTACTAGGCAATCCCTACTTTTGACGACCCTGAGAAAGAAGCCTTTGGAAAACATTGTGGAGAGAGAAGAAAATGCTGGTAACCAGCATTTTCTCCTTTTGTCACAATGTTTTCTACCCTTCACAAAACAAATTTCAAATTTTTATTTGGTACTGAGTTACACTTGCAAACTAAACATCATGTTGTTTGAACCCAAGCTGTCAAGATTAAAGATAATGTGTTAAAAACATTTGGCAGTCCGGTAGCAGACGAACAACACGCCAACAGACAACAACACAACAGTGATTTCTACACGAGTCTTCGAAAATTAGTGCAGTATGTGTCACTCACCTATATCTTTATCTGTTAACTCTTGGACACATAGTTGATTTAGATCTGTTACCAGTCCAATGGCATTCTCCTTCTGGGATGAATTGCCCGAAAGAGAAGAGTGCAGAGCCCGCAAATTCTCTTCTAGCGAGCTGGACGCCATCGTACACTAATCATAGACGCTTGCTTTACTAGCTGAATGAGTGTTTGTGGTCGTGGATCTAATAATCTATAGCGTGAAGGTACACAGCGGTAGAATGAGCGAGGGTTAAAGTAGTTCCGGCTTAAATTTTGCCGGCATATCCCGTATGTTTGTAGCTTGAAACTGATTCAAACGCTTTGGAATTTTAGTTCAACTCACACGAGAACGACTTGTCCAAATCAAAAGGATTCGCAGACGACAATTTAATTCAGGTTAAAATGACAGAATTTGTATGATAGGCTAGAAAACATAGTGAGAAAACGAGACAATGCCGTTTCTTGTATTTTCTCTTTTTTCCACGATGTTTTCAAACAGACTTTTTCATCGGTTTGCTAAATGCGAAAACTCGAAATTGTCTGCTAAAGAGTTAATTGACTAGTCTTCAAAAATAGTAAAAATCCCAAATGTAGCAATTGTCATTTTCTAAGCTTTTTAAGTCTTTGGATTTCAAACTCATTATAGATCTACATGTATGCTTTTAATTAAATGACTGGAATCTACATGGGCAGAAAAAGGACATGTAGTATACATATATAAAGTCATTGCCAACAAGTTTTCTAATTCTATACAAACCATACCGTGGGTCGACTCTTAACGATCCCGAAAAAGAAGGTTTTTAAAAACAGTGTGGGAAAAGAATAAAATGCTGGTAACCAGCATTTTTTTTTCTTTTCCCGCAATGTTTTCTACCTTTTGAAAGACAAATTTAAAAAAAAAATTGAACAACATTTCAAATGTCACTTGCAAATTTATGCTTTCGATGTCGACATGTCTTAAATTTTCTCGTTTTGAAGAAAATTAACTCGTTACCTGATGCAGGCCCGTAGGAACAGAGGGGGGGGGAGGTAAGCCCCCCCCTCCCCCCCCCCCAAATGATTTTGACAATCATGGTAATTCAAATTACACTTTGTCGCGGATAGTTTCAATCGACGCAAAATTTTCCATAAAATACGAGTTAGCATCCCCCCCATCTTGAATTGCTTCCTACGTTCCTGTGATGGTCACATTTTATATTTATCTATACTGAAAGCATTTGCAGATGACAAATTATGATAGATGTATATCAAATGACAGGATTGTCTTTGAAGTGTAGTAAACGTTATGGAAAAGGAGAAACTGTTGGTTACCAGCACTGTCTTCTTTTCCCGCAATGATTTTGCGATTTTCACGCTTCTTCCTCTTGGTTATCAGAACTAAAAAACTCAGACTTGTTTGGTAAAGAGTTATATTGGGACATATTAATACGACATGAAAACATTACAAAAACATTAATAATGGCAAGCCTTATACACATTTAAAATTTCGAAAAATTAAAGGTGTAAAAATTGATTCAAATTTGAATCAGAAAGACTAGAAAACACTGTTGTCTATGTGCCTAATCGGCATTATGGTTAACTATGTACCTAATCTCTTTAGAATAATTTCTGTTTTGTATGTACCTAAACTCTTTAGAGTCTTCTTCACAAACTAAAGAGTTAAGGTACATACAAAACAGAAATGAAGACTCGAAAGAGTTAAGGTACAAACACAACAGCTGTGAGGACTCTAAAGAGTTAAGGTGCATACAAAACAGAAATGAAGACTCTAAAGAGTTAAGGTACATACACAACAGAAATGAAGACTCTAAAGAGTTAAGGTACATACACATCAGACTTGACGACTTAAAAGAAATTCGGTGCGTACACAACAATGATAAAGACTGTAATGAGATTAGGTTCCTATCAACAATGATGACAACTCTAAAGGGAATAGGTACATCAAAACAGAAATGAAGACTCTAAACCGATTAGGTACATATAAAACCGAAGTGAAGACTCTAAAGAGTTTAGGTACATACACAACAAATATGACGATCCTAAAGAGTAAAGGTACATATAGAAAAGAAATGAAGACTCTAAAGAGTTAAGGGACATACACAACAGATATGAAGATCTTAAAGAGTAAAGGTACATAAAAAACAGAAATGAAGACTCTAAAGAGTTAAGGTACATACACAACAGCTGAGAGGACTCTAAAGAGTAAAGGTACATACGCAACGGATATGACGATCCTTAAGAGTAAAGGTACATACAGAACAGAACTGAAGACTCTAAAGAGTAAAGGTACATACGCAGCGGATATGACGATCCTTAAGAGTAAAGGTACATACAGAACAGAACTGAAGACTCTAAAGAGTAAAGGTACATACCCAATGGATATGACGATCCTTAAGATTAAAGGTACATACAGAACAGAACTGAAGACTCTAAAGAGTAAAGGTACATACCCAATGGATATGACGATCCTTAAGATTAAAGGTACATACAGAACAGAAATGAAGACTCTAAAGAGTTAAGGTACATACGCAACGGATATGACGATCCTAAAGAGTAAAGGTACATACAGAACAGAAATGAAGACTCTAAAGAGTTAAGGTACATACACAACAGATATCTCGATCCTAAAGAGTAAAGGTACATACAAAACAGAAATGAAGACTCTAAAGAGCTAAGGTACAAACACAACAGATATGACGATCCTAAAGAGTTAAGGTACATACAAAACAGAAATGAAAACTCTAAAGAGTTAAGGTACAAACACAAAAGCTGTGAGGACTCTAAAGAGTTAAGGTACATACGCAACTGATATGACGATCCCAAAGAGTAAAGGTACATACAGAACAGAAATGAAGACTCTAAAGAGTAAACGTACATACGCAACGGATATGACGATCCTAAAGAGTAAAGGTACATACAGAACAGGAAAGAAGACTCTAAAGAGTAAAGGTACATACGCAACGGATATGACGATCCCAAAGAGTTAAGGTACATACAAAACAGAACTGAAGACTCTAAAGAGTAAAGGTACATACGCAACGGATATGACGATCCTAAAGAGTAAGGGTACATACAGAACAGAAATGAAGTGTCTAAAGAGTAAAGGTACATACGCAGCAGATATGACGATCCTTAAGAGTAAAGGTACATACAGAACAGAAATGAAGACTCTAAAGAGTTAAGGTACATACCAAATGGATATGACTATCCTAAAGAGTAAAGGTACATACAGAACAGAAATGAAGACTCTAAAGAGTTAAGGTACATACGCAACGGATATGACGATCCTAAAGATTAAAGGTACATACAGAACAGAAATGAAGACTCTAAAGAGTTAAGGTACATACGCAACGGATATGACGATCCTAAAGAGTAAAGGTACATACAGAACAGAAAAGAAGACTCTAAAGAGTATGTACCTATACTCTTTAGAGTCTTCATTTCGATTTTGTATGTACCTTCACTCTTTAGGATCGTCATATCTGCTGTGTATGTACCTTAACTCTTTAGAGTCTTCCTTTCTGTTTTGTATGTACCTTTACTCTTTAGGATCGTCATATCCGTTGCGTATGTACCTTTACTCTTTAGACTTTCCTTTCTGTTCTGTATGTACCTTTACTCTTTAGGATCGTAATTTCCGTTGCGTATGTAGCTTAACTCTTTAGAGTCTTCATTTCCTTTCTGTATGTACCTTTACTCTTTAGGATCATCATTTCCGTTGCGTATGTACCCTTACTCTTTAGAGTCTTCAATTCGGTTCTGTATGTACCTTTTCTCTTTAGGATCGTCATATCTGCTGCGTATGTACCTTTACTCTTTAGAGTCTTCTTTTCTGTTCTGTCTGTACCTTTACTCTTTAGGATCGTCATATCCGTTGCGTATGTACCTTTACTCTTTAGACTATTCATTTCTGTTCTGTATGTACCTTTACTCTTTAGGATCGTCATATCCGCTGTGTATGTACCTTTACCTTTTAGAGTCTTCAATTCTGTTCTGTATGTACCTATACTCTTTAGGATCGTCATATCCGTTGCGAATGTACCTTAACTCTTTACACTCTTCATTTCTGTTCTGTATGTACCTTCAATCTTTAGGATCGTCATATCTGCTGTGTATGTACCTTAACTCTTTGGAGTCTTCATTTCTGTTCTGTATGTACCTTTGCTCTTTAGAGTCTTCTTTTCTGTTCTGTATGTACCTTTACTCTTTGGAGTCTTCATTTCTGTTCTGTATGTACCTTCACTCTTTAGGATCGTCATATCTGCTGTGTATGTACCTTTACTCTTTGGAGTCTTCATTTCTTTTCTGTATGTACCTTCACTCTTTAGAATCGTCATATCTGCTGTGTATGTACCTTAACTCTTTGGAGTCTTCATTTCTGTTCTGTATGTACCTTCACTCTTTAGGATCGTCATATCTGCTGTGTATGTACCTTTACTCTTTGGAGTCTTCATTTCTGTTCTGTATGTACCTTTGCTCTTTGGAGTCTTCTTTTCTGTTCTGTATGTACCTTTACTCTTTGGAGTCTTCATTTCTGTTCTGTATGTACCTTCACTCTTTAGAGTCTTCTTTTCTGTTCTGTATGTACCTTCACTCTTTAGGATCGTCATATCTGCTTCATTTCTGTTCTGTATGTACCTTCACTCTTTAGAGTCTTCTTTTCTGTTCTGTATGTACCTTCACTCTTCGGAGTCTACATTTCTGTTCTGTATGTACCTTCACTCTTCGGAGTCTTCTTTTCTGTTCTGTATGTACCTTTACTCTTCGGAGTCTTCATTTCTGTTCTGTATGTACCTTAACTCTTTGGAGTCTTCATTTCCGTTCTGTATGTACCTTTACTCTTTAGGATCGTCATATCTGCTGTCTATGTACCTTTACTCTTTAGAGTCTTCATTTCTGTTCTGTATGTACCTTTACTCTTTATAGTCTTCATTTCTGTTCTGTATGTACCTTTAATCTTTAGGATCGTCATATCTGCTGTGTATGTACCTTTACTCTTTGGAGTCTTCATTTCTGTTCTGTATGTACTTTTGCTCTTTAGAGTCTTCTTTTCTGTTCTGTATGTACATTTACTCTTTGGAGTCTTCATTTCTGTTGTGTATGTACCTTCACTCTTTAGAGTCTTCTTTTCTGTTCTGTATGTACCTTCACTCTTTGAAGTCTTCATTTCTGTTCTGTATGTACCTTCACTCTTTAGGATCGTCATATCTGCTGTCTATGTACCTTTACTCTTTGGAGTCTTCATTTCCGTTCTGTATGTACCTTTGCTCTTTAGGATCGTCATATCTGCTGTGTTTGTACCTTAACTCTTTGGAGTCTTCATTTCCGTTCTGTATGTACCTTCACTCTTTAGAGTCTTCTTTTCTGTTCTGTATGTACCTTTACTCTTTGGAGTCTTCATTTCTGTTCTGTATGTACCTTCACTCTTTAGGATCGTCATATATGCTGTGTATGTACCTTTACTCTTTGGAGTCCTCATTTCTGTTCTGTATGTACCTTCACTCTTTAGAATCGTCATATCTGCTGTGTATGTACCTTAACTCTTTGGAGTACTCATTTCTGTTCTGTATGTACCTTTGCTCTTTAGAGTCTTCTTTTCTGTTCTGCATGTACCTTTACTCTTTGGAGTCTTAATTTCTGTTCTGTATGTACCTTCACTCTTTAGAGTCTTCTTTTCTGATCTGTATGTACCTTTACTCTTTGGAGTCTTCATTTCTGTTCTGTATGTACCTTCACTCTTTAGGATCGTCATAACTGCTGTGTATGTACCTTTACTCTTTGGAGTCTTCATTTCTGTTCTGTATGTACCTTCACTCTTTAGGATCGTCATATCTGCTGTGTATGTACCTTTACTCTTTGGAGTCTTCATTTCTGTCTGCATGTACCTTCACTCTTTAGGATCGTCATATCTGCTGTGTTTGTACCTTAACTCTTTGGAGTCTTCTTTTCTGTTCTGTATGTACCTTTACTCTTTGGAGTCTTCATTTCTGTTCTGTATGTACCTTCACTCTTTAGAGTCTTCTTTTCTGTTCTGTATGTACCTTTACTCTTTGGAGTTTTCATTTCTGTTCTGTATGTACCTTCACTCTTTAGGATCGTCATATCTGCTGTGTATGTACCTTTACTCTTTGGAGTCTTCATTTCTGTTCTGTATGTACCTTCACTCTTTAGAGTCTTCTTTTCTGTTCTGTATGTACCTTTACTCTTTGGAGTCTTCATTTCTGTTCTGTATGTACCTTCACTCTTTAGGATCGTCATATCTGCTGTGTATGTACCTTTACTCTTTGGAGTCCTCATTTCTGTTCTGTATGTTCCTTCACTCTTTAGGATCGTCATAACTGCTGTGTATGTACCTTTACTCTTTGGAGTCTTCATTTCTGTTCTGTATGTACCTTCACTCTTTAGAATCGTCATATCTGCTGTGTATGTACCTTAACTCTTTGGAGTCTCCATTTCCGTTCTGTATGTACCTTTACTCTTTAGGATCGTCATATCTGCTGTCTATGTACCTTTACTCTTTAGAGTCTTCATTTCTGTTCTGTATGTACTTTTACTCTTTATAGTCTTCATTTCTGTTCTGTATGTACCTTTAATCTTTAGGATCGTCATATCTGCTGTGTATGTACCTTTACTCTTTAGAGTCTTCATTTCTGTTGTGTATGTACCTAAACTCTTTAGAGTCTTCATGTGGGAACGAGAAAAATTGCTTGTTACCATCATTTTCTCCTTTTCCCACAATGTTTTCTAACGTCTTCTTTATCAGGGTCATCAGAAGTAGGTAGTGTGTGGTAATGGGTTAAAGCGCATGTTAAACATATTTCGGTCATAAAACAACTAAACATATATATTTATCAGCGATTTAAAAACAAATTTCTACAAATTATCCAAATCTCTCTTGATTCTGCTTCCTGGGAACTACACCAGTACTTAACCCGGATATGTTGATCAATGAAAGATCCCAAACTTAAAAAACCCCGCTCCTGTGTCTTGAACTCCAGTCCCTTTGGTTATGTGGCAGACGCTCTATCTCTCAACCATGGACACTATCAATTAAGCTTTAGCCGATTTATTTTGTCGCTGTCAAAAGGGAAACATGCATTTTTTTTTAAATTTTAAACATGCTTATATTGTTTATGTACCTAAACGCTTTACAGTTTATACTGCTTTCTAGATACCTTAACACGTTGGAGTAGACTACATCATCACTACGTTCTCTGTCCTAACCACATACAAACAGACAAAGCAATCTTTATATGCTCTTTTATCGCAAAAAACGCCAGACGGGCTGAAAAACGTAATTTCAAGTGTATTAACAGTCCTTTTCAGAAGAAGACGCCTGTCAATGAAATTGATAAATTAATCTACTTCCGAAAGGTCCCGGGCTTTAGCGCAATGATATTAAAGTTGGCATAAAGTAGTTCAATTTTAATAACTTGAATATTGGCATTTTCTTCTTAATTTGCAGATATCTAGGACGATATTTAAATTTTAATTTTGATCTGCAGATCTTCTATATGATACATATTTCTACATATGCCAGCGTTTCCATTTTGTCATACCGTACCCTCGCTCTTTAGAGTCTATACCGAGTCTATATCAAAACAGCGTACCCTCACTCTATAGAATATTAGTTCAACCGTTTGTGGTTGAAGAACAAGATCAAAGCTCTGACAGTATTTAATGGGGTCTACGATTTTGATCTGTTTTAACTCTTTACCATACGAGAAAAAATTAAGACTGCTCCAAATTCAAAGCATTTGCAGACGATAAAATAAACGTGACTAAGAAATAGAAATTTATTCTGGGAAGGGTAGAAAACACTGTGGGAAAAGGAGAAAATGCTGGTTACCAGCATTTTCTCCTTTTTCCATAGTGTTTTCAAAAGGCTTCATTCTTAGGGGCGTCAAAAGTAGGGATCGTGTGGTAATGGGTTAAATCTAGATCAACTGTTTAATTACACACAGCACTGACCTCAAACTTGAAGTTTGTTTCAAAACGGGCGTATGAGTTCAACCCTATACCAACCATTAATTATGACATAAAAAGTCTACCGGAAAAACGAGAAAATGCAGGTAGCAAGTAATTTCTCCTTCACCTACAATATTTGCCAGATCAACCTACTCATATTTGCAGATTGATAAAACCCACCGTTTGAACCCTTAACCCTTTACCAGACCGTCCCGACATTTAATGACTATAAGAATCATGTTCACTATTTAGAACACACTGTGGTTACAGAAAAAAGTAAAATAGCATTTTCTCCCCTTTCCACAAAGGTTCCCTATTTTTCTACAGTGAAAGTGGCGAGCAAGTTGTTGTCTGCAAATGCTTTGAAAAAAATTACAAATTTGACATTGCATCACCTGGTAAAGAGTTGGAATAGAAATATAGAGTGAGAAAAGATCGAAATATCATGGGATATATGGTTTTGTACGTCCTAATAGGCCCTTCTATTGCATTCTTTAGGATTTTCTACATAATTTTACTTCAAATTACTTTTTTTTTAAGTGGTAACTCTAAAAATAGGTAGGTCCTATTTTCTTTTTTATCCGAACGAAAGGACGGTTTCATCAGGTGTATACACGTCTGTACCATTCCTGGTTACATACAGCAAATTTTCTGATACAAATAACAGGTTGATCGGCTTGAAATCAGTAGTTAATGCTCTTTGTGATTAATGAGACAAAATATGATGTCATCCTCCTCGTTTAAAATAGCACGATTTAACATAATCGAAGATGATCTGGGACAACATAATCAAAGACGATCTAAAAGGTCCAAGAATTGAAAAATGGGCTCGCATTCCAAGCTATCTCCTGCCTAATCTGTGTGGGTCCATGGGACAGCGACTGCAGGTGTAATGCATAGAAATGACCCTCCCCTACAAAATGACCCATGAGACATTTCACTACGCAGAGGAATGACCCAGGTCATTATTCTACGTAAAGAAGTGACCCCATAGATCATTTCACTACGTAGAGGAATGACCCGAGTCATTATTCTACGTAGAGAAATGACCCAGATGGTGACCCAAGAGAGTAATTGTAATTTCTCTACGTAGACTAATGACCCTGGTCATTCCTCTACGTAGTGAAATTAGCCGTGGGTCATTTTGTAGGGGAGGGACATTTCTCTGCATTACAGAGGCACTGATAGCGATGTCAAGGAGGCCATTTACGGTATTAATGAATTTTAGGGGTGAATTTGTTGGAATTGCTGTTAAATTTGAGTAATGTTTAGCTAAAGGCTTGTGTCATGTAATATGTGTAGAAATATTGACGAAGTCAATTTCTAAATTATTAAAGCATGCATTCCATATCAAATAATGAAATATGGCCAGTCACAGGGAGATGCATCTCTGACGTCAGTATATATTCAAGGTGTCTATTATTTATCCACTCTTACCACCCATGTTTACGGGCGTCAATGTCAAGCAACAATCATTAATTACAGGCGTGACAATGACAAACTTGTGAACAGAGGCATTGCCTCCGTGGAACAACACACTTTTATGAAGTCACTCGCGTTGTTTACTTTATTTAGAGTAAGCTGCTACCCCTTCGACACAAAATTACCAAAATGACATCAATCTTCGGGTACACAGCATTACATAGTCAAGAAATAGGAGGGCCGATAGACAAATTTAGGGTGACAACCTACGTCATAGCAGAAGTGTCGGAATAGCCGCCATTTTGTGCGCAAAAGTGCAGATTAATTACTTTAAAAAGATATAGAATAATTGTGTTGAAGTGTTTAGAGCTACAACATTGTTTCATGGCATTTTGGTTTCACGAATAGGACAAATATATTTACCGTCAGCAGATGAAGTGGGTATTCTAAGTAAATTTTAGATATATCTTTTTAAAGTAATTAATTTGCACTTTGCCCACATAATGGCAGCTATTCCGACACCTCTGCTATGATGTACTTTGTCACCCTTGTAATAATTCGCGCAGGATTGTTAAAGTCGAGATTGGGGTAACAACCTACGTCATAGCATACATCATCGGAGACATTTTAAATCCGCCAATTTCGTATTAAAAGGTAAGTTTTTCAACTTGTACATTATTGTTTTATTGAAGATCTGTCCAAACAAATCAGTGTATATGGCACCTGACCACTTTCTCCGTTAGTATATATTGATATTTTGTTCATTAGTTTCATTGATTTTGCAATTACCACCGCACAATTTTCGAAGCCGGTGACACATGTGCGATTTAAAATTGATGTCTTATACAACGCCGTTAGGAATAATTGTGTTGAAGTGTTTAGAGCTACAACATTATTTCATGGCATTTTGATTTCACGAATAGGAAAAATATATTTACAGTCACCAGATGAAGTACGTATTGTCAGTAAATCTTATACTCCCATTCCACTAGGCCGCGATCCAAGGCGCTCTCATGGAGCGCCGTAGATCGCCATGCAGAGCGCCAAGAACCCCAAGAACGCTAACAGATCTTTAGTGGATCGCCGAGATCGCCTAGATCGCCACCAGTCTACTCCCTTGCACAATGATCCGTGGCGCTCTGGACAGAACGCCGTCACATCGCTACTTAATTGCTTAAATCGCAATCGAAACGCAACTGGAACGTAAACATCGTAAATGAAGCGCTATCGGATCGCTCAAGAGCGCAAATGTTCCTCCAGTTTGCCGGTCATTGCGCTCCTATGTGATCTAATAGCGACCATTAGAGATGCAGTAGCGCTCCGTTGCGATCAATTGGTGATATGATCGCTCTCCCATACGAGCAAGTGGCGATGTGATAGCGCTCTGTTACGATCAAGTGGCGATAGGATAGCGCTCCGTTACGATCAAGGAGCGATATTATGGCGCTCCGATCTCGCTTTTGGGGGACTATATGAAAAGAGAGTCTGTCTCTCAGGCCGGTAGTGCTTAGGCCCGAGGTTCGATACCTCGCCTGACCTTTCTGAGACACGTTGTTTTCCCACTCAACTGAAGGCGAACTGGTATGGAACCCAGAGATAGCCTTGCGTGTGTCTGTGCTTCACACCGGGCAGGTTAAGGAACCAAGGAGGTATAGTCGAAGAAGGGCTCGGGGCTTGTACCCGGATTTCCTTGTAGCCGATTCTTTTTCTCTAATGGTCCATACCATATAATTATGCCTCGAGCACAGAGGGACCTTAATCCTACAAAGTCATCATATCATCATTTTGCATTTGGAGAGGGTCAAAGCCTCGGGTCGCTAATGGAGCGACAACGGGTCGTATAAGGTCGCAACTCCTAGCGAGGCTATGATAGTGACTATGTAAAGTTTTAATCGCTATCGGATCTCGATGATCGTTACTTGATCGCCAGGGGAGCGTCATCTGGTTGGTATCTGCGCGGGAGTGTCCTCATAATCACAAATTCGGCAGCGATCTGAGGCGATCTACGGCGCTCTGTTTGAGCGCACAGAGCGCCGTAGATCGCGGCCTAGTGGAATGGGGGTATTAGATATATATTTTTAAAGTAATTAATCTGCACTTTGCGCACAAAATGGCGGCTATTTCGACACCTCTGCTATGACGTAGGTTTTAACTCTCGTTGTAGGATGAACCCAATGGCAAGGAAAGAGTTAAGTAAACTGTTTTCAATATATTCTTTGCCAAACAACAGCTGGTCCAAGTTAATTAGCATTTGCAGACGAAACGTTTTATTAAAAGTGGCATAAATTCATGATTTACTTTGTAATAACCGATGAAGGCATAAAAACATGATCGACTTTAATTGTCACAAGAGTAGAAAACACATTTCGAAAAGAAGAAAATGGTGGTTAACATAATTTTTTTCTCACCTCGGACTACTTTTAAACCTTAGGCTGCTAAGTGCGACTCACCTACCTTTTGAGGACATTGTAGATTAAGATCAGACTGCACAGAACATGCAAGAAAAAAAAACGCGAGAAAAAAAGAAGAGGGTGACAAATTTTCTTGTGTTTTGTCTCCCGAATCTTATACTTTTTGCAGCCACTGTATATAGATACATTTAGCGACAAGTACATGTCATTTTGCATGGGTCTTTGTCGCATGGCGAGAATTAAAAAGAGCAACTGATATTTAATCGACGAAGAAATCTCGGTGGGACAGGACAGGCACGTAGGAAGCATTTCAAGATTGGGGGGCTAAGTTCGAAATACTGAGATTTTTTGCGGGGTTGTTGCATTATTAAAAACTCATATTTCGGGCCTGCAGGAAGAGGGAAAGACCGGTTGGATCAGGCTAACCGACTTATGGATCATGGCATCCTCGTTGACCCAGTTTCGATTAATTTCGTAATGCACGGAAGTAAGGTAATGCTTCACACTAGGGTTTTGAGGAGGAGATCATGAGTGAAAACTTGATTCGACTGGCTTTGTACTTCAATCTGAAGGTCTGCTTCGGTGCTATTTTTGTTACTGGTCTTCGCATATGCGAAGGAAAGTAACAAAAATAGCATCGGAGCAGACCTTCAGACTGAAGGTAGACTGGATTATCAAACGAAACACTGAGTTCAGACTTGTCCAAATTGAAAATATTTTCAGATAGCAAATTCACTGTGGTTCAGATGATTGTACATGTGAATTTGTATTTAAAAAGAAACTTGAAAGCAATTTTATGGGAGATAACGAAAATGCTGGTTACCAGCATTTTCTCCTTTTCTTACAAAGACCTTTTTCACTCATCTTCGCGAGCCAAGTTTACGTTGACTACGTGGATCTTACCTTGGCGGATCGAGCCCGATTTCGAGATTCCCGCAATACGCATCCTATTGGATGCTGGTTATTATCCTTCTTTACGTTATAGTTCTTATATCCAATGAAATGTCGTTTTACAAACCGCTTACGGATACAATAATTAAAGATGAAGCAATAACCACAATCGTAAATCGACATTCCATGGCCAGGTGCTGGGATAGAGCCTAAAACCTCCTCTAATAGATTGGTCTCACTGGAACTCTCTGTAAATATTGTTCTTTTATGTTTTTTAGGAAATAAATCAATACAGATCCTGCACACATCCACGGAGGTATCCACGTTTACCTTCTATTTTTATTTGAAAGGTCACGACCTTGTTCTATTTTTATCAAAGATAAAATACTACAAGCGGTTTGATTCGGTGCAGTTAGAGCAGGCTGCAACCAATCAAAAAATGCACCATTTTCACCAGGAGTGATAGGCTTAAAGGCTATAGGCCTAATTGAAGAAGAAAAGATCTAAAGCAAATGAACAAGTGCGAAAAAGAAGTCGTTTGTTTGGCTTTTTTTATGTGTGTGTGGGTGTGTGTGTGGGTGTGTGTGTGTGTGTGTGTGGGTGTGTGTGTATGTGTGTGTGAGAGAGAGAGAGAGAGAATGTATACATGTAATATTTGAACAGACCAAAACTTTGCATTTGTAAACAAATTGATGTTATTTTATTTCAAGGAATAATCACTGCTATGAATCCATTGACTCTTTAGCACACAATCCAGGCTTTTAACCACCTTTAGAAAGAAAGGTTTTGAAAACATTGTGGTAAAAGGAGAAAATATTGGTAACCAGAATTTTCTCCTTTTCCCACAATGTTTCTTTACTTCCCAAAACAAATTTCTATGTATAAGTCAAATCTATTTCGTCGTACAAATGCTTTCAGTGACAAGTCTTAGATATCTGCGCAAGTCCATTATTCGAAGAACTTTCACTTTTATATGCAATAGAACGTCAAATCAAAATTAGCAGCACAGAAAATGTCTTATATTAGAACAGGGTATGTAGAAAAAAGTCTTGAAAATGGCCCTCACCATGTTGGCAGCTGGTTCAATGTAGGTTACATAAGTATAACTATTTGAACATGGCCGATGTCAAAAAAAAAAAACCCAAATATTCCAAAGTATGGTACATGTACATCATACATACCACTTAACACACGATGACGACTATTAACGACCCTGGGAAAGAAATCTTTTGAAAACACTATGGGAAAAGAAGAAAATGCTGGTAACCAGCATTCTCCCATTTTCCAACAATGTTTTCTACCCCCATCAAATAAGAATAGCTTCATTTGGGCCACTTTGAAATTGTCGTCTGCAAATGCTTTCAGTTTGGAAAAGTCTAGAATTTTGCTGCGTAGTAAAGGGTTAATTTACATGTAGGCCATGATGTAAGGCTAATTTTCATCAGGGTGTAGGCATGTACATATATCTACTGCTTTCAGTATAATACATGTACTTACGAAAATGTACAACATTAGTGTTCTTGAATCAGGCCTTAAAATCAGTTTGTTTGTTTAATCTGAATTATGTATGATTTCATTATAAATTTAGTCATATGAATGTACGAACCGTCGTTTCGACACCAAAAAGACAAATTCTGATTTAACTAGGGATCAGGTTTGGGCTTGTATCCGTTCATAAAAGAAATCCACATAAAATATTTGGTCTTCATCTTCTACCTGTAACTGAAGAAAACAGTTCATATAATTGTCTGTTATGGAAAAAAGAAAAAATATAACAAAACTGGAGAGAGAGAGGGAGAGAGAGAGAGAGGGCAAAACAATGCATAATCATTGACGAGCACGCATTTTCTGTCTGAACTTCTGAGGTGCGTTATTTAATTTCATTTCAATTTCACGTTATCTTATATCAACCAAACTAGATCTAATGGAAAACAGTTTATTCTTTTTACCTCCTATGATTCCATACGAAGTTGGGATGCTTTTTGTATTGCAGAGATCTTTTTTTGTCTTGAAACCGACATTTCTCTTATTGTTTGCAGGTTCGTCTTAACTACCCATGGTGGTTTTTCTGTTCCCTCTTTAAATCCGGTCATACGATTATTCCGTGATGTTTCCGTGTTGATGTTACTTTCATTTCGAGTGTTCAAAGAATGAATTCTATTTGTACATGGTCTACAGACTGTTTTGAAGTAATAGGCTTTATATTTTGGATTTAAAACAATATAATGTACTATCCGAAGGACTGAAATAAACTTCGTAAGGACGATAAATCTTTCAAAGTAGTTTATGGAAGACTCTTTAAACCCAGAAAATGCTGTCATCAGCCAGACGCCGACAAACGGAAACCAAAAAACCACCAACAATACTGAGAGAACAGCTTTGAAGAGAATACTGCGTTCTTTAACCGTCGTTGAATTTGGATCATTCGGAGGTTGATGTGGGGGAGCAGGCTGACAGTTGGACAAGCTGGAATCTTGGCGTTGTAACACAGGTTCCGGCGGAAGTGCAACAATGTTGGCTTTCCGGCCATTTGCTTTGATTACAAGAGCTTTTCTGTTTGCCTCTGCTGAAGCTTGATTGATCCAACGATTTATCCTGGCGGTTCTAACATCACGGAAAATGCATATATAACATACTAGCATCCCGACGGTTGGTAGAATCACTGAAAAGGTTGTAAAATATAAACTTGGACCCAACGTGGAATATAGAAGACCATTCTTGAAGAAACACAGTTTGTCAATGGCTGTTTGTTTGTCATCATTTCTGGAGTGGACTAGACCGTATAGTGGCAACACCATAGTGGACGCACTTAGAATACATATCAGTAATACTCCTACCATATATTGTGATTTCCTTGGCGAGGAGTCAAACAACCTTGACATACGCCTAAACCTGAAAGAACGAGGATAAAGCAAAATATTAAAAGAGGCAGTCCGGGCAGACTGACATGAGTCGAAACTTTATTCTCTTTACAAATTTTCTGCATGCCCAAGCATTTAATCATTTAACCCCATAATTCAGTCCAAGCATTAAACCATTTAACCTCATAATTCACTGCAATCATTTCACCATTTAACCCCATAATTCAGTCCGAGCATTTCACCATTTAATCCCATAATTCAGTCCGAGCATTTAACCATTTAACCCCATAATTCAGTCCGAGCATTTAACCATTTAACCCATAATTCAGTGGGTTGTCAGACAAAATGGAAGTCATGGATCCATAGATATGTGATGACTTGCTTGATATCGTGCATTACTCAAATTATGCATTTAAAGCCCCTGTTGCCGAAGTATGACTGATTTATTATTAGAAACCAAAACTTAACTGTAGTACCCAAATACTTCTAATTTTGTATTTGAAAAAGACTGTCGAGCTTTAGAGTAGCATGCGCTGCGTCAGTTGCAACAGCGATAGATGTAGATTATATCCGATTGCATAAAATGCGCTGTCTAGTTGTGAATCTACACTTTCTGCAAAAGATTGGGAACAGTGTACTCTCTTCACATGTTCCTGTGCAACCAGCCACTTGACTGAACTCGCAAACGTAGAATCTTTCACTGTCAGAACATTCATTTCTCCGTTGTCTGGCCTTATTTGGTCTATCCATTTGCCATGCGATATCTTGTTGAAACAACAGTAAGGAAGAATGCTTATGGGAACGAAGTGGGAAAAGGAAATAACGCAGGTGACAAACATTTTCTCCTATTCCCACAATATTTTCTTCCTTATCAATGGAAATTGCAATATAACACAATTTACGTTAAACAGGTGAAAAAATGCCGATGTAGAGAACAAACTGAACAAGTAAAAAAAAGTGAAATACCTGTCCCATGCGATGGCAAGTGAAGACAACGTGCTTGCAGTACCGGATACCAAGAAGGTCAAAGAAAATATATCGCAACGTGAATATCTGCCCGTGAAAACGGACCAATCAAACAGTAGAACCACAGAATTACTGACCAGTACACAAATTTGATATACGTTCTCCTTTTTCTGCAATATTCCGTGTTTGATAAATGTTACTAGCGATGATATCAACAAGAAAATGCCGGCTGCTTGAAGAACAAGCGTAACCGCTTCCACTTCTGTTATCTTTAACATAACTTCGTCGTCCATGGTTTTCCTCCCTGTTTCATTCCTATCGCCTGGATAACTGTCATTGAATCTTTCAGAAACAAACGCACAATTCTGGGGCGGCATTATTATTATATTTTTGTACCTGAGAATATCACCTGTCTTTTCTCAGCATTTCGAAATTATTATTTTTCCATATTTGGGTTTATAATATTGCCTTTCTCCAACCCCTGTAGACATTTGGCAGTTTTCGAAAACATGCTAATTAATGAATTATACGATCTTGCGATGACGTCAATTAAGTTAGCAACGGAGAAACCTTGCCGCCGTGTTTAAAGTCAAAGTATGCGGGTATTTAACTCTTTACCAAACGACAAAATTTTAGACGGTTCCAAATTGAAAGCATTTACAGACGACAAAATAAATGTGATTAAAGAATTGAAATTTGCATTAGGAAGGGAAGAAAACATTGTGGGAGAAGGAGAAAATGCTGGTTACAATGTTTTTAAAAGGCTTCTTTCACAGGAGTGTTAAAAGTCGGGATTGTGTGGTAATGGGTTAAAGAATACTGGTTATGTAAATAGCAATGCTCCGTGAAAAGGGGCCTAATACATGTACATCTGCAAAAAGTAACGAGTCAGGCCAGACTGCGCAGTCTACACAGGCTGACCTTGGCCGAAAGTTTTCGATATTTTGTATGAGTCTATCTCCTGACTGAGCTGGTTGTTTAACCCTTTACCAAACAATCCCTGGTTTTTTACGACCCTTAGATAGAAACCTTTTGTAAACATTGTGGGAAAAGGAGAAAATGCTGGTAACCAGCATTTTCTCCTTTTCCCACGATGTTTTCTGTCCTGCTGGAAACAAATTTCAATCGTTGAGTTATGTTTATTTTGTCGTCTGCAAGTGCTTTCATTGTAGACCAATCTCAAATTTTGTCGTTTGGGAAAGGGTTAAAAAAAGGGATATTATGGATCCCTAAGTATGTGATGGCTTGCTTGGTATCCTGGATCATGGGTATGCAGTAACCTTTTACCACACAACGATGACTTTTGACGACCCTGAGGTAGAAGCCTTTTGAAAACATTGTTGGAAAAGGAGAAAATGCTGGTAGCCAGCACTTTCTCTTTTTCCTTCAATGTTTTCTACCTTTCCCAAATCAAATCTCGATTTTTCAGTCACATTTATTTTGTCGTCTGCAAATGCTTTCAATTTGGACCAGTCTGTAATTTTGTCGTTTGGTAGAGTTAAGCCCCCTATTCACAAAGCATGGCCCATGTGCATCTGGCATAAGGGCAGCGCTGTGACGTCAGAGGGTTTGATCACGTACCTCCATGATGTGTTATGACGTGCAAAAGGCATCCTTATTATAATTATGGGTCCTTGATGTCTACCAACTGACCATGAATTGTAAGTTTACTGTTAGACTTGTACCTTGACAAGTTAGACTTGACATGCAGATATTTGGCCAACACCAAAACAAAAGATTCTCGGTCCAGGTCAGCCTACCAGGACAGCAAGCTGACCTGAGTCAATTCTTTTGGTCCATGCATTAAACCCTCTTTTCACACAGAGTATTGCTCATATGTAGTTGTTAATCGTAAGAACCACTGACTATGATGGTAACGTTAGGACCCAAATCAAAACAAGAGGGCCAAGATGGCCCTGGATCGCTCACCTCAAATTTTGAGATGACCATAGTCTATTTTTTTTTTTTTTTTGAGGTATTGAAACATTGGAACCAAATTTATAATTTTGCCAAGCAATTTTCAAAAGGTCACCTGTAAAAGTCATTTCGAAATCTGACCATCAGTTTCAAAAAGAAGAATTTTTAAGAATTCTTCATTTCTGTATAAGAGCAAGTAGCCCCCATCCACAAGAGCCATGTTTCTTGATGGATCAAAATTTACGAACAAGTTTTGAAAAGGGTCACCCAAGGAACATCTCTCTGAAATTATTTCAAAATCTGACTAGGGGTTTCAGAGAAAGAGAATTTTAAGGAATTTCATCATGTCCGTATAGTACAAGTAGCCCCCATTCACAAGAGCCATGTTTCTTGACTGATCAAAATTATATGTACAGCTTTTGGAAAGGGTCACCCAAGGAACATCTCTGTCAGATTATTTTAAAATCTGACCACGGGTTTCAGAGAAGAAGAATTTTCAAGAATTTCTTCATTTCCATATAGTGCAAGTAGCCCCCATTCACTAGAGCCATGTTTCTTGGCCAATCAAAATTTCGCGACCAATTTTTGAAAAGGGTCACCCAAGGAACATCTCTGTGAAATTATTTTAAAATCTGTCGAGCCATTTCAGAGAAGAAGAATTTTCAAGAATTTCTTCATTTCTGTATAGTGCAAGTAGCCCCCATTCACCAGAGCCATGTTTCTTGACCAATCAAAATTTCGCGAATACTTTTTGAAAAGGGTAACTCAAGGAACAAGTCTGTGAAATTATTTCAAAATCTAACCTGCTGTTTCAGAGAAGAAGAATTTTTAAGAATTTCTTCATTTCTGTATAGTGCAAGAAGCCCCCATTCACCAGAGCCATGTTTCTTGACCAATCAAAATTTCGCGAACATTTTTTTAAAAGGGTCACCCAAGGAACATCACTGTGAAATTATTTCAAAATCTGACCAGCGGTTTCAGACGGAAGAAGATTTTTAAGAATTCCTTCATTTCTGTATAGTGCAAGAAGCCCCCATTCATCAGAGCCACATTTTTTGACGGATCAAAATTTCACGAACAATTTTTGAAAAGGGTCTCCCAAGGAACATATCTGTGAAATTATTTCAAAATCCGACCAGCGGTTTCAGAGGAGAAGATTTTTAAAGAATTCCTTCATTTCTGTATAGTGCAAGAAGCCCCCATTCACCAGAGCCACATTTTATGACGGATCAAAATTTCACGAACAATTTTTGAAAAGGGTCACCCAAGGAACAAATCTGTGAAATTATTTCAAAATCTGACCAGTGGTTTCAGACCAGAAGATTTTTAAAGAATTCCTTCATTTCTGTATAGTGCAAGAAGCCCCCATTCACCAGAGCCACATTTTTTAACGAATCAAAATTTCAAGAACAATTTTTGAAAAGGGTCACCCAAGGAACATATCTGTGAAATTATTTTGAAATCCGACCAGCGGTTTCAGAGGAGAAGATTTTTAAAGAATTTGCTAAAAAATTCCATTTGGTTGCCATGGCAACCACAGTTTTTGATGGAATCAAATTCTGTGAACAATTTTTAAAGAGGACCTCCCAAGGAACATTCCTGCCAAGTTTGGTCAAAATCCACCCAGCGGTTTAAGAGGAGTTGATGTTTAAAGAATTGTTGACGACGCACGACGCACGTCGGACACCGGGTGATCCTAAAAGCTCCCCTTGAGCACGTTGTGCTCAGGTGAGCTAAAAATGAACATAAAATGCGTTGTCTGTGCATGTCATATTCTTCAAAGATTCGACCTTCTTAAATGTCCATCACTAGCCCCGAAAGCGGGCAGAGTGTAGTATTACGCTCTATAAAGTTGCAATGTAGAAAATAACTTTTATCAATATGTTTGAGGAAAAATGAGACCTGCTTTAGCTCCTGATTTCTCTAAACTGCAGATCATAGTTGAGTGCATTGCACTAGGTAGCCTTTTATTTGGTAAAGGTTTATTTTAGTTTGAAATTCAAAGTAACGGTTGTCGCGTAGGAGAGTGGTTCGGTTCTGTACCCAGGATGTCCAAATTAGATAGATGAGTACATATAGAATGCCATCTAGAGGGAGATAATGAATAAAATGTGTAAACAAGAGGGCCAAGCTGGCCCTGGATCACTCACCTGAATTTTTGAGATGACCATAGTCTATTTTTTTTTTTTTTTTTTTGAGGTATTGAAACATTGGAACCAAATTTATGATTTTGCCAAGCAATTTTCAAAAGGTCACCTGTAAAAGTCATTTCAAAATCTGACCATCAGTTTCAAAAAGAATAATTTTTAAGAATTCTTCATTTCTGTATAAGAGCAAGTAGCCCCCATTCACGAGGGCCATGTTTCTTGGTGGATCAAAATTTACCAACAAGTTTTAAAAAAAGGGTCATCCAAGGAACATTTCTGAAAATTTCTTGTAAAATCTGACCAGGGGTTTCAGAGAGAATTTTCAAGAATTTCATCATGTCCGTATAGTGCAAGTAGCCCCCATTCACAAGAGCCATGTTTCTTGACGGATCAAAATTATATGTACAGATTTTGAAAAGGGTCACCAAAGGAACATCTCTGTCAGATTATTTTAAAATCTGACAAGGGGTTTTTAGAGAAGAAGAATTTTCAAGAATTTCTTCATTTCCATATAGTGCAAGTAGCCCCCATTCACAAGAGCCATGTGTCTTGACCAATCAAAATTTCGCGAACAACTTTTGAAAAGGATCACCGAAGGAACATCTCTGTGAAATTATTTCAAAATCTGTCCAGCCGTTTCAGAGAAGAAGAATTTTGAAAAATTTCTTCATTTCTGTATAGTGCAAGTAGCCCCCAGAGCCATGTTTCTTGACCTATCAAAATTTTTCGAACAATTTTTTAAAAGAGTCACCCAAGGAACAACTCTGTGAAATTATTTCAAAATCTGACCAGCAGTTTCAGAGAAGACGAATTATTAAGAATTTCTTCATTTCTGTATAGTGCAAGTAGCCCCCATTCACCAGAGCCATGTTTCTTGACCAATCAAAATTTCTCGAACAGTTTTTAAAAAGGGTCACCCAGCGGTTTCAGGGAAGAAGATTTTTAAAGAATTTCCTAGAAAAATCCATTTGGTTGCCATGGCAACCAGAGTTTAGGGCGGAATCAAATTCTGTTAACATTTTTTAAAGAGGACTTCCCAAGGAAGATTCCAGCTAAGTTTGGTCCAAATTGGCTCAGCGGTTTAGGAGGAGTTGATGTGTAAAGAACTGTTGACGACACATGACGACAGACTCTGGGCGATCCTGAAAGCTCCCCTTGAGCATGTTGTGCTCAGGTGAGCTAAAAAAAAGCATGTTACTTTCTCAAACACATATTGGTACAAGACAGGACAAATAACACGAAAGGTAATATTATGACAAACTTTTATTATGAAATATATGACATAGTTTTGACATGCACAAAAAGCAACTTTATGATCTAGAAATTCATCTGACTTCTAACTATCCGTATTCTTCCATAAAATTTTCCTGTATAAAAATTGTTTGTACAAACTTAATTTTTCAACCATGTTTTCTTGTTTGCTGTTTTAATGTGGGAGAGTCAAAATCAGTTTGGCCGCCTTAGAACATTACCATGAAAGTAAACATTTTTGGTCTTTCCCAAACAATAATATTTCAGACTAGTCAAAATTCAAAACAAATGAAGCACTGAAATAATATTATGTTTTGGGAAGAGGAAAACATTGTTGAAAAAAGAGAAAATGCTGGTTACCGGCAAATCTCTTTTTTCCACACTTTTCCAAATGCTTCTTTCTCAGGGTCGTTAAACGTTGGGCTTATCTGGTAAAGGGTTACAGATTTTTTAAACATTCTTCCTGTTCAAATAAGTGTACATAAAACTATAATAGATTTTTTCACACCAAAATATACAAGAGGGCCAGGATGGCCCTGTATCGCTCCACTTCCCTTTGAATAAATGTATAGTGTGCATAAATTGCTTAAGCAGAAACATGACTCATAAGAAGTTTGTTTGGCAACAACATTTCATAGAGACAAGAGCCTAATACTCCCCCCCCCCCCCCCCAAAAAAAGGCCTATTTTCATTTTTCTTTCAAATTCAAAGAAAATGTCAGGCCCAATTTGATGAAAAGATTTCAAAAACTTTGATTGTAGAAAACATTTTTTCATCAATATTAATGGAAAAGTTCTGGAAAAAAAAGTGAATGATACAAAATCTGATTTCATATTCAGTATTTGACTCATCTCAGAGCACAATAATTAGCATCAATGTAAATCTTTCTCAACTAACACTGAACAATCACACAAATTGTAAAAACAATCATGCACTAATGCAGTTTATCAAGGGAGGTAAATTGTAAAAAAACTAAGGTATAAATATATTTCTGTTAAAAGTGAACAGGAGAAGCTGCATGCAAAATTTGATAGCCCCTTAATCTGACATTTTGGAGCAAGAGAGTTTTTGAAGTTTTCTATAACATGCCGCTGTTAAAGGTGGGTATTTATTATAATTAAGAATCATAAAATTACCACCCCCCTCCAATTTTTTTTAATGGTGTTCCCTTAAAAGCTAGGAAGCCTCTTTGGGTATTTTTAGATTTCACACCAAAAATCAAAAAGGCACTGTGGGAATGTCAAGTGACTGGCACCTGCCTCATGATGCTTAAATTCCTTAACAAATATGTAACTATTTTCCATAATGTCTTCTTCGGACGACATGTTTGAAGCTTCGTCTGTGTACTTCCGGTAAATAAATGAGCCAGTTGCTCATCTAAAAATAGACCATGTTTCCTGTCTGTGTCAACCTTGGCCATGTAAATCTCTAATTTCTCTTGTTGTTGGGTGGTTTCGACTGCGGGGTTTTATGAATGAAAATTAGAAGGCTTTGGGGCGTATAGGGATGTTTTTTTTGTATTTCTGTGAAATTTTTTCGTACCAAAATCTGAAGGGCCACCTTCAGTTGTGATCCCTGTGGTGGGGCCAATTGACCATAAGGCTATAATTTGATTTACATGAGCACATGAACCTATAAATATACACTGCTTTATGGTTAGGAACAAGAAATTGTTTTATGCTAAGAAACAAGAAATTTCTTTTTAAATTTTCATTGTATGATCCTATGTAAACCTTGTGACCCCTGGGGCATGGCCAAATTTAAGCTATGGGCTATAGTTTAAAAAGGTCTATTAGATAAAGCTACATATAAAATTTCATAGCCTGAGGCCTTATGGTTACGACAACAAGATCTCTGAAGGGTTTCATCTTTTTGCTATGGTAACCAGAGCCTTGAGAGAAATCAAATTATTTTAAGAAATTCTGAAGAGGTCTATTGCAGGAACATTTCTGTGAAAATTTATTAGAATTAAATCAGAAGTGTCAGAGGTGTTTGAAATAAAAGTTAACACAAACAAGAACCAACAGACACAGGGCAAAGACATAAGCTTGCTGGCTTTTAGCCAGTAAAGCTAACAATATTTTAAGGGAAGAATATTAGAGGGAATTACAGAGAACAGAAGTTAAAAAGAAACTTAAAAGAAAGTGAGAGAATAGAAGTAAAAAAAAATATGTTAACATCAAATTTGAGAATGCAAAGAGTAATACAATATTTGCATTTTTTAAAACAAAACTGTACCAAAGGTTTCACCATTTAACTGAACTGTGGGCCTTGCTTCTCAATTGCTTGAATACCTACAATCAAACAGAAAATCTAAGCTAGAAATCCTCTCCTTCTCTATTACTTAGTGCCTTACCACAGGTCATGAATCCTCAACCCATTACCACATAATCCCTACTTTTGATGCCCCTGAGAAAGAAGCCTTTAGAAAACATCATGGGAAAAGGAGAAAATGCTGATAACCAGCATTTTCTCTTTTTCCCACAATGTTTTCTACCCTTCACAAAACAAATTTTGAATGGTCAATTTTATTTTGTCATCTGCAAATTCCTTTTAATTTTGACTAACCTAAAATATTGTCATTTGGTAATTGGTTAAGGCTCCAAATATAACAAATAATAAAATCAGCAACATGAATATAGACACTCCCATTTAACAAATCTGTAGGATTCAAGGTACTAATGATATACAGAAGCTGTGCAAGTTTAAAAACGATGTGACCACAAAGGCATAAACTACAAACGTAAATTTTCACCTTAAAATGGCTATGTTTCCCTTTCTGATTATCACATTTTTAAAAAAAAATCAATAAGATTTGAGCTATTAATGGAAAGATGACAGACACTACACCATGATCTAAGCTCCGCTTACTTTCAGCCATTAGAGCTAAAAACAAGAGAGCCAGAGTTGCCCTTTATCACTCCACTACCTTTTAACCCTTTACCAAACAACGAAATTTTAGACTGGTCCAAATTGAAAGCACCTGCAGACTACAAAATAAACATAACTCAAAAATTGCAATTTGTTTCTAGCAGGGTAGAAAACATTGTTGGAAAGGGAGAAAATGCTGGTTACCAGCATTTTCTCCTTTCCCCACAATGTTTTCAAAAGGCTTCTATCTCAGGGTCGTAAAAACCAGGGATTATTTGGTAAAGGGTTAAATAGATGTATCATCCACTTACCATAATTAGCATTGACAGAGACACAAATAACAAGAAGTCAGTATTAGTAGAAACTTAGTGCCACGCCCCCCCCCCCCCCAGCCCTCCCTCATTTGAGGGCCATGATGGCCCTTAAGTCGCTCACCTGAGTCTTTTGACCAAATATGACCCATCTTCAATCTCTTTTTAGATATTATTACAAACATTCTACCAAGCTTTCATAATTATTGGACTGAAAATTTGGCCTCTAATTTGTACATAAGCTTTTTCTAGCATTTGCTTCGGTGACCTACCCCTCATAGCCCAACATAGCCAATCTGCTATTAGAACAAAAATTCTGACCAGCATTTAAAAGTATTGGACAGAAAATGTGACCTCTAGAGTGTACACAAGATTATTCAAAGATTTGATATGGAAACCTAGTTTTCATCCAATGTGACCAATTTTTAATTTCATCACAACGATGATCAAGTAAAACACTGTAACTAATTTTTGTAAGTATTGGACCCTTTGTGATAGTGCTGTCTCCTTTGTGCATTGTTTGTCATGGGTCATCAACTTCTACCATGTGTACGGTCTAGAGGGCACATTTTCAGTCCAATACTCCGGAAACTTGGTCAGAATGTTTGTCTTGATGATGTCTTGGACAAGTTTGAAAAAGATTTTGTCAGGTCAAAAACTAGGTGCTAGGTCACATCTTAGGAACAGACCACATTTTCAGTCCAGCACTTGAAAAGTGATCAGAATGTGTGTCTTGATGATATCTTGGATGATTTTGAAAGTGGGTCAGGTCAGGTCAAAAACTAGGTCACTAAGTGAAATCTTAGAAAAACCTTGTTTATGCTCTAGAGGCCACATTTTCAATTCAAATCTTGGAAGTTGGTCATAATGTTTATCATGATAATATCTTGGATGAGTCTAAAAATCAGCCATGTTAGGTAAATCTTTTTCAAACTTGTCCACGAGTACAGGTCCAATAGATAAAGCTACATGTAAAAGTTGGTAGTCCCTTGCTTTACAGTTTAGGACAAAAAGAAGAAGATTTTAAAAGTTTTCACTATAAAGGCCTATGATTTTCTGAGCCCAGGGGCAGGGCAAATTTTGACCCTGGGGCTATCATTGCAAGGAATTAAGTAGTAGTCTATAAAGTGAAGTTACATGCTAAATTTGGTAGCCCTAGGCCTTATGGTTTCAGACAAGAAGATTCTTCAGTTTTGCTACCATTGCAATCAGTCAAATTCTTTGAAAGAATTCTGAAGAGGGCCATTGCAAGATAATTTCAGTGGAGTTTTATCAAAATTGGATGGGTATTTTCAGATGTTTGACATAAGTTAAAACATGGATGCATGCACAGAAGGATGGACACAGGGCCATCATCACATTACCCTGCTGGCTTTCAGCTAGTGGAGCTAAAAATGGTTGCATAAATTCTTCTTATCAAACTTCTAATACAGATTGATACATATGTGGGTCCTGAATGGCTCGTTTGAGATAAATAATGTTCACCTGATCAAAATTCACATTGTGGTGATGTTTGTCTAAATGGACAAAATTGTAGCATTTCTAATGATTCTAGGTTGTTCCAGGATTTGATACTGTGGCAAAGTTTTGTCTGGAGTCAACACATTCATCTCAGAAATAATCAAGGCAGGCAATCTGACCAGAATGACAAATAATACCAAGTTTTGTGGTTATCATGGCGAAATCTAATGTCTGTTTTCAGCATAAACAAATATAGCAAGAACTGTACCTGACCAAAAGAAAAAACCCAAATTATTGTGTTATCACTAGATCAGGTAAAAAAAATCTTACTTTTACCACAAGATAAAATTTAACCTATTACCACACAATCCTTACTTTTGACAACCCCGAAGAAGGCTTCAGAAGAAATTGTGGGAAAAGGATTAAAACCTGGTAACCAGCATTTTCTCCTTTTCCCCGCCATATTTTCTACCCTTTATAGAACAAAATTCAAATTTTCAGTCACTTTTTTTTTTGTCCGCAAATGCTTTCGATTTGGACGAAACTAAAATTTTTCTCATTTGGTAACGAGTTAAGACAAGTTTTAATTAAAATCTTTTGCAGATAACAAATTATAAATGACTCAATAAACTGAAATTTGTCTTTGAAAAAGTAGAAAACAAAGCAGGGAAAGGAAAAAATGCTGGTTACTACCTTTTTGTCCTTTTCCAACAATATTTTCATTGGCCATTTTCCTACAGTTCTCTTAACTCTTTACCAGATGACAAAATTTTAGCTCTTTCCAAATTGAAACCATTTGTAGACGACAATTTCAACGTGGCTCAAATGGTGCAATTGTTTATTGATCACTTTGTTTTCAAAAGGCTTCTTTTCCAGGGGCGTCAAAAGTAGGAATTGAGTGGTAATGGGTTAAACAAAGCATTGTGTTGTACAGATTGAACAGACCATAATTATCTCCTGGAAAAGTTATCCAATCATTATTAGCTCTTTTAGCACCAAATATTTAAACTAAACCTATTTTGGCAGCTGAAAATATAGTCCCCTGAAAATCATCAATATTTCTATCTTATGTGCTAAAGAAGCAGACAATATTGATTCAAGATCAGATAGCACATTTTGTGCAGTCTTGATCTATAGGGGCTGTCCTCCCTTTTGTCCTATGGTAAGAAGGCTTCCAATAAAATCTTACAGAACTTAGTTTTAACTCTCTACCATACAACAAACATTTAGACTGGTCCTATTCGAAAGCATTTGCAGACAACAAAATAAAAGTGACTGAAAATTCGAAATTTGTTTTGTGAAGAGTATAAAACATTGTGGGAAAGGGAGAAAATGCTGGTTACCAACATTTTCTCCTTTTCCAACAATGTTTTCTATAGGCCTCTTTCTTAGGGTCATCAAAAGCAGGGATTGTGTGGTAGTAGGTAAAACTGTTGGAGGAGTAGAGGATACATAACAATATCAACAGATGAAAAACCTAGAGGCAGTATAAATAAGCCTCTCCATTTTGATGGGGGGGGGGGGGGGGCTTGAATGTAAAAAGTCATGAAATTGCATATGATTTAATGGGACAAACAGTACATTACAACATATATTGCACCAGTAAATGTCACAACCAGAATATCAAGGTACATAACAGATAGCATAGTAACTTTTCAATCTACTTGTATTTAGCTGAAAATCAAAGCAAGAATGCGAGGCATCAATGACTGACATCTTTTTCCCCAAAGTTTTAAAAAGCTCTTCTGACTCAGTCATTAAAGCTTTGGACCACTTGATAAAGGGTTAACTCAGAAAAGGAGAAAATGCTTGTAACCAGCAATTTCCCCTTTACTCACAATGTTTTCTACTCTTTAAAGGATAAATTCCATCATATAAAACACATTTGGTATGTTGTTTGTAATCTCTTTTAACCCTTTACCCCATAAGACATTTCTATGGTATCTATAATTGACCCTAAATAACAGCAAGGATGAAGTTGTTTCTTATGTGTATATGACACCTTTTGATAGCATAGAAAACATTGTGGCAAAAGGCGAAATTGCTCATGATGAGCAATTTCACCTTTTGCCACAATGTTTTCCAAAGGCTCCTACAAGCAATGCATAGAAATGAGTATCTTTGGAGTAAAGGGTTAACCTGGTGAAGTCTACTTTTAACAAGACTGGTTTTGAGATTTTGTCCATATTGAAAGTATATACAGACAAAAATTGGATGTGGCTTGTATGTTGGGGTTTGTCTCTGATTACATGATACGTTGGAAAATGAGAAAATATTGAGTCCTAAATAAATAAGGTTGTCTGGCAAAATACCAACTAAAGGACAATATTTATACTTGTCCATAATGAAATCATTTGCAGTAGACAAAATTACATGAGGCTCAACTGATTTCAGTTGTATAAAGATATTATAAGAAGGCCACAAAACATCATCCTCACCATTTAAAGAACCTTCTTTTTCAGTCTTACAAATAAAATACAAAAAATAGATCATTCGGAAAGAATTTATCTTTCATTATGGAGTGAAATAATATGACATAATGGAGAAAAAGTACAGTTAATATTGGCATGGAAAGCCACAAGGACATAATCTCACTATGACAAAAGCATGGTGGATGAAAGCCAGCTGCTAATTTAAATATGGTGGATAAAATCCCACATGAAAATAAAACGGTTTCCCACTCACAGATTATACTTTACTGCCTATGCTGTATTTCTCCTCAATTAACAATAAATTCAATATACATGTACTATAGTTTTTTGTTTGTGCATTTTACAAGTACATGTAACTTTATATGGGATTATGTTGTAGTGGGATTTGGCCTATACATACAAACTAGATTTTTCTTCATTGGCAGATAGAGAATAGTTCAAAAACAATGACATGGACTGAAAACAATTCTGGCATAAAAACCACACATAGCAATTAGAGTAAACTACATGTAAAACCTTTAAACCTTTCTCTATAAAATCCCCAGTTTTTAGTACCCAAAGACATAAAGTGTTTGGAAAAAAATTAAGGGAAAAGGAGAAAATGCTGATAACCAGCATTTTCTCCTTTTCCCTAAATTTATTTCTAACCATCCTAAGACAAATACTACACTGTATCAGTTAAGTAAAATAATATACATGTACCAATATGTGGCCAGCAAAATTAATGCTTTCAATTTGGATGATTCTAAACTTCGTTGATTGATAAAAGAGTCTTAGAAACAGTTTTGATATTACTGACATAGATCTACAAATTACACATCTGTTGCAGACACACCCTATGGAAACAGAAGAAGTCCAGGGAAAATAACAAGACAGGGAGTGAATGGTCACAACCATGTTTTCCCTTTATGTGATGATGTTGTAATTTTACAACTCTGAAGAAGGCATTCTTGAAAAAGATGTGCTAAAAGGATAAAGTGGCTGGTAACCAGCATTTTCTCCTTTTCTAACTATGTCTTCTACCTTCCAAAAGACAGCTTGTATCATTTCATCTGCAGCTGATTTGTTGTCTGCAAAAGCTTACAAGTCTTAAATTTTCTTCAGTGACAAAGGGATTAGCACCAATAACAAAATAATTACATAAAAAAATGCCATTGCAGAGGATAACTACTGAAAAACAGTCTGGAAAAAGGAGTCATTGCCTCTCACATTAAGTCGCCTCTTTTACCAGTCTGCTCAACATAATGAAAAGAAGTAGTCTTATTTTCCCTAAAACAAAACTCCAGTGTACATAATGGTAAAGAAAGATGAATGACTATATATAGCTTGTACAGAGTAATGAATTAACTCTTTACCAAACAACACATTGTAGACTGGTCCTAACTGAAAGCACTTGCAGATGACAAAATGAATATAACTCGAAAATTGACATTTGTTTCAAGCAGGATGGAAAACATTGTGGGAAAAGGAGAAAATGCTGGTTACCAGCATTTTTCTCCCTTTCCCACAATGTTTTCTACCTGTCCCAAATAAAATCTCAATTTTTGTTGTCTGCTAATGCTTTTAATTTGGACTTGTTTTTGTGGTTTAACTCATTACCACATGAGAAAATTTTAGACTGGTCCAAATCGAAAGCATTTGCAGACGACAAAATAAAAGTGACTGAAAATTTGAAATTTGTTTTGTGAAGGATAGAAAACATTTGTTGGAAAAGGAGAAAATGCTGGTTACCAGCATTTTCTCATTTTCCTACAATGTTTTCTAAAGGCTTCTTTCTCAGGGCTGTCAAAAGTAGGGATTGTGTGGTAATGGGTTAATAAAGAGTTTAAAGGTGGAATCTGTCCATGATAGAGTACAAAAAAATGTGGGAAAAGGAAAGAGTGCTGGTTAGTGGTTACCAGCATTTTCTTCTTTTCCAACAATCCTTTCCCAGGGTTGTTAAAACATTGAATTGTTTGGTAAAGGGTGAAAAAATTAAATAAAATTCAAAGCACCAGAGCTAATTTTACAAATCTTGTTTCTCATACTACAGGCAGTAAGAAGTAAGAAGGCCAAAGCACAGCAGTACAAAGATGAGATCTGTTTTACTAGTGATATAACAGTTATGTACCAGTGAATATATAGAGGATATTTGTTTTTTTCGGTGCAAGATCGAAATTTATTTCATCGAGTGGACACTATTGGTAATATTTTCACGAGTGGCACAGCCATGAGTGAAAATATTACCGATGGTGTTCACGAGGTGTTCTATAAATATTCTAAATATTCTAAATATTCTATTTATTTTATGCTTTTAATCCTTTCTGGGAGGAGCTTTATCAAAATTCAGTACAGTTCTTTTCCCTTATTCCCCGTGGCATACCCCTCCCGCATAGCAACGTTACGTCAAGCGCGTGAAATGTAAGGTATATGACGTCATATTTCCCATCTGGTTGTTAGGCACGCGCAATTTACCTAGGCAACAAGAACGTGAAAATCGGTATTTTCACTGGAGGTACCAGTGTAAGATCAAAAAATATTTTCACTGCTATTTCTCGATATCCTACCGGAAAGCATGAAATAAAAAGTTTATAAATATGTGGTGCTGACATCTTTCTATCTTCTTCACCAACAAACACAATTCTAGATTCATTTAACTTCAAAACATGTGAGGAAGACTATGTAAATGTACCTCAAACAATGTAATTAATCTTTTAACTCACTACCAAACAACAAAATTTTGGACTGGTCAAAATTGAAAATAGATGCAGACGACAAAAGAAAAGTGGCTGAAAATTTGAAATTTGTTATGTGAAGGGTGGAAAACATTGTGGGAAAAGGAGAAAATGCTGGTTACCAGCATTTTCTCCTTTTCCCACAATGTTTTCAAAAGGCTTCTTTCTCAGGATCGTCAAAAGTCAGCATGGTGTGGTAAAGGGTTAACTCCTACCAAACCACAAGTTTAGATACCTTCAAATTGAAAGGGTTTGCAGACAACAAAATAAATGTGAATGAAAATCTGAAATAAGTTCGGTGAAGGGTAGAAAACTGTGTGAAAAAGGACAAAATGCTGGTTACCAGCATTTTCTACTTTTCCCATGTTGCTTTTAAAAGGCTTCCATCTCAGGGTCATAAAAACCAGGGATTGTTTGGTAAAAGGAAAGTGGAAACCTTTGTGTAAAAAAAACCCCAGCCAATTTCTCCTTTCCAAATAATGTTTTCAAAACCTCTTTCTTCAGGGAAATTAGTAGACAGAATTTTGAGGTAAAGGGTTATTTAGCAGCTGACAACTTTGTAATACATTGTGGCAGAAGCAAATTTGCTACATTATCACATGGACTTTTGTTTTAACTCTTTACCAGATGACAAAAATAGAAACAAGTCCATGTTGAAAGCATTAATTTTGTAGACAACAAAATAAATATAGTCGAAAATGGTGGTATTTTGTCTATAAAAAGGAAGAAAATATTGTGGGGAAAAGGGGAAAATCTTGGTTACAAATAACTTCTCCCTTTCCCTCAATATTTTCTTAAGCCTCCTTCTCCATGAAAGATAAAACACAGGACACAATTGATGTTTTCTACCATATCGGAGACAGAAATCATCATTTAAACCTTTACAAGACAATGCCAACTTTTGACAACCCTGGAAAAGAAGCTTTTTAAAAAAACATTATGGGAAAAGGAGAAAATGCTGGTAACTAGCATTTTCTCCTTTTTCCACAATATTTTCTACCCTATCAAAGAAAATTTACACCATTTGAGCCACACTGAAATAGTGGTCTGCAAATGCTTTCAATTTGGACAAGACTAAAATTTTGTCTTTTGGTACAGAGTTCAGCCAAATTTAATTTGGCGTCTATAAATGGTTTAACTCAATACCACACAATCCCATTTTTGACAACCTTGAGGAAGAGGCCTTTAGAAAACATTGTGGGAAAAGGAGAAAATGCTGGTAACCAGCATTTTCTCCTTTTCCCACAATGTTTTCTACCCTTCACGACAGAAATTTCAAATTTTCTGTCACTTTTATTTTGTTGTCTGCAAATGCTTTCGATTTGAACAAACCTAAAATTTTGTCGTTTGGTAACAAGTTAAACTTGGTCAAGTCAAAGTAAATTTTGTTTGGTAAAGAGTTAACCCTGAAAGTGCCTTTCATGATTATAGTTGCCTTCGGGGCCAGAGCAGATCAAGATCAGGCAGCACAAAACATGCAGTCTGATCTTTATTCTACATTGTCAGATTTGCTGAAACAATGTTGACAAAAACAACCATGAAATTGTAATTATTAGGAACAAACTTCAACCCATTTCCACTCAATCCCTACTTTTGACGCCCCTGAGAAAGAAGCCTTTTGAAAACACTGTGGGAAAAGGAGAAAATGCTGGTAACCAGCATTTTCTCCTTTTCCCACAGTGTTTTCTACCCTTTCCAGAACAAATTTCTATTTTTCAGTTACCTTTATTTTGTCGTCTGCAAATGCTTTCAACTTGGACCAGTCCAAAATTTTCTTGTGTGGTAATGAGTTAAGGATTAAAAAGGACTGTGTACAAGTCATCTGCTGTAAGAAGAACTATGTGAGGGAAGAAATATGTGAAATTCAAACAGTGAAAGAAAAAGTACATATTTACCCCTTTACCAGACAACAAAATTTCAGACTTGGTCAACTCTTTACCACATAATCCCGACTTTCAACAACCTCGAGGGGGAAAGCTTTTGAAAACATTGTGGGAAATGGAGAAAATGCTGGTAACCAGCATTTTCTCCATTTCCCACAATGTTTTCTACCCTTCCAAAATCAAAATTCAGTTTTTGAGTCACTTTATTTTGTTGTCTACAAGTGCTTTCAATTTGGACTAGTCCAAATTTTTGTCATTTGGTAAAGAGTTTGGTCATTTGGTAAAGCTGGTAACCAGCATTTTCTCCTTATCCCACAATTTTTCTATCCTGCTGGAAAGAAATTTCAGTTTTTGAATTATGTTCATTTTGTCATCTGCAAGTGCATTCAATTTGGACCAGTTTACAATTTTGCTGTTTGGTAAAGGGTTACAGTAAAATGGGCAATTGTTTGATAAAGGGGTTAAGTTTACCTCCTATAACAGACTGGTTTTAGTGATCTCTTCATCCTCATCTAAAATTGTGCCAAAAACAGTATGTGAAAGTCAGTATCAAACCTCCAATCTTAACTCTTAACTATACAACAAAATTTTAGATTCAACAAAACTGAAAGCACTTGCAGATTACATATAAAATGGACCCAAAAGGATGACTTCTGTCTTAGATAGGGTAGAAAACATTGTAATAAAAGGCAAAAATGCTCTTAATCAGGATTTTCTCCTTTTGCCACAATGTTTTAAAAAGCTTTCTTTGTCAGGGTATTTAAAACTATGGATTGTTTGAACATGCATTTTACACTTAGAGATTTAGAGCTGATAAACAAAAATGCTTAAATTATGAGAATAATGAGTAGAAAACATAGTCATACATCTATATAGTATATAAATACATTTACTTACTTGTCAAAAGCTTGATAAAAAAAAAACACAGTTATAAAAAACATGTTACAGTACAAAATTATTGCATATAAAACTGAAAATGAAATTCAATAATGAACTCTATCCCTCTTTAATATGATTTCTGTAATGTTATCTGCTGCTAAGTTTGTTCTCCACAACCCTTTCACAATTAGTTCAAGTTTTTGGAAGAGCATTTTGACAGGCTGAGGCAAACTGTCTTTACCAATCATGTGACTAGTATTGAAATGTAGGTGTTAACCCTGTACCATACAATTCCAGTTTTAACCCATTACCAAACGACAATATTTTAGACTGGTCCAAATTGAAAGCATTTGCAGACGACAAAATAAAAGTAACTGAAAATTTGAAATTTGTTTTGTGAAGGGTAGAAAACATTGTGGGAAAAGGAGAAAATGCTGGTTACCAGCATTTTCTCCTTTTCCCACAATGTTTTCTAAAGGCTTCTTTCTCAGGGGCATCAAAAGTAGGGATTGTGTGGTAATGGGTTAACAACACTGAAGATGGAGACTTCTGAAAACAGTGTGGGAAAGCAACAAAATGCTGGTTACCAACATTTTCTCCTATTACCACAATATTTTCCAACACTTGTAAAACAAAATCACATTATTACCGGTATTATCTGCAAAGGCTCTCATGTTCTACATATCTGAATTTTTGTTGTATGGTAAAGGGCTAACGTGCATTTAGAATGAGCAGTGAATACATAAAAAAAAAGAGCAGTGAATTGGGTATATATAATTTTTTTATGTAAAATAACCAAAAAGAAATACACAGAGGACATCAGAATGTTTTCAACATGAAATTCTGCATGTTATTATATTGCACTTTGCTTGAGAGCATTACAGCATTTTAAATTAAACATAAAGATCATTTACATCACTTCAAGTATTAACAAATATATAGCATTTACTAATACTTTTGTCAAACAAGCTCTAGCACAGCCCATTGTCAAACAATCCCACAATTACCCTTTTTGCACAATGATTTCTACTCCTGCAAAGAAAAATTGTAAATAAGATTCATGATCTATAGACTGTTTTGATTAGACAAGTCTAAAACTTAGCCATTTAGCAAAAAGTCAAGAACATTTTGATGCAATTTCACATCTGAATTGCAAACATCTAATAAAAAACAATGTTCTTTTTTGGTCATAGCTAAGCTGGGTCCATATTCACCAACCAGTATGAAAAAATTTTAAGTGCCTTTTCAACAGGATATCAAAGAGACCTGGGTCTGTATTCATCAACCATTCTCATAGACATCCTCAGTCTCGTTATCAAGAATTTTCCAAATTTCAAAGTAAAACAACTTCTGATTGGCTATTGGTTCAGCCAATAAGAGACTGTGTTACTTTCAAAGTTTCAAATGTTAACAAATCTTGATGAACAGAACTAAGTGGTTCTTAAAGATAGCTGGTGAATACAGGCCCTGATGTTGATTGCTCGATGGCAGTTAGTGGTGTTTGTAAACCCTTTCCCATAGGGCAAATTTTATACACTTTCAAATTCAAAGCATTTGCAGAAAACATATTCATAACTAGGTAAAAATGAGTTAAGGTCAACGACGAAGAAAATACATTGTGGGAAAAGAACAAAATGCTGGTTTCCTGCATGTTTTCCTTTTCCCACTATGTTTTGGAAAGCCTCCTTTTCAAAGCTAGTGAAAACTCAGGATTGTTTTTTAAATACATGTAATTTATTTTTATGAGAATACTCCTGATTGATGGAATTTAATAAAATTTCTCAGAACGTATCAATGATACATGTACCAATTTTCGAAACAAAATGTTCATAAATAGTTGAGTTGTGAAATGCTGGTAACCAGGATTGTCTTCTTTACTCCATAATCTTTTTATTCTTCCAGAGACAAATTCCATCATTTGAGCGACATTTAGTTTGTCGTCTGCAGAGGCTTTCAATTTCAACAAAATAGAAATATTGGTGTTTGGTAAAGTTAACAACTTCATTAACTCTTACAGAAGACCTATCTTTATCACATTAGAGTGCATACATTGCAGCAAAATAAGAAACTAGTTATGAAAAATTTGTCCTTTTGACACAAGTTTTTCACTTCATTTAGAACTTGATTCTTGTTGAACAATCCCTGTTTCATAAGGATGTTCTCAAAAAGGGCTCCACTTTGTCCGTGTACCACAAAGTCTGGATCATTTTCTCCTTTTCCCACCATGTTTTTCACTCTTTTATTGACAAATTCATTATCTGAGACACTTTTTTTATTAATTTAATGTCTGCAAATGCTTTCAATTTGAGCATGTCCAATATCTTGTTGTTTTGCAAGGAGTGAATTCAGACGGTGAGGCATTAAATAACAGAATAACAACCTCAAAGGGAAGTTTCACCCTGCGATGTTTCAGCCGTGACCGTGACAACACAACTATTGTCCATTTCATCTTCTACATATATATCATCACCAATTTCATTTTCTGTTGTCACACTAGCACTATCTGCTTTCAAATTGACAATATTAATGTTTACGTGTCCAATATTATCATCATCAGCATATTTGCGAATTCTACGTTCAATATAGGGAGTTATTTGTGGCAGACCTGTTGTAGCAGTAGAATCCTGACCCGCTGCTCCTGAGCTGTTGTCATCAGAGATTGATTGTTCTTGTTCTGCAAGATGAGATATCAAACTGACAGGTTCAACACCATTATCTGGCGTGCTGGTCTCCATTTCGTGGGGTTCTATGGCTTCCGGTTCAGCAACATGCATGTATGGGATAGCCTTAACTGCTTTGATCAGGGTATGACAGAAAAGGTCATCAAAGTTCAAAGCATAGGTCTCATTCTCCCTGAAAATAGAGAAAAGTCTCTTTTTTACTCACCTGGCTTACAAGGAAATGGGCATGCATTTCTTTCTCCACACTGTTTTTTACATTATTAAAGACAAGTTCCATGAATTGAGTCACACATAAATTGTCCTCTGCAAACATTGTCAACATTTCTGTCATGTGATAAAGATTGAACTCTTTACCAAACAACAGAAATTTAGACTAGTCCAAACTGAAAGCATTTGCAAACAAGAGGGCCACTGGCCCTAAAGCGTAGTCATCTATGGCTGATAATGCTACTGAGATCCTAATTGTGATGATGAAAAACATATAAGATTAACTCATTACCAAACAACAGAATTTTAGATTTGTCCAAATGGAAAGCCTTTGCAGGCGTCAAAATAAAAGTGACTGAAAATTTGAACATTGTTTTGTGGAGGGTAGAAAACATTGTGGGAAAAGGAGAAAATGCTGGTTACCAGCATTTTCTCCTTTTCCCACAGTGTTTTCTAAAGGCTCCTTTCTCAGGGTCGTCAAAGAAGGGATTGTTTGGTAATGGATTAAAAAGCCTACTTCTTGACCAGACATGATCAAATGATATCAACAACACAAACATTTTGTGTAAGTTTCAACATAGGCTAAAAATGTAGCCTTTAGGCTGCAAACAAGGTATTTTAAAGACTTGGCTCGGTGACCTACTTTTTGATGGAATATGATCCAAATTCAAAATTGCATGAGATATCATCTAGACAAACACTCTGACCTAGTATCAGGCTGAAAATGTGGCCTGTAGAGTGCACACATGGTCTCTAAGATTCGGTTCAGTGACTTTTTAACCAGACATGAACCAATTTCAATCTTACATGAGATATCAACAAGACAAACATTCTGATCAAGTTTCTCAAGTAAAAGGCTGAAAATATGGCCTTCAAAGAACAAATTAGGTTTTTCTAAGACTTGGAGCTCTGTGTCTGAGATTTCATCAGGACAAAATTTATTACTCTGACCAAGTTTCACGAGAAACAAATTTCAAATATGACCTAACATTGCACCCAAGGTTTTTCTAAGATTTGGCCTGGTGACCTACTTTTTGACCAGAAGAGACCAAACATTCTCTGAGAAATCATCAAGACAAAGATTTTGACTAGTTTCATGAATATCAGGCTGAAAATGAGATTGTGCACACAAGGTTTTCTAAGATATGGCTAAGTGACCTACTTTATATGTGACCCAATTCAACACTTCTATAAGATATCATCAAGACAAACCCTCTGACCAAGTTTCATGAATAACAGGCTGAAAATGTTGCCTCTACAGTGCACTCAAGGTCTTTATAAGATTTGGTCAAGGGACCTACTTTTTGATCTCAAGCAGTCAGAGATATTATCAAAACAAAGGTTCTGATCAAGTTTCATCAGTTTGTGACTAAGTTTATTGCCTCTTGACAGCACACAAGGTAAATGATTACAACCTGACATCAAAGGACACTGAACAAAGCATGATTACAAAAGCTCACCTTGAGCACTTCATGCTCAGGTGAGCTAGAAAAAATTTAAATATAGCTAAAATGATGAAATTTGTCTCTGACAATATTCACGACATTGTGGGAAAAGAAGAAAATACTTTCTAAAAGCTTCTTTCTCTGGATCATTAAAACTGGGGTTTGAGTGGCAATGGGTAAATAACAATATCAGTCTAATTATAATTATCAGGAACTTTCTCATGTTGACAGAAACACAGTTTCAGATTGGCTTTACCAAATGGTTAGTATTTAGTTTAAACAATCAGAATTTAATGACATTTTCTATCTAAATTGACGCTAAAAATACAAATAAGAATCTTTGATAACAGTTCTTGAAAATTCAGGAAACTACCCTCTATATCATCATCATCAGTTTTTCTATATTCACCTGTTATAGATAGACACAGCAATTACAGCAGGGTGGGGTATAGGAAGTGGAACTTGCAGCTTATCAAATGCAGCTTCCAGCAGTGGGGTGGACCATGGAAACCTCTTCTTCCTGTCAAAAGAAAAATGACTTAGAATATCGAAATGTCACCATAGGTACAAAAGACAAAGACTATTTCTGCCCACTACAAAAGGACCCCAAGTTTTAAGAACTTTAAGATAGTAGCCTTTTGCAAATATTGTAAATAAAGGAAAACCAGCATTTTCTCCTCCATTTTTTTCACCCTTTAGAAAACAAATATGGTTTAGCTCTACCAAACGACACAATTTCAGACTTGTCCAAATCAAAAGCATTTGCAGACAACAAAATTTACATGACTCAAAATTCAAATCTCGCAGGGTAGAAATCATTGTGGCCTTTTCTTTCGAAAGTCTTCTTCTTCATAGTTGTGTGAACACTGATTTAACCCTTTATGGCACACTGCCAACTTTTAACCACTCCGGGAAAGAAGCCTTTTGAAAACATAGTGGGAAAAGGAGAAAATGCTGGTTACCAGCATTTTCTCCTTTCCCCAAAATGTTTTCAAAAGGCTTCTTTCTCGTGGTTGTTAAAAGTCGGGATTGTGTGGTAGAGAGTTAACCACACAATCCCAAGTTTTAACATCTTTGATCCACTGTTTGCTTTGCTTATTCTTATTGACAAAAGCAACCATGAAGTTGTAATTATTTGGATTTTTTCTATCGACTGAACCTGTCTGTTTATTTTTTTTTTCGGTGCTCTTAGTATTAAAAGGCTTTTAATATGGACCAGTCAAAAATTTTGTCATTTGGTAAATAATTAACATTCAAGGTACTTGTATTTTTGGATTCACAAATTACCAGTATACATGACAAAATAAAGAAATGTCTGCATGGGGTAAAAACAGTGATGTCATCATCGACATGTTTACGATATTCTTCTTTTTACAAAAACAACAACAGACTTTTGAGATGTTATATTTACAATTCTGTCCTTCCCAAAACAACAACAGATCCCCAACCTCCAAAGATGCTGATGTTCATAAAAAGTCATCCAAAGAGGCACTAATGGATACACAGACCTGTATCTTTACCATACAACAAAATCTTAGACTAGTCCAAATTGAAAGTGTTTGCAGACAACATAATAACTGTGACTCAAACATTAAAATTTGACTCTGCAAGAGTAAAAAACACTGTGGGAAAAGGAGAAAATGCTGGATAACAGCATTTTCTCCTTTTCCCAGTGTTTTCAGAAGGCTTCTTCCCACATTCATTAAAACCAGGGTTTGTTTGGTGACGCTAAAATCTATTACACACAATCCAGAGTTTTAACTATCCTGAGCAGGCAGTCTTTTGAAAACATTGTGGAAAATAACCAGCATTTTCTCCATTTCTCACTATGTTTTCATTGTTATTAAAGATAAAAACAAAATCATTATTTGTACTGCTTTCTAATTTTATTGAAATATCATCCTTGGAACTGCTTTTTAATCTTTTTGTCTGCTGATGTTTTCAGTTTGGTCCAGTCTAAAATTTTGTTGCTTTGTAAAGAGTTTAACATTGGTTAATTCTTCACCTGACAACAACATTTAGCCTTGTCTTAATTGAAAGCATTTGCAGATGAGAATTTCAGTGTTGCTTAACCCATTACCACACAATCCCTACGACCCTGAGAAGAAAGCCTTTAGAAAACATTGTAGGAAAAGGAGAAAATGCTGGTAACCAGCATTGTCTCCTTTTCCCACAATATTTTCTACCCTATCAAAGCAAAATTGCACTATTTGAGCCACTTTGAAATTGTCCTCTGCAAATGCTTTCAATTTGGATAGGTTGAAAATTATGCTGTGTGGTAAAGAGTTAAATGATACAACTTTTCTATAAAAGGGTAGAAAACATTGTGGAAAAAGGAGAAAATTACTGGATACCAGCATTTTCTCCTTTTCCCACAATGCTTTCAGGCAGCTTCTTTCCAGGTTGTTAAAACTCAGAATTGTAGGGTAAAGGTTTAAACTAGCCGTAAATTTCTAATTAGATTAGTTTAGTCTTCACTAAACAATCAAATTTTAGTCCAAAATTAAAGCACTTGCAGACAACAATACATGTGAATAAAAAATGCAAATCTGTTTTAGGAAGAGTTGAAAACAATATTGAAAACAGAGAAAATGCTGGCTAGTTAACTAGCATATTCAACTTTTTCCACAATGTTTTCTGAAGTCTCCTTATTTTGAGTCATTATAACCAACACTAGAGGTGCTTGAGCACCTGTATTGCACTACAGGCCTGATTTTTCTGTAATGGTGAAGAGAAGTTTTTAACAATTACTATTCATTCCTGTATTTTAAATCACTAAAGAAAAATAGCTATGAAAAACATTGTGAGAAAAGAAGAAAACAATAGTAACCTGCATTTTCTTAATTTTACACAATAATTTCTACCCTTTTTGATACAAGTTTTACTAATTTGAAGATTTATTATGTTGTCTGCAACATCTTTCAATTATGACCAGTTATAAAAATTTTGTCTTCTGGTTATAGTTAAAGAGGGTCTTGTTACAAACCATTTGGGTGGGGAAACAGCAAAATACAGAAAATATGTATTGTGGCAATTGTTTTATTGAAGTTGCAGGATCAGTTTGATTGGATTAACAAAATGCCTTATCACAACAGGAAAGCTCTGTCCCTCTTTGTACTAGGTCACCAGTAGGTCAACAAACCTTTCCCAGAACTAACAAGAGGGCCAAGATGGCCCTGGATCACTCACCTGAATTTTTGAGATGACCATAGTCTATTTTTTTTTTTTTTGAGGTTTTGAAACATTGGAACCAAATTTATAATTTTGCCAAGCAATTTTCAAAAGGTCACCTGTAAAAGTCATTTCAAAATCTGACCATCAGTTTCAAAAAGAAAAATCTTTAAGAATTCTTCATTTCTGTATAAGAGAAAGTAGCCCCCATCCACGAGAACCATGTTTCTTGATGGATCAAAATCTACGAACCAGTTTTGAAAAGGGTCATCCAAGGAACATTTCGGAAAATTTCTCTTAAAATCAAACCAGGGGTTTCAGAGAAAGAGAATTTTCAAGAATTTCATCATGTCCGTATAGTGCAAGTAGCCCCCATTCACAAGAGCCATGTTTCTTGACGGATCAAAATTATATGTACAGCTTTTGAAAAGGGTCACCCAAGGAACATCTCTGTCAGATTATTTTAAAATCTGACTACAGGTTTCAGAGAAGAAGAATTTTCAAGAATTTCTTCATTTCCATATAGTGCAAATAGCCCCCATTCACCAGAGCCATGTTTCTTGGCCAATCATAATTTCGCGAACAGTTTTGGAAAAGGATCACCCAAGGAACATCTCTGTGAAATTATTTCAAAATCTGTCCAACCATTTCAGAGAAGAAGAATTTTCAAGAATTTCTTCATTTCTGTATAGTGCAAGTAGCCCCCATTCACCAGAGCCATGTTTCTTGACCAATCAAAATTTCGTGAACAATATTTGAAAAGGGTCATCCAAGGAACAAGTCTGTGAAATTATTTAAAAATCTAACCAGCTGTTTCAGAGAAGAAGATTTTTTAAGAATTCCTTCCTTTCTGTATAGTGAAAGTAGCCCCATTCACCAGAGCCATGTTTCTTGACCAATCAAAATTTCGCGAACAATTTTTGAAAAGGGTCACCCAAGGAACAACTCTGTGAAATTATTTCAAAATCTAACCAGCTGTTTCAGAGTAGAAGAATTTTTAAGAATTTCTTCATTTACCTTTAATGCAAGTAGCCCCCATTCACCAGAGCCATGTTTCTTGACCAATCAAAATTTCGCGAACAGTTTTTGAAAAGGGTCATCCATGGAGCAACTCTGTGAAATTATTTCAAAATCTGACCAGCGGTTTCAGAGAAGAAGATTTTTTAAGAATTCCTTCATTTCTGTATAGTGCAAGTAGCCCCCATTCACATTTTTTGACGAATCAAAATTTCACGAACAGTTTTTCAAAAGGGTCACCCAAGGAACATATTTGTGAAATTATTTCAAAATCAGACCAGCGGTTTCAGAAGAGAAGATTTTTAAAGATTTTGCTAAAAAATTCCATTTGGTTGCCATAGCAACCAGAGTTTTTGTTGGAATCCAATTCTGTGAACAATTTTTTAAGAGGACCTCCCAAGGAACATTCCTGCCAAGTTTGGTCCAAATCCACCCAGTGGTTTAGGAGGAGTTGACATTTAAAGAATTGTTGACGACGCATGATGGACGACGCATGACGGACACCGGGTGATCCTAAAAGCTCCCCTTGAGCACGTTGTGCTCAGGTGAGCTAATAAAAGTGCAGAGGTTCTCTTGTATTATATGAAAAGGATTACAGATTATGTAAAGCAACCATCTTTTACTCTTTATCAAACAACAAAATCTGGGATGTGACCAAACTGAAAGCATTTGCAGACAACAAATTAAACATTGATGAAATGATGATTTCTCTCTTTGATAGGGTAGAAAACACTGAGGGAAGAGGAGAAAATGCTGATTACCAGCATTTTCTCCTTTTCCAAGAGTATTTTCCAAAGACTTCTTCTTTAGGGTCGTTAAAAGTCAGGACTGTATGGTAAAGACTTACCACCATACAAACTAACCTGCAATACAACAATGAAATCCAACAAATAGTTTGAGAGAAGAAATTTTTCTTTATACTGTACTTTATACCATACAAGAAAAATGAGTCTCCCATAAAAGCCATGTTTTTTGACGGATCTTTTTCTTTTTTTAAGGAATTCTGTAGACCTCTAACTAAGGAACATTCCAGCAAAATAATGATGTTATCCAATCAGCGGTTTGGGAGGAGAAGATTTTTAAAGGTTTTTTACTTTGGTTGCCATGGCAACCACAATTATTTAGAGGAATTTGAAAGAGGACCATCTAAGGAACATTCCTGTGAAATCTGGTAAAACTTCAGTCAATAGTTTCTGAGGAGAAGTTTTTTAAAGAAAAAGTTTACAGACGCAAGCACGGACGGACAGACAGACGCACAACGGACACAATGCCATGACAAAAGCTCGCTGGCCTTCAGCCAGTGGAGCTAAAAAAACAAATGGGAAGGGGAGGGGTGGGGGGAATCCTCCTTTCCTTCATCTTGCTGCAAAAACTCAAAAACAAGTGAACAAATATGCTTAATTTTCATAGATCAATCAGCTAATTATAAACAACACTCCTCAGCTGTATGAATGTCAACACTTTTCTGTACTAACAAACAACTGACTTGACCCTTAATCAAACATACCCATTTTTACAGATGCTAAGAAAGAGGCTTTTGAAAACAATGCTAGAAAAGGAGAAAATGCTGGCAATCAATTTTCCCGGGACAGTTTCCTTTATTCAAACCAAATTGATTTGTCCTCTGCAAACACCATTTGTCCTTATACGTATCTTGATTAGTCACATTATTTTCAAATAATGTATACACACATTTCATCTGTTTTTGTTTTTCCATCAGTATTTACAAAGATGTCTTCTATTTGTTTATTACAAATCTGTTTCCATAATATAGTAACTTTTTTTTAAAACGATCCGATGTTTTTCTAACCACAAGAAAACAATTATTTAAAACATTATGGGGAAAAAGAGAAAATGTTGGTCGCAAGTGTTTTTTTCTTTTCGAACAATGTCTTCTGCTTTGTCAATGAACTTTAGTTTGTTCATTCCACTTCCCAATTTGTCATCTACAGAAACTTTCAATTAACCCATTACCACACAATCCCTACTTTTGACGACCCTGAGAAAGAAGACTTTAAAAAACATTATGGGAAAAGGAGAAAATACTGGTAACCAGGATTTTCTCCTTTTCCCACAATGTTTTCTACCCTTCACAAAACAAATTTCAAATTTCAGTCACTTTTATTTTGTTGTCTGCAAATGCCTTCGATTTGGACAAGCCTAAAATATTCTCGTTTGGTAATGAGTAAAGAAGAGCCTAAATTTGTCTTTTGGAAAAGGGTAAAACAGGAGTGTTTGTCACCTATCATCATGCCATCCTGTTAACAACTGAGAGTTGGCATTAAATTACGAAGATTGTAGAAAATTTCATTGGTAAAGAGATGAACAATAATCATAACTACACGTATGTTACCTGAAGGTTTGATAGTGCCTTGTTTGCATGATGACCTGGGAGGGATTGAAATAGCTTGTATCAAGGTGGGGAGCTCTTGTGGACACATCACCTGAAAGCAGCCAAACCCTGAAGTAGTCACATGATCCATTAATTATCACATATTCTAATATGACACATGATTTCAGCTCTATAAATACAGGCAACAAAAGTGTGGTAAAATCTGTATCATTCTATATAGAGTGAGGTCATTCTAAGTAGAGTGACGTTATTCTCTATAAAGTAAGAAAGTATGTTATTCAATGGAATATAATCTGCATTCCTGTTTTTGTTTTCCTTTCATTAAGAGTTAGTTATATTGAATTCAAAATAATCTTCTTTCTGTCATGGTTGATTGTTCAATAAACTATGTTGTGAGTTATGAGATGCAATAAATAACCCATCCAAGCTATTATGCAAGTGGATTATTTTTTGTGCCTCATAATTCACAACTGTGGTTTATTTAAGAAATAATCTTCTTCCTATCATGATATATCGTTCAATAAACCACAGTTGTGAGTTATGAGGCACAATAAATAATCCACGAGGGCGATAGCCCGAGTGGTTTATTCATTGCGCCTCATAACTCACAACGTGGTTTATTGAACGATATACCACAATAGAAAGAAGATTATTTCGATTCTAACATGGTCAATTCTTAATTACAGGAAAACAAGTTCAAACGTAGAGTAAAAACGCGGATAAATATTATGTTCCATTGAATAACCCACTCAGTGAATGACGTCACTCTGCGTGGATTGTTGCAGATTTTACCACGCTTTCCTTGCACTGTGTTTATAGAGCGGAATTCGCGTGTCATGTTAGAATTAAGAAATAAACTTATTTCTATCATGGTTTATCAATCAATAAACCACACATGTAAGTTACGAGGCACAATAAATAATCCACAAGTGTGATAGCCCGAGTGTGTTATTCAATGTGCCTCATAACTCACAACATGGTTTGGGTTTATTGAAAGAAGATTATTTCGATTCTAATGGGGCCAATTCTTTATGAAAGGAAAACAAGTTCATTCTTAGAATAAAGACGCAGATGAAGACAATGTTCCATTGAATAACTCACTAACTTACTTTGTACAGAATGACGTCACTCTGCACAGAATGTCGCAGATTTTTCCATGCTTTCCTTGCACTGTGTTTATTGAGCAGAATTTGTGTGTGGTGTTAACCCTTTACCCCATAAGGCATTTCTATGGTATCTCTCATTGACCCTAAATAACAGCAAGGATGAAGCCATTTCTTATGTGTATATGACACCTTTTGATAGCATAGAAAACGTTTTGACGAAAGGTGAAATTGCTCGTCACGAGCAATTTCACCTTTTGCCACAATGTTTTCCAAAGGCTCCTACAAGCAATGTGTAGAAATGAGTATCTATGGAGTAAAGGGTTAAGATGAATGATAAACCACAATAGAAAGAAGATTATTTTTTAACATTTTTCATCTTGAAGCTGATCTGTTCTGAATGTAGTGCATAAAATGAATGTGAGAACAGGTAATTTCCCCTTCTGCCGAAATGATTTCAAATGGTTTTCTCATGACTTTAACTCATTAACACACAATCCCTACTTTTCAATACCCTTAAAAAGAAGCAGTAGAAAACATTGTGGGAAAAGGAGAAAATGCTGTTTACCAGCATTTTCTCCTTTTCCCACAATGTTTTCTACTCCTCATAAAACAAATTTCAAATTTTTAGTCACTTTTATTTTGTCGTCTGCAAACGCTTTCAATTTGGAGAAGCCTTAAATATTGTCGTTTGGTAATGAGTTGAAAGCAGTCTGGGATATACAAGAAAATGCTGGTAACAAAAATATACTCCTTTTTCCAGCTATCTGTTTTGGAAGCTTGTCTTCTCCAAGATCATAAAATCACATCGTTAGCAAGAAATATGTACCTCTAAGGCCTCTAAGTATGACCAACTGATAGTCTGAGGATAATGCAGACCAAAGATCAGACAGCACAGAATGTACAGTCTAATCTTTGGTCTACACTGACCAATAAGGACATATCATTTGAAATTGCAAATTCAATGTTTCACTCTTAGGTTAACTCATTACAAAACCACAATAGTTTAGACTTGTCTACATCGAAAGCATTTGCAGATGACAAAATAAAAGTGACTGAAAATTTGAAATTTGTTTTGTGAAGAGTAGAAAACATTGTGGTAAAAGGAGAAAATGCTGGTTACCAGCACTTTCTCCTTTTCCCACAATGTTTTCTAAAGGCTTCTTTCTCAGGGTTGTCAAAAGTAAGGATTGTGTGGTAATGGGTTAAAAGTTTCATTTCACTTATTTAGCAAGATAAGGATTAGAAAGGTAACCTGTAGGCGTATGCACTTCTGTCACAAGGTCTAGGTCATCATGAACATCAGCAGATTCCAACATGTTTATATATCTTCCCAAATTCAAATGCTGCACCTGTAGAGATATGTATCAAGAAGTGTTAGTATTTTTCATCAATACAATTACAAAATCTTTGTTAGGCTTCTGATAAAATTAATGTTGCAAATGGAAGAGAAATTTTTTTAAATTAAAAAAAAAAATGTTAAAGAGTAAAAATTGATTTATGGGCTTGTCTTTTCCTATCATTGTTCAGCACATTACATATTTTCCAGACCTAACAAACTTTTCAAACAAGAATGACATTTTATTTGTCGTTTGAAATGTGTCTCACACCACTTCCAATAAAACTTCAAAGCAACCAGCTACACTCATCCAAAGGATTCCTTGATTTCTAAAAATGGTTTCCTGAAAAAACTAGATCCATCACTGAATGTGACTTTAAGCCCCCACCAGCGCCTTGACAGTATTTTGTACACAGGCAGACACACAGACAGACGGACACATGAGCAGACAGGCTGATTCCAGTATATCCCCAAAAACATTCGTTTTGCGGGAGGTATAACTAATGTTAAATAATGGATCTTCTTGCACAAGCCAAACTAACACAAAAGTAAAATTGTTGATGTACCTCCAGTTTGAAGTGGTTATCAGTTTCTTCTAGAGGGACCAGAAATGCTGTGGAAAAAATACTTGATAGTTTCTGACTGGCTAAACCTGAGAAATAAAAGAAGCATATTTCTATGAATTCATTGCTTAACCCGTTACCACACAATCCCTACTTTTGAAGACCTTGAGAAAGAAGCCTTTAGAAAACATTATAGAAAAAGGAGAAAATGCTGGTAACCAGCATTTTCTCCTTTTTCCCCAATGTTTTCTACCCTTCACAAAACAAATTTCAAATTTTCTGTCACTTTTATTTTGTTGTCTGCAAATGCTTTCAATTTGGACAAGCCAAAAAATTTCGAGTTTGGGAAAGGGTTAACCCTTTACCACACAATTCTAGGTTCTCACCACCCTGTAGAAGAGGCCTCTTAAAAAACACTGTGGGAAAAAGGAGAAAATGCTGGTAACTAGCATTTTCTCCTTTTTCCCACAATGTTTTCTACCCTATCAAAGCAAGGTTGCACCATTAGAACCATACTGAAATTGTTGTCTGCAAATGCTTTAAAAGTGGACAAGGCTAACAAAGGGTAAGGGTTAAGACAAAATATCATCAGAATCACAGAGCTGGCAGCATACCTGCTCACGAGGAAGCTATCAAGAGCAAGTCACACTGAAGCCCCGCCCAAGGCCTTATGGTTGCAACAAGAAGATTTTTAAAATTTCGCCAATATAAGCCAATGTAAAAACTAAACCGCAGCGCAGAGCCAATTATGACCCTAGGGCTATCATTTGAAGAAGTTGGTAGAGGTCCATTAGGTAATGCTATATATGCCAAATTTGGTAGCTATAAATCTTGTGTTTTTTGGACAAGAAGATTTTCAAAGACTTTTTAGTTTTGTTGTCATGGCAGTCAGAGATTTTATTGGAATCAAATTCTTTGAAAGATTCCTAAGAGAGCTATGGCAGAATCATTTCTCTGAAGTTTCATAAAAATTGAATAGGCAGTTTAAGAGAAGATGTTTGAATAAAAGTCAATGCATGGATGTAGGCACACATGCACCATCACATGACATAAGCCAGCTGGACATCAGTCACTGGAGCTAAAACTCAGCAGAACTGTATCATCTAATCTACTATCACCTGTCCAATCTCTGAATTCCAAAGACTTGTACTCCCAGAATTCCTCTTCTGACAAATTCAACTGACCAATCACATGGCTTGGGTAAAAGTCTTCCATCATCTTAGATGCATGCAAAATAGTAACCTGTACAGAAAAATAGATATTTTTCAATTGCTTTCCTCAAATCATCAACTTTGTTTTACTGAGTTCATGAACAGTTGAAAAAAGTCTTAAAAAATTAAAAAGGCTCATGACCTATGAACTTTTTACAACATTTGAGAACATAAAGGGAAAATGAGGAAATACTGGTAACCAGGATGTTTTTGAACCTATTGAAAATAGATATCATCAGTTAACCTATGTTTGTTATCTGCATATATTTTCAATTTGATTGAAACAAAATATCGTTCCTTGTACAATTCCTCGGAAAATAATTGCAAGACTCATTATAACTAATGCTCTGACCAAAAATGGTTTATTGAAGCTCTCTGATGAATCATACCAAGCAATTTATCACATAATTAGGGATGCATAAAGTCCATTTTGGTCTAACAAACAACTGAATCATGAGGTAAACTGGCTCTTTGACATGCAGAAAATTTACTCGTAACATTGACTTGTAAATGAGGGTAAAACTCCCAACCTTTAACCCTTTGCCAAATGACAAATTTAAGACTGTCCCAAACTCAAAGTGTTTGCAGATGACAATTTTGAATTTGAATTTGATGAGGATGGCAGAAAGTTTTCCAATAGGCTAGAAAACACTGTGGGAAAAGGAGAAATTGCTCGTTACGAGCAGTTTCTCTATTTCCCACAGTGTTTTCTATAGACTTGTACTGTAGACACGTAAAAACCAGGGCTTGTTTTGGAAAGAGTTAATTTGTCTGCTGAAAGATAGGTAAGTTGGAAAGCCAGAGTTCTCTTCTACCTGAGTATTATTACCCTAAGTTAATTTCAACAGAAACCAATACTGCTGTTCCTAATTCCCATATCCAATTTATCTTCTTACCTCCAAAAATAAAATCAGTTTGCAAGAAACAACTATGAAAATATCCTTGACATTTTATTGAACAATCCTAAATTTTAACAACTCTGGGGGGAAAAAAAAGCTTTTAAAAACACTTCACAAAAAAGGAGAAAATGCTGACAAACCAGCATTTTATTCTTCTCCAACATTATTTTCTATCCTATCAAAGACAAATATCATCATGTAAGCCATATTTACTTAATTAATTGCAAACACTTTCGATTTGGACAAATCTAAGTTGTTTTGTTTAGTAAAGATTTAAAAATATTGTGCAGATCTTTCTTGATGCCACTTTTGGTTTTGCCACCTTTTCAATACTTCCAAGGCAAGCAAGTTTCATTGAAGGACCTACTTGGTTATTACAGGTAACAAAATAAGATTCTGATGAATGATTTCTGACCTTGAGCTGTTTTTCAGTCAATTTCACTTTGTTTCTCAGATCAAAATTCAGCCCTGTATTCAACCTCCACTGTCTCCTACAACAGAAAATTTTATCACATCAAGAGAACAATAAGGTATAAGGTAACTCACAATTCAATGAGCAAGGGAGTGGTATGGTACCCAGTATGTCCATGTACAAGAGAGTGATATGGTAAATGGTACTTCAAAGTACATGGGAGTGGTATGGTACCCAATAATTCAATGTACTTTGAAGTGGTATAGTACCTGGTACTTAAATGTACATGGTGCTGTACGGTACCCAATGATTCAATGTACAGGGAACTGGTATGGCACCAGGTTAATCGACTTACAAAGTTACTATTGATACGGACAAATGAAAAGTTTTTACAGTGTATGTTCACAGCAATAATGTGCTTTTGCAATCAGTTTAGATCAGGAGAAGACTGAAAATGGTACCCAATAATTCATTGTATACAAGTATTGTATTGCAAGTGGTATGGTATCTCGTATTTCAATATACAGGGCATGGTACGGTACCCAATCAATCAATGTACAAGGGAGTGGTCTGGTACCAGGTAATTCAACTTATAAAGTAACTGTTCATACGGAAAATGATGACTATTGCATGTTCACAGCAACAAAATGTTCTTTTGCATACAGTTTACATCAAGAGAAGACTGCAAAGAATGTGCAGTTTTGTCACAAATCTAAAATGTCTAGAAATATTTTTTTTGCAATCTTGACAGCATATCATGAAATCATGTAAGTACAGAACTTGAAAAAATGGATTTTCTGGAATGCAAGTTCTACAAACTTCTGTTTCAATAAACTATTACCTAATAATAAACTAAAAGAATGGGGCCCACCCGGGTGGCTCAGTGGTGAGCGTGTCAGACTCATGACCTGGTGGTTGTGAGTTTGATACCCCATTGAGGCAAACTTTGTTTCCAGTGTATTTTCGCCTCTCACCTCTGCTGAAGCATGTGAGAAAAATAGTAAGTGGCTTTGGAAAGAAAGTACTGTAAGTACCGGTGTGAGAAAGCCAGGAAACACATGTGCATCACCGACCGCCATGAAATGACCTTAGCTGTTAAAGTGGCGTTAAACCCCAATACAACCAACCAATACAACTGAAAGAACTGGACAATATCCCACAGCAGGGATACAAACACTTCCTTGCAACAAATATAAGAATTGCATAATCAATATCAATTGTGGTCACTTTTTGCATTTTTCAAAACTTTGCAGTATTGTATCATTGTTAGCCGATTACCATATAATCCCTACTTTTGACGACCCCGAGAAAGATGCCTTTAGAAAACATTGTGGGAAAAGGAGAAAATGCTGGTAACCAGCATTTTCTCCATTTCCCACAATGTTTACTACTCTTCACAAACAAATTTCAAATTTTCTGTCACTTTTGTCATCTGCAAATGCTTCATTTAGGACAAGCCTAAAATATTTTCATTTGGTAGTAAGTTAAGGATACAATGCGGGCAAGTTTTGAAAAAAAAAATGCAAGAAGTGACCACATTTGATATCAATTTTTATTTGCAGTGAGGAAGTTTTTTGTATCTTTTTTCATGAAAAGATTCCAAATCAATTTCACAGTATTCTGTGCATTATTCAATGGAGTAAATTAAACCAAATCTTGTTATCTTCTTGCTGATTTTAAACCGACAAATAGTGATGTGTTGGTAAATGTATTAACTCTTTACCACACAATCCCTACTTACCTTAATAACAAAATTTTAGATTTGTCCAAATTAAAAGCATTTGCAGATGACACAATAACAGTGACTGAAAATTTGAAATTTGTTTTGTGAAGGGTTGAAAACACTGTGGGAAAAGGAGAAAATGCTGGTTACCAGCATTTTCTCCTTTTCCCACAATGCTTTCTAAAGGCTTCTCTCTCAAGACCTTCAAAAGTAGGGATTGTGTGGTATTGCATTAACTGTCTATAAGATTTTCAACTCACTGGCTAACTTTATTGGTGACGTCTGTCTTGTAGTTGGAAGTTTCCGCCAGCAGTTGTTTAAAAACTCCATCTTCTACAATACCAGCTGAGAATGGCTTGAACACTTTAGACACGAACTTTCTGCAAGTACAAATTGTTTAGAAATTACACTAAGGTACTAAAGTAAACAGCAATGAAACAACTGTGGACAAAGGAGAAAATGCTGGAAATCAGTGTTTTCTACCCTTCCCACAACAAGTTCGAATTCTTGAATTACATTCAATTTTTTGCCTGCAAATGTTTTCAATTTAGAAAATTCCAATTTTGTTTTAGCTACCCATTGATAGACAGCATTTAAAAATACTGCAAGAATAAGATATAAAGCTAGTAGCAAGCATTTTATCCTTCTAACACAAGCTAGTAGCAAGCATTTTATCCTTCTAACACAATATTTTGTAACCATTCAAAGACAAATCTTTCCTTTTGTCCATATTACATTATACCATCTAGAAATGCAAGGGATTTAGACAGATCAGTGATTGTATATATAGGATCCCTGAACAGATCTACAATTTTGTAAATTTGTAAAGAGAAACCCAAACCAGATACGAGGCAAGGTTCCTTTTTGCACTCTGATCTTGAACTTAAATGTCAGCAGGCATATGTTTTTGATTGAAACCAGAAACTGTGAGCAAGTATTTTAAAAAAAAAAAAGTTTTATTTTTTCATGTCTTTTATGGATGATAAATGAATGAAATTTTATTTACCACCAGGTATCCTGTTTTACCTGTTGCAAACATTGTAGGGAAAGGAGAAAATGCTGGAAGCCAATGTTTTCTTATCCTTTTTATCCTAAAAGTTACAAATTTCATCATTTCAGCCATATTTAATTTGTGTTATCTGCAGCAGCTTTGGACCAGTCCAAAATTTTGTTTGTCAGTAAAGAGTTAACCCATTCCACCACAATCTAGAGTTTCAACAGCCCTAAAAAAACCTTTTGACAATACTGTGGGAAAAGGAGATAATGCTAACTAGATTTTCTCCTTTTCCCTCAATGTTTTATATTTCCCTCAATGTTTTCTACTCCTCCAAAAAAACATTATTTTTTGAGTCACTTTTGTTGTCTGCAAATGCTTTGAGTTTAGAATATTCTAAAATTTTGTCACTTGATAAAGACTAAATGTTAAATTTCATATCACTTTACCAACCAGTCAAGATTCAAATGAAAACCCAAATTACTTTTTTCTAGTGAAACAAATATAAAGGGAAGTAACTGTTCCTAAAGTATTCATTTGAAATATAGGGGCCTCCCTTTGATATCTACCTTAATTTCAAACAACAAAATTTTGTACTAGTCAAAATAGTTAAAACAGTCTACAGAACTGTAGCTTAAGAATTCAACTTGCTTAAGGAAAGGTACAAAACAGTCTGATATAAAAGGAGAAAATGCTAGTTACGATCATTTCCTCTCAAGATTTTTTCGAAGTCTACTTCATTAGAACTGTTTCACACAATGACCCTTAAGAAAAAGCCTTATGAAAAAGAAGGTTAAAGGTGAAAATGCAGGTCCAACAATGTTTTCTGGTCATGAACAGACAAATAACTCCATTTTAGCCAATTTTAAATTATTGTATGCAAGTACTTGCTATTTGCATGCATCCCACATTTTATCATTTGGTTAGCACTTTACCACACACTACCGACTTTTAACAACCCTGAGGGAGAGGTCAATTGAAAACATTGTCAAAAAAGAACAATGTTTTGTAACCTTCCCACAGCAAATCTAAATTTTTGAGTCACTTTAATTTTGTCATCTGCTAATGCTTTCAATAAGGCATAATCTAAAATTTTGTTGTTTGATAAAGAGTTCACTTCAGTTAACCCTTTACCCCATAGGCATTTCTATGGTATCTCTAGTTGACCCTAAATAACAGCAAGGATGAAGCTGTTTCTTATGAGTATATGACATCTTTTGATAGCAGAGAAAACATTGTGGCAAAAGGTGAAATTGCTCGTCATGAGCAATTTCACCTTTTGCCACAATGTTTTCCAGAGGCTCTTAAAAACAATGCGTTGAAATGAGTATATGTGGAGCAAAGGGTTAAGCAACATTTAATTCTTTATGCTTTCCATGTAAACAAGGCTTTAACTCATTTCCAAATGAAAGTTTAGGTTTGTCCAAATCGAAAGCATTTGCAGACAACAAAACAAAATTGACTGAAAATTTGAAATTTGTTTTGTGAAGGGTAGAAAACATTGTGGGAAAACGCTGACTTGTCAGGCTGACTTGTTGCAGATGTACTGACCCTTTACCACACAATAACGACTTTTGACTGCCCTATAATAGAAGCTGTTTGAAAACATTGTGAAAAAAGGAGAAAATGCTGGTAACCAGCATTTTTTTTCTTTTCCCATGATGTTTTCTACCCTTCCCAAATCAAATTTCAATTTTTCAGTCACATTTATTTTTTTGCCTGCAATTTCTTTAAATTTGAACCACTCTTGTCTGGTAAGGAGTTAAGCCCCTTTTTAAACAGAGCTTGGATCATGTGTTCTGTTTAACCCACACCCTACTGAGGTTAAACTATACAGGTAAGCATTTTCCCCTTTCCTCACAATGTTTTTCTCCTCTTTCAAAGGCAAATCTAATGATTTGAGCCACACTGAATTTTTCAACAAGAGCTTTACCTCTTAACTACACACAATCTTGACTTCTCACACCCCTGTGAAAGAAGCCTTTTGAAAACATTGTTAGGAAAAGGAGAAAATGCTAGTAACTATAATTTTCTCCTTTTCCAACAATGTTTTCTTCCCTCCCTAAAACAAATTTCAATACTTTAGTCACATTCATTTTGTTGTCTGCAAATGCTTTCAATTTTAGACTACTCTAAAATTTTCAGATTGGTAAAGAGTTAAATGCAGAAAAGTGTATAACATTGTTATCTAGTTAAGGATTAAAAGTATAGAGTTCAGTCACAGATAAAAAGATTACCACTACAAAAGAAAGGAAAAAAACTCCACAACAACAAAAATGAACAATAATGAAAAGTTTTTTGACAGTGCCTGCCATGGATTTAGTTTAAGGCCGACTGGAGCCAGGTTTCATAGACAAGAATAACCCCAGCTTGATTGTAATCAGCAGACTGAATTGTGTGTTCACTTTAAACTCTTTACTTAATGACAAAATTTCAGGCTGGTCCAAATTCAAAGCATTTGCAGATGACAAAATAAACATTGCTCAGAAAATTAAACTTGTTTTGGGAAGGGTAGAAAACATACCCTGAAAAGGACAAAATGCTAGTTACCATCATTTTCTCCTTTTCACCACAATTTTTTCAAAAGGTTTCTTCCTCAGGGTCATTAAGTCATCATTATGTGGTAAAGGGTAAATACTGATTAGACAAAATTCTAGACTTGTCAAAACTGAGAGTATTTGCAGATGACAAGGGTTTTTTTTACATTTTTGAAAGAGTAGAAATCATTGTAGGAGAAGAGTACAAAATACTAGCATTTTCCACTTCTACCATAATGTAATCAATTTTTTTTTGTCTTCTAGGTCATTGAACCCTTTACACAACTATCCCTGGTTTGTAAGATCCCGAGACAGAAACCTTTTGAAAACACTGTGGGAAAAGGAGAAAATGCTGGTAACCAGCATTTTCTCCTTTTCCCACAATGTTTTCTATCCTATCAAGGAAAGAATGTGTGTTCTATTTGTTGCCTGTAAATGCTTTCAAGACATCTGCAAATCTGTCCTTCAGTAAAGAGTTAACCCATTACCACACAATCCCTACTTTTGACGCCCCTGAGAAAGAAGCCTTTTGAAAACACTGTGGGAAAAGGAGAAAATGCTGGTAACCAGCATTTTCTCCTTTTGCCACAGTGTTTTCTACCCTTCCCAGAACAAATTTCAATATTTCAGTCACCTTTATTTTGTCATCTGCAAATGCTTTGAATTTGGACCACTCTAAAATTTTCTCATGCGGTAAAGAGTTAATGTAGCTAGAATGAAACGATCTGGCTCTTAGAAGGTAAAAAATAAGTCAGGCAAAGAAGATGTTGGATAGCTCTTTTATCAATAGAATTTTCAAAAGCCATCTTCAACACAATATTGTTTGTTAAAAGTTTTAACTACTTCAGTACATGAAAATTATAACACTAATTTGAGCATAAATGATCAGATGTGAACAGTGCTACTTTTAAAGAAAACATAATTATTTTGCCTAAGCGCCTTATGTTGCCCCATAAAAACTTCCATGACAGAAAAGCTTCTTTTATACAATTCATGCAACATTTATTTCTCGTTTAGAAAATTAATAAACTCCTTATCAGATCAGACATCATCTTGTAAAGACTTGCCTAATCTGCAATCATTCCAGGAGGACAGATTAAATGCGGTTTAACCCTTTACCAAACAATCCCTGGTTTTTACGACCCTGAGACAGAAGCCTTTTGAAAACATTGTGCGAAAAGGAGAAAATGCTGGTAACCAGCATTGTCTCCTTTTTCCACAGTGTTTTCTTCCATGCTCAGGAAACAAATTTAAATTTTTGAGTAACATGTAGTTTGTCGTCTGCAAGTGCTTTTAATGTGGACCAGTGTAAAATTTTGTTGTTTAGGAAAGGGTTAATGATGCAATTTATAATTTGAACGGGCAGAAAACATTGTGGGGGAAAAAGAAAATCGCTGTTAAGCAGCAGTTTCTTCTCCCACTATGTTTTCCAAAACTTTTATCCTGGGGGACACTACTTTTGATGACCCTGAGAAAGAAGCGTTTTGATAAGATTGTGGGAAAAGGAGAAAATGCTGGTAACCAGCATTTTCTCCTTTTTCCCATAATGTTTTCTACTCTTCACAAAACAAATTTCAAATTTTCAGTCACTTTCATTTTGTCGTCTGCAAATGCTTTCAATTTTGACAAGCCTAAAATTTTGTTGTTTGGTAAAGAGTTAAGCCTATTGCTTTGATAAGACTGGCAGAAAGAGGGCAAAGGAATAATCTGTCAGGTTCAATTTCCTTTGCCAGATTTATAGTGAGAGTCTCCCACTTGAAGAAGGATCAAATTATGGTAAATAATATCATTATTATAATAATGGTCATTTGTCTTTTTCCACAGTCATTTTTATCCATAGTAAAATGTAACTCTTCTCTAAAAAAAATTCCTGTGTTTTAATCTTCCTTTACAAGCCTTTTGAAAACAACATGGGAAAAAGAGAAAATGATGGTAACTAGCACCAAACAATACCTCGCATTTTCTTAACCCTTTACTCCATGGATACTCATTTCTATGTATTGCTTGTAGGAGCTTTGGAAAACATAGTGGCAAAAGGGGAAATTGCTGGTGACACTATCAAAAGGTGTCATATACACCTTCATAAGAAACGGCTTCATCTTTGCTGTTATTTAGGATCAATTAGAATTACCATAGAAATGTCTTATCATGGATAAAAGTTAAATCAAAGTGCTGTAAACACTGTAATCGGTCGTCATTGAATGATTATTGGTTGGTTGGTTGTATTGGAGTTTAACGCCACTTTAACAGCTAAGCTCAAATCATGGCGATCGATGACGCGCATGTTTTTCCGGACTTTCTCACACCAGTGCTAACACAACTTTTCTGTCCAAAACCACCAACTACTTTTCTCACATACTTCTGCAGAGGTGGGAGGCAAAAATACGCTGGAAAGAAAGTTCGCCTCAACCAAGGATAAAACTCACAACCACTGGGTTATGAGTCTGACACGCTCACCACTGAGTCACTCTGGTGGAGCCACGGAATGATTAAGCAATGTGAATATTTTCAAGGGTATAATTGTTGTCATGGCAAACAGAGTTTTTAATGAAAATTACTTAAGTTAGTTTAAAATTTGACTTGAGACATATATAACATTTGCCGTGAGTACTACTTCTTGGAGGCCAGTAAGAGTTCGTTCAAACTTTTTTTTTCATTTTTGCAAATAGATCTACTGCTGACATAGGCAATACCAATAAATGTCTGAGATAGTCAAATAGTAAGCTTAAAAGGATCTTTGAAGCTTTCTGTCCTTATTTTTCACTTTAAATGAGCATCACACTGTATGACTAAAAAAATTCCCAAAACTTTTTATTTCCCTGTACCTCCTCCTAGTTTGTAGATTTTGAATAGCTGAGCATTTGATTCTGAATGGGAAGAAATAGTTTTATCCTGTTGAAAATATATATAAGAACCCGCGCTAAATCTATATTATCAAATGACCGGTTACGACTTCTTACTAGTTAAAAAAGTAAGCAAGCAGTACTAACTCTAACAAAACATTTGAATAGTACAGACAGATATCAAATAGAGGACTCGTATACAAACTTCTCAAAAATCAATTCTATCCACATGAGTTAAGTACAGTGGAGCTCCGTTATAACGCTGTCGGTGGGAGCCATGGTCGTCAACAGCGTTATATCCGGGGTTACGTTTATAACGCTGATCCCCCCCCCACACACACACACACACACTACCCGCAGCCCATCCCCAATCATTGCCAGACTACAGAACTATGGCTTATTAATTACAGTTTATCGCAAATTTATTCTGACAAAAGTGAAATGGCAATGTTCCAAATACTTAAACTAAGACATGCCTATTTACGTTTAAACATTATTTATAGGACATTGAACAATTTAGATTCTTTTCTATGTAACGCCTGAACTATTCCCAGTTAGTTTCTGTCATCAAATAATGTTAGAACTACGTAAAAGAGCTTATTTTACCTTTAGGACCGTTTCTTTTAGAATTATTCAGCCGCTGTTTTGCTAAATTACTGCAAGATTCATTCCAAAATTAAATTAAACGGTATCGTTTTGGATTGCAGACGGTGCCGTCGCCATGTTTTTTTAATCATGCTGACGATTGCATAACAAGCCCTAATCGGCAATGACGAAAGAAATCTCTTTCATAATCAAACGAGATAAGACCCCCGTACATGATGAAAGTCACAGGGGAATTTAACCTACTATCCGTAAAGAAATCACATCAGTCGTTTATCCACACAATGTTTGCAGTAAAGTTTGCATTAGTGGTACATGTATGACGTAACACACCAATAATGCAAAGCGAAAGGGTTGTAAGTGCAAGCGTTTGTCGAACACACTTAAACCGTTTCGCCTGAAAAATTTACACCTGGCTATGGGCTGACCTCCATTCAAAACTATGCAATCACGCAATAAGCCAGTATCTCTGTTGCTTTATATTTTCTGATACAACCTTTCTGCGTATCGTAATGATAATTGCAAGAGTACCCAAGTCGTGTCACGTGCACGTTGTGTAGTCGGTAGAAAGAGAGTCATTCGGCTATTTTCTGATATCGCCGTTACGATCTACATACAGACAGACATTTTGACGTAAAGTTTGTATAATGCAATATTGTTTGCAAAGACAACTATGCGACGAGGGCCTTTTGTTACCTACTGTGCGTGTATTTGTCAAAGAAATTGTGCAAAGCCATAGGTGATAAATGGAATCAACAAGGTAAAGGTGTGAAAAATTGTCACGTTATGTGTACGGTATCGATTTTTTTTTTTTGACCGAGAGGTCTCTTTTTTTACATCAAAGATTCTTGTGAGAGCAACGGTGGATTCGGATCAGACTCGAAAATGGTCAACCCCCGAAATTTTGGGAGCCAAAGGACACCCGCGTTATAACGGAATCAGCGCTATAGCGCATTTCGTTGTAATGGGGTTCCACTGTAATTGACAAGTTTCCATAGATGACTAGCTCTAAATGGCAGTCCCCAATTTCCCCATTTCCAGACAGACTGATTCTCTTTTCAACAAATCTACAAACTTATACTTTTGTGGGTCTGAACACATTGCTGATCGATGCACAACTTATGTCAGTGCAACCAAGATGCTTCCTTGATAACCTTGCTGTCTATTTAAAAATAGTAGAGGGGGGATACAGCATAAACAAAAACGATCCACAGGTATGCGAAGCTAGCCCAAAGTGTACAAGTTCTGTCTCTTAAAAATTCAAAGCAATCAATCCAGATAAAGTACTTGCATACAAGAATTACATGGAAACTTATATTTCAGTTGTTGTTGCTTCTTTTTTCGACTTTATCTCATTCTCTCCGAGACTCTCTCTCTCTCTATATCTCATTCTCTCTGAGACTCTCTCTCTCTCTCTCTCTCTGTAAAGGGCCTCTTCGGGAATTGGGTCAGTTTGGATTGTGGAAAACGCTGTCTCTAATCGGTCTAACGACCGATTAAAAACATCCACGCTGAAAATGTTATCCTCAGGAGGTAATGAATTAACTCTACCTAACGATAAAATCTTAACTTATCCAAATTGAAAGAATCTGCATTTTAACTCTTTACGACAAAATTTTAGACTTGTCCAAATTGAAAGCATGTGCAGATGGCAAAATAAACATGACTCAAAATTTGAAATTTCAATTGGGAAGGGTAGAAAACATTATGGCCAAAGGAGTAAATGCTGGTTAACAGCATTTTCTTCTTTTCTGCCAATGTTTTCAGACAGCTTCTTTCTCTGGGTCATAAAAACCAGGGATAGTTTAGTCTACAGATAAATACTGCTAAGATTAATTTGAGAAAAATGTGAGAAATGAAGCAAAATACTATCTTATTTCCTCCTGTTTCCACAATATGCTCAAAAGGACTCTATCTCTGGATTTTTAAAACCCAGGACAGAGTCAAAAAGGGTTAAACTGAAAGCTGAAAATAGTAATGAAGAAACAGATAAGGATCTAAGATGTTTGCCAGCACAATGCATAATAGAACATGAAAGCCCTGAAATTTCCTATCCTGAAATCTCAGCTTCTGATTACACATCTTTAGTGGATAGAGAGAAAGTGCATTAGTGTCAGAAACACAAAATCCTGTTTTAAACTTAATAAAGTTGGCTTTTGAAAATATATATTGTATTTTAAAAATAAAAATACTGGAAATCAAATATATATTCTTTCCTGTTTGCACAATGTTTTCAAACCTTCAGTGACAATTTCATCTGTTAACCCTATACAACTCAACAAAATTTAAAATTTGTCCATATTTAACCCTTTCCCAAAAAACCCTGGTTTTCACGACCCTGAGAAGGCCAGCATTTCTCCTTTTCCCAAAATGTTTCCTTCCCTTTATAAAACAAATTTCAATTCTTTAGCCAAAAAAATGTTTGGTCCAAATTGTCCTGGGTCAAATCGCCCTAGGCCAAAACATTAAGGCAAAAGCTACTTAGATTCTTCATCTGCATCTGAGGAAGAAGGCCTTTGTAAATACTTTGTGAAAAGAAGAAACTGCAAGTAAAACTCCCATCACCTGACCCCCAAAATAATGTCATCTGCAAACTCTTCCTGTTTGATAGTGAAAAAATATTGTCCCGATAAAGATTTACCACCAAGCCACTACCACAGGTGTTTGATGTCATGCAGATTATCAAACTCTGTATCTTTTTTCCTCAACTAATATCCGTGGTTCAGATCTAAAAAGGTGTCTATCTAGCTTTTTATCCTTACAACCTTGTAATACAACATTTTAAAGGTTTCCATTTCATTTTTCCCCTCTGCCAGCTGACAAAATCTTTGACTCCACAAACTTTAAAACATGTACAGACAACAAATTCAAGGTGGCTAAAATTACAGGATCTATAATTGAAAGGACAGAAAAATGAGAGAATGCTGGTTAGCAGAAATTGTTCCTTTGTTCCTGATATTATAGACAACCTTTTTAACCCATTACCACACAATCCCTACTTTGACGCCCCCGGAGAAAGAGGCCTTTTGAAAACACTGTGGGAAAAGGAGAAAATGCTGGTTACCAGCATTTTCTCCTTTTCTCACAGTGTTTTCTTCCCTTCCCAGAACAAATTTCAATTTTTCAGTCACCTTTGTTTTGTAGTCTGCAAATGCTTTCAGTTTGGACCAAACTAAAATTTTCTTGTGTGGTAAAGAGTTAACTCTTTACCACACAAGAAAATTTTAGACTGGTCCAAATTGACAGCATTTGCAGACGACAAAATAAGGGCGACTTAAAAATAGAAATTTGTTCTGGGAAGGGTAGAAAACACTGTGGGAAAAGGAGAAAATGCTGGTTACCAGCATTTTCTCCTTTTCCCACAGTGTTTTCAAAAGGCTTCTTTCTCAAGGGCGTCAAAAGTAGGGATTGTGTGGTAATGGGTTAAAGGTTGTTAAAACACACATGGATGTTTGGTAAAGTGTTAAGCGCTTCATCCACATCCTCAAAATGATAAATTCTCTGTATATCTGAATCAATTCATTCCTGTCTATTAGTCTCAATAATGAGACCTGTATGATGCTTTGTCTCACATTTGGATGTTTTTTGTGCACAGTAGGGTCTCAAGTCCATCAAAAATATTCTTGAAGAAAAGCTACTCTGCTGCGCTGCCTTTCTGCCTTGTTGGAGAACTCATTTACACACAATCCTGTGTTTAAACTAGAGCTTGTTTTAATTTCTATCAAAAAAATACCCCACAGATCTCTCTCCCCTCTTTTGTGTCATGACACTTCGTTTCATGATGCTTCACGAATGTGTGAAGTTTTATTAAAATATCTTGAAAACTTTTGGAGTTTTAAAGCGCGTATGTAAGAAGGAAAAAAAGGGAAATAACTCAAAAAGCATACAAGTCAGAGTTATGGTTCTTGCGTATGACACATTTTTTCTTATGGTGCTTTACAAATGTGTGAAATTTTATCAAAATAAATCAGAAAGGTTTTTCATGTTATTGGGCATACTTAAACTGAGAAAGGAAAATAATCAAAGGGGAATAACTAAAAAAAAACAGAAATAGAAGAGCCAGAGTTATGGTTCTTATGATCTATCTAGAACCTTACAGTATCTGACAACAGTTATATGTTCTACCATGTCTGTGTAATGACAAATTTTATCTTTACTTCTTTTCTTAGTTTGGAGATAATCTGAATAATTATTGTGTGTATTGAAGGTTTAAAATTTGCATTCCATTGGATAGTAATGACCAGAGCATGAAAGACAGGCAAAACTTACTTGATGATGGAAATAGAAAAAAAAAAGAATGATTTTAAAAACTGCTTTTTTTAAGCTCAATGTTTTCAAACACATCTTCTACAGAGTGGAAACAGTTCTCAAACTTTACAACACAATTAAGAGACACAATATTGATGTATCAAAATGCATACTGTAAAAATAAATATACAAGGTATGGATTTTAATTTCTCCTTGAGAAAAAAGACATTTGCCAGCCTTTTTACCCATTAACTTAACAATAAAGTATTAATTAAATTCACTTTCATCTTTTGTGAGACAGCCCCTCCCAGGTCCACAACACAAAGACAGGAGTACTCACTACAGTGGATAATTATAAGGTGTTTTAGAGTGCAAAGTGAAATCAATGATGCATTCTCTTCATAGATAACTGTTTGATCGTTAGACTCATCCTTTAATCCTTAACTCTTTGACTGGTAAACTAACCAATTTACCGTCAACAGACACATTTTCTTGTTTTAAGGTAGACACTGTGGATATAGCACATGCTCAATTCAAACAGTTTCCTGATTTACTCACATGTTTTGACAAGTTTTAATAATCATATATCACCCCTCACAACCTACGTCAGTGTGACGTCACAGGTAGTGATATCGGACCCTTGTTATAAAGTCAGTGTGCGTGTTTGGTAAGACTGTTTTTTTTTTGTTTGTAATCGTTCCTTTAAATGATCTGAAAAAGTCTTTAGACCACCAAAGCGTACAATGCCTAGGGACTTTGTTTTTTGTCAAAGCTTTCATTAACTACTTATAATAATGGAATAGACTTCGACCAACTATTAAAACCCAATCACTTTTTGATATTTGGTCAAAGTGTTTGTGCATATAGACATCTGCTTCCTGTCTAAAACATCAGAATATTAAATGTATTCATCTAATGTCTTTGATACATGAGAGTCTTTGTAGTCCGTTTGTATCCACCAAAGCTAGCCTCATTCTATCTTCATATCGTACTTACTTTTCAATATAAGTTACGAAAATGTGCAGGTCCGATATCACTTCCTGTGACGTAGGTTGTTACCCTTGTATATGTCTATAAAAATATTCCATAAGTCACAAAATAGGGGTGACTGCTCAGACTGAGCTACAGATGATTTCATGGAACATTATCGGTTTATACCAAAACTTAGCTGCCTTTACCTTTCTACAATATCTATGAATTTCTGATATCATCTTCTTAAGTTCACCTTTTACCTTTACTCTCTGTCCATAATTATTCACTAATCATTAAGAATATTCGTTTGGACTGAAATTATAATAGCTAAATAAATGGCACTGGTCATATCTTGCTTTGATGCTGGGTAGATCTAGTTTCAAGGTGGCAGCTGACAAAGGGAAGAGTGCAACAAATAAATAAAGCAGCCTCCCCCTCCTTCCCCCTAAAACGGAAGTTAACTTGGTGTATATTTGGAATCCACTTTATTCTGTTTTGTTTCTTTTTACAATATTCATCATCACTTTTAGCTGTATATACAGAAGTGTTCTTTATTATTTATGTTTATTTGACTGACTGACATGATTATCAAAGTGTGACTATCTTCATTCAAATCTTTACCAAACAACAAAATTTTAGACATTCCCACAATGTTTTCTACCCTTCCAAACTGAAATTATAAACCATGTTTAATAATGAATGTACCAACTGTTTGTCAACCCAACTGAAATATAATTAGAAAGATTTCGATAGAAATTTGCAACTTAATTTTTTTCTTTATGAGGAGCCTCACAATTTTCAAAATGGTAAACGAACATATTTCTGGGCATGTACTGATCTGGTGCATATCAATCTACCAGATACAGCCGAGGGATTTGATGGCTCCCATCACCCAAGGTATGCCAAAAGGGGACAGTGTATCATCAAGCTCCTTCCCTGTCAGAGAAGTTCTTGTTATGGAGACGATTTGTGCCGATTTGTGCGTTACATTTACTATTTACTATCCAACAACTGTCCTTATGTAATCCCCTGAGCTAATTAGAAAAGGCTAATAAGTTTATGTAATACCTGACCTTTCCTAGGTTTTTTTTATTGCCATGTTTCTCTGTCTGGTGTCTACCATATATAAATCAAACTGAATTAAATCTGTCAACTCTAAGCATAAAAAGGACTACTTTGCAGCCTTAATACATCAAAACAGTTCCTTAACCCTTCACTATGTAATTCCAAGTTTATATCACTTAAAAACTATGTAATTCTAGATTTAACCTTTTCCTAAACGACAAATTTTGGACTCTTCCAAACCAAATGAGTTTGCAGACAATAATTTGAGATTTGGAGAAAATGGCAGAAAGTTCTCAAAAAGGGTAGAAAACACTGTGGGAAAAGGAGAAATTGCTCGTTATGAGAAATTTCTCCTTTTCTCACAGTGTTTTCAAAAGACTTTTACTGCAAACACGTAAAAACCAGGGCTTGTTTGGGAAAGCGTTAAATAACTTCATTGGTAAGGACTTTTGAAAACATAATGAGAAAAGGGAAAATCCTTATTTTTGCCTTTTCCATGATGATTATTATTTCACTATCGAAACTGAATCTCATTATCCGAGCCATAGTTAATTGAGAACGAGACTAAACCCTTCACTTCACAATCAAACTAATCCAGAAAGTAAAGGCTTTGTAAACATGACTGGAAAAGGAGCAAAATGTAGATCAGTAACTATTAAACTTTCCAAAACTAAACTGACAAACATCTCCACACAGTTTTCAAAAGCATTTTATCTCAAACATCTTAAAACTCCCTGACTTAGGATTGCCAACACAAGATAATCCGTAAAATACAGGAATTCTGGCATGAAGCATTTTCTCCTTGTCGTACAATTTTTTCTACTCTGTCAGACCCATAAATTATCATTTAAGCTGATTTTAACATACTGTCTATGAATGGAAAAGCATTACACAAGATGAACGTAATGTTTATAAAGGGATAGATTTTGATTGTAGAGTACCAATGAAATGCAAAAGGGTGATAATTATGTGTTGAACATTTATCTGCAATATAATGAATGCTTCATCATAAGAAGTACAGTGCAAGGTGAGACAAAGCAAGAATTTAGAGAACCCAATGACCTTGCCCTTCTTATCCTTTGATATACTGGCACTTTGGACGTATAATAATTTTGTGAATCTGTACATAATACTGTAAGGGCATTCTGCAATCAAAGTTGAAGTGTCTGTTTTTACTTGTTTTCATTTTTGAATGCAGTTGCTGGCAAGTACAAAAAAAAAATACAGTCATAAAAAGTAATGATGTTCCCCCCCCCCCCCTCAAAAAAGGTTCTCACTTGCTGGTAATTAAATATCTACACCCCCTACAGTTTAAAATTTCTTAAAGCTGACTGGGTCAATTGATAGACAAACAGAAGAGACCTAACACCTATTTTTTGGCCGTCATGCATGTCATCTGATACAAAGCTTGAAATTTGAAAGTCAGGTTCATATTACAGAACTGTAGTTTTCCACTTTCATACTTAAGTGTTATAGTATCCTGGTACTGGGAAACCTCTGGAGATTAATATTTGTGACTCAATCCTTCATCACATTATCCCAAGTTTTGACAATGAATGGTTATAAAAGGATTGTGGGAAAAGGAGAAAATGATATCCAGCATTTTGTCCATTTCCCATAATTTTTTCTATTCCTTTCCCGAGTTAAGTTCATTTTGTCGACTGCAAGTGCTTTCACAATTTTTTCGTTTGGTAAAGAGCTAACCTGTAACCCAATGACTACATTTGAGCTTGTCTCAGTTGAAACCCTTTAGCAGATGATTAAAAACTTTGTTAAGAAAGGAGAAAATGCTAATTACCAGCATTTTCTCCCTTACACACAGAGTTTTTCAAAGCCTCCTTCCACAGGGTCCCTAAAATTGCAGATTGTGTGTTTAGGCTTAACTCTGTACCAGCTGACAAAATATCATACCCCCAATCCACTAGGCTGAATCTACGGCGCTATCATCATGCAGAGCACACTGGACTATCAATCATAAGGCCCTAGATTCGATACCTGGCCCACCCAGGCCCTTTCTGAGACGCCTTGTGTTTCCCACCCAACTGGAGGTGAACTCGTTTGGAACCAAGAGGTTGCCTCGCGTATCGGTGTATTGTTAAGGAACCAAGACGGTCTATTCGGAAAAGAGCTCGGGGCTTGTACCCGGATTTCCTTGTATCTGATTCTTCCTTTCTAATGGTCCATATCACATGTGTCTAGAGCACAGAGGCACCTTAATTGTACAAAGTCATCTATCATCTATTGTAGCACAAGGTACAGGTACAATAAATTCTTTGGGCAAAAGCTCTAACTACAGCATGCCACCTAAGGGGAAGGAGCCAAAGGGGCATCAAAGCCTCAGGTCCCTAACCAAGTGAAAATAGGAGGTATAAGGTCACAACTCCTAGCAAGGCTATAATAGTACCCATGTACAATTCAATATCTATCAGATCTCAATGATCGGTATGACTGCAAAGAGCACTGTACATTGCTGCCTTGTGGAATGGGGGTATTACTCTACCTGACCAAACTGAAAACATAATGCAGATGTCAAATACAGCATTAAAAATTGTCTCTTTTCACTCTGGATGGGGAAAATATTATGGAAAAAAAATGCAATTTACTTATTACAAGTCTTTGCCTTTTTGGGTAATTAAAAATGGGGCTGTTTGGTAAACAGCCAAACTGAAATCCATCATTGAGCCACAGTGATTTTGATTAGACTGGTGTCAGTCCGTTAAATAGAGCCTTTTCATTAAAACAAAATCATCAAGTAAAACTGCAAGAAGAAAAAGTCTATGTTCTGTGTGTTCTCAGTGTTTTGAATGTCTGATTCAACATGGATTTCAGAAGAAGGGCATACACCGGTAACAACACATATTTCTGTGACTTTGCTTTAGTTGTGTACCTTGTTTATTAGAATGACTTAACTCTTTACCACACAATCCCGACTTTTAACGACCCTGAGAAAGAATCCTTTTGAAAACATTGAGGGAAAAGGAGAAAATGCTGGTAACCAGCATTTTCTCCTTTTCCCACAATGTTTTCTACCCTTTCAAAACCAAATTTTGATTTTTCAGTCTCATTTATTTTGTTGTCTGCAAATGCTTTCAATTTGGACCAGTCTAAAATTTTCTTGTGTGGTAACAAGTTAATGACTTTAATGCAGGGCCTGACATGCCAGGCTATGAATTTGGTATGTCCTAAGGTTTCCAGAGAAGACCCATGTAAGATCCTGTCATTTGGTAAAGAGTCAACCAAATGAAGAGACAGCCTAATATAAATATTTCTCCATTTGCCAAAATGTGTGATTGAGTATTGCTTTAATTTCTTTTCATATTTAAGTTAATTTCATAGGTTTTCATATCCTATTACACGAGAAGAGTCCCTGAAATTGAGACACAAAAATACTGCCAATTCACACAATTCTAATGATCCTCTAATGATTTCAACTTGTCGGACTGAAGTAGGTCTAATGTCTTTTCAATAATATATGTGACTTTAACCCTTTACCAAACGACAAAATTTTAGACTGGTCTAAATTGAAAGCACTTGCAGGCAACAAAATAAATGTGACTCAAAATTTGAAAGTTGTTTCCAGCAGGGTGAAAAACATTGTGGGAAAAGGAGAAAATGCTGGTTACCAGCATTTTTTCCTTTTCCCACAATGTTTTCAAAAGGCTCCTATCTCAGGGTCATGAAAACCAGGGATTGTTTGGTGAAGGGTTAACCTTTTACAAAGGAAGTTTGTAGGAGCCCAAGTATAATGACTTAAAAAATGGAAAACAAGAAAATGCTCAAAACCAGTAATTGGTCATTTCCCATTAATGTAATCTAGAATTTACAAGATAAATCCATCCATAAGTAGGCCAAGTTAAATTGTCTTCTGAAAAATACTTTGAATAATCGGATATTTTGTTTCCTTATATAATTATAGCCATCTGTTTACAAAAACGATTTTGGACTTTTTCAAATTCAAAGCATTTGCAGGTAAGAAATTTAGAGAGGTAACTAAAAGAAGAGGATTGTGTATGAATAGGTATAAATCTTTGTTGCAACAAGCATTTTCTCCATTTCCATTAATGTTTTCAAGTCTTCTCTCTCATTCAGGGTTGGTCATGATTTTGAGGTAAAGGGCTATATGAAAGTATTTCTATCAAACTTTCTCGGAATTAAGGATAAACGATACCTGCTCTTACAATATTAGTTGTACGGTCAGGTGGCAGGGGACTTGGAAACTTGTTCATGGCTGTGGTTAATATGTGACTGTGGTCATGTCGCGAGGTGGCGACATGAGTCACCACAGCCGTGAACAAGTTTCCAAGTCCCCTGCCGCCTGACCCGTACAACAAATTTATTATACTGCAAAGTTTTACCCCTTCAAAGCGCGTTAAGCGATTTTTTCCTCTTTGGTAATTCCAGGAGACACTTCGTAATTGTATTTTTTCCCAAAAAATCAATGTTTTCCAATCAACTGCATCATTTTTTAATCATCTAAAACCAAATGTATACCCAACGCTTGATTATCATGCACTTACATACCAAAATGCCAATTTTCAATCACAGATCCTTTACAAAACTAGGAGCGTTTGAATAGAACCAATTATAAAATATCTGTCCACTGGGATGAGCGGGAAGAATGGCAAGTTGGTAACCTGGATGGCAGGGTCTATTTTATTGTTAACTGAGTGATGAGTGGGACAATGCAAGTACAATAAATTCAAGTTATCCAAATATCTGCACAATTAAAGCCAGCTCCTGCCTTTTGATATCTAGGAAATGTGTCATCAGCACCACTGCATGTAAGCAATAATTGAAAATAGTCTATGCAGTGTCATCAAGCAAATGCATGGTTTCAATAGAGTATAGTGGCGTTTTGTGTGGCTATATACAAGATGCTACTTTTTCATTTGTCTTTCACGGATGAGAGGATAATTCTATGCGAGAAGTGGGAGTCAAACGAACAGCCTATGTTAATGAAATATGATTGTACTATAGGGAATATTGACATCAAACTAATACTTGATCTGCACAGGCCGATACCATTTAGCTGAATATTATCGAGAGTGCCGTACTTGGCCCAGTCTAAACTTTTATTGTCTGGTTCTATTTATTTTGTAAACATGGAGCTGTAGGAAAATTTCCATCTCAAAGTAATAAATGCAAAGCATAATAAAATTGCTTTTACTCAGTATAGATATTGAATAACTTGCTGTAATTTAATTGGGCTGTGAAGGTATATAGATGGCCCCAGAGATTCTGTAGAGCAGCCTAATAAATTAAAGCAGACAACAATCAATGGATATATCTAACAAAATGAATGGAACAGAAAAATATATCTGATACTCCAGGGAGGAACCATGTCTGGCAACGTTTGTCCACTGCACTCTTAAATTTTTTTCACAAATGAATTCAAACAACATTTCTTGGTGAAAGAGCAAAAATTTGACTAATTCCAGCTGCACATGTTAAATGGTAAGTGCAAGACTTATATAGGTGTATATACTATGTATATGCACTTACATTAGTCTTGCACTAACCCTTGGTGCCCTTGATGTATAACAGACAATCTTGATTGCAAACTATAAAATATGAAAGATCAATAACAACTAAATTGGTTTTACTTTTCTCAAGTCTAAAAGTGTATTTTCCTTGCATTTGAAGCTGATTTCAATCAACGATAAGCATCTTTTATGCAATCTGGTCTTGACCTGCGCTGCCAGCAAAAGCTAATCAAGGCAATAATGGAACAACTAGTATATAATACATGTGAAAAACACCTTAAAGAACAATTCTATATTTCATAAAATTACATAATTGATTTGTTTTGAGCCTATAAATAGCTTAAAAAAGCCATTTGCCACAATTTTTAACTCTTTACCAAACAAAAAGATTTTACACTTGTCCAAATTGGAAGCAACTGTAGACAACAACATACACAGAACTTAAAAATTGAAATTATTATTATGTTTTATATTGGTAGAAAACATTGTCATCATAATATATTCTTTGATCAATAAAATCATTCTATATTGTCTGACAAATGACTACTGTTACCTGTCCTTGCTCTATTGGTTCCCCTTTCAATCGTGAACAACTTGTCTAAGTTTAACTCTTTACCACACAATGACAATTTTTGACGATCCTGCGAAAGACAGCTTTTGAAAACATTGTGGGAAAAGGAGAAAATGCTGGTAACCAGCATTTTCTCCTTTTCCAACAATCTTTTCTACCCTTCTCCAACCAAATTCCAATTTTTCAGTCACGTTCACTTTGTTGTCTACAAATGCTTTCAATTTGGTCCAAGTCAGGGCCAAGTCAATAACGTCATTTTGTTAAAAATTGACCCATTACCACACAATCCCTACTTTTGATGCCCACGAGAGAGAAGCCTTTAAAAAACATTGTGGGAAAAGGAGAAAATGCTGGTAACCAGCATCTTCTCCTTTCCCACATTGTTTTCTACCCTTCCCAAACCAAATTTCAATTTTTCAGTCACGTTTATTTTCTTGTCAGCAAATGTTTTCAATTTGGACCAGTCTAAAATATTGTCATGTGGTAATGGTTAAAAAAGCTAATATACAGTAGAAAATGACAAAGGGGAAAAGGAGAAAACTTGTCTTCTTTCACTGCAATGTTTCCACAATTTGACTTATTTAGGGTTCTTAAAACCATGGATTATTTAGTTAAGTTTCAACTGTTCTGTAAGCTGTGGCATAAACTGAAAAATAGAACACAGTTCAAATCTGTGGCCCTCTGATGATTCACTATTCAAGCACTTCCAACTTTATTTCACCTGAGACCCCCCTGGGACCTTGGGGAAATAGTTAACCTCAAAATTAGCCTAATTATTGAAGTTACCAGATTGTTTTACATGGCCTGTTTCCAAACTTAGCAAATGATTATAAAAACCAGTTAAAACTCAATAACTTTCCCTTACCATTTGATTTTTTGGTGTTTTATGGTGTTTAACCATATTTTCAACATTACTTCCATTCTTTTCCAGCAGCTAGGGTTTTCACTGGGTGCCTTTCACTAGTATTTGCACAACATTGTTTCCCAGCCAAGCCACTAGTACAATGTCCAGGATGTGGATGGAAAGAGTAAAATAGTGAAAAATTGTGAAAATGATGTTGTTTGGGTAGACTTAATGACCCAGAGGAACAATCCTCAAGAAAACATTGTGAGCAAGTATAAAATGCAGCGGATCAGCATTTTCTTCTTTTTCCAAAATGTTTTTTACCTTTTCCACAACAAACTCCTCAACTTTGATAAAAAACTTTCCAATTTATTTCTGTCTGCAAACATTTTTCAATTTGGGTAAGTCTACAACTTCATCATCTGGGGGAGTTAACCCTTTGCCAGTCAACAAAATTTCACACTGGTCAATTTTGAAAGCATTTGCAGAATACAAATTAAAAGTGACTAAAAACTGAAAGGACTTTGTATTGGAAAAGGTAGAAAACAATGTGGGAAATGGAGAAAATGCTCCATTATTTTCAGCGTTTCCCAAAATGTTTACAAAAATCCTTCTAGGTATTATAAGGTAAGGAGTTAAGACAGACTAACTGATTGTAGAACTTACATTTGTTGTCATTATTGTCCTGTAATGACATGCCCTGTCTACCAGTAACACAGTGACATAGCCGTAAAGTCCTGTAGCTGTCATGATTAGAAAGTTGTACCCCACCCACCCAAGGCTGACCTCCACACTTCCATGACAGTTTGATATAAACCCTGTCAAACTCCCATGACAATTATAATCTACCATCATCCAATAAAACTATTTCCTGATATTTCCGACTTTTGACAGCAAATGGTTTCTTGGCAAACACAAAATTCTTTAATAAGATAAAATAAAATCTATTATCAATTGTTCAAGTAGGTTTTTAAGTAGTTTGAAAAAAAACAAAGAAATATGATAAAAATGTTCTCTGACTGATTGTTCGAGTAGGATTTCAAAATGTATGGAAAAAAGAACCCTGACTCCTGGTATGGTCTTACTATCTTTCACAACTGAGCACATGAATAAATAGTTAATGACAAATTACATAACAGGTGTCAACTCTCTCTCACACAAAACCAAAACAATACCTTTGTTTTGCGCAGACGAGAAGCATATATTTGAGCAACATGAGGAAATTGAGATACAAGAACATGAATAAAAAACACAAAGAAATGTGAATTTATAATTTACGTATGCATTCTATGTAGCTGAATGCTAATGTTAGAGCAAAAAGTTACATGGAGAAAACTAATGAGCTGACAGTCATCATCAGAATACTGGCCATACACGAAAAACCTCTCCTATTATATTTTCCATGAATTATTCTTTTGTTTTGGAGGGAAGAGGAAACGTGTGTCCGCAACATGTGCTAAACATGACCAGTGATCGGCATGCTTCTCAGATTATTCCTAGAATATGGGAGGTGTGGATCTTACGCCCTTTAAGCAATATGAGAAATTCAGACGAATTTATTACATGTAAGTAAATATGAATTACTAAATAAATCCATAATCTCACCAAAAATTGAATCTGAACGTGTAATGATGTTGCTCGTTAAGAGGTCTCGCTAGGAGTGACCATGTATGCACAGTTTCCTTTGACAGTATTTTGTACACAGATGGACACACAGACAGACACAAGGATGGACACAAGGTCAGACAGGCTGATTCCAGTATACCCCCAAAAACATTCATTTTGCGGGGGGGGGGGGGGGGGGGGGGGGGGGGGGGGGGGGGGGGGGGGGGGGGGGGGTTTATACCCCCAAAAACATTCATTTTGCGGGGGGGGGGGGGGGGGGGGGGGGGGGGGTATAATTAAGACTGTACAACCAAGAACGTTGTCTCTCCCTTAACTCATTACCAAACGACAATATTTCAGACTGGTTCAAATTGAAAGCATTTGCAGACGACAAAATAAAAGTGACTGAAAATTTGAAATTTGTTTTGCGAAAGGTAGAAAACATTGTGGGAAAAGGAGAAAATGCTGGTTACCAGCATTTTCTCCTGTTACCACAATGTTTTCTAAAGGCTTTTTTCATAGGGGCGTCAAAAGTAGGGATTGTGTGGTAATGGGTTAACATGCAACAAATGTCTCCCAGTGGAGCTAAAAATACCCTCCCCACATGGTCCAGATTATCATCAACTCTGAGAAAGAAAGCTTCTGAAAAGATTTTGGGAGAGTAGAAAATGATGGTAACCAGCATTTCCTCCTTTTCCCACAATATTTACCTTCCCTCTAAGGACAAATACCATCATTTGAGCCACACTGACTTGTTGTCTGCAATTTATGCAATCAATATAGACATTAGTTTCAAATTTAATCCTTTAATTGACAAAGACATACAGGAAGTAATACATAAACAACATGGCAGCATGCAGAGGGCTGTCACAGAAGAGAAATAGTGTCTGTCTGATGAGAAATAGAAAATATCTAGAATATCTCAGACACTTCTGTCACAAACAGACACCTTTTGTCACAATGACAAACATCTTCCCTCATTGTCTCAAAGGTTTCCTCAGACACTCAGGAAAATAGACCATTTATCTTTTGTTTCAGATGTAGGAGATGCATACATGATAGATGCCCAAAATAATTGGTTAGTTTCTATGTGAGTAGATTCATTCCTATTGCAACATTTCTCAAAAGGTTTTCTGGATATTTCAGTTTGTTATCAAATGACAAAAACTTGGAATAGACTGAAATGAAACAATTTGCAAGCAATCAATTTATTTAAATGTTGTTAAAATGACAGCTTCTGTGCAAGAAAGGGTAGGAAATGTGTGAAAATCCTGGTTTTCATCACTTTCTGCATTTATATACATTTACGAAAGCCTTCTCTCGCAGGGTCACTGAAAGTCAGGACTGTCTGGTAAAGTGTTAACTTGAAGTGGGCTATTAGATTTTTATTGTTACATAAAATTGGATGGATCGTTTCATAGAAGAAGATATCTGAAATAAAAGTAAATGCACAGACGGACGCACACATGTGCAGACAGACACATGACGGACACCCAGCCATGATATAAGCCTGAAGAAATGTGTAATAAAACATAACTTTTGAAGGTAATTTCTTTCTGTAATGAAATTGCTTATGGTATGTTTTGGTTTCATGACAGAGTTTCACAAAGGCTTGTGGGAAAGTAACATAATCAATAAAATACTTCCATTTTGTAAGATAATACTGATGTACGTTTCTATTTCAATACATGTATTCTGGTCACCATGTATATAGACAGATTTCCTCATAGCAAAACAAGCACCAACATATCATTGACATGGAAGTAAATGCACCTTTTTTACAGAATAGGCCTCCAAACTTTGCAAAACTTTGCACCTATTTTACAGAATTGGCCTCCAAACTTTGCAAAAATACATGAGTAAATTCCTTACATGTTTCTTCTGTTCAATCATTTTCATTGTGTCAATATTGTACAACATGACTGTGGTTATTTAGAAATAATCTTCTTTCTATCATGGTTCATTGTTCAATAAACCGTGGTTGTTATGAGGTTATGAGTTATGAGGCACAATAAATAATCCACACATTGCACCTCATAACTCACAACATTGTTTATTGACGAATCAACCACGACAGAAGGAAGATTATTTCCATTCTAACATGGCCAACTCTTCATCAATGGAAAACAAGTACATACTTAGAGTAATAATGTGTATGGGGATCATCTTCCATAGAATAAACCATGACTGTTGCTCTAACTTACCAAAACAAAACCAACAGCCCTGTCGATAAATATGGAAAGAATAAACATTTCATTAAAACCTTAGATATCGAGCACAACATAAAAATTGACCCCATATCATTGTTATGTTTGCTACCTTTCATATAGCAAAGAAGAATACATGTATTGCCAAGCATTAGAGCATTTCAGAGTTCCATCAACAATTTTCATTAAAACATTGAATATTGATAATTCCTTGAAGATTTTCCTTCCTCCAAAGACAATTTGTTTTCATCAAGTGACCTTCATTGATAAAATATCAAAGGACGAAGACATGGAACAGTCATAGGCCACTTACTTTATTAACCCATTACCACACAATCCCTACTTTTGATGCCCTTCGAGAAAGAAGCCTTTTGAAAATGCTGGGGAGAAGGAGAAAATGCTGGTAACCAGCATTTTCTCCTTTTCCCACAGTGTTTTCTACCTTTCCCAGAACTAATTTTATTTTTTCAGTCACCTTTATTTTGTGGTCTGCAAATGCTTTCAGTTTGGACCAGTCTGAAATTTTCGGGTGTGGTAAAGAGTTAAGAAAGAAATCACGATATACAGAATGATTTAGATTTAACCACGCTTTTGTTGCACTGTGTTTATATAGCTGAATTCACATGTCGTGTTAGAAGTCCTCATTTATTACATTCTCACATATATTTTATAATATTTTACAAAAATATTTTTAGATTCATTTGCTGATTTTTTTTTTCAGGAAGTAATGAGTGAAAAAAAGAACACAGAAAATAAGATGCAAGGGCAAGAATGCTAATATATGGCTGACATAGAAGAATTTCATTTATCAATGCCTCAAATTTCCCCCATGCAAAGAACATAATAACATGTTGTGCTTTACTGCTGACCACAGGCCAGCCAAAAACTGCCTGCATTATTGGACATTTAACCCTTAGAGTATAAATCAACCAAATGGAAGTTTTCATCCAAAACTTAAATCCAATGATTTCAATTTCATGGTTGCTTTCGTCAACAAAGATTAAACAAAGCAATGTAGATAAAAGACCAGACTCCACATTTTGTGCAGTCTGATCTTGATCTACACTGTTTTCAAAGGCAACTATAGTGTTGAAGGTGCCCTCAAGGTAAACTCTTTGGCAAACAATCCCATGTTGTAATAAATGACCACGACAAATTTACAGCTGCAGCTTCTCCAACATTTGTACTACTGACAACAGTAGATTATTAAGTATCAATAAGCTTCACCCTTTACCACAAAATCCCAATTTTTATCTATACTGAGAGAAAGCCTTTATGAACTTTAAGGGAAAAAACTGTTAACAAGCATTTTCCCTCCTTTTCCCATAATGTTTTCTACCCTTCCAAAAACAAATCTTAAGTTTTGAGTCACATTTGAAAATCTGTCTGCAAATACTTTCAAATTGTTTGTTTAAAAATTTGTTGTTTGGTAAAGAGGTCACATTTAAAAAGCTATTTGGCTGCTTTTTCAGCAATATTAAATTTTTTAGGTTGACCCATTCCTTTTGACCATACAATAAAGTTTTAAATACTAAAATTTTATGTCATGCTTTCCATTACTTAACAAGAAATAACAGATTTTTTTTGGATTTCAAGGTTACAAACATTAAAAAGTGTCAATTTTATTTTTTAACTCTTAACTCTTTACCACACAAGAAAACTTCAGACTGGTCCAAATTGAAAGCATTTGCAGACTACAAAATAAAGGCGACTGAAAATTTAAAATTTGGTTTGGGAAGGGTAGAAAAGACTGTGGGAAAAGGAGAAAATGCTGGTTACCAGCATTTTCTTCTTTTCCCACAGTGTTTTCAAAAGGCTTCTTTCTCAGGGTCGTGAAAATTCGGGATTGTGTGGTAAAGAGTTAAGCTGTACGGGGAAACAACAGTTTCTACACAATAGTAACCCTTCTTTGGGTAAAATGTGCATGCCAACAAACCAGATTGAAATCCGCTGTATTTTGCCCTACATTTCTCGCATTTTATGTTTAAAGGATGTTTTCGGTAGTAATTCCTGCACATCACTTTGGCGATTTCAAGGGAGACAGTAACAGACAGTAACTCTTCTCAAAGAAGGTACTTGTATATCATTCGGACAATGCGTTGAATTTCGGATAAGGTACGTTTCGAAGCTTGAGTCTACAATATCGACTTAACAGACATTTTGCAAAAAGATCTAAAGGGAAAAAGATCAGAAGAATACAGGAAAGTTTTCGGCGGTATCCACTTTCTCAGAGACTAGTGTCTACTGAACATGACAGTAGAGATCAGTCTGAGCGCCTAACCCCTTACTATGGAAATGGCCATTTTACAAAAAATCTACCACATCAACATATCATTTTCTTCTCATTTTTGTACTTACCATAAAATTTTACTGTACATACAAAAAATTAGAAAATTCTATGAAAGGAATTTTTTGAAATTTTAAATTAATTAAAGACTGCATGTTGATTTTGCTTATATCTTGGTGAGTCAAGAAATAGGAAAACTAATTTCTTAGAAAGAAAATGAATTCTGATTATTATTTCATTCATACAGAATCAAGAAATAATACATTAAATATAGAAAATAATATTTGCATTGTATAATAAACTTTTTATCATTGTATTACTGTCTTTTATGAAGATATAGTCATTTTAGTGTTTTGAAAAAAACGGTTACCATAGAAACAGCCATTTTGCAGAAAATCTAACTCGGCAACATACCTTTTTCTTTTTTATTTTTGAGTTGGCCATTGAATTTTACCCAACATGTGAAGGAATTAGAAAGTTCTATGAAAGGATTAAATTTTCACAAAACTGTAGAGAACGTCTTTAAACATTGTAATGCTTTGTTATGCGAAGGGCGCCACGAGGAATTATTGAAAAGAAGTGGACTCGGATATAGTTCTCCTAAAATGGTCAGAACCATGAAATAAATGGAATATTTTTTCAGTTTTATATAATTCAAAAACTTTGCAAGCTGTAGTAATGAGATTTTCAAAGAAAACTAACAATTTGTTTTTCAGGTGACAGTTCAAATTTTATTTCACTGAATGAACATCATATTGTAATATTTATGCGAATAGCTAGCTGTATATCCTTTCAAGGTACAGATTATCAATATAAACTAATGTGCTATATAATTATGTAAAAAATAGTATAAGAATGAGATGGTGTAAAACATATGAGACAAGGAGACCCGTTTCTGACCACTGTAAAGTCTTGATGTTTTCAAAACTAGTTGCAACTCTGAAGGGCGAGGACAAAAGGTCAGTACAAACAGTTTTAAAATGACCTTAATTAACATACCAAATCCTCCTCTCTCACTTTGTGTCCAATTATTTGCATGTTTTGTCTGCCATGGTCAATTTAACATGTAAGATTCATGTAAATACTATTCTTTTCTTACCCATTCACCACAAAAATATCTACAGGAGAGCCATAATGGCTTATGGTAACTTCACTGGCTGATAATTCATAGATCTTGCAATGCTCCAGCAAAAGGGATTTCAAGTCTTTACCCCGCAATCCCGACTTTTAATGACCCTGAGAAAAAATATGAAAACACTGTGTGAAAAAGAGAGTGCTGGTAACCAGCATTTTGTCCTTTTCCCATATTGTTTTGTACTATTTTCAAATGAAATTTCAATTTTTGCAACAAGCGAAAAGATGCATTCCGACATTTGCGTAGTGTCATCTTGGATCAGCCTATGCAGGCTAATATGAGGTGGCACTTTCCATTTTTATGTAATTTTCTGTTTTGTGCAAGTCAACTGAAGAACAAAATCTAAGCATGTAGGGTAGTAGTAAAGTGCTGTATCAGGTTGGCCTATGCAAATTGCGCAGGCTGATGTGAGACGACACTTTACGCAAATGTGTGAATGACGTTTATCTTGTGTTGCAAGCCAATTACAGTCAGACACAAAGCTATCACAAAAACAAGAAAAGTTTTTCGACACATCTAAAACTTTGCAGTAGTTTTTTTTTTTTCAAAGACCATCATATAATAATCCACCGAATACTGCTGAATACTGACCTGAGGGTTTTTTGATGAGGTTGGCTTTAAAAAATGGTGCCCATGATAGGTATATATGGTAGAAAGAAAGCCACTAATACAGAAACACAGTTTGTCTTGGAGATCACAATGTCATTAAGGAAAATGAGAGGACTAACAAAGTCTTAAACTTTTAAAATTTTAGACATATCATTTTTGAAAGCTGCTGCAGAAAACATTAACTCTTTCCATATCATAGACCATGCTAAGAAGCTTCACTGGCTTATAATTCATAGGCGTTGCCATGCTCCTCACAATCCCAACTTTTAACAACCCTGAGAAAGAATGTGAAAAGATTGTGTGAAAAAGAGAAAAGTCTTCGAGATCACAATGTCATTAAGGAAAATGAAAGAGGACTAACGAAGTCTTAACCTTTTAAAATTTTAGACATATTTTTTTTGAAAGCTGCTGCAGAAAACATTAACTCTTTCCATATCATAGACCACACTAAGAAGTCTTTGTGGACAGAAATAGATCATGATCAGACTGCACAGAATGTGTTCTCTTGATCTTGCACCAAAACTGTAGACTTTGTAGTTCTTCGAGATATATTTATCTATTCAGTAAAGAAAGAGTTAAATGCTTAAAAGTTTAGGTTTGTCTTTGAAAGGTTTACCAAAAATGTCCCCTTTTTTTTCATAATATTTGTCAAAGGCTTTCTTTCTCAGCATTGTTAAAACTTGAAATTATTTGGCTTGTAACACACAAAAAGGCATTCCGACATTAATGTAAAGTGTTGTCATGGATCAGCCTGTGCAGTCTGTACAGGCTAATGATGACACTTTCCGTTTTTAAGTAATTTTCCGTTTTGTCCAAGTGGCACAAAATCTAATGTAGTTCCAAGTCTCGGATTAGCCTGCATAGACTCCAGCACTTTTCTCATGTTGCAAGCCATTTTCTAAAAGATTAACAACTTATCTGCACAGAGCATCCTAAGCAGAAATCAATGCCTGTGATGGCAATAGTGCAGAACTAGTAAAACTACAGAAAAGAATTGTTGTTGCTGACAAATATTTTCTTGCAGACAAAAAGGTCCACAGAGACACTGAAAATGCTTGCTTAATTCTTTGCCAAACAACATAGTTTAGCCTGGTCCATTTTGAAAGCACTTGCAGAGGACGTAATTTAAGTATGGCACAAATGCCGAGATGTAAATCAGATAGTCTAGAAAACATTGCAGAAAAAGAAAAAATGCTGGTAACCAGCATTTTAGAATTTGCCTGCGAAAGGGTAGAAAACAGTGTGAAAAAAGCAGAAAATGCTGGTTACCATCATTTTCTTTTCCCATGTTTTCTACAGCTCTGTTCTTCAAATTGCTCTTGAAAATAGGAACCTTTGGTAAAGAGTTTAAGGGTATCATCAGGCCATCAGACTGTAAACCTCCATAAAAACATTATTGGAGGGAACAACCTCTTGGCAATAAATGACCAGACAACCTTCATCAAAGGGAAGACTCAGCAAGGTAGTCCAAGAGGTCATTACTCAGAAATCTTGACCAATTACTGTAGAATTATAGATCAAGCTTTCTGGAACCATCAATCAGTGGAGGTTTACTTAGATGTTGAGAGAGAGTGAAGTGGTGGTAAATTGCCTATATGATTTGGTGGCCATCAATTTGGAGGACCACCAAAAGACCATGTGATTACCCAGACTGTCTCAGTTTTCTCAGAGGAAATCATTACTTTCCAGGCAGAATATATTTTTGCTTGCATAATAATATTGCCTGTTTGTTTCAGTTTCAATGGGAGAGCATCATATTGTCGTTAGAGGTACACCATTGGTATCGGATAATACTGTTACATGTATCTGGTCTTCGTTCCTCTTGGTGCAGCAGAAACCTTTGAAAAATACTGAACAAAATAAATGGCCATAGAAATGACCCTGTTATGAGGAGTTTCTCCTTATGCTCAATTACAAATTTATCATGTATTATTCCTTTACCACATACTGAAAAGCTTCAATGATCCTGCAAACGAAGGCTATCCACTGTGGGAAATGAAAATATGTTCTTTTCTTTTCCAAGAATTTTTTCTATCTTTTTTTCCTTTTAGCCCTGTTTTTGTATCCTTGAGCAAAATTTGATTTTTCCTATGCAAATGCTTTGAGTCTGGACAAGTTTGATTTGTGTCATTTGCTATAGGGTACAGTGCAATTACACTGGAAGGAATTAATGCTAAAGATTAATCTGGGAAAAATATCTTAGGCCTATCTGTAAACTATATGTGAGATGGATTAATAGAAACTCATCTCATTTGAAGACTGAGGACAACTCAAAGAATGAAAGAACATGTGCAGAATATTTGGAAAGGAATGTAAGCATTCTGTGTTTATTTGCATTTTATAGAGCTTCTTATTGGAAAGTGCCCTGAAGTGCAACCTTCGCTTTTTAGAGACAGTCTTTTATCACATAACCTCCCTTGTTTCTAGTGTAATATACCCATTACAAATTATCTTGTCTTATCATTTTGTACTTAGGAATGGGTTTAATGGATATTACTATGTTGTGCACATGTAGATGGTTTTGCACTTTTGAATTTATACTTTGTGAAATATCTTTTTGTTTCTAAAATAATGTGACATTTGTTGGTGTTTGAGATAAAGTTTTATCAACCTTGTCAAGAAAAAAAATGTTATTAAGCTCACCAAAGACTAATCCTCAACAACATTTTCCCTAGATTTGTTTACTAAAATTTCATCTCAAATGCCGACTTCTTGTCATATCCTATATTTATCACATAGCCTCCTTTGTGTTAATATGGTATACTTATTTAGAATTTTCTTATCTTATGTACTTATCTTACATATGTTTGATATATGTAACATTTGTGTGATGTGATGTTCTTTTGTACCTATTTCATTGAAGTGAATAGGTTTTATGGATATTACAGCATTGTGCATCTATAGATAGTTTTCTATCTTCTGATCTATTTGTGAAATATTGTAATGTGATAAAAAGAATCTGACATTCATAGGCGTTTGAGATAAAATTTATTAAACTCGTAAAGAAAGAATGTTAATAAGACTGCCAAAGGCTGGCTTAATGTAATATTTTCCCTAGACACCTAAAATAAATTTGATCTCAAATGCCAACTCATGTCAGATCTTACATCTATCACATAAGTCCCTTGTTTTCACATAGACTGACAGCTTGTAAATTTGTTTGATAAATTTGCAAATACTGTTGCAAATTTGTGAAACTGTTTATAAAGGTTTTGTTGTTTGGTTTGTATTGGGAGTTGTAAATGCTGCTTTAACATATGCGATATGTATAGTTTTTTGTCTGCAAAATGCTTTAAAATTCAACAAATCTCATTTGATATTGTAAAGAGTTGAACCTCTCTCACCTGTCAGTATTGTTTCATTGATGTTTTATCAGTGGCTTAGGAAAAATTTAGCAAACAACTTGTGCAAAAAAATCAAGTTACAAATTTCCGTCTGCTTATGCTTTCCAGTTGGATAAGCCTCAATCTTTTTGTCTTATAAAGAATAAGATAAACTTCCTCTGTTTGGAAACAGACAACTATTGAAAACAGAGTGGCCGGAACAAAACCTCATGCTGATTTTCCAATCTATAGTTATATTTTTCCAAAGATGTCTGTCTAAAACATATTAAAGGAAGTAAAAACATGGTCTTGGCCCGAGAAACTTGCCTGTGACTGGTTCATCAAATGCTTTTGTCCTTGGGTTTGCTAATCTTTACCAAAAGACAAAATTTTAGACTGGTCAAAACTGAAAGCCCTTCCAGACGACAAAATAAGCATATCTCAAAAATTGAAATTTGTTTCCATGCAAGCAAGGTAGAAAACATTGTGGGTAAAGGACAAAATGCATTTCTCCTTTTCCCACAATGTTTTCAAAAGGTTTCTATCTCAGGGTCCTAAAAATTGTTGAGATTGTTTGGTAAAGGGTTAAAGTACTGTACAATTTACTGAAGGGTTATAATGGATTACAGCAATTAAGAACAGATTAAGCTATATTAACTTATTTCATCTTAAACATTACAGAACCTTGTAACTTCACTTACTCAATCATATTAACCCATTACCACACAATCCCTACTTTTGACGTCCCTGAGAAAGAAACCTGTAGAAAACATTGTGGGAAAAGGAGAAAATGCTGGTTACCAGCATTTTCTCCTTTTCCCACAATGTTTTCTACCCTTCACAAAACAAATTTCAAATTTTCAAGTCACTTTTGTTTTGTTGTTCGATTTGGACAAGCCTAACATTTTGTCGTTTGGTAATGAGTTAATATTATCAACCTTGTAGCTTGATAACCTTATACCTCTATATTATACAATAAAAAGGCTATCCTTTTTCTTCCCCCTGAAAAATATTCCTTCATCATTTGTCTACACTACAGTATCAGATCAACCAAAAAGTCAGATGTTTGTTTTCATACAGTCTGACAAAGGGAAAGATAAAAATCGACATTATCATGAATGTAATCAGCAGAAAAAATATGTCTTGCTGTCTGTATGTCTGCCAACACGTGTCTACATGGGATGTTTACGTCTTTCACTGTAGTCCTGGCCAATCAAACCTTTACCAAACATTCTGAATATTTCAACTTCCTACCAAACAGAAATATTCTGGAACTGACCAAATCAAAAGCATTTGCAGAAGATGCGGTGATGCAAACCATGGAACTTGTGTAGGATAGAAAACATTGCCTAAAGGCCTTTGACAACATTGTAGAAAAAGATTAAAATGCTAGTAAGCAGCACTTTCTCTGATTAATTTTCTAAAATGTTTTCTACCTTTTGATAGTGAAATTTTGTGTTTTTGATAAAATTTCATTTGTCCTCTGCAAGTTCTTTCATATTGAAAGAGGCTAACACTTTGTCATCTGGCTACCAGTTAAAGTCCTAAAATTGCTATGGTCAGCTTTGAGAGTTTTCATAAAAAGTTCAGATGATTATAAAGCCCCTAAGAAGGTCAGTCTGATCTTGGATCTCCACTCAGTAATATTATACGAGATATTGTTGCCAAACAACAGCCTTCAAATCCCAATAAATGAGTTGGATATCTTTTCCGTCTATGACAGGAGAGGTAGCATTGTGGAAAAAGACAAATCCTTTCATGTAAGCCATGATTCTTGTCTGCACAATGCTTAAGGTCGTGAGTGTATGGTAAAGGGTTAACAAACAGAAAAATAAGCAAACTAAATAAATTTGTCTATTTTATTTTATGCCATTTTCAACATTATTTCAGTCCTAATACTGGCATCACAGCATTACTTAACTCATTACCAAACAACAATATTTTTCAAAATTGAAAGCATTTGTAGATGATAAAATAAAAGTGAAAATTTGAAATTTGTTTTGTGAAGAGTAGAAAACATTGTGGGAAAAGGAGAAAATGCTGGTTACCAGCATTTTCTCGTTTTCCCACAATGTTTTCTAAAGGCTTCTTTCTCAGGGTCACCAAATGGAGGGATTGTGTGGTAATGGGTTAAACATATTGGAAAATGAGAGTTTTCATTATACTTTCCTGAATAAACTTGTGTGCTTCTGGCTAATTCTCCAGTAAACATTGGCCGATATTATTCACCAAATTAAGACATCTATGATGGGTGCCACCAAATACCTCTATATTGAGGGAAAGGATTAAAAATCCATAAGAAATTAAATGGTCTAATGATAAGATTACAGTCTGAAGTGAGCCATTTATCAATTCAGTAAGTGACAAACAGACTTTTAATAGCCCACACTTGGTGCCAATATGACTGTCCTTCCATTGGATAAGCTTTCAAAACATTTGCCAAATAGTCACTTGTTGTAAAGGCTATTGCACAAGACCTTGATAATCTAAGTATTATAATTTAATTCTCTTTATAGACTCAGTTTTCACCCTTTACCATACAATCCAGACTTGTAACCCTTTACCACATAATGATGAATTTTAACAAACTTGGGAAAGAAGCCTATTGCAAACATTGTGGGAAAAGGACACAAATTGAAAAGAAAAAATTGTGGGAAAATGGAAATTGTTGTAAATCACAATTTTCTTTTTTTTCTGCATTTCGTGTCCCATTAAAGAACAATTTTGTCATTTGTTCCCCACATGATTTTGGATTTGCAAAAACATCATTCAATTAGAAGAGTATTTGTATTAAATCTCACTTATCTTTTGTGACATGTTACAGATCTATAGTTGCTACACATAAATACAGCATGAGGAAAAATAATCAGCAGACAGAAGGTTCCCCTGCTTCTTTATTAACAGATGGAATGGAAACATTTGCAGACAACAAATGCAATCTGATTCAAACAATAAATGTGTCTTTCAAAGCAGTAGATAACATGGTCAAAATGGTAGTAAATGGAGGTTACCAATAGTTTCCCCTTTTTTAATCATGTTTTAACCCCTTTAACATGCACACCCATGTTTTAACAACCCTGAGAAAAGTTGCTTTTGAAACATTGTGGGAAAACGAGAAAATGCTTGCACCCAGTATTTTCCCCATTTCCTAGAATGTTTTGCACCATTTATGGACAGTTGCAATAAGTTGGGTTATGATTAGAAGGTTGTCTGCAAATGCTTTGAATTTGGACAAGTCTAAAATTATGTCACTTGGTAAAGAATTAAAAAAACCTTTCTTCCTCAAGGCTATACAACCACAGGATCATTCATAAAACTAACTGCAACTTACAAATGGCAAAGTACTGCTTAACCCTTTACCCCATAAGGCATTTCTATGGTATCTCTATCTGACCCCAAATAACAGCAAGGATGAAGCTGTTTCTTATGTGTATATGACACCTTTTGATAGTGTAGAAAACATTGTGGCAAAAGGTGAAATTGCTGGTCACGAGCAATTTCACCTTTTGCCTCAATGTTTTCCTAGGGCTCCTACAAGCAATGCGTAGAAATGAGTATCTGTGGAGTAAAGGGTTAAAGTGCAATTTGTTCATTTTTTCCATGTTTTGAACACATATTTGCTGCAGGGATGTCTCAGAAAAATTGATTTAAATTTTAAATTCAATCATGTTTTAATGGCTTTTTAATGAAGATAAATTATGAAAGTGCACAATGAGGAAACAGGTGCTTCATTTTTTACCAGAGGACAATAAATTGAAATTAAATCTGAAAGCAGTTGCAGATGGCATATGAAATGACATTTTTAGAAGCATGCTCTCCTTTCCCAAACTGTTTTCAAAAGCTTAATCTTCTTCAATGTCATTAAAAATAAGAATTATATGGAAAAGGGTTAAATCTCAATTCATTTGTTTATCTGAGGTACCATTAGAGTAGTTGACAGCCTATTTACTGCTTTTAATTCATTGAAAGCCATGTAGGATGACAAACCACTGGTATGTTGCTTTCAACAAGTTCCACTAATATAAATACAGAAAAGGAAGAAAAGGAAATTTACTTTCTGTGTATTACATGTTTCACACTTATGGCAAAATGAAGAATTTGCTCATTTTTCTTTATTTTTGTCATGTTCTTTTTAACCGTTTACTCCATAGATACTCATTTATACGCATTGCTTGTAGGAGCCTTTGGAAAACATTGTGGCAAAAGGTGAAATTGCTCGTGACGAGCAATTTCACCTTTTGCCACAATATTTTCTATGCTATCAAAAGGTGTCATATACACATAAGAAACGGCTTCATCCTTGCTGTTTTTTGGGTCAATTAGAGATACCATGGAAATGCCTTATGGGGTAAAGGGTTAAAGTTTATTGTTTATCATGAATTATGTAAAACTTGCATCTTGAACATCAGTATAAATTGCCACAAAAATTATATTGACATAATCAGTAGTCTGGCAGTGATCATCTATACTTGCATCCCACAACAGTTTCTTGCACATGTTGCCTTGGTCCAATGTTGGTGAAGCAACAGCTGTTTGTAACCCCATACAGTAGCAGGCTAAAACTAATATATTGTATCAACTGCAACATGCTCAAAGGGAAAGTTGAACATTTGAATACAGTGTTGTTTATGATCAGCCTGCGCAGTCCGTGAAGGCTAATCCGAAATAACACTTTTGTTTTTATGGAATTTTCTGTTTTGAGCAACTCTCCTGTAGAACAAAATCTAATGTAGTCATAAAATGCCATCTTGGATTAGCCTTTGCAGATTGGTGCAGGCTGAACTGACATGACACTTTATGAAAATGTCTGAATGCCCTTGTTTGCATGTTGCAAGCCGTATCGGGTCTGATTTGCTGTGAAATATTACAGCCAAAGTAACCTTGAAATTGTAATAGATGAGTCTTTTAAGCTCTTTTCCAAACAGTGCCATGCTTTAACAACCATGAAGACAAGAGCTTGTGCAAACATCAAGGAAAAATAGGTAGATGCTGATGAGCAGTCTTTTCTTTTCGTACAGTATTTTCTACTCCACAAATTGCATCATTGGGTGACTTTTCATTTGTTGTCTTTCATTTGATTACTAACATGCTGTTGTCTGGTATTGATAGAATTGATAGAATCTAAGCCATTTGTTTTACATTTCAAGAGATGAGAAAAAAACAGAATTGAAAAAAAAAATGACGAAATCCACCACACACTACCAGGAGAAATGAAACTCATATTTTCCCAACACACAAAAAATCCAAGGCTGATTATAATGGCTAATGCTGGGGTTCAATCCAGCTGGGCTGCATAAGAGGAAATGGTAGGGGTCCCACCCCTCATTTATATGTAATGGGGTCTGATAGACTGTTTTATTACAGCCTTTACAATTTACCATCATTCTTATACAATAAGCTAGACTGGGTTCAACATTTTTCTCTCTGTATCTTATTGAAATACTTTTAAATCCATTGCCAAACATATTGTTTTAATATGACACTGGGAAGCCTTTTAAAAACATAGTGAGAAAAGTGGAAAAAGCTGGTTATAAATGATTTCTCCTTTCACCCAATGTTTTCTCTTTCCACAACTGCTGAGCCACATGTAAGTTGTATTCTTCTGCAAATGCCTTAAATCTGGACAGGTTTACAATTTTGCAATGTCGTATTAAGAATTAATGGGTGGGTGGAGGAGGCTTTTGAAAACATTTTTTGGTCACAACAAATGGTATGAGGCACATCTAATTCTAATATTTTCAATACCCAAAGTTTGTTTTCTGGTAAAGAAGTAACTTAAAGGGTACCAACAAATTAACGTCTACCTACTGAAATTTCAAGGCTGTTTTTTACCAAAATGTATAAAAATAGCAGGCAGTTATCATGAAGATCTAACATCAGGCTTATCATTCATCTTATATATGATCTTTCACTTACCCCTAACCAAACAATCTTATGATATAAAGATTCTGGATGGAAATGCTCTTGAAAATATTGTGGGAACTGAGTAAAATACTTGAAACCAGCATTTTCCCCTTTTTCAACAAACTTTCTGTCCTTCCAATGATATATCCCATCATTTGAGCCTCATTTTTCCTGTGCACATTTTTTCAATTAGTGCAGGGCTAAAGTTTTGTCATCCAGCAAAGAGTCAGTTTTTTGTCATATGACAAAATTTTAGACTTGACCAACAAAAAAGCATTTCAAGACAACCTCTTGAAAGCTACTACAATGATTGACTTTGAAAGTGAAAATAGAAAAAAAGTTGGAAATGTTCGCCACACTGTTTTCAAAAAGCCTCTCTCAGGGTTGTTACCGTGTTTTGGTGTGTATAATCCGCACATTCTTTCAGCTCTGAATAATTTCAAACTGGGGACTGCATGTTATACACTACAATAGGCAAAACCATGTTTTTCTCCTCCTTGAAAGTTGGTCGAATACCTGTTCAAAGTGGGTGGGAGGCATAGGTACAAAACGGCCAAAGTTCTCTTGCCACAGCCTTAACTTTCGTCATCATCCCATTTCAACTTTTACCGATTTAAAAAAAAATATATGTTTTAATTTTGTTAAAATGTACTTGCACAATCTTAATTTGTGGATTAGGATTTGTAATTTCAGGATTCCGAACGTACTCTGGAATGATAAATATTGATTTACTGTTATCGTCTGATTCTGATTCGTCTCATATTTTTTTTTATTCTTTGTTGATAGCTAAAATTGAACAATTATAAAAGATTAAATAATGATTCAGAAAGAAATGAATGATTTAAAAATATATATATTTATTGCTACTTTTTACAGAAACGGTGATTTACATCATACAGATCTCTGTTTATTTCACACCTGTCATATTGGTCGATCAAGTTGAGAAAATAGGAGATTAAATACGATATGGTCATCAGTTCAATGTGTGAATTTGCAACATGTCATAAGCTGGCATGTTTTTATAATCCCCCGAGTACACATCAAATCATTACCATTTCCACTTTGATTAAAAATGTTTATTTCCCTTTGATAAAGTATCGCCATTTACAATTATTCAAGACGGCGACCTAAGCTTCACATGTTACGATATTTTGGTCAATTTTTGACGCGTGTTGTACATCCGAACAACCTTTTTTCCTCGGATCTGATGCTGAAAAAGGCCTGCGTGTTATACACAGCGTTTTACGGTAATCCATGGAATTGTGTGGTAGAGGGTTAAATCGAGCCTGCACTGTGAGTAATGTACGAATCATCCTGGTTAAGTTTTCATAATTAAAGGTGGCCCTTGAGATTTTGGGATGAAGTTTTACAAAAATACAAAAAGAAATCCTCCTTCTACTCACATAGCCTTTTAGCTTTCATTATAAAACCAGAAGTCGAAAACCATCTGACAACAAGAGAAATTAGAGATTTACTCCAACCCAGGTTGACGCCAACGATGTTTTCAAACTCTTTGTCATCAGAGTCATTTGATAAAGAAAAAAACTATTGAAGTTAAGAATACAAAACATTTTTAAAAATCAAATTTGGTCTTGCACTGATTCAATCTATGTTTCAGCCAAATTCTTCTCTTCCAGACCTGTTGACTCTATTTGCATAACCTCTCAAGACTTTTGAAACAAAAAAAATAAGAAAATTGAAAATGGCAAAAAAATCATCAGGGAAAAGAATTGAATTGGCTTCCAAAACGCCCATGCTTCACCTTTTCTTTTTTTCAAAAATCTTGAACGATAACTCCTGTGAAACAATTTCACTTTTGCCTCATAATAGATTACTTTTAAAAACATTGCTACAACAGGGCAACTGTTGCTAACTTTTTATCAAACAATACCAAGTTTTAACAACCCTTACAACAAAACATGATATCCTCTTCTTCAGAAATCAAATGTAACTTTTAATTATAATAATGTACACAAGCTTTCAGGGGTACGTACAACTGCCTTCTTCTAGTGTGATCCTGTGATACAATGCCTGCAGTAATGTTCCGATGAAAAAAAAACTAAGAACAAAGGTATTAAAAACAAAACAGGGTGAAAAGAAGAAAATGCTGGAAATCATTTTTCAAGTTTGTCTTGACTTTGTTATCTGAGCTTTAACTCTTTACCAAACGACAAATTTATAGACTGGTCCAAATTGAAAGTATTTGCAGATAACAAAATAAAATTAATGTCACTGAAAAATTGGAATTTGATTTAGGAAGGACAGAAAACATTGTCGGACAAGAAGAAATGCTGGTTATCAGCTTTTCCTACTTTTCCTACAATGTTTTCAAAAGACTTCTGGGTTGTCAGAAGTTGTCATTGTTTAGACATGCATGTCTAACTTCAAAGCATTTACTAGTAACAACAAAACTGTCTGGCCTGGTTATATCTCTCTAAATGTTGGACTGTACTTAGAATGCTGTTTGTTGTTTATCTACACCATCCACAAAAGCCGCATATTTTGCCTTTTGCATGTTTAGATTTGATTTTGCCTTTTGCATGTTTAGATTTGATAAAAAAAAAAAAGTCCTCGAGATCCGACAAACAAAGCAGGCAAGTGTCAAATATTATAGGCTTTGGGGCATTTCCTGACAGCAGATTCAATTTTCTTTACAAATTAAAGAGAAAATCGTTGAGGTCATACCAATAATTGGCTGATGCAGTCTAAAATAGCTAGAAAATTATTAGCTCACTGCAATATTGGCTCTAGAAATTTTCTTCAACAGCGCTCTATGAGACTGCTATGTCAACAGCTCCAAGAGAAGGTCCTCTAACTCACATACATCCGAAATATCTCAAATATGAGGCTATAATTCATTTCTACTTTTCCATATCCAGAAGTTTTCCAGACCAAATATAATGTGTGGCTCTAATGGAGGATACTGTCTTCAACCCTTTAAGGCATTTCTAAGGTACCTCAAATTGACCCTAAATAACAGCAAGGATGAAGCCGTTTCTTATGTGTATATGACACCTTTTGATAGCATAGAAAACATTGTGACAAAATGTGAAATTGCTCGTCACGAGCAATTTCAACTTTTGCCACAGTGTTTTCAAAAGGTTCTTACAAGCAATGCATAGAAATGAGTATCTATTGAGTAAAGGGTTAAAACGATTGAGCACAAGTTCTCAACCCATCCCCCCAAAAAATCACTTTCTGAGTAAGATTTCTTTTCTTGTCTGCATAATTATGCTGTGAATTTTGAAGTCTAAAATTTTATTGTTTGGAAAGAGAGTTATCCTATGACTAAATAACATCAATCAAGCTATCATCAAGAGAACTACACCAAGATCATGATATCACTAGGAACCGTTTCTTAACTTGACAGCAAACAAGAACATTAAATTGTAAGGATCTGGAATCCATGAGTCAAAAGTAATATCTTACCATTTCTAAATTTACAGCAGCTTAATACAAAAGAAGTAGGGGCATACAAGTCTTATTTTATTGCCAAAGGTTACCTGTCCCAGTTCCAACAACTTAACAATCTCAGATTTGTTCTTTGGCATTGTTAATAGTCTGGTTAACCCATTACCACACAATCCCGACTTTTAACGACCCTAAGGAAGAAGCCTTCTGAAAACATTGTCGGAAAAGGAGAAAATGCTGGTAACCAGCATTTTCTCCTTTTCCCACAATGTTTTCTACACTTCCTAAACCAAACTTCATATTTTCAGTCACATTTTCTTTGAAGTCTGCAAATGCTTTCAAATTGGATTAGCCTACAAATTTGTCGTATGGTAAAGACTTAACCAAGTTTCTGATATTGCAAAGTGTATCATTTATTTGTTGTACCACTATAATGTCTGACACTAAATGATACTGAAATGGGTTAACATGGGCATCAAGTAAGATGATTCAGAAAATGAGGGGAAAAGATTGCACACAGGGCTTTTATTTCAAGCCTTTGGAGTTGTATTTCTAGTGATTAATGAGTGAATCATTGAAATCAACAGTTCTTCCTTTCTCAATAAGGTTTCTTTCCTTTTACTGTATTACTCATTCCAGTTGAACCCTCTGTCTCTCCTCTCTCTCTCCTCTCGCTGTTTTGATGAAAAATCAATTGATTTCTGACTTGCTGAAATTCCTATTATCTGTATGTTGAAATGGTTTCATATACCAGTGCCAAAAAGAGATAAAGAAAAAAATACAATCAAAGACTTTCACAGGAACTGTTTCATTACATTAAAAAAAATAAGTGAGGCAATTCCTAAGTGGAGCAATATTATTGAGCAAAAGGACAATAAATTAAACACATTCTGTTAGAGGTAAGGATAATTGTTTCTGTAAAACAGTCAAAGACACCCAGAATGATGATTTTATGCAAAAACTATTAGTGAATAACTCATGCTACCTAATGCAAAGGCTCTTTTTGGTTAAAATGTTACTTTATAGCATTCAAAGCCTAAGATGACAGTAACTATTTTATAAAGCTAAAAGAGAATTTAGAGACATAAACTTCATGAAGAAAATCTAAATTAGAGTTTATGTGTTTCCTGCATGCAGTAAAACTCCAGGAATAATTGACAAACATGCCATATTTCACAATTCAGTCGTCTTAAATATAGAACAATTCATTTTTTTTCCCCCATTAATTCTTTAACCCGAGCTTCATTAGATTAACCCTTTACCAAACAATCCCTCGTTTTAATGACCCTGGGAAAGAAGATTTTCTAAAAAGTTTATGGGAAAAGGAGAAAATGCTGGTAACCAGCATTTTATCCTTTTCCCCACAATGTTTTCTACCCTATCTCAGAGACCTAAAGCTAATTTGTATCAATTCTGAAATTGTCTTTGGCAGATGCTCTTAGTTTGGAAGAGTCTACAATTTGTCATTTCGGAAAGTGTTAAAACATTTTCAAATGGGGGTGGGGTTGCATACTATGCCTGTCCATTTTGTTTATTTTGCCCTGTGAGGGTTAAATCTTTACAAAATGATAGATCTTAGCATCAACAGGCATTTGAAGACAACAAATCCAATGTAACTAAACATTTGAAAGTAGATCTAATTGTCTTTCAAAAAGTAGAAAACATTGTCAGAAAGAAAGAAAATGCTGTTTACCATCATATTCTCCTTTTCCCAAATGTTTTCTAAAGTCTTCTTCCTCATCAAAACTTGGGCTTGTGTGGTAAAGACTGTTCAGAACCTAGATAGCAATCAAAAAAGTCCAGTCAAGATTATTGAAAAATCTTTCCCAAGGCATACAGGATCTACCAGTATTGTTCTTATTCATTGTATTTTATAATAACCTATTATTATCGTATTATTGATTGTCTGAAATTGGTATTTTCAGGCAATCTAAGCTGTCAGCTGCAGAAAGACATACAAAGAATAAAGGAAAATCTTAGGTGCTGAGTCAGTTTATACATCCATGGCTAAGTCTAACAGTTGTGTTGAAGGGTTGGTAGAGGTTAAAGGTGGCCCTTCAGATTTTGGGACAAAAATTTTTCAAAAATACAAAACAATCATCCTTATACCCCGCTTTTAATTTGCATCCATAAAACCCCAGTAGTCGAAAACCATCCGATAACACGAGAACTTAGAGATTTATTACGGACCAGGTTGACACAAACGGGAGACACGTTCTATTTTTAGATTATCAATTCTCTCATTTAACTATAGGAAAACACAGACGAAGTTTCGAACATCCGTCCAAAGAAGACGTTATGGAAAATAATCATTACATGTTTGTTATGTAAATGAATTTAAGCGTTATTAGTCACGTGCCAGTCACTTGACATTCCCACAATGCTTTGTTGATTTTGGCGTGAAATCTAAAAATGGCTTAAGAGGCTACGTAGCCTTTTAAGGGAATACCATCAAAAAAAATTTTTTTGTAATGTTATGATTCTTAGTTATTGATGATTTGTATGCTTTTTCGTATAAATTTCAATGATATATATATTTTTTAATTTGGTGTGATGTGAAAATTCTAAATACCCACCTTTAAGTCTTACCAAATGACATTAATTTAGACTAGTCCAAATTGAAAGCATTTGCAGGCGACATATCAAATGTAACTGGATTGATGATTTTTGTTTTGGATTGGGTAGAAAACATTGTGGGAAAAGGAGAAAATGCTGGTTACCAGCATTTTCTCCTCTTCCCACAGTGTTTTCAAAAGCCTGCCTTTACAGGGTCGTTAAAACTCTGGATTGTGTGGTAATGGGTTAACTCTTACCAAATGACATTATGGTAATTTAGACTGGAACAATTTGAAAGCCTTTGCAGACGACAAAGTATATGTAGGATAAATGACAAAATTTGTATATGATAGGACAGAAAACGTGGGAAAAGATGCTTGTCACAAGTATTTTCTCCTTTTCCAACAAGGTTTACAAAGCCATCTTCTTCAGGGTTGTTGAAAGCTGGGATTGTGAGGTATAGAGTTAATTAAATAAAAAATTATGCTTTTACAAAACTGAAAAAGAATGGCTATAATTCTAGAAATGCCAAGTGATCCTAAGGTAAAGCATAACTAGTGTATAAGTGGAAATTTTTGCGACATGGAAATGTTTTCGATTTCACAAATTTGAAAAATAATGCAGACTTTTGTGTTTGCAGTTTTACCACAATTATACCAACAAAATAATGAATGTCTTGAATTTCCGAACATTTCCCATGCATAAATGTCAGAAATTGGTGATTCCCAAATTTTTTGATACATATATATATCCACATGTGCAGTACCAGTCGTATTACATATAATTAATACATTTTTGGAGGAAGGATGTTATAGGACATATTAAGCTCTGACTGCCAGATCAATGTAGCAATATCTTTGGTTCATATATAGAGTATAAATTGCATTATTTTTTCAAGGTAACTAAAATACACTTTTCATCCAGTACTTCAAAACTAATCAATGATGCATGAAAAGAATTTCTGTCGAGTAATTCAATATCCTTTTAATGAAATATCCCCCTGGAATTCTCCTTTTTGTTATTGGGCATATGGAACATTGAGATAAGTGTGACTTTACTTCCATTACAGGCCATTTAACTCCTTACCAATAAATTTTAGGTTTGTCCAAATCGAAAGCTTTTGTAGATGACAAAATAAAAGTGACTGAAAATTTGAAATTTGTTTTGTGAAGGGTAGAAAACATTGTGGTAAAAGGAGAAAATGCTGGTTACCAGCATTTTCTCCTTTTCCCACAATGTTTTGTAAAGGTTTCTCTCTCAGTTGTAAAAAGTAGGGATTGCGTGTTAATGGGTTAATCCATATTAGGATTATCAAGATAATTTAAGTGCATTAGTGGATAGAATTGAGTAAAGACAATACAGCATTAAATGTGAAGTCTTATCCAAATCTATTATACTTGACTGAGATGCATCAGTCAATCTCATTTAACAGAACAAAATGCTAGAGTGGTCCAAATAAGTAGCACTTGTTACAGACAACATATCAATGTCCATCTAATAATGTATCTTTTCTACAGAGGGTAGAATTGTAGCAGACAAAGAAGAAAATCATCTTTTGCTCTTCACTTTAAATATATAGAACTGAATGTCGCCGTGGAATAAGCATAAGTCTCTACCATAATTATGACGGCAAACCAGAATTTTTGCAAAGTGAAAGCATTGACTTTGTTGACACCATCTGTGTCTAAAACGTAGGCATTCATCATGTTAACCCTTTACTCCATAGATATTCCTTTCAACAAATTGCTTGTAGGAGCCTTTGGAAAACATTGTGGCAAAAGGTGAAATTGCTTGTGAAGAGCAATTTCACCTTTTAACACAATGTTTTCTACACTATCAAAAGGTGTCATATACATGTAAGGAATGGCTTCATCCTTGCTGTTATAAAGGGTCAGTTAGAGATACCATAGAAATGCCTTATGGGGTAAAGGGTTAAAATAAACTTCAGGAAAATTAGTGAATTTGCATTTTCTTCTTTTCCGACTATGTTTGAAAAAGCCTCTCTTCTTTGGTGTTTTTAAAACATGGAATAGAATGACATAAAATGACTTAACACTTTACCACACATTCCCATTTTTTAGCAGCCCTGAACAAGTAGACAATGGAAAAGCTAGTAGGGCCAGGAGAAAAGGCTGGTAACCAAGATTTTCTCCTTTGCTAACAATATTTTCCTACCTATCAAAGACAGCTACATCCTTTTAAGCCACACTTAATTTGGCATGTGCAGATGCTTTCAATTTGGTCAAGTCAAAAATTTCATTGATTGGAAAAGAGTTACAGATAGAATTCCATTTTCCTTTAGTTAATGCGGACTCATTCAAGATAAAAGCCTCTACCACTGCTGACAGGGCTTTCTGTCCCATAATTCCAACCAATTTATTACAGAATATATAACACTAATGAATAAGTCAGCATTCCAGAAAAATGGTGGCAGCTTTTCAATTCATTCTATTGATGTTTTTCTCATTTCCTTTTCCTGAAACTCTGACATTACATAACTCTAGTCTGTCAATAAATGCAACAAGATTCTCTCAGAAATCTATTCTGTGTCAACAAAATACATATTGCTGCCATGTCTGGAGTGATCTATCTAATTTCTATGAGGCGTCCTTCGTGGCTCTGTGATTGGCATTGGATTTGTTATCAGGACGCTCCTGTTCAATATGTCTAAGACCAACTGCTCATCAGTTTATGTAAGATCCAAAATGTTTTCAGTGCAGAGATATGACCATAGTTGTTGCAGTGGCATTAAATTTCAACACAAAAACTCAAAAAGCTTTGATGCCAAAGTAAAAAGCATTTGCAGAAAACAAATTTAACCCATTGCCAAACAATCCCTGGCTAAAAATGACAGTTACCCTGAGAGAGAGAAGCCTTTTGATCACATTGATGGAAGAGGAGAAATGCTGGTAGCATTTCCTCCTTTTTCCACAATGTTTTCTATCCTGTAGGAAAAAATGAGTAACATGTATTTTGTTGTCTGCAAGTGCTTTCAATTTGGACCAGTCAAAAGTTTTGTTGTTTAGTAAAGAGTTACGGTAAGTGCACTAGAGGTAAAAGATCATATAAGCCTGCCCAAAAATTCAGCAATCAAGTAACTTTACTGTAAAGTGAGATCTAACAATTCCTTGAACAGAGAAAAAAGCAATTTCAATTTCAGGGAAATTTGTCATATAGAATGGATAATTCAATGAGGCTTTGTCACGCTATGATCTGGTTTTTTCTATGCATATTACCTCTTGCAGATAAATTTGTGTATTTTTCTACAAGATCACATTGAAAAGCAATGTACCAAAAGCAGAAATTGCTGATTTTGCTTTCAATCTTTTAATCTTTCTGCATCACTCTAAACTAAGAAATCTATCTGCCACTCTCTCACAGGATTAAACAGATATTTATAAAATAGTCCATGTACTTAAAAAGATTAGCCAGAGATTGTTTGGTATTTTGTTGTTTCCTATTGGTTGACAGTCACCATTAAAGCTTAATTATTAAGTCAAAGCATTGTCTTTTTTTGTTAGCTTTGAAAGAAGTATGTGCCTGATAGGAATAATTGTTTCAAATAGGAATAGTTCCTATAAAACTGCATTTTATGCTAGCGAAAATGGTGCCTAAACTTTAATTGACATGGACTCAGTTAAGAACCTAGATTTATAACCAGACAACAAAATTTTAGACTGGTCCATATTGAAATATTTGCAGATAACAAACCTAATGTAGTTTCCATAATGGAATTTGATGACTACCCGAGTCATATTGGAAAAACAGAGAAAATGCTTATTGTACCTCTGTTTATCACTTTTCAATTACAAGTTCTAACATTTGAGCAACATTTAATTTGCCCTCTGCCAATACATTGAATTTCTTTGTGTTGTAAAGAGTTACAGGAACTATAATGTTACTTTATAATAAGCAATAAACTGATTTTTTTTAACATAACATATTGGATGGCTCTCTAGCTCAGTTGATAAAGCTAAATGGGGTTACAGTTTTGAAGGTCATGGGTTCGTGCCTGAGGCAAAATTCTTAGGTGCAGTTTCTTTTTGTTTTTCTGCAACTAAGGGTAAATTAAATGGTCACATTACCAGTGTTTTCTCCAACATACACAGTTTTTAAAAGCATTCTTCTTCATGGTTCAAACTCAGGATAAAGTAGTAAAATGTTTAGAAAATTACGATGTTAAAGGTTGGCAGGAGCAAAATTTGATACATTGCCTAATATCCAATACATTTATTACCATATTTCTTTTCCATTTTTTAGCGATTTACAAAGTGATAACATATTCTTTCATAATATTTAGGTAGTAAATAACATGCATGCCAAATAAATATAAATAATTTTGTCATTTCTCCTAAACACAGGGCAATCTTTTGATTTTATCTAAAACTGACGAAAGATTCCTGGAACATTTAGACCTTTCAAAATGATCCATATTTTCTTTATAAATTGTTTGGCAATTCACCATAACCTCTTTGCTCCATACCAGATGGTGAGATTTGTGACATACTCAAGAGAAAACATTGATATACGACAAATAGAATGTCATTCAATGATGGGATTATCGTATGCAAGGCTAAAAACATCATGGAAAAAGGAGAAAATGCCTATAAACCCTTTAAAATTATCCATACTTTCTCTATAAATTGTTCAGCAACTCACCATAACCTCTTTGCTCCTTACAAGATGGTAAGAACTGAAAGCATTGGCAGACAACAAATACTATCTCATTCAATGATGGAATTCTGTGCAATAGTAGAAAACATTGTGGGAAAAGGAGAAAATGCTGGTAATCAGCATTTTCTCCTTTTCCCACAATGATTTCAAAAGCATTCTTTCTCTTGGTTGTCTAAATATGGGATTATGTAGAAAAGGGTTAAAACACCATTCAGATAACCTACATTTCATTGAGATATTGTCAAAGATGGTTGCTACAACTTTGTTTCAAGAGGTTACGGGATAACCAGCAAATTGCTTAAAGAATTACTTCTCAAGGCTGTCTTTCTGAGCCTTGAATCTAATACCTGCTTCCATGGACAGTGTAGATTAAGATCTGAAGAGGATATAGATCCCCTTATCTGCATTTGTGCGTGAATACTTTGTGCACAAAAAATATTCTTAGGCAAAAACATTTTTGAAATTGCAATATCCCACTAAATCCACAAGATTTTGACTTGATTTGTAAAAGAGTTAAACTCCATTTTAAACAGCTTAGGTCATATCATGGCGGTCAGTGACACACCAATGTGGTTCAGGCTTTCTCACACCAGTGAGGACACAACTTTCTTTCCAAAGAATACTTTTCTCACATGGATCAGGGAATGCTGGTTACCAGCATTTTCTCTTTTTCCCAGAACGTTTTTTCAAAGGCTTCAATCTCAGGAGCATTATAAGACGTCACTGTGTGGCAAAGGGTTATATAAAATTGCAGGAAAGGGAGAAAATAGTGATAACCAGCATACTTTCTTTTCCTAGCGTTTTTTACCCTTTTAAAAAAAAACTCACCTAGTTTTAACCATATTCATCTGCAGAAAACAAAATAAATATTGTTAATATGATGATTTTCAACTTTGATAGGGTATAAAATTTTTTGGGAAAAAGAGAAAATGTTGGTTACCAGTATTTCCTCGTTTTCCCACAATATTTTCCACAGACCTCTTTCTCAGGGTCATTAAAAGTCAGGATTGTGTAGTAAAGAGTTAACCCATTACCACACAATCCCTACTTTTGACGCCCCTGAGAAAGAAGCCTTTAGAAAACATTGTGGGAAAAGGAGAAAATGCTGGTAACCAGCATTTTCTCCTTTTTCCACAATGTTTTCTACCCTTCACAAAACAAATTTGAAATTTTCAGTCACTTTTATTTTGTCGTCTGCAAATGCTTTCAATTTAGACCAGTCTAAAATATTGTCGTTTGGTAATGGGTTAACCCTTGTCTTGTTACATACATTCAAATGAACCTTTCAAGTCAACAGTAAAGACCTAAGTTTTTCCATTTCAAAGGTATTTTGGGGGGGAGACAATTATCTCCGTACTGGATATTGTGCACATTCTGTGCAGTCTGATCTTGATCGAAACTGTCCGAAAAACAGGTCAATGAGTTGCATATAGCAGCTTAACCCATTACCACATAGCAAAATTTTAGACCTATCCAGATTGGAAGCATTTGCAGACGACAATCTCAAAGTGGCTCAAATGGTGCTACTTTGCTTTGATAGATTGAAAAAAATTGCGGGAAAAGGAGAAAATGCTGGTTACCAGCATTATCTCCTTTTCCCACAATATTTTCCAAAGGCTTCTTCCGTAGGGGTGTCAAAAGTAGGGATTGTGTGGTAAAGAGTAAAGGGTTAAAAATCTTTGATTGCCTTTCATACAGTGCATGCAAATAAAATACATGAAGTAATTTCCTCATGTATTTTGATGATTACATCAAAGATGATATTGACTCTACAGTTTATTTATGATTTATTGCAGACAAGGTCAAGTTTGGTCAAACCCACCTCATAAATATTTCAAGAGTAAAGAGTTAACAATTTCAAGTCTCCATTCAGTCTGCCTAAAACCTATTGATCAACCTTATTAGAGACGCTAATCTTCAGTCAAAATAAAAAACACAATTTTAAAACAAACTTCACATTTTTTTTAAATTCTATTTTCAGCCACCGACACATGATGTTATGTGCACAGACAATTTTCTTTTACATTTGAACCATGCTCTGGTAAAAGGGAGCTTGGTGCATCTACTTGATGCATTATACTGAGCAAGACATCGTCTAATTATGGATCCATATAATCAATTTTGTTACCTCTTTATGAAACGACAAAATGTTTAGACTGGTCCAAATTGAAAGCATTTGAAGACGACAAAATAAAAGTGACTAAAAATTTGAAATTGGATTTGGAAAGGGAAGAAAACATTGTGGGAAAAGGAGAAAATGCTGGCTACAAGCAATTTCTCCTTTTCCAACAATGTTTTTAAAAGGCTTCTTTCACAGGGATGTTGTGGTAAAAGTCAGGATTATGTGGTAAAGAGTTGAACAACCTACAGTAATTGAAGTATGACAAAATTACGCTTTAGCGATAAGTTTTGGCTCTTGTCGGCCTAATATACGGATTGCGCAGGCCGGTAAGGCTTCATACTTTTCGCAAATGCATTAAGCCCCCTTTTCACAGAGTGTAACAAATTTATATTTAAAACTCCTCTGCATACTGATTTGTTTTTAACCTACCACAAACTCTTATACATTACATAAATAGGAATATTTAAGGAAATGGAGATCAATTAGCATGAAAGCATTGCTAGAAAAGTATTATTTGTGTGTGACAAGCAAATTACAGTAATAAATGATAATTGCTCCTTTCCTCCTTTTCAAACAATACTTTTCAAAGCTGTCATGTCAGTTGCTGGAATGTAATAATTCATATTTATACAGTAATTCATTAATTGCTCTTAAAATGTCAAGTCTCCAGTCTACTTTGATAGTGAAGATAAAAAAGCTATTTGTGTTCTCTTTTTTTCCCCCGTTTTAAACATTACCTCAAACATTACCTCATTTGTGACTGATGAAGCTCTTTACCAGGTAACAAAACTTCTTCAAAGACTTGAGAAAAAAGCCTTGCACACAAAATGTGGCTTAAGAAAGGACATTTGCCTCTGAAAGTGTGGCAAAGCATTGTGAGAAAATGAGAAAATTCTGATTCATCATTTCTTTTTTCTCACAATGTTTTCAAAAGCCTATTCTTTATCCCTTTAACACACAATGATGACTTTTGATGACCCTGAGGTAGAAGCCTTTTGAAATATTGTGGAAAAAGGAGAAAATGCTGGTAACCAGCATTTTCTCCTTTTCCCACAATGTTTTCTACCCTTCCAAAATCAAATTTCGATTTTTCAGTCATACATGTATTTATTTTGTTGTCTGCAAATGCTTTCAATTTGGATCAATCTATAGATTTGTCATTTGGTAAAGAATTAAGTTGTTGAAACTGCAGACAGTGTGGGAAAAGATATCCTTGAAGACTTTGTGGCGGAGGAGGAAAATGACCTACAATATAATGAATGGGAAAGGGAAATCTGCATTAAAAGTACATCTTCACTAAATCATTTAGTACATCAAGTTTCCTATCCAGGAACTGTAACAAAGCAAAATAGCATGTAGCAGTAGTATAGTATTATGCTCTGGCATGAGGGGACTTAATGCATTTCTGTGATGTTATTGCATGATTGCATGGTGTTTAACATCATTTTCAACATTACATCATGGTGTCAAGTGCACCTATCCATGCTTACCTGGAGTTTCTGTTCCCAGTACTCCACATAATGTTCTTTCCAAGCCACTGGCTACTTTCCCACATAATCATCATCGAAACAATGATCATGGGTGGAAGAGGAATGAATCCTGTGGCAATGACTATCTTCAATCGTGGGAAAGAAATTGGCTGAGCCACGGATCAAACTCACTACCCCTTGTTCTCAAGTCCTTGACGCTACTGACTGAGCTTACAGTGCTCAGCTCGCTGTGATGCACTACACTAACTAACTAAGCAAGTAATCGCATAATCATGGATCAATAAAATCCATGAAATCTAATAACCAGCTGAACCCTGGGTACAATGGTCCTTGGACACACATGAGAATTAATCGAAAGATATCGGCTGACCTGTGTCAATACATTTTGCAGAAGAGTTAACTCTTTACCACACAACAAAATTTTGGACTTGTTCAAATTGAAAGCATTTGCAGATGACAAAATAAAGGTGACTGAAAAATTGAAATTGTTCTGGGAAGGGTAGAAAACACTGTGGAAAAAGGAGAAAATGCTGGTTACCAGCATTTTCTCCTTTTCCCACAGTGTTTTCAAAAGGATTCTTTCTCAGAGGCATCAATAGTAGGGATTGTGTGGTAATGGGTTAAGTAAAGGATCATACATGAGTGTATTTTCTCCTTTTCCCACCATAATATTATTTTCTACTTTTTCACAAATAAATCTCATCACGTGAGTCATGTTTAATTTTGTCTTGGCAAATGTTTTGAATATGGATGAGTCTAAAATTTAATTATGTGGTAAACGTTTACAAAAAGATAATCAGAACCTCTGATCTAGAATCAGAACATCCTATCTAGAATCAGAACCTCCTATCTAGAAGAAAAATAGATAGCATCTTATCTTTTCTATTTATGACTTTATGTCCTGTGGATCATTAGCGATCTTAGGGTAATTATGTAAAATAAATCAACAAATATAGATAAAAAATAACATAATTATCTAAGTTTCACCAAACAAGGCAATGCCAAGCAGAATAAGATCTACCAAGTAAGTAAATTAACTCTAAATTACCAAACAAGAAAATTTTAGACTGGTCCAAATTCAAAGCACTTGCAGACACCAAAATAAACTAGAACTGTCAATGAATGTGACTTAACTCTTTACCAAACAACAAAATGTTCAACTGGTCCAAATTGAAAGCATTTGCAGACGACAAAGTAAATTAAATCAAAAATTGAATTTTGATTTTGAAAGGGTAGAAAACATTGTGGGAAAAGGAGAAAATGCTGGTTACCAGCATTTTCTCCTTTTCCAAAAAAGTTTTCTAAAGGCTTCTTTCACAGGGTCACCATTAGTAGGGATTGTGTGGTAATGGGTTATTACCCCCACCAGCGCTTTGATAGAAAAAAGTGTCAAGTTCAATCGGAGATAATTCCTGAACCAAGAAGGTTTGACAAGCATTCTCTCTTTATCCCACAATGTTTTCTATCCTGCTGGAAACAAATTTCAATTTTTGACTCATGCTTATTTTGTCCTCTGTAAGTGTTTTCAATATGGACCAGTCTAAAATTTTGCTGCGTGGTAAAGGGTTAAAATGGTAAATGTCATATCTGAATAACATTCAAATTTTTTCCAGCAAATGCTTTCAATTTGGACAAGCGGAAAATTTTGACATTTTTCAAAGGGCTAAGCTATCTATGTCCTGCTGATCAATAGGAAATCTTTGGATAACTATGCATGCTAATTAAGTGCTGTCTGCAAGAGGTTTTCTTCAGTGAAACTGATTGATTGAATGGTGTCCTTAGTATTTCATATGGCATCTGCTGACAAGTTCACAGAACTCCAGGATTTCACCAATGCTAAGCTGGGGCTCTGAATTCTCTCCAATACATAACCTAGAACTTTCAGAAAGGATTGGACTATGGAGCTCCAGAAAAAGAAACACTAAGCCAAGCAGAACTCAGTGTTTCATGTTACCGTGTATACCAAATTAACCAATTTTGATTTGCAAAATTCCTTCCTACTGTTATCTGAAGTCAACAGAAGCCCTTGAAAGGAACAGAGGAAAGTAGAAATTTGACTATGGACCTCACACTTAAGAACCAGTAAGCTAGTCAAATAACAGCATATAACACCAGATTAATTCTTTACCAAACAACAAATTTACAGACCGATTGAAATTGAAAACATGTGCCAACAACAACAAAAAAGTGACTGAAAATTCTAAATTTTATTTGGAAAGGGTAGAAAACATTGTGGGAAAGGGAGAAAATGTTGGTTACCAGCATTTTCTCCTTTTCCCACAACATTTTCAACAGGCCTCTACCTCAGCGCTGTTAAAAGTCTGGATTGTGTGTTAAAGCATTAACCAAATTTTGTTAGAGGCATTCCTACCTATACTTATCAGAAGGTAATATAAGCCTTTGAAAGGATCAGTCAAAAGAACCAAATTGGGAATGTCAAGGTTAAAAGCCACAGACCCCAACAGGATCTAAGGTTTGATGTTATAGCAGGGTTTGTACTCACCAACGATTCATCTTATACTCCAAAATTCCCTAAATTTGAAAGTAACACAAAATTCTGACTGACTAAAACATTTTGTTTAGCCAATCAGAAGTTGTGTTACATTCATATTTTGAAGAATAAGACAACAAATAATTGTGGTATTTTAAGAATGGTTGGTAAATACTGGTACTTCTGGCAGAGGAATTACTTCCTACAGTTATCTGACAATATCAGGAGCCCTGGAAAAGAACAGAGAAAAGTAGCTCTGACCAGAGACCTCCAGGTTAAGAACTACTAATCCAAGCCCTAGTTTCATTTAATACCAGATTAACCAACTTCTGTGAGAGGAATTCCTTCCTGCAGTTATCAGAAGCTAACAGAAACCCTTGAAAGGATCAGAGAAAAGTAGTTCTGACAAGATAATCTCCATATGGCCACAACCTCAGAAACTAGACTATATCTGATCATAATATATTTCACTTCATTCCATTACCATCCAGTCCCTGTTTTAATATAAGCATTAGGACGGTACAATGAAAATATTATGGAAAAAGGATAAAATGTTGTTTTCCAGCATTTTCTCTTTTTCCAGCAATGTTTCCTTTCCTTTTTATACAAATTCCACAATTTTGGCAGAATGTGTCATCTACAAATGCTTAAAATTTGGACCTCTCTAAAACTGTTGTATGGTAAAGCTCACCCGTTCTTTAAACCTTTACCACACAATCCCGACTTTTAACAACCCTGAGAAAGACTGCTTTTGAAAACATTGTAAAAAAAGGAGAAAATGCTGGTAACCAGCATTTTCTCCTTTTTCCACAATGTTTTCTACCCTTCCAAAGTCAAGTTTCAGTTTTTAAGTCACAGTTTTTGATGTCTGCAAATGCTTTTAATTTGGGCTAGTCCAAAATTTTGTCATTTGGTAAAGAGTTAACTATCTCTAAAATAATGATCATTATGATCCTGTCGCTAGCACAATTGTCGATCCTCGGAAAGAAATTAGCCATGCTCGGGATTCAAATCAGAGACCCCAAGCCTCAAATTCTGTATGCTACTGACTGTGCTACCATGCTCAGCTCAGTGATATAGAAAACCTATACTCGAAAAAGAGGACACTGTCTGTGACAAGTATTTCTTCCTTTCCCACAATGTTTTCAACTGTTTTCTATTTCAGAAGCCTAAATGGGTCAAAGTACTGCACATCTCATTTAAGTAAAATATTAATGCAAGATCCCAGGGAAAAAAGGTACATGTAATAGGATTGCGATCACTGCTTGTGGTTGCAAACAATTATTTGCTTCTTTTCCAACAATATTTTGAACAGTTTTCAACATCTTTGTCTAAAACATTCAATAAAATACTAAAAAAAAAAAATGTAGCACATACAGAGAAAGTAAAATATTACAGGAATTCTACAGCAATACTGTCGACTTGTCCAAATTGAAAGCATTACAGAATGATGACAATATACCTAACTTTTTTACAAAATATTGTGGAAAAAGGGGAACATGCTGATACCAGCATTTTCCACTATGTTTTCAAAATGCTTATTTGTTCGCATCGGTCAGACACTGGGTTGTGTGGTAAAAAAAATACAAGAGGGCACAAAAAAAGAAGGACCACTATAATGATCAATGGTTCGTGTGATACAGAAGTACAACTTTCAATGCTCCAGGGCAAGTGTAAAGGTAATATAAAGGTGGCGCCAGGCAAACCTACGATAATATACTACTCTACATGCAGTGGTGATTGTCAAATCAGTTGAACGTTAACACTCTAACAAGTAGTTACAAACGATAATTGGAAAACACTCTGTAGCCTGGTGTTTACTATTTTGTGACTGCCTATGTGGATGTGCTTTATTAGGAATTTATTTCACAGGAGTTTGGTACATGTATTTTGATATTAAAAAAAATGCATGTACCTACTTTGACATAAATAAACACAGGAATTTTTAACAAAGGTAGCTACATTTCTCTCTTACGGTATGTCTGACCAAACTAATTGATCTTAAAAGGTATTCCACCTTAAATACCTCATATTTTCATGATTGTATGTAGATACTCAGTATTGTATGTATTATATACTCATGTTGCCATGACATGATATTTCTATTTTATGTGGTTTTTTTTTGGTGAAAATGCAAGTGTCTGATATAAAGTTTGAAGGAAAAAGGAGATTTAATACAATATTTGACTGTTTCGATTTATTTCAGATTTCAGGAGTAAAATTTTAGTAATATTTGACTTGGATAGATCATCATTATCTCTTTACCAATAGACAAATCTTTAAACTGGTTTAACTCTTTCCCAGATGACAAAATTTTAGCCTTGTCCAAATTGAAAGCATTTGCAGACAACAATTTCAATATGGCTCGAAAGGTACAACTGTTCATTGATAGGGTAGAAAAACATTGTGTGAAAAGGGTAAAATGCTGGTTGCCAGCATTTTCTCCTTTTCCCACAATGTTTTCAAACACCTTCTTGCAGGGGGTCATTAAAAGTCAGGATTGTGTGTAAAAGGGTTAAAAAGTTATTTTTATTATGAGGGGCTACAGATGAAGCAACTATTAACCCATTACCACACAATCCCTACTTTTGGCGCCCTTGAGAAAGAAGCCTTTAGAAAACATTGTGGGAAAAGGAGAAAATGCTGGTAACCAGCATTTTCTCCTTTTCCCACAATGTTTTCTACCCTTCATAAAACAAATTTCAAATTTTCAGTCACTTTTATTTTGTCGTCTGCAAATCCTTTCATTTTGGACCAGTCTAAAATATTGTCGTTTGGTAATGGGTTAAAGGAGTCAGGCCACTATTAACCCATTACCACACAATCCCTACTTTTGATGCCCCTGAGAAAGAAGCCTTTTGAAAACACTGTGGGAAAAGGAGAAAATGCTGGTAACCAGCATTTTCTCCTTTTCCCACAATATTTTCTACTCTTTCCAATACAAATTTCAATTTTTCAGTCACATGTATTTTGTAATCTGCAAATGCTTTCAATTTGGACCAGTCTAAAATTTTGTCATGTGGTAAAGCGTCAACTTGTTACCAAACAACAAAATTTTCCACTAGTCATAACAGCATTTGCAGATGACATTAAAATGTTGCAAGATTTATGAAAGCTGTCTTAGAATGAGTAGAATACTTTCTGGGAAAAGGAGGAAATGCTGGTTACCAGCATTTTCGCTCTTTCCAAAAACTTTTTCAAGTATCTTTAAGCTTCAGGGGTCCATAAAACTTGTGACAGTGTAGTAAAGGCCTAAGTTAAATAAGCTTTCAATCATTTAGATGTTCATATTCTTGTGTACATGAACAGCATATACATAAAGGTAGATGTACATTTTGATGATGGATAATTGGTCAGAGCAGCCTAAGGGCAGATTTCTGATGCACTAACTTCTGATCTTTATCTATTTTGTGTTTATTGAAACTATCTTTACTAAATCAAAGATTATCAGAGTGTGCCATCTCATCACCGATCTGCAGATAAGTTTTTGGAGGGGAGGGGGGGGGCGATTTTTTTTTTTTTCATCTTTATCACTCTGTAATGCAGACAACAATAACATGTGGCAAAACTAATTTACCTGTGCACAAGTGGAAAACATGGAAAAATGAGGACAGGCAGCTTACTAGCATTTCCTACAATATTTTCAAAATTTTCTTCTATTGAGGTGTCAAAATACAGGATTGTTTGGCAAAGGGTTCAGAGTATTTGACTTGAAAAATGGATCATTTACAAGAGCTAATGAAAGTTAATGAAAAGATTAAAAGCTTTGATAGGGGAGAACACAAGCCATGTCACTTTCGTCACCAATGTAACATACCCGCAGGTGAGGTAATTAACTCTTATAACAATAAATGCCCTTGAGGAAAAAGTTTTTGAAACTACCGGTATTGTGGGAAAAGGAGAAATGCTGGTGACCAACATTTTCTTCTTTTCCCACAATATCTTTTATTTCAAAGACTTATTCCATCATTGAAGTCACCCATCATTGTCTGAAAAATTGCTTTTATTTTGGACAAGGCAAACATTATGCCTTTTGGTGAAGAGTCATGCCTTTTTTCAGATTCATATATATGACCCTATATCCAAACAACAAAATGTTAAACTTCTCTGAATTGAAAGTTTTTACAGATGGGAAAAAAAAAAATAGTTCGCATGATGGCTTAAGACATAAAGTGCTAAAAAAAAGGGCAGAAAGGATGTGGTGAAAAAAAAAGGAAAATGTTGGTTTTCAAAAGCATTCAATGGTAGGATTCTTGTAACTCGGGATCAACTCTTTACCAAACAACAGAATTTTGTACTGGTCCAAATTGAAAGCAATTGCAGACGACAAAATGAATGTGACAAAAGTATTGAATTTTGTTTGAGGAAGGGAAGAAAACATCGTGGGAAAAGAAAAAAAATGCTGGTTTCCAGCATTTTCTCTTTCCATAATGTTTTCCAAAGGCTTCTCTCTCAGGGTCGTTAAAAGTCAGGATTGTGTGGTAAAGAGTTAAACGCAACAATGTTAACCCATTACCACTCAATCCCTACTTTTGACGCCCCTGAGAAAGAAGCCTTAAAAAAACATTGTGGGAAAAGGAGAAAATGCTGGTAACCAGCATTTTCTCCTTTTCCCACAATGTTTTCTACCCTTCCCAGAACAATTTTCTATTTTTCAGTCACCTTTTTTTGTCGTCTGCAGATGCTTTCAATTTGGACCATTTCAAAATTTTCTCATGTGGTAATGGGTTTATATGTCGTTTACAAATGCTTTCCGTTTGAGCAAGTCCACAAATTTTGTCATCATTCTAGTAAAGAGATCACTCTCATACATTATGTAAAGGGTAAAAAACTTGTATTTTCGACTGATTGTTTATCAGTCACAATGATCAGACAGACATTGTGGCTACAAAAGGTTTTCCTTGAGGGGTAATTTACAAAAGGTAAATCATAAGTCAGTCGCAAATAAGAAAGAGTTTTTCCCCCACTTAAAATTTCTCCCTTCAAATTCTTTTTTTTTTATAAATCCCTTTGTTTCAAGGTTTAATCAAGATAACCTGTGTTTTTAAACTTCAAATTGGAAGTTTTAACTGTTTTTGGAATGACGAGAAGGCTTTGGCAGATGAGAAAACAAGCTCAGATTATAAACATTTGCCTTTGAAAGACTCAAAACATTGTAGGAAATGGAGAAAACACTAGTCTCCACTAACAGAAGGTGTCTCTAAGGATTGAATTTCACTATGGAAGGGAAGAAAGCATAGTGGATAAAGGAGAAAAATGCTGGTTACCAGTCTCAGATTGTTTGGTAATAATATAAAACCAAGCACCTTCTTTCCAATTTTGCACTATTTGCCCTGATTTACAGTGAACTGGTGGCAGGATAATACCAGACTTCAATCCATTGTTTTCCATACTGCTCATAATTCAGTGACAACCAAATCTGAGGTTATTTCCTTTCCCGTCATTTTCTCCATCGGGTTCCTACAGACCACACAGTAGTGAATTTACAAATCTGAGGAATAACCTGGAAAATTCTACAGAGGAGATAAATCCCAATTTTTTCTCTTTCTCAGTTTTATTTTTTGGGATTTACAATACAATTTACTTTTTTTGTTTTACAAGTACTCAATCAATTCACCAGGCAACAAAATGTTTGACTTCTGTATTGAGAGCATCTGCAGACCACATATCAAATGTGATTAAAATGATTCAATTGTTTTTGTTCAAAAAGATAGAAAATGTTGTTGGTAGAGGAAAAAATACCAGAGATTGAAGATTACTGAGAAAAGTAACGGTGACAGAATAACTCAAAGAAAACATACCGTAAAACGTTGTGTATACCACGCAGGCATGTATAACACGCAGGCCTTTTTCAGCATCAGATCCGAGGAAAAAAGGTTGTTCGGAACTTCGGATGTACAACACGCATCAAAAATTGACCAAAACATCGTAACATCTGAAGCTTACGACGCTATCTTGAAAAATTGTAACACACAGTCCCCAGTTTGAAATTATTCAGAGCTGAAAAAATGTGCGTGTTATACGCACCAAAACACGGTAGATGATTCCACTGACTGCAACAATTCAACTAATAGCACTAAACAACAAACACTCACAGAATGTCTCTTGACTTACCCTGTTACCACCATACAGCAAAATTTTAGACCTATCCAAATTGAAAGTGTCAGCAGATGACAATTTCAAAGTGGCTCAAATGGTGCAATTTTGCCTTGATGAAGTAGAAAACTTTTTTGAAAAGGGAGAAAATGCTGGTTACCAGCATTTTCTCCTTTTCCCACAATGTTTTCAAAAGGCTTCTCCCTCAGGGAGGGTTAAAAGTTGTCATTGTGTGGTTAAGGGACAACAATTGTGGCTGAAATGAAACTCACTTGCAGCAATTTTGAAGTTAGTAAAAACTTAACCGTAAAATTTTTTAACATTAAAGGATAATGCTGATCAGTAATCCGATCTCAATCTGCACTATTGAAAATAACTACAAAATATTCCTTTTAGCATGTTGGGGGTAAAATTATGTTAGCTGTTAGAGTGCTGATTAAACCCAATAAGCCACTTTGAGTATAGGATCAAAACCCCAAAAAAATACAGTTTCTGTGGATTGCTCTATCCAGTATGTCTCAGAAGTGCGGTGTAAATCATAATTAGACTGAATATTTTGTGCAGTCTGATCATAGATCTACACTAGCTGCAAAGGGAAATTTACTTGTGAAAGGAGCTCTAAGGCTTAAAGCACTAACATTACAAGAAAATTAATAATCTTGAGAAGACTGGAGTCTGCACTGGACAAAGTGCCTCTCAAATACCTCTACAGTCAATATGTGGGTGAAAATGGTTGAGAGTTTTTTTTCTGACATTTACTTCTCACAGGAGAAAGGTTATTCGGTGAATGTTTTCCTGGAAAGTATTTCATTAACTTCTATGAAATTAATAGTACCTTATCTAATTTAGAATGAGAAACAAACAAAAAACTTCCCTGTTGAAGGAACAATATTAATTCTGAATGTTCCTTGCACAACTAAAATCGCTTTTGTGCCTTTAGTAGATTAAGATCAGACTGCACAAGGCCTGCAGTATGATCTGTGATCCACGTTATCAGTTTTGCTGATACTCAAAAGACAAGAGCAACCAGAAACTCCACTATTTTGGTCAATGAGAGAATATTTTATCCACTGTCTTTATTTGTTTTATCTTCACTTGCTGCAAGCAGCAAAGTTTGGAAATTAGGAAAGGGTTTTCATGAACTTGTTAATTCTGAAATCATTTCAAGGTACCTTCATAATTTGAATACTATAAAACATTGTGTAATAAATATGGCAAGTTGGTTATTATGATCAACTTCAGTCACTCTGATTTTTTGTTTTCCAAGCAAAGAATAGACCCAAACAGACATTTTCTGTCTAGACCTCAATAATAGCATTACAGTTTCAAGGTTGCTATTACCTTTTTACCAAACAACAAAGTCTGTGACTCAAGTCCAAATTGAAAGTATTTGCAAATGACAAAACAAATGTGACTGAATTAAAACTTGTTTTTGGAAGGTAGAAAACATTGTGTGAAAAGGAGAAAATGCTGGTTACCAGCATTTTCTACTTTTTCCACAATGTGTTCAACAGGCTTCTTTCTTACAGGCGATAAGAGTCTGGATTGTGTGTTAAAGAATTAACTAGAATTTATTGGCAAAACAATGTAGATCAAAGATCAGACTGATTGTTCTGGTGAGGAAATGTCTAAAGTTATGGACAGGGCACTATGGATAACTCGGATAAATTTCAAGGTGCTGGGAACCAGCCTCCTTTTCCGACAGTAATTTTCTACCCTTTCTGGGACAAATTTAATGGTTTGAACCAACTTTGATTTTTTGTTGTCAAACACTTTGTATTTGGTCGTATTTACTATTTTGTTGATAAAGTTCATAGGCTATGTAAAATGATGAAAATGCCCTTGACCTTTCTTAAGAAAGCCCAAGCTATCTGAAGTGTTAAGACCAGCTCTTGACTTGTAGCCCTGAAGGATTAGTGTAAAGTAGATATGGGCAACTGAGCCCTGATAAACATACTAATTACTCATTTTATCTATCTGCATAAAAAAAAAATTACCGTAGGCAGGGCTGGAATGTTCACTCTTTGGTATTCCTCAGACAAAAGACAGCAAAAAGAAAATGATCCTGTGGGTTTAGAAAATGAAGTTTAACTCTTTACCACACAAGAAAATTTTAGACTGGTCCAAAGTGAAAGTACTTGCAGACGACAAAATAAATGTGACTAAAAAAAAGAAATTTGTTCTGGGAAGGGTAGAAAACACTGTGGGAAAAGGAGAAAATGCTGGTTACCAGCATTTTCTCCTTTTCCCACAGTGTTTTCAAAAGGCTTCTTTCTCAGGGGCGTCAAAAGTAGGGATTGAGTGGTGATGGGTTAACTCATTTGCTCTTACCTAAAAAAGCTATTTTAATCCTTTCCCACACAATGAAGATTTTTGACGACCCTTGGAAAGAAGCCTTTTGAAAACATTATAGGAAAAGGAGAAAATCCTGGTAGCCAGCATTTTCTTCTTTTCCAACAATTTTTCCAAGAAGTGAAATTTTGAAATTGTATGGTAAAGGTTTAAAGATAAGTAGAAACCAGACGATTTTCTTATATGGGACATTTAGCTGTAGCCAGTATGTCGTTTATTACTATGTCTTTATTGAATCAAATGAGACAGGGATATGATGTAAATGTTTGTCCCCATGTTTCCGGCTGTAATTTCTCAATTAATATCTAAACCCTATAAAGCAATATATCATTCTGTCAGTATTTCAAGTTAGTAGAGTCTGCCCTTGTAAAATAGTTCACTGGAGTCAGTTCTAACCTGTTATGAAGTTAACAACATTGTTTTATATATTCCAATGAACACAATACCTTTAAGTCCTGAGTTTTAATGATGTCCAAGAAAGAAGGCTTTTGAAAACAGTGTGGGAAAAGGAGAAAATGTTGGTGACCAGCATTTTCTCCTTTTCGAACAATGTTTACTGCCCTTTTAAAGACTAATCTCTTTATTTGATCCATTTTTGATTTGTTGCAAATGCTTGCAGGTTGACTGCCTTTCTACAATTTTGTCGTTTGATAAATATATTCTACTATATCGTCCTTTGGTAAAGATTTAAACCCATCAATTCTTGATTAGTCATCAAACACTTCACAGACAGAATGACACCCCGGGAACAGGACAACTGTGTTGTCAATCCATGGAATAGTAGAATTATATGAGAGCAAAGTCAAATCACAAGCTGCCAAACCTCAGTAGCACACTAGGTAGGTTTCTGGTTTGAACCCTGGCTCCATCAATTTCCTTCCAAGGATTGATGATTGTCATAGCAACAGGATTCATTCATTTTTCAGCCCTGACCATTTTTTCAACAATCCTTACGTGGGAAAGCAGCAAGCGACTTGGAAAGGATATTGTCAGGAGTACTGTAAAAGAAACTCCACAAAAGCATAGATAGCTGCACTGATTGCTATGATACGATATGACTGAAAATGGCTGTAATTAGCTACCATACAATCCTTAATTTTGATGACCATGAGAAAGAAGTCATAAGAAAACTTTGCAGAAAAAGGAAAAAATGTTGGTAACCAGCATTTTCTCCTTTTCCCACAATGTTTTCTCTCCTTCACAAAACAAATTTCAAATTCTCAGTCACTTTTATTTTGTCAAGTGCAAATGCTTTCAATTTGGACAAACCTGAAATTTTGATGTTTGGTTATGAGTTAAACACTTTGACAATTAATTAATTAATCAAATTACAAGCTGCTGTAGAGTGCATAAATACAGAGAGGATGAAACAGGTTTTATGAATGAATCAGACAGATGATAAACAGTTACTGGGAATTTTATGGGTCAGGGGTTATCATGAATTATGCGTGCTTCCAGAGAGTCTAGGCTTCTGTATCTATGAGTCTGCCTTTTCTCCTTCTTCCTGCTGTTTTCACAAGCCTTCAAGAAGAGGGTTGTTGAAACAGAGGATTGTTTGGTAAAGGGTTTACATAATAAAATTTAAACTTTGTCAGAATTTGACCGATCTGCAGATGATAATTTCAATGCAGCTCATATCATACAAATGATCTAGGATAGTGAAAAACACATTGCAGGAAAAGAAGAAAATGTTAGTTATGAAAATGCTCAAATGAAACAATTTTTTTTGAAAAGGTAGAAAACTTTGTGGGAAAAGGATAAAATGCTGGTTACCTGCACTTTCCCCTTTTCCCACAATGTTTTCAAAAGCTTCCTCTTTAAGGATCATTAGAACTTGGAATTGTGTGGCAGAGGGATATGACAGGGGATTGTTTTGTAAAGGGTTGACTCATTACAACAAATTTTTTAACTTGTTCAATTTAAAAGCAACAGACTGCAGAGGACAAATTAAAGGTAGCAGAAATGACTAAATTTTTCCTCATTGGAGCAGAAAACCTTGTGGGAAAAGGAGAAAATACTGGTTACAAGCATTTTCACCTTTTCTTAGTTTTTTTTCAAAAGACATCTTCCTCAGTAAAAAGTTAAATCCTAGCTTTAACAAAATGTATTCTGATGATAGAAAGGATTATTACTGCATATAATACTTGACTTTTCAAGTTAAGTTCCTTGGAGTTGGGCATCACAGAGAGTTTTCCACTGGGAGCTGAGACTCATAGAGGGGTATTTGCATCTAATTTTCCAGTAGACTCCTTTGAAGATTCTGGAGGCTAGACTCCTTTTGAGTGACTGATATTTTCCTGTTGGGCTTCTTTAGAGGGACTTGACCAAATCATCAACCTGAGACCATTTTAAGATTTTTTTTTGTTCAGCCAAGTACTCAGTGGTTGTAAGCATATCTAATGTGTGGCCTGATGGTTCCTGGTTTAACACCTGGTTGCAGCAAACTTTCTTTCAAGTAACTGTTTGCCTCTAACCTTTGATGCATGTGAGAAAGGTAGTCTTTAACTTGAATATAAATTCTTTTAGTAGTGGTCTGAGAAAGCAGGGAAACACATAATTATGTATAGGTCCACTGACCGCCTTATTATGACCTACGTTGTTTAGACAGCATTAAACTCAAATACAAACAAATTCAACATTTATGACCTTGACAGTATTACCGGTATTTCTTTTTGGAGGGAAGGTGCTTCTACGGGACTTACATGTACCATGGAATTTCACAGTGGGTTCGCTCCTTTTCCCAACATGATTTCAAGTGGCTTTGTCCTCAGGATCATTAAAAGTCAGGACTGTGTGTTTAAGTTGGGCTCCTTCAAGGGGCTTGACATTTGACACATGACTGAGATAGTCTAAAACTGTAAAGCAGTGCATTATGGATAAAAGAAGAGACTGATGTATATTTTGGATCTGTTATATTTTACATTTGTGTGTCTCTTGGAGACACCTATATCTTGATGACAGGAGGAATTAACCTCCACTTAACCACTGATAATCCCCTCCAATAACATCCATTTATCAAAGGACCCTACATGGACCACCGTCTCCACACTGACTCACATGGTATCAACCAGTTATTCAACAGATAAATACAATACTGGGCAAGTTTGCAGTATAATGACTTCAATTCTTTTACTACCAAACGACAATGTAGACCAGTCCAAATTGACAGCATAGAGTGCACACAAAGTAAACATTAATGACTGATGATGCAAGACCAATAATGATAAAAAAAAATCACCCTGACCACAAAAAAGCACTTTGTGCTCAGGTGAGCTGAAAAATCTCCTTTTCACAATATACGTTTTAAATAGCTATTTTCTCCTTTTGACTTGTGAAGTTCAAGTTTATTTGGTGGGGTATGAGGTTAATTCAGTCTGGAGTTGTAGATGACCTGAATCGTAATGGGTTCAACTTAAGATAGAACAAAATAAAAAGCTTGACGAAATGGTTTCTACCTCCCCAGATTTTCTATAACAGGGTTGTTTGGCTTGTTTGAAATTTTCTTGACTGATTTGTATACAAAACATCAATATTTCTCACTGTTCAAACATGTTATCTGGAGTTGCTCCACCCACTTCTTATCCAAACCTCCGTGTCAATTTTTTTTAACTTCACCTCTTGAACTATTTCTAAATCAATTAGATTTTTGGTCAATTCTAATTTGAGAGGGTTTTCAGGCAATAAATTTTGTCAGTATGTTAATATGTTGCCTGCAAATGCTTTCAATCTGGACAATCTGAAATTTGTCAATGGTAAAGAGTTCAGAAATGAAAAAGCCTAATGATTTATGTTTGGCTATTAGAGCCAACTGTCTAACCAGGAGTGTTAGCATACTGTAATTATGTAGGAAATTGGGTATATAATATAATTCAAGAAACATCAAGAACCGTTCAACCAGATACCTTGTGGTGCCTAAATTCTTCCATTCTTAAATTTTGACATGATCCTTTTCTGTTAAGACTTACTAACAACATGACCCCACATTTTTAGACATTCTAAAAATCATCTGCACATTACTCTTTACCACACAATACCGACTTTTAACGACGATGAGAAAGAAAGTTTTCTTTTGGAAACATTGTGGGAAAAGGAGAAAATGCTGGTAACCAGCATTTTCTCTATCCCCCATGATGTTTTTCATCCTTCCTAAATCAAGTTTCAATTAACATTAGTTTGTCGTCTGCAAAAGCTTTCAATTTGGACTAGTGTTAAATTTTGTCGTTTGGTGAAGAGTTGAATCTTTTAACATACAATCCAGAGTATAAATGACGCTGGGGAAGAAGGCCTTCAAAACATTACGGGAAAAAGGAAAAATTCTGGTTTACACTTTACCAAACGACAAAATTTTGGACTGGTCCAAATTGAAAGCATTTGCAGACGACAAAATAAAAGTGACTGAAATTCGAAATTTGTTTTGGGAAGGGTAGAAAACATTGTTGGAAAAGGAGCAAATGCTGATTACCAGCATTTTCTCCTTTTCCCACAATGTTTTCAGAAGGCTTCTTATTCAGGGTCATTAAAATTCGGGATTGTGTGGTAAAGAGTTAACCAGCATTTACTCCTGTTTCCTGTCATCAAAATGTCTTAGAACTTAATTTTGAAAGACAAATCCTATTACATTATGTTATTTAACCCATTACCACACAATTCCGACTTTTCACGACCCTTGCAAAAAGGTCTTTTGAAAACATTGTGGGAAAAGGAGAAAATGCTGGTTACCAGCATTTTCTCCTTTTCCCACAATGTTTTCTACCATTCCATAAGCATATTGCAATGTTTGAGTCAAATCTTTTTTGTCGTCTACAAATGCTTTTAATTTGGACAAGTCTAAAATTTTGTCATCTGGTAAAGGGTTAATATGGCATCTGCAAATCTTTTTTCAGCTGGACAAGTTCAATATTATGCTGTTTGGTAAAGAGTTAGCCCTTGTTTCCAACCATGCGTTTTTACCGTGCAGATAATTACCCCATGGTAATACCCATGCTGTTGACCATTTCCAACTATGCATTCTGTAGGGTAATCTCTTAATTTTGCCTATTAATCATGACTGTTGAATCTTCTCCAAAGGCAAGAAAGTCATAATTACTGAATGATAGAGTTTACTGAGAGGACAGTTAAAAGAAATCGGACGTGGAAGCATACTTGATCCTTAGAAGCATCCTTTTGTAAATACTGTGGGAAAAGGAGAAAATGCTGGTAACCTGCATTTTCTCCATTTCCCAGTGTTTTCTACCCTTCCTAGATCAAATTTGAATTTTTCAGTAACCTTTATTTTGCTGTCAGCAAATGCTTTCAATTTGGACCAGGTAGTCTAAAATTCTCTAATGTGGTAAAATGCTAATGTTCTTTGCAGTATGATCCTGATCTTCACAAGCACATCGACTTATGCTCTGCAGCAAAAGGAGGAAAAACCTTAAAACAGGGCTATATGAGATCCCTGCTTGGATTACAAAAGATATCCCACCTAGTTAGGCCAAGACCTTGGATCTCAAGATACTGAAAAAGATTATCTCACTGATTCCAAAAAAAAGTTAAAAAAGGGTTGACAAATAATTGTTCTGAGGTTCCCATATTGATGTACCCTCTAATAGAGTTAAACCCCTTCAAGTCTCCAAGACCCATTTATTTCTTTATAAATATTTGTTTAACTTGAGTGGATAAAGAACAGATTATCTCTACAGGCAAGGCTTGCATTTCACTTTGATTTTAATATCCATTAGATTGAGCAGTTACTCGATAAAACCATTTCAAGTGGATATTAAGGATTTATGATAAATATTGAAAAACTTCAATATAATGTGTGGTCTAACCATAAGGAAAACACAATTCATTGATCACGGTGATCTGCATGTAAGTACAAAATAGTTTTAACATTCTAGACTTTATATTATGTAACTCATTACCAAACGACAATGTTATAGACTTGTCCAAATTTAAAGCATTTGCAGACGACAGAATAAAAAGTGACTGAAAATTTGAAAATTGTTTTGTGAAGGGTAGAAAATATTGTGGGAAAAGGAGAAAATGCTGGTAACCAGCATTTTCTCCTTTTCTCACAATGTTTTCTAAAGACTTCTTTCTCTGGGGTGTCAAAAGTAGGGATTGTGTAGTAATGGGTTAACTCTTTACCAAACGACAAAATTATCATCCAAATTGAAATAATTTGTAGATTACAAAATACATATGGCTGAAAAATTGCCATTTGTTTTGGGAAGAGTAGAAGAGATTGTGGGAAAAGGAGAAAATGCTGGTCACCAGCATTTTCTCCATTTCCTACTATGTTTTCAAAAGGCTTCTTTTTCCGGGTCATTAAAAGTAAGATTGTGTTTTCCCACCATATGTTTTACTCTTCCACAGTCAAGTTTCTGTTTTTGAGTCATATTTTGTCATTGGCAAATGCCTTCAATTCGGAGCAGACTAAGAGTTTGTTGTTTTGTAAAGAGTTCAGAATAGTTGATGAGTATACAGACTTTGGTTTTTCACCAACCTTAAGGTGGTTGTGAAAATATTGTGGACAAAGGAGAAAATGCTGATGACTGAAAGATTTGTTCTTGGCCAACAGTTTTCCTTTTCAATTAAAAGAGAAATACATAACTTCAGCAGTATTCACTTACTTTTTGTCATCTTCAAACATTTTCAATATGAATATTAAAGTTTAGTCTAAACTTTATTGTCTAGTAAAAAGGTTAACACAAGTTTGATGTTCTTTTAATATACTGTATAAATATCTTAGCGAAACAAACTAGCGAAACAAACTATTTCTTTTTATTACTTTAAAGTATTTTTAAACTTCAATAATTTATCTAAAATTTGTGTTTCTACAGAAGTCTTTCAACAATATTTTCATCTACATTGTCAATTTAAATTAAAGAAAAGGGAACTCAATTTTTTATGTTGAAATCATTTTAAGAGCCAACTAACTAAAATTAGTTCCAATAATGTTCAAAAATTGAAATGAATTAAAGCTATGTAATGTTATATCACTTTGATTAATGAATAGTTTAAGATGTGAAGCCAAATAAAAAGATCTATCAGATTAAAATAGAGTCCATTAACCCATTACCACACCATCCCTACTTTTGACGCCCCTGAAAAAGAAGCCTTTAGAAGACATTGTGGGAAAAGGAGAAAATGCTGGTAACCAGCATTTTCTCCTTTTCCCACAATGTTTTCTACCCTTCACAAAACAAATTTCAAATTTTCAGTCATTTTTATTTTTTCGTCTGCAAATATTTTCAATTTGAACTAGTCTAAAATTTTTTTGTTTGGTAATGAGTTAAATACACGATTGTAAAGAAGGCTGTAAGCAACTAGCACACTGTCATTCATGCTATTTTCAAACATACTGCATAAAAAAAGTAGAAGGAAATGTAAATCACATGATGGACTTGGTCTTTCTTAAGAAATCATCATGGGAAAAGAATAAAGCTCGTCAATAGCATTTTTTTCCTTTCCAAAGCATTTTTTCTATAGGGTCTAATCTTCAAGGTGGTTACGACATTGTTTTTTCTTGTAAAGAGTTGATGTGAATTGTGTTCTTTTTGATGGGTGTGGAGGAACAAGTGCCTATAGGGTTATTTTTTCATCTACAAAAACTGTGGCATGCTTTGATAATTATCTGTTTTTTGTCAAAAAGGAATAGTTAGACAATCTGTCTCTAACCAGAAATGATTTCATGAGAAATATTACAATTGGCCTGAGAATTGTGAAAGACTCAATCCGGGGTATGCACTTTTTGTTGAAGTCTGTGCCACCAATAAAATTTTAGACTACGGTAGTCCAAATTAAAAAAAATACATGCGACTCAAAAATTGATATTCATTTCAGAAAGCTGGGTGGAAAATGTTGTGGAAAAAGGAGAAAATGTTTGTTTCCAAAATATTCTCCTATTTAAAGTAGGTTTTCACAAGCCTTTTTCCTCACAGTCATTGAAAACTTGGACTTTGTAGTAAATAGTTAAAACTTCACAAAACTTATCTTTCTACTGAAATGTAAACTCTTTTGCAGACAGCCAAATTTCCAGTCTAATAGAAAGCAACCTGCAAAATTTAATGTCAAATAGAATTTAACATAGTTTGTATGATGGATTAGTCTTTGAATGAATAGAAAACACTGTGCAAAATTGAGAAAATGGAAAGTGACTAAAACATGTACCAGCATTTTCTCATTTATATTTTCTCAAGCCACCATCCTGTGTTGTTTAAAGACAAGGGGTTGTTTGTTAAAAGATTATAGATCTACTTTTTCAACAGTACACATTTTTTAGCCTTTACCAAACAACCCCTGGTATTCACTACCCTGAGAGTAGAAGCCTTTTGAAAACATTGTGGGAAAAGGAGAAAATGCTGGAAACCAGCATTTTCTCCTTTTTCTCACAATGGTTTCTACACTACTTGAAACAAATTTCAGTTTTTACATTTAGTTTGTTGTCTGCAATATTAATGCTTTCGATTTGGACGAGTCTAAAATTTTGTCTTTTCGTAAAGAGTAAAAGAAATACTTCATTTGGGCCATGTTAATTGGTCCTCTGCAAAATGCCTTCGCTTTGGACAAGTTTCTAATTTTGATTGGCCGCATGAAATACAAGATTTGTCAATACTGAATGCAGTTGCAGAAGTCAATTTAAATGTAGCCCAGTTCTTTGAGCGGGTGGAAAACTGTGTGAAAAAGGAGAAAATGCTGATAACCAGCATTTTCTCCTTTTACAACAATGATTTCAAAAGCCTAATTTATAAAACAGGAGACTGTTCCAAAACATGGATAAGACCTAGTTGTGCCTATGAAAACCTATTTTTTTGTCAGACTGTCAAGTCAATTTGTCAACCCATTGAGCTATGATCAAGAGGAATTTAGTCAGATTAAATTTGGATTACCCCCCTACTTTTTATTTGCATTATTCTTTTTTCTTTTAACCCTTAACAAAATTTTAGACTTCTCCAAACTGAAAGCTATTGCAGATGAAAATGTGGATCAGAAAATGAGTTTTGTCTTTGTAAGAGTAAAAATAATTTGCAAAGAGCAGAAAATGCTCGTCAACAGACAGCATATCTCATTTCCCATTTTTTTTTCAAAAGCCCTCTCTGAACCTCAGTAATTATAACTAGGAATTATGTGGAAAAAATTTTAACCTTTACTAGTACATTGTATTTGCATATTTTTTCTTTAAATTCTGGCAAAAGCAGATAATTTGCTTGTAATGAGCATTTATTTCATTTTGTCACAATGTTTCCACATACAGGCATATATGTTGATAAATCATGTAACAACAGAGGATGCTAAGTCATCCACTACAAAATTTAACATGTTGCAGTAGGTACCATATATTGACCCTTTGGTTACTAAGCATGGCAATAACCTTTAGGGGGCAGTGTAGATCAAGATCATGGTCCATAGAATATGAAGTCTGATCTGTGATCTACACTGTCCGATAAAGACAGGTCTTCTCCCAAAAAATACCTCTGAAATAGCAAAAATTTGACTGTTAGAATTGGCTTTCATTTCATTTCACTTATTTAGTAGGATAAGTTAAATGAAGCAATAAAAAGCGTGTTGAAATTTTAAGATGAGGACAAGACCTCATGAATTATTTTTGACAGGTTAGGGCCAACCCATAATCAGATATGTAAATTTTGGATTCTTTTAATTTTTTAAACACCATAAAAAATGTCGAGAGTTAGATTATCAAGTGGGAATCGGCTTCCATGATAACTCAGTGTGTGCTAGAATCAGAGCTCCACATAGAGGGAGTGATTTCGATTTCGAAATTGAAATGTTAATTTTTCTCCACTAAATCCAATGTTGTGGGTACTCACTACAATCGTCTCATCGAGACGATTCTAATGAGTACCCACAACATAGGGTTTCACAGAGAAATAATGAATTTAGAATACCATCACTCTCTATTATATGGAGCTTTGGCTAGAATAATTAAATGGATATTTTCAATCAGTCAATCCTTACCCACACAATCCAGGGTTTTTATGACTCAAAGGAAGCAGGCTTTGGAAAATATTGGTAAACAGCATTTTCTCCTGTTCTCCAAATGTTTTTCACCCATATTAGAGCTACATTTTGTTTGTCATCTGCTAAAACTTTCAATACGGACCAGTACAAAATTTTATTGCTTGGCAGCTACTTATAATTGGCTGCCAAAATGTACTTGTTACTCTTTGAAGACCTGTGGATCAACTTTAAGATCAGACGGCATACAACATGCTGTCTGGTATGCTTTATTCTCAAATCTGATCCACTCTTAAGTGCAGTAGAATTTTTCTGATGAAGAGATCTTTGCAATACTATGTACATTAGTGGTGAAACGGTTTACCGATATACCGATTAACCGCGGTCTGTTCAAAGAAAAAACCGAAACTGGTACGAATTTTGCCGTATCGGTATTTCTTCAATATGTCAATTTCTCGTAATTGCATTAGAAAGTCTGGTTTTCCCAAGAATTCGTCAGAAATCGATCGTTTTTCAACAATCTGAAAGATTTACGAAAGTGAAAGTTGTCACCGGTGTTAAGGTAAAATTATGACCGCCTCAAATTCGCCGCGGATATGAACTCCAAATAACCGTCGACCGTATTACTCATTTTGGACCAACAGAGTTTGTTATTCATTTCCTATAACTTTGCACACACTTATTTCGCGTTTTTCCCCCGGTAGATAAGCGGGAAAGTATTTGTGTTTAACAGATTAAGTTAGTGCATTGCATTGTCTTCTCTGTTGAGCTCCCAAAGTTCGGTACAGTAGCACTGACTGGTTTTTACATAAACAAGTGCGCCCTCTGAGCGAGTGTTCAGTACTGCTGGTGACTTTTTGTCAGCACAGAGGGCTTCTCTGGGTGCTGACAAGGTTGACATGCTAATATTTTTGAAAAAGAACATGACTTGAAATGTCACGAAGTCATTTACTTGTTTCTATGGATAATTCTTAATTTCTTTGTCATTTCAGTCTAGTCTGTGTTAAAGACTAGTCAATTTTTTTAGCATATGCAACCCTAACAGTGACTACAAGTGGTCAAATATGCTAAATGTCAGCATATAGAGCGTATTGCAATACGTATTGCAATACGGGTCAGCCGTATTGCAATATATTGCAATATGCTTTTTACCGTATTGTTTCACCCCTAATGTACATGTATTTGGGTATATGCGTATTTGCTGCTGGCAGGAAATTATTACCAGCATTTCCTCCTTTTCCCATAATGTTTTCAAAAGGTTTCTTTAATAGATTTGTAAAAACCTGGGCCCGTATTCACCAAAACCAGTCTGAAGAATGTTTTTTTGTCTTATTGTCTAGAACTTTCTACATTTGTAACAGAATCATTCAGTTTAGCCAATCAGAAGTTGTGTTACTTACAAATTTAGAAAGCCTTGGAGAATAAGACTTAGAACATTTTCAAGAATGGTTGGTGAATGTAACGGGCCCTGATATCTATACTATCTGTTGACTGAAACCATGTACTGCCATGAATTGCTGATATCTACTTATTTTGTGTTCTATCAAAATGTCAGTAACATTTACTTAGAAGGTTAGGGGTTAAAAATCCAGTCTGTAAACAACCCTGAAGAATAAACTTTTGAAAACATTTTGGAAAAAAGGAGAAAATGCTGGTCACCAGCATTTTCTCCTTATTCCATTTGGTTTGCTCAAAGGCAACCATTACTTGAGCCGAATTCGGACCTTGCAAATCCTCTCAATTTGGACAACTTTAAAAGTTTGTCAACTGACATACAAGACATGGAAGTATCCACATAAATTATGCAACATTAAACCAATGAAGCAAAAACACTAACATAATACATTATACATATATACATTCTAATTAAAGCTGACATTTCTGTGGTTGTGATTGCTATAGAGTGTGGTTCTTTAGTTCCTGGGATCTCAAAACCTTGCCAATTTTGATAGAACTTACCTAGGCCAGGTAATGCACAGCCCTTGCCAGACAGAGCTTTAACTTTTCCAAATAACAAACTTTTAGACTTGTCCAATTCCTAAAGATTTAACTATTTACCAAACGACAAAACTGTAGACAGGTCCAAATTGAAAGCATTTACAGATGACAAAATAAACATAACTCAAAAACTGAAATTTGCTTCCAGCAGGGTAGAAAACATTGTGGGAAAAGGAGAAAATGCTGGTTACCAGCATTTCCTCCTTTTCCCACAATATTTTCTAACGGCTTATATCTCGGGGTTGTAAAAACCAGGGATTGTTTGGTAAAGGGTTAAAGTAATTGATTGGTTGGTTATATTGGGGTTTAATGCCATTTTAAAAGCTAAGGTCATATCATGAAGGTCGATAAAGCACATGTGTTTCCCAAACAATCCCTGGTTTTCTCGATGGTGAGAAAGAAGCCTTCTGAAAACATTGTGGGAAAAGGAGAAAATGATGGTAACCAGCATTTTCTCCATTTTCCACAATGTTTTCCCCCCTTCCCACTTAATACAAATTTCAATCTTTTAGTCACATTAATTTTGTTATCAGCAAATGCTTCCCATTTGGACTGGGCTATTTTGTCGTTTGGTAAAGAGTTAAATGTTATTGTAATTTTTGTATCAGAAACTACTTGAAATACAGTGAAATGGAAGCCTTAATGGAGGCAATCATCATTCAACATAAAACAATGCACCAGAGTGACTCAAGCGTGTACAACATGCGCTATTAAATTTTCATGAATATCATTTTGCATTTCATATTTCGAAATTCTTGCCCCAGGCCAGATCTGCTTGCATATTATGCATGCATAAAATGAATTTTTACTAGAGCATGTGACAAGCTCAGTTCTCCTTTATTCTAGAAACAACTTGAAAGTATTAACTGAGGGAAGTGTTCAAAAAATAGACTTTTCAAAAAACATAAAAAAATCTGACAAAACATATAAAAGGTCTTAATTAACTCTTACTTTCAGTAAAAAGCATCCAAAATCTTGAAGAAAAATAAGCAAGAATTGAACATGCATATGAAATTGATCACCTATGACCTTATGTAAGCTCAAGTTGAAATTAAGCTTTGGAAAACATTGTCTTAAAAGAAGAAAATACTGCAATTTTTCACCTGATCCTACCCTTTTAAACACAATTTCATTTTCTGAACAACATTCAATTTGTCGTCTGCAAACATTTTCAATTTGGATATATCTACGAAATTTTTGTCTAGGAAAGGGTTGAAGGTTGATCTATAGATGAAGTCAATGCACTTATAATCTCTGCACTTGATCTCTGTGTCTGTCTGTTGGAAAATAAACAAGTTATAACAGCCACAATTTGTTTTCATTCTGGATGCTAATCCAGCCATCAATCATATGACTTCAGCCTTCACTCTTTACCAGAGCACAAAAATTGGGAGCTTTCCACCTTGACAGCATTTTCCACAAGACGACAATTTTATCTATGTGTGACTGGAGTTAACGGATGTTGGCAGTGAAAAGTAAAAAACATTGCAGGGAAAGGGAAAAAAATGCTGTTTACCAGCATTTTCTCCTTTTCCCACAATGTTTTCAAAAGCCAATCCATGTCAAGGTCTTTTAAACTCTGTATTGTGTTGTAGAGGGTTATAACTCTTTATCAGACCACAAAATTTTAGAATTGTTTGAATTGGAAGAATTTAAGCACACTACAACACTAGAGTGGCTTAACCCTTTACCAAATGACAAAATTTTGGACAAGTCCAGATTCAAAGCATTTGCAGACAATAACATAGATGTGACTCAAAAATTGAAATTTGGGAAGGGTAGGAAACATTGTGAGAAAAGGAGAAAATGCTGGTCAACGGTCTATTAACCATGTCGATCACCGTACGAGTAAAGGACTTGTCCCGGATAAAACGGAAGTGCAATGCATGAGAACCAGACAAAATCCTTCCAATGTACAATGAACAGAAATGTACCAAACATCAACATACAAGGAAAGTGCTGGTCACGTGACATGCTGAGAGTATAAATTGTCAGATGCATCCAAAGTCTATCATTTGCATGTCTCCATCTCTTTTGTCAGGTGGATATTTTTGAATATGCTCGAAACTTCCCACTGTATAGAAGGGACATTGCCGCACAAGTAGCAGATTTACCAGATAAAAAATGGACACAAAACGGATAAAATTATTTCTTTATCTGTTACTTGTCCATTAGCTTGGTGTGACCAAGGCTTAAGGTTTAATTTACCAATTACACATGCCCCCAAAAAATATTTATGAAAAGATAGGTAAATGGATAGGATAATGTTTCAAACAGTCTCAAAAAGACCGAGGGGTGCAAAATTTAATGTTCTATTTCTAATTCAATTTTCAAGGATTAATTTAAAGTTATACAAAACATGACTGATGACTAAATTTGGATAAACTCTTTCCTTTACCCTTTACCACACAAACCCGACACTTTTAAAGACCCAGAAAAAAAAGCCTATTGAAAACATTGTGAGAAAAGGAGAAAATGCTGCAAACCAGCATTTTCTCCTTTTCCCACAATGTTTTCTACCCTTTCCAAAACAAATTTCTCTTGTTCAGTTACATTTATATGTTGTCTGCAAATGCTTTCAATTTGGACAAATCTAAAAATTTGTTGTTTGGTAAAGGGTTAACCCTTAAATAAATGTGCTTGATAAACCTATTAGACATTTTCACTCTAGAATTGACCCAAAAAACAACAATTTCATGGTTACCTGCAAATGGAACTATAGTATAGTTTGTGTTTGCAGGCAGACAAACTTTTGCAAATTAAAAAAAAAACACTGGAAAAAAATTTGAAGTTGACCAAGTACTTAGTATTATAGAAAAGGACTGACAATCAACAAATGTTTTCAATTGTATTTGTATCTATTTTCAGATGCTCATGTGATCTAGTGGTGGAAATAGGATTGGTGGAAGTAATACAGACACTATCAAACAAATATTGACAAGTACATTTACACTATTTGAGAGTCTAGGCAACAGAAACATTCATCAACCCAGTACAGAGAGAGAAAATAACAACTTGCACATTAAGAATCATTACGAAATCAACAAGGACACATTTCTAGCTGTTTTCATCTGTATTTTACAGCCAAAAGCTTCTATTTCATTGTCTTTCAGCCATTTATTCTAATCAGCCTGGCTAGGTTATGTTATCTGCAAAACTCTGACCTAATGAGGGTCAAGAAAGGTTTATTTCGGACTGAAAGGACAATGAAAAGAATCAGTCCTCTTGGTCAGGCCTACCCTGACCCGTCCAAACCTCCTGATGGAGAGGTTCAGAATGAAAATGTTCCTGACAGTTCCAAGCGTGTTAAAACATCACAGTCATTTGAGAGCTTGTTTGACAGTGATACACTTAGTGACATTCTTGTCAATGTAAATGATGGACAGTTTGTATTCAACGCACATAAAATGATTCTGGGAATAAAAAGTGATGTGTTAGCCTCCATGGTAAATGAGCTGACACCAGCATCGTCAGAAGGAGAGAAACCAGTGCTATGTGTCCATGAGAGTACAGAGTGTGCGGATGTATTTGCACGATTTCTGTATTTCATATACAGTGGTGCAGTATGGTTACACAGGGATTATGTGATAGCGCTCCAGCGTCTGGCTGATAAATATGAAGTTCAGCCATTGCTCCACCATTGTGAGAGCTATATCAAACAGATTCTAAATAACACACTTGCTGGATGTGATATAAATACTCGTGGTTTCCCAATACAAACAGTGTTGAGTCTTTACTCCAATAGTTTTCAGTCATCTGAAGTACAAAGTCTCGCATTTAAAGTGCTGTGTGTGTGTTTCCGAGACCTTGCTCTTTCTGAGCTCTGGACAAACTGCTCCTGGCAACTTGTATGTGATCTGCTTAAAAGTGACATCTGTCAAGCAGAGGAGAATGTGATTCTTACATCTGCTACAGAATGGATGAAGAAAAATAACTTAAATGACAAATCTCGCATTGAGGATATTCTGATAAATATCAAATACCCTCTTTTACACAGACGAGTACTTTATATGATGCAGAAAAATGGTGCATTTAAAAACTTTCCCCGAGTGCAAGATCTTGTAAATAACGCCATAAAATATCACTGTTTTAAAGACATTCCTGAAGCAAGAGAAGAGTTCTCTGGCCCACAATTCCAACCAAGACAAAGACTACCATTTCTTACCACAAATGAAAATAATAACTATACAATGGAGGCTAGTCCAACTTCACTGCGTTATTCCGACTCATCAAGCCGTGATGATGTCACTCTACTGAGTTCTCCTGATGGTACCCCAATCAGAAATACTGGATCTCCATTCCAATGTCAAACAACTACAAACTGTACTGGACCATTTTATGTCAATAAACCAAGGTGACAGAACTTAATACAGTCGAAAAGAACTTGAAACTTTACCAGATGCCAAAATGCTAGTCTTTTCGAAGCTGAAAGCATTTTGCAGACAACAAATTACATGTGGTTCAAATTGTAGGATTTGGCTTTGAAAGCCTTGAATGAAATGTGGGAATAGGAGAAAATGCTGGTTTAACTCTTTACCAAACAATCCCTGGTTTTTACGACCCAGAGGAGAAGCCTTCTGAAAACATTGTGAGAAAAGGAGAAAATGCTGGTAACCAGGATTTTCTCCTTTTCCCACAATGTTTTCTACTCTTCTAAAGTAAACTTTTAATGTCTGAGTTGTGTTTATTTTGTCGTCTGCAAATGCTTTCAATTTGGACATGTGTAAAATTTTGTTGTTTGGTAAAGAGTTAAGGTTACCAATAACATTCTCAAAAGCCTACTTCTTAACCCTTTACAACTCAATCCTGGCTTTGAATGTTCCAGGGAAAGAAGCCTTCGGAAAATATTGTGGGAAAAGAAGAAAAGCTGATGATCATCATTTTCTCCTTTTCCCACAATGTTTTCTACCCTATCACAGAAAAACAGCACCATTTCAGCCACATTGAAGATGTTGTCTGCAAATACTTTCAATTTGGAAAAGGCTAAAACTTTTCCATTTGTAGAGTTAGAAAAGACAAATCTTTGAGTGTCGTAGAACATACACCTGTTATTGTTTCATTCTGGATAGTCTATAGTTCTGTTGTTTAACCCTTTTCCAAACAATCCTGGTTTTAACGACCCTGAGAAAGAAGCCATTTGAAAACATTGTGGGAAAAAGGGAAAATGCTGGTAACCAGCATTTTTTCCTTTTCCCATCATGTTTTTTTCCTGGCTGAAAACAAATTTTTATTTTTGACTTAAGTTTATTTTGACGTCTGCAAGTGCTTTCAATTCGGACCAGTCTAAAATTTTGTCTTTTGGGAAAGGATTAAAGAGTTTAAAACATGAGCGATGCCATACAAAAGCAGTCTGAAGTGCTTGAGTTAAATTATTCTATTTCAAATGATCACAGTGTTGTAACCCTTTGCCACTTTTAATGATACTGGAAAAGAAAGCTTTTGAAAAAGTATAGGAAAAGGAGAAAATGCTTGTAACTGGCATTGTCTTCTTTTTCCATAATGTTTTTTTCCCTTCCAAATACATGTTCAAAATTTGAGTCACATTTATTCTGTCGGCTGCAGTTACTTTATGCAGTTACTCCTCGTTTGGACAAGTCCAAAATTTTGTCGCTTGGTAGAGTATAATGCCCATCATATGGTTTTGATCAAAGTCTAGTTCTGATAAATCTTAGCTTTATTCATAAATCAACTGTAGCTCACCTTCTGGTTGCACTAGAATTTTAAATCATGTGGAAAAAGTGGAATATGTAGACATTATGAAATAAGGGTTTAGAAAAAGGGTATGCATCAATGAAACAAAATGCAGGTGATTTTTTTTCATTCTCAAAATGCATAACTTGACGTTTTGTGTGCATTTCTTTTTCAAGGAATTTCTTTTTCGAACAAAACTCTTGTTATGCCAACACGATGCTTGTATATTGCTTAATCTAAACGCTTCAATATTAAAGATCTGTTTGTTGAATTATGGGACAAAGTGTTTGTTACTTTTTTTCTTTAAGGACTCTGTGGTGCATGACAAAAAAAAGTTATTGGCTAATTTAGGATTTGAAATTTAATAAGACGTTTATTTAATTAAGACTTGAAGGTAAGTGGATACATGTGAAAACATTGTGACAAAAAGAGGGATTGCCCTTTATGATCAATTCTTCCCTTTGCTTCTGTGTTTTCAAAACAATCTGAACCATTTTTACCTCTACCTCTCTGGCAATGTTTTCAATAGATATTTATTGTATGTATTGAAAATTATATTTGATTCTTTTTGGGTTTTTGTATGTTCCAAGGATGTTTACAAAGTCTCTTCAGATTCAAAATTTACATGAGACAGTTCATTTGCATAATGGCATTCGAAATCTTACACTGCACTGTAAATGAAATTCACATTTTTTGTTTCAGTTGGAATATCACTCTGTCTCTTGTAAATGCTTTCAAGTTTGATAAGCAAAGTATATTTCATCTCACAAAGACTAAAAGCAGACATCTGAAAATTGGATCTTACAGCTACAGTTCTGAAATGTAAAACTTCAACAGGGCTTAGTAATGCAAATATAAAGGTTTATGTGAATGCCTGATGGACAGAAAGACAGGCAGATGGATGGATGGACAGGCTAATTAGAAAACAAGAATAGCAATTTGAATAACAAGCAAACAATATTTTCACTTATTTATCAAACATTATAAACCTGCAATGATTGAAAATCTAAATACATGTATACAAGTTTGACCAATCAAAATTCATCATGTATTACATAATGGACAAATCTGATAGATCCAAACTAATTCAGCATCATCACAACTAATATGCAAATTTCACTGACCAATCAGATTGTTTCAATATATTCATTATGGGTATGAAAATATCCATAGAAGGATAGGAAGAGTAGATTTTGTCCACTTCCTATGTTAGGACTTTAAATAAACCTCCTTTCATATAGATCAATTTCTTCTATATACCAGATTAAAGATTAATCATTGTAGTATATGATAAACTCATCAAACTATCCCATTTGAGATTCAGAACTTTTGAAAAATATTGATAACAGATTTTGGGCAATGATCAACAGATGATACGGAAAGATATTTTGTCTCATCTGGTTATTTAGGGTAAAGCTAGTCGAAAACCAATTTCCCTGTGTCCACAACAGTATTCCTTTTCTATCCAAAATTTGTAAGCCAGTTACGTGACATCCTAGGTGTACTATACTCTGTGTAACAATAGACCGTTTTTTGTAATTTATGACAAGTTGTCATCATTTTGAAGGCCTGCATGTTGACATGAGAATAAAAGTCAAAACACAACAAATATCATAAATCAGACTCCCAACCTGATCTCTTTTAATGAGAACAATTAACTCTGTTTCTGATGACAAAATTTTAGACCTGCCCAAAATTGGAAGAATTTTCAGATGATACACTGGTTGGCTAAAATTTATTTCACAATGAGGAGGAACAATTGAAAGTAAATGAATTCATCTTTTTTCCCATAAAGTTTTCCACAGCCAATTCTTCCTCAGGGTCATGAAAACTTGTGAGTGTTTGGTGACAAGTTTAAGCTTTCCAATTGTTTCCACCTTAATCCTTACCGCATAAGGCATTTCCAAGGTATCTCAAATTGACCCTAAATAACAGCAAGGATGCAGCCGTTTCTTATGTGTATATGACATCTTTTGATAGCATAGAAAACATTGTGACAAAGGTGAAATTGCTCGTCACGAGCAATTTCACCTTTTGCCACAATGTTTTCAAAAGGCTCCTACAATCAATGCGTAGAAATGAGTATCTATGGAGTAAAGGGTTAAAAACTTAAAATATACATACAATCAGGATTTTAACAACCTTCAGTAAGAGGACTCTTGTAAACATTGTGGAAAAAGGAAAAAATGCTGCTTTCTAGCACACCATTCAAATTCATAGGTAATGGCCTTAACAGTATTCCATAGTCAGGTGCATGGATTTGTTGAACAAAACTGGCACATTACCACACAATCCCTACTTTTGACGACCCTGAGAAAGAAACCTTTAGAAAACATTGTGGGAAAGGGAGAAAATGCTGGTAACCAGCATTTTCTCCTTTTCCCACAATGTTTTCTACCCTTCACAAAACAAATTGCAAATTTTCAGTCACCTTTATCGTCTGCAAATGCTTTCGATCTGGACAAGCCTAAAATATTGTCGTTTGGTAATGAGTTAACAAAAAACAATATAGATGACATGACAAACACTAAGGTAAACCTTATAAACAAGCCTAACTGAATTATGTCAAATGTTGATGCATGCTGGCTGTCAACATAATAGATAGTAACAAATTTACATCAACAAATTCCTTTTAGCCTACTTGTTTTCCCTTATTAAAAGAATGTAAAGAATGTGATAAAAGGATAAAGAATAGAGGACATCTACAGAAATGCTTTGTTCTATACCAAATTTGGTAATTGCAGGGGATCCATTGCACTGATTACCAACCTTTTCTCCTTTTCCGACAATATTTTCAAAAGGCTTCCTTCTCAGGGTCTTTGAAATATGGGACCGAGTGGTAAACGCTTATAAGACCTTTTGTACGATATAAGGTTAGACACAATAATGCATCTTCTGGCCTCACGTTGCTGACAGTTACTGCAGAGGTTTGCTATATAACTCTCTCCCATGTCACTAAAATGTTACCTGAAATTCTTTTTCGTCGTTTTCTTTCCTATAGGTACTTTTGGTGTCTAGATCTTCTTGAAACTTTGCAGTCTATTTTGACATGTAGGACTCGGAGCTTTAGTTATTTTGTAGAAAGCGTAAACTCAGACTGCACAGCATGTGCACTGTCATTTCTAGCTACATTGTCAGCAATGTTGTTCGTAATCATCATTTTCTCCTTTTCCATCATGTTTTCAAAAGCCTCTCAACCTTTCTCAAACTATGTGTCCTACCCTTTTCAGACAAAGCCCATATTTGAGATTCATTCAATATGTTATCTGTTAGTCTTTTCTTTCCAAATATTTTGTTGTCAGTAGATGAACCTTCTTTTTCAAGCTGGTTAGAACTCATTTGTCTGCGCATGCTATATTTTTTGAAGATGTTACCTGGCTTATATAACACATCACTATGATCTCCAGGAGACTGTAGTAATATGCGCCATAATGTAGCAATGGAGAAAATAGCTTTTATCAATACATTTGAGGAAAAATCAGGCCTGTTTTAGCTCCAGATTTTTCTAAACTGCTCACAGATCGTAGCTGAATGAGTTGCACCAGGTAGTGTTTTATTGGGTAAATGTTTATTTTAGTTTGAAATTCAAAGTAACAGTTATCACAAAGAAAAGTAGTCCGGTTCCGTACCAAGGGTGCCCAAATTAGATAGATGTGTATTTATAGAATCCCATCTAGTGGGAGATAATGGGTTAGAACTTGGGACTGTATGGCCCTGAGATAGAAGCCTTTTGAAAACATTGTTGGAAAAGGAGGAAATGCCGGCAACCAGCATTTTCTCCTTTTCCCACAAGGTTTAAACTTTTCTACACTGCTGGAAACACATTTTAATTTTTGAGTTACATCAACTCCTCCCCCTTTTACAGGGTATGCTTTAATCACATTTATGTACAGAACATCACAACCAACCAGACTATAGAGACATGATAAGATTGCAAATTTTGTCTAGCCTGATCTTGATCTATTCTGTCAACAAAATCAACAAAAATTTTAATATACCCTTGAAAGGGTTGATAAAAAAGAAAACCCACATAAATCTGATTAACTGCATTCATTTAGAATGATAATGGCCCATCAATTTATCATTTTATGGTCATACATATAAGTAATAGATTCATGAAATTTCTGGAAGAACCATTTAACCTTTACCAACTGACAGTAAGTTACAATGACCTTGAAAAAAAAAAAACCGCTGCTGAAACCTCTGTGGTAAATGTTGAAAACACTGGAAACCAGACCAACTTAATGTTTTGTGTAGCATTTAATTGTTCATTGCCAATTTCTTTCAACTTGGACAAGTCTAATATGTTATTGTCGAAATACAGAATTGACCTCTTAAAATACAATCCAAAGTTTTAAGGACCCTGAGGAAAATAGCTTTTGAAAACAATGTAGGAAAAGAAGAAATTGCTGGTAACCAGCATTTTCTGCTTTTTCCGAAATGCTTTTAACCCTTTAAAAAACAATTTCCACAATTTAGAATTCAAGAGCTAGATTAATGATGTAATATTTAAATTATAGCATAAACATATTGTGCCATATGGAGAAATTACCTACTAATGTTTCTTATGTTTTCACATTATAATGCAGACAAGGACAGTACAATGACAATAACTGAGTCTTTTCTTGAAAAGTCAAGCAAAAATCTAATTAGATACTCATAATCAGGCAATAGAAAAATAGCTGTGCTCTAGCAGAAGGTGGTTTAAAGCCCATCTGTGATGCATGAAACAAGTCAAGTCATTAAATAACTATGTACATGTATCTATAAAATCCATTCAGTCTACTTACAGTTGACTGAAAAGGGAAGTACACTATTTAACTCTTTACCACACGAGAAAATTTTTGACTGGTCCAAATTGAAAGCATTTGCAGACGACAAAATAAAGTTGACTAAAAAACTGAAATTTGTTCTGGGACCGGTAGAAAACACTGTGGGAAAAGGAGAAAATGCTGGTTACCAGCATTTTCTCCTTTTCCCACAGTGTTTTCAAAAGGCTTCTTTCTCAGGGGCGTCAAAAGTAGGGATTGTGTGGTAATGGGTTAATAGACATTTAGAAAATTTAGAGTCTGCATGGCTTGCCCAGGCTGCTGACATGAATCATTACTGTTTACAGACATTAAGTCCCTTTTCACAGAGCACGACTCATAATCACATGGCTTGGGAAGGTGATGTTATTTTGCCTCAAATAGTAACAGCTATTCTCTGCTCGCAGAGTATAATCCACTTATCTCTCGGCTCTAAAACATAGTATTCCCTTGATAATGGTGGACATTACATAAACTATTTTGTATAACAAAATTCTCAGTGAAAGTACCCCATATAGGGCAAAATTTTCTCAATATGAGGCAAACATTTCTACAGACTGATATAACTTATTTGTCATGATGTAAATTGGTACTATTACCAAGCCTCCAAAACATTGTTATATCAATTAGAGATTTGGTATATAATGCCAAGGAAATGACAAAATATCATCCCCCTGGGGCCTACAAGGTTTTTTTGAGGAGAAAAAATGGAACGACCAGGAGAAAATGTGTCAAATTATAAAATCAATGCTCTTTGGGGGTATTCATTCCTTGACCCAACTAGTCATTTTAGCTTTAACTATGATTTTTCATTTTCCTTGCAAAGGGATCATGTGAAAATACAATGGAAAAAGAAATTATTGCTCAATACAAGAAGATACTCCTTGACTTTCAATGTTGTTTGTTTCTTACTGTCTCACTATTTGTCAGATGACAATGCACAAATGAAAAGCGTTTGCAGACAACAAATCAAAAGTGGTTTACATAATGGAATATGAGTTAGAAGGAGCAGAAAACATTGTAGGAAAAACAGAAAATGCTTGTTTCTCTTTTTGCACCAAACTGTTCAGTAGCTTATTTTCTCAGATTCATTTAACTCATTACCAAAGACAATATTTTAGGCTTGTCCAAATAGAAAGCATTTGCAGATGACAAAATAAAAGTGACTGAAAATTTGAAATTTGTTTTGTGAAGGGTAGAAAACATTGTGGGAAAAGGAGAAAATGCTGGTTACCAGCATTTTCTCCTTTTCCAACAATGTTTTCTAAAGGCTCCTTTCTCAAGGTCGTCAAAAGTAGGGATTGTGTGGTAAATGGGTTAAGCTCCTTACCATTTGGTATGGGGTCACAAAAAACATTATCTCTGGTCTTATGTCACTTGTCCCTAAGTTTTTGCTTCAGGTCTTAAAAAATCTGCCTGTACAGTAATGGATAAACTCTTTACCAAATGTCAAAACTTTGGACGGCCACCAAATCAAAGGCATTTGCTGAGGACAGAGTTATTGCAGCTCAAATGACGATTTCTATTTTCTATAGTGTAGAAAACATTGTGGGAACAAGAGAAAATGCAGGTTACCAGCATTTTCTCTTTTTCCCACAATTTTTTCAAAAGCCTCCTTCTTAAGGATGATTAGAACTAGGGATTGTTTCATAATGGGTTCAATTATATTTTTTACTTCATCACTCAAGGTTCTTGATGTATATAGCATATGACAGCACTGTAATTTGAAGCAAATTATGACTTTCTGTCAAAAAAAAAATCTGCCATATCTCCACTTTCTTCATGCTCTTTTGAGGTCCTTGATGGCTCAGTGGTAAAATATAAACTTGCAGCTTGTAGGACTGGGATCTGAGCCTCACTGGAAACACTGGGCTTTCACTGGGAGTGACGTCCCTTAGTAAGACATATTAGAGCCCTAGTCTAGTACAGGTAAAACCCTAGACTTACTTGAATTTGTGGCCTTTCCGCCTGATACTTAATTCACTAGTAACCCTTTAGATTTTAGATTTGTCCAAATTAAAAAAAAAACATTTTGCAGACGACAAATCAAGTGCTTCAAATGGTGGAATTTTGGTCTTGAAAGAGTTGAAAACATTGTTGGAAAAGAAGAAAATGCTTGTTACCATACCATGTTTTCAAACTTTACCAAACTAAATCTGTATCTAACAGACTGCTGTAGGTGGCTCAAGGCTAAGAACATTAACTCTTTCCAAGCTAAGCCCTCAGGTTTTCATAGCGCTGAGGTTGAAGGCATTTGAAAACACTGCAGAAAAAGAAGAAAATGCTCATAATGAGCATTTTCTTCTTTTTCCACAGTATTTTCTTCCCTTACAGACAAAAATACCACATTTTTAGCTACTCAAGATTTGTTGTCTGCAAATTCTTTCAATGTCAGAAGACCAAAATTACCTCATCTGGTAAAGAGTACCCTTTCCCACACAATGACAACTTTTGATGACCCTTGGAAGAAAACCTTTTAAAAAAATTTGTGACAAAAGGAAAAAATGCTGCTAACCAGCATTTTCTCCTTTTCCCACAATGTTTCCTACAATTGCAACATTTGAGCAAAACTGAAATTGTTGGCTGCAAATGCTTTCAATTTGGACAGGTCTAAAAATTTTGTCGTCTGGTAAAGAGTTAAACTTGTGATCCAACCACACATTAATTTAATTACTATCAACATCATGCTCAGCTTTTTTTCTCAGATGTTTTGTAATTGATAACCTTAAAAAAAAAGTTGGCAATGAGTGAGACAATGCAAAATGACCATCTTCACCGTCTCTTTCCAAACATAACATCAATCTTCAACAGTTGAAACTTAAGATATACCGGTACTAGGTATAGATGAAGACTGACAGCGGAACAATTAAACAAGATTTATGACTTGTTGAGGAAATTTTGTCTATAGGCTGCTGGTATGAATGAGGTATTGTAGTTTTTTATGCCTTCCAGTTTGCTCCTAGATCAGTGAACAATTCTGCTGGAAAATAATTACTTCTTGTTAGCAAGGACCCTGAGCCTTTTGAAAACATTTTTTAACCCTTTACTCCATAGATACTCATTTCTACGCATTGCTTGTAGGAGCCTTTGGAAAACATTGTGGCAAATGGTGAAATTGCTCGTGACGAGCAATTTCACCTTTTGTCACAATGTTTTCTATGCTATCAAAAGTTGTCATATACACATAAGAAACGGCTTCATCCCTGCTGTTATTCAGGGTCAATTAGAGATACCATAGAAATGCCTCACAGGGTAAAGGGTTAAACCAGGAGAAAATGAGGGATCCAACATTATCTCCTCTTCCAACAATGTTCCTACCCTATCAAAGTGATAATAGGTCCTGGGTTGGAGTCTAAATTGAAGCACTGAGTGTTTTATGGGAGTGTCCTTGGACAATACATGTCAGGGCCCTAGCCTGGTACTAGTGAAACCCAAGACATACATCAATATTTGAGCTATTGCCATGATGTGACTGAAACCACCTTGAAAAAGGAGTAAAACAGCATTCAATCAATCAGTACACAAATTCTCATTAAAATCATCATTCAGTATAAAGAACACATTCACTGTGATGCATCACATTAACTCTTTACCACACGACAAAATTTTAGACTAGTTCAAATTGAAAGAATTTGCAGACGACAAAATAAAGGTGACTAAAAAATTGAAATTTGTTTTGGGAAAGATAGAAAACACTGTGGGAAAAGGAGAAAATGCTGGTTACCAGCATTTTCTCCTTTTCCTACAGTGTTTTCAAAAAGCTTCTTTCTCAGGGTCGTTAAAAGTCGTGATTGTGTGGTAAAGAGTTAAGCAAGTCATCACAAAATTATGGATTTATATCAGACTATTTTGTCTAAACAACCGATTAACTCTTTACCACACAATCCTGACTTTGAAAGAGCCTGTGAAAGAAGTCTTTTGAAAACATTGTGGAAAAAGGAGACAATGCTGGTGACCAGCATTTTCTTCTTTTCCCACAATGTTTTCTACCCTTCTCAAACCAGATTTCAATTTTTGAGTCATATTCATTTTGTGGTCTGCAAGCGCTTTCAATTTGAACAAGTCTAAATTTTTTTTGTTTGGCAAAGAGGTAAATCAATGGTAAACTGGTTCTTCAACATACAGAAAATCAATAGCAAAGATTTTCTGTCTAAGTCAGCCTGTGCTGACTAAACAAGATAATCTGGGCCAATACTTTTTGCATATTCATTAGCCCCCTTTTCCGAGAGCATGGCTCTTTTTAATTATATATCTTAGCAGTAGAATAAAGATAACGATCATTATTTCCTTTTCCCAAGATTTTTTTAACCCATTCAGAGACAAATTTTATCATTTTAGCAATTTTTGAATCCTTAACCCAATCCAACACCATTCCAAGTATTAATTATACTGGTAATCAGGATTTTCTCCTTTTTCCAAAAATGTTTTTTAACCTTTCCTAAATAATTTCCACTGATTGTGTAACATATCTAATTTGTAGTTTGCAATAGTTGTCAAACTGGACTTAAGACTTTGTTGCTTGGTAAAGAGCAACAGACAAAATAGATGAGAAGGGAAAAAAAGGAAGGAACCATCTAGAACTCAAAAAACATATGAAAATGCTACCTATCTCTGAGAAAACCTGTCAATAATTGCCCCAATGATTAACAATACGGGATCTGGCATTTTGGTCTAGTGTCATAAATGGCGGCAGAGTTCTTAGAAACAGGGAGAGACAATTTCCTGTAAGCTTCCAGATAATTTGAATAATCTCTACTGCTCATCAATCCCTTCCACTAAAGGAAACAATTTCCTTACTTCTCGAACAGCAAGGCCCATGTGTAATACTATCATGAAGCCCTAAGTTGTAAGTTGTCCATATCCTGTTCTCAGACAGCATGGTTCTATTTCTTAAAAGCCTATTAACTCTTTACCAAATGAGAACATTTTAGAGAGCATTTGCAGACGACAAAAATGTGACTTGAAAATTGAAATCTGTATTGGGAAGGGTAGAAAATATTGTGAGGAAAATGAGAAAATGCTGGTTACCAGCATTTCCTTTTTTTTTCCAAAATGTTTTTAAAGGCCTTTTTATTAGGGAAGTTAAAAGTCGGGACTGTTTGGCAAAGAGTAAGGGCAAAAAAAAATGAACAGTAGCAGTCTTATTTAAATCATCCCATTTTAAACATAGAAAGTATGATGTCTTATTTAAACCATACCACTTAAACAGAAAGTATGATGTCTTATTTAAACCATACCACATAAAAATACAGAAAGAACGTTGTCTTACTTAAACCATACCACTTAAAAATACAGAAAATATGACGTCTTATTTAACTCTTTACCACACAATCCCGACTTTTAACGACCCTGACAAATAAAGCTTTTGAAAACATTGTGGGAAAAGGAGAAAATGCTGGTAACCAGCATTTTCTCCTTTTCCCACAATGTTTTCTACCTTCCCAAACCAATTTTTAATTTTTCAGTCACCTTTATTTAATTGTCTGCAAATGCTTTCAGTTTGGTCTGGTCCAAAATTTTGTTGTGTGGTAAAGAGTTAAATCATACCATTTTAAATACAAAATGTATGATGTCTTATTTAAATCATACAGTGTCTGATCCAGAGTGCATGATTGTGAGAATCATGTGACTTTTCAATCATTCACTCACATTTCCAGAGCCAGTGTGCGACAATCGCACACAAAAAATAATTAGGAAACTGGTGTTTGATGACTGTTAAGGCTTGAAGAACAATGTGAAAATGCCTTTTATGGGAAGCACAACTGTACTGGGATCATAATTATAGAACATGTAATTTACGATCCCTGAACTGTCTTCGATCATTCCTATGAATCAAGAGTGTCTTCATTTCTTGACCTCTTGGCTCATCACACCTCGTCCGATTCCATACCTACATCAGCCATGGACGCCAAATAGGATTTTTATTTTTCGCAAAAATGTTGGCCATTTATGATGAGTTTATTTTAATATTACATTATTAGTTTAGCATCAATACATGTACTGATTGCCATAAGTTGATAACTTTCTGCATGTAGTCCAAAACAATTGGAGGACGATATTAACAATTCTGTTCTCTAAGACAAAATTTTAGAGTTATTGGTCTCATTATGCATAGACCTGTGGCAATAAAGTTGAACAATTAGTCTTGGGAAAATCTGTTGTTAAAGATACATGTCACAGCCAGAGCGATGCGTAACTGATGAAAGTACAGGGACTAGCGTTTTAACTTCTATTTACAGTCATGACTTTCAAGTTTCAAGGTATGATTTTGTGTTAGGTATGAAGATGGCTTAGGAAAAGTAGTTGGTACTACAGAATTGATAGGGTTAAATGAATGATCTAAAAGAAATTAGTTCCCTTTCTTGTTTTTTGAAGTTGATTTTGATTCCCCCATACTTTTCAGAGTGATGGGGGACAGTCCACCTAAATCTCATCTAAATCATACCATTTTAAAATGCAGAAAGTATAAAATCATACCATTCTAAAATACAAAAAGTGTAATGTCTTACCTAAATCAAACCATTTTAAAATACAGAAGATATTATGAGAATGACAATCTGTCATTGCATGGTCAGTTCAAGTGTTTGTTGGTTGAAGAAAAATGAATTTTAAAACTGGATAAAGGCTACCAAGTTGTCTCTTCCTTTTTACCTGGTATTAAAATTGAGTTTTAAAAACTCTCTGTTTGAGGGCTTCTGAAAACACTGTGAGAAAAGGAGAAAAGAATTATTACTAGTATTTTCCCCTTTTCCAACAATGTTTTTCTTACCATTCAAATCCAATCTAACGAATCATACTGAATCTGTTGTCTGCAAAGACTTCCAATCAAATATGATTCAAGCGTTTGTTGTTTGGTAGAGTTGGAGAACTTTGAACCTGATAGCTTTGTTTATGTTTAAGGTTGATCAGTTTTCACTTGTGACTTTTAAGGGTACTACTTTGATTTTCTGCCCTTTAAAATAATTCTATCATTTAAGGAAGATTAATGTTAATTTCTTTGATTAGATTCAATCTAAATTAAGTAAAATTTTGTTTGTTTCACACAGGGTTAACCCAACCTATTACCACACACTGATGACTTTTAATGCCCCTGAGGAAGAAGCCTTTCGAAAACATTGTAGGAAAAGGAAAAAATGCTGATAACCAGCATTTTCTCCTTTTCCCACAAAGTTTTCAACCCTATTTCAGCAAAATTACACCATTTGAGCCATTCTGAAATATTTCTCTGCAAATGCATTCAATTTGGACAGGTCTAAAATTTCGCTCTGTGGATTAACTTGTAGTGTACCATAACTTTGCTTCATGGAGAAGGTAATAGAAAAATAAAATTGAAACAAAGAATAGCCTATCCTGCAGTTCTGTGCTGAGAACTCTTCTAGATGAAATATTGGAAAGTGAATTATTTCAAAATCAATACCTGAAAAAAAAAGACAAAATGCCTGCTCTGACTGCTGTTGGGCTTCTCAAAGCCCATTGATTGTCTCAATGATTTATTACCAGTTTGATTCTTCTCTCTTACCTTTTCCCTGATGTAAAATGCTTTAATTCTTTCCCAAGCCAAAATATCTTAGACTGCTCAGATTTGAAAGCAATTGCAGACAACAGATTAAATGTCTGTCGATCAACTTGATTTGTCTTTGAAAGAGTACAAAACTATGGGAAAAAGTGAAATGCTGGATACTAGCATTTTCTCCTTTTTCCACAAGGTTTTTAAAAGTGCTCTTGTTTAGGGTTGTTAAAGCTGAGGATTCTGTGGTAAGGGTTCATTCTTTAACAGGATTAAAATCAACCTAGCCTGGTCCAAATTGAAAGCTTATGAAATTGTGACTTTAAATGCTACTCAAACATAGAATTTGTATTTCAAAGAGTAACTCTAATAAAATGTTGTAGGAATGTTAAAATGTGCTAGTTACCAGCATTTTTTTTTTCCCTTTTCCAACAATTTTGTCAAAAGGGCTTTTTCATCAGGGTCATTAAAAGTCAAGGTTATGTGTCAAAGTATTGAATTTTTACCACAAAATCCTGACTTTTAACGACCCTGAGAAATAGCCCACAGAAAACATTGTGGGAAAAGGAGAAAATGCTGGTAACAAGCATTTTCTCCCTTTCCCACAATATTTTCTATCCTATCAAAGTCAGAAATCATCATATTACAACAATTTAATTATTGTCTGCAGATGTTTTGCATTGGTCAAGCCCAAAAATTGACATTTGCTAAAGGGTTAACTGACTAAAATTACTAAACCGCAGAATCTTAGGATTGCCCAAATTCAAAGCATTTGCAGTCATCTAATCAAAATGTGGCCCAAACAATGATTTAATTCTCTATAAAGACAGGAAGCCTTGTGGGAAAAGGAGAAAATGCTAGTTACTAGCATTTTCTCCTTTTCTCACAATGTTTCAAAAGGCTTCTGTCAGAGAGTTGTATAAACATTCATGACTCCAGGGGATTAAAGTGCAAGACTACTGTTATAGCACATACATTGTAGTACATGTATTGCACTAACCACTTGATGTGATTGTTTGATGAAGGAATGATGCATACCTCAATAGATTGTATTGGTTGTATTTGAGTTTAACGCCACTTTAACAGCTGAGGTCATATCATGGCGGTCGGTGACGCACATGTGTTTTCTAGCTTTCTCACACCGGTACTAACACCATTTTTTTTTTCCAAAGCCACTGACTACTTTTCTCACATGCTTCGGGAGAGGTGAGAGGCGAAAATACACTGTAAAGAAAGTCTGCTTCAACCGGGTATCGAACTCACAACCACCTGATCATGAGTTCAACACGCTCACCACTGAGCAACCCGGGCAGGCCATACCTATATAGAAGATAGCCCTTGGAAAAACCATAATGTGACATATGTAGAATCTACTACCCATTTGTCAAACTGTCTTCTAATTAATAGTTTGATTTATACAAGTTTGATGATGTTGTTGCTGAAGCTAATTCAATTGTAAGTGTAGAAACAGTTCTGGAAAAAGGGAAAAGGCTGCTTACCAGCATTTTCTCCTTTTCCCACATTTTTTTTTTGCAACAGCATTTATCATTGGGGCCATCAAAGCTCAAAAAAGATTTAAAACTCTTTACTACACAATCCCAACTTTTAACGACCCTGAGATAGAAGCCTTTTGAAAACATTGTGGGAAAAGGAGAAAATGCTGGTACCCAGCATTTTCTTCTTTTCCCACAATGTTTTCTATCCTGCTGGCAACAAATTTCAATCCTAGTTACATTTAATTTGTTGTCTGCAAGTGCTTTCAATTTGGACCAGTCTAAAATTTTGTTTTTTGGTAAAGATTTAAAACTGTGAATAGCTATTTTGGGTAATATTTTCTGGGGTCCAGATTCTGTCAAAAAGCTCTCCAAAATAAACCAATTTTATACAATGTACATGTAATTTATTAAATTAATGTCAATGTATCAAACAAGCCAGAAAGAGTAAAGGCTTACAACAAAGTTATGCATGAATATTCTGTTCAAGAATCAAGTACAAGAAATATTCAAGCAAAAAAAGAAAACCCAACATAACTATGCTAATAACTCTGTCAACAATTTCTTTAGAAAGTCAAGGTTTTACCTTTCTCCAGGAAGACAAAACTAAAGATTTTGTGTAAGTTGCAAGCATTTGCAGAGGGCAATTAACCCATTACCACACAATCCCTACTTTTGACGAACCTGAGAGAGAAGCCTTCAGAAAACATTGTGGGAAAAGGAGAAAATGCTGGTAACCAGCATTTTCTACTTTTCTCATAATGTTTTCTCCCCTTCACAAAACAAATTTGAAATTTTCAGTCACTTTTATTTTGTTGTTTGCAAATGCTTTCAATTTGGACAAGCCTAAAATTTTGTCTTTGGTAATGAGTTAATCTTTTACTACCCTTTAGAAGACAGCTTTGAAAACATTGTGGAGAAGGAGAAAATGCTGGTATACTACCATCTATCAAAGAGGTCCCACCAAAATATGTGACCCGTTACATAAAAAGGGATCATCTGGAAATTCTCTACATCAATTAGATGAAAACAGATCAACAATAGTGCAGGTCAGTTTAACTCATTACCAAATGACAAAAATTTAGCTTTGTCCAAATTGAAAGCATTTGCAGACGACAAAAGAAAAGAGACTAAAGATTTGAAATTTGTTTTGTGAAAGTCACCAGCATTTTCTCCTTTTCCCATAATGTTTTTTTAAAGCCTTCTTTCTCAGGGTTGTCAAAAGTAGGGATTGTGTGGTAATGGGTTAAGTTGATAATTTGAAAATTATTGTATAATAAGGTACAATAACCACTTTTCATACTGACTCAGTCTGACCAGGGTTGACACTTTTCGCAGTTTCCAGAAGGTCCCTTTTTGCATGATGGGTCCAAATGTATCTATATGTGTACCAGCCAGCCATGCTCTGGTAAAAGGAGGAATTAATACTATAATATTAATCAAGTGATTTCGTATTTGCCCAGTAACAGGTCCGAGGTCAGCCATATGCCAAAGGCCGAGGGCCAATACGGCTGACCCAGGACCTGTAATTGGGCCATACGAAATCACTTGATCAATGACATTTTTATTAATTAACAGGTTGTCCAGAATCAATATGACAACCTGCATTTTATTTCTTCAAAGACAAGAAACGAAAGCTTGCAGTATAACTTCCGCCATTTTTGTTTACCTAAAATAAGCAAAGACGCTCACACGACTGAACTTTCAACCAATCACGTTCAAGGATTTCTGTATTGGTCGCGGGTCATCAATATTGATATGAGGTCAACTGTATTGATCAGAGGTCAAGTCGTATAAAGCCGTGGCCGCGAACTGTAAACTATACGAAGTAAGAAATGTGACTAGTATTGCATGGACCGGTTTCCATGTATAACTTGTATATATCTAATAGTTAATTAATAAATCTCCATGTTGCATGGTACCAAGCAAGTAATCTCAGATTTATGGATCCATATATACTACACAAACTTTGATATGGATCATTTACATATTTCTGTATGGGTTTGTATGTTACAACAGTTTTGCATAAACTCTTTACTATTCTGTAAAATTCTAGATGTGTCCAAGGTGAAAGCATTTGCTGACCAAAAACTATATGCAACACGCACTATGCTGTCTGTCATAGGGTAGAAAACATCATTGGAAAAGGAGAAAATGCTGGTATCCAGCATTTTCTCCTTTTCCAACAATGTTTTCCAAAAGCTTCTTTCTCAGTGTCTTTAACAGTCGGCATTGTGAGCTAAAGGTTTAAAGATCCATTTCCACTGGTCATTTTATTAACCAGCGTGGCAATGTAACATATTGTAAAATCATACATGATACAGGATGCATAATGTATTTAGGGTGAATCTTTTAGGGTGATCCCTAGCAAATTTTGAGAAGTATAAACAACTGACTTAAATCACAATATTTGGGAAGGGGGGGGGGGGGGGTGCCTCACTGAACAGGTTACCAGGGCCTCAATCTTGTTTGCTTGAAATGCAGAAATACATGTATCTGCATGTATTCCTAATAACCTTTGTATGTACTCCTTTTTAATAATTTTTGATTAGTATTCTCAGTTAGCTCTTGCTGATAGTTACTTAAAAAGGACAATATGTAAATGTTGCATTTCTGCATCTTTTGATATACAGAATAGCTTTTACAATGACCATTCTGCTGGATTGTTATACATACAAAACTGGGCATGTCATAGTAAGCTGACAGTTGATATGCCATGTGACTGTCTATGCTGGTGACTGTCAGGATGATGATGATGAATTTGTAGGATTAAGGTCCCTCTGTGTTCCAGGCATATATGGTTACTGACCATTTGCGAGAAAGAATCAGATACAAGAAAATCTGGGTAAAAGCCCCTAGCTCTTCTTCAAATAGTCATCCTTGGTTCTTTAGCATGCCTAGTGTAATAAAGCACTGAAATATGGGAGGCTACCTTTGGGTTCCAAACCAGTTCATCTTTGGTTGGGTGGGAAATGCAATGTGTCTCAGAAATGTCCTGGTATTGAACCTCGAGCCTCAAGATTTATAGTCCATCATTAATTTTACCACTGCACTACCAGTCCACCCTGACTGTCAGGATCTCTTGGTGTTGGGCTATAAATACCAAGCTGTTTTGATCCACAGCAGTTAATGTTTGAGTTTTTTCTTGCACTTTACAACTCTAATACATGTACTATACAGTTAGCTCTCACATTTACTCCTATTAAGGATTAAGTCTAATAGTATTGTTCAGAGGCTGGGACTGAGATTGTTACTGTTTAATTAAAGACTCTCTTATAAACTCAGTCCTGTATCAGTGTTTTTGTCTAGTTTATAGTGTCACACTAAACCACATGGTACACTGGTCCTTTGAGTTGCAGAAAACTGACCAATAGCAAAAGGTTCCAACTCAAGTCAGCCTGTGCCAACTCTGTAGGCTGACTTGAGTTGAAACTTTCACAGAGCATAGCTCATGTGTTTTCAGGCCCAGACATAGACAATTTTCTTAATTTGTTGCTACCTAAAACCTTTTAACGCATTCATTCCAGACAAAAATTTACAACCAACAAATTGCAGAAACAATATTATACTATACCATCAATCAACATGAAGAAAGACAACAGGAAAACTCATGAAAAACACTGTGACAACAGAAGAGAATGCTTATTACAAGCAGTGTCTACAATTTTTTTCTATAAAAATTCTGGTACCATTGGAAAAACTGTATGCAAGGAGTAGTGATAATGACCAGCTAGAGAGTAATAACTCTTTACCCAGAAAAACACTCTATACCTTCCTCTCTTTGGAAGGTTTACTTAACCCATTACCACACAATCCCGCCTTTCAACAACCCTTAGAAAGAAGCCTTTTGAAAACATTGTGGGAAAAAGGAGAAAATGCCGGTAACCAGCATTTTCTTCCTTTTCCCGCAATGTTTTCTACCATGCTGGACACAAATTTCGATTTTTCAGTCACATTTATTTTGTCATCTGCTTATGCCTTCAATTTGGACCAGTCTAAAATTTTGTGGTTTGGTAAAGAGTTAAAGCATTTTCTCCCTTCCTTCTCAGGGTATTTCACTGATCAATTGTACTTTGGTGTTTCATGTCATTTTAGAAATTATTCAATTATTTAGCAGTAGCAAGAGCACCTATCCATGTTTTCCTGGAGTTTCTTTAACCAGTAATCAGCAAAATATTTTTTCCAAGCATTTGGCTGCTTTCCAACACAACCATTGTCAAAATAATGGTCAGTGGTGAGAGAGGAATGTGTCCTGTCACAATGACTGTTACCAAGAAAATGGCCAAGTCAAGAATCAAACCAGTGACCCCCTATTCTCTAAGCCTGTATGCTACAGACTGAGCCAATTGCACTCAGCTCAGGGTCATTAAAACTCTGGATTGTGTGGTAAAGGGTTAAAGGAACTTTCGTCGCTTTCATGGCCAATATACATTAAGATCAGACTTTGTTAACAATGCAGCCAACTCTGACCTACAGTACCCTGTTTTCGAAGCTGTAGCATTGTGAACAAGAGCAAATTGAAAATGTCCAGTGGTCAAGAAAGAAGGCTTTGAAACATTAAGGATAAAGGTGAAAACGCTGGTAACAAGAATTTTCTTCCTTTAACACCTGATATTTTCTACCCTATCAGAGCAAATTTTATTATTTTGGCCACTTTTAATTCCCCATCTGCAAAATGCTTTTAATTTGGACTAGTTTTAAATTTTGTTGTGTGGTAAAGAGTCAAGCCTTCTCTTGCTAAATGAATGAAATGGACCTTCTCAGGCAGTACTAAAGACATAGATATTACAATTTCAAACCTGTCTTTGTGAGAATATCTTGAAAAGAAGCTGTATTCTGTCTACTATTAATATAAATTGTCTACATACTAAATCTTGATCTAGCACTACAAATATTAAGTAAGATGTAACACCTGAATTTATCATCTGTGCAGACCGATCTTGACTTGTATAATCCCAAAAGCATTATTGTTCTCACGAACAATAAGGTTTAATAATCACAGGAAAAGTTTCTGAGAGCAATAAAAACAAAGAATACAGCACTTTTATTACAAGGAAGAGACTCCCCTATAATTATTTACAATTTTCTTGGAGAAAACAGTAAAACCACTGTTGGCTTTATTTTCCAGATGCATATAATATTATACCATTTTGTACTAGAGACAGCTCAACATGAAGTATCTTATGAACCACCAATCTGCCATAACCACCATATCCTAAGCACAAATACCACCTTACAACCAAACCAACAATATGAACCAGTGAATTCCCATTATGCCTTTTTCTTCACGAACGAGAGCCATTTCCTTGCCACACAAGAAAAAACAAGAAAAAGCTAAATGGCATGACAAAATTTATTCAAGCACAAAATCCTGTAATTGCTGGTACCATTTTTCACAAATGAACCATTTCATTGCTACATCAAACGTTCTCCTAGAGAAAAAATAATCTATATACTATAATGAGCATTCTTCAAGCATAAGAAGCACATTACATGCCATGAACCCTCTCAAAGTATAAGGATGAATTAAATGGTACAGCTAACATTTTCTAACTACAAGCACAGACTAAATGGCAAAATCAACATTTTCCAAGCACAAGGACCAACTAAATGTCATAAACAAAATTCTGGGAAAAAAGGCATCAACTACATGGTATAACAAACAATTTCATAGCACAAGTACCAATTCAAAGCAAAGCCAACATTTTTTGCACACAAGCACCAAATTAATGGCAAAAGCAACATTAACCAAGCACAAAAACAACATAGAATGCCATTAATATTATTCTCCTAGGGAAGAACCACCCAGATGCCATAAACAACAAAAGAATCAACTACATGAAAATGTGATTATCAAAATTGTTTAAGTATAAGTGCCTTGTCACCATAACTAACATTCTACAAGAATAAGACTCATTTAAATAGCAAAGACTCATTTAAGTGGCTTAACAAGTTAACAAACATCCTGAAAGCCATAACCAATATTCAAAAAACAAAAAAAGCCTCCTTAACCTTGAAAACAACATAATTCTCTAAAACTACCTTAATTACATTAACACTCTATTAGAAATAACTGATCTAACTATACCATCCCAACATGGCCTCCAAACAGTAGCTTCAAAATTTGCTATGACTCATCTTCCCAAGTCAAGGTTATGATCACTGCGTGGATCTTACCTTGGCTGATTGAGCCCGATTTCAAGATTCCTGCAATGCACACTCTTTTGGAGGCTGGTTTATACCCCCCTTTACATCATATTTCTAAAAGCCAATGTAATATCGTTTTAAAAACCGCTTACAAATACACACAAAACGATAAGCAGACATCTGCGTGGGTTTCCACATTTACCTCGTTCTATTTTTATCAAAGATGAAATGCTACAAGTGATTTCATTAGCTGCAAGTAGAGCTGGCTGCATCCAATGAAAAAGCGTATCGGGGGAATGTAAAAATCAAGCTCGATCCGCAAAGGGTAGAGTAGCATAGTGAATCGTCAGCCTTGGCTTGCGAAGATGGCTATGACTGTGCTCTTTAACTCATTACCAAACAACAAAATTTTAGGTTTGCCCAAATCAACAGCATTTGTAGTCGACAAAATAAATGTGACTGAAAATTTGAGATTTGTTATGTGAAGTGTAGAAAACATTGTGTGATAATGGGTTAATCAAGTGCTAATGCTACAAGATTTCTATACCATCTCAGTATGGACTTTGCCCTATCTGACACAAAAAGAGAGCAGAAGAAACAGACTGATGCTCATACCAAAAAGTAACACAAATGCCTGTAATACCTATGGTGCCTAAAACAACATTGACAATTCCAGACAAATTAATAGCATAACACAAATGACAAATTTAATACAAGCATAAAAGTGATTTCATTGAAAATTATATGTACTATTTTGTAACAGTAGAAATTAACATAATGTAGTAGGGCTCTACTATAACATGACGAATTCAAACTCTGCAGCAACTATCTGGATCTATTTTTGAAACACTTCACAAAACAATTCTATGTTTAAGGACTCAGAGGCAAAAGATCTTTGAAAAACATTTTAACCCATTACCAAACAATCCCTACTTTTGACGCCACTGAGAAAGAAGCCTTTAGAAAACATTGTGGGAAAAGGAGAAAATGCTGGTTACCAGCATTTTCTCCTTTTCCCACAATGTTTTCCACCCTTCACAAAACAAATTTCAAATTTTCAGTCACTTTTATTTTATCATCTGCAATAGCTTTCAATTTGGACCTGTCTAAATTTTCCTCGTGTGGTAAAGGGTTAAGCATTGTGGGAAAAGGACAAAATACCAGTAACCAGCATATTCTCCTTTGGACGAGCTTCAGATATTTTCATTATCTGGAAAATAAAACGTAAAAGTAGGTATAATTTCATACACCATTTATCTAGCACTTGGAGTGCTAAAACAGCAAGACTTTCGTGCAACATGGTAACAAGAGCTCTGTATGGATAATGATGCATTGTACGCATAATGATGCATCACATTAAAAACAGCAGGGTGTGACCTCATATCATTGGTTTACCTCAAAAACCTTGTCACTACAGCTTGTTTCAAACACTATAATGTTTCACATTTGTGATACATGTAACTAATTCTGGAATTTTGCCATGGCATGTTACCACATAATCTTGACTTTTTACAACCCTGAAAGAGATGGTTATTGTACACATTGTGGGAAAAGGAAAAAAATGCTGGTAACCAGCATTTTCTCCTTTTCCCAAAATGTTTTCTGTCCTATTTAGGACAGGAATTATCATTGAAGCATCAATGAATTTAACATCTGCTAATGTTTTGAATTTGATTTAGTCCAAAACTTTGTCATTTGGTACTGATTTAACATTCCTCCTGGAACACTTTCACAGAAAACAGCTTTGAAAAAAAAAAAGCATCTAAAATTTGCATAATAAACATAAACTAAGTCTTTCAATGCTATAAACAACATAGGAAGCTACACTAGACAATGTAGATCAAGGTCGGACCACAGAGAATAAGCAGTCTGATCTCTGATCTACACTGTCCACTAGTTCACTCAAGGTTATGATAAACTTCATCACAAAACCTCCCTTGTTTTCAGTGTATAATATACCCGTTACAAATTTTCTTATTTTATACTAGGGATGGCAACGGTTAACTGGTTAACCAGTTAACCGATCGAATGACCGATTAACCGGTTAGGAAATTGGCAACCGGTTAACCAGAAACAAATATAGGCTATAATATAAAAAGTTTACCAAAATAATCATTATAATAAAAAAAATACAAAGTTAACTTTGCCTGTTCCGACAACCAAAACTGCATCATACGCACATCCAATGTCGCCACTTGAGATGCGGCGAAGGTGTGATATACAGTTTGACATGTCTGTGCAATATTAAACATTGTTAATTCGCTAATTAGTCCCCAGTCTCTGATAATAAACAATCGAACAAGTGTCCTCTTTGGATCAAAGGCACTGGCTTATCGTAATTGATTTGCTTGGATTATTTCATGAAGTACCCGCCCCCAATGAAATATATGCAAGGATTGGCCAATCATCGTAAGAAGGATTGAAATTTATAAGTCAATCAATCTCTGTTCAAGCAGGTACAGCTGTTTCTCTTCGTTCGTTCATTATCACTTCGATAAGTTATCTTAGAAAATCATAGTATAGTGCAGAGGCTTTGAAATTGGGAGAGTCTGAAATTTAAACCTGTCGTTTGGGCGATGGCTATTTAACACCTGATCACTCAGCAATGGCCGCTTCGTTTGACGATCAATAACCATACCATCATCTGTATGATTCTGTTTGTAGATTTTTTGAAGTTGTAAAAAACAGTGATCCCACTAGTTTTTTTCTATTGATGCATTAAAATGTTGACATATCAAGCAGGTACCTTCATCTTAAATGTTTTTACATGGTCGTTCGGTTAACCGGTTAACCGATCGAAAGATTGAACGGTTAACCGGTTAGCAAATTTACTAACCGTTGCCGTCCCTATTTTATACACATTTATCACATTAATTTATCACATGAATTTTACTGTGTGTGCATTTATGAATGTTTTTGCATCATTTAACCTATATTTTTTGAAATGCTGTAATGTGATAAAACGTATCTGACATTCATGAGCATTTGAGATAAAATTTTATTGAACTTGCCAAGGAAAAATTTTATTAAGCCGGCCAAATAAGGCTCACTTAATAAAATTTCCCTTGACTTTTTTAATAAATTCTTATCTCAAAAGCCCACTCATGTTAGGTCCTATATATCTCTTCTTACAGTGGATCTGTATCAGTAGTCCGCGAAAATGTGAGATTTTTTTTGTCTGGTATGAAAGAATGAAGGTTTACAAGCAAATTTCCCATCAAACTCCAAGGAAATGGAAATAACATGAAGCCAATGACACTTGTCTACCTAATAATCCACCAATAGTATAATATCATAAGTAAAGGATTAAATTTTGCCTTCGAAAGGACAGAACAAACTTGAGAAATGAAGACAATGTTAGAACCACACTTTATCCTTTTCCAATTACTAGTATGAATGATACAAGATCACTCTATGTTCTGACTCTCCTATGCATATTGAAGTACTCACAGACAGTAAAATAAAAGTGACTCAAATTATTGAATTTTTCCATGAATGAAAATATTATGCAAAAAGGATAAAATGTTGATTATATTTAGTATTTCTTCTTTTTCAATAATACTTTCCATCATTAGCTTTTCATAGCTTTCCTCCTTTGGGTTTCTAACCATTCATGTAAAATCCTGAGTTTAAGTTTGTTTGAGAAGCACTTTGAACATATTATCAGAAAAGGATAAAATGCTGGTAACAGCATTTTCTCCTTTTCCCACCATGTTTTTAGCTTTTTCAGTCACATGTTGCCACTTCAGCCACATTTAATTTGTCGTCTGCAAACGCTTTCAATTTGGACCAGTCAAAACTTGTTGTTTGGTAACGGCTTTAACCCTTTCCCAAACAATCCCTGTTTTTACGGGTCTAGAATAGTAGCCTTTTGAAAACATTGTGGGAAAAGAAGAAAATGCTGGTAACCAGCATTTTCCCCTTTTCCCATAGTGTTTTTTACCCTGTCATAGACAGAAATCATCTTTTCAGCAAGAGGTGCATTGTCGTCTGCAAATACTTTAAATTTGGTCTAGTCCAAAAGTTTGTGGCTTGGTAAAGGGTTTAACAGGATTGCTTGGTAAAGGGTAACCGGGCTAACAGTTGAGGATAATATAAAATATTCACTTGAAGATGGATGAGTGAAAGAAGAAATCTGTAAAAATCTTCTACTCGCTTTATGGCCCCCATTTGTCAAGACTAAAATTCTTGCATGCAAAATTCAAATTTATTACATGATAATTGCTTGCCCAATTTCTCCCTTTTCGTTTCATGTTTAGAGCAGTAAATAACCAACTGGACATTTTCAATTAATGAAATACTAAACATTCATTTTCTAGGCTGATTTAGGCAGGGAACTGAACAATTGGCTCCTTACTTTAAGGCAAAATTTCAGACCTGTCCAAATTGAAAAAAAATTGTAACTGACAATAGGTGACTCAAAACCTGAAAATTGTATTAGGAAGGGTAGAAGACATTTTGAGTAAATTAGAGTTTTTTTCAAAAGTCTTCCTCTTTAAGGTCACCCAAACTAAATAGTGAAGGATGGACAAAAGTTTGGCAAGAGATTAACTCTTTACCAGACGACAAATCTATAGACTAGAACATATTGAAAGCAATTGTGGACAACAAAATAAAGAGGACTGAAGAATTGAGATTAGATTTGGGAAGGATAAAAACATTGAGGGAAAAGGAGAAAATGCTGGTTACCAGCATTTTCTCCTTTTCCCACAATGTTTTCCAAAGGCTTCTGCCTCGAGGACGTCGGAAGCCCTCATTGTGTGGTAAAGGCTAAAACATGTAAAGGGCAGGTAACATCCTTGACTAGATATAACAAGTGTAAAGAACGATTTAGGCTGTGCAACTGGATTTTACATTTATTCTCTGTCATCCAATCAAGAACTTGATTATTATTCATGAAAAACCCTGCGAGAAATTAAAATCCTTTTTCTAAGCAATTACACAATATCCAATTTACCAAAAAAACTGATATGACATGAGTTAAAACCTTGGAGTCTTGAAATAGAATTAACCCTTTACCACACAATCCTGAATTTTAACAACCCTAGCAAAAGAAGGCATTTGAAAACATTGTGGAAAAAGGAGAAAATGCTAGTAACTAGCATTTTCTCCTTTTCCCACAGTGTTTTCTACCCTATCAAATAAAAATCACATCATTTAAGCCACATTGATATTGTTGTCTGCAAATACTTTCAATTTTGAGAGGTATAAAATTTTGTCATTTGGCAAAGGGTTAACCAAGAACCTGTGATGGTAAAAACATCTGAGGCCCTACTCAAGACCACTCTCTTGCACTCCGGATCATTACATTCACCTCTGTCGTGGGCTCAGAAAGTAGTCCGTCATTACGTCATATTTTTGTCACATGACCATAACTCAAAATGGCTACACAAACGCCGGTGAAAGAAAAGTCCAATATCGATTGATTCGTGTGCTGTTCAAACAGCATGGGACCAATCAGACTTAGTGATAGGAAATGAACAAAAGAAGGATTTTCTGAAAAGCCTACATATCTTTAAAGGACGATAACTTGATTTTAATCGTACAAACTTAGATCCAGCGGTGTGTCAAATCAGCTGTCATCATTCATGGGCGCGGCCATTTTTTAAAAATCGGCGTAAGATTCTGAAAAGTGAAGAGGCTCGAAAAAAATAGTTCCATTTTATACAGGTAAATTCATCAGTTTGAACGCACCCATAATGTATCCAGGATCATATTTCTTTTGTCTAACTTACACTTTTACATATGAAACAGTTAAACAGTAACAAAACATCTTTTCCTCGGTTTGACAAGATTCTTGTCATTCAGCCCATCGCAGAGATGTATGTGAGGTAATGAACGACAACTCTGCTCGGAGATTGACTCAAGACAAGGTCCAAAGATTGCTCTATATCAAAATTCCAAGACTAAATCATTTGATTGGTTGGGACATTTTTTCTAGGTCAAAGACATGACTTAAGTCTTGTTACTAAGGATTTGAGCTGTGTTTTGACTGGCCCAACATTCAACTTTATTAACTCATTATTCCCAAAAGAAGTTTGTCTAAAATGGTGACATACACGGACTGGTTATCTCTCTATGCATAATTAAATAGCAATTTTAAACTGGGAACTAATCACCTGTAATCCTTCAAAACCCATCAATTAACCAACCTGTTAACCCTTTACCACACAATCTCCAGATTTAAATACCCTGAGACAGAAAGCTTTTAAAAACATTGTTGGAAAAGGAGCATTTTCTCCTTTTCCTCACTGTTTTCTACCTTGTCAAAGACAAAACATTGATTTAACCCTTTACAACACAATCCCAAACTTACACAAATCTAATGAAATGCCATGTTGTAAAAAGTTTTGGAAAAGGACAAAAAGGTTACCAGTATTTTCTCATTTTCGCATAATGTTTTCTAACATTCCAAAGGCGAATTTTTGTTTTTGAAACACAATCATTTTTTCATCTGCAAAAGCTTACGACTTGGGCAAGTATTAAGTTAGGCTCTTTGGTAAAGAGTTAAGTAACTGTGACTTGTAGCATGCAAATAATTTCAATTTGGTTGAGTCTAAAATTTTATCATTCGGTAAAAAGTTAAATATCTAAGAATTGTAAAAAATATGACTTGACTCTTTACCAAACAACAAAATTGTAGACTAGTCCAAAAGTCAAAGCATATACAGATGACAAAGTAAAGATGACTCAAGAATTGAAACTTGACTTTAGAAGAGTAGAACACATTGTGGGAAAAGGAGAAAATGCTGGTTACCAGTATTTTCTCCTTTTCCCACCATTGTTTCCATAAGCTTCTTTCTCGGGGTCGTTAAAAGTCACCATTGTGGGGAGTTATACCGTTTTTCGATCCTATAGTTGATTTTGGACTAAGGAAGCACAAAGCATCTTCTTGTCATGCTTTCTTGGCAAAATTTTCATTCTTACAAGCTTTTCCTCTGAAATATTTTGCAATCAATTATCCATTGATTTTTACACAGCTTTCTCAACCAACTCATGGCCACAGCTCATTCCCAAATGACATCAATTTAAATGAGCCCAATTGGAAAGCACTTGCAGACAAAGTTTATACGCCACAAAAGATTGGGTTCGAACCAGACAGTCTAGAAAACATTGTGGGGATGGGAGAAAATGCTGGTTACCGTCATGTTGTACTTTTCACACAATGTTTTTAAAGGTAAGTTTTTCAGGGTCCCTAAATTTTCAGGATCATGGTTTTACAACATTGTTCTAGGATATCATCTTTGGCCATGCAGCCCGCCCAGCCAGTACTGGGAAATGAAGTAAGATTTCCTGATTATAAATGTAATACTTTCATGACTGAGACTCAAACAATTCGGCACATTCTCAGACCTCCAGACAAGAGGGAGTGATGGTATTCTAAATCCATTATTTCTCTTTAAAACTCTATGTTGTGGGTACTCATAAGAATTGTCTCGATGAGACTATTCTAATGAGTACCCACAACATAGGGTTTAGTGGAGAGTAAGTGATATTTTCAATTTTGATATCAAAACCACAACCTCTTTCTTGATCTCGGAATTCTACATGAAAGCTGTTTTTTTTCTGATGTTCATAAATAGAAATTTGACAAAATACCAGTCAAAATTATTGTGAGAGTTTTATAGCTAGATTCAAAATAACAGCTGTGGAGAAGTAAGGTTGTAAAACTCTTTACCAGAAAAAAAAATATTAGGCTTTACGAAATTGAAAGCATGTGCTGACAACAAAACAAATGTAGATCAAATGATGATTTCTGTCTTTGATAGGGTTGGAAACACCGAGGAAAAGGGAGAAAATACTGATTACCAGCACTGTCTCCTTTTCCCATAATGGTTTCAAGAGCTATTTTCCTTTAAGGTCATTACAACTGATTTTGCAGTAAAGGTTAAACCAAGTGAAAAATTAATTCCAGTCCAAGATTGTTCACTTCAGAAAGCTGAACATTACTTCAGAACTTTACATACTTGAAACAATTTAGTCTCTATTAAGCTGGAGTCTCCGTGATTACGGGAGATGATAGATTCACAGTTGCTTCGTTAGCTGATTACGTTCCTCAGGTCTTGATAGACTATCCGATGTCTAGAACTAAAATCCTGCCACCAATCATCAAAGCCAGTGATAAACAGAACTGGCTCCCTCAGTTCTGTAGCTGATTTACACAGCATGCAAATTCTGGAGTGCACTTCACCTCTCTGTAAGTAACTCTTTCAGCAACCATAGTAAAAAATTGGAGATCTAGCTGGCAGGATAGGTCAAGATTAGACTGCAAAGAATTTGGATCTATACTATCTGCTTGTTAAGGCAAGCCCCAAAGATACTAATCCTTTTTAGTTGAGTGGATTGTATATCATACCATTGAAAAGGTCAACTCTGAGTATTAGACACTTAAAGAGTAAAGACTTAAAAGCAAAATAATGCTACATCTGCCATCAAGGTAGATCAAAGATCAGGCTGCAAAAGAATATTACTGCTAAGCCACTTGTTTTTTCCCACACAACCATTGTAACATAACAATGATCAGCCATGACAAGTTAAATCCTTGGAAAGAAATCAGCCATACAGGGAATTCATACGTGCAATCCTCTTGTTTAACCCTTAATATAGATGTCACACAGTCCCAAAATTGAAATCAGATGGCCATACAAATATGCACTTTTTACTTTCGTGCCAAGATAGCTTGGAACTTGGTAAATAGCCCATCAACAGCCGGAGCAAGGATGATTCCTTCAGAAGGCCATGTGATGGCACCCGAACAAGACACAAAGGCAAAAAAATATGTGAAATTTATATTAAGTAGCTTACCCACCGGACACACAAAGGCTACATGACCTCATATTGAGGGTATAATGCTTTCGAACTAAGTCTAGAAGATGTCACATGACCTCCTGATGGTATAAAACCTTCAGCCGACGGGGAAATCAAATTGCTGATCAGAGGTTACTTGGTTAAAATACTCAGTATTCTTTCTGTATTTCAAACAGAATCAATCTTTTATTCTTTTATTTTATTCATACCAACAAAGGCAGAGAGGGGCAAAGGGAAGTGGCTGTCTGAGGCAGTAAGGGTTGCTCATCATGTTCTCTTAGATGCAGGCACGTAGGAAGCAATTCAAGATTTTGTGGGGGAAAGGGGGGGAGGGGGGGGGGAGGCTAACTCGTATTTTTTGGAAAATTTTGCATCGATTGAAACTCTATGCAACAAAGGGTAATTTCAATTACCATGATTGTCAAAATCATTGGGGACTGAGAGCACTAGCAGATGACAATATAAATCTAACTCAAAAACTGAAATTTGTTTAGAGCAAGGTAGAAAACCAATATTTTCTCCTTTTCCGACAATGTTTTCAAATGGCATCTTTCTCGGGGTTGTTAAAAGTTGGTATTGTGTGGTGAAGAGTTAATTGTAATCGAAGCTTTGGAAAGGCTGCTGAGGATTGACTGTGGAAAAAGCTGGCCTTTCATATAACCACATTACTATGACATATGTGAAACACTTTAGCAACTCAAGTTCAGCTGTCTTCACCCACACCATGGTCTCATCTTGATGTAATCATGCTATATGATATGATGGCTACATGGTGACACTGCGAGGACTTCACATAGTTGTGTTGCCTTCCTAAGCCATTAGGCTTCTTACCTGTACTTCTTTCAAATTATTTTCGTGAGGTGAAAAATGCCTGATGGCACCGATGATCACACAAAGTAAAGACAAAGATCACACGATCTGACAAGATGCCCTCACACTGTCATTATGAAGGACAAAATGGATACACAAATCCTTCACGAAAAAGAACCATAGCATGGTCTTCCAGCAATTTTTTGACATGCGAAAGATTTTGTCAACCCTCATGAAGTTTCTGCAGGAGCCTGAAGAACTCAATCGGCGGTCATACCATGGCTTAAAATGTCATCACAAATGGCCAATGTTTTTACAATCAGATGCAAATTTGAAAACATTTCATTTGTCATGTGTCCATCTGGTATCAATTTCGGGACAGTATGACATCTGCATTACCAGAGGACAAAATTTTAGCTCTGTCTCAATTGAAAGCATTTGCAAACGACAACTTCAATGTGGCTCAAACAGTGCAATTGTTTAGTGATAGGGTAGAAAACATTGTGGGAAAAGGAGAAAACCCCTTTACCAGAATGTTTTCTTCCTTCCCCAAAAGATATATATATAATATTTTCAGTCACTTTTGTTTTCTCCAAATGCTTTCAATTTGGACCAGTCTAAAATTTTGTCATTTAGTAAAGAGTTGAATGAATGAATGAATGAATAGCATTTTAAGGCCCGTCGACAACTTAGGTCATATTGGGCGCACTTACTTAGTAAACAATAATGCGAGGTGAAAATAACATACATGTGCAACAACATAAGACAAACATGATAAATGAGGAATGGATGAAACACAAAATGATGCCCCTTTTGTCGCCTTTAACAACATGCATGCTGTCACTTTCGTTCCGCCAGATGAAATGGCAGATGTGACGATCGCGGGACTGCAGTGGTTTATTCTTATACCCCCGATTAAACCACACAGGGTCCCACAGGCCAACTGATTCCCATTCCAAACCCTATTTACATCAAGAAAAAAAATATAGGATTTGGAATAAGAACTACCCAGCCTGCTGCAATCCTACGAATTACGACGAAAGCAGCCGTTTGTCTCTAATTTTAGTCGCCTTCTACGACATGCCATAGAGAAAGGCCGAGGTCCTATTCTATAAAGTAAAAACCCCCGGGACCCCACGGGGAAAAGAGTTGAATGATTGGGTGAATTTTTACAGACTGATCAACTTGCACCAATATCATAATGATCCCAATTACATGCAAAGTTTAGCATCCTTTTATTGGCTGTTGTGATATAACTGAGATAATGCTGAAAACCGCCTTAACCCTTTCCCAAACAACAAACTTTTGGACTAGACCAAATTGAAAGCATTTGCAGACGACAATTCAACTCTTGCTGAAAAGATGATTTCTGTCTATGATAGAGTACAAAACATTGTGGGAAAAGGAGAAAATGCTGGTTACCAGCATTTTCTCCTTTTCCCACAATGTTTTCAAAAGGCTACTATTCCAGACCCGTAAAAACCAGGGATTGTTTGGGAAAGGGTTAAACACCATACAATCAATCAATTACCATCCTGTCATAATACCATCCAGGAAATCAGTGCTCCTTTGTATGCAGTAGTCTGTACTAAGAAGTAGATGCTATCTGAATTTTGTAATACATTACAAATTGCAAAATTCTAGAATTGTCCGAATTGAAAACATTTGCAGCCACCTCATTAGCATAGGTGTGGCTCCAGTGGCAGCATCTCCCTTTAACTCTTTACCAAACGGCAAATTTTTTCACTGGGCCAAATTGAAAGCATTTGCAGACGAAAAAACAAATGTCTGAGAAGTTAAAATTTGCTGTGGGAAGTGCAGAAAACATTGTGGGAAAAGGAGAAAATGCTGGTTTTCCCACAGTGTTTTCTACAGCCTTCTATTTCAGGGTCGTCAAAAGTCGTGATTGTGTGGTAAAGTGTTAAAGGGTAAAAAAACATTGCAAGGAAAGATGGAAATGCTAGGTATAAATAAATGTACCAGATGACATTTTACACTGGTCCAAATTAAAATAATTTTCAGAAGACAAATTCAGGTCAAAAATTGAAATTTCCTTTTGATATGATAGAAAGCATTGTGGGAAAAGGAGATTATTTTTCAAGGTTTGTCAAGACCCAGGATTGTGTCGTAATACGAAACTCATATAGAAACCAGTTTGTTAGTTTACCACCCAATCTCATGTAGTACATGTACTTTATATTCCTGTATCTGAGAGAAAATAAAGTATATTGTATTGTATTGTACGAAAGTATCCCTTTCACACAAATTTGATGGAGAGGGATTTTGGGAGAATCCCTGTGGATTGATAATTCTAAATGATTTTAAGTCCCCCTGATCATATTGGAATTAGGAAGACTTTACTGTAATGAAATGTTAAGTTTTATTTCCCAGGTCTGAATGGGGTCTTTTGAATTGTAGTAACATTATGTTGAAGAGTTAAGGCAACATGAGATACTTCTTTGGAGAAAATTAATGGCAATTTTTTGCATCATTTTTTCCTTTACCCACAATGTTTTCAAAAGGCTTCAGGGTTATTCAACCCTTTACCACACATACCTGACTTTTAACAACCCTGAAAAAGAAGCCTTTTGAAAACATTGTGGGAAAAGGAGAAAATGCTGGTTTCCAGCATTTTCTCTTTTTCCCACAATGTTTTCTACCCTTCCCATAACAATTTCTGAATTGGAGTTACATTTATTTTGTTGTCTGCAGAGGATGCTTTCAATTCTGACCAGTCCGATTTTTTGTTTTCGTTTGGTAAAGAGTTAAAGTTGGGATTGTGTGGTAAAGGGTTGGAGGCAGCCAGTTCAGAAATATATCTTACCTCTAATTGAAATTGATGAAAGAAAGCAATATTTTAGACTTGGCTGAACATGTACACTGTGTCGATTCTCTGAAGCTTAACCTCTTCACAAAAAACAAAATGATAGACTTTCCTAATCTGAAAGCATTTGCATGTTACAATTTAAGTGTTCATCAGATGAGTGGATTTCTGTTTAAACTCTTTACCACACGATAAATTTTGGACCCTTCCAAATCGAAAGAGTTTGCAGACGACAATTTTAGATTTGGAGAAAATGGCAGAAAGTTCTCAAAAAGGGTAGAAAACACTGAGGGAAAAAGAGAAATTGCTCGTAACAGTTAAACCAGACTCATTTCGAACAGCAGCCACATTTTCATTTTCAGCAGACAATTACAGACAAGGAAAGGATCGAAAGCACAGATACTGGCTATGAAACAGTGGTCCATCAACCAATTAGTAATTTTTTAAGATTCATCCCTATATCCCAAGTTCTAATGACCCTTAAAATTAGTATGGGGAATGTTAAAATGTAGCTTTTCTATTTCCCATTATCTCCTGCTAGATGACATTCTATAAATACTCATCTATCTAATATGGGCATCCTGGGTACAGAACTGAACCACTTTCCTACGCGATAATTGTTACTTTGAATTTCAAACTAAAATAAAGGTTTACCTAATAAAACGCGACCTCGTGCAATTCACATTGCTATGATCAGCAGTTTAGAGAAATCTGGACCTAAAGCAAGTCTCATTTCTCCTTAAACGTATTGATAAAACCTATTTTCAATATTGCTACTTTATAGAGCGTAATATTACAGTCAGCCCACTTTCTGGGCTAGTGATGTGTCATATAAGACAGTCGAATCTTCGAAGAATAAGACATGCGCAGACAACAAACTATTTCCTTCTATCTCTTTCTTCTATGCCATGGGTAAGGACCCTCTGAAACTGAGGGAACCATCATGAAAACATCAATCATTGTTGTGTCTGCCTGCAGTATCAAATGGCCTCTAACAAGTCACAGAATCATCTGATAAATTCAAATTTGACGATCTTTGCTCATGGACACAACAGAAGAAGAACTTTTCATTCCTTGAAAAGTTTATGCCCATTTTCTCAGATGTAAGACTGGAATAAAAATTTTCTTCTAACATTTGAGAATAGTTTTATCAGTTTCATATACATGTTGCAGTTTTGTTTAACTTGTCCGTTTTGAGTACAGCGATACTAGTCAAATGACTGTTCATCATTCTGTGGTTAAGCTGCTTAACTTCTCACCACATTATCCCGACTTTTAATGACCCTGAAAGAGAATGCTTTAGAAAACATTATAGGAAAAGGAGAAAATGCTGAAACATGCATGCTGAATTTGGATCTATGTTGTCTATACAACTTTTGTTATACACTGCACTGTAATATATACATGTAGTTTGTCTTAATATTTCATATTTTAAACTTTCTTTTTGTTAAAATGTACTTCTGTGAATAAAACATAATGGAAGTTTGACAACTAAAGTAGTAGTTCTTCAAATAAACTCTCTAGAAGACCGCAAACCTTTTTGCCAGTGGAATTGATTTGTGTATGAAAATTTATAATTTGCACAACTGAGTAGATTTGTCTTTGAAAAAGAAAAATAAGAACTTCTACTTTTCACCTTATGTCTTTTACCAGGCACAGTTGTTGATACAGGAACATAGAGGACTTAACTCTTTACCAAATGACAAAATTTTAGATTGGTCAAACTTAAAAGTAGTTGCAGATGACACAAATAAAAGTGTCTGAAAATTTGAAACTTGTTTTGGGAAGTGAAGAAAACATTGTGGGAAAAAGAGAAAAAGCTGGTGACCAGCATTTTCTCCTTTTACCACAATGTTATCATACGGCTTCTTTCTCAGTATTCTTAAAAGTCTAGATTGTGTGGTAAAGCGTTGAAATCATGGGGTTCCATGTTCAATTCCATTAAGGTCTGTGAATTTCTTTCCAAGGTTTGTTGTTTTTCATAGCAACAGGATTCAGGCTTCTCTGACTACTGAATATTGTTGTAACAATAATTGAACTCATTACCAAACGACAATATTTTAGGCTTGTCCAAATTGAAAGAATTTGCAGATGATAAAATAGAAGTGACTGAAAATTTGAAATTTGCTTTGTGAAGAGTAGAAAACATTGTGGGAAAAGGAGAAAATGCTGGTTACCAGCATTTTCTCCTTTTCCCACAGTGTTTTCTAAGTGCTTCTTTCTCAGGGGCATCAAAAGTAGGGATTGTGTGGTAATGGGTTAAGGAATGAAGCCAATACCTTGGGAAGATATTGAGAAGTTCTAATAAAAGAAACCCAAGAAAAGCATGGATAGGTGCACTCTCCTTCACATTATGACAAATACAAAGTTTAAAACAAGTAACACAATAAAACTGAACAGATGTCTTCCTCATTTTGGCAAAGAGACAGTCATTTGCAAATAGTTTTTATCAGCTCAGAACTCCAGATAGATGGAGTGATTTTCATTGCAAAGTTTAACCCTTTAATCCATAGATACTCATTTCTACGCATTGCTTGTAGGAGCCTTTGGAAAACATTGTGGCAAAAGGTGAAATTGCTCATGATGAGCGATTTCACCTTCTGCCACAATGTTTTCTACACTATCAAAAGGTGTCATATACACATAAGAAATGGCTTCATCCTTGCTGTTATTTAAGGTCAATTAGAGATACCATAGAAATGCATTATGGGGTAAAGGGTTAAAAAATTAATTACTCTCCACTAAACCCTATGTTATGGGTACTCATTAGAAACCTCTTAACAAAACAATTCTAATTATTATCCACAACATAAGGTTTTGAAGAGAAATAATGGATTTAGAATACCATCACTTCCTTTTATCTAGAGCTCTGCTCAGTTTACAGGTAAGTTCTGTGGGTTTGAAACAAAGCAATTGCAGAATCACAAACTTTATCACTGGAAGCGTAAGCTTAACTTGCATTCTTGAGAGCAATAACCAAGCTCTCTAATAAACAAGGTAATTAGTTACATACAAAAAGTATACTCTTTGTACTAAACACCTTTTCCAATTGTTAATTGTAGATTAACCTTTAACTCTTTACCGAATGACAGAATTTTACACTTGTCCAAATTGAAAGCATTTGCAGACAACAAAAAGAATGTAACTCAAAAATTGAAATTCAATTCCAGCGCGATAGAAAACAAAATGTGGAAAAATGCTGGTAAGCAGCACTTTCTACTGTTGTTCCCATAATGTTTTCAGAAGGCTTCTGTCTCGCTGTTGTGAAATCCTGGGATTGTTTGGTAAAGGCTTAAAAAGCATCTGAAAACAAAAGCTGCCTTTGAAGATAGTGTAGATTAATAGCAGAAAGTACAAAATATGCAGTCTGATCTTTGATTTCCTGTCTGCTTAACTCAGGAATGCAACAGACAAAATGAGTTATGAATTCAATGGTTGTTTTATGCCACTTTAAACATTATTTCCATCATTTCAGAGCTCACATATTCTTGTATATCCTTTTTATCACCAGTACTTGGCTGGGGATCTGAAGTTTCTTGCCTAAAGATACTCCTACAAAAAGTCCAACTTAATGCTTCCAGTGAAGGACTTACAAACAAAAGCAACTGAATGACTGTTGGATTTACTTGACATTTCAAGGGTCAAAGTTGATATATTATAATAAACTGCCTACAAAAATCATACTATAAATGCCCCTAAAGTTCACAATTTCATAAACAATGTGGGAAAATGAGTAACTGAATTTAAAGAGCTAATGATCACTTTGCCTCATTTTTGGGCAAAAGTTTAAGCTGAAAAGCTATTATCTCCTGCTAGATGGCATTCTACAAATACACATCTATCTCATTTGGACATTCTGGGTATGGATGCGGACTAATGTTTCAAAGCAATAACCGTTACTTTGAATTTCAAAATGAACTTAATGGTTACTCAATAAAATGCTTCATGGTCTGATTCATTCAGCTATGATCTGCTAGCATGTAACATATGCATCAGCCATTTATTAAAACAGCCCCTACATGCTTGGCTAATAAGCTAATAGCTTCAGTGTAAGCCCTACTTTTCCCTGGCATTGAGGGAATGGGTGATGCGTCATAGCAGACAGGTCAAATCTTCAAAGAATATGACACTCGCATATAATGGCTGAAAAGCAATCTCACTCCTTTCTTTAACTCATTACCACACGAGAAAATTTTTGACTGGTCCTAATTGAAAGCATTTGCAGACGACAAAATTAAGGTGACTGAAAAATATAAATTTGTTCTGTGAAGGGTGGAAAACACTGTGGGAAAAGGAGAAAATGCTGGTTACCAGCATTTTCTCCTTTTCCCACAGTGTTTTCAAGAGGCTTCTTTCTCAGGGGCGTCAAAAGTAGGGATTGAGTGGTAATGGGTTAACCAATAAGGTGCTAAATTAATAAAATGGAAATATGCAAATGGGAGATCAAAGCTTATATATTGCTATTTCTGTTTAGATCAAGATCAGACTACACAAAATGTGTAGCCTTGGATTGGTAATCTGTGCAAACAACCACTGAAATAGCATCATTGAAACAGGCTTTTCTTTCCAATTGCCACATTTTACAGGTTTCACTGTACATAATATCTGAGGCAACTCCTCTAAAACAACTAAATAAGAGGGCTATGATGGCCCTGTATTGATCCACTGGCTCATAAGTCAAAACACTACAAGCCAAACATTACAATACTTGGCCATTTGCTTTCAAACTTGAGGACATACAATTTTTTTTCTATAAAATCCTACAAGAAAGTTGTGACCCCCAGGTAAAGCCAATTTTGACAGCTGAAAGCTATAATTACTTGAATCCTGGTGGAGGTCCAAAAGATAAAGCCCCATACCATATAATACAGGTCTAGGATGTGTGGTTATAAACAAGAAGAATTTCTCAATAAAAGGCCCTGTAAAACATGAAACCCATGAGACAGGGCTAAATTTAGTAGCCCTAGTCTTTATTATGGTTTGTAATAAGATGACTTAGGAAATTATCACCACAAAAACCCATGTAAAACTTGTGACCCCTGGTGTTGGGACAAACTTGACCCCAAGGCTATAATTTTGGCCCTACTGGTAGAGGCCCACTAGATACAGCTACATGCAAAATTTGGTAGCCTTATGGCTAGGTAAAAGTTGATTTTTAAAAATTTCCAATATGAGCCCATGTAAAACTTGTGACCCCCAGGAGTGGGCAAAATTTAATCCTAGGGCTATAATTTTGATAATGATACATGCAAAATTGAGAAGCCCTAGGCCTAATGGCTTGGTACGAGAAGATTTTTAAAGTTTTCCGTATATAAGCCCACATAAAAACTTGTGACCCTCGAGGCCGGGCCAAATTTGACCCCTGTGCCTATCATTTGGGCACCCTTGGTAGACAACCACTTGATAAAGATACATGCCAAATTTGGTAGCCCTAGGCCCTATGGCTAGGTACCAGAAGGATTTTAAAGTTTTCCCTATATAAGCCCATATAAAACATGTGACCCCCAGAGCAGGGCCAATTTCGATCCAAGGGCTATTATTTGAAGGAACTTGGTAGATGTCCACTAAATAAAGCTACATACCAAATTTGGTAGCCCAAGGCCTTATGGTTTCAGAGAAGATTTTTAAAAAAATTCAGTATTATTTTTTTCAGTTTTGTTGCCATGGCAACCAGAGTTTTTGAAGGAATACAATTCTTTCAAGCAATTCTGAAGGGGACCATGGCAGGATAATTTCTGTGAAGTTTCATCAAAATTGGATGGGTAGTTTCGGAGGTGTTTAAAATAAAAGTTAATGCACACACAGACAGACGGACGCACGATGGACACTGGGCCATGACATAAGCCCGCTGGCCTTTGGCCAGTGGAGCTAAATATTGATGAAATGTGAAATTCAGCACTGAGCAAACCAAGTTACAGAGTAAGACTTTATCCGACAAAATTTTCGACTCAACCACACTGAAAGCATTTGCAGATGACAAAATCAATGTAGCATATAATGATGATTCATGTCTTTCTTGGGTAAATATTATTGTTAAGAAGAACTTTGCAAAGTGGTGCATATACGCCAGAAGGGGCTTGTCTGTGAAAAAGCTACGAATCTGTTATGCCTATAGATACCCAAATGTTATAGTCATATGCACAACTACACATCATATAGATTCATAGTGGTAAGTTTCAAATCTTTCCAATAGACACTGTAGGAGGAGTTTCACACACAGGAAATTGCAAATGGACGGACGGACAGATGGATGGATGGAAAACCATGGCGGTAACATATCATAATCCTTCGAGGGCGAATAAAAAGGGAGAAAATGCTTGATACAGGCATTTCTCCTTTTCCAACAAGGTTTTCAAAAGCCTTCTTGAAAACTTGGGACTGAGTGGTGAGCCATTAAGGACAAAAAAGGATTTTTCACAGTGTTACTTCAGTAATTGTTGATAGTATAGAGTGGAATGGTTTTGCAAACATTTCAATTACCTAAAATTACCAACAAAATTTTCACATAAAAAAATCACAAAGAAAGGGGCCCAGTAATTACCAGCGGGATTATCCCACTGTGACAAAAGGAGACCCTGGGAAAATGAACAGTCTGTTCATCCCTTTTTCAAATTATTCCAAATTTAGTATTAACTCTTTACCACACGACAAAATTTTTGACTGGTTCAAATTGAAAGCATTTGCAGACGAAAAAATAAATGTGACTGAAAATCAAAGTTTGTGTTAGGAAGGGTAGAAAACATTGTGGGAAAAGGAGAAAATGCTGGTTACCAGCATTTTCTCCTTTTCCCTCAATGTTTTCAAAAGGCTTCTTTCTCAGGGTCGTTAAAATTCGGGATTGTGTGGTAAAGGGTTAACAGTTTACCAGACAACAAAATTTTAGCCTTGCAGTAATAGGAAGCATTTGCAGACAAAAATTTCAGTGTGGCTCAAATGGAACAATTTTCCCATGATAGGGTAGAAAACGATTTGGGAAAAGGAGAAAATGCTGGTTACCAGCATTTTCTCCTTTTCCCACATTGTTTTTAAAAGGCTCCATTCCCAGGGTCGCATTGTGCCGTAAAGGGTTAAACCTTGCAGAAGATGATAGTATACTGAGGATAACAAAATACGTCACATTATCTTAGTAATACAAGAATAAGACAGCCCTTTAGTTCAGGGCTTTTGAAAACAGTGGCAAATTGAGAAAACTGCTAAAAATGAGCAAAATTTCACATGTCACAATGTTTTCTAGCTTGTACCTGTATAATCTCACTGACCTTTAACTGCCGATGTAGATCAAGATCAGACTGCAGAGAAAGTGCATTCTGATCTTGGATCTTCACTACCCGATAAGGAGATATTATTCCACAAATCACAACTTAGAAATAGCAATATATGTTTTTTTTACTACCAAACTGAAAATTTCTTTGGAGCTTTTTAGGAGAATAGGGGTTAACCCATGACCACATGATACCAACTTTTAACAACCCTGGGAATGCAGCTTTTTGAATACATGATGGGAAAAGGAGAAAATGCTGGTAACCAGCATTTTCTCCTTTTCCCACAATGGTATCTACCTTATCAAAGTACAAATGAACCATTTGAGCCAGACTGAATTTGTTATCTGCAAATGTTTTCAATTTGGACAAGGCTAAAAATCGTCTGGTGAGCAGTTGAAATCTATAGCAGACACATCAAAGCCAAATGTGGTGGAAATGCAGCAATGCACAAAGCTTGAAATTTAGGTATGGCTGGTTTCGAATCTCTAGCTTGGCTGATCATTGTTTAGACAATGGTTACGTACAAAAGCAACAGGCGGCTTGGGAAGAATATCATGCAAAAGATTGCTCAGAGATACTTTCCCTATACTGTTTTTGCACTTTTCAAATTGAAATCTCACTATTTAATAAAATAAAATTTGTTGTCAGAGTCTGCAAATGCTTTCAATTTGGCTATACCTAAAATTTTGTCCTATGGTACAGAATCAAGGACATGGCTGACAAAACACATCCATCGTCATAAATTTAAGTCTGTTTGATGTAAACCATCAAATTTAATTTCCCTGTGTACTAGTTTGCCTCCAGTCATTGATAAATCATCCATGTCATATTTGGGATGCTCAGCTTCACTAAAATCTTGTAGTGCTTCTGTAAGGCATTGTAGGATAAGATCAGACAGTTAAGAATGTGCCACCTGCCCTTAGATCTACAATCTACCCTGTTTGGTAGTTCAACTGTTTACAAACAATCCCAATTAAGTTTTGATGACTCTCAGAAAAGGGGCTTTAAAAAACATTGTGAGAAAAGGAGAGAATGTTGGAAACCTTAATTATCTCCACTCTCAAAAAAGTTTTCTGTCCTGTCAAAGACAATTTTCATCATTTTAATCATGTTCACTTTGTTGTCTGCAAATGTTTTTGTGTCTGACCAGTCTTAACCCACTGCCACACAATCCCTACTTCTGACGACACTGAGACAGAAGCATTTAGAAAACATTGTGGGAAAAGGAGAAAATGCTGGCAACCAGCATTTTCTCTTTTTCCCACAATGTTTTATACCCTTTACAAAATAAATTTCTAATTTTCAGTCACTTTTATTTTGTAGTCTGCAAATTCTTACGATTTGGATAAACCTAAAATTTTGTCGTCTGGTAAAGGGTTAATGGCTAAAAAATTGAAATTTGTCTTGGGAAGGTTAAAAAAATTGTGGAAATGGAGAAAATGCTTGTTACCAGCATTTTCTCCTTTTCCCATAATGTTTTCAAAATGCTTCTTTCTCAGGGTCGTTAAAAGTTGAGATTTTAAAGAGTTAGTAAAGAGTTAAATGCTCTCAATTAGTCAAGGTTTAAAAGATACATTACAGGGACTCTTTGATCATACCCTGTCACAAACTGATACGCACTGGTGAACAACTCTAGTAATGGCAGGTAATATTTTCTAACACTATTGTAGCAATGACAACCATGAACACATTTTTCTTTCTTTTTTATTCAGTTCATCTAATTAAAATCTTTCTTGCATTTGCTACAGTAATATTTCTGAAACTTACTATAAAGAAACTAAAACCTTGTTAGCTTCCAGTCAAAACAGTATGTATAGTTTTTCTCTTATTTTTTTCACAAAATGTTCAGGTATGTAATTATAGATTGTGATGGTCTGAACTCAACATTAAAACTTTGTGACAAATGGAAAGAAAGCCTATCCTAAAAAGCCAGCTATTCAGAAAGAAAAAAAAAAAACCTTCAGTAACACCTTAAGAGTATTATGACTAGGTTTTAGGATGGGAAAAGGCCCTTATGCAATATTGTTGATGTAGGACAAGACTGCATATTACACAGGCATGATTACCCTGTGTAATCTTTTTCTATTATCACTGTTTGTAAAGGCATCTTAATTTGTTTTATTATATACTAGTAAATTTTCCCTATCAAATACATGCGCTGAATAGGGCAAAATAACACACACAACAGAAAAAAATTGTGTATATACATTCAGAGGAAATAAAGTCCCAAATAATTATGGTATGCTAATGTGTCTTGTGCACAGACTTAAGCATTTGGATTGGTCAAAATGTTCACTGAAATATTAATCCGCCATTCATGAAAACAGAGTTACTACCATCCACACTATTAATTGTCTCTTTTTGTTTGCCATTTTCCAATAAAATGTCAACAATTGCAAAATGTAATGACAACATTTTGCAATTGTTGACATTTTACTGGAAAACGGCAAACAAAAAGGGACAATTAATAAAGTTAAAGGTATATGATAAAAGGAATATTATGTTGTAGTAAGTTTCCTATTGCTTGTATTTACCTGTCGCTGTGTTAGAAAATTTTGATATTTTTGACTCAAGTTCTAGCGCGATATCAAATTTTCTCATGCTACTTGAAGTAATTAAAAGCACTAGGTGAGTTACCACAAAATAATATTCCGTATGTATCCAATAGACTATTAAATACAAAGTTCTCGGATACCTATATATATAATGTTACCCTATGATATAGGTTTCACATGAACAAAGCAAATGGAACATTCTTTAACTCATTACCACACAATCCCTACTTTTGACGACCCTGAGAAAGAGGCCTTGGGAAAACATTGTGGGAAAAGGAGAAAATGCTGGTAACCAACATTTTATCCTCTTCCCACAATGTTTTCTACCCTTCACAAAACAAATTTCAAATTTTCAGTCAATTTTATTTTGTCGTCTGCAAATGCTTTCGATTTGGGCATCCTAAAATTTTGTCGTTTGGCAATGAGTTAAACAGTGATAACATATCAGTAAATCCTCAGCTTAAAAGGAGTCAGAATAACATTCTTTCCAACTAAAAAATGTGGAAATGAAAGTTCTTTCTGTATGACAAAAAAATGTTTTAAAAATGCCTCTGCAGTGTGATAGCTATTAACCCATTACCACACAATCCTTACTTTTGATGACCCTGAGAAAGAAGACTTTTGAAAACATTGTGCGAGAAGGAGAAAATGCTGGTTACCAGCATTGTGCGAGAAGTGCGAGAAGGAGAAAATGCTGGTAACCAGCATTTTCTCCTTTTCCCACAATGTTTTCTACTCTTCACAAAACAAATTTCAAATTTTAAGTCAGGCAAATGCTTTCCATTTGGACCAGTCTAAGATTTTGTCATTTGGTAAAGAGTTAACCCTTTAATATGCAACCCAATGTTTAAATAGCCTTGAAGAAAAAGGCTTTTGAAAACATTGTGGGAAGAGTAGAGATGCTGGTAGCCAGCATTTTCCATTTTTCATGCAATATTTTACACTTTTTCAAATGCATTTCTACCGCTTCAACTGCATTTGAAATGTTTCAGAGGTTTTTTTTAACCCATTACCACTCAATCCCTACTTTTGACGCCCCTAAGAAAGAAGCCTTTTGAAAACACTGTGGGAAAAGGAGAAAATGCTGGTAACCAGCATTTTCTCCTTTTCCCACAGTGTTTTCTACCCTTCCCAGAACAAATTTCTACTTTTCAGTCACCTTTATTTTGTCGTCTGCAAATGCTTTCAATTTTGGCCAGTCCAAAAATTTTCTCGTGTGGTAATGAGTTAATACATTTTCATTATTTCAGTCACATTTTGTATCCTTAAAATGCTGTGGATTTGGACAAGCTTAAAACTTTCTTGTGCAGTAAAGATTCAAAAAATACATAACACCATGAACCAAAATAAGTGAACTTTCTGTCCAATAAGTCATACAATATCTTACGATTTAGACTGATAGGAAAATAATGAAAAGTTGCTGAAAGTAGAGACATTCCTAGGAATAACTCTAAATTTGAGAAAAAATATTTTGCAAAGTGCCCCAAGACGTGTGAATACCAGGGAGGAAAAAAAAAACTAGATCATGCTATATGGTAATGTAACATGTTGATTGTCAACTGAACCCATAAAAACCTATCAATCTGATTAGAAATGTGTTACAGGAAAAACATAACACCAATAAAAACCCTCTCCAATCATTAATTCTTGACAAATGTTTTTTCATATGCTTTCCCTCATTCAGGGCACTTGTGAAACTGCAGTGGAAAGCAATTTTTGAAAACAGTTTGACAAATAGTAAAATTGGATGAGTATGGCATATTGGACAAAAACTGATTGGTCATTTTTTTTTTGTATCATGCTGTCCTTACAAAGCTGACATTCAAATTTGGAAGAACATTTTTTTTCATTGACAATAACATCTCACAAAATGTTGAGGAATACATATCAATGATTAGGTCAACATTCTATGCAGTTTAACCTTGATTTATAATGTCAATTCATATAAAAGTAAAAAATAAAGAACTGATTGACCTCAAAAAAGTCTACTCTCTATCAATGAATAAGAAATAGGCTCTCACAAAATCAATGTAGTTAAAGATGGCATATTAAATGTGACTGATATGATGAGATTTGTCTCTGAAAGGGTAGAAAACAGTGTGGGAAAAGGAGAAAATGCTGCTTACCAGCATTTTCTCCTTTTCTCAGAATGTTTTCAAAACCCTTCTACTTTAGGGCTGTTTAATTACAGGATTGTGTCTCAAATGGGTTAAGGTTTAGTTTTTTTTTTGCACATTACTCAGAACAATAAAATGCAAAATCTGAGATAGCGACACTAAAAGACATTTAAAAAACACCAGATTCCTCATTATCCCATCCTCCTTCTAAATCAAGGCCTGGATATGAACTCTTCTTTACGCTTTACCAAAGGACACTATCAAACCCTAACCAGACACTTCAAAACTCAAAGCATTTACAGCATTTGATGACAAATTAACTTTTTACCAAACGACAAAATTAAAGACTGGTCCAAATTGAAAGCATTTGCAGACGAAAAAATAAATGTGACTGAAAAGTGAAATTTGGTTTGGGAAAATTAGAAAACAATGTGAGAAAAGGAGAAAATGCTGATTACCAGCATTTTCTCCTTTTCTCACAATGTTTTCAAAAGGCTTCTTTCTCAGGGTCGTCAAAAGTAGGGATTGTTGGAATGGGTTAAAGGCTCAAATGAAGGTATCCTTTTCAGGACAGTTTGAAAACATTGTGAAAACAGTAGAAAATGCAGGTTATTAGCATTTTCTACTTTTGAAGTTTTCTTACAATGTTTTCAGTACTCAACTACCTGGGAGTTATTTTACAATTTGTACTGTGGTGGCAATGGCTTAGAAGAAGACAAAATCTCACAATTTTTCCATGTTGATTTTGGCATCTGCATTGCGCATTATTAAGTTTAATATCCCCATTCCACTTGACCACGATATATGGCACTCTGTTCACAGGAATTTGACATTCTATAACTTAAATATTAAAAAAAAAATCTCCCCTACATAATATAAACACAAGGAATGCAACATCTCAATTGCCGGCACCAGCACAAGAAAGCCTTTCCCACCCAAATTCACCCACGAAACAAACCTCGATCATAATTTCTTTTAGCATAGCATTAGACAACACAAAAATGTACCTGCGACATTTTGCGATACCTCAGTAGACACCTTTTAACCAGAGATATCTGTCATGTTTTACATTTTTTTTGACAATTTCGATTCATCGATGAAGCTATTCGCTGACGTCACAGGATTCCCAGGAAGTGTATTTTCGGATTACATTTTAGATCAAATATCTTTGCTTTAAAAGAGCATACGGTCAAATACTTTTACTTACCTCTAGAAAAATCTTAAGTATCATGACTGTAATGTCCATAAATACATCTTAAAAACAAAAAAAATAATAGTAATAAGTAATACAAAAATACACTTCCTTGGAATCCTGTGACATCAGCGAATGGCTTCCTTGATGAATCGAAATTGTCAAAAAAATTGTAAAACATAATGAATATCTACGGTCGAAAGGTGTCTACTGAGGAATCGCCGAATGTCGCAGTTACATTTTTGTGTTGTCTATCGCTAGGCTAAAGGAAATTATGATCAATGTTTGATCACCTGGTGGTTTCCAAATGTGAAATGATGATAACCGAGACAAAAACTCTTTTATTATATAATCCTCCAAGAGCGTGATCTGAGCACCATTACATTGCCACCTGATCATAATGGAGTGCTATCATTGCCACTTGTTCGTAACAGAGTGCCATTAAATCATTGATCATATCAGATTGCTATCATATCGCCACTTGATTGCAATGAAGCGCTACTGCATCTCCTGTGGTTGCTATTGGATCACATTGGAGCACAATGACTGGCATACTGGCCAACATTTGCACTCTAGAAAGATCTGATAGTACTCCAGATACGATGTTTGTGTTCAAGTTGTGTTTCGATAGCAATTTAAGCGATTAAGTAGCCATGTGACGGCGTTCTGAGCAGATCCCCATGGATCTTTGTGCAAGGGATTAGACAGATGGCGACCCTGTTGATCTTGGTGATCCATTCAAGATCTGTTAGCTTTCTTGGTGCTTTGTATGGCACTCTACCGTGCTGTGTCGAAGCCAAGTAGAATGGGGGTATAAAAGTATAAGGTACAATGATTGGATTTATTTTCAAAAAAGTACAGTGCATTGAGAAAAGAGACCTAGTATTTATTAGCAGTATTTTCTGTTTTTCCTGCAATGTTTTTTGTTAATTTCTTTTTGGTACCATAGTCATGCGATTGTTTGATAAACCTTTCATCACACAATCCTAAGTTTTATTGACCTCGAGAAAAAAGCCTCATGAAAAGAAAGTGGGAAAGTAAGAAAATGCTGGTAACAAGTATTTTCTTCTTTACCAACAGTGTTTTCTACCTTTTCAAAGAAAACTTCTATGAAGAGCAACTTTTAATCTGCCATGTGCTAATTCTTCAGTTTGAACCACTCTAAAATTTTGCCTTCTATTAAAGATTTAACCCATTAACCACACAATCTGTACTTTTAAGCCTGTGGAAAACATTGTGGGAAAAGGAGAAAATGCTGGTAACCAGCATTTTCTCCTTTTCCCACAATGTTTTCTACCCTTTACAATTTCAAATTTTCAATCACTTTTGTCATCTGCATATGCTCTCGATTTGGACAAACCTAACATTTTGTCATTTTTTAGTAATGAGTTTAGAGGAAAAAAGCCATTCAGTCAATATCACTACCAGACTGTTCTGTAACCAAGCACTCTAACCATTATAGCATCATCTCATTGCCCTGTGAAATACTGAACTCTTTTTATAAGATCATAAAATTCAGATTTGTCAAGATTGAAGGCATGTAAAAATAAAGGAAGTGTTACCATAATGACGCTATATATCTTTGAATAGGTAGAAAATGCTAGTAAACCTGGTTTACCAATCAACAAAAATTTAAACTCAGCAAATTGAAAGTATTTGCAAACAACAAAATAAATACAGCTCAAGTAAATATTTCTAACTGTGAAATGATAGAAAACAATGTGGGAAAAGGGAGAAAATGCTGGTTATCAGCATTTTCTCCTTTTCCCACAATATTTTCTATAGGCTTCTTTCCCATGAGTGTTAAAAGTGTCGGGATTGTATGGTACAGAATTAACAGCATTTTCTGCTTTTGTCACAATGTTTTTAAATCCTGCTGGCTATTACGGCCAATAAAACTTGAAACTGTGTGATAAGGGGTTAATTTGTAGAAGATGACTTTGCATTATCCTAAAACATTACGAGTTATAAATATGAATAACAGTGACATAAATGAAAAAGTGTGAAAACATTGCTACAGGGGAAGACTGTGCCAAATACGAGTGATGAACTCTTTACCAAATGACAAAAATTTTAGATTGGTTCAATTTTAAAGCATTTGAAGACAACACATGTGACTCAAACAATGAATTTTTTGAGAAGGGTTGAAAAAATTGTTGAAAAAGAAGAAAATGCTGGTTACCAGGGATTTCAAAGGGATTTTTTCTCAGGGTTGTTGAAACTGCAGAGTATGTGGTATAGGGTTTACTCCATGGTGTGATTTTTTTTTCATGAAAAGCTAAAAATATTACACAATCAGGTATCATTCATTTAGCACTACATAGGCTTATAATAGCAATAACAAGAAATAACAAAAATAAGGAATAGTTTTGTTAGCAAGCCACTCTAACTGAGCATTGGCACTAACAAACTAGCAGGTTATTCAGTATAACTTATGTTTTGTGTTCATGTCTTGCTAATTGGCCATTACTACAGACTGTGTGAACAGATTGCCATCTATTTCTGAACATAACTCATCGATAAATCAAGAATCAGACAAATATGTTGACTTGCACTGATACACTACAGCATAATATCATCATTTTCCATATAACATATATCTTCTGACAAGCCCTAGTCTGCAAAAGATTTTTTTACAGCCATTATTTTGGGAAAAAGTAAGTTTTTGTGACAACTTGATATTTAATATCAACTGACAAGCCTGGTAGCTCTGTTGCTAGCATACAGGACTTGAGAACTGGGGGTCACTGGTCCTATTCCCGGCTCAGCAAACTAATATCTTTCAAAGAGCTGATGTTAGTCACTGGGACAGGATTCATTCCTTTCTCACCACACCTTCGCGAGCCAAGATTACAATCACTATGTGGATCTTACCTTGGCTGATTGAGCATGATTTCGAGATTCCTGTGATGCGCCCTCTATTGGATGCTGGTCATTACCCCCCTTTACATCATATTTCTAAAAGCCATTGAAATATTGTTTTACAAACCGCTTATGAATACACATGAAGTGATTTGCACATCTATGTGGGTTTCCATGTTTATCTTCTATTCGAAGTTAGCGACCTTGTTCTATTTTTATCAAAGATGAAATGCTATGAGCGATTTCATTCGTTGCAGTTAGAGCTAGCTGCATCCAATGAAAAAGCATATCGGGGAAATGTAAAAATAAAGCTCGATCCCCCAAGGGTAGAGTAGTGTAGTGAATCGTCAGTCTTGGCTTGCAAAGATGCTCTCACCACTGACCATTGTTTTGACGATGGTTACATGCGAAAGCAGGAAGTGGCTTGGACAGAATATCATGTATAGTACTGGCAAATTACAGAAACGGAAAGGCACTAGCAGTTGAGATATACTAGTAATGAATAATGCAAAATTTCAAATAACGTTGAAACTGGCATAAGACACAATTCAATCAATCAATGATATTCAGCCTGACTTTAACTACTTACCAAGCAATCCCGGATTTTAATGACCCTGGGAAAGAAGCCTTTCGAAAAAAATGTGTGAAAAAGAAAAAATGCTGGTAACCAGCATTTTTTTTCTCATGCTTCTGTCTCTTATCTACGTGTGCTTTGCTAGTTATTGTTTATTTCCAATGTTTTGTTTAACTCTTTACCAAATGACAAAATTTTGGATCGGTTCAAATTGAAAACATTTGCAGTCGACAAAATAAATATGAATTAAAAAGTAGATTATTTGATTTGGGAGGGTAGAAAACATTGCGGACAAAGGAGAAAATGCTGGTTATCAGCATTTTCTCCTTTTCCCACAATGTTTTCAAAAGCTTTTTTTTTATCAGGGTAGTTAAAAGTCTGGATTGTGTGGTAAACTGTTAATTAAAAAAATATATAAACACAAGAGGGCCATGATGGCCCTGAAATCGCTCACCTGAGTTTATTGACCAAACATGCACCATCTAGTTTCCCAGTGACCTAGTTTTTTATCAGACATTACCCATCATCAAACACTTTTGAGATATCAATAAGACAAACATTCTGGCCAAGTTTCATGAGTATTGGACTGAAAATGTGGCCTCTACAGTGTACAAAAGGTTTTTCTAAGATTTCATCAAGTGACCTAGTTTTGGACCCGACAAATAGCCATTATCAAACTCTTTTGAGACATCACCAAAACAAACATTCTGACCAAGTCTGAAGAGTATCAGGCAGAAAATGTAGCCTCTGGAGTGTACACAAGGTTTTTCTAATATTTGACCCATTGACCTAGTTTTTGACTCCACATGACCCATTTTCAAACTCATTCAAGGTATCACCAGGACAAATATTATGAACAAGTTTTAGGAGTATCAGACTGAAAATGTGTCCTCCAGAGCATACAAAAGGTGTTTATAACATTTGACCTAATCACCCAGTTTTTGACCCAACATGACCCATATTCAAACTCATCCAAGATATTATAAAGGCAAACATTCTAACTAATTTTCAAGAGTGTTGGACTGAAAATGTGGCATCCAGAGCATATACAAGGTTTTTCTAAGATTTGACCTGGTGACCTAGTTTTTAACCCCCAATGACCCATTTTCAAACCTGTCTGAGATATCATCAAGACAAACATTCTGACCAACTTACAAGAGTTTCGGACTGAAAATGTGGCCTCTAGAGCCTACAACAGGTTTTTCTAACATTTGACCTAGTGACCTAGTTTTTGACCCCACATGACCCATTTTCGTTCTTGTCCGAGATATCATCCAGGCAAACATCCTGACCAACTTTCATGAGTATCCAACTGAAAATATGGCCTCTAGAGCGTACAAAAGGTTTTTCTAAGATTTGACCTAGTGACCTAGTTTTTGACCCCACGTGACCCATTTTCAAACTCGTCCGAGATATCATCCAGACAAACATTCTGACCAACTTTCATGAGTATCCAACTGAAAATGTGGCCTCTAGAGCGTACAAAAGGTTTTTCTAAGATTTGACCTGGTGACCTAGTTTTTGACCCCACGTGACCCATTTTCAAACTCGTCCGAGATATCATCCAGACAAACATCCTGATCAACTTTCATGAGTATCCAACTAAAAATGTGGCTTCTAGAGCGTACAAAAGGTTTTTCTAAGATTTGACCTGGTGACCTAGTTTTTGACCCCACGTGACCCACTTTCGAACTCGTCCGAGATATCATCGAGACGAACATCCTGACCAACTTTCATGAGTATCCGACTGAAAATGTGGCCTCTAGAGCGTACAAAAGGTTTTTCTAAGATTTGACCTGGTGACCTAGTTTTTGACCCCACGTGACCCACTTTCAAACTCGTCCGAGATATCATCCAGACAAACATTCTGACCATTTTTCATGAGTATCCGACTGAAAATGTGGCCTCTAGAGCGTACAAAAGGTTTTTCTAAGATTTGACCTGGTGACCTAGTTTTTGACCCCACGTGACCCACTTTCAAACTCGTCCGAGATATCATCCAGACAAACATCCTGACCATTTTTCATGAGTATCCGACTGAAAATGTGGCCTCTAGAGCGTACACAAGGTTTTTCTAAGATTTGACCTGGTGACCTAGTTTTTGACCCCACGTGACCCACTTTCAAACTTGTCCGAGATATCATCCAGAGAAACATCCTGACCAACTTTCATGAGTATCCGACTGGAAATGCGGCCTCTAGAGCGTACACAAGGTTTTTCTAAGATTTGACCTGATGACCTAGTTTTTGACCCCACGTGACCCACTTTCGAACTCGTCCGAGATATCATCGAGACAAACATCCTGACCAACTTTCATGAGTATCGGACTCAAAATGTGGCCTCTAGAGCGTACACAAGGTTTTTCTAAGATTTGACCTAGTGACCTAGTTTTTGACCCACATGACCCATTTTCGAACTCGTCCGAGATATCATCGAGACAAACATCCTGACCAACTTTCATGAGTATCCGACTCAAAATGTGGCCTCTAGAGCGTACACAAGGTTTTTCTAAGATTTGACCTAGTGACCTAGTTTTTGACCCCACATGACCCATTTTCGAACTCGTCCGAGATTTCATCGAGACAAACATCCTGACCAACTTTCATGAGTATCCGACCAAAACTGTGGCCTGTAGAGCGTACACAAGATAAAAAGTTGACGACGGACGACGCACGACGGACACAGCCCGATCACAATAGCTCACCATGAGCACTTCGTGCTCAGGTGAGCTAATAATTATGAGCCATGCTCTGTGAAAAAAGGATCAAATAAATCTGCAAAAAAGAATTGAACCATGTCAGCCTCTGCAGTCTGTGCAAGCTTACATGGATCGGAAGTTTTTGCTAATTTGTAAGTTTTCTGCCTGTCCAAGGACCATACTACCTCATGGCTCAGTCTGCTGTTCTACACAACTGATTTTATTTATCAATAGGTATATGATGACTGAAAGATACACTAACCCTTTACCGAATGACAAAATTTTAGACTGGTCCAAATTGAAAGCATTTGCAAACGACAAAATAAAGATGGCTCAAATGGCGGAATTTGCCCTTAAAAGAGTAGAAAACATTGTGGGAAAAGGAGAAAATGCTGGTTATCAGCATTTTCTCCTTTTCCCAAAATGTTTTCAAAAGGCTCCTTTCATAGAGTCATTAAAATCTGGATTTATTTCCAAGAGTTCTGCTTACATGCACAATCCTTCATTTGAATGGTATTCGATGCTTTTACAAAATCAAAGCGAAGCATACAGAAAAGCATCTACCACCAAGAGCGCCTGATTAGTGCATTGTAATAGTCTTATGCAGATCTGTCAAACCAGGTAGGCTGGGGAGGAACAATTTAGACGAAAGTGTCAATAATGAACAGAAAGGTGACAGAATGTAATAATGTTTTCTGGCAGACTATCTAGGGACTGATGCGGTTGCAACAGGGATGCTGTTAGCCTACAAATATCTTATTTTGTCTTTTTCATAGACACCAATGCCTTCTGATGGTAAAAAACCTCTCCATCATCTCATAGAATTTGATTTCTTTTTTTCAGAAAATAGTATCAAAAAACTCTTCATCAAACAGGCACAAAACACATCAATAAAGCCTTTTCTCTATTGTACCCTCATTTCTGTTTAGTTCATGTGTATGCATACTTAGGCATCTTTTTCAGTTACAACAAAAACTTTGTTAACCCATTACCATACGACAATATTTTAGACTGGTCCATATTGAAAGCATTTGCAGATGACAAAATAAAAGTGACTGAAAATTTGAAATTTGTTCTAGGAAGGGTAGAAAACACTGTGGGAAAAGGAGAAAATGCTGGTTACCAGCATTTTCTCCTTTTCCCACAGTGTTTTCTAAAGGCTTCTTTCTCAGGGGCGTCAAAAGTAGGGATTGTGTGGTAATGGGTGAAAGCCATTTTAACCCTTTACCTAACAATCCCTGCTTTTTTACAACCCACTGGAAGAAGCCTTCTGAAAACATTGTGGGAAAAGGAGAAAACGCAGGAAATATTTTCTACTCTTCTAAAGTCAACTGTCAATTTCTGAGTCACATTAATTTTGCTGTCTGCAAAATTTCAATGCTTCCAATTTGGACTAGTCTAAAACTTTTGCCGCTTAGTAAAGGGTTAAATCTGTTTAAATATTTACAAGGTAACAAACTATGGATACATCTAAATTGAAAGATTATGCAGACTACATTTTGCACTTGCTTCTTATGATGCACTCTGTAGAAAACACTGTGGGCAAAGGAGAAAATTCTGATTTTCAGCATTTTTTAGATCTTTAGATAAAAGCAGTAAAGACTTTAATTGTCTTAGATTTGTAAGTTCAGCGTATGTATTCACCAACCATTCTTAAGAAAGTTCTTGGTCTCAGTCTCCAGAATTTTCTAAATTTGAAATAACGCAACTTCTGACTTTAGCCAATCAGAAGTTGTGTTACTTTCAAACATTGTGGGAAAAGAAGAAACTGTGGACAATCAGTATAAATCACCTTTCAATATTATTTTATACTATTAAAAAAGTGAATTCCACCATTTCAGCAACCACTGACTGTAATCTGCTAGGCATTCAAATTAGATAAATATAAAATTTTGTCATTAGGTCAAGGAAAAGAGAATAGAATGGAATAGAGAAAAAGATACAAAGCTTCTAACCTCTATTTCCTCCCTTTCCCATAATGTTTTCAACACTGTAGAAAAACCCAAACTTTTTAGCTACATGATTTTGTTGTCTGCAAATCCTTTCCATCTGGCAAAATCTACAATTTGCTGTCTGATACAAGGGACGACACTTTCCCATAATAACAAAATTCAAAAATTAACTCTTTACCAAATGACAACATTTTACACTAGCCCAAATTGAAATCATCTACACACAACAACATGAAAGTGACTGAAAATTTGAAATTTTGTGGGAAAATGCTGCTTACCAGCATTTTCTCCATTTCCCACAATGTCTTCAGAAGGCTTCTTTCTCAGGGTCGTTTAAAGTAGAGATTGTGTGGTAAAAGATTAACTCGTTACCAAGTGTCAATATTTTAGGCTTGTCCAAATAGAAAGCATTTGCAGACAACATAATAAAAGTGACTGAAAATTTGAAATTTGTTTTGTAAAGGGTAGAAAACATTGTGGGAAAAGGAGAAAATGCTAGTTACCAGCATTTTCTCCTTTTCCCACAATGTTTTCTAAAGGCTCCTTTGTCAAGGTCGTCAAAAGTAGGGATTGTGTGGTAATGGGTGAAGAGCATCTGCACACAAATGTAAAGCAGTACAAATGAACTTAAACTGTTTGACAGGGCAGAAAATGTTGTGGGGAAAGGGGAAAATGCTGGTTACTAGCATTTTCTCCCTTACCCCTCACAGATGTTTTCAAAAAACTCTCTTCCTCAGGGTTGCAATAACCCCAGGAATGTTTTGTAAAAGGTGAACTAATCAATAAAATCCTGGTCTTTATACAGAAGCTTTCTGTTTCAGCAACATGCCATAAAACTGCAATAAATAAACAGAAAGGATTCCATTCTGGAGAAAAAGGATTTTTCTATTTAATAAAAAGGATAGAAGGTGATTATTAAATCCAGGTTTTTCACAGTAGGGAATTTCTGTTAAGTCCTTTATCAAACAGTCCCGTTTTGGACAACCCTGAGGAGCAAAACTTTTAAAGACATCGTGCAAAAAGGAGAAAAATGCTGGTAACCAGCATTTTCTCCTTTTCCAAGAGTGTTTGCAACTCTCTAGACTGATCCCTCCATCTGAGCCTTGTTTGACTGAAGTCTTCAAATACACAGGATTTGGAAAACTAAAATATTCTGTCATTTGGTAAAGTGTTTTACAAGCACCATAGGTTTAGACATATCACAAACTAATTTGATATGAAAGGGAAATACTATTTACGAAAAACAAAACTCCTTCTTTCAGTGACATGGAAAACATTGTGATAAAAGGAGCAAATTCTCATTGCAAATAATGATGCCATTCAATCCCTTCCCTCCAAAATCTTTCAGAAGACATGCTATCGCAAGGTCATAATTATGTCATACATCCATACGCAAAAAATTGGCTTTGGTATAAATTGATAATACTAAGGGTTTGACCTGTAACGTTTGATGAAATTTTTGTGCTCATTAAATAGAATGATACTGGTATAGTACTAAAAAGGGCAGGAAAAAGAGAGAGATGGAAAAATTATTCATGTTGAGCATTTACTCCATTCTCAGTTTTCAATAACAATCCAAAGGGCATGAAAATTCATGTTTTCGTAGGTATGGTGAGGCTACAAAATGTCCACCTTCCTCTATTTAACCCTTTTCCAAACAACAAATTTTGGAGTCTTCCAAACAGAAAGAATTTGCAGTCGACAATTTTTTGATTTGGGGAAAATGGCAGAAAGTTCACAAAAGGGTAGAAAACACTGGGAAAAGGAGAAATTGCTCTTTATGAGCAATTTCTCCTTTTCCCACAGTGTTTTCAAAGGACTTTTACTGCAGACACATAAAAACCAAAGGAAAGGATTAAACTCTCTAGAAAGGACATACTGACAGACTTCTCCGAACTGAAAACATTTACAAATGACAATTTCTATGAAGCACAAAAGATGATTTCTGTCTTTGAAACAGTGGAAATACAATATTGGGAAATGTCTATATAACCCTGGAGATGCAGGTGTCGAAAAACAATGTTGAGAAAGTAAAAATGTTCATCACGAGTATGTCTCCTTTTTACATAATACTAGTATCTTCTACACTATAGAAATAAAAATTACATCTTGTGAGCCACATTTTGTTGTCTGCAAATGCTTAAGGAAAGGCCTAAAAGTTTGTTGTTTATGGACTATTTTTTAACTGGAATGTGGGGTTAATTGGAGAACAAAGTCTTGCATTCATTTGAAAAAAAAAAAGGGATGTTTTATAAGCCATTATCATAAATCCCTATCAATCTAGAACCACATGAACCTTTTTCTTACACCAATAAAACACTATACTTGTAAGACATAAAATAATTCAGTGATAAATACCACTTGGATTGCAACATGCGAAAAGGGGCATTTGGACATTTGTGTAAATTGTTGTCTCTGATCAGCCTGCACAATCCACGCAGGCTAATGCGAGACTGCACTTTACAACTACATTAGATTTTGTACTACAGTACACTTGCATAAAACAGAAAGTAAACTTGCATAAAACAGAAAGTTACATAAAAACGGAAAGACCATCCAATATTTTAACAAAACTGTGGAAGTACCCTTTTGAAACACTGTAGGAAAAGGAGAACATGCTGGTAACCAGCATCTTCTCCAATTCCAAAAAAATTTTCTATTCTTTGAATCCAACAACTCAGACACACCCAATTTGTTATCTGCAAAACCTCGCAGACTCAACAATTCTCACATTTTGTTATCTGGTAGAGAGTTTCAAACTTCATGCCTTCTGAAACTGAATGGCAGCAGAAGACATTAAAATGAAAATATTGTAACAAAATGGGGAATACCATTGACAAAACAACCAATTTTGAGATCAATCCAAATTCAAAGCTCTATATCTTGTAAATGAAGAAATACAAATGTGCCTCAAGTGTTGAAATTTCTTTGAAAAAGTAGAAAACATTGTGGGGAATGGAGAGAATCAGGTTATTTATCATTTTCTTTTTCCATAATATTTTCAAAGGCTTTCTACCTCAGGGTTGTTCAAAGCTATTTTGGCAAAGGACTTATATGAAAGAAAAAAAAAACAATTGAAGCACAAATGAAACATGGTAAAGCTGGGGTGATCAGATTAGAACTGCAAATCACTTTTATCAACGAGATTTTAATGGGAGAACAAAAAAATCAGACTCCACATAATGCTTAATGTCTTTTCAGACATTGGTTCCCCAGATAAACAATGTACTGTTTACAAATTTCGCATTTTGGCTGCAACAGCACAGAATCAATTTCATGCAAACACAATTGTTTACTAGAAAAAAGAGAATCAAATAGCATACTAGAAAATAAGAATCAACTGCCTTCTTGCAGTTCCTGGGTGAACAGAAATGTTGTTACCTAGATTATATTTTAATGAGATTTTTAATATTTTAAAGCCAAGAAACTAGTAAAAGTGAAACATGCATAATCCAAAGAGCTCAAAATAAATGAGTTGGAAAAATTCAGAGGGCACAAAAAACAGATATAAATGAAAATGTAGTGCATTTCTAGGTTTTAATTTTGGTGGCAGTGTCTCAATATGTCTGACAGTGTAGATCAAAGATCAGACTGTATGTTCAGTATTGTTCTTGATCGTCACTCTCTGTCATGGCAAAAATGATGCTCTCGGGCCATACCACTGATTAAAATAGGAAATAATTATTCAGTCTGAGAAAATACCAAAATATTGTATTTTGAAGGTTTCTTTTAGACAAGAATGTTTCAACATAGGGCTCAGAGTTGATCAATGATCAAATGGCACATCCTGTCTGCCAAAGATGGCGCTTTTAACCCTTTACCATACAGTGCCGCCTTTTAACAACCCTGTGAAACAAGCCTTTTGAAAACATTGTAGGAAAAGGAGAAAATGCTGGTGACCAGCATTTTCTCCTTTTCCTATAATGTTTTCTACCCTATCAAAGAAAACATAGAAATTGTCATCAGCAAATGCACTCAATTTGGACAAAGTTAAAATTTTGTCGTCTGGTGAAGGGTTCAAATCTGGTGCTAAATAAATGAGATAAAAATACCTCTCTGTAAAGATATCTAAATATTTCAAATTTAAGGCTGCTTTTTGGAATTAACATTTCAAAAAAAAATTATATGTATGAAGAAAGAAGATAAGATGCAAATTTTTTTCCGCTGTCTGTCACAAATTCTTTTAAGAGACTTTAGCCTTCTAGCAAACAAAAAAAAAAGACTAATTTTACCACACTTGCAGACTTCAAATTAGATGTGGCTAAAACTGTAAAATTATCCTATTGATGGGTAGAAAACAGTGTGGAAAAAGCAGAAAATACCGGTTACCAGTTAGCCAGTGAGGTGATCCACATGTCTTTACTATTCAACCTTTAACAAAATAATAACAAAATAATCCCAGGCTCAAACGAAAAGCCTTGAGAAAGTAAGTTTCTGAAAACATTTTTGTGAAAAGAAGAAAATGCTGGTAACTATCAATTATTACCTTTCCCCATAAATGTGACAATATTTTCTGTCCCTTGACCCTTACCAAACAACAAAAAATTACACTAGTCCAAATTGAAAGCACTTGCAGTCGATAAAATAAACGTAACTCAAAAATTGAAATTTATTTCCAGAGTGAAGAAAACATTAAGGGAAAAGGAGAAAATGCTGGTTACCAGCATTTTCTCCTTTTCCCACAATGCTTTTAAAAGGCATCTATCTCAGGGTCGTAAAAAACAGGGATTGTTTGGTAAAGGGTTAACAGACAAATACTAATACTTGAGCCGCATCTACTCATCCTGTGCATCTGCCCTCAATGTGGAAAAGTCTGGTTAACCCATTACCACACAATCCCTACTTTTGACGCCCCTGAGAAAGAAGCCTTTAGAAAACATTGTGGGAAAAGGAGAAAATGCTGGTAACCAGCATTTTCTCCTTTTCCCACAATGTTTTCTACCCTTCACAAAACAAATTTCAAAATTTCAGTCACTTTAATTTTGTCGTCTGCAAATGCTTTCAATTTGGATCGGTCTAAAATTTTGTCGTTTGGTAATGGGTTAACCCTTTACCTGACAACAAAATTTCAGCATTGTCCAAATTGAAAGCATTTGCTGATGACAATTTCAATGTGGCACAAATTGCACAATGTTTCTTAGATAGGGTAGAAAATATTGTGGGAAAAGGAGAAAATGCTGGTCACCAGCATTTTCTCCTATTCCTAAAGTGTTTTCAAAAGGTTTCTTTCCCAAGGTGGTTACAAGTTGGCAATATATGGTAAGGGGTTAAAAGTTGAAAGCCAGTCTGACTGTCCAAGTCTTGCAATCAATCAGTGTAACTGTATATCCGTCATTCAGTCTGTTTTTCAGTTTGTGAGTCTGTCTAGCAATCAGTCAAGCCATATCTCTACAAGACAATCAGATTGTCAGACAATCAGTCAGTTTGTCTGCCATACATCTCTACAATCTGTCTCCCGACTTTGAATGATGTTGCAGATGACTACAGCCGTTAAAGCACAGATTAAACAAAATAGAAACTGAGACTAAAAAAAAGAAACACTCCAATAACTGCTATCTCAAGTCTGCTTTCAGCCAGAATAACTCAGCAAAGCAGACAGTGCAGCTAAAAAATCAGACTACACATTTTGTGCTGTCTGATCTTGATCTGAACAGGCTGCAATAGGAACTTTAGGCATGGAAAGTGCTTATAGAATTAAAGGGAGAGAACTGAAGAATCCAAGAGACAAAAGTCTTATTTGACTTGAAAGAGCATCCCTTACATTCGTTTCCCTTGTATAGCATCTCTCTTTCCAAGCACAATCCACTGCTTAATGTAACACTTATTCCCACAATCAGGGAATCTTGTTGTCTAATTTGCTTGTAGACATAGAATTCAAATATAAACAAAGAAAATCACAGTAAATTGGCAAAATATTGAACATTTACACTTTTTCAATCATCACCTCCCCCAACCCATTTTTCCTTCCTGCAGAAAACAACCTCTGAAAACCTTGTAGCAAACAGTGTGGTGCTCATAACAAGCAATTTCTCATAGTGATAAATGTGTTTTACATGCATTCATTTATAAAAAAAGAATATATGATTGTTTTTTCAGGATGTGGTAAGTTTGATGTGGAAAAGCAAAAGGTCTTTATCTTTTTATTGTGATAATTCTACTGGTCAGTACATGTATATCTTTTTTCAAAAGGAAGGCAGCTTTATCCACTAAGCTGTTCCAGTCTGCCATGCATTTTTTTTTTCAGAATGCTGTAGGGTTCATAACATGATTGCTACAGGATAAATATGTGCTTTTTTTTCATTCACAAACATTTGCTTGTTGACAAGTCCACTTTTAAATCAAAATTCTGAGACAAATTTTCTGATTGGCCAAAACAGAATGTCTCAAGAACTTTAAGGTTATTATGCAGATTTATCATACAGTCCCAACTTTTAACGACCCTGTGAAATAAGCACTTACTTAGGAAACATTGTGGAAAAAGGAGAAAATGCTGGTTGCATGCATTTTCTCCTTTTCCCATAATCTTTTCTCACTATCAATGGCAGAAATCATCATATTAACAAGAATTAATTTGTTATCTGCAGGTAATTTGTATTTGGTCAAGTCAAAAAATTTGTCGTTTGGTAAAGAGTTTAAGAATTCTTGGTCTTAATCTCCTTCCAAATAATACCTAGTTTTAACTACTTTATGGAAAAAAAGGCTGTTGAAAACACTGTGGGAAAAGAAGAAAATGCTGGTAACCATCATTTTCTCCTCTTCCCGAAGTATTTTCTACCAGAGGCATAAAATCATCATATTAACCCATTACCATACAATCCCTACTTTTGACGCCCCTGAGAAAGAAGCCTATAGAAAACATTGTGGGAAAAGGAGAAAATGCTGGTAAACAGCATTTTCTCCTTTTCCCACAATGTTTTCTACCCTTTACAAAACAAATTTAAAATTTTCAGTCAATTTTTTAATGTCGTATGCAAATGCTTTTGATTTGGATAATCCTAAAATTTTATTTTTTGGTAATGAGTTAATATTTCCATTCTCAGCCAATCATTTAGCTTGTCTCTGATCTAGAAATTATGATAGTTATCACTAAATGGCAAGACAAAAGGATTTTGGACATGCCCAAATAAAAAGCTTTTGCAGACAACAAAATTAAATGTTCAAACAATGAAATTTCTTTCAAAAGGTAGAAAACATTGTAGTTACTACCATTTTCTGCTTTCCCAATGTAGTCTTTAATAGCATTTTGCCTTGAGTGAAGAAAGCAAAAGATTGTATGCCAAACGGTTAAGAATTGTTGGCCAATATTAAAACCAGAATTTTCAAACCAACCAGTTGTCACATATCTACAACCACATTTTGCCTTACGACTGGATCAGGAAAAGTCAAGGGCCATAACTCCTGTAATTCTTTATCAATCATTATGAAAATTGCAGATGCGTTAAATCTCATGGTGGAAAGTCTTCTTTAAGAATATACCATCCAAAATTTCAGCCCACTTAATATTAACTGTTTACCAAACCACAAATTTCTAGAGTAGTCCAATTTGTAAGCACTTGCAGACAACAAATGATATTTGCTTCAAGAGATTGGATTTGTTTCTGTAAGGTTAGGATAGATTGTAGGAAAAGAAAAAAAATGCTGGTTACCAAAATTTTCTCCTTTTTTCACAATATCTTCAAGAGCCTTTTTCTTAGGAGTCATTAAAACTTGGGATTGCATGGTAAAGGGATAATGAAAACTTTATCTCTTAACCAAACAACAAAATTATAGAATAGTCTAAATTGAACGCATTTGCAGACGACATAATAAATGCAACTGAAAAATTGAAATTCGATTTGGGGAGGCTAGAAAACATTATTGGAAAAGAGAGAAAATGCTGTTTACCAGCATTTTATCCTATTCTTGCAATGTTTTCAAAATACTTCTTTTCTGGGGTCATTAACTCTTTACCAAACAACAAAATTTTAGACTGGCCCAAATAGAAACCAATTGCTGATGACAAAATAAATGTAACTCAAAAATTGAAATTTGTTTCCAGCAGGGTGTAAAATATTGTGGGAAAAGGAGAAAATGCTGGTTACCAGCATTTTCTCCTTTTCCCACATAATTTTCAGAAGGCTTCTACTTCAGGGTTATAAAAACCAAGGATTGTTCGGTAAAGGGTTAAAAGTCGGGATTGTGAGGTTAAGAGTTAACAGAAGAAAGGACACAACATTCTGTCTACAGAATGGACAGGCAACTGGACTTCATTACACTTCCATCCTATTTTTCAGTTGGCTTTTGTTTGGTAGAGAAGGGGGAGGGAAATCTGGAAAGAAGGAAATAGCATAATAACTTGGTCCTACACATCTGAAATAGTGTGACTATTGACAGACAGTTTGATTTGAGTACACCTCCATCTAACTAATATTTTGGGTTGGGGAGGAAACTAGAAGATGAGTCTAATTTCTTGATTATAAACATATCCAAGATATTCCAATTATACACATTTATGTACATGCACACTTACTTGTAGTTCTCCACAGGTTGTTCTATGATCTTCAAGGTTTTTGCTTTCCATGCATCTAACTCCTCAGCCTCCATGGTAGCTTCCAAAGCAGCCAGTGCCTGTTCTGGATGAATCTGACAAAGAATATATATAAAAACTACCAGTCTCATCTCTTTTTCAAAACCACAAAAATTTCAGACAGGCCATAAGCAAGGCATTGTTTGGTAAAGATTCCTATAAATTGTATCATACATTACTGGTGGATGCTTTTTCACATGTCCAAATTGAAAGCATTTGCAGACAACAAAATCATTTGTAGCTCAAAATATGACTGCTCTCTTTGATAGGGTAGAAACAATGTGGGGAAAGAAGGAAATGCTGGTTACCAGCATTTTCTTCTTTTCCCACAATGTTCTCAAACATCTCTTTCAGGGCCACAACTCGGCATTCTGTGGTAGAGTTAAAAATGTTTACAAATTATACTAGTATTTAGGTATCAAAGCTTAATTCATGCTGAATGTCTACATTTTAAAACTAATGTTCGCAGTCATAGAAGCTAACTTGATTAAAGTGGTAAAAATTAAAGCTTACCAAATCACTTGTTCACAAGATATTTCTCTTTATTATATACCTGTAAATGATCTAATTAAAATACAGATATTATCTAAAAAACATATATGCAACAGACCACAGCACTCATGTGTTCTGTGTCGGCTTTCCTATATCACCCATGAACTCTCTGTAAAACATCAGTGTGTTAAAGAACCACTTATTTGTATTTATATTCTGCTCTTTCTGTCAAAACCCAAAAATGTACAACGCTATGATTTTGTTTAAAATTCATTTTGTTGTGATGTTCTTTTACCAATTATAAATGGAACATTACAACAGTGTTCATTTCTGTGTGGCTGGGTCAGGTCGTGTTGTGTGTGTAAAGAGGTTCACATTGGATTTAACCTTCAGTCTAATCTAATACACACCTCTTTACACACAACCTAACCAGACCACAAACAAGCCAGACTGGTAATATTCCTCTTATATCATTTCTGGGAGTAAATGTATAGCGCACTACATCATTTGAGAAAAACTGAGAAGCATCACTAGTAAACAGTACTGGTGGTCCTGATTGGCTCAGTGGTTAAAACCATGTACCAGTAATCAAAGAGGCTTAGAGTTGAATCCTCACCAATGGCCCTCTTTCTTTTTTTCATGTGTGTGTCTGGGAAGTGTCCACTGGTAAGGCACTTCAGAGTATCTGCTGGGTATTGACGACACTTATGCTGGAGAGAGCTTTGGCCATGACATACATGTAACTAGAATACTTTACTATAACCACCCATTCTGAGGAAGAAATATATTGAAAACACAGTGCAAAAAGAATAAAGTACTTGTTACCAGCATTTTCTCCATTTCCCAAAATACTTTCAATGCCTTTAAAGACAAGTCCATCATGAGAGCTAATATTAAGTTTTCCTCTGCAATTGCTTCCAATTTGTAACAGCATAAAATATTGTCATTTGGTGAAGAGGTCAGAAGACTGTAGTCTAAAACACCATAAAAGGAATTAAACAAACCTGTAGGAAGTAATTAGATGCCAGCCCTGGTCCAGCAATCCTCCTGGCTAGAAAACTATCATTGGCTGGGATTCTTGATCTTGGTTTAACCACAGCATAATACATGAAAGTATCCCAGAGTCCTCGAAACCCTCTGCGGGTAATCCCAACTAAACAAAAGAAAGAAATTAAATTAATTAACGAGAGGGCAATGATGGCCTTACAGTCACTCACTTGAGTTTTTTGATGAAACATGACCCATTACCAATCTCTTCAGGGATATTAAGATAAACATTCTGACAAACACTCATTGGCAATGGACTTACAAAGATGGCATCAAGAGTGCACACAAGCTTTTTCTACAATTTGTCTCAGCAGCCCACTTGACATGTAGAAATTATCCAGACAAACATTCTGACAAACTTTCATAGGTATATGAGAGAAAATGTGCCCTGTAGAGCGTAAAAAGGTTTTCCGAGACTTGACCTAGTGACCTACATTCACAGAAGTCTAAGATGTTACCAAGACAAACATTCTGACCAAATTTGTCACCCAGTGACTTAGTTTTTGACCCGATGTGATCCATTTCAAAACTCGTCCAAGTTATCATCACGGTAAACATTCTGACATATTTTCAAGAACATTGGACTGAAAATGTTGCCTCTGGAGTGTTTGACCTGACAGGGCCCATTTTCCAACTCCTCTGAGCTAACATCAAGACAAACATTTTGACAAACCTTTAACTTTACTGGAAAGAAAATGAGGCTTCTGGAGTGTATACAAGGTTTTTCTAAGATATGACCTATAGAACTAATTTTGCCCATTTTCGATTTTTTTTGATATGTCATCAACACAAACATTCTGACCTACTTTCAAGTCTATTGGACCGAAAATGTGGCCTCTTGGGCCTACACAAGGCTTTTCTAAGATTTGACCTTGTGACCTGATGTGACCTCTAGAGGATACATGTGGTTTTTCTGAAATTTGACCAAGTGACCTAAATTTTGACTCGATCTGACCCATTTTCAGATATTATCGAGACAAACATTCTGATCAAATTTTATGAGTATCAAACACAAAATGTAGCCTCAAGAGTGTACACATGGTAAAAGCAGATGATGGACAACGGACATAGTGCGATCACAATAGCTCACTATGAGCACTTTGTGCTCAGGTGAGCTAAAAATACGAAACAAAACCCTACAGTCATATCTGCCTTACAATTTCTCACAATGCTGTCAAAATTTATCACTTAATGATTTTTCACGATAACTCTTAACTGCATTCAAAGTTTCAGCTAAATCCGAATTATTCGAAATTGCAGACAACAATTTTGTGTTACAAGCTGCTGGTATTTTCTCCATTTCCCACATTGTTTTCATTTTTTGTTTCCTTAAGCGTCATTCAAATTGGGGACTTTTTGGTAAAGGACTTAGTGGGACATGCATGTTTTATATTACTGTGCAAGGTTGTAGAATTCTCTTATCTCTTTACCAAACGACAAAATTGTAGACCAAATTAAAAGAATTTGCAGATGACAACATAAGTATGGCTCAAAAATCGAAATTTATCTTGGGAATGATAGAAAACATTGTGGGAAAAGGAGAAAATGCTGCTTCCCAGCATTTTCTCCTTTTCCTACAATTTTTTTCGTTCTCAGAGTTGTTAAAAGTCGGGACTGTGTGGTAATGGGTTAAATTTACACAATTTTAGAACATTTATTCCTTACTAAATAACAGAATGTAAAACTAATCTAAATTAAAAGTATTTGCACATGTTAATGTAAATGTGACTGAACAACTGAGATTTGTTTAGGAAAGGATAGAAAAAAATTTAGGAAAAGGAGAAAAAGCTGGTTACCAGCATTTACTCCTTTTTTAACAATGTTTTCAAAAGGCATCTTTCTCAGGGTCATTAAAGTTGGGATTGTGTGGTAAAGAATTCAATAACTGTCAACCTCAATATACAGTCATGTACTTACAAAGAGAAATAGCAAGAGAACTCAGGGGGCACACAACAAAACCAAACAAGGAAGCTGTCACTGGCTGTAGTGTTCCACCAATCAAAAACCTCCATATCACTGCTTCAAACAGGATGAAGAAACGGTTTGCCTTATCGCCTAATAGAAACAGAAAAGAAGGACAGCAAAAATGTGAATCAAAAATTGAAATTTATCTCACAAAGGGTAAAAAACATTGTGGGAAAGGGAGAAAATGCTGGTTACCAGCATTTTCTCCTTTTCCCACAATGTTTTCAAAACCTGTCTTTCTCAGAGTCAATGAAAGTCTGGATTGTGTGGTAAAGATTTAAAACATTGGTGTATTTGGTAAAGGCTAAGGTGTGATTCTGAACTGTAATGCTCAAAGTTTCATTCTATCCTGTTCAATCATAACTATATTTCGAAATTTTAGTATGAATTCCAAGATGAAACCAGACACATTAAGCCCTCTTTTCACAGACCATTGCTTGTGTATACTGTCTCATAAAACTGCTAAACAAACAATTTTAACAAGTTAAAGACAAATTTTTTCATAGCAAAACTTACCTGGGCAGTCTATATCAAACACCAAAATCGCAAACAGGTGAGCTAACAATGTAACAAAAGGTGTCCTGAAAAAAATTACCTGTATGTAAAAAATTGTTAGAGAAGATGCACTGAACAAGATAGTCACATAATTTTTTTCATATAAGCATACAGATACTAAATTATGTGATATGCCTTCCTTTTTACTTAAAAGCTGTTAAACATGGTATGTTGAGACATGCTTAGCAAAATTCTGCAATCTAACACTTGAAATGATTTAACTACTTTCTTTCCCACAACTTTCCACTCTTGCATTATTGAAACCATTGAGGTAAAATGAGTAATTGCTGGTGACAAGCCATAAAATATGCACGAATAATAATCAAAAGTGTGTAATACTGGTCTATTCAATGAATAGATATGAAAGTTTGTGTTTGTATTAGGGGACAATTTTACTGTGTTGTTATAAAGCTGGCTTTTGCAGCGACCTGGATTGCCTGGGGACCTACAGGTCATGGGTTTGATCCCTTTTCTGGGAGATAATTTATGATCCCTTTTCTGGGAGATAATTTATCACAGCTGTTACAACTATACTTTTGTACACATTAATTTTGTAGGAGTATGATAAATATCAATACATAAGAGCCCATTGAAATATAAGATTTACCAGACAGGGGCTGTGACAGCTAGAGCCAGGGACAGTGTTGATACAGTCACACACATTACAGGGAAGACTAGCAACAATAAACAACTCCCCAAAAATCCCTTGATCACATAGTTCCAGAATCTGTTCAAATGGCGAGTAAAGCTTTTTCCTATAAAACCTGAAACCAGTAGAAAAAGAAATATAGTAAAGAGAAAATTAAGTATTGGCATAGCTTAACTCTCCACTAGATAATAAATTCTAGTCCCCTAAAATTTGAAAACATCAGCAGACAAAAAATTTAAAATGATACAATTGAACTTAAGTTCAATCTTGCTGAAATTTCAGATGATTAAATGAGTTAACCCTTTCCCAAATGACAAAATTTTAGACTGGTCAAAATTGAAAGCACGTGCAGACGACAAAATACAGGTTACTCAAACATTGAAATTTGTTTGTAGCACGGTAGAAATCATTGTGGGAAAAGGAGAAAATGCTGGTTACCAGCATTTTCTCCTTTTCCCAAAATGTTTTCAAAAGGCTTCTATCTCAGAGCCGTAAAAACCAGGGATTGTTTGGTAAAGGGTTAAACGATCAGTTCTTCTGTGCTACAATAGAAATCATTATGGGAAAAGGAGAATATGCTGGTAACAAGTATTTTTTCTTTTTCCCCACAATGTTAGCAAATTGTCTATGAAAGGGTTACTAGCTTTTTCTCCTTTTCCAAAAATGCATTCACAAAGCCTTCCCTTAACCCTTTACCTGATATGCCAATTTGTGGCTCTTCCATTTCAGCAGCAAATAAAGATATGATGTCAAAAATATGGACAAAATTTATGAGGATACAAATATCTGATTGAGTGGAAAACATTGTGGGAACAGGAGAAATTGCTCGTTATGAGCAACTTTTCCTTTTCCAACAATGTTTTCAAAAGCTGTCTTTTGTTGATACATCAAAATGAGTATCTATGGAGTGAAGGGTTAAGGGTTGTAAAACATCAGGACAGTCCAATAGAGGTTTAACCCTTTACCTCACACTGCCAGGTTTTAATGAACCAGCAGAATAAGCCTTTTGACAACATGGTTGGAAAAGGAGAAAATGCTGGTAACAAGCTTTTTTCTCCTTTTCCTACCATTGTTTTCTACCCTATCAAAGACAAATTCCAACATTAGAGCATGTTTTTGAACGTCATCTGTAAATGCTTTTAATCCCGACAAGTCAAGTATATCTCGTGTTGTAAGAAGTTAAAGACAACTGCTACCAATTGAGCCATAGTGGACAGCCACACATGTTTTAACCATCAACAATTTAAAAGTCATTTAGTCTTGTAAATGAATTAATCATTAGTAAAGCAGCAACATATGGAGCCAAGACAGTTTTTAACGTAAAGTAGGTATTTTGTAATGGGCAAATTGCTTAGCTATTAAAACAGCTCATATAACACAAATACTCACTCAACAAAAACTATCTTTGTTCATATTTTGTTTAACCTTTACACCAAACCCTTTCCCAGACCCTGGGAAAGAAAGCGTTTTAAAACAATGTTGGAAAAGGGAAAAATGCTGGTGACTAGCATTTTCTCCTTTTCCAATAATGTTTTCCGCCCTATCATAGAGCTATAGGTTATTTTTACCATTGTTGGATTTGCTGCCTGCAGATGTAATGAATTTGAAGAGTCTTAAGTCTGATGTTTGGGAAAAGGTAAGTTAAGTCTTGCCTTACCTCTATCTGGTGTTGTTTCAAACGTCTTTCTGGACTGTCTGACACTGGTCCACACAGCAGACAATCTGGACATTAATGTTTGGGTCGTGGAACTTTTGTCAGGGTACAATATACCCTATAAATAAAACAAAGCTGTATGAAATGGTATGTTTAACCCCTTACTCCATAATACTCATTTCTATACATTGCTTGTAGGAGCGTTTGGAAAACATTGTGGCAAAAGGTGAAATTGCTCGTGACGAGCATCTTTTGCCACAATGTTCTCTATACTGTCAAAAGGTGTCATATACACATAAGAAACGGCTTTATCACTGCTGTTATTTAGGGTCAATAAGAGATACCATAGAAATGCCTTATGGGGTAAAGGGTTAACATAGGCACAGTATAATCCTGATTAACACTATGTTTAATGGTCAACCAGTGTCTCCTATACATGTACTTATTACATTTGTATGCAAATGACATATTTAATGAGTCCAATTTGTGTTAGTTTTCTATAAACAAAACAGAGGTGTATGAAATGGTATGTTAAACACAGACACAGTATAATGCTGATTAACACTATGTTATGGTCAACCAGTGTCTCCTATACTTATTACAGTTGTATGCCAATGACATATCTAATGAGTCCAATCTGTGTTAGTTTTCTATAAACAAAACAGAGGTGTATGAAATGGTATGTTTAACAGACACAGTATAATTAAGAAAAAATCTTCTTTCTATTGTGGTATATCGTTCAATAAACCACAGTTGTGAGTTATGAGGCACAATAAATAATCCACGCGGTCCAAGAGTTGGTAAATCTCGAGATTGTTTTGTAAGAAGTCAACAGGCCCCTGTTACTTGTTCGCTTGGTTGGCTGTATGAGGCAGGTTTTGACTATACATATAACATTGACAACTGCTTACAACACAAAATAATAACCTTAATGTTAAAATGTACACATTTTTAGCAAACTTATTTAGACAAATAACTCACGTCAGCTTGTGAAATAGCAAGATCTGGCATGAACTTCTTGCTATAAATCAAGGCCCGGATACTGAGTGGACTGCACCAGGGAATCACCACCTAATAATAAACAGATCAATGTCATCTCTTTACCAAACTACAAAGTTTCAGATTACTCTGAATTTGAAAACAACAAATTAAATGTGGGACAAGTAATGATTGTGAGTTTTAAGTAGCATCCACAAGATCATTAGTTATTTCCGAGGGATAACTACGGCAATCAGACACACATACTTTGTTAACCTGGAAGCAGCCATTAACCATTTACCACACAATGACTTTTAACCACCCTGAGGAATAAAACTTTTGAAAATATTGTGGGAAAAGGAGAAAATGCTGGCATTTTCTCCTTTTCCCACCAAGTTTTCTTTCCTATCAAAAAGAAATTGCACTATTTAAGCCACTTTGAAATTGTCGTCTGCAAATGCTTTCAATTTGGACAGGTCTAAAATTTTTGCCATATGGTAATTGGTTAATGAATTGCATCTTCAACATAAGCAGTTCCCCAATACTAGCAGTCCAAAGTGTTACGGGAGACCACTCCTTCCTGCATGGCATTCTCCCGATTTAAATACAATACCTGGCTACTGCGTCAGAGAGATATCTCTTTGGCTCAGTGGTTATGGTATTGGCCTTGCGTCCGGGAGTTCGGGGTTCGAATCCCGCTCGGTACCTTATTTCTGCCATGCATTTATTCATTTGTTTCTTTGTTATGGACTTTGTTCGTAAGAAAAGTTTTAATTAAAACTGGTAGCAGAACTGAAAAAGGAGCCTAACAGTTCACCAAACAACAAAATTTTAGACAGGTCCATATTGAAAGCATTTGCAGAAGACAAAATTAGCGTGACTCAAAAATTGAAACTTCACTCTGGAAGAGTAGGAAACATTGTGGTAAGAGGGGAAAATGTTGGTTTCCAGCATTTTCTCACAATGTTTTCAAAAGGCCTCATTTTCAAGGCTATGAAAACCAGGAATTGCTTGAGAAAGGCATAAGGTACAAACAAAACTTAGTAATTATTGACCGATTGATTGATTAACAGACACAGAGACATATGGACAGGAGAATTTCGGTTTAACTTAAAAACACATCAATTTCCTCATATTATAATAATTTCTAGATATATCCATGATGTCAAATATCATCTTGCCTGGATGCTACCAAAAAAAATCTATGTATGAGAACAAAAATGTAAACAATTTAAAGTGATAAATTCTAGATACCCCAAAGAGAAATATAGAATTCCACATCCATGTCCAAGTTCTCTGTATATAGTTATACCATCTCCACAGTGGATACCTTGTACTGGTCTTCCTACTCTTGTATTTGTTCACATGGTAAAACACTCCCTATAAATAGAAGTATAAAGTAGTACTAACCCTTTGACCACAATTAAAAGTTTTAATAAGCCTAAAAGAAGATGCCTTTTGAAACATTCTGGAAAAAGGAAAAAATGCTGGTAAACAGCATTTTCTCCTTTTCCTACAATGTTTTACAGCCTTCAATAACAAGGTATATTATTTGAGCCTTAACTACTTGGTCATCTGTTAATGTTTTCAAAATGGACAAGTCTTACGTTGAAGAGTTTGAGAAATCAACACACCATTATTTGAAAATTTTCTTTTTATTTATTGTATCTTTACTAATTCCTTACCAGAAATCATTTTTGACTGATCCAAACTAAAAGCATTTGCAGATGACAAATTAACTATAACTTTCAAAGTATGAATTTTGTTTTGAGAAGGCTAAAAACATAGTTGGAAAATGAGAAAATGCTTGCATTTTCTCCTTCTTTCATCACATTTTCAAAAGCTTTCTTTCTTACAGTCACTAAAGGTCAGTATTGTGTGGTAAACAGTTGTGTATACTCAATGTATTTCTAAATGTTACCTGGGAACTACTAGATCCATGTAGCAACTTCTGTTTCCCAATCACTGTAGGCACTATGGTCTCCTCACCTTCAACAGTTTTAACTGTCACCCAGTTGCTAGGCAACCAAATTCGCATAGAAAAAGTAAATATTCTGTTTGGTATTCTGACACGTCCTAGTTCCTTTAGAAGGATCTCTTCTCTCTGAAAAGAAAAATAAATAACTATTTAAAAAACATTTTCTGACACATGTACTGTTTTGTTTTGTTTTTTATTTTCTTCACTTTAACCATTTAACAACCCAGAACACAAAAGCTTTTGAAAATATTGTGAGAAAAAGAGGAAATGCTGGTAACAGGCACTTTCTTCTTGTCCCACAATGTTTGCCACCAAGTCAAAGAAGTTTATTTTTACCAGTTTTGGGTTTGTTGTCTGCAGATGCTTTCAATTTGGAAGAGTCCAAAAATTCACTTTTCTATTAATCAAGGCCTGCAGCTAAATTCAATGATGGATAATTCCAGATTTCTAATTTATGAACTGAATCCAATCATACATGATTCAAAACTTTGAAAACTATCATCATTAACCCTTTCCCAAACAATCCCTGGTTTTTAAGGGTCAGGAATAAAAGCCTTTTGAAAACAATGTGGGAAAAGGAGAAAATGCTGGTAACCAGCATTTTCTCCTTTTCCCACAAAGTTTTCTACCCTATAATATAGAAAAATCATCTTTTTAGCAACTGTTAATTTGTCATTGGCAAAATGCTTTCAATTTGGTCTGGTCCAAAATTTGCCATTCGGGAAAGGGTTAAGGTGGTCTTTCGTTTTTAGTGAAAAGTGTGTTTGCATGAAGTTATGGGCATATAAACAAGATAGGTGATTACTTTTTCTGGTGGAACACAGATAAGCAATAAAACTCCCATTCGTAGAGAGTAAAAAACTTTGTCACATGTTTTCAAAGGTTGCAGAAGAAATTCTCTGAAGCCAGCATTTATACACTTTATGACTTACACATTTGCACAACTGAAAAAAGGCTCACTGACAACAAAATATATGACAAGGGCCACTTAGATTTCTGTTAGTAAATCTTTCCTTCAGTACTCATTACATCTCCAAGTTTACAGAGGGATGACCAATTCTTCCGTAAAAAATAGGAAAAGTTTAAACAGCCTAAAGCCAAGTCATTTTCTTTACATCCCATACACACTCTATGCCAAAGCTAAAATTCTACGCAAGTCCAAATTGACAGCATTTGCATAAACAAGATAAATCTAGTTCAAATGATGGATTTTTTCTTTCAAAGAATAGAAAACAAGAGGAGTAGAGAAAAATGCTGGTAGTTAACATTTTCTCCTTTTCCCAACATGTTTCGATCCCATTCTCATATATTTCATCTATTTTGTCGTTCGCAAATGCTCTAAATTTGAACTAGTCTAGAATTTTCTGTTGGCTTAACTCCTTACCACACGGTGCCAACTTTTGATGACCTTGAGAAACAGGACTTTTGAAAATATTGTGGGAAAAGGAGAAAATCCTAGTAATCAGCATTTTTTCCTTCTTCCACAATGTTTTCTACCCTATCAACGATATCCTCAAAAATGTTAGCAATACTGAAATTTGGGTCCTCATGTGCTTTGGATTCGGATGGGTCTAAAATTTTATCATACTGTAAAGGCTGAAGACTTAACATCTCTCAATACTGTGATATCCCATTTCTGACTGATCTGTTAACTAACCTCTTTAATAAAGTTTAGATCTCTCCGTAAGAAATAGATAGCCTGATGAAGGTTATCTTCCTCACATAAGCTGATAGCTTCCTCATGGGCTGACCAATAATTCTGCTTTATAAACTCTCTCTGAAAGCACAAAAAATATGAGCATGTTAGTTCAAATCTTATTATAATGTACATGTGCATGTTTAACCATCTCAAAAAGAAGATGCTGCATCTCAGACAAGCCTTCAAGAAATGAAGAAACATTGTGCAGTCTGTGCAGGCTGAACAGGGTGGATACTTTTAGCTGATGATCAGTTCTCAGCATGTCAAAGGACCAGTTTTCCTCATGATTCAGTATATTGTTAGACTATACGGACTCATGAATCCTTAAGTATGTGATGACTTGCTTAGTATCATACATCACAGAAATGCATAAAGCACCCTTTTGCCAGAGAATAGCTAATACAAGTATGTAATTAATGTGGAGTTAGCAAGGGCAAACAGAGCCGAAGCTGTTCTGCCAAGCCAGCCATGCAGTATTTGTCATTTTATTACTTATTATCTTATCATGAAGTAATAATTTGATCTGTTCATGTGATGCAGTTTTCTGCTAGCACTAGATTTAACCCTTTCCCGAACAGCAAATTTTGGACCAGACCAAATTGAAAGCATTTTGCGGATGATAAATTAATAGTCGCTAAAAAAAAATATTTCTATATGACAGGGTAGAAAACATTGTGGGAAAAGGAGAAAATGCTGATTACCAGCATTTTCTTCTTTTCCCACAATGTTTTCAAGAAGCTTCTATTCCTGACCCATAAAAACCAGGGATTGTTTGGGAAAGGGTTAAGACTGTTTACAAATGTAGGTTTGTATATTTAAAGCGACTAAAGTGAGGTTAGGGTGAATGAGCTAAAACTGAGAGGAGAATAAGTAGAGTACAAACATGTAGGACGATATTTGGTTCTGGTCAGATCAATGGCTGTAAGTGGGTGTTTACAAAACATAATATCCTCTTCTTGAGAAATGTATATTTCAATTATCATAATCTACTTGAGTTTTCGGCAGTTCAACCACCTTCTTCTAGTGTGATCCTGTGATACAATGCCTGCAGTTGTTTTCAACTGCAGGCATTGTATTACAGGATCACACCAGAAGAAGGCAGCTGTACTACTGGAAGCTAGTGTAAGTGGATTTGTTACACAACTACGGTACAAATGTAGTAATGAGTTAGATTACCTCAAAAGCTCTTGTCTGTTTAGTCATCCAACCAGCTATTCTAGATTTGACTGGATATGCAGTGCGCAAATGGGACAGAAGCTGAAAAACAACAGAGAGGTAAATCATAACTCACTGACAATTTTCAAACTTTCCTAGATTGCTGCAACTGACCATTTATTTTTCCCCTTATAGTTTTTTCAAAGTCAATTTCCTATAGAGCCTTATGTCTTAGAGCACCAAAAAAACATGTATATTCATAATCTAGAATGAAGACCCTAACTAATGTAGTTTCAATCTTTCTATTGACAAGAATGTATCCACCAGGTGGACAGTGTATTTCAAAGATCTAATAGCAAGTTTTTTTTTTGTTTTTTTTTATAGGCTTTTATTAATTAACTATTGGATATATAGGAGGTATACATGGAAACCGGTCCACGCCATATTAGTCACATTTCTGACTTCGTATAGTATACAGCTTGTGACCCCGGCTTAATACGACTTGATCTCCGATCAATTCAGTTGACCTCGTATCAATTTTGATGACCTGCGACCAATACAGAAATCCTTGAACATGATTGGTCAAAAGTTCAGTCGCGTGAGCGTCTGCGCTTACTTTTAACAAATCACATTCAAGGAACCCTATTTTCACTTCTCTCAGGTTGTCATATTGATTCTGGGCCAACAGTTAAACCTTTACCAAAGGACAAAATTTTAGACTGGTCCAAATTGAAAGCACTTGCAAGCGGCAAAGTAAATGTAACCTAAAAATTGTTATTTGTTTCTAACAGGGTAGAAACATTATGTCAAGTTTTGTGCTGTCTGATCTTATCTGCATTGACTGCAAAGACAACAGTTACTACTACTGTAGTGAACGAAACTTTAATTAGCATTCTCCCTAAGAATCATGCAGATGGTGATAAGTGACTAGTCACAGAAATTATTGGTTTTACCCTCATTCCATCAGACTTGTTGAAAAACTTTCCAAAAACAAAGCATTCCCAGTTTCTGACAGTGGTTACCATGGAAACGAGAAATCAAAATTTCACGGAAATTGGTCGAAAGTTGTCAGTCAAAAAATTGAAAAATGACACTTTTTAGGGTGGTTTTTGACAAATAATTATTATTTAGATTATCTAAACTACTTCTTATATTACAAAAAGGACATGAGTAGTACTCAAAATTACATTGAAAAATGGAAAATGTCACTTGCATTGTGTTGCATAGCAACAGAAGTTTAGCCATAGAAACCAGTTTTTCAAACTTCCAATTTTGAACATTTTCAAACCAAATTATCTTCTAACAGCAAAGGTGCATATGAAAAATACATATAGGGCCTAAATGGGCAACATTTGATTTTTCACGGCCAACAATAAAAAAACTCAAAATGTTTATAATTTTTGTTACCATGGCAACAAAAGTATTGACCCGTCAGTGATTTTGCAAAAAAGTGGCAATTTCAAAGCAAATTATCTCCCTTCTGCAAAGAGAAATATTAACAGTGTATTTACATATTAAATGATCCACATCTGTTCAACCAATAAAGAAAAAAAATTGTTCTGCAACAATCCAAATATTAGTTACCATAGCAACCAAACTATCCAACAGTTTGCGACTTTAACAAAAATCAGCACATTCAAAGTAAACTACCGCCCATTCAGATAATCTATACTACTACTTATGTTAAAAGGAGGACATGAGTAGTACTCGAAATTACATAGAAAAATAAAAAATGTCACTTGCATTGTGTTGCATAGCAACATAAGTTTAGCCATAGAAACCAGTTTTTCAAACTTCCAATTTTGAACATTTTCAAACCAAATTATCTTCTAACAGCAAAGGTGCATATGAAAAATATATATAGTACCCAAACGAGCAACATCTGATTTTTCAAAGCCAACAATAAAAAAACTCAAAATATCTGTAATTTTTGTAACCATAGTAACAAAACTATTGACCCGTCAGTGATTTTTAAAAAAAAAAGTGGCAATTTCAACGCAAATTAATTCCCTTCTGCAAAGAGAAATATTTACAGTGTATTTATGTATTAAATGATCTACATCTGTTCAACCAATAAAGACAAAACAATGAAAAAACTCAAAATGTTAATAATTGTTGTAACCATGGCAACAAAACTATTGACCCGTCAGTGTTTCTTCAAAAAAGTGGCAATTTTAGAGCAAATTATCTCCCTTCTGCTAGGAAAAATATTTACAGTGTATTCACGTATTGAATGGATCCACATCTGTTCAACCAATACAGAAAAATCTAAGTTCTGCAACAATCCAAATATTAGTTTCCATGGCAACCAAACTATCCAACATTTGCGATTCTAACAAAAATCAGCACATTCAAAGTAAACTACCGCCCATTAACAAAGGATTACATTGATAAATAATACTTACTTAAATTGCCCTCATCTGTTTGTCAATATTAAAATGTAAAAGAAAAAAATAATGGCCCAGTCATGTTACCATGGCAACCAAATCAATGAACCATAACAAATAACAGCTTGTTCAAAGCAAATTAACCCCTTCCAGCTAAAAATCATCTAAATGAATTAAACCTACTTTAAATGACTAATATGTGTTATGCACATACAAAAGATAAAAAGTATTCAACACTTCATGGCAACAGAACAGTAAACTCATCCCCATAAAAGTATGGAAAATAACAAAATATCAAAGGGCAACAATTCTTGAATATGCAATCAAGAGTTATGGTTCTTATGCACCACACTTCTCTTTGATGAGATCTATCCATCTGTGAAGTTTCATGTTTATCCCTCAAATAGTTTTTGTGTTATGCTGTAGACAAAATTTAAGTGAGAAAATAAAGGGCAATAACCCTTAAAATACCCAATCAAGAGTTATGGTTCTTATGTACTGCACTTCTCTTTTATGAGATCTATCCATCTGTGTAGTTTCATTTTTATATCTCAAGTAGTTTTTTAGTTGTGCTCCATACAAGAAATTGGGATGCAAAGACGGATAGACAGAATGGAGGAAGAATGGATAGACAGACAGAAAGACAGACAGACAGACAGACAGATGGCTACTATTACCATATACATAGCCGCCTTTTTGGCGGGAGATAATTAGCATGTATGCTACTTTATGAATGAAAACTAGCATGCCAGGAACTATGTATAGAGGGGTATGAACATTCCTAATTGTTGGTCATTCTATTTGATAGATAACTGTATTTTCTCAGTTTTACCGATATGTTGCCACTTTGGCTGCCATGGTAACCTAAAGTATGATATGATATGCTCATCGCTATTTTTTCATGGACAATACATTAGATTAATAGCGATTTCTAAAACCAAAGTTATTCAGTTTACTCATTCTTGTCTCTACAATTATGCCTTGAAAATAAGCAAAAATTGCAGTTTTATGCCAGTGTCGAGATTAAGGTTGCCATAGAAACCAGAGTTTTTTAAGGAATAAAATTCTTTTTAAAAAATTCTGAAGAGGATCATGGCCGGATCATTTCTGTGAAATTTCATCAAATTTGGATGGGTAGTTTCAGAGAAGATGTTTGAAATAAAATTCAACATATGCACACACATACCACGCACGTGTACACACAAACGCACACACGGACACACAGACGCAAGATGGATACCTGGGCATGACATAAGCCAGCTGGCCTTCTGCCAGTGGAGCTAATGAAACTGACATGCCATGAACCATATATAGAGGGGTATGAAGATTCTAAATTGTTGTTCATTTTATTCGAAAGAATGGTACTTTCTCAATTTTACCGATACATTGCCGCTTTGGCTGCCATGGTTACCTAGAGTATGATATGATATGCTCATTGTTATTTTTTCATCGACAACATGTTAGATCAATAGCTATTTCTAAAACCAAAGTTATTCAATTTACTTACTCTAGTTTCTACAATTTTGCCATGAAAATAAGCAAAAATTGCAATTTTATGCCAGTGTCGAGATTCAGGTTGCCATGGAAACCAAATTTAGACACAAAACCAAAATATCTTGTTTGCAGCTTTTCAAATTTGTGTTAATACTTCATATGTCATATTAACTGATGTTCAAATATTTGTGTTTAGTGGTCATTTTTTTGCATAAAATACAGCATTTTCCAAATTTTCTAAATCTGTTGTCACTTTGGTTGCCATGGTAGCCTGACCTAAAAACATTTTGACCTTTTTTATTTTTTTATTTGTGACCTAATACATTAGTCTTTATGCCCAATATTGAAACCTTAAATCCTAGCTTTGCTGTTAGGAGATAATTGAGATAGAAATTTGTCAATTTAAGCCACCAGCAGAAATGCGAATTACAGCCTTTGTTTGTTGCCATAGAAACACATTCTGCAAGCTTATTTTTGCTATTGCATTCTTGATATTGTAAGCAAATACATGGGTGATTATGTTATGATAGCACAACTGACCGGACTTTTGGTGACAAATATGTTGTATTAACTTCAAAGTGCTTAATTTTTCAAGTTTTAAAAGGGAAAAAATATGCCTCTGGGGGCAAAAACTCTCTGTGGCCGTTGCCATGGTAACAGCATGACAATAAAAGTTTCCCTTTGGCTTTTGAACTTTTGTGACTAAAGGAATCAATTGCACTAACTTTTTTTGGTATTCTGAAAAAGTCACTTATCACCATTTCTACAGGGCCTGCATGATTCTTAGGGAGAATGCTAATTAACTCTTTATCACATGACAAAATTTTAGACGGGTTCAAATTGAAAGCATTTGCAGATGACAAAATAAAGGTGAATGAAAAACTAAAATTTGTTCTGGGAAGGGTAGAAAACACTGTGGGAAAAGGAGAAAATGCTGGTTACCAGCATTTTCTCCTTTTCCTACAGTGTTTTCAAAAGGCTTCTTTCTCAGAGGCGTCAAAAGTAGGGATTGTGTGGTAAGGGTTGTAAATCTGTAGAACCTGAGAATAAACAAGGGTTTACTAACTAATTCTCCTGAAGGACACCAGAAGATGTTAAGGGAGTTTAAGGTAACCATCTATGTATCGTAAAATTCCCAGTTCTAATAAAGCTGCAGAAGGAGCCTTTTGGAAACATTTTAAAAAATAGTTCTTTTCCCATAATGTTTTTGAACTTTCACAAACTAATCCCATTATTTGAGTCACATTTATCTGTCCTCTGCAATACGTTAACTCTTTACCACACCACAAAATTTTAGACTGGTTCAGATTGAAAGCATTTGCAGACGACAAAATAAAGATGACTGAAAAATTGAAATTTGTTCTGGGAAGGGTAGAAAACACTGTGGGAAAAGGAGAAAATGCTGGTTACCAGCATTTTCTCCTTTTCCCACAGTGTTTTCAAAAGGCATCTTTCTCAGGGGCATCAAAAGCAGGGATTGTGTGGTAATGGGTTAATGTTGTTGGTACAGACATGTAAAAAGCTTTCTTGCTTGGTGAAGGGTTAACTCATTACCAAACAACAAAATTTTGAGGTTTCTCCAAATCAAAAGTATTTGCAGACAACAAAATAAAAGTGACTGAAAATTTGAAATTTGTTTTAGAAAGAGTAGAAAACATTGTGGAAAAAGGAGAAAATGCTGGTTACCAGCATTTTCTCTTTTTTTCACAATGTTTTCTAAAGACTTCTTTCTTAGGCATGTTAAAAGTAGGGATTGTGCGGTAATGGGTTAAAAAGGCAGTCTACTGTATGAAAATATCACACAAAACAGTAATTAGTATCATCTGACAGAAATACAGTATAAAAATTTTACATCAGCTTTATGTTTCTCCATTTTCTGTTGTAAACTACTGGTTGCTTTTTGCATAGCTATCACTGACTTGGCTTGATCCACCAGAAGCAAAGCTGAAAAGAGGAGAAGTGTACTAATACTGCATTTTTGTAGTAAACATGAAACAGAATATTAATCGTTTACCACACAATGATGATTTTTAACATCCTTGATTAAGGTGACTGCCTTTTCCTCTCTTCTTTTTTTTCAAATCATAAAAAAATAGTTCCTTTTCTTCAATTACTTTTTTCTGCCACTTGGGTTAGATTGCATGGGTGACACATGATTACTTCATTACCAAACAAGATGACAAATAAAATGTAACTGGTAGAAATGTCTTCAGATGAGGTAAAAATATTCTAGAAAAGGCGAAAATGCTGATTAACCTTCTCCTGCAATGTTTCCAAAATTCTTTTTTGTAAGGGTTATTGAAACTAAGAATTGTGCGGTAAAGGGTTGATAAGGATGAAAAGATAGGACCTGTCCTAGAGAGGACAACTTTGTATAAGAAGTAAACACTATAGTTATTATCTTTTTATCCTCTTAAAAGCCTTATTTTTCAGCCATGAAAATCAATGCTTAAGGAGGAATAAAATATGGTTGGTATGAAAAGAGCCTGTCTTTGCTCTTTCTGCACATCCTTCATACACAATAAAAATGTTAGCAATAAGTAAGACTGGAAGATAGCAACTATTTACCTATCCTAGGTTCTATGCTTTCTAGCTCAGCATTGTTCAGAATGGCTTTAAACACACGCCTCAAGTATTCCTCTTTGACTGCATCATTCACAGCCTGTGGAGAAATAATGCAAAGTCCTTTTGTGTCAAGTGCAATCCTGTCTTGGAATTTTTGATAACTTTCTACTGCAGTAAAAGATAAAAGTTGAAAAAATGCCAGTGCTAAAAAAGAAAAAAAAAATCTTAAATATTTTTTTCAATTTAGTCAAAAACTAAAAAAGAAATAAATAAAATACAGATAGGAATAATAAATAAAAATGTAAAAATTTAGTATTACAAGGACCTTACCTTTGATATGTCTTTATTTGATAGTCCTTGACCTAGAAAAAAAAGGAAAAAACATTGGCTAAAAATTGTCTAAAATATTGTCATATGATACAGTTCATCTCAATGAAAATGAACACAATTATAACACGCTGAACTGGTTGATCTCACTTTTCAACAAACAAAGGCAGTCACACAGAACTATGTTCCTGGGTATATAGTCTTTACTTGAATTGACTCGGAAAAACAAACCTATTCAGTTTCCGTAAATATATATTTTCTCTGTGTGCATATAATGGTAAAACTGAAGCATGATATGAATTCATGAGAAATAGCCATAAGTGTATGCAATATACCTTTGAGGTCCTGAATCATTTTCTGTCTAAAGTTGATATACCAGCCTTTTGCTTCTCTATCCAATATATTACTAAGGATGGGAATACAGTTGTTTATCAGATCTGTAAAACATATTCAATAAATACGTTGAGAATGATTGGTAAGTACATCCTTAGAGCCTAGGTTTGAAGCATTATGTTACTCTCCATGCATCTGCTACCGTGAAAATTGACTAGCAAATTGTCATTTCTTGTGAATATTCATATGGTCTGGAAGTACCCTAATAGCCAATCGAAAGATGGATAACATAATGATATTCTCTTGTAAAGAGTATAGTTTCATTTCTTCCGTTATAAATAATAACCCAGGAAAAATCTCAAGGCTGTCAACAAATATTGCCCATTAGCATGCTTGTCTCCAGTGAGATGAGCGATTCTGCAAATTCAGGGACAACACTGTCAATCCTTGTGTACGATTTTCACTGAAATCTTTCAGTGTTACACTGAATGGGTTGGTATGGCCCTAGAAAATATTGAAAAATCAATTCAAAATAGAACACAAGTTTCAGTTGCACATTTTACAGAGTCTAATCTTGATCTATGCATTAACAATTCTCTGAAGTCATTAAAAGGATTTAAAGAGGCCCTTATACTCGGTTAAAGCCATTTTTAACTCATTTCGTTTTCATTTTATCAAAATATAGTCAGTCATTCTTATATCTTTATGCTAAATATTGTGCATGACGGTTGCAAGGTTGCTTAGATTACGGTTGATAGAAAATGCATTTCGCTGAGTTGCGGCCTTTGATGTAAACATACTTGTCATTTCCAGTTTTTGAATCGAAGATTTCCGATATCAGTTATACACTCAGATAGATTCGTATGATGATCATGCATTCTGACACATGACTATATTTGACCTTTGCTCTGCACATACTGAGGATCACAAAGGAAAATGCAGGCTTCTCTGTTACAGCCTCTATTTTCAGACAGAGGTTGTGGCCTAAATGCAAGTTATACCGTATCCGACTCTAGGCAGAAACCAACGATAAATTTCCTTGACGCACCACCAGTGTTTACAGCGTCGATCATCAGCCAGTTTTCTTCTGACCAATGCTTGGTTTCTAACACAAGCCTCCTTGTTTCTTTTTTTTTCAATTACACCGTTTATGTCAGTAATTTATCCTTGTGTACACAAAGGACAAATTTCTGTACCATTCAAATTTTTTTTAAATTTAACAGCGTTTCTGCTCACAGGCTGTAGACGGGCATCTTTAAGTCTTTACTAAACAATCCTGGCTTTTGATGATTCTGATAAAATTGGCTTTTGAAAACATGGTGGGAATAGGATCAAATGTTGGCAACTACTATAATCACTATTTCCCACATGTTTTTTTATCCTATCACAGACCTATCTTAACATTTGAGCAGTATTTAATTTGTTGTCTGCAATTGCTTTCAATTTGGACCAGCCCAAAATTTTGTCATTTTGTAAAGAGTGAAAGAGTTCAAACATTCTTAATCTAAAAAAAGAAACAAGTGTGAAGTTTTACCACTATTGAACAATCTCAGATCTATGTCAAGTCCTTTCGGTGTTTGATAGATATATGGTATTGCTGGGGGCCTCAGCATAGGATTCTGCAATGAAATAATAGTCCGGAATTTACCTTTTGTCAAACAACCTGATGTAATATGGGAATATAAAATCATTGTGGGAAAAAAAGGTCCTTGCTAATAATGTGCATTGCTTTTTTTAATCTCACAATGTTTGCAAACTTTGATATATCAAATCACTTGAGCATCAACTTATTTTCCATCTGCAAGTACAATAAATTTGAACATAGCTAAAATTTTTTCATATAATATGCACCATGCGAAAAGGAGCATTTGTACATTTGGGTAAAATGTGGTTTCAGATTAGCCTGCACAGTCCACAAAACGGTACATTAAGACTACATTAGGTTTTGTGCTACAGTAGACTGGCAGAAAAAAACAGAAAATTACATAACAACAGAAAGTGTCATTTCAGATTAGTCTGCCCACACTGCGCAGGCTAATCTTAGACAATACTTAACTCATTACTAGACCACAATATTTTATTTTTTGTCCAAATTGAAAGCATTTGCAGACGACAAAATACAAGTGACCAAAAATTTGAAATTTATTTTGTGAAGGGTAGAAAACATTGTGGGAAAAGGAGAAAATGCTAGTAACCAGCATTTTCTCCTTTTCCCACAATGTTTTCTAAAGGCGTCTTTCTCAGGTGTGTCAAAAGTAGGGATTGTGTGTTGATGGGTTAAAGCAAGTGTCCAAATCCTCCTTTTCACATGTTGCATGCCATAATTATAGTACAGAGATCTTTTCCTAATTTTTTTTTGTGATAATTCCTCAAAAAGAAAGATTAACTTCATTTGCTCTACTCTTTACCACACACTCTTCAGTTATAATAACCTTGAGGAAGCTGACCTTTTGAAAATGTCTTGGGAAAAGACGAAAAACATGATGTAATTAGCATTTCTCCTTTTCCCATTTCTTTTCTGCCAATGGAGATAATTTTATAACACATATAAGCTGATGTACTAAAAATGGTACATGTATCTTGCAGCATATCCCAGGTTTAACTCTCTCCCTGCTAAATTCAACTTGTTGATAATGAAAAAAAAAAAAAAATAGAAGGATTCAGGGGCTTTTTTATTACCGAATATTATTGAAAGAGCAGCAGAGAGTGTACAGGAAAATCAGCACATGCTGATTATGCTTGGCGCTCTCTGGAAAATTTTTATAAGGTCGCGTATGACAGAAAAGAGTTAACTCTTTACTAAACGACAAAATTTTGGACTAGTCCAAATAGAAAGCATTTGCAGATGACAAAATAAATATGAATCAAAAATTAAAATTTGATTTGGGAAAGGTAGAAAACACTGTGTGAAAAGGAAAAAATGCTGGTTACCAGCATTTTCTCCTTTTCCCACAATGTTTTCAATAGGCTTCTTTCTCAGGGTCGTCAAAAGTTGGGATTGTGTGGTAAAGAGTTAGGTATAAATGTAGAAAGGTCCATCATAAATACTTCGAAACCGGGAGAAGTATATGTGACATAAATACCTATCGATATGTTTGCACACCCTAAAATACTAGGCTGATTCCAGTAAAACACGAAAACACTTGTTCTGCCAGGGCGTAAAAAAAAAAGAAATTGCATAAAATCACAGGTCTCCTAGAACTTGGCTGTTTACAAAGAGAATTCAAATTCTTTACGAAATTTTATGACTGCTATTTGTAATAATAAATAAAATAAGTTGGACCTACTATAACATTATCATAAAATACATTGTCTTACTTTGTTCCTCTCTGCTGTACTAAGTCTACTTTTTTCTTTCACAAAAGTACAAAACTTCCCAAAGGCTTGTCTGTAACTTGGCTGAAATCATAAATATAAAAAAACACTAAATGGCTACAAAGTTATCAGTCTATTTGTTTCAGCTAATCCTTTACTGACACATGAAGCATTACTGATCATGAGTATGTTTTAAATTACAATTACAAAAATCTAGGCTTCAATCTGTTTTTGACAGGTGAATGGACAAGGACATTTCGTACATGTTTTGAATTGCATTTGTACCTACTGTGACCCTTATCATGTAATGCTTCCATGACAACCCATAATTCTTATCCGAAACACAAGTAAAACATAGGCTTGTCCAAACTGAAAGCATTTGCAAATAAAAACTACTTGTCCATACTGATAGCATTTGCAAATAAAAATATGGAGGTGGCTCAAATAATGGAACTTGACTGTGAAGTGGTAGAGAATATTGTGGGAAAAGGAGAAAATGCTGGTTACAAGCATCTGTTCCTTTTCCCACCATGTTTGCTATAGACTTTTTTTAGGATCATTAAAACTCAGGATTATGTGGTAAAGAGTATAACAGAATTTATAATGGCTTTTATATACAGATTACAATTCGGATAGAAAAAGGTATTCCATATCATTATACTGCAAAGAAATTTCTTATGATCTGATTGGACTATATGCCCTGAACATATTATATCATGTACACTGGCAAAACCAACATATAAGCAGTCTCTCTCTCGGGAGCCCTGTATACATGACTACAACAACACAACATCCAAAATGGTGGCATCGATCAAGATTACCACCAAGAATATGCATCCAGCTGCACATTTTAGGACATATCACCAAGGTTTCAGTGACATCATTTCCCAGTAACATCAGTTTTCAGTGAGATGGAGCATCAGAACGGAAATTCTACTTTGTCAGCATACTCAAAATTTTGAAACAAAAAACAAAACAGGTAAAATTCGCTTTACAAACATTGTAATGGTAAAATGGAAGAATAATAAATTACTTGTATGGTAAGGTGGCAGGGGACTTAGAAACTTGTTCACGCCTGTGGTGAACCCTTAGCTCCAGGCAGCTTGGTTTATCACAGCCATAAAACAAGTTTACAAGTCCCCTGCAAATTGATCATACAACTAATATGGTAATTACCTTGACATCCAGTTCTGCTACCAAATATCTCATGTGTTCCATCTGAATTTTGGACTCTAATTCCCCAGGGCTTGTAGATGGCATCCCAAATACAATATCTTAAAAACAGAATGATAAAATTTCATTATCATCATAAAGTCATGCCTGGTTTCATGCATCTGCAAAAACTATTGACCCATATCAGCCTGGCCAACTACGCCAGCTGATATAGGTCATACTCTGATGCATATTTTTTTGCAAACATGATAGGAGGAAGACAAATAGTGGTAACTATAACTTTCTCCTTTTCCCACACAATGTTTCCCTCCCTTTGAAAGACAAATTCCAAAATGTGATTCATGTTTTATTTATCAATTGAAAGTGTTTTAATTGGATGAGTCTAAAATTCAAGAATCTGGTAAAGAGTTAACCCTTTAAAAGTCAGGATTGTGTGGTAAAGGGTTAAAGTCAGGATTGAGTGGTCAAACTTTGAGCAGTGCTTACCTAGAATTTTCCATAATCCTCTTCCCCAGCTCTTCACTGACTCTGACAAACTAAAGAAAGGCGAGACAATCCTGTTTCTTGCTGTTATGATAAGTAGGCGCAAAGCCAAGGCTGTATCCTGAAATCATTTTTAAGAAATTTAATAGCAAATCTAGAAAACACCAGGTTTTTGAGTCTATATTCACCAGCTGCTCCTAAGAATATTCTTAGGCTTATGCTGGAGACTTTTCTAAATTTGAAAGTAACAGAACTTCTGATTGGCTTAACCATTTGGTTCATCCAATCAGAAGTTGTGTTAGTTACATTTTGTTGAAATGTAGGAAATTCTTGAGAATTAAACAAAGAATATTCTTCACAATGTGTGGTGAAGACAGGACCTGACCAATCTATGTCCATCAATATACAGCTATAATTTCTTCGTGTCCTTGCAACCTGAAGTTATATTCCCTTTAAAAACAGTAGTTTTCACTCTTACAAATTGAAAGCATCTGTGGAAGTATAGCTGTTTCCACTTTGAAAACTTTTGTTAAAGGAGAAAAGGAGAAATCAGTCTTATTGAGCAATTTCTCCTTTTCCCAACATGTCTGTTCAGCTTTTAGCCAATTTTTTTTCTGTCAGAATTTCCACAGTGACCTTCAATCTTGTTTTCTGACAAAATAAGTATGGGTAGGTGCCATTTTTATTTTTCCTTATTGTTTAGAATAAAAATACTAAAAGTATGGAAATTTTAAGAACATTCTGTCCATTTGTATATTTTTCCTGTAATTTTCCAATTTAACTGACTAATAAAGAGAAATGCTACAAATCTAATACAAGCCAAAATTGGGACTGCATATACCCTTTTTAAAGGCAAATTTCTCAGAAATGAGCATGGGTACCCGGTTTTTTTCACTGTAATCTCCTAGAGACATGATGAGCTTTGTATGTGCAAAGTTTTGAAAAAATCTGTCCGGAAGAAAGAAGTGTCATATACGTCCTTAATTCAAAGGGAAAAAAAAAAACCAGCATTTTCTCCTTTTCCCACGATGTTTTCTACCCTATTAGAGACAGAATTAATCATTTGAGCCACCTTTAGTTTGTCATCTGCAAATGCTTTTAATTTGGATTTGTCTCAAGTTTTAGCATATGGTAAAGGGTAAAACACTCTTTACCCCATAGCATTTCCTTTCAAAGGAATGAAAATATTTTGAGACAAGAGGGCCATGATGGCCCTGAAATCGCTCACCTGAGTTTATTGACCAAACATGCACCATCTAGTGAAAATGTGGCCTCTAGAGCCTACAACAGGTTTTTCTAACATTTGACCTAGTGACCTAGTTTTTAACCCCACATGACCCATTTTCATTCTTGTCCGAGATATCATCCATGCAAACATCCTGACCAACTTTCATGAGTATCCAACTGAAAATATGGCCTCTAGAGCGTACAAAAGGTTTTTCTAAGATTTGACCTAGTGACCTAGTTTTTGACCCCACGTGACCCATTTTCAAACTCGTCCGAGATATCATCCAGACAAACATTCTGACCAACTTTCATGAGTATCCGACTGAAAATGTGGCCTCTAGAGCGTACAAAAGGTTTTTCTAAGATTTGACCTGGTGACCTAGTTTTTGACCCCACGTGACCCATTTTCAAACTCGTCCGAGATATCATCCAGACAAACATCCTGACCAACTTTCATGAGTATCCGACTAAAAATGTGGCCTCTAGAGCGTACAAAAGGTTTTTCTAAGATTTGACCTGGTGACCTAGTTTTTGACCCCACGTGACCCATTTTCAAACTCGTCCGAGATATCATCCAGACAAACATCCTGACCAACTTTCATGAGTATCCGACTGAAAATGTGGCCTCTAGAGCGTACAAAAGGTTTTTCTAAGATTTGACCTGGTGACCTAGTTTTTGACCCCACGTGACCCATTTTCGAACTCGTCCGAGATATCATCCAGACAAACATCCTGACCAACTTTCATGAGTATCCGACTGAAAATGTGGCCTCTAGAGCGTACAAAAGGTTTTTCTAAGATTTGACCTGGTGACCTAGTTTTTGACCCCACGTGACCCACTTTCGAACTAGTCCGAGATATCATCCAGACAAACATCCTGACCAACTTTCATGAGTATCCGACTGAAAATGTGGCCTCTAGAGCGTACAAAAGGTTTTTCTAAGATTTGACCTGGTGACCTAGTTTTTGACCCCACGTGACCCACTTTCGAACTCGTCCGAGATATCATCCAGACAAACATTCTGACCATTTTTCATGAGTATCCGACTGAAAATGCGGCCTCTAGAGCGTACACAAGGTTTTTCTAAGATTTGACCTGGTGACCTAGTTTTTGACCCCACGTGACCCACTTTCGAACTCGTCCGAGAAATCATCGAGACAAACATCCTCACCAACTTTCATGAGTATCCGACTGAAAATGCGGCCTCTAGAGCGTACACAAGGTTTTTCTAAGATTTGACCTGGTGACCTAGTTTTTGACCCCACATGACCCATTTTCGAACTCGTCCGAGATATCATCGAGACAAACATCCTGACCAACTTTCATGAGTATCAGACTCAAAATGCGGCCTCTAGAGCGTACACAAGGTTTTTCTAAGATTTGACCTAGTGACCTAGTTTTTGACCCCACATGACCCATTTTCAAACTCGTCCGAGATATCATCGAGACAAACATCCTGACCAACTTTCATGAGTATCGGACTCAAAATGTGGCCTCTAGAGCGTACACAAGGTTTTTCTAAGATTTGACCTAGTGACCTAGTTTTTGACCCCACATGACCCATTTTCGAACTCGTCCGAGATTTCATCGAGACAAACATCCTGACCAACTTTCATGAGTATCGGACTCAAACTGTGGCCTGTAGAGCGTACACAAGGTAAAAAGTTGACGACGGACGACGGACGACGCACGACGGACGACGGACACAGCACGATCACAATAGCTCACCATGAGCACTTCGTGCTCAGGTGAGCTAAAAACAGGAAAAGTTAGTGCATGTTAGCAGCACTTTCTCCTTTTCCCAATGTTTCAAATCATTTCTTCCTTTTGGGACTTTAAAACAAGTAATTGTTTGAGGAATAAGGAAGTATTTCCTGTCTTCCTCACAAGTTTTGGGCAATTTCAAGACTCTGAAAGCTTGTGCAGACCATCCATAATGGATAAGCTCTTCACCAGCTTATGCCAGTTTTTTAACCCATTACCACACGGCCAAATTTTTAGACCTATCCAAATTGAAAGCATTTGCAGACGACAATTTGAAAGTGGCTCAAATGGTGCAATTTTGCTTTAACTCTTTACTCCATAGATACTCATTTCTATGCATCGCTAGTAGGAGCCTTTGGAAAACATTGTGGCAGAAGGTGAAATTGCTCGTGACGAGCAATTTCACCTATTGTCACATTGTTTTCTATGCTATCAAAAGGTGTCATATACACATAAGAAATGGCTTCATCCTTGCTGTTATTTAGGGTCAATTAGAAGTACCATAGAAATGCCTTATGGGGTAAAGGGTTAACAGGGTAGAAAACTTTGTGGGAAAAAGGTTACCAGCATTATCTCCTTTTCCCACAATGTTTTTAAAGGCTTCTTCCTCAGGGTTATTCCCCTCAAAGACAAATCACAGCATGAATTAAGTCACATTTTAAAGGTCATCTGCAAAAGATACTTATATGGGTGATTCTAAAATTTTGATATTGATAAAATGTGAAAAAAGGGTCTAGTTTACATGTAAGAAAAAACAGGTAGGTTTAACTCTTTACCACACAATCCCAGCTTTTAACGACCCTGAGAAAGAAAGCCTTTGAAAGCATTTCTGGAAAGGGAGGAAATGCTTGTAACCAGCATTTCTCCTTTTCCCACAATGTTTTCTACCCTTTCCACATCAAGTTTCAATTTTTGATTCACATTTATTTTGTCATCCGTAAATCCTTTTGATTTGGATGAGTCCAGAATTTTTTCGTTTGGTAAAGAGTTAATCCTTTACCAAAAGATCTGATGGGGTTCAAACAACCCTTGGGAAAGTCTATTATAGAGCTGACGGAAGAGAAGGAAATGCTAATGACTAACATTTTCTTCATTTCCCACAGTAATTTCTAGCTTTTTGCAGCCACATCTAATTTGTCATCTGCAACTTCTTTCCATAGAATCTGTTCTTTAATATATTGCACAGTATAGAGTTAATCCTTTCCCAAACAACACATTTCATACTCTTTTAATTTCAGAGCATCTGCAGGTGAAAAATCTGAAGTGGTGTAAATGAACTAAAGTTTTTTTGACAGAGTAGAAGACATACCATTAGTTGGAAAAGGAGAAAATGCTGGTAACCAGCATTTTCTCCTTTTCCAACTATGTTTTCAATAGGCCCTTCCTCAGGGTTGTAAAACTGCCCAATTGTTTAGTAAAGGGTTAAATATTTACAAGACTATAAACTAGATCATACATTTAACAGAGAATCATGTGCCTTCATAGAGCCTTTCTGCAGTAGCTGTGATAATCTCCACCTGTGGACTTGTCCTGGAAAATTCACACTTGCCACCTGGAACTCTCTGTAAATATAGTCCATCAGCCACTAACAATTAATTTGAGAATGAGATTTCTTTCAAGCTTACAAGCAATAGCTGCTTTCTCCGCAAGAATTTCTGTCTCTTTCAGGAGACAGCTTTTCAGAAGAAGCTGATTTTTGAAAATGTCATGGGGAAAAAGGCTAATTGTTTTTCACAGACCTAGGAACAGCGTGTGTAAATCTGAGTTCGGTACCGAGTATTTTGCCAGACAAATTTGTGTCTACGGACAGACGGATGGACAGAAGGACAGACAGCCATAGAGATTGCAGTGCACCAACCGCCACTTCATTGTGGGGGTATAATAAATATAACCCTTGGTTTTCTTGTATGTAACAAGAGGTATTTCTGGTTTTCATTATAAAAGCTCTTGTAAATCTTATGGCTCTAGAGTCAGGACCATATTTGACCTAAAGGCTTACAGCTATCTTGGTAGAGGCCCACTAGGTGAAGCTACATGCCCCAAGGTCCACGAGTAAGAAAAGAGAAGACTTTTAAAGTTTCATCATACAGCCCTAAGTAGAACACTGATCCCTAAGTTTGACCCCAGGGCTATGAAGTGAAGAAACTTGGTAAAAGCTCATAAGATGAAGCTTCAAGTCAAATTTGGTAGCCTTAAACCTTATGGTGTCGGACAAAAAGATTTTCAAAAAGTTTCAATGTTTTTTCATTTTATTGCCATGGCAACCAGAGTTTTTATAGAAATCAAATTCTGAAAATGATCAAGGCAGGATCATCTCCATGGGTTTTAATCATATTTGGATGGGGAGCTTCAGAAGAATATATGTTAAAAGTAAAAGTTATTGTACTGACAGGAGCATTTACTGAGGCAGGGACACAAAACAGACACAGGGTCAAGACATGGTCAGTTTGCATGCTTTCTGCCAGTGAAACCTTCCTCTTTTTGCAGTAGTCAGCAGTATGTTTAGAATAACCATTTAAGGTTAGGAATTAAATGTTTCCTCTCAATGGGATTATAGCTTGCTAAGAACATGTGAAACATGTACACTGTATTTTGGAAAAAAATTTAAGTAACATTATTAGTTGTACAGTCAGGTGGCAGAGGACTTGGAAACTTGTTCAAGGCTGTGGTAGATAATGTCGTCCCGAGCTGAAGGTGAGGTGGCGACATGATTCGACACAGCCGTGGACAAGTTTCCAAGTCCCCTGCCACCTGACTGTACAACAAATTTATTATACTGCACAGTTTTACCATTTCAAAGCGCATTTAGCGAAATTCTCTAAATGTTGTATTGCATGTGCAGTGATGTTTAAGGGCACTCAAAAGGGAAGCTGGCTTTACGTAGTTTTTGCCAGCGAACATGATATAATTATGATTACGGCATGTTAACCAATCACAGCACAAGAAATTTCTTTGCGGTATAATAAAGAAATTTGTTAAGAGCTGCTATATTATCTCTTCAGGAAAATGGCTTCCTACTTACATGTACACTAGTTATATAACAAAATATTTCTGCAAAGGAGTCACAAAAACTATATATTACCCAAGATTCCACACATCTTTCAGTTGGTCATCATCAAGTTTTTTCAGTTCTCCATATGGATCTGTGGCCACAAGCTCTAACTCATCAAACGATGGAGCCTTGAACAAGTCTCTGTAGTGGATAAGACCCTAAAAAATAAAAAGACAGTCCATCCTGTAATAAACCTTGTATTTTCTATGGAATTTTTTTTTTTTGAGGAAAGAAAATGTAGGTTATTCCATTACCACACAATCCCTACTTTTGACGACCTAGAGAAAGAAACCTTTAGAAAACATTGGGGGAAAAGGAGAAAATGCTGCTTATCAGCATTTTCTCCTTTTCCCACAATGTTTTCTACCCTTCACAAAACAAATTCCAAATTTTCAGTCACTTTTATTTTGTCCACAGCAAATGCTTTCGATTTGAACAAGCCTAAAATTTTGGCTTTTGGTAATGAGCTAACTCTTTATCAAACAACAAAATAGTAGACCGATCCAGATTGAAAGCATTTGCAGACGACAAAAAAAATGTATCTGAAAAATTGAAATCTGGTTTGGGAAGGGAAGAAAACATTGTGGGAAAAGGAGAAAATGCCGGTTACCAGCATTTTCTCCTTTTCCCACAATGTTTTCAAAAGGCTTCCTTCTCAGGGTTGTTAAAAGTTGGGATTACATGGTAAAGAGTTAAACCATTTATACTAAAAAAATTGTGTCTTCTTTTGTTTTTGAGAACATAGAGGGAATATGAGCCTGGTACCTGCATTGTTGAGCCCCTGGCATGGAAATCCCAAATCTGCATGTTGTCTGGTCCAGATGCATATATTTTTGAAACCTTTCCAGATGAAGTCAAGAGCTTTAAAAGGTACAAAACTAGACCAATTTAAGAGCATTTGATCTTCAAAGACTCTGCTGTGAGCTTGACTTTGCAGCCTGACCTGTGAAACCCTAGCACTGCTTATTGCCTATGAAGACACAAGGTCCTACAGTGTTAAAAATATATTCAGCAAACCCAAGTTACCAGCATGTGACATTTAACCGCTTAACTCTTTACCACACAATGACTTTTGACAACCCTGAGAAAGAGACCTTTTGAAAACATTGTGGGAAAAGGAGAAAATGCTGGTAACCACCATTTTCTCCTTTTCCCACAATGTTTTCTACCCTATCAATAACAATTGTACCATCTGAGCCACATTGAAATTGTGGTCTTCAAATGCTTTCAATTTGGACAGAGCTAAAATTTTGTCATCTGGTAAAGAGTTAACTTTAAAAATTGTTTTCAGGAGGGTAGAAAACATTGTGGGAAAAGAAGAAAATGCTGGTTACCAGCTTTTTTTTCTTTTTCAACAATGTTTTCTAAAGCTTTCTTTCTCAGGGTCGTTAAAAGTAGGGACTGTGCGGCAAAGAGTTAATCTTAAAACTCAGTCAAGGGGTTCAAGAGATTTGGATATACATGTAGCAGGATTTATGAGCATCTGACCCTGCTGTGACATTTACCTTGAAGTCCAGCCTATAATATAAAACCTCTGCTTTGTATAATTATCATTCCATCAGGGTTCATACATGTGTGAAATATCTTAAAAATTTAGTCAAGGTATTCAAGAAAAGTGGTTGTTGGCAACTTTTGTTCTAATTTTATAATACATGTACATTTTTCTGCCAACAGCTGGCACTTTGAGAGATTGTGCAAGATAAGAAGTATCCATACCTTTAACCCTTTCCCAAACGATAAATTTTAGACTTGTCCAAACTCAAAGAGTTTGCAGACGACAATTTCAAATTTGATGAAAATGTCAGAAAGTTCTCTAAATGGGTAGAAAACACTGTGAGAAAAGGAGAAATTGCTCGTTATGAGCAATTTCTCCTTTTCCCACAATGTTTTCAAAAGACTTGTACTGCAGAAACATAAAAACAAGGGCTTGTTTGGGAAAGGGTTAAAAAATATTAATCAATTTCGTCTGCAATGAGGGCCATTCTTCAGTTATTTCCCTTTGTTCTTCTCCAGTCCTATATTGGTCCATAGAAGAGGATTACTCAGATTTTATCCCTAATTTTCTTGCACTGAACAGCTATGTTCTTGAGATGATATTGGAAGTAAATCTAGTTAGATTGCTTTGCAAATCAATTTATGCATAGTTTGTGATGATTAAGAACAGAATTTCAACTGAATTACATGCAGACCTTACACAAACATAATAAATCATTGTTACCGGTACATATTTTGCAACATCCCAAAGGGAACCAAGGATAAAAACAAAGGAATGCAGGTAAAAGGAGCAATCTGTTATTTGGGTACCTTTAGTGTTCATCTGGCAAGGGAGATAATTTAATTCCCAGGAATAGCCCCCATTGGACTCCCCCTCCCCCCCCCCCCCACCCCACCATTCACATTTAGCAGCGAGTGTGCCTATAAGGAATATTGCAAATAACTATGCCAACACAATCACAAGTTCTTCTGTCAAGTTCGCCTGCTTTGTAAAGAGCCTAACCCTTTATCAAATGCCTCCCTGCCTTAACCAGCATAGAAGATATTAAGGCTTTTCAATGCATTTTGAAAGAAAATGCTCCTGACCAGTTTTTCACCTTCTTCTACAATATTTCCTACCCTACTGAAAACATGTCAAATCATTTTAGCAACATTTTGATCTGTAATTTCTATAATGTTATGCTTTAACTCATTACCAAACAACAACATTTTAGGCTTGTCCAAATCGAAAGCATTTGCAGATAACAAAATAAAAGTGACTGAAAATTTGAAATATATTTTGTGAAGGGTACAAAACATTGTGGGAAAAGAAGAAAATGCTGGTTATCAGCATTTTCTCCTTTTCCCACGATGTTTTCTAAAGGCTTCTTTCTCAGGGTTGTAAAAACCAGGGATTGTTTGGTAAAGGGTTAAACACCATAGTCCAAACCTTTGAAGCCTGGTAAAGGAATAATACAATTACGTTTTATTGGAGGTAAAGTCATTACAGATCAAGCATCAAGTGCATTATTTTGTCTTTCTTCCAAGTCATTGATGAGGGTTGTTCTTAAAGTTTTGATACTGTCTTTGCATCTTCTAAACTACAAGTCACATAGTCATGGATATTATATCATATAATATTTCTCTATTTATCATAATTTTTCTAGGATATCGTGCCGATGAATGTTGAGTCATCTTTTCTGTAGACTTCTATGGATGTAGTAGTATCATGTACAGAAATTGTCAATAAGGTAAAGGGTGAAAAAGTATAGTGAAATATGGTATACTTGATTGATTGGTAAACTCTTACAACAAAATTTTAGACTGGTCCAAATTGAAAGCATTTGCAGATGACAATTTCTGTATGGCTAAGATAGTGCAATTTTTCTTTGACAGGGAAGAAAATATTGTGGGAAAACAGGGGGATAACCAAGAAGAAGTAAATTACACTCACGCCGAACCACCGATAGTATTGAAGGTCCAGAAAGTTAGAATGCATTTAATAACGTAGTTGGCCATTTTTTAAGGCAGGTAACTAGAGCAATTCGGAATCAGGCTAATGGAATCGGAACCGAATTATCAGGATATTTCTAATCTTGGCTGTTTTACAAAATGGCCAAACTGAAAAATACGCAGAAAGAGGCAACCTAAGACCTATTCTCAATTTTTATTTTACATACTGCATGTGCGTGGTGTGCGTAATAGAAGTTATGCCCATGGAAAAGGAGAAAATGCTGTTTACCAGCATTATCTCCTTTTCCCACTATGTTTTCAAAAGGCTTCTTATCCAAGAAAGTTAAAAGTCGGGCTTGTGTGGCAAAGAGTTCACTAATAGGGTGTTTAATGCAAAGTTCAACATTTCATTAGTACTAGAATCTTCAACAGCTTACTAGGTCATTTCATGTTGGTCAGTGCACCTACATAATTATGTGTTTCCTTGTTTAACGTCAGTACTGTCACAATTTTCTTTTCAAGCCTCCAAGTACATTTCTCACAGAGAAAAGAGGTGATAAATAGCTGGAAAAAAATCATTTCTCCAAAACGGCATTGTCTGCACATGTTATATTCTTTGAAGATTTGACTGTCGTATATGACGCATCACTAGTCCCGAAAGCGGGCAGACCGTAATATTATGCTCTATAAAGTAGCAATGTAGAAAATAGCTTTTATCAATAAGTTTGAGGAGAAATGAGACCTTTTTTAGCTCCAGATTTTTCTAAACTGCTGATCATAGCCGAGTGAATTGCACGAGGTAGGGTTTTATTGAGTAAACGTTTATTTTAGTTTGAAATACAAAGTATCGGTTGTTGCATAGGAAAGTGGTTCGGTTCTGTACCCAGGATGCCCAAATTAGATATTTAGGTATTTATAGAGTGCCATCTAGCGGGAGATAATGTCAAAAACGGATATCAAACCTGCTACCACCATGTCACTCAGATGGTATACTTACAACTGAGCTATATGTACCTGTAAAGCTATTTCTTGTAAATCATGATGGCAACTGCATTTCTAGAGTGTCTTTTCACTCTTTATCACACAATCTTGAATTTTAATGGCCCTGAAAATAAAGCCTTTTAAAAACATTGTGGGTAAAGGAGAAAATGCTGGTAACAAGCATTTTCTCCTTTATCTACAATGTTTTCTACCCTTCCAACAAGCAATTTTAATTTTTGAGCCACACTCGTTTTGTGGTCTGCCAATTTGGACAAGTCTACAAATTTGTTGTTTGATAAAGAGTTAACAGTAATTCTTATGATGTTCTTCCACAGCCAATGATTGCTTTCCAACATGACTTTCTGCAAATCAGTGATCGGGGTGAGAGACAAATGGATCCTGTTGCAATGACAATCATCAATCCCTGGAAAGAAATAGGCCAAGTTCAGGGGTTCAAACAAGTGACCCCATGTTCTCAAGTTCTTTATGTTACTTACTGTGCTATGGGGGTTCGGAGAAAATATTTTGAACAAAACTTACTTTGTCTTCTCCCTGACTGGTTAAAGACCTTGGCAACACAATAGGAAATGTCTTCCAGTGGTAAAGGAGCTTTTCTGCCAACTGAAAATGAAAAGATACCACACACTAAGTGACAAGTGGACTTTACCAACTACAATGTACTAAATATAAACTTTGTAACATTTCTAAATCTTTAACCCCCCCCCCCTCCATCCCCCCCCCTCAAAAAAAAAAAAATTTAGACTGTCTAAATCTTCATTTAGCACTTAAGCTTTTACCACACAGCAAAATTTCAGACCTATCCAAATTGAAAGCACTTGCAGACGACAATTTCAAAGTGGCTCAAATGGTACAATTCTATTTCGATAGGGTAGAAAACTCTGTGGAAAAAGGAGAAAATGCTGGTTACCAGCATTTTCTCCTTTCCCACAATGTTTTTAAAGGCTTCTTCCTCAGGGTTGTTAAAAGTCATCATTGTGTAGTAAAGGTAAAGACAACATTAACTGTTTAACAGGTAACAAAATTTGACTTGTCTCATATGATACCATTTGCAGACATTACAAATATGATCCAAGAGATAGGGTTTGTCTTTGAAAGGGAAAAAAAACAACAAATGTATAGCTTAACCCTTTTCCAAACGAAAATAATTCTAGACTCATCCAAATAAAAAGCAACAATAATTATGCAGTCAACAAAATTATTGTGACTTAAAAATTGAACTTTGTTTCAGGAAGGGTAGAAAACATTGCGGGAAAAGTAGAAAATGTTGGATGCATTTTCTCCTTTTCTCATATAGTTTTCAAAAGGCTTACTTCCCAGGGTTGCGAAAAATGGGGATCATTTGGTAAATGATTAAACCAAATAATTTTCCCTTGGTTTTTCCATGGAAATATATATATGTAGATATACATAGACAAAACCAGACGGACACACAGGCTGACGGACGGACACACAGACAGACAGATACCAGTATATCCCTATAAACATTCGTTTTGAGGGTATAATAAATGATATTAGGTGCATTTAAAATCATGAATATGAAATACTTCTCAAATTCAATATACCCTTTCTGTGTTGTTGCGTTGGATTTTTCAATGGTATGTAGATGTGGCACAATATTGAGAATGAAGTATATGAAGATGTACTGGTAAATAAAATAGATAAGCACATGATAGGAGTGAGGAATGTTCATGCCTGTAAGTATCAGGTAATCAAACTATACTCCTTCATAATCATTATTACAGTCCATGAGAATATGTTTGTGAAGCTGTATTTAAGAGTATTTGAGTTACATAAATGTTGCCATTTTGTTTATCTATGTTTTCCTAATTCTTTCCCTGGTGCTCTTTTCAAGCAACTATCTACTTTTCTAGCCATATAGCAATTTATCAAACTTGTTCAAAATGTTCAGCATTCTGAATGGAATACACCTTTAACTGCAAAATCCGTAAGTATACTGCCCATGAGAAAAAAAGCCTTGTGGCTTTTTTTTCCACTTCATACAAATGCTTTCTAGCCTTCAAAGACAAATGGTACCATTCCAGCAACATTTATTTTGTTGCCAGCTCATGCTTAGGGACATGCTGTCTGATTTTAGTCTTCTATGACACATTCTAATGTACATGTGAAAACAACATGGCAAAGGCAAAAATTGCTTATTTACTTTTTACTAAACTGTCACAAGTTCTAAAATCCCTGATGAAAAAGACTTTTGAAAACATGAAAAAAGGTGAAAATGCTAGTCCAAAATTGCCAAGGGTTCAGGGAAGTGTCTTCTTTTGTCATATTTTCCATAATTGGTAAGCTTCAAAGACCAAATCCGATCATCTGCTGACAAAGTTGTCTTAGCTAAACTTACTAGCCTTTTAATTTTTTCAACAGTATAACTACCTTTAACCCTTTACCACACAATCCCAACTTTTGACAATCTTATGGAAGAAATCTTCTGAAAACATTGAGAGACAGCATTTTCTCCTTTTCCCACAATGTTTTCTACACTTTTAAAGTCAAATTTCAATTTTTGAGTGATATTTATTTTGTTGCCTGAAAATGCTTTCAATTTGGACAAGTCTAAAATTTTGTTGTTTGGTAAAGAGTTAACCCTTTACCAAAGAATCCTGCATCTCAACGACCCTGTGCCAGATAGCTTTTGAAAACAGTGCGGGAATAGGAGAAAATGCTGCTAACTAGAATTTCCCACTCCCCTCAATTTTTTTCTGCCATATCAAATACAGAAATCATCATTGAAGCTGTGTTTCATAATTATGTTGTCTGCAAATGCTTTGAATTTGGTTCAGTCAAAAATGCTTTCCTTCAGTAAAGAGTTTCAGACAAATAGAACATCTTCAATAAAACTAGATACATAATTATCATGGTACGTACAGAGAAGCAAAAAAAATAAATGGAGAAAAACTCATCATTCGATTTTTTTTTTGTCACATTGTTTTCCAAAGTCCATTATCCCATGAAGAAAAGGTCAATATGTTAGATTTCTCCCACAGCAATACATTGTCTGACCAGACTATTCTGTAACTAATGTCTCAAAGTGAATGGTGAAAGGTCTGTATCAGACATGCAATTGTTGTATAAATCACTCTGATGATTTCCCAAGATAATATCACTGTATATGGACCTATTATAACTTCTGTTGCTTTTACAAACAGTGTGGATCAAGATTTACCCCCTCAGTCTCTTACACAGAAAAAAAAAAGGCTTGAAGAATGGCAAAGGTCAAGGCCAGACTGCACAGACAGCACATTCTACATCATTCACTCTTTGAGTATTTAACTCATTACCAAACGACAAAATTTTGGAGTAGTGCAAAGTGAAAGCATTTGCAGACGACAAAATAAAAGTGACTGTAAATTTGAAATTTGTTTTGTGAAGAGTAGAAAACATTGTGGGAAAAGGAGAAAATGCTGGTTACCAGCATTTTCTCCTTTTCCCACAATGTTTTCTAAAGGTTTCTTTCTCAGGGTCGTCAAAAGTAGGGATTGTGTGGTAATGGGTTAACCCTTTCCCAAACAAGCCCTTGTTTTTACGTGTCTGCAGTACAAGTCTTTTGAAAACACTGTGGGAAAAGGAGAAATTGCTCGTAACGATTAACATGTTTTCTACCTATTTGGAGAACTTTCTGTCATTTTTATAAAATTTGCAATTGTCGTCTGCAAACTTTTTTGAGTTTGGAAGAGTCTAAGATTTGTCGTTTGGGAAAGGGTTAAACTCTTTACCATACGAGAAAAGTTCAGACTTGTCCAAACTGAAAACATTTACAGATGACACAATAAATGTGACACAAAAATTTAATCTTGACTTTAGAGGAGTTAGAAACATTGTGAGAAATGGAGAAAATGGCGATAACCAACATTTTTTTTTCCTTTTTCCTACATTGTTTTCAGAAGGCTCCTCCCTCTGGGTGATAAAAACCAAGGAATTGTTTGGTACAGGATTAAAGGATAAATTAAAAGAATTTAAAGAAAAATTCGTTCTGAGTTGCAGTGGATTGAATGTTCACCTACTCAAAGCTGCCAAGATAATAATGGTGACCACATAATGTGGAAAATTGAAAATGCTGGTAATCAATATTTTTCCCTTCTTCACAGTGTTTCTATCATTTCAAAAAGAAATCTCATCACTTGAGCCCTACAGCCTCCTGTAAAACAACATTGGAAAAGGAGAAAATGCCGTTAACCAGCATCTTCTCCTTTTCCCATATTGTTTTCTTCCGATCCCACACAATCCAAATTTCTATTTACAGCCTTCTAAAAACATTGTAGGAAAAGGAAAAAAAAATGCTTATAACTAGCATTTTCTCTATTTTCAACAATATTTTCTTCCCTCCTCCTCCCTCCCCCCCCCCCCCCCTCGAAAAAAAAAAAAAAAAAAATCGAATTTTCAGTGCTGTTTCCCAGCATTTTCTCTATTTTCAACAATATTTTCTTCCCTTTCCCTAAAAAAATTCAAATTTTCAGTCACTAATTCTTTTCCTCTATAACTGCCTTCAATTTGGACCAGTCTAAATTTCTGTCATTTGGTGAAGATTTAAAAGCTGCAATTTTACCACAGGAAGTGAGAGGATTTTTGCCCTTCTCTGTTACAGAAGTGGTTAATAGTGATATATGTTCACGTAGAATCACTCCGTATTGATCTGTAAATGCATCTTATGTCTCTGAATTTCTTTCTTTCTTCAGTGCTTTTATTTGCTGCATATCCTAGTTGACAACAAACTATAGAAACTTGCTTGATTGGTTCCTATGACCTGCAAGGTCATTCACTCTTTACCACGAGTTCCCGACTTTAAACAATCCTGAGAAAGAGAGCCATTGAAAATATTGTTGGAAAAGGAGAAAATGCTGGTTACCATTTTGTCTTCTGCAAATACATGTACTTTCAATTTGGACTTTTGTTGTTTGGTAAAGAGTTAATTCATTTCTGTTCCTTTCAGATGCCTACCAAAATGCCTTTACCAAATGGCAGAAATTGAGATTTAAAATGAAAGCATTTACAGACAATAATTGAAACGGTATTCAAATGATTGTATTCTTATCTAACTGGCCAGAAAAGAGTCCGCAAAAGGTCAGCGAGCCATGCTAAGTAGCCTACAGATTGAATGAACAAATTTTGTTTTATTGACCCTAAGGAAAGCTACTGAAAACATGAGATTTTCCCCTTTTCTCACAATGATTCTAACCTTTCAAAGACCAATCTTGCTGTTTTAGCAATATTTTTAATCTGTCCTCTACATGCACAAGGCTAACGCTTTTTCCAAAGGATAAATTTTAGACTGTATTATTTTTTGAAAGCATCTGAAGACAACAAAACCTACAGATGTTCAACTTGACTCTTGTCCTTTGACCAAACGACAAAATTTTAGACTGGTCCAAATTGAAAGCATTTGCAAATGACAAAATAAAAGTTACTGAAAAATTGAAATATGTTTTGGGAAGGGAAGAAAACATTGTGGGAAAAGGAGAAAATGCTGGTTTTCAGAAGGCTTTTTTTTCAGGGTCATAAAAAGTCGGGATTGTGTGGTAAAGAGTTAAGCCATTACCAGGCAGCAAATTTTTTAGACCAATCCAAATTGAAGGCAGTTGCAGACGACAATTTCAAAGTGGTTGAAATGGTGCAATTTCGCTGTGATAGGGAAGAGAACTTTTTGGGAAAAGGAGAAAATGCTAGTAAACAGTATTTTCTCCTTTTCCCACATTGTTTTCAATAGGCTTCTTCCTCAGGGACATTAAAGGTGTGCTAAAGAGTTAAGATGTAAAATTACTGTAAACCAGAATTTTCTCGTTTTCCCTACAATGTTTTCAAAAGCCATTGTCCCCTGAAAATACTGTAGGATTGTTTGGTATAAGGTTAAGGAAGATCAAAATAAGACAAAAATAACAAACTGCATATTCATTATGCAGATGTTAGACATACTGATGCACTCTAAGCATGCAGTTAGAGATCCCTGTCTACAGCCACTGAGAAAAAATGCTGTTAAATTTTGAACAATTCAGAATGGTACAGAAATCAGTCCTTTTTGTAAATATGGATAAATTACTGACATACAGTATAATGGTGTAGTTGAAAAAAAGAAACACGGAGATTTGTGTTAGAAATCGAACATTTGTCAAAAGAAAACTGGCTGATGATCAAAGCTGTAAACAATGGCATTGCGTCGGGGCAATTTATCATTGGTTTCCACCTTTAGTCAGATACCGTGTAATTTGCATACAGGCCACGACCTCCGTCTAAAGATCGAGGCCGCAACAAAGATGCCTCCTTTGTTTACCTCATGAGACGCAGGGCAAAAGTCAAATATAGTCATGTGACAGAATGCATGAATCTACCAGAGTGCATAACCAATATATTGAAACCTTTGATTCAAAAGCCGTAAACAACAAGTCTCCTTACATGGTAGGCCGCAACTCAAAATACATTTTCTATGGACCCTAATCTAAGCAACCTTGCATGTTACCATCAGGCGCAATATTTGGCATGAAGATATGTAAATGACTATAGTTTGATAAATTAAAGGCAAAATCAGTTAAAACTGGCTGAAAATGAGTATATGGGCCTATTTAACTCATTACCAAACGACAATATTTTACGCTTGTCCAAATCCAAAGTATTTGCAGACGACAAAATAAAAGTGACTAAAAATTTGAAATTTGTTTTGTGAAGGGTAGAAAACATTGTGGGAAAAAGGAGAAAATGCTGGTTACCAGCATTTTCTCCTTTTCCCACAATGTTTTCTAAAGGCTTCTTTCTCAGGGGCGTCAAAAGTAGGAATTGTGTGGTAATGGGTTAATCACTGATTATAACAATCCTGGATGATTCTATGCTTTCAGAATATTGCAGGAAAAAATATGCTGGTGGCAGAAGTTTTTCACATTTTCCCCTAACATTTTCTACTTTTTTAACATTTGAGAAACATTTGATTTGTTGTCAGCTCAAGAAATGTAGTAGTCTGCAGATGTTTTGTAACCTGGTTTGAAGGTCATCAGTACAAGAGAATAAATAATCCAGTTGAACTCGAGGTGCTATTTGGACTACATAGAGCAGGATCAGATAACACAAATCATGAAGTGACTTAGTCTGATCTTGGACCTACACTGTCAAATATAGATTCCACTAAGCATTCTTCAGACAGAAAAACAGCATTTGTCTCCTTTTACCATGATGTTGTCTACCTCTATAATGAAGTTTCCTCCATTTTGAGCCAGTTCCATTTCTCATTTGCAAATACTTTGGATTGAGATAAGTCCAAAGTTCTGTTGTTTGGTAATGACTTAACTCTTTACCACACGAAAGAATTTTTGACTGGTCCAGATTGAAAGCACTTGCAGACAACAATATAAACCTTACTCAAAAACTGAAATTTTTTTAGAGCAAGGTAGAAACATTGTTGATAAAGGCGAAAATGCTAGTTGCAAGCATTTTCTCCTTTTCCCACAATGTTTTCTATAGGCTTCTATCTCAAGGGCGACAAAAGTAGAGATTGTGTGGTAATGAGTTAACTTTTAACCAAATGACAAACTCTGTAATCTACATTGCCCAAATTTAAAGCATTTGTAGAAAACCATTCTCAAATATGACTGGAATTATGACATTTGGCTGAGAAAAAGGAGAAAACGCTGCAGGAATAGGAGAAAATGCTGCATATCTGCATTTTTTTCTATTTCCCACAATGATTTAAGTCTTTGGCAAACAAAACAAGAGGGCCAAGATGGCCCTGGATCGCTCACCTGAGTTTTGAGATGACCATAGCCTATTTTTTTTTGAGGTATTGAAACATTTGAACCAAATTTATAATTTTGCTAAGCAATTTTCAAAAGGTCACCTGTAAAATTCATTTCCAAATCTGACCATCAGTTTCAAAAAGAAGAATTTTTAAGAATTCTTCATTTCTGTATAAGAGCAAGTATCCCCCATCCATGAGAGCCATGTTTCTTGATGGATCAAAATTTACGAACAAGTTTTGAAAAGGGTCACCCAAGGAACATTTCAGAAAATTTCTTTTAAAATCTGACCAGGGGTTTCAGAGAAACAGAATTTTCAAGAATATCATCATGTCCATATAGTGCAAGTAGCTCCCATTCACAAGAGCAAGGATCACCCAAGGAACATCTCTGTCAAATTATTTTAAAATCTGACTAGGGGTTTCAGAGAAAAAGAATTTTCAAGAATTTCTTCATTTCCCTATAGTGCATTCACCCAGAGCCATGTTTCTTGACGGATTAAAATTTTTTGAACAATTTTTGAAAAGGGTCACCCAAGGAATTTCCCAGAGAAATTATTTCAAAATCTGACCAGTGGTTTCAGAGAAGAAGAATTTTTAAAAATTTCTTCATTTCCCTATAGTGCAAGTAGCCCCCATTCACCAGAGCCATGTTTCTTGACGGATCAAAATTTCGCGAACAATTTTTGAAAAGGGTCACCCAAGGAACATCTCTGTGAAATTATTTCAAAATCTGACCAGCGGTTTGGGAGAAGAAGATTTCTTAAGAATTCCTTCATTTCTGTATAGTGCAAGTAGCCCCCGTTCACCAGAGCCACATTTTTTGACGGATCAAAATTTCACGAACAATTTTTGAAAAGGGTCACCCAAGGAACATATCTGTGAAATTATTTCATAATCCAACCAGTGGTTTCAGAGGAGAAGATTTTTTAAGAATTCCTTCATTTCTGTATAGTGCAAGTAGCCCCCATTCACCAGAGCCACAATTTTTGACGGATCAAAATTTCACGAACAATTTTTGAAAAGGGTCACCCAAGGAACATATCTGTGAAATAATTTCAAAATCCGACCAGTGGTTTCAGAGGAGAAGATTTTCAAAGAATTTGCTAAAAAATTCGATTTCATTGCCATGGCAACCAGAGTTTTTGACGGAATCAAATTCTGTGAACAATTTTTAAAGAGGACCTCCCAAGGAACATTCCTGCCAAGTTTGGTCCAAATTGGCCCAGCGGTTTAGGAGGAGTTGATGTTTAAAGAATTGTTGACGACGCACGACGGACGACGGACACCCAGTGACCCTAAAAGCTCCCCTTGAGCACGTTGTGCTCAGGTGAGCTAAAAACTTTAGACGTCCAAATCGAAACAATAATTTAAATTATGCAGAAGACAATACAAATGGGATTGAGTGAATAAATTTGTTTTAGAAAGAGTAGAAAACGTTGTGGGAAAAGGAGAAAATGCTTGTTACCAGCATTTTCTACTTTTTCCATGATGTTTTCAAAAGGTCTCTTTCATTAGCTCATTAAAAGTAGTGATTGTGTGGTAAAGGGTTTAATTTCCTTCTGTGGTTTGTTAAAAACTCTGGATTGTGTGGTAAAGGGTTAACTTGGTACCTGCAAAAATTTCAATTTAGACATGTCTTAAATCTGTCATGTAGTAAAGAATTAGATCAGCCAAGCTTTTCCAACAACTAGAGAAGAGTAATTACATCTTATCTTAATCCCAATGGTAACCTTGTGCAATAGAATACAAGCTCCTGGAATATTTTTTCTCCGATATCGATTAAATTTGTAAGGCATGTTATCACCTTTTGTCAGATTTTATGAGATTCTATTGACAATCATACCATGTTTCAATGCACTCTGAGAGATCACTTGATGATGTTTCTTTCCCCACAGTTCCGAATTCTTTTTAGTTCTATACTTATCTGCTTTGAGACTAAAATAATTTTTCTGAAAAAATTTGGTATTTTGTATAGCCTGAATGACGATGAGTCAACCCACTGAAAGCTAAGAAATGATAGAACCTTTCTCAAATGACAAATCCAAGACCCTTTAAAATCCAAAATTTCTGTAGACAGTAAACTCAAAATTGGTATAAATAAACTATAAGTTAACCTGCCTGATAGGATAGAAATAGTGTGGGTAAAAGGAGAAAATGCTGGTTACCAATTAATTTTCTCCTTTTTGTACAATGTTTTTCATGAGCGTTCTTTCCAACGGCGGATAAAACCCAAGATTATTTGATAAAGGGTAAGTTGCTCTCACAGACAGAGTAGATAAAAGTCCAACTGCAGTCTGATTTTATTAGGATCAAATATTTAACCCTTTACTGAATAGTTTTTACAACCGTAAGAAAGGCTTTTGAAAACTGGTAACCAGCATTTTCTGCTTTTCCCACAATGTTTTATATGCTCCCTAAGAGTAATTTCAGTATTTGGTTCACATTTACTTTGTCATATACAAAATAAATGCTTTCAATTTCGACCCAGTCTAAATATTTGTTGTGTGGTCAAGTCTTTACCAAACATCAACATGTGAAACTTGTCCAGGTTGAAAGCATAGGCAAACAGAAAAATTACATGTGGCTCCATCGATTGGATTTGTCTTTTTAAAGAGTAGAAATCATTGTTGGAAAAGAAGAAAATGCTTTATCCCAGCATTTTGACATTCTGGCAGCAGATTTTGATTGGTTGTATTGGGGTTTAACGCCACTTTAACAGCTCAGATCATATCATGGCAGATTGGCGGTTGGTGACGCACATGTGTTTCCTGGCTTTCTCACACAAGTACTAACACAACTTTCCTTCCAAAGCCAACGACTAATTTTCTCACATGCTTTATCAGAGATAAGAGGAGAAAATACACTGGAAAGAAAGTTCGCTCAACTGGGTATCAAACTCACAACCACCAGGCCACGAGTTCAACACACTCACCACTGAGCCACCATGGTGGGGCTAAAGCAATCAACACAGGCTTACCTGGATCAATCCTTTTCTTTTTTTGATGCATTAACCTATTACCACACAATCCCTACTTTTGACAACCATGAGAAAGCTTTAGAAAACCTTGTGGGAAAAGGAGAAAATGCTCTACCCTTTGAAAGACAAATTTCAAATTTTCAGTCACTTTTATCTTGTCGACTGCAAATGCTTTAGATTTGGACAAGCCTAAAATATTACCTGTCGTTTGGTAATGGGTTAAGACACCATTCCATAGAGCACTGCTCATCTGTAGATGTGGCCAGAAAGACTGAATATCATGAATAAAATTATTCAATAAAATCTCTTTTCCAAAATCAAACAAGACTTCATGTTTCCAAATATAAATGAGTATTCTGTCTAGCTCTAGAGAAAGGAGGAAATATTCTTTCATGTTCCTACTAATGAGTGTATCCAGACCATTCCCTCTCTTTACTTTGAATTCAACCTTGTTTTTTCAAGTAAATTATTTACTCTGTCTGTTCTGCCCTCTCCCCCCCTTTCCTTATCAAAATACACAATAGGAAAAAGCAAAGGAAAATGTATGTATTCCAGTAAAACTGAAAACTGCTAATATACATCGATTACATTCTGATTTTTTTCCCTCTTTTTATTTGTCATTTGCAAAAGCGTTGAATTCGGATTAGTAATAAATTCTATCTGTTGGTAAAATTATGAAAATAAATCCGTTTCCACACAATACATTTCCAGGCGGTTAAACACTATTAATTCCCTTACAAATGGAACTAACTCATAGGCATAAATTCTATTACCCACACCACGCACATGCGTAATGTAAAAAGAAATCGAGAATAGGTCGTAGGTTGCCTCTTTTTGCATATTTTTCAATTTTGGCCGTTTTCTAAAACAGCAAAGATTAGAAAACAGAATTCTACCTCAAAAGAGGCTCGAAATCCTTCTAAAGCCATCTTAAACATCTTAAACATCGAAATTTTCTTGGGGGAGGCCCCCAAACACCTCCCCATGAGAGGGGGACCCCCCTTCTCGTGCTCTCCCCCGCCCCCCACTCAGTGTGTGTATAACAAGGGCTTTTAAAGGGTTAATTAGTGCTTTAACACTTCATCAAATGACAAGCTCCTAAATTGAACAAATCTACAGACCACAGATTTAAAGATGCACCCTTATAGCCAGAGAGTAAACAAATGCTGTTAACAATTTAATGTGTACAATCTCAATAGCTGTGTAAATGTAGATCAAAAATCGATATAGGGTGTATAGGATGTATGGGTTTAAGAGACACCAGGGATTTGTCTTCAATTTAAACTGGAAACTGTGGTTGCTATGTCCATTGCTAGCCACAATAGAATGAAATGCATTTTCTATCTTTTACAATCTGTGCAACCTTGCAACGTCAGGGGCAACATTTGGTTCGAAGGTACAAGGCTTATTATAAGAATTATTATAATTTCATAAAATAAAGAATTAAATTGGTTACAAAACTGAATGAAAACAAGTAAAGATGCATCTTTAACATTCCTCAAATGATTTTAAAAAAAGAAGAACCTTTAAAATTGTTAGAAAACATTACTGGGAAAGAAAAAAAACAAGAGGGCCATGATGGCCCTGTATCGCTCCACTGGCTAATTCGTAAAAACACTACAAGCCAAACATTACATTATTTGGCCAACTGGTTTCAAACTTGAGGGCATACAACTTTTTCCATAAAAACCAACAAAAAAAGTTGTGACCCCTGGGCAAATCCAGTTTTGACCACAAAGCTATAATTACTTGAATCCTGGTGGAGGTCTACAAGATAAAGCCCCATACCAAATAATACAGGTCTAGAATGTGTGGTTATAAACAAGAAGATTTTCAAAGTTTTCTCAATAAAAGGCCCTGTAAAACATAAAATCCATGAGACAGGGCTAAATTTAGTGGTCCTAGTCTTTATTATGGTTAGTAACAAGATGACTTAGAAAGTCTTCATCACAAAACCCCATGTAAAACTTGTGACCCCTGTTATGGGGACAAACTTGACCCTAAGGCTATAATTTGGGCCCTCCTGGTAGAGGCCCACTAGATAAAGCTACATGCAAAATTTGGTAGCCCTATGCCTTATAGCTAGGTACAAGTAGATTTTTAAAAAAATCCCAAAATGAGCCCATGTAAAACTTGTGACCCCCAGGACAGGGCCAAATTTGACCCCAGGGCTACAATTTGGGCACCTTTGGTAGACAACCACTTGATAAAGCTAGATGCAAAATTGAGTAGCCCTAGGCCTTATGGCTTGGTACGAAAAGATTTTTAAAGTTTTCACTATATAAGCCCATATAAAACTTGTGACCCCCTGGGCCAGGCCAAATTTGACCTCTGGGCTATCATTTGGGCACTCTGGGTAGAGGTCTACTAGATAAAGCTACATGCCAAATTTGGTAGCCCTAGGCCCTATGGCTAGGTACCAGAAGGATTTTAAAGTTTTCCCTATATAAGCCCATATAAAACTTATGACCCCCGGGATGGGGCCAATTTTGACCCCAGGGCTAATATTTGAAGGAACTTGGTAGAGGTCCACTAGATAAAGCTACATGCCAAATTTGGTAGCCCTAGGCCTTATGTTTTCAGAGCAGAAGATTTTTAAAAATTTTCAATATTTTTCAGTTTTGTTGCCATGGCAACCAGAGTTTTTGAAGGAATAAAATTCTTTCAAGGAATTCTGAAGAGGACCATGGCAGGATCATTTCTGTGAAGTTTCATCAAAATTGGATGGGTAGTTTCAGAGAAGAAGATGTTTGAAATAAAAGTTAACGCACGCATGGACGCACGCACGTACACACGCCTGGACGGACGCACGACGGACACCAGGCCATGACATAAGCCAGCTGGCCTTCGGCCAGTGGAGCTAAAAAGCATTTTGGTACTGTACCAGCAGGCTGTGAGCATGAACTTCCCAGAGGTTGTTAACATACTATATAGTGTGGTAAAAGGTTACAGAAAAGCAAAGGGCCAACCTGACCAATTCTCTCAAGCATTATGTAAAAGCTATCTGAAGAATGTGGCTGAAAATGCTGCATCATTAAGAGGTTGTTAGAGGTAGAATAAACAACTAAAACATACAGCAGCCTTCTCTCTGACAATCCACATCCTAACCTAATCAGATTTATAACCCTTTCCCTCTACATAAATCTGTAAAGATATATCTATACTCATTTTCAGCCAGGGTTTTAACCCTTTACCACATGATGCCAACTTTTAACGACCCCATGAAAGATGGCTTATGAAAACATTGTGGCAAAAGGATTAACATTTCAAAAGACTTCTTTCTCAGGGTCATGAAAAGTAGAAATTGTGTGGCAAAGGGTTAAACATTCTCCTTTTCCCTCAATGTCTTCAAAGGCTTATTCCTTGCGGTTGTTAAAAGTCAGCATTGTGTGGTAAAAGAATAAAACATTCACCAATTTATTGACTCTTTGCTAGGCTATAAAAGTTCAACTTTAGGATAACATATCACTTGTTGCTTAAATCAAGAGGTTTGCATGAAATAGGGTAGAAAACATTGTGAAAAAAGGAAGAAAATGCTGCTAATCAACTTTCTTGGTTAAAACCCTTTCGTATCTGGTTAGTAAAAATTCAGGATTGTGTGGTAAAGGGTTAATCCTTTCCAAAGTAGTCTTTATTATGATGATACTGCATAAAATGGCTTTTGAAAACATTGTGGGAAACAGAGAAAATGCTGGTAACCAGCAAGTTTGACTTTCCCTGGACAGTTTTCAATCCTTTCAAAATTAAAAAAAAATCATTTTAATTTGGTGTTTGCCCTAGCTGTCATTTGGGGCAAATGTATGATTTTGTCATCTGGTATCTCTAGCCAGGTGTAGGACAAAAGCCTACTATGACAAAAGCCCACTGCTTTTTGTCCAGTGGGTCTTTGTCCTAGTGGGCTTTTTTCCCAGTCGGCTTTTATCCGTTCCCCTCTCTAGCCAGCTATCCATGCAAAGAGTCTTCAGAAATGAAGGACAACAGTAGGAATATAGGAGAAACTTTGGTAGAATAAATCCACATTTTTTGTGATCAAAGGATAGTGATGACCAGCGTAAATCCAATGTGCAGTCTGATCTTGATCTAAACAGTCTGCAAAAAGTCTGTGAGTTGCGTCTAGCAACTTGACGGTTAACTACATGTACTTTCAATGGTCAACTCTTTACCAAATGACAAAAACTTAGACCCATTCCAGACAACTTATCTCAAATGGCTACAATCCACACATTTGTCTTTCCTGGGATTGAAAACAGTGTAGAGTAAAGAATGATGATTCCCTGCATTTTCTCATTTTCCCACAATGTTTTCAAAAGTCTTCTTACTCAGAGGGGCTGTTTAATATGATGAAGTTCTTCAGTGTACATGTAAAGCTCTTGGCAGATGTTAAAGTTCTGGTTTTGTCCAAACCATATATGCATATGCAGAATCCCATTACATTTTACCTAAGTAATAGCATTTGTCTTTTCCATGTAAAAAGAAAAACATCGTGGGAAAGATAGAAAATGTTGGTGATGGGTGAGAATCAACCCAAGACCTCAAGTTTTCTAACCCTACACCTTTACCATAAATGGCCCTTCATGTCTTTCTACAATGAATTTGATTATGCTATGTACCCTTTACTAAACAAGCTCAATCTTTTATGATCCTGTAGAAGAAGCCTCAGGGCCTGTATTCACCAACCATTCTTGAGAATATTCTTAGTCTTATTCTCCAAGGTTTTCTAAATTTGTAAGTAAAACAACTTCTGATTGGCTAAACCGTTCGGTTTAGCCAATCAGAAGTTGTGTTACTTACAAATGTAGAAAATTCTGGAGAATAAGACCAAGACCGTTCTTAAGAACGGTTGGTGAATACAGGCCCTGAACACATTGTGAAACAGCAAAGAAATACAGGTAACAAGCATTTTTCTCTGTTCCTTATAATGTAACTCAAGTGATGACTTTTGTTTTTTGAACAGTCAAAAATATTGTGGGAAAAGGAGACAGTGCTGGTCATTTGCATTTTCTCCTCTTCCAACAATGTTTTCAAAAGTTCTTTTGATTGGAATTATTAAAACATGGGGTTGGTCCATACAGAATTAACGTGTCAGCTGCCAGTTGTACCTTGCAACTTTATGAGCATTTGTAGTTAGTATGTATCACAATCCAGCTGCAGAGAATGTAAAATCTGATTCTGAATCCATAGTATTTGTACAGTAGAGATTTCAAAGTATCTATGTTTAACTCTTTACCCCACAATACCACCTTATAACGACCCAGGAAAAGAAGCCTCTTTAAAACATTATAGAAATGGAGAAAATACTGGTAACCAGCATTTTCTCCTTTTCCCACAATGTTTTCTACCCAAGAAAACTGCAATTTTCAAAGAAAATTGCACCATTTACAGCACATTGGAATTGTCATCTGCAAATGCTTCTAATTTGAACAGGGCTAAAATTTTGCTGTTTGGTAAAGGTTGACAGCTACTTATTGTAGGAGGTTAGTATTTACTTTTTGATGGGTGGTTATTACAGATTATACCAGGTTTTTCCCGTTCTTGTTTGCAGGAGACTGCAAATGCTACAAAAGTCAAACAGGAAAATCCACCTCATTATTGTGGGCAAGCATCCTACTGTATTCTAACCATGCTTAACAGCATTTTTTCAAACAAAGTTTGGTACCCTTTCAAAAGTCATCGTTAAACTCTTTAACAAACCACAAAGTTATAGACTGCTCCAAATTCAAAGCACTTACAGACGACAAAAAAAAAGCATGCTTAAAAAGCTAAAATTTGTTTTAAAGATGGCCCTTCAGATTTTGGGGCGAAAATTTTACAAAAATACAAAAAAATCATCTTTATACCCCCAATGCCTTATAATTTTCATTCATTAAACCCCAGTAGTTGAAAACCATCCGACAACTAGATAAATTAGAGTTTTACTACCGCCCAGGTTGACACTGAAGGGAAGCACGGTCTATTTTTACATCAGCAACTCTATCATTTACATACTGTACATATACAGACGAAACTTCAAACATTGCATCCGAAGTTCTAAACATTATGGAAAATAATTACACGTTTGTTATGTTATGGAATTTAACAGTCATTAGTCATGTGCAAGCCAATTAACATTCCCACAATGCTTTTTGGAATTTGGCAGGAAATCTAAAAATAGCTGAAGCCATTACCACACAATCCCTTTTGACGCCCTTGGAAAAGAAGCCTTTTGAAAATATTGTGGTAACCAGCATTTTCTCCTTTTCCCACAATTTTTTCTACCTTCGCAAAACTAATTTCAAATGTCCAGTCACTTTCATTTTGTTGTCTGCAAATGCTTTCAATTCGGAAAAGCCTAAAATATTGTTGTTTGGTAATGGGTTAAGAGGCTACGTAGCCTTTTAAGGGAATACCACAAAAAATTTTTTTTTTTTGTATTTAATGATTCTTAATTACATATGGTTTGTATTTTTCTCTTTCATGTAAATTTCAGTGACATATATAATGTTTAATCTGGTGTGATGTGACAATTCTAAATACCCACCTTTAAGCAGGAGAGAAAACATTGTGGGAAAAGGAGAAAATGCCTTTAATTTGTTGTCTGGTAATGGGTTGTGTTATAGGAAAAGAGGAAAATGGGGGTTACTGTCATTTTCTCCCTTTTCCACAATGTTTTCTGCTCTTCTGAAGACAAATTTATCATACAAGTAAAATTTACCATACATGCTTAATTCAGCATGGATGAGTTCAGCTGTTCACCACATGGCAAAACTTCGGAATGTTTCAAATCCAAAGCATGGATGAAATTGAATGGAGCTAAAGTTACAGTATTTTTCTTTCTGATGGGATAGAAAACATTGTAGAAAAAGAATAAAATGCTGGTCAACAGTTTGTTTTCTTTTCCCCAAAATGTTTTCAAAAGGCCTTTACACCAGACTTTCTTAAAACATGGGACTATGCAGTAATGGTTTAAGAATTAATCTTTGATCAAAGATTTAACTCTGCGGCCTTATTTGGATCACTTTATACAAGTTGAAAAACATTCTAGAAAAATTATCCATGGAAACAGTAACTTAGTTAACTAATTCCTTCACTTGTCACTATGTTTCCCAAAGTCTTGACCTCTGCAAAAGGCACCTGCCCCAGTTAAAGGGTAAATAGATTCTAAAAGCTACTCACTTGCTTTATTTCAGCCATGACTTCAGCCTCTTCATCTGATACCAAAGCTAGTGTTAGAGGAAACTGCAATGGTACCCTCTGAAATATAAAGATGATCTCTTTACCAAACACCAAACTTTAGAGAATGATCCATATTGAAAAAATTACACAAGACAAATCAACCATTTACCATACAATCCGAAGATATTTTAACAAATTGAGACAAGGCCTTGAGAGGAAATAAAGGAAAAAATAGAACTGATTTCTCCTTAATGTACCGTATTTGTTTTCAAAAGATGCCTGCTGCAAGATAAAAATTGTCATCTGCAGGTGGCATAAATTAATATTTGAGACTTTCACATATTCACATATGCAAATAATCTAGACCTTACCTCTGGTTCAAGAAGAGAAAAATCTCCCCTCTCGGATGATTCTCCAATGTCTGCCATTTATTAGGCTTGAAATTCCTTTAGTAGAAAAACCTGAAAAATAGGTATATGATTTTTTGTTTCATTTATAACCAAAAAGACTTTAAAATCTCTACTGATTGACTGACTTTGTGTTTATTTATTGTAGCCACCAGTTGCCCATACGGGTGATGTTCCCAAAGGCAGTTAAATTGTTACGAGGGAAAAGCGTAACTATCTGTGCGGAACATTCTACTGATTTTGTCCAGATTGTCTCTGTACCCAGGGGCGACCAGACGAAAAGTAACATCGCCTTTGGGTACAGTTGTCTGTACTAAGACCAAAGGTAGTTATCAAGTTAAACATAAATCAATCAATAACATTTTCATCACAAATGTTTGCAAAGTTTCATCTATTACAAAACAGTCCTGACAAATAATAGGTTAGAAGGCTTTTGAAAAACCTTGTGGGAAAAGGACAAAAAATGCTGGCAACTGGCATATTCTCCTTTTCTCAAACAGTTTCTACCCTTTTCCCACCTTTTTAGCCATGGCCATGGGTCTTTGTCTGCAAGTGTATTGGATATGGAAATGACATGAGAGCCCGAAAATTTTGTTGTATTGTACGAGTATACAGAACTTAAAATTTTGTAGCCTGCTAGAGTCCTCTACTGATAATCAAAGCTGAATAAAAAGGGAGTAAAACTTGGTCAGTGATATACAATTAAGCCATGTATGCATTTACAACACAATCATATACTTTTGCATTGCAATGTATCCTGATATGGGCTTTCAGCTATACAGACGTGGTTTTAGGTACCACATGCTCGAATTTATTTATTACTAGTACTTTCGTACTTTTTAGCTCTACTGTACAGTACATTCCGATAATGTTTGTGAATCAACAGGAGGTTTTGCAAGTCTTGCTCTGCAGATGACAAACAAAGAAATACATCCTTTGAAAATTACCTCGAACCTTTGCATTAAAACAGGATTGCCATTCTTCTCAAAAGCATAAATCCACGTGAATACTGTATATGGAATTTGACAGTTTCATCAACTTTCATTAATTGGTAGGGTTTTGTTCTAGTTACTTCAGGTCGTCATTTTTAAGAAGAATATTGTTCTATTTGTTCATAGACTAAGAAAGATTTTCTTCATGAATAATGCGTCCCGATATTTGATATAAAACTTCTTTGTTAGGGGGAATACTCTGTTTTTAGACTATGTTTGCGGTGAAAAGTGAAGTTCGGAGCTGTCTAAATTTAAAACATGTACAATATAATCGGCGAAGATTTTCTCTTTAAAGATCTAAATCCTAATTGGTTGAACTACAATGTTGCTGATGACTCTGATCGGAAAAGCATATGCCTGGACTGTCAAAGAACCCTAACATTTACCAGATTATTTCTCCTTAAAAAAACGGCAAAAACGATTTAGATCTATACAATATTTATAGGAGAACAAAATGATCTAGATACAAGTTCATTTATGTGAACTTTACGCTGAATTCATTAATCGGCATCAGCCATCTCGTGATTTCTCGTAACAACATGATTATCGCCCTTTTCCGATAAAGATTCACGTAAGAAAAGACATGCAGTTTCAATTATCTGAAATTATATCCTCAAAAATCATGTATCTGTCCTTGACATCTATGAAGTTGTTGACTCACATATATTTTTCTTCATCTAATTAAACTATATGTCAAAGAAATTGTTATTTTATTTCTGAATTGGCGACTTGTGTGGCAAATACTGAACACATGAATATGTATGCTTTGGTTCGTCGAATTCATGGGTCCTGGCGTTTGCTTTGTATTTAGCATCAGTAGCGTGGATACCGAGCCTACGGGGTAGCCCAGTGGTTAGAGCACTCGCCTTGTAGTCGAGGGCTCGAGTTTTAGTCGGGCATTGACTGAAGTTTTCCTAACGCTTTACTCTGAAGATAGCAATGCAACATGATTTTTTCAAAGTAAAATTTTGTCAAAAACAACTACATATCTGAAAAGATACATCTTTCAAATAAATAAATTTGTTTGTTTTATTGAAATATCTCTATTACAAAAAAAGTTATAGCATGTTTTACCCTTGACACTAAATACCCCTAAAAATGGCCTATGACTAAAATGTGAAGAAAAAGCGTCCCAACTTTGAAAATGATATTCAACTTGAAAACAGCCAAAATACAATGACATATCTGAAAACTTACACCTTTCCTCTGTACAAAACAGTTTGTGTGATTGAAATATCTCTACTTGAAGAGAAGTTATAGGTCAATTACTCTTAACACCCAACCCCGAAATTCATGAGAAAAACCGCAAAACTGAATGAAAGGGCTACAACACTTTAATGTGGATGTTGAGCAGTTTTGAATTGTAATTTACCTTTGTATTTTGTAACAAACATGCTAAATTGTAAATCTGTATCCCAAAAAAATACACTTATAGTTGTCCTCGCTGGTACCGCGGTAATCCCGAAAATACCTAATTTGCATACGTAGCGCCACCTAACCAATGTTTACTCTATCAAATCAAAAGCAGAAGTGTTTTTGTATCGCATCGGTTAAAAAATATTAGATATATCTTCATTAATGATGAGTTACTTTCAATATTCACAAATTGCAAAGTTAATGCACACTTTTCCTCCATGTTTTGTAATTAATTACCCCCAACTCTTCAAAAAACCAACAATTCACTTTTGACGAGTAAAGGTCAACTGCTGTGGCGCCATAGTCCTCGCCGGAAACAAAAGCTACGGTATTAAATCAGTTTTTGAATATAAATGTCATATTTGTTACTATTTTCCAAATTTCAAGTGTTACCGCGGTATCATAGCGGACTCCCTTCAGAGCCCTGTAGTCAACATGTTAGCTTGACCTAGATATTTTTGTCTGAAAAACACGACTGAAGCTTTGATCGTGCACATTTATTGTAACTTTACATGCAACAGTTTATCACAGTATTCGAAAATCATACATGTGAGTTTCCTCTCTGTTAAAAAATTTTCGGTAAAATTAAGTACCACGGTACCATCGAGGACCATCCTACATGTTCTGTTATCCCTATACTCCTTCAAACTTGGCCTAAAACTGTTGCAAATATCCTGAAAGAAAAAGGAAATATCTTTTACTATGTTAACAAGTTTATCTATTGACTTTTTAAGTGGGATCATGTTATATTAGTAACCAGGTAAAATTAACACACATTTAACCATTGTGTCCTTATATTCTCAATCCTAGCTGAATTAAACAACTTTTAACCCTTTACCATACACTCCCAAGTTCAAACGACCCTGAGAAAGAGGCATTTTGTGAACATAGATGGAAAACAAGAACATGCTGGTAACCAGCATTTTCCCTTTCCCCACAATGTTTTCTCCATTTTCAAGTGCACATCCCATCATAACAGCAACATTTTATTTGTTGTCTGCAAATAGTTTTATTTTAGACAATTTACAAATTTTGTCGTACGGTAAGGAGTTAACTAAGTTTCATCTAAATTTACCAATGTGTTGATATATATGCATGAATATATTGAACATTTTTAAATCTAGGAATATTAAATTTCTGTACCCTATATTTGATTTTTAACCTAAAAGATACTTAATAATCACCTTTGCAAGCATTAAACCTAGAGACAGAAAGAAAGGGAAAAATGGATAAAAGAAACGAACATGCAAAATGAAAACAAAAAAACATGAAAAGCATATTTTGACATCTTCCCATGTCAGGTAGTACTGCCATGCCACATATAGATGAAAGTATTTTGCTTTCTCTTTTTGTTCAGAAACTTAAATGATTAATAAAGCAATTAACAGGTAAAATAAAAAATTTAAAAATAATAATAATAAATTCAATAATAAAACAATAAATAATAAATATTAGCAATGTGCAAAACATTCATGCAAAACATGTTATCTTCAACTGTGCAACTGTTTTTTATATGTGCTTACATAGTAATAGGCTGTTTGTACCACACCACACTTTCTAGAAGCAAAATACATGTACAAAAACAGCAGTATATGTTCGTAACAAGTTGGAACATTGTAAATGATCATTCACAATGAAGAAACACACACAAAGACGGCTTTTGAGAGAATGGGTTACTATATATCCAACCAGTGGTTTTGTGGAATTGTCAGTACATGTCCATATTCTAATCAGTAGAACATATGGTTGATTTTAAACTTATCCAGTAATCTATATGTATGTGTATTACCTAGAAATAAAGTGCATAATTCATGGAAAGAAACTGGAGCGAACTTTACTGGGGCGAACCTAGGCACTAGCAGTCAAGGCAGTTTTCTATGTATTTCTGACGATCAAAATAAGCGTTATGGTAACAATATTTATAAATCTAAATTTTGAACTTAAATATGCAAGTAAACCATGTTAAAACCCTGCACAACAAAGCCATTCGCTTGAAAATGAAGAAAATCCTTCATAGTTTGCAACATTGATTGCGTCATCGCCGCCATTTTGGATTATTTGGTGACGTTTCGCGGGAATCACAAATGGTGAAAATTGAATGCTTTGCCAGTCGAAAAATGGAATAAAAACATTAGAATGATTAAAAACAGCAAATTATCTTTACAATTATATAAAAATGACGAGCGTAATCGACCTTTAACTTACAAAAGAGACAAAATGAAAATTTCAATTTCTCCGCAAATTCTTAATATGGCGATTTTTTTGGGAAGTGCTAGATGTCCGGGAACAAGGACCATTCTTCATTATCATATGAGTTCCACTGGGCCTCTTTAATTAGGTTTTATGCTCTTTCTAGAGCGTAATAAATTCCTCCCAACTCGGGGTCAAAAAGAGTCCCTCATACATATTCATAAGATTAATTCAAGGGACGCTACTCTTTTTGATTGAGTATCGCTACTGAAGACCTGTGCCGTCGCTAATTAATATCACAGGAATTGGACATTCTGTAACCGTTGTAACCAAATTAAATGATAAGATATGAAAAAAAAAAATCTCCCCTATTTAATATAAACACAAGGAATGCAACGTCTTGATTGCCGGCGCCAGCACAGGACAGCCTTGCCCACCCAACACTGCACCATGGTTACAAACCCAGTAGGTCTTACAACACTATATCATGGTTACAAACCCAGGTCTTGCAGCATTGCACCATGTTTACAAACACAGTAGGTGTTACAACACTGCGCCATGGTTACAAACCCAGGTCTTACAACTCTGCTCCCTGTAAATCAGGAAGTTGGGTGAATTTTGGCAGCATGTTTATGTAGAGTGGTCAAATTAGCTCGGTCAATGGTTAGATGACTTTCCTTAGAATTGAGGTGTTACAGGCTCATATACCATTCTTTCTGCTCTGTTTATTTTACATATGGTCAATATAAATTTGCTAGTACATGTACTATTACATCAAAGTCCAGTATCTTTCCTTTACACAGCAATGGCGGACAGTGCACCAGCCGGTGGACGAGGCGGATTTCGTGGAGGCTTTGGTTCTGGAGGACGTGGCCGAGGAAGGGGTAGAGGACGTGGACGAGGCAGAGGAAGAGGCCGTGGTGCTAAAGAAGGGGATAAGGAATGGATGCCAGTCACAAAACTTGGGCGTCTGGTCAAGGATATGAAAATAAAGTCCCTTGAGGAGATCTATCTCTTCTCCCTGCCCATCAAGGTGAAACTTTATGCTTATTCTTTCCTACACATATTGAGCAGTTTCAAATTGCAAGTCCTTGCAAGTTAAAGATTGGGAGAAAAGGTTTTGACTACTCACTATGTTTTGTATCCTTTAGAGACAATTTCGGCACATTGAGTTCTCTACCACACAATACAAGTTCAAAGAACTCCCTGAGATTGAAGGCTTTAAAAAAAAAAAAAAATGTCGGAAATGCTTTTCTTTTTCTATAATATTGTTTACCCTTTCCTTCTCTTGCATGACATTTAGTTTGTATCCTACAAAGGCTTTCAATGTGGATAAGTGTAAAAGTTGGTCTGGGAAAAGTTTTAATTGTCCTCTGCAAATGCTTTAAACTTGGACAAATCCAGAAATAAGTTGTCTGATGAAGGGTTGTAAAACAAAAACTAATTGCATGACCTTTTTTTTTTTTTTTTTTTTTAACAGGAATTCGAAATCATTGACTTCTTTCTTGGACCACAATTGAAAGATGAAGTGCTGAAGATTATGCCTGTGCAGAAACAAACAAGAGCTGGTCAGAGAACAAGATTTAAGGTTTGAGAAATTACGCTGTTTAGTAAAAGCATGTTTCTTGGAAATTTCCAAATGCCACGTAGCAACTGTCATATAAGGTTGAGATTTAATTTATTGAAATTTTTATTCTAAGAAATATACAATAATTTGTGGTGAAAGTTGCCAAAGACTTCGAAATTATAAAAAATCTGTTACAAAATTAGAAGCACATAGATGAACAAACGCAGCATGAGTAATATATTTGACAGCTGTATTAATGTTCATTGTTTTTTTATCCTTCACTGCAGAATCTGGAGTTAAAATGACCCTATTTAAGGAAGATTTTGAAAACATTTTGGGAAGTGCATTTTCTTCTTTTCCAACAATGTTTTCTAATCTTTCACTGTCAAATCTAAAAATTTTAGCTACATTAAAACTGTCCATGTAAATGCTGTCGGTTTAGACCATATCAAATTTTCATTATTTAGTAAAGTTCAGTTTTTATGGGTTTACAAGGAAGAAGGAAAAGTAACCGCTGCTGTAATGATGATGAAAGTAACCGCCCCAGTCTGATGTACAATGACTGATTGGTTTTTATCTGAACTGAATCTGCTTTTGTAAATAAGTTGGAGTTTTCTCTATCTTTCCACCCTTTCACCCACACACACAACCCCCCCTTTCCAGTGCAACAAACAGATATAGATTGGACACTTGCATGCCCCCAACTTTACATTTCACAACTGGAATTCAATACACTCCTCATGCACATAAAAAAAGATACATCTCGAGTATTAAGACTGGATTTATGTATCATGATGAAAATATGACCGCCCCAGTCTGATGTTGAATGACTGAGTGGTTAGTAACTGACTTCCTACCAAAACTTCCAGTAGCAAACAATTGCTCGAGGATAAGGCACCCAAATTAGATTCATGTAACATCAGCATTCATCGTCAAAATCTTATGAATTTGGCTAAGACTTGGATAATCTGTAACTGATGTGGGGAACTAGCATGTATCGCCCATCCATTACAGATTAATATTAACCCTTTACCCAATATGGCATTTCTATGGTATCTCTAAATGACCCTAAATAACAGCAAGGATGAAGCCATTTCTTATGTGTATATAACACCTTTTGATAGTGTAGAAAACATTGTGACTAAAGGTGAAATTGCTCGTCACGAGCAATTTCACCTTTTGCCACATTGTTTTCTAAAGTCTCATACAAGCAATGCGTAGAAACGAGTATCTATGGAGTAAAGGGTTAAGTGTTTGTCTCCTGCAAGTGCTTTGAATTTGGACCAGCCTAAAATTTTGTTGTTTGGCAAAGGGTTAAGTTTTTTTTTTCTTGAACAGGCTTTTGTTGCTATTGGGGACCACAATGGACATGTCGGACTGGGTGTGAAGTGTTCCAAAGAAGTTGCCACAGCTATTAGAGGAGCTATCATCCTTGCCAAGCTGTCTGTTATCCCTGTGAGACGTGGTTATTGGGGCAACAAGATTGGAAAACCCCATACTGTACCATGCAAGGTTTGAGAATAGTTACTCAAGTTTTGAAAAGTAAATGTGTAGCATGAGTGATTGTTATACATCTTCAAAACAACACAACCCCATGTTTTCGTTCATATTGGAAGTTACTGTCTATAACTTTATAGCTTCATAAAGAATTATTTTAACTATCAGAACCCATGGGAGGATTTAACCATCACCAAAAATTAAGCACTTGCAAATGAGTGGTAGCACCCACATGCAGTGCTCTTGCTGGTTAGTTTCATTGACGATTATACCTTTTTGACAGTACCTTTTTTACATGAATTTGTGTATACATAATTGAGGCTCGGAGAGTATTCTTAGTCTGGATTAGAATGATTGGCCGTTATATCTTTAAATGTTTAACAGCAAACATTGACAGGATAGTTGGAGAAAGTATAGTTAACCATTTACCCCATAAGGCATTTCTGTGGTATCTCTATCTGACCCTAAATAACAGCAAGGATGAAGCTGTTTCTTATGTGTATATGACACCTTTTGATAGCATAGAAAACATCATGGCAAAAGGTGAAATTGCTCGTCACGAGCAATTTCACCTTTTGCCACAATGTTTTCCCAAGGCTCCTACAAGCAATGCGTAGAAATTGGTATCTATGAAGTAAAGGGTTAAAGATGAGATCCTGACTTCTAACACAACCTTGATTTAATAGAGAGATTTAATTATGAAAATTTTCATTTTAAATATTTGTTGAAGGATGATTTAAAAAAAACTTTTTGAAGACTTCAAGTTAATTACCCGAACACAAAACATCAAGTCTATAGGGTACCTTTAGTGCCAATCAGAGTTGCTTTTGTCGAGAGAGTAGATCAAGATCAGACAACAGAATGCGTTTCGATGCTGTACATATGTTGTACAAAAATCTGACCCTACACATCAGGAAAGTCAAAGTGTTTTGTGCTTAACACATTTCCACACAATCACTACTTTGGTGACCTATAGAAAGAAGCCTCTAGAAAACATTGTGGGAAAAGGAGAAAATGCTGGTAACCAGCATTTTCTTCTTTTCCCACATTGTTTTCTACCCTTCACAAATCCCATGTCAGATTTTCAGTCACTTTAATTTTGTTGTCTGCAAATGCTTTTGATGTGGACAAACCTAAAATATTGTCGTTAGATAATGAGTTTATGGTTTAACTCTTTACCACACAATCCCGACTTTTAACGACCCTGAGAAAGAAAGGCTTTGAAAACATTGTGGGAAAAGGAGAAAATGCTGGTAACCAGCATTTTCTCCTTTTCCCACAATGTTTTCTACTCTTTCCAAATAAAATTTCAAATTTAGATTCACATTTATTTTGTCGTCTGCAAATGCTTTCAATTGGGACTGGTCCAAAATTTTGTCGTTTGGTAAAGAGTTAATATGCCTAATTGTGATTTTTTTTCCTCTCTGCAGGTGACAGGAAAATGTGGCAGTGTTCTGGTGAGGTTGATCCCTGCACCACGTGGTACAGGTATTGTCAGTGCTCCAGTACCCAAAAAACTTCTGTCTATGGCTGGTATTGAAGATTGCTACACATCAGCTAAAGGTTGCACAGCTACACTTGGAAACTTTGGTAAATCTGTTAACATATTCCTTCCTGCCTAAATGTTACGTTTCTTCAGTCACATTTCTTTAATCTTTACCAAATGAGAAAACCTTGGACTTGGTGGAATAGAAATTATTTCAATAAGACAGATTTAATCTTATTTAATGTAGTAGACTCCAAATAGAAAACAGCTATTTCCACAATAATATTATCCTACAAAATTTGCTTGGATTAAAAAAGAGTGGTATTGTACTGCATTAACCAAGCCACTCTTCCCTTTTTGTCTTTTCTAGAACTATCATTTATAAGTTGAAAACCACTATATTTTCATTACAAAGAGAGGTAATTACCTCCCTTTTCTTGAAGCTAACAAAAGTATCTACAAATGATTTCAAGATAGGCATAAAGAAATTTCTGGTCGGTTCAAAATATGCAAAAGTATGATAACTGTATAAATCTGTATTTATCGACTATCAAGAAAACTTTATGCAATGCAGCACTAGAGGTATTAGGGGTCTACTACCTTAGATGATGTAATTTGCCTTTGGAAGGGTAGAAAACACTGGAAAAAAGACAAAATCTGGTTATCAATATTTTCTTCTTTTTCCAGCATATCTTTGTAAGGGTCAGTGAACCCCAAGATTGTCTGGTAAAGGGTTACTACTGTAGTTTGTTGCCCATGTTAAATTCTGTGATTTACTTGGGATATATCTTTTCCAAATAGTATCATTTTCAAGTTACTCAACTGAAATGCAAAAGTTGTGTTGCTTGAATGCAGAGAAAACTGTGTACACATTGTAATATGTACATAAGCTGGCGCCTGCAATAAATTTGAAGCACATGACTGAAAACCCTCTCGCAATATGTTGTCAATTGATATGAATTAACTTTTTACCAAACAACAAAGTTCTGGACCTGTCCAAATTCAAAGCATTTGCAGACGACAAATGTGACTCAAAATGTGAAATTTGTCTTGGGAAGGGTAGAAACTTTGTGGTAAAAGGAGAAAATGCTGGTTACCAGCATTTTCTCCTTTTTCCACAATGTTTTCAAAGGGTTTCTTTCTCAGGTCGTTAAAAGTCGGGATTGTGAGGTAGAGTTCACTTTTTACCAAACAACAAAATTTTAGACAGGTCCAAATTGAAAGCATTAATTTTGCCGACAACAAAATAAGCACGACTCAAAAATTGAAACTTGATTAGGGGAAGCAAGAAAACATTGTTGGAAACGGAGAAAATGCTGGTTACCATATCAAAAGCTTTCTTTCTCAGGGTTGTTAAAAGTCGCGATTGTGTGGTAAAATTGTCATGTATGAATACAAATTTAAAAACCGGCCAACAGAGAAATTAATTGTTTGAAGAATTTTTCTTTTTTGCTGTTGGGGTTTTCAGAAGTGGCTTTTTAATATCTCTTTTTGATGTGTTAAAGGTAGATCAAGGGACGTTCCTTGTGACAGAACTGATATAAAATATTAAGATTCATGCATTGAAATGAAATACAATGCAACCCCAGGGTCCCAAAAATCCACTCATCCTTGGTAGTAAAAATTTGTTGAGGGCAAGTGGATTATCCTTCTTTGTCTAACTGTAGGACAAGTGCAAAATGGTAGGAGGACAAGTAAGAATTATGAAATTTTTTTTGACCATAAACGCTGGTAACATGTCTTAATTTTGTCTATTTCAGCCAAGGCCACATATGCAGCCATTGCACAGACATACTCCTACCTGACCCCAGACTTGTGGAAGGAGACTGTTTTCTCCAAGTCCCCATACCAGGAGTTCACAGATTATTTGTCAAAGAACCACAGGCGTCCAGATGGACAGAGACAAGAACAGAAAGTGTACTAAATAAACATTGAAATAATGCAATATCTGTTCATATAGAAATTAAACCGAGGAAAAAAAATGATTGTCTTACTTTTATATATGGATGTTAGTTTTGATGTATTTAATCAGTTCTAAATACTGCTCCATTCTTTTCATTCATATACAAGAGTAGCACAGAACTTGTGCCAATCAAGTAGCAAGTGTTGGAATTTAAGTTTAATATATTTGAATACCACACATTCTGCCTACTGATATATGCCTAGATACCCCAAAGGAAAACATTGTGTCCAAAAAACGTGGGCCATGATGGCACTGTATCACTCCTCTGGCTCTTAACCCTTTACCCTTTACCACATGACAGAAATTTAACCTTGGTTTGTCCAAATTGAAAGTATTTGCAGAATCTGATGAAGATTATGCCTGTGCAGAAACTAACAAGAGCCGGTCAGAGAACAAGATTTAAGGTTTGAGAAATTACGCAAATGCCACTTAGTAAAAGCATGTTTCTTGGAAATTTCCAAATGCCATGTAGCAACTGTCATGTTAGCTTGAGATTTAATTTATTGAAATTTTTATTCGAAGAAATATACAATAATTTGTGGTGAAAGTTGCCAAAGACTTTGAAATTATAAAAATCTGTTACAAAATTAGAAGCACATAGATGAACAAACGCAGCATGAGTAATATATTTGACAGCTGTATTAAGTTCATTGTTCTTTTATCCTTCACTGCAGAATCTGGAGTTTAAATGACCCTATTTAAGAAAGATTTTGAAAACATTTTGGGAAAAGAAAGTGCTGGTAACCAGCATTTTCTTCTTTTCCAACAATGTTTTCTAATCTTTCACTGTCAAATCTAAAAATTTTAGCCACGTTAAAATTGTCCATGTAAATTCTGTCGGTTTAGACCATATCAAATTTTCATTGTTTAGTAAAGTTCAGTTTTTATGGGTTTACAAAGAAAAAGGAAAAGTAACCGCTGCTGTAATGATGATAAAAGTAACCGCCCCAGTCTGATGTACAATGACTGATTGGTTTTTATCTGAACTGAAACTGCTTTTGTATATAAGTTGGGAGTTTTCTCTATCTTTCTCCCTTTCCACCAACCTCCTCCTTTCACACCCTCCCCCCCTTTCCAGTGCAACAGATATAGACTGGACACTTGCATAGGGTAGAAAACGTTGTGGCAGAAGGAGAAAATGCTGTTTATCAGCATTTTCTCCTTTTCCCAGTATGTTTTCAAATGGATTCTTTTTCTAGGGCCGTTAAAAGTCTGCATTGTGTGGTGAAGAGTTCAACACACAATTCCAACTTAAATGACCCTAAAACCCTAAAAAAGAAGGCTTTTGAAAAGGTTACTGGAAAAGGGGAAAATGCCATCAACCAGCATTTTCTATTCCCACAATATTTACCATCCTCTTACAGTGATAATCATTTAACCTACAATTTGTTGGCCGAGATGGCTTTAAATTTGGTCCCATCAAAAAATTCAGATAATGAGTACAGTAAATGTATCGTAAGATGTACAGCTTAAAAAGTCTCTGGATCTCGACTAACAGAAAAGAAAATGTTTGCAGATGACAATTTTAGATTTGGAGAAAATGGTAGAAAGTTCTCGAAAAATTTCTTCTCCCCCAGTGTTTTCAAAAGACTTTTACTGTTTAACGTCTGTGCTAGTTTCTTCATAAGTAATAAACTGCAATGGTCAAGTCCCATTTACTTAACCCTTTACCCCATTAGGCATTTCTATGGTATCTCTAATTCACCCTAAATAATAGCAAGGATGAAGCCACTTTTTATGTGTATATGACACTTTTTGATAGCATAGAAAACATTGTGGCTAAAGGTGAAATTGCTCGTCACGAGCAATTTCGCCTTTTGCCACAATGTTTTCCAAAGGCTCCCACAAGCAATGCGTAGAAATGAGTATCTATGGAGTAAAGGGTTAAAAAAAGCTTTTATAGACTGGCGACTCTGAAAAAATTGTGGCAACAGTACCAAATGCACATGAATGCTTTCATTGGTTTGGTCTTAGGAAAACTGAAAGACTATTAAGAGGAAAATAAAGAATTTTATTGTACAAGGTACATAGGATTTCATATCTACAAATATAGTTTCTTCATGACATTGAAACAGAATTTAGTATTGTGTGTTTATAATCACTTCCACAGAGATCAGGTTATCAGGACTGTCTTGGACATCATAGAGAGGAAGAAACATGACATTGTTAAAGGTGCCAATATACAAACAATTGCAAAGTACTAATGGTTATTTTGGTCTGATTTAAAAAATGTAGTATTAGCATAGGAGTGATATCTAAAAGAAAGGAAAGCTCTGCTTAACCAAAATGTGTGAAAAAAAAACATAACTACCACAACCAAATTAAAGATTGGTCAAAATTGAAAATAGTTGCAGATGACAAATGGGGCAGTTTCTCTTAAAAACGGTAGAAAATATTTGAGTCACATTTCAGTGTCATCTGCAAATGCTTTCAATTTGGACTAGTATTACATTTTGTCCTTTGGTAAAGGTTTAAACAAGGGTTTGTGTGAAAAAGGTTTATTTTCAGGTTCTTTAAATGGCAATATCTAGGTTCTATTTCCTGTTAAATTAGAAAGTTGATATACTGATAGGTATTTGAGTGGCCAAAATCAACAGTTTATGAGGCATGCTGTGGCAAAAGGGGGTCAGTCTTCCAAGTCTGACCTGGGTTGACCTTATGCTTTATATGTAAATTTTCAGCATGTCCAAGGACAATTCTACTTCAGGAATGAGCTATTTGTTGGACAATATGAGTTTTAATGAACCCAAATTATGTCATGAAGTCTTGCATGAGATGCACTCTTCTTACCATAGTATGGCTCAGATGTAAATTATGATCAGGGCCCGTATTCACCAACCATTCTTGAGAATATTCTTAGTGTTATTCTCAAAAGTTTTCTAAATTTGTAAGTAACACAACTACTGATTGGCTAAACCGAATGGTTTAGCCAATCAGAAGTTATGTTACTTACAAACGTATGAAATTCCGGAGAATGAGACAAAGAACGTTCTTAAGAATAGTTGGTGAATACGGGCCCTGGTCTTCATTGCTTTGACAGATCTTGGCTGAGTTTGTAAAAATTTAATCAAAAAATCAATATACAAACATATTCATAATTCAAATATACATGTGTATACATATACACTGAAGAAGATCTAATTTTTTTGACAATCGTGAGTGCAAATTAAAAATTGCACTAGATGAAGCCTATATTAAGTAGCTTATTTCACAAATAAAGTCTCAAAATTCTAATCATAACTTTTCCAGACAACAAAGTTTTACATATTGAAAATATTTGCATAAAAAAACTAAGCATAATATGGTGGTTTTTGTCTATGACACGGATGAAAACTTGGTCTGAAAAGAAGAAAACACTGGTTTTCAGCATTTTCTCATTTAACTGTTTTCTAGAGCATTTTTTTTCAAGGGTCTTTGCAACTCAGGACAGCGTGTTAAAGGGTTAACAGACAGTATGTAGAAAGGTTGGATAGCATAGAGCATGCAGTCTGTCCTAGAATTACACTGTCATATGGTTTGTGAAACATTCTGACTCAATATTTGGATTGTAGGACGCAATTTCTGAGCCTGCCGCAAAACGGATAAGTTTGGACACGATAGGAAAAAATCTTTGAAAATATTTTCGTTGTCATACTAAAATGGCACTAAAACAAAATATTAACCCACAGATATAAACTGATTAGAAAATTAAAAGCAACATACAGGAAATTTATACACACATACAAAATGTCAGTTTCTATCTTGTTTCACAAGACAACTACAATGGAATGTACAGAAGTACAGTCTAACCTGCATTGAGCAAACACCTGAAATATTATTACTTGGAACAGGTGGTTGCTTAGTACAACATTTAAATATAATTAATTGCTTCTCTGGAAACCTATATACAAGTATAATATGTCTGTTTAGTAGACCTAGACGGCTACACAAAAAGCGTAAAATGTGTATTGAGTTCTAAATGACTGATCATATATTGTTAGTAACATTTAACAGACAATAAAGTTTAAGACCTGTCGAGATTGAAAGCATTTGCAGACCACAGAATAAATGTCACTCAAGGTCTGATATTTGTGTTTAGAATAGTAGAAAGCATTGTGGGAAATGGAGAAAATATCAGTCACCAGCAATCTCTCCTTAACTCTTTACCAAACAATAAAATTTTAGACTGGTCCAAACTGAAAGTATTTGCAGATGACAAAATAAATGTACCTTAAAAATTGAAATTTGATTCCAGCAGTGCAGAAAACATTATGGGAAAAGGAGAAAATGCTGATTGCCAGCACTTTCTCCTTTTCCCTACAATGTTTTCAAAAGGCTTCTATCTCAAGGCCATAAACCAAGGATTGTTTTGGTAAAGGGTTAACCCAGAATATTTTCGAAAGCCTTCTTTCTCAAGGTAATTAAAACATGCGGCTGTAATGCTGTATGGGAAATAGTTACAAATAAAATCTATATCCAACACGCATCTTTTAAAATTATCACTAAAAACATGGCATCAAGAATATGATAATCATTGAAATTTAGCATATAAATGTCTAATACAATCTTGTACATTCTAAATATAAATGAACTAACTGACCTGAAATTGACCTCTATGCAAAGAATAATTAGAGAATGAGTATTTCTGTCATTAAGTATAATTGGACGCTACAGAGATTAAATTTTTTATTTACTGTTAACACTTCGGTTGCTAAGCCAAACTCATCGACCTTTTGCAGACAGTGTGGATCAAGATCAGACTGCACAGAGTGTGCAGTCTGATCTTGGATCTACACTGTCTGAAAAGGAGATATCATTCCCCCAAAAATAATTTTGAAATTTCAATATTGGTTTTTTATTATCGACATGAAAATTTCATTTTAGTTATTTTGCAGGATAAGGGTTACTGTAGGATTTGACACTTTCAATACCATTTTGAAGATTAGAAATTTTTTGTGAGTAACATGGATCAACAAAACGTGCATCTCAGATCTACATAACCTGCCACATATTACATGTACATATTTTTATCCCCCGCCATAGGCGGAGGGATATAGTTTTAGCGTTGTCCGTCCGTCCGTCCGTCCGTCCGTGTGTCCGTCCCGGCAAATATCTCCAATACCATTGGACGGAATTTCGTGAAACTTTATATACATATACAATGACCCAATCTCCCGAGACACTTTTTTTGTTTTTTTGATCCGATGCAAAATGGCCGACTGAGAGCGATTTTAAGTTTCACTTAAGTTACACTTAAGTACACTTTTAATGTTTGGAGTCTTCTTTTCAAAACTCGATTTCTCCACAACCCCTGGACCAAATTGGTTAAAACTTCATATATGAACTCCTTGGGGTAAGGCGCCGACGTATCTTTCCCGGATTTTCAATTTGACCCCGTGTCATGGAAAAAAGGGGCTTAATGCAAAATTGCAATTTTTACCAATATCTCATTCAGTTTTTGTCAGAATATCATGAAACTTCATGGTTATATTGTTTATGGAAAGTTTTAGCATGTGCCCTTGCTATTTTTAATCTGGGCGTTTTTTAAGTTGACGTTCTGTCATGGAAAAAGGGGGTTTCTTGCAAAATTCCAATTTTTACTAATATTTCATTCAGTTTTGGTCAAAATTTCATTAAACTTCATGGTTATATTGTTTTTTCAAAGTTTCACCATGTGCTCTTGTTTCTTTATCTATGTGTTTTTCAATTTGACCTTCTGTCATGGAAAAAGGGGGTTTCTTGTATAATGACAAGGAAAAAGGGGCCCTAATGCAAAATTGCAATTTTTACTTATATCTTGTTCAGTTTTTGTCAAAATTTCATGAAATTTCATGGTTTCATCTTTTTCTACAAGTTTCAACATGTGCCCTTTGTTTTTTTCAATCTATTAATTATTAATGCGCAAATATGTCTTTCCTGCTTTCTCAAATTGAGGCTGCATCACGGAAAAAGGCGACTTCATGGAAAAAATTGTTTTTCACTAATATCTCCTTTATCGGTGCTCAAAACTTTGTTAAATTTCAAATCTGAACTTGTTGGAACGTTGCCCAGGTACCTCTCTTCCTGTTTCTCAATTTCAGGCTGCGTCTCGGGAAAAGGGGGCTTCATGTAAAAAATTCTTTTTATGTAATATTTACTACATGACTGCTCAAAATTTTATCAAATTTTGCATTATTATTTAAAAATGCCACAAATCACACACCCATTGTTTTTATTTCAATGATCCAATATTGTCTTATGGGAAAAGGGGGCTTAAAGGGGGCTTATTGTCCTCTACAAGTTTGTGTTGGCTATCTCTAAGATAGTAATTGCCTTTTCACTTCAAATTTTGGGGGGCATGAACAGGTTCTTTTAGGATAAACGAAGTGAATTTTTATCAATTTCATATATTTTATGACAAGCACTCGTTCAGGGAGCATAACCCGTCTCTGACGGCTCTTGTTTTATCTAATGAAATCCTGTGCCATGGAACAAGGGAGCTTAATGTATAATTTCTTCATGGACCAATAACAAAAAGGCCACATGTACATGCAAAACAGAATACCTCCTATACGTTTGTATCAAAAAAGGTATTTTTCGGCGGGGGATATCATTTCAACGAAATTGCTTGTTACAACAAAAATCATGTTTGTTTCAGGTATTCTAGGTTTTTTTTTTAAACACAGGAAAAATTTATAAGGGGCATAACGAGTTATAAATCGTTCAAATAGATCAGCATGCAGATGACAATAGTGGAAGATAAGCCTGATCAGTAAAACAAACCTGTAATATATGGTATAGAGGTCATTCATGTCAATTTGTTCAAATATTTTGTTGTACCAAAAGCTTTAAATTTGAACACATCTGAAATTTTGTTGTGTAAAGGGTTTTACTCCTTCCCAGATGACAAACTCTAATACTTGTCTATATTGAAAACAGTTGAAGACAATAAATATGTTTTAAATGATCGAATGTCATTGTGAAATTGTAAAAATTATTGTGAAAATGGAGAAAATGCAGCTAACTAACATTTTCCCTTATTCTCACATTGTTTTCAAAAGCCTATTACATGTACCAGATGACAAAATTCTAGTCTTATCCAAATTGGAAGCATTTGCAGATGACAAAATTAATATGAAATAAAAACATGAAACTCGTGTATGGGAGGGTAGAAAACAATGTGGGAAAAGGGGAAAATGCTGGTTACCTGGTTCTCCTTTTCCACAATGTTTTTACAAGGCTTTTGTCACAAAGTCGTGCAAACCAGGGATAGTTTGGTAAAGAGTTAAAATCAGAATTAAAGGTGAAAAAGGGTAAGATGTTATTAGCCAGAGCCCCAGATAAGCTGCGTATTTGCTTATTTTACGCAAAGTGGAATAGGAAAAAGCAACAAAACTACTTTTGAAGCGTAACAAATACGCAGATGCATCCTAGGATACGCGATTGTCTGATTTTCAACGCGTATTTTGTTTGCAGCTGAAATCGGGGGTCTCGATCAGTGTTTATGTCACCAAAACGCTCGCACATCACGTTCTGAGGGATTGCAAGCTTCTATTTCAATTGGGTGTACTTGATTCGGAAATCGGCGCATGTGGAATCGTGTCTCCCCAAAACCGTTCTATGATCAAATGACATAAGCACATTACCATTTTCAAACAATGCTCATAACTGATAACTTATCGCAGATTAAAAATGACATTAAGAAATCATCTATATGTACTTTAATTTCTTTTAACACCTATCGAAAATCTTTTTCCACATACTTCAACAATTTTAAAATTCAAGTTATAAATTGTTTTACCCAATTATCAATGTAAAGAATCACTTTGAAAATTTATCCATAATGTATTATCAATTCTCAGGTGAGTGAGCCGGCGAATTCCTTCACAAGTGTAAGGCACTCTAATGTTCGGCTCATATCCCTTACAGGGAATCAAGTAGGCCTACCGATACACGTGAAAAGTGGCTTCCACACAATGTTAAATTAATCATTTTTTCCTGCCTACTGGAAAACAAACGACAGTTGAGATGTGTTCTATCATGTAAACGACATAGTTAATACTGCAGTCAAATGCAATCATCGAGGTGAAAATGTCAGGCAGGAAACGTTAGAGAAATGGAAAGGGGTGTACTCTTGGCTGCTGCTATCGCATAATGAAAACGAAAATGTCTGAAATGTGATTTGTGCTCACAGTATAACATCAAAAGCGTGTAGGCTTCAGAAGGTAACCCAAACATCCAAAATGCTGGTAACTAGCATATTCTCCTTTTCCCACGATGTTTTCTACTCTTCTAAAGTCAAGTTTCAATGTTTGAGTCGCATTTATTTTGTTTTCTGCAAATGCTTTCAACTTGGACAAGTCTCAAGTTGTTGTTTGGTAAAGAGTTAAGTAAAAGTTTATTTTTACTCTACCATTACAATTTTGTTGCTTAAAAATTTGCTTCCTAAGCAAAGTCATTTCAGTTCACCCCTATCATTAACAAAGTTATGCTTAAATACCCCTTGACTTAAAAAATTATCTGGGGCTCTGATTAGCATCTTTTGTAGCTGACTTGAAATTTCCATTTTGTTTATTTATCATTACATCGGTCAAGAATGATCTGTATTTAGATAGCAGGAACAGATTATCAGACCCTTTCAGTTCATATACAGACTACTACTGTAGTATTAAACCTACAAATGTACAATAAACCAGTGGGATATTTTCATTTAATTAACTCTTTACCAAACGACAAAATTTTAGATTGGCCCGAATTGAAAGCACTTACAGATGACAAAACAAACATGATTCAAACACTGAAATTTATTTCCAGCAGGGTAGAAAGCATTGTGGGAAAAGGGTTATTCCTCAGGGTCACAAAAACCAGAGATTGTTTGGTAAAGGGTTATGGAATATGTCCCTAGCATGACAAATTCCAAAACTGCAGAAACTTCAACGTTTCCATTGAAATGTTCTACTAATTCTCCTTCAGGCTTGATACATGTCCTTACTGCACTCTAGTTAATGATTATCCTGCAAGTTTAGTGCATATTTTTTCATCAGTATTTGATATTCAATTTTTGTTCTTACTTTGCGCTAAAACGGACTTGATTGGTTTGTACATCTTGACTTCTTTGTTGAACCCTGTAACGTGGGGATTTCTGGTTTGTCAGTTGAAGGTTTTTGGCTGATTTCATTTCAGAATCTACAAGTGTTGGTAATTGATTAGACTGCCTATTCTGACTGTAATCAGGGGCTTGAACAATTAATTTATGTTGGTCAGAACTAGAAACTTGTTTAGTCTGTTTTCCCTGGTAAGAACTAGGAATTTGGCCATTCAGCTTCACTTGGCCGAAACTAGGCACTTGGTTAGTCAGCATTTCCTGGTTAGAACTGAAACGTTGGCCAGTCAGCCTACCTTGGCTGGAACCAGAAACTTGGTTACTCAATTTTCCCTGGTTAGAACTGAGAAGTTGGGCATTTGGCCTACCTTGACTCAAGTCAGGAAATTCTTTTGTCAGTCCACTCTGGCTAGAACTTTGAAATTGGCCTTTATGCTCATGCTGGCTTGAACCAGAAACTTGGTTAGTCTGCTTACCTTGGCTTAGGCTGAGAAATCCTTTATTCAATCTACCCTGGCTGTAGGTGGGAGCCTGGCCGGTCTGACCAACCTGGTAATTATCCAGAACTTTATTAAACAGAGTTCCCTGGCCAGAGTCTTTTGGAAATGTTTTCGCACCACCTTGATCATAGATTTGGTTTCGCATGACATTCTGCTTTGTTAACAGCTGATTTTTGTTCAAATATTGATTCTTGGTGAGTCTGTCATATCTGGTTTCTTGGTGTGACATTAGTTCCTGATCTAGTTTGTCAACTTGACCTCCTATCTGTTGATCTTGAAGGAATACCTGTTTCCCAACTGATTCTTTCTCTTTCATAGTTTCTATCCTCCCAGATTGAATATATGGCTTTTCAACATCTGATAAGCCTGTTTGACCAGTCATCTGTAGCTGGAACACTTGAAGAAGGTTCACTTTTGGATTAATTGATGGAATTCGCAAAACCTGAAAAAGAAATTAGATCTACATGTACATACCTTAGATGGCTCTAACCCTATAATTGATTTCAAACTTGACTGTTTACAAGGCAACAAAAGTTTTAAACTGGTCAATATTGAAAATATCTGCAAATGAAAAAAAAAATCAGAAAAAAACCATGCAACTGGCTGCTTTCCTACATATTAACCCTTTACTCCATAGACACTCATTTCTACGCATTGACGAGCAATTTCACCTTTTGTCACAATGTTTTCTATGCTATCAAAAGGTGTCATATACACATAAGAAATGGCTTCATCCTTGCTGTTATTTAGGGTCAATTAGAGATACCATAGAAATGCCTTAGGGGGTAAAGGGTTAATACTATAAAACAAGAGGGGCAAATTGTCGCAAGATATGCCCGTAACACCGCCAGTTGTCAAAGGGAAATACTAATCGCAAAGGGCAGGTAGAGGAAAATAGCAGTGCAGCAGATTATGATTCTTATGCACTGCACTCCATAATTTTTCAACAATCATGCATACCAAATTTGAAGATGTTTAGACTGAAAATGACAAAGTTACATTCCGGACAAGCAGAAAATGCTGTAAAAATGACGATCAAAGGGAAATAACTCAAAGACACCATGAGGTAGAGTTACAGTTCTGTCGCACTGTACTCCGTTTAACTGCAACAAACACAAATGCCAAGTTCAAGTCAATCAAACCAGAGATGACAAAGTTATGCTCCAGACAAGCAGAAAATGCTGTTAAAATGATGATTAAAGGGAAATAACTCAAAAACAGCATGTGGTAGAGTTACTGTTCTTTTGCACTGCACTGCGCATTATTGCAACAAACACAAATACCAAGTTTCAAGTCAATCAGACCAGAGATGACAAAGTTATGCTCCGGACAAGCAGAAAATGCTGTAAAATTGATGATCAAAGGGAAATAACTCAAAGACAGCTTGAGGTAGAGCTACGGTTCTTTTGCACCGCACTCCATATTATTGCAACAAACACAACTGCCAAGTTTCAAGTCAATTGGACCAGAGATGACAAAGTTATGCTCCAAACAAAGAAAAGGACGCCGCCTGCCCACTCGCCGGCCTGCCTGCCCGGATGCCATGGGTGATCCTATAATGTCACGTCTTCGATGGGTGTATAAAAATGTTCAGCTGTGACAGAATATATAAATCTTGACAGAATTCCTGTCATCAGGCTGAGCTAGGCAGTCTAAAGAAGGGTAGAAGATGTTGCAGAAAAGAGAAATTACTATGCACATTTTCTTTGTTTTTGCTTGTGATTTTACAACCATCTTCCTCAGGGTCATAACAATGCACAAAAAAATTAACTCTTCACTATGCAATTTGGAGTTTCAATGATCCTAAGTAGAACAGTAACATGCTGTGATCGTTTTTGCTGGCTTTACTCACTTAAAAGTATCAACTAACTAGAATCAGGATCCCAAATATAGTAATACATTAGCTTAACCCTTTACCACACAATCCCAACTTTTGACAACCCTGAGGAAGAAGCCTTTTGAAAACATCGTAAGAAAAAGAGAAAATGCTGGTAACCAGCATTTTCTCTTTTTCCCACAATGTTTTCTACCCTTCACAAAACAAATTTCAAATTGACTTTTATTTTGTCGTCTGCAAATGCTTTCAATTTGGACAAACCTGAAATTTTGTCGTTTGGTGATGAGTTAACTCTTTACCAAACATCTAAATTTAAGACTTGTCAAAATTGAAAGCATTTGCAGAGGACAAATTAAATGTGCCTCAAAACTTGAAACTTGACTTTGGAAGAGTAGAAAACATAGTGGGAAAAGGAGAAAATGCTGGTTAACAGCATTTTCTCCTTTTCCCACCATGTTTTCAGAAGCCATCTTCCTTAATGTTTTCTACTCTTCAAGTCAAGTTTCAGGTCATTAAAACCAGGAATTGTTTAGTAAAGGGTTAATATCAAAACTCGGTCAGTGTTTATGTCATTTCTCCTTCAAAGCCTTTCAAACAATAAATCAATTTCCTCATTGCTGCAATTTTTTCAGAAGCATCAAAAGTCTATTCCTTGGCAAAGCATTTCTAACTTATGTTTTTTAAAAATTCCACCAAATGAATACAAAAAATCCAATAATTTCCACAATTTAACTCTTTACAAAACGACAAAATTTTAGACTGGTCCCAATTGCAAGCACTGCAGAAGTGACCAGAAGTTTCTCCTTTTCCAACAAATTTTACAAAGGGCTTTTTTCACTAGCCTATTAAAACTTGCTGACTGAAAAGGAGACTTAAAAAAAAATGAAATTGTTTTGTACCAAATCAGGAACTTTTACTGATCTCGCTAGAGAACACTGTTGAAAACACTTCAACGAATTAGTAATTTTTTCTTTTGCAACAATGATCTTAAATTTTAGTTCATGCAATATATTAATAGCAACCATGATACTTGAAAGTTGACTACGGTTATAACAGGTAATTACATCGTAGTCTTACAACAAAATGGTACATTTGATAGGTTTAAACAGAGCAATTTCTTTAAACATCTTGTTGACATACCTTCAGCTGAACATCATATGAAAACTGTTGTGGTGTGCCATTTAAGCTTACAGCTGCTGGTTTCATTTCAACACCATACAATGTTATACTACTAAGTAACATAGGAGTCTTTGGCAGGTAACCAGCTGATATGACTTTGGAATAGAGTGTTGTCTGCAAAATAATTCAAAAGATCTGGTTGTACATCAAAAAGCCCTAGACTACATACCAGACTAAAATTTTCGACTGGTCCAAATTCAAAGCACTTGCAGGTGACAAATAAACCTTTACCTTTAACCCTTTACTCCATAGATACTTATTTTGACGTATCAACAATAGACAGCTTTTGAAAACATTGTGGGAAAAGGATTAATTGCTCGTAACAAGCAATTTCTCCTTTTCCCCCAATGTTTTCCACTCAATCAGATATTTATATCCTCATTTGTCCATATTTTTGACATCACATCTTTATTTGCTGCTGAAATGGAAGAGCCTCAAATTGACATATCAGATAAAGGGTTAAATGATGCATAGGATTTGTCTTTGAAAGACTTGAAAACACTGTTGGACAAGGAGACAATGCTAATAACCAGAACATTCTCTTATGCCCACAGTCTTTTCAAAAGTTTTCTTCTTAAGAGACATTGAAATTTATTGTTCAATACAGGATAAAATTGTGGGTAAATAAAAATCAAAGAGAATCAAATTTTTTTCTATCACAAAACTGTTGCCTCAAAAATTAGAGTTAACAATATATCAAAGGATAGGCAAACATATTTATTGAAATTTACATTGACTATTTGCTTCTTTGACATGTTTGTTCATCACAGAAGAAAAATATTCCCAAAGAAACTTGCATATAAAGATTATGTTTTGAATCTAAACATGATAAAATCAGCAGTTTTGCCATGATCAACACAGAGAAATCTATGTCGACAATGTTTTGGAAAATTTAAAAAATGAGGTGTATGATTACAGACCTTTGACCAAATATGGGAATAGGTTTTATGACGGATGTATTACACTGAAATCAAGGGTAGTTTGTGATAGAAACTGCTCAATAAATGTCTTTACTTCATCTATAATGATACAAAAATATTTCTGTAGATGGTTGTACATCCTTTTCAAATATTCCCCCTGGTTTTTAGAGTCTACCAAAAAGACTTTTGAAAAAAATAGAGAAGGCTCAGTTGACTACTGATATGTCTGAAGATTGCCTGTGAATGTTGAAAAAGGTTAAGAGTTCATATACATACTCAATGTATGGGAGATGAATCAAAGTACATGAGAGAAATAATCACTACAGTAATTGATATGGTTTGGTATTTTGGTATTTTGGTTTCTATTTTGTGTAACTTCTCTCACAAAAATAGGTTGATCATAACTGCAGGGGCCAGTGCACATATCTATGCTTTCCTGTTTTACAAGTACTTCCCTCATTATTCTTCTCAAGCCACTACCTGCTTTCCCACATATAGAGTGCTGAAAAAATGATTATCTAGTCATTAAGAGGACAATTTTTTGTGGTTTTGAATGCAGTAAAATCATTACCTTGTTCAAGTAAAATTCAATTACATTGTATGCATTTCTTTCATATGTATCTGAAAGATAAAAATATATAACTCTATATCAAATAAACCTATGTTTCAACAACCTTCAGGAAAACAGATTTTGAAAATAATGTGCAGAAACAAATAGAAAATACTGGTTAAACTGTCAGTGATAGAGATCAGTATCAAATATTGCAGCTGGTCAGTACAGAAGCACTGCTATTGAAGCAGCTATCATGATGCAGCAATTTATTAACCTACTACTACATTTCTGACGAAGACTTCATAATCATCCTGAAATAACTTTGTTAAGATCCTTCCAAAATGACAATATAATAGACTAGTCCAATTTGAAAGCACTTGCTGATGACAACATTTATTTGGTTTTTGTATCAGACAGTCTGGAAAACAATGTGGGAAAAGGAGAAAATGCTGGTTACCAGCATTTTCTCCTCTTGCCACAACGTTTTCAAAAGGCTCACTTCCAAGGGTTTTTAAAACTCTGGATAATGTAGAAAGGAGTTAATGCATCAAGTAGGCACCTTGTTTAGCAACAACTGTTAAAAAGGAAAAAATGTCCAAAAAAAAAAAGGAAAAACTAAAGACTGAAGCACAAAATTTTTAACTGAAAATAAAAAAGAGAAGCTCTGCTTGAAAATCCAAGAGAATGAGAGAAATCTGGGAGAATACTCACCCAAACTTTCACCATCATCCCAGTACAAGATACCATAGCCACTTTGTTGATTACAATATGCCCCAAGTAAGAAGAAATCATTTAGACGACTGTAAAAAGAATGGAGAGACAAAATCAAATGCCTGCATGTTCATTCACAACATGACATTTTTCTGTAAGCATTCTTAATTTTCTTATCATATATCATGGTTCATTCTAGAGCAGATTATTTGTTAAATGTCAATTCCACTCAGAGAATTTGTTCTTCAGTTTCACAATACTGAGGAATCAAGCTCAACAAACATGTGACCACTGAATTGCTAAGGAAGATCTCATTTGTTATTTGAACCTATTTTCATGGGTGTGTCACCCATATCATCCAACTGATAATGCCATACTTGAAAACCCTGACATCTGTCCCATACAGAAGGCTCAGCAGACAATTTTGCAATCTACAAAAAAAATGAGATTGGATGACAAAATACATCTATGACAATCTCTTTAATCCATTTCATCACAGATAATATTTTTACAACCGTGGATTTGACCGATTTTCAAAACACTGTAGACAAGAGCTTTGCAAAGTGACACATATACACCTGTAGAGGCTTGTCAGTGAAAGGGGTTAAAATCTAGAACACCTACATAGATCCAAATTTTTATGAGTCACATGCACTACATGTACTACTATCATTGAGATTCATTGTGGAAAGTTTCAAATCATTCCAATGGAAGCTGCAGGAGGAGTTGCTCACACAAGAAATTGCTAACTGATAGATGGACAGATAGACGGACAGGCGACCAGGGCAACAACATAATATGACCCTTTGGGCTTATAACAAAGGAAGGAACCATTCCCTTTTCCACCATTTCTTTTTCCGTAGTGTTAAAGCACCTAATAATGCTTTCCCCTCAAGTGTTTTATGGCACTTGAAATAGTTTTCATTGTGTCTGGCAATAATTATAATGTTATTTATCAAATAATGATGGGTTTTTGTCAAGTTATAGATTCGAGGTCTGCTGGCCAAAGACTTTGGACTAATATTGTAATGGTGAATTCATTAACCCATTACCACACAATCCCTACTTTTGACGCCCCTGAGAAAGAAGCCTTTTGAAAACACTGTGGGAAAAGGAGAAAATGCTGGTAACCAGCATTTTCTCCTTTTTCCACAGTGTTTTCTACCCTTCCCAGAACAAATTTCTATTTTTCAGTCACCTTTATTTTGTCGTCTGCAAATGCTTTCAATTTGGACCAGTCTAAAATTTTCTTGTGTGGTAAAGAGTTAACTAAGGTAGTACCATTCTAATGGAAAACAGCTATTTCCACACCAGTATTATACTACAAAATTTGTTATAGTTAAAAATGAGTATTACTGTACTACTTTCACTAAGCCACTTTTTCCTCTTTTTCCTTCTTAGAATTATCATTTATAAATCCAAAACGACTGGCTTCTCATTACAAAGGGTGATAATAATTACCTCCCTTTTCAAGAAACCAACAAAAGTATCAAGAATTAATTTTAAGATAGACATCAAAGAATGAATCAATATTGAAACATCATGAAAAAAGGAGAGATTGATAGTTACGAGTATCTTCTCTTTTTTCTAAATGGTTTTCTTCCCTCTAAATGACAGTTCCTGTCATTTAAAGTACAATTTGAACAAGTCCAAAATTTTTTTGTTTGTTAAAATGTTAGTAAATACCATACAAACCTTTCAGTGGTAGTTTGAGCTGGGTTTTGCATTGGTATTATACTTCCACCCTGTACCAGAAGATTTAACTTTTCCATTGGTGCAAGTAGACTGATCACACGACCTCCATCATAGCTGGTTCCCTTGTAGAAATCATACCAGTTTGACTTGTCAGGCAGGTACACAGCTACCGTATAAGTATCCTGGATAGAATTCAAACTTTTGTACTTTTTACCAAAACAATAGTAACAAAACATTTAAACTAAAATTAAATTATGATTACAAACAGGAAATAATGTTAGAACCATATAGGAAAAAACTAGGTAGGGAAACTCTTAAAATCAAGTACTGTCTGAAAAGTAATAAAATACAGAAAGTTTTTAATTACCTACAGTGTTTTCAATAAAGTTTGTTTTTATCTGATCCAACTAATATCAAAGTTTGATATTTATGTGAAAATGTTCAACTTTTATAAAGCATAAGGAGGTACCAGCTTTTGTATACAGTCAACTGACTAAACTCAAGTTATTTCAAAGAGCATAGATTCACGTTTTCAAACTTCTGTCCTTTACAAATGACAAGGTTTTCATACTGGTCCTAGTCAAATACATATTCAAATGACAAAATAATCATAACTCCACTGTGGAAATTTGTATTAGAAACATTTGAAAACATCATGGGAGCCAGTATTTTCTCCTTTACTGACAATGTTTTTAAAAAATTTTCTTCCAAAGAGCATAAACTAAAGATTGTATGGTAAAGGGTAATTCACTTTACTTTTACCATTCAAATCATTCACAATTTACAATAATTATGTGGAAAGAGTAATTACTAGAAAATGCCTGCAACAAACAATCTTCCTTTTCTCACCATGGTCTATCCTATTCTGGTATGATTTGGAAAGTTTAAACACGCACATTAAATACAGGGTTAACTCTTTACCAAATGACATAATTTCAGACTGGTTCAAATTAGAAGTGCCCGCCCGGGTGGCTCAGTGGTGAGCTTGTCAGACTCATGACCTTGTGGTTGTGAGTTCAATACCAGGTTGAGGCAAACTTTCTTTCAGGTATATTTTGGCCTCTCACCTCTGCTTCAGCATATGTGAAAAGTAGTCGGTGGCTTCAGAAAGAAAGTTGTGTTAGTACTGGTGTGACAAAACCAGGAAACACATGCGTCATCAGCTGCCATGATATGACCCTAGCTGTTAAAGTGGGGTTATACCCAAATACAACCAACCAATCAAATTGGAAGCAGAGGACAAAATTAATGTGACTAAAAACTAAAATTTGTATTAGAAAGGGAAGAAAATATTGTGGGAAACAGAGAAAATGCTGGTTACAAACATTTTCTCTTTTTTCTACAATGTTTTCAGAAGGCTTCCTTCTCAGGGTCGTGAAAACCAGTGATTCTTTGGGAAAGGGTTAACTCTTTACCAAACGACAAAAATATACACTGGTCCAAACTGAAAGCATTTGCAGACGACAAAATAAATGTGACTAAAAAATTGGAATTTGGTTTGGGAAGGGTAGAAAACATTGTGGGAAAAGGAGAAAATGCTGGTAACCAGCATTTTCTCCTTTTCCCACAATGTTTTCAAAGGGCTTCTTCTCAGGGTCGTTAAAAGTCGGGATTGTGTGGTATAGAGTTAAGGGAAATTCTCAATCCTTACCTCAAGAAGTACAGGTGCAATCAAAAGTGATGAACCCCACATGAACTGGGTATCAATAGGGTATGTGTTCTTATCCAGAGGAAACCTGTAATAAAAACTTTTTTTTAACATTTTCTGTTACATGGGTTTCTGGGAAACCATTAAATGGTCATAAAGCTTGTCATCAGATATCACAAATCATATAAAGTAAGTCTGTTTTTTTTTTTTATTCCAAAATGTAGTTGGTATTAGTGATGGTTAACACCATTACTAAGGGATTCCTTTTCTTTTTTTGTGACATCCTTGGTGTCGACATGCCTGATATGGTTCAGTGTATTTCAGTCATTTGAATATGTTGTGTGCTACTGTTCAAACCATATTATGTATATTCAGAGCTAAAATAAAGATAATAATAATGACAATAAATGATATCACTGTTCACCATAAAAGGGCCTTTTATACCTAAAGTTGCCGTTATGGCCAATATCCAAGTTTGACTGCACAAAAAGGGTTGAACCCTCAAACTGACTACTTTCCCTAGAAATTTATCTATAATTCACAATATCTATTTTCCTTAAAAACATATGACAACAGCAATGTTGAAATTGCATTTACATGTATTTGGGTCTTATTTCCAACTGATCTTTGATCAACAGTGCCCACTTTTCTAAGACAAATGTGTCCACTAAGAAGACATCCTGGGCAAAAACACTGTTGAGATTGCAATAATTTTGGTCTTTTAACTGGATAGAAAATGTCTGCTAGCTTTATTTGGCACTCTTGGAGTTCACCATATGTACATAAAACTTTATTTCCACTTCTTTTTTTTTTTTTCAAATTTCAGTGCTGTTTTGACTAGAGTATATCTCAAAATTTCACACAGTGTAGATGAATGATAAAACTATGATATATGTATGATCTGATCCAGATCGCGGTAAAAAAAAGCATCTTAAATTGCCTTGAGCACTTTATTAACTCTTTACCAAATGACAAATTTATAGACTGGTCCAAATTGAAGCATTTGCAGATGACAAAATAAATGTGACTGAAAAGTTCAAATTTGCTATGGGAAGGGTAGAAAACATTGTGGGAAAAGGAGAAAATGCTGTTTACCAGTATTTTCTCCTTTTTCCACAATGTTTTCAAAAGGCTTCTACCTTAGGGTTGACAAAAAACTTATTTCTGTGGTAAAGGGTTAACCTTTTCACAAACTACAAATTTTTGAATCGGCAGATAAGAAATCTGAGAGACGTACACATAAACTGAATGTGGTCAGAGAAGAAAAAAATGCATGTTACCAGATCTTTTTCCATTTCCAACAATGTTTTCAAAAACATAACTCCTCAAGTTTGCTTAGACTTGGTATTGTGCTCTCTTCTGTATTTATATGAAATATTTCGCTCTAGGAAAATCCAGTTTAACTCTTTACCAAACGACAAAATGTTGGACTGATCCAAATTGAAAGCAGTTGCAGACGACAATTTTAACTGGGCTAAAAAAAAATTACATTAGAAAGGGGAAAAAAACATTGTGTGAGCATGAATCATTTGTATAGAATTGAAAGACAGAATATAAAAGTCTCGACTTACTCTTGGAACATTGGTCTTGCCACTGTATCCCCATTGATATGAGAGAAATGGAACAGTGTGTACAAATATGGTAGTAAGGAATATCTGGTTAAATACACCTCTCTAACAGCGTTGGTGAATGTAGCATTAAATCTGAATGGTTCCTGGGACAACTGATGGATAGACAATGATAAAAGCTTTAACTATAATATTAATCAAAATTTCTTATTAAACCTATGCCACATGATGAAATTTTAGACTTGTCTAAAATGAAAGCTTTTATAGATGACCAAATTACAAGTGGATTAAATGATAACCTGTTTTCTTGACAGGGTAGAAAACATTGTGGGTAAGGAAAAAAATTATCAATAAAACATCCCCCTTTAAAATCTCATTAAACTTGTGATCTCATATGACTTGAAAAAAAATAACTTGTATAATTAACTTGTATTTCTGAATTTCAGAGTTGACACTAGAAAATTGCATCTTGCAAATCTTCAATGTATGATTAGTATATGTGCAAAGTTCCAATACAATTGAAGGAAAACTGTAGGGGGAGATTGTGACACAAAATTACTAGTATTTTGTACTCAGAAAGACACACAGACAGACAGGCTGATTCCAGTATACACCCCGAAAACATTTGTTTTGCAGAATATAAATATGGAATTGAAAGGTAAAGGGTTAGATCATGTGCCTCTAGCATGCTGACTGAATGATGAAAAAAGAAAGGTGTTACATTTTCAAGACTGCTTTGTCACTATTTCACACAAAATATTGGAATTGACAATCAAAGATAAGACTGCTTTTTCTTTGTTCTGTCTGATTGTTTTCAAGAGCAACAAAAACTACCAATGTCCTAAGCCTCCTTACGTTACCCTTTCTTTCCACAGAATTCCAAGTTGTAACGATTCTGAGGACTCAGGATTGTGTGGTAAAGGGTTAAGGTAACAGCTTGTAGTACTTACAGTATCATACTCATTGTGGTTTCTGGAGAAAGGATAAAAGGCTCCAAGCTGATGCCATCTTAAACACAGTTGGTAGTTGGTATTGTCATTGAATCCACAAATATCAGCACCAACCATTGAAATTCCAAACAGATTCATGGACAGGATTTCTGGAGTTAAGGAAAAGGTATAGATGCTCAGTTAACTATGATATTGTTACTATTTGAAATTGTCTCTTTGAATGGTATATTAAATCACTGGCAATAGTATCAGATCAGACAGACAGTTTATTCTTCTTTTTGTATCAAAGATTTCACCAGAACTAACCAGAACTGCAGTGTGTTGTTCAAAAGTGCTACCATTTGACCAGTGTAGCCTATATGAATCTAACCTGACTGTCTTTTTATATATCAAAGGCCTTTAACCCTTTACCACACAATCCCGACTTTTAACGACCCTTACAAAGAAGCCTTTTGAAAACATTGTGGGAAAAGAAGAAAATGCTGGTAACCAGCATTTTCTGCTTTTCCCACCATGTTTTCTTCTCTTTCCTAAATAAACTTCAATTTTCACATCACATTTATTTTGTCGACTGCAATTGCTTTCAATCTGGCCAGGTCTAAAATATTGTCGTTTGGTAAAGAGTTAACCCTCGAAAAAATAGGACCTTCCAGCATTTGAAGTATAACAGCACCAACCAAACCCTTACTTATTCCATGACAACGTTTCAGTTATATCTATTTGTCCAGCACTTGTAGGTAACATGTCATACGTGGCTCGAATGAAGGGAATTTACTTTGAAAGGGTACAAAAAAATTATTAGAGAAGGAAAAAAGGGGTCACCAACATTTTCTCCTCTACCAACAACATTTTCAAAACTTTTGTCCCATGTATTGTTAAAGTACTTGTTGTTCTGTAAAATGGTATATAAAACATGCATTGAAGAACTGATACCATAGTACATGTATTAGAGTACAGAGTTTTTGAAGGAATTGCTTTCTTTTTTTTCATTAACCGTATAACAAATGAAAAAATGAAAAAAATTAAGACCGAATCAAATTGAAAGCACTTGCAGACGACAAAATAAAGATAACTCAAAAATTGAAATTTGTAATTTGTTTCCAGCAGGGTTGAAAACACCGTGGGAAAAGGAGAAAATGCTGGTTATCACCATTTTCTTCTTTTCCCATAATGTTTCCAAAAGGCTTCTATCTCAGGGTCATAAAAACCAGGGGCTTTTTGGTAAAGGCTTAAGAAATATTGCATCAATATTTACTTGAAGTTAGTTATTTATTTACTTCTTCGAAACCTTAACAATAATTTACTGCAAGACATGCATGGTAAATGCTGTTACAAGGGTTGTGGAGTATAGTTTTTATAACTGCCTCCTCCATCAATTTTACTCTACCTGATATAGATCTTCACAAATCTAAACCTCTTACCATACTTGTAGTCAACACAGCACTCATACAGAATGTTTATTTTACCTGAAATGGATCTATACAAGTCATGGTAGGTTGCCGCATTATCTCCTGACCAGTGACCACCATAGTGACCTTGACCTGCATAGGTTGACCTTGAGATAATGAAAGGTCTTACCCCAAGCTTACTCCTTAAGGCACTGAAAATATGGAGTAGTAATAGAAAATTAAAAATTAAAAAAATTAATTACTGTCTTCTTTTGACCCTTGACTACACAATCCTATCTTCCAATTCACAATCCTGAGGTAAAGAAAACATTTGGTTTCCAGCATTTTCTCCTTTTCCCTCAATGTTTTCCATAGGCTTCTTTCTCACTGTTGTTAAAAGTCAGTATTGTGTCATGAAGAGTCAAGTTAATCTGGCCAATACTGAATTTGTCATCTGCAGATGCTTTGCTTCTGGAAGAGTTTAAATTTTGGTTTTCAAATAAAAGTCTAATACATGGATGCAAGTGAAAAAAAAAAAACTTTTGGAAGTGTTTTCAAAAGCTGACTGGTGATATGGTAGATGAAAATAAGTCATCCAAATAGTGATGTGTTAACCCATTACCACACAATCCCTACTTTTGACACCCCCGAGATGGAAGCCTTTTGAAAACACTGTGGGAAAAGGAGAAAATGCTGGTAACCAGCATTTTCTCCTTTTCCCTCAGTGTTTTCGACCCTTCCCAGAACAAATTTCATATTTTCAGTCACCTTTATTTTGTCGTCTACAAATACTTTCAATTTGGACTAGTCTAAAATTTTCCCGTGTGGTAAAGAGTTAACCCTCTACCACATGAGTTTTGATAACCCATAGAAACAAGACTCTAAAAATATTGTGGGTATAGGAGAAAAGGCTGGTAATCTGCATTTTTTGTCTTTCCTACAATGTTTTCTTCTCATTCAAGGACAAATTCCAGCATATGAGCAACATTCAATTTTGTCGCCAGAATTGTTTTCAATTCTGACTTGTCTAAAATTTTATTGTGTGGGAAAGATTTGAGCTTTCTCATGCAGCAGGTTCTCAATTCATGTGACGCAATCCTTTCAACCAAATAGTTTTTGAGGCATTCTACTGAAAACCCTACAAATAAGAACAGGTATAGTTCTAATGATACTTACTTGTATGTAGCATTTGTTTCTTTAAATCCATATAAACTGTGAATATCATACTCTCTGGAATGAAAGCCCTTAGCCGATGCACAAACAGAATGGTCATACAAGGTTCCTTTTTGGACTGCTGAAACAAAAAATCGTCAAACGACAAAACTGTAGACTGGTTCAAATTGAAAGCATTTGCAGATGACAAAATACCCATTAACCCATTACCCCACAATCCCTACTTTGAGGCCCCTGAGAAAGAAGCCTTTTGAAAACCCTGTGGGAAAAGGAGAAAATGCTGGTAACCAGCATTTTCTCCTTTTCCCACAGTGTTTTCTACCCTTCCCAAAACAAATTTCAATTTTTCAGTTACATTTATTTTGTCGTCTGCAAATGCTTTGAATTTGAACCAGTCTAAATTTTTCACATGTGGTAATGGGTTAAATAGATTAAAACATTTTGCTGTTTGTAAATTTCCTGCTCGTCAAAGGCACTTTCTACTCCAGGGTTCAGTCAGTTGTGAGACAACCCTGGTTTTACAGATCCAAGATTATGTAACCACTTAGATTTATAATAGTACATGTATTTGATAAGCTATTCTTGCATACATAATCTTTGGTATAATTCAATCAAGCCTTTCAACCTAGAGATGCCTGTTTTTTCTCCATCTCTTGCAGCAGGAGAGGCTGCTGGTTAACTTTTTTACCATACAGTCCTGAATTTTAAAGACCCTGAGGACACACAATTTAGAAAAAGTTGTAAAAAAAGCCTTTTCCTACAAAGTTTTCTAAAGCCATCATCTTTGCTAAATTAAATGTATTTTCTGCAAATGCTTTCAATTTGGACCATTCTAAAATTTGCCGCTTGGTAAAAAGATAACAAACATTTTCTCCTATGAAAACAGCATTTTCACAAATGTTTATGTATTTAACTTTAATCAATGTCAACCAACTATATTTCACAAGACTGCCTGGTGCTATTTATGGTCAAGAGGTAGTGAGCAGTTTTAACCCTTTCCCAAACAATCCCTGGTTTTTAAGGGTCAGGAATAGTAGCCTTTTCAAAACATTGTGGGAAAAGGAGAAAATGCTGGTAACCAGCATTTTCTCCTTTTCCCGCAATGTTTTCTACCCTATCATAGACAGAAATCATCTTTTCAGCTACAGTTGAATTGTGGTCTGCAAATGTTTTCAATTTAGTCTAGTCCAAAAGTTTATCGTTTGGGAAAGGGTTAAAGTGACTTTACCTGGCAAATATGGAGGTTCATCATATTTTGTTTTGGGGCACCCTTCAATAGATCCATAGGCAAAACTGGAGATTTCATTCATATCCTGCAAATCATCAATATTACAGTTTTAAATAGTTTTAATACAGTTTGGTGTATTTCATGAAAAAGATTTCCTTCACCTATTACATGTACCTTTTTTGTTCAAAGTGAAATCTACCCAGGTTAACTGAAAATTGTTTACATCAATATTGAAAAGTTCAAACCAATTAATTTAGACTGGTAAAGCCAATTCATCTTCAGAAATCAAGAAAGTAAGTCACAGGGTTCTTTTTCACGAAAAAACTTAGGTCTCTTATTGCTTTTGAAAGGGTCCTTACAAGTCCGGATTGAAAAGTTAAAAGCCACTTACAATCCATAATCCATCCACAGGAAGCTGATCAATGAAATGTGACACAACAGTGGTCCAATATTGTTGTGCATTGGGATGGGTGAAGTCTGGGAAAACTGTATTACCTGGCCAAACCTGTAAGATATAGTTGTGGCTTACTTACAAATCTAAATATAATGTTAACAATGAATAACTCTCAACAAAACAATCCCGTGCTTTAATGACCTTGAAGACAGAGATTTTTGAAAATATACTGGGAAAAGGAGAAAATGCTGGTGACCAGCATTTTCTCCTTTTTCCAATAGATTTTCAATTTTTTTCAAAAAGAAATGCCATCATGATTATGAGCTATATTATATTTGCCCTATGAATATGCTTAAACAATTTGGACCAGCGTAAAATTTTACTGTTCAGTAAAGAGTTAAGATACTGTTAACCCTTTACCAAACAATCCTGGTTTTTACAATCCTGAGATAGAAGCCTTTTGAAAACATTGTGGGAAAAAGAGAACATGCTTGTAACCAGCATTTTCTCCTTTTCCTACGATGTTTTCTACCCTGCTGGAAGCAAATTTCAATTTTTGAGATACTTTTGTTTTGTCGTCTGCAGGTACTTTCAATATGGATCAGTCTAAGACTTTGTTGTTAGGTGAAATAAAGAGTTAAGCTTACTGTTTGTGGATTTCTCTGTTGTTGGGGCAAGATCAAAACATTCCAAATCACTGTATCAAAGTATTTTTCCATACACTTCCAAATGAGCCAAGGAATGACAAAACAGGGTTTGATGCACCATCACTATGCATGATACCAAGCAAGTCATCATTATATCATGGATCCACAAAAATCCATTTTTCTTTCAAATCAGCTTTTTTGGCCCAGTCTTGAGGTACATCAGACCTTTTACATGCAGATAATTGATCAATAGCAAAAAGTTTTGACCCTGGTAAGCCTGCATAGACTGGTAACCAGCAATTTCTCCATTTCCCACTATGTTTATAAAAGCCTTCTTTTAAAAAGTCTTTGAATTCTTAACTTTTGCTAGAGTGTTATAGTAAATTAAATATGAAGGGAAACAAGATTTGACTCACGAAAAATGTGACACCTCTTGACCAATCTGTAACTTGCCTTTCAATTATATGACAAATCCATAACCAACCCTTTCAATCTCTGACAAATCTGTACCTTGCCTTCTAAATCATTTTGACAAATTGGTAACCTACCCTTCTAATCCTTGACAAATCTGTAACTATTCCTTCAAAACCTTGACAAATCTGTACCTTATCTAACTCCTGACACATCAGTAACTTACCCCTCCACCCTTTGACAATTTACTTACCTATCCTTCCAATCCTTGATAAATTTATGGCTCACCCATCCACGACCGTTGAACCCATTACCAAACAACAATATTTCAGGCTTGTCCAAATCAAAAGCATTTGCAGACGACATAATAAAAGTGAATGAAAATTTGAAATTTCTTTGTAAAGCGTAGAAAACATTGTGGGAAAAGGAGAAAATGTTGGTAACCAGCATTTTCTCCTTTTCCCACAATGTTTTCTAAAGGCTTTTTTCTCAGGACCGTCAAAAGTAGGGATTGTCTGGTAATGGGTTAATTCATAACCACTTCAAATCCTTGACAAATCTGTAACTTAATGTTCAAATTCTTCTCAAATCCTTGCCCTTCCAATTCTTGACGAATCTGTGACTTGGCCTTCAAATCCTTGATGAAAATGTAACTTACCCTTCCAATACTTGTTTTATTTGTAACTTAGCCTTCCTTTCCTTGACAAACATGTAACTTCCCTTACAAATAGTAGTACTTGTAATATTTGTAATTACCCTTCAAACTCCTGACATGTCTGTATACTTTCAAATCCTCCTAAATCTGTAACTTTAACTTCAAATTTTTGACAAATCTAAAACTTACTCTTCATATCCTTGACAAATCCACAACCTACCCTTCCAAACATCTACAAACTTGTAACATACTCTCCATGTCATTGACAATTTTGTAGCTTACCCTTCCAATCAAGTTCTGTCCAGAATCATTTTTCAAAAACACATCCAATTTCAATCCTAGATCATAAGCCTCATAGGATCCTTTGGTTTCATTAATAGCTATACCAGGGTCCTGGAAAATGAAAATCAAAATCAACAATACTCATCCCTACTTATACAGTTTTTTTATAAATTTGTCTTGATTTCATTTTTTGTCGAACATAAGCCTACTTGGACAAATCAGATGTTAACCCATGACCACAATAATAAAATGTCTCAAGCTTTTCCAATTATTTCCATACCAGTCTTACTTAAAGTTGCAGATGACTAATCAAATATAGCTTTTTGGATGGAATTGTCTTCGAAAGGGTAAATAACATAGTAGTAAACATTGTGGAACAAGAGCGGCAAATTGTCGCAAGATACGCCCGTCTTACCCCAAGTTGTAAAGCTGGGGCATGCAACGGACAAAATTCAAGTATGAAAAACAACAAAGGGCAATAACTCAAAAATTAACCAAGCAAGAGTTGTGATTCCTGTGCACTGCACTCCCCCTCAATGAGATCTATCCACCCATGAAATTTCATAACCCTAGCTAGTATAGTTTTGGAGATAAGCTCCGGACAAAAATCAAGTATGAAAAACGACAAAGGGCAATAACTCAAAAATTAAGCAAGCAAGAGTTATGATTCCTGTGCACTGCACTCCCCCTCAGTGAGATCTATCCAGCCATGAAATTTCATAACCCTAGCTAGTATAGTTCTGGAGATATTCAGCAGACAAAATTGAAGTATAAAAAACAGCAAAGGGCAATAACTCAAAAATTAAGCGAGCAAGAGTTATGATTCTTGTGCACTGCACTCTCCCTCGATGAGATCTATCCACCCATAAAATTTCATAACCCTAGCTACTATGGTTTTGGAGATATGCTCCGGACAAAATTCAAGTATGAAAAACAACAAAGGGCAATAACTCAAAAATTAAGCGAGCAAGAGTTATGATTCCTGTGCACTGCACTCCTCCTCGATGAGATCTATCCACCCATGAAATTTCATAACCCTAGCTAGTATAGTTTTGGAGATATGCTCCGGACAAAATTCAAGTATGAAAAACAACAAAGGGCAATAACTCAAAAATTAACCAAGCAAGAGTTGTGATTCCTGTGCACTGCACTCCCCCTCAATGAGATCTATCCACCCATGAAATTTCATAACCCTAGCTAGTATAGTATTGGAGATAAGCTCCGGACAAAAATCAAGTATGAAAAACGACAAAGGGCAATAACTCAAAAATTAAGCAAGCAAGAGTTATGATTCCTGTGCACTGCACTCCCCCTCAGTGAGATCTATCCAGCCATGAAATTTCATAACCCTAGCTAGTATAGTTCTGGAGATATTCAGCAGACAAAAATGAAGTATAAAAAACAGCAAAGGGCAATAACTCAAAAATTAAGCAAGCAAGAGTTATGATTCTTGTGCACTGCACTCTCCCTCGATGAGATCTATCCACCCATAAAATTTCATAACCCTAGCTACTATAGTTTTGGAGATATGCTCCGGACAAAATTCAAGTATGAAAAACAACAAAGGGCAATAACTCAAAAATGAAGCAAGCAAGAGTTATGATTCCTGTGCACTGCACTCCCCCTCAATGAGATTTATCCACCCATGAAATTTCATAACCCTAGCTACTATAGTTTTGGAGATATGCTCCGGACAAAATTCAAGTATGAAAAACAACAAAGGGCAATAACTCAAAAATTAAGCAAGCAAGAGTTATGATTCCTGTGCACTGCACTCCCCCTCGATGAGATCTATCCACCCATGAAATTTCATAACCCTAGCTAGTATAGTTTTGGAGATATGCGCCGGACAAAATTCAAGTATGAAAAACAACAAAGGGCAATAACTCAAAAGTTAAGCGAGCAAGAGTTATGATTCCTGTGCACTGCACTCCCCCTCGATGAGATCTATCCACCCATGAAATTTCATAACCCTAGGTAGTATAGTTTTGGAGATATGCTCCGGACAAAATTCAAGTATGAAAAACAACAAAGGGCAATAACTCAAAAGTGTAGCAAGCAAGAGTTATGATTCCTGTGCACTGCACTCCCCCTTGATGAGATCTATCCACCCATGAAATTTCATAACCCTTGCTTGTATAGTTTTGGAGATATGCTCCGGACAAAGAACTGGATGCCGCCCGCCCGCCCGGACGCCCGCCCGCCCGCCCGGCACGGGTGATCCCATAATACTTCCCGTCTTCGACAGGCGTATAAAAAGGAGAAAATCCTGATTATCAGCATGTTCTCCTTTTTCTGGTGTTTTCAAAAGCTTTCTTCCTTGGGTTATAAAAATCTGGACTATTCAGTAAAGAGTTAAATTAGAGCTTTCACTGAATGTGACTTAACACCCCCGACAGCGCTTTAACGGAAACAGACAATTGCTAGTATTTTGAACAAAGACGGACAAATAGACACACACATGGACACACATATGGACAGATAGGCTGGCTGATTCCAGTATACCCCCTGAAAACATCCGTTTTGCGGGGTACAATAACAGCTTAGGAAAAAAATGTGGAAAAAGATGTTATTGTTTGAAACAAGTAACTGCACATTTTGCATGTATTTTCAATGCCGGCAAGAAAGGCTAAAGACCTCTTTTGTATCACCTGTAGTTCTTAGTAGTATCTCTTATATCAATTCACGAAACAACAGAAAATGATACATTGATGCATAATGCCATAATGTATCTGATACAATCTAAATCTTATGAGCTGTATCAAGCAACTTCTACCGTAATTGGTAAAAAGGCAAAGTATATTTACAAGTAAAACCAAGGTATAAAACATTAAAAATTGCAAGGACAGTAACTTCACTGTTTTTTAATCAGTTCCTTTTTCAGACACCATTATGCATGATACATTGATTCATTGCTTGAATGGTGTTTTTTGCCAATTTTGACATTTTTCCAGTCATATCACAGCAACAGGTCACATATTCAAGTATGTCCTGAATTTAATCAGAACTAGATTAGGGCTTTTTATTGTCTTGCCCAAGGACATTCCTATGACAACGGAGAGCTTAAAGTGAGGCATGAACTTGAAACCTGCATGTTACGAGTCCTCTGCTTTACCAATCAGCCATATGGGATCCCCTGCCATTATGCATAATAATGTGTCAAACTGTAAGCATGTAATTACCCATTCCAAAACAATCCCTGATTTTCAGAGCCCTGAAAAAGAAGACTTATGAAAATATTGTGGGAAAAGGAGAAAATGCTGGTCAATACCATTTAATTTAGGTTAATTTTCATCTTTTCCCACAATGTTTCCTAAAGACTTCTTCCCCTAGATTGTTGAATGTTAGCTTTGTGCAGTATAGGGTTGAACCCTCCATAGCCACAGAGCCCATATACAATCAAAAACTGACATTTATTCATAAAAATCTTTACCAAATGACTGAATTTTAGACTTGTCCAAATTGCAGGCATTTGCAGACGACAAAATAAATGTGACTCAAAAACTGAAATTTGACTTTGGAGGAGTAGAAAACATTGTGGGAAAAGGAGAAAATGCTGGTTACCAGCATTTCCCTCTTCCCACAATGTTTTCAGAAGGCTTCTTCCTCAGGGTCATTAAAACCAGGGATTTTTTTGTAAGGGGTTAGGACACATATCTGTAGCTCCCTTTGTAAGATAACATGGACACACACAGACTTACCACAATCACAACATATTTCATCCCATAGCTATGGATTGTTTTAACCATGTCCACTTGATTTCCAAAGTTTTCTGGGTCAAGCATAAAATCTTTCCTGCTCTTCATATAATCTATATCATTCCACTGTGTGTCCTAAAAATTTTTATTAAAAGAGTAAACATAAAACAGGGTCTCAGTTTAATTTCCACAATGCTTCTGAAGAAAACTTGAGCAAACAATCATGAAATCAAAATTAAAATGTATTGGCTAAAAGAAAGAGCAGAATGGTTTCTCCATTTGTAACAAATTTGGGCAGCCTATCTAAAAAATTTAACAGCTTTTCCCTGTGAAAAAAAATTTTAATAAACAATCTTTAGTGCTTGACTGTTTACCTCTTTACCAGGCAACAAAATTTTATTTTTAAAAGCATTTGCAGTTCACAAATTCAAATGAAGTTTAAATGCAGAAATTTCTATTTGAAAGTGTAGGTAATAATGTAAAAAAGTAAGAAAATGCTGGTTAACTCTTTACCAAACGACAGAATTTCAGACTGGTCTAAATTGAAAGCATTTGCAGATGACAAAATTAACTTCAATCAAAAATTGAAATTTGTTCTGGGAGGGTAGAAAACACTGTGGGAAAAGGAGAAAATGCTGGTTACCAGCATTTTCTCCTTTTCCCACAGTGTTTTTAAAAGGCTTTTTTTTTCAGGGTCGTGAAAACCAGGGATTGTTTGGTAAAGGGTTAATAGCATTTTCTCCACTTTTACCCATTACATTTCAAAAAGTTTTCTTTTTGGAAGGGAAGTGTTAAACTCAGAATTATGTGGTAAAAGGTATACTGGGAGAAAAAGAGCAGTGAGAGATTTACATGAATTAAATATTTCACTTAACTCTTTACCACACGAGAAAATTTTAGACTGGTCCAAATTGAAAGCAATTGCAGACGACAAAATAAAGGTGACTGAAAAATTGAAATTTGTTCTGGGAAGGGTAGAAAACATTGTGGGAAAAGGAGAAAATGCTGGTTACCAGCATTTTCTCCTTTTCCCACAGTGTTTTCAAAATTCTTCTTTCTCAGGGGCGTCAAAAGTAGGGATTGTGTGGTAATGGGTTAATTGGCCTCTGAGTAATATATTATCTGTGAAAAGGAGACTGTCAGGAAAATATGCTACATTCAAAGATTCCCTGTCGAAATCTCCTGGGCATTTCAATATGAAAGGTCAAATTTGCAAGCTTTTTTCCTGACAGTATCTAGGCGATCTTGTTTTACATGCTGCTCGACAGTCGTTATGATATTGTCTGTGACTGATGTTGATGAACAGCCAGATTTAGGGTAATCTTTAACAGTATCAATTTTGAGTTAGACGTAAAACTTAATGATTACTATCGGCTTAAAACAAAACGTCATCCGATATTTTAGACTACTAATGCAGTATATGATGTCATTAAAATGATGCCATATTTTCCATACTTGAATATAATAACATTTGAAAGCTTGAGTCAGTTACTAAATAATTGATGCTCATCTATGCAAAATTTTGTATTCTATGTATAGTAGTTTTCAGAATAATGAGGTAGTCCACAATCTTTTTGATCACCCCACATAACTAGATAACTTGCTAGATGTCATGCACTGCAGAGGTGCATTCTTCCTTTAACCCTTTCCCAAACGACAAACTTTTGGACTAGACCAAATGGAAAGCATTTGTAGATGACAATTCAACTCTTGCTGAAAAGATTATTTCTGTCTATGATAGGGTAGAAAACATTGTGGGAAAAGGAGAAAATGCTGGTTACCAGCATTTTCTCCTTTTCCCATGATGTTTTCAAAAGGCTACTATTTGACACCCCTAAAAAGGGATTGTTTGGGAAAAGGTTAACAAACAACAAAATTTTAGACTAGTCCAAATTGAAAGGATTTGCAGACTACAAAGTAAATGTCAATCACAAATAGAAGTTTGATTTGGAAATTGTAGAAAACATTGTGAGAAAACGAGAATATGCTAGTTACCAGCATTTTCTCCTTTTCCCACAATGTTTTCTACTCCTCTACTGCTTCTTTCTCAGGCTCCTTAAAAGTCGAGATGTGTGGTAAAGAGTTAAACCCCCTTTTACTGGGGTGCAGCTCATATACATGTATAATGAAGAATTACAGTACCTGTGGTATTCCAGCTTTTCTCATACCCTCTACAACAGCAAATGTTTCAGATACATTCTTATATCCCCAGCGACAGATATGGAATCCCAAACTCCAGTATGGAGGCATGAAAGGTTTACCAATGAGTGAGGTGTATTGCCTTGTCACATCTTTAGGTGTGGGCCCAAGAAATATATAGAAGTCCAGAATCCCACCAATTGTTCTCCATGTAATGGCTGGGTAAGGTTGTAATATAACATCTGAAATTTAAAAAAAAAAAAGATATTTTTCTTTCCATTATCTCCCACTAGGTGGCATTCTACAAATACACATCTATCTAATATGGGGATTCTGAGTACAGAACTGGACTACTCTTCTATGCAACAACCATTACTTTGAAATTAAAACTAAAACAAACTTTAACCCTTTCCCAAACAATCCCTGGTTTTTACGGGTCAGGAATAGAAGCCTTTTGAAAATACTGTGGGAAAAGGAGAAAATGCTGGTAACCAGCATTTTCTCCTTTTCCCACAATGTTTTCTACCCTAACATTTAGAAAAATCTTTTTAGCAACTGTTAATTTGTCATCTGCAAATTGCTATTAATTTGGTCTGGTCCAAAATTTGATGTTTGGGAAAGGGTTAACTCAATAAAAGGCTACCTGGTGTGATTCATTCAGTTGTGATCAGCAGCTTAGAAAAACAGGCCTGATTTCTCCTCAAATGTTTTGATAAAAGCCATTTTCTCCACTGCTACTTTATAGTGTGTACTACAATCCCCAGAACTTCGGGGAGAGTGATGCATCATATCAGTCAGAATCTTCGCAGAATATGACATGCGCAGACAACCTTTTCCTTTCTATACATAATTTCATTTTTTGCCAGATGCTAGTGACAAATCAATAATCAGCCACAAAAACTAGGAAATAACATGTACAAAGTGGCTGTTTCACTTTGCAGAAGACTTCTTTTGAAAACATTCATACAGAAGGAGAATTTTCTGTTGTAAGCACTTTTTCATTTTTGTGCAACATTTTCTTATACATTCAGCCTTTTCACAAAATGATCATCAACATCTTGTGTTTACCAGCATTTTCTTCTTTTCCCACTTTGTTTTCAAAAGCCTTTTCCATCAGAGACTCTTTACCAAACAACAAAATTTCAGATTTAATTATTTATTAATTTTTAGTTCATTATTAGTTATCAATTTAGACAAAATTTTGCAGACAACAAAATTAATGTGACTCAAAAATTGAAATTTGCTGGTTAGCAGCATTTTCTCCTTTTCCCACAATGTTTTCAGACGGCTTCTTTCTTCGGGTCATTAAAACCAGGGTTTGTTTGTTGAAAGGTTAACCCATTACCACACAATCCCTACTTTTGACGACCCTGTAAAAGAAGCCTTTAGAAAACATTATGGGAACAGGAGAAAATGCTGGTAACCAGCATTTTCTCCTGTTCCCACAATGTTTTCTACCCTTCGCACCACAAATTTCAAATTTTCAGTCACTTTTATTTTGTCGTCTGCAAATGCTTTCAATTTGGACAAACCTAAAATATTGTCGTTTGGTAATGAGTTAAAGTAGGTTTATGTGACAAAGAGTAAGTTCATTATTGAACATTGAAGTTCTGTACATTTCAAAATTGAAAGCATTCTTTTTTGCAGACAAAGGTAAGAAAACTCAAATAAATGAAATTGTCTCTTAACTCATTACCACATAACAAAATTTTAGACTGGTTCAAATTGAAAGCATTTGCAGACGACAAAATAAAAGTGACTGAAAATTTAAAATTTGTTTTGTGAAGGGTACAAAACATTGTGGGAAAAGGAGAAAATGCTGGTTACCAGCATTTTCTCCTTTTCCCACAATGTTTTTTGTACAGGCTTCTTTCTCAAGGGCGTCAAAAGTAGGGATTGTGTGGTAATGGGTTAAAGAGTAGAAATGTGGGAAAAGGGGGAAAAATGGTTCCAATTTTCTCCTTATCTTACAATGTCTGCGAAAGCTGTTCTCCACAAGTTTGGTAAAAAGCAAGACTTTCATGGAAAAAAAGTATTTTTGTGTACTTCTGTGTGTTTTTCTGAATTGATAGCATTGCAGACCACAATTCAGAAGTGGCTCAAATGTGCAAGATTGTCTCTGAAAGATTAAAAAACATTGTGAGAAAAGGAGAAAGTGCTGGATATCAGCATATTCTTCTTTTCCTCACAATATTTTCAAAACCCTCCCTTCACTGGCTCCTACAGGGTCAATAACCTGTGCATGCCTCAAAACTTACCCATTGCATTACTGTTCAATAGAAAGAATCCATGGCTATCACCACCTTCTTCCATCACCATATAGAATGGATGTGCTCCATACAAGTTAGCATCCTCCTGGAATATAAACAAGAGAGACACTGATCTTAACCCTTTACTCCATAGAACTCGTTTGTATGCATTGCTTGTAGGAGCCTTTGGAAAACATTGTGGCAAAAGGTGAAATTGCTCATCACAAGCAATTTCACCTTTTGTCACAATGTTTTCTATGATATCAAAAGGTGTCATATACCCATAAAAAACGGCTTCATCCTTGCTGTTATTTAGGGTCAATTACAGGTACCATAGAAATGCCTTATGGGGTAAAGGGTTAAAGTGCTCACCTGGGGAAAGTCATCTAGGGTAAATAAAGCTGCAGAGTTCCTGATTGTCATTATGTAAAATATATGTATATATGAGTTTGAAAGAACCTACTTTTCTGACCTGACATGACCCAATTTTTAACTTGTCCAAGATATCGAAACAAGACAACATTCTAAGTTTCAAGAGTATCTGACTGAAAATGTAGCCGCTGGACTGCACACAAGGTTTTTTCCTAAGATTTGGCTCAGTGACCTACTTTTTGACTGAACATGACCTAATTTCATTAGATATTTGTAATTTCATTAGATATTTGATATCACCCAAGCAAACACTCTGACCTAGTTTCATGTGTATTAGGCTTGTGACACATGGAGTGCACACAAGGTTTTTCTAAAATTTGCCTACTTTTTGACATGTCCCAATTTAAATCTTATCTGCGATATCAACAAGACAAACATTCTAATCAAAGTTCATAATTATCAGGCTGAAAATGTGGCTCCCAGATATCAAGTTTTTCCAAGATTTGGCTAAGTGACCTAACTGTTGACCTGTCAAGACTAAATTTGAAGTCATTTAAAATATCATCAAGACAAACATTCTGACCAAGTTTCAAAAGTAGAATGCTGAAAATGTGGCCTCTAGGGTGCTCACAATGTTTTTTCTCTGGCCTGATTACATACTTTTTCTGTCTAACATGACCCAATTTCAAACTTGTCTAAGACAATATCAAGACAAACATTCTGATTTTCTGACATAATTTAAGCCCTCTAGAGTGCACACAAAAATGTTGATCACCACACGACAGGCAATGGACAATAGACAGACACGCTAACTACAGAACTACCCTGCAGGGCAAGTATGTAATGCACAATGTTATCCCTTGTTGTCATGCTTTCGAGAGCCAAAAAGGTGATGATCATACATTCATGTTTACAACCAACCTGAGGACTTTGATCTCTTGCCCATATTGTATGCCTGGTCCAGTTTACGTTCATCATGAGGTCCCCTCTTCTCTCTCCAAGGCCAAAAATATAGTGGGAAGGTAGAGCACTGGACAGTTGAAGAAATTGGTCTGTGTACATCAATGGGGCCATATCTACAGTTGAGAAACTGGAAGGAAAAGAAGGAAATGATAAATTAGAACTTTGTTTTGTGACAGAGACAGAAGAAAGGTTAATAACTCTTAACCACACAATCTTGACTTTTAACAGCCCTGAAGAAAATAGCTCTTGAAAAAGAAATGTGGCAAAAGAAAAAAAAAAAAAGCTGGAAACCAGCATTTTCACCTTTTCCTAAAATGATTTCTACTTTATCAAAGACAGAAATCATCATTTGAGCTACATTTAGTTTGTCTGCAAATGCCTTCAATGTGGTCACATGCAAAATTTTGTGTTTAGGTATAGAGTTGTGATTACCCTTTGTCAGTGATTTAAACATTGTGTATGATAACTATGTTTTGCAAGGAAGACAGTGATGTTCTTGAAACAGAACCATGTTCTGTTGGAAGGGAGAGAATCTGAGATGTTCTATTAGAACCATGTTTACAAGATAGAGATGTTCAAATAGAGCTATAGGCTGGAAGCCAAAAAGAGATGATCTGTTTGAACTAATTTTGCCACAAAGACAGAAATGATGTATTAGAAATGTGTTCTTCCAGCAAGGCAGAGATGTTCAGTTTGAACTTGGTTCTTCCATGGCAGAAATCTTCATTTAGAACCATGTGCTGCAAGCATGGCAGAGATGCTCTGTTAGAACTAAGTTTTGCCAGTAAGGCAGAACTGTTCTATATACATCCTGCCAGCAAATAGACATGTCAAATTAAAACTATAATACTGCCAGCAAGACTGAGAAATTCAAACTAAGTCCTATCGGCAAGGCAGAGGTGTTCCATTAGAACTAAGTTCTGCTTGGAAAAAGGAGATGCTTACCTAGAAAAGAGCTCCAGATAGAGGAAGTGACTTTGATTTCAAAATTTAAAATATCAATTAATCTACAGAATACCCTATGTTGTGGATACTCATTAGAATCATCTCATTGAGGCAATTCTAATGAGTACCCACAACCTAGGGTTTCGAAGAGAAATAATGGATTCAAAATATCGTCACTCCTTATCTGGAGCTCTGCTAAAATTAATGCACTGGCAACAAAGCAGAGATGTTCAGTGACAACTAAGTTCAGTTCTGCCAAAAAGACAGTGATGTTCATTTAGGACTGTGTTCCGCCAACAAGACAGAGGCGTTCAATTAGACATATGTTTGCTAGCATTACAGATCATGAGCTAGAACTATGCTACAGACATTTTGAATTGAAACTATTTTTTTAGCATCAAAGACAGCAGTTCACTTACTAAATGTATTCCAGGAGAGCCTGAATATGCAAATACCAGACTGACAGGATCTTGATGCATCACAAAATACTCAAAGTGTAGGATTCACCATATCACTCAGAGTTGCTACTGGCAGGTTCAAGACACAACATCCTACATGCAAGATTTAGTGCTTTTAGGAATGAAACAGTGGCTCTGTGTTCCATCTAACATCCATATTAACTCTTTACTACAAAATCCTGACTTTTAACGACCTTGAGAAAGAAAGCTGTTGAAAACATTGTAGGAAAAAGGAGAAAATGCTGGTAACCATGCTGGTTTTCTACCCTTCCCAAATCAAATTTCAATTTTTGACTCACATTTAGTTTGTCATCTGCAAATGCTTTCAATTTGGACAAACCTAAAATTTTGTCATTTGGTAAGGAGTTAAGAGACTCTGCTGAGTTTATCTATCAGAAGTAGAGTCTAGCGGACGGACCAATTCTAAGTTGGTAGAACTTGTGGTCCAACCCCATTTCATTAATTGAATAAAATATGTTTAAACTAAACTAGGTAGAGTCCTTATTCACTAACCAATCTTCTTCACTCTTTACCAAACTACAGAATTTAAGACTGGTCGAAACCCGAGAGGATTTTAAATCTAGCCTAAGATCAAAAATGTTACTAAGAATAGTTATGTGTACAGATCCATTTGGAAGGCCGAGATTAACTCTTTACCACACAATCCCAACTTTAACGACCCTGAGAAAGTTAGCTTTTGAAAACATTGTAGGAAAAGGATTAATGCTGGTGGCCAGCATTTTCTCCTTTTCCAACAATGTTTTCTACCTTTTCCAAATCAACTTTCAATATTTCATTCACATTTATTTTATCGTCTGCTAATGCTTTCAATTTGGACTTTTCCAAAGTTTTAGTGTTTGGTAATGCGTTAAAACACTCACATTGTTCTGTCCTCTGTTTCACCCTTTCGTTTTACTGTCAGTGCAAATGGTGATCCTGTCTTGGAGATAAAAACCTTGTATGCTGGGTTTACTGCTTTTCTTGTGGCTTTTGGGATATCTATGGGAACCTCAAACCTTTTATTTCTTGCATCTGTCATCTATGAACAAAAAGGAAATGTCAGAATTTATTATTATCTGCTGAAAGAGAAAAATCATGCTGTAATTTACTCTTTACCAGATAACTTTTTTTGACAAAGCGAAATTGAAAGCAATTGCAGACTACAAATTAAATGCAGCTCAAAAGTCAGATGCATTTTGTGTTAGTTAGGGTTGAAAACAAATGAAAGACTAGTCACCAGAAATTCAGGATCGGCTGGCTAAGGGTTAAGAAATATCAGTGTAGATTGCAAAACAAAAATGTTTTCTTGAAATCAGTGTATTACTGTACACATTGTAAGTAAAAGTATTGGTACAGGGAGTTTTATTTCTCTATTACTGTAAAATATGGAAATTGTACACAACTACACAACTCATTTTCCAATGTTTTCAACTGTTCCAAACACAAATTCTAATTTTTGAGTTGCATACATTTTTTCCTGTCTGCGACTATGTTCAATTTTGACAAATCTAACATTTTGTCATCCACTAAAGAATAAAAACAATTAGAAACTCTTCGGAAGTATTTCATGATTGCTTATATCTTAGTAGTGTATTGACCTGTCTTTTTCTACAACTATAGATGAGTTGCACGGTCTATCAAAAAGTATGTACCTCAGCTGTCCCATACTTATGATTGCATCCTTGTTAGAGATGAATGTAAAATAACAACCAATCTATTAAAAAAAACAAAAAATGCTAAAATATTCTTACTTTTATGTGAAGAATGTTATTTGTTTCATAAATTACATCCATGGCCAACAGTTTCACTTCTCCAGGATAATAACCAAGGGAGTTTTTCATCAGAAAAGATCTAAATCCAAGAGTGGTTTCCTCGGTTTTCGTAATGGAGTAACCAGGGAAATTTCTGGGATAGTAGCAATATGGAACATCCACTGGTGTTTGGGTGTCATTCTCACCAGCTACTATAGGTTTCTTTCGTTTTGGATCTTGAAACCAACAGCAGCCTCGTGACTGACATGACTTCTCATTTGCTCCTGCCTCTGGATGACAATCAAATTTTTGTGATGGTTTGAAATCACTACACTGAGCAATTTTTTTGATACCATTTGGATCAGAGATTTCCTCCTGTTTTGCATCTCCTGTTTCTGTACCTTTTTGTGTCCTGTTTGTGTTGCTTCCATTTTCTGCTTTCTCTACAAGTTTATCAAATGATGTATTTTCATCAGTCAGCATGGAATCTTTCCCTTTATAACTGTTTTCAGTTTTAGTATCTTCAGTGTCAGTCCTTTGATATCCTATATCTACTTGCTCATCATCGACTTTGTTTTTGGTCCCACTAGCAACAGTATGTTTTGTCTCTTTCTGACCAGCTACATCCAGGTTCTCGTTACTTTGTTTTGACTCTATAGCCACATTGTCATTTCCTGATTCAACAAGAGTTTCGTCTGCTTTATGTTTCTCAGGGTCGTTTTCTATCCACATAGATTTTGTGTCGGGTAACTTCATTGGCCCTCTATAAACTTCATTCACTGTCACTCTTTCCCTATCCATACTGAATTCTTGTTTTGAGATTTTATAAATTTGCTTTCTCCTGTCTTTTTCAACATTCCAAGTACCTTTTTCATTTGAGCTTGAAGTTGCTGGCTGTTTCTGAGATCCACTCCAATTATGACAGTAATAGGCTACACCAATGATCAGTAAAATGAGAAGGGAGATGTAGATTTGTTTCGTCTTCATAGTGATGGAGTTCCAAAATTTCCGATTTAGAGTTCTAAATTCTAAACCACATGCTCTTGTGATCAGCAGTACCTGAAACAAAAACAGAAAACAGTGTGTTCAATAATGATGAAGTCACAGATGGCTGGGTCACAAACTGGATTTGATCTAGGTGAAAATGAGCCGAATTAGTCCCTGAATGGAGGGTAATTTATAGAGTAGAAACAGCTAGATGCAGTTTTTGTACGCAGATTTAAAAGTTGGTTATATGAAAAGGGCAAGTACGGGTTGGTAAGGGTGGATGTGGTTTTATGCTGTGTACTGAAGCGGGTTGATGCAAGTCAACCTGTAAATCTGTGTCAATACAGACACCAATATGGTTTTGAAATCCATGCAAAAATTTTGAACATGACCAAAATTTTTCTCTGCTGAATTGTAGCCCGTGGATTTCATCAGTAATTGACACAGATATGATGCGGGTCTGTATAGTGGAACCACATCGATACTGTTTTACATCTGTATGGACCCGGTTCAAAATCAAGCCATATGTAGCATAAGATACAGTTAACCCATTAGAACTCAATCACTACTTTTGACGACCCTGAGAAAGAAGCCTTTAAAAAACACTGTGGGAAAAGGAGAAAATTATGGTAACCAGCATTTTCTCCCTTCCCAACAATGTTTTCTATCCTTCCCAAACCAATTTTTAACTTTCAAGTCAGATTCATTTTGTAGACTGCAAATACTTCAAATTTGGACCTGTCTAAAATTATGTCATTAGGTAAAGAGTTAAGTGCTATCATACCAAAAAATTTTGGAATAGACCGAATGGGGAACAATTTCAGACAACAACTTAGATGTTACTGAAATGATGAGTTCTATCCATGATAGGCTGAAAAACATTGTGGGAAAAGAAGAAAGTGCTGGTGACCAGCATTTTCTCCTTTTTCCATAATGTTTTCAGGTGCCTTCTCTTTCAGGGTCATTAAATCTCGGGATTGTGTGGTAAAGGGTCAAACCTTTACCACGCAATCACATGTTTAATCCATTACCACACAATCCTTACTTTTGACAACCCCGAGAAATTAGCCTTTAGAAAACATTGTGGGAAAAGGAGAAAATGCTGGTAAGCAGCATTTTCTCCTTTTCCCACAATGTTTTCTACCTTTCACAGAACAAATTTCATATTTTCAGTCCCTTACATTTTGTCGTCTGCAAATGCTTTCGATTTGGACAAACCTAAAATTTTGTTGTTTGGTAACGAGTTAAATGACCCCCATGAAGCATTTGAAAATACTGTGGGAAAAAAGACATATTGCTTGTTACCATGCTTTGTCTCACAATCTTCTTTTAAACCTTTTCAATGCTGAGCCCAGGTATCAAAGCCTATAGCACACAAGACTCAAGAACAGGGGGTATCTGGTTAGATCCCCAGCGTGGCCAATTTCTTTTCAAGGACTGATGCTAATACACAAGATTAACAACACTAGATTTGTTTGTTTGAATGGTGTTTTACGCCGCTTTCAACAGTATTTCAGTCATATCACGGCGACAGTTCACATATTCATGTTTCCTGGGTTTCACCAGTACTAGGCTAGGCTCTGAAGTGTCTTGCCCAAGGACACTCCCGTAAAAAAAACCCAGAGGAGCCAGTGAGGCTCGAACCTGGGACCTCCAGGTTACGAGTCCTACACTTTACCACTGAGCCACACAGGACCCTAAAAAAACACTAGAAGTTTCTTACAAAGGAGAAACAACACTAGAAGTTTCTTACAAAGGAGAAACATTCAAACAGATGGAGAGAAAGACACTTGTCTCTGTAAAATATGGAAAGCATTGCAATAAAAAAGGGAGAGACAAAAGTTTTACTTTAACCCATTACCACACAATCCCTACTTTTGACGACCCTGAGAAATAAGCCTTTTGAAAACATTGTGGGAAAAGGAGAAAATGGTGGTAACCAGCATTTTCTCCTTTTATCACAAAGTTTTTTACCCTTCCTAAATCAAATTTCAATTTTTGAGCCACATTTATTTTGCCGTCTGCAAATGTTTTCATTTTGGAGCAGTCCAAAATTTTGTTGTTTGGTAAAGAGTTAAGAGCAATTTCCCTTTCACCAGCAATTTTTCCTTTTCCTGCATCAGACATACAAATTGAAACAATTCAATCAAGTCACAGAAAGTAACAGAAAGGTTTAAGAAAAGACAATAGAAAATACTTTTTGAATTTCACAAGCACTTGTTATCTGTATCTCAGTCTGCCTGTTAACTCAAAACCAAATGACAAAACAATGTTTCCAAAAGACTTTTCTCTGAATGATTAAAACAGAGGACTGTAGAGTAATAGGTAACATAGTAATGTTTTCAAAAATTTACCAAATTCAGTGAAAAATGATTAAAATGCACATAAAACATACCATGTTGCAAAAACTAATTTTTACAACACTCAGCAATTTTCTCTGCATGGTTTCACCTTTTTTTGCAACTTTTCAATAGACGAAAATTACTTTACTTAGGAAGTTTTTGCTCCAACTGTTACTGTTCCTTTTAAATAAAACTTCATGAATTTGTTCAACCCTAATTCAGAAAGTAATCAACCAATAACCATGCACATTGTCAATAACTGACAGCTGTTTATTGTTAATCAATTTCAAATTTATGAAAATTAGAGTCCTCTAAAGTATATTGTTGCCTGTGGGCCATTAATGATTAAGTCTTTACCAACCAACAAAATTTTAGACTGGTCCAACTTGAAAGCACTAGCAGATGACACAGTCAACAGATGTAACTCAAAAATTGAGATTGGCTTCAAGCAGGATAGAAAACAATGTGGGAAAAGGAGAAAATGCTGGTCACCCGCATTTTCTCCCTTTCCCACAATGTTTTCAAAAGGCTTCTATCTCAGGGAAGTAAAACCCATGGATTGTTTGGTAAAATAAGTACATGAAAAAAAAAATCAATAAACTGGACAAATTCTGAAACATAATGTAACCCTTTACCAAACAATGTGGAGTTTTAAAGGCCCTGAGAAAGATGGCATTTAAAAAGCATTCTTGAAAAGAAAGAAAATGCTGATAATCAGTAAAACAGTTTCAATCTTTTTGAAGACAAAATCTGCCATTTTCGCCAAAAATTTTTCATAGCATCATAACATGACTAGGTCTTGTACATCTCATGAGGTAACGGATTAACTCTTCCATAATTATGACAAATTTTGGGTCTTACCTGAATTGCAAAGCATTTGCAGACTACAATTCAATGTGGCTCAATTAGTGCAATATTTCTTTGATTTGGTAGAAAACATTGTGGGAAAAGGAGAAAATGCTGTTTGCCAGCATTTTCTTTGTTTCCCTAGAATGTTTTCAGAAGATTTCTGCCAACCTCCTGTAGCTCAGTCAGTAGCATGCAGGACTTGAGAACAAGGGGTTGTGGGTTCAATCCCTGGCTCCGCAGCCAGTGGCTTGGAAAGAGAATTGTGCAGAGTACCAGTAATATAGACTCCAGGAAAGCATGGATAGGTGCACTGGCTGCCATGCCATAGTTGAAATAATGTTAACAACAGCATTAAACACCATACAATCAATCAATCAATCAATCAGAAGGCTTCTTTCTAAAGATTAAATTATGTGGTAAAACATTTACTGTTGCATTTGACAAATATGTGGCATGTCCAAATTCGAAGCATTTGCACATAACATAGTTAAAATGAGCGAAAAGGATTAAATTTGGCTCTAAAGGGTTGGAAAGCATTTAGGAAAGAGGAGAAATGCTGGCATCTAACCTTTCCTCCTTTTCCAACAATGTTTTTAAATCCCTTCTTTTTCAGGGTTGTTAACATTTGACATTGTCTAATAGAGTGTTCATAACAAATAATCAAAATATCCCATTAGCACTTTACCAGCAACAAAACATTTGAGTATTCCAAATAGAAAGCATTTGCAAGTGACAAAGTAAATATTCTACATATACTAAGACTTTTTTTCAAGCTGGTTATCAGCATTTTCCCTTTTTCAAGTATTTTCTTTTTTCAAAATCTTCTTTCCCAGGGTTTTTTAAAGGCAGGCATTATTTGTGAGCGGCTATGAAAATTCAGCACAGTACCACAGCCAGAAACAGAACACCGAATCCTGACAAAACGACAGCAGAATTATCCATATTGCAGTTCAAATAAACATTGACACAGCTGAATAACACATGTACGTATACAGGTAGTAGTCATGTGGTGTGTCTGTAACTCTTTACCAAACAACAAAATTTTAGACTTGTCCAAATCAAAAACATATAAGCAGACAAAAATTTAAATACAGCTGAAATCATGTCTGTTTTACATGAAAACCTAGAGAACAGTACGGAAAAAATGAAAAAATGCTAGTTACCAGCATTTCAACCTTTTCCAAAAATGTTTTCAAAAGTTTTCTTCTTCAGGGTAGTTTACTCTTTCCCAAACAATCCTACCTTTTAACGACCCCAAGAAAGAAGTCTTTTGAAAAAAATTGTAGGAAAAGGAGAAAATGGTGGTAACCACCATTTTCTCCTTTTCCCGCAATGTTTTCTACCCTTCCCAAACCAAATTACAATTTTTCAGTCACATTTATTTTGTCATTTGCAAATGCTTTCAATTCGGTCTGGTCCAAAATTTTGTTGTTTGGTAAAGAGTTAATTGATTGGATTGCATGAGAATAAACTTTGCATCAAATATTGATGTGTTTAACTGTTCTGAACGCTTTCATACAGTTAATAGAAAAGAAAACGCTATTATCCAGCAATTGTCCATTTTTCAATAATGTTTTCTTCCACTTCAAAAGAATTTCTACCATTTACATCACAGTCATCAGAATTGTTGTCTGCCAATTCTTTCTCTCAACTCTTCTGTCTGGACAGGTGAAAAGCCCTGAATCTTTTTCCCATCATTTAATTGACCATTTACCAGAAGAGAAAATTTTACATTTGTCCATATTGAAAACATTTCCAGATGAAAAATTGAACTGGGTTTAAATGATGAGATTCGTAACAAGAAAAGTTATCAGCATTTTCTCATTTTTCCCACAATGCTTTTGAACACCCCCTTCCTCAAGCATGTTAAAACTCAGGATTGCTTGGTGAAGGGTTAACTACAGGATGCAAGTGGGGTTCTTTTGTTATTTAACTCTTTACCACACAATCCCAACTTATAACGACCCTGAGAAAGAAGGCATTTGAAAACATTATAGGAAAAGGAGAAAATGCTGGTAACCAGCATTTTCCCTTTTTCCCACAATGTTTTCTTCCCTTCACAAAACATTTTTCAAATTTTCAGTCACTTTTATTTTGTCGTATGTAAATGCTTTGATTTAGACAAACCTAAAATATTGTCATTTAGTAATGAGTTACTGCTGTTTACAACAATAATTTAGTTACTATATTGCAGTGGCCAGTGCACACATCCATTTATTTTATCTGGCATTTCTTTTACCAATGCTTTGCATAATAACCTTCCCAAGCTAATGGCCCCTTTCCTATCATGGCCATGTCACCTGTGTTGAAACAATGATCAACAGTGAGAAAGGTGCCTTTGCACGGTCAGGGATCCAGTTCATACTGTTTAGTGCAATACAGTAAACATGAAATCTGATCTTTACACTACATAACTACTGATTATCTGGCTTGACAGATTCAATAATGTTGCAAATCTCCGGCCATTTTCCTATGGTTTATGTAATCAAACCTGTTTTAGACAGCTCTTGTGTCTAGCAACCATCTTCATTAAGAAGTCACTATCTAAAGTTCTATGATAAAAATTTTCTAACAAAATTGTCTTTATTAAACAGCCGCTTGACATAAAAGGATAGTCTTACTTGTTCCTCCAAGTGGCTGCTTAACTCTTTACCACATGACAAAATTTTAGACTGGTCCAAATTGAAAGCATTTGCAGACGACAACCTAAAAGTGACTGGAAATTTGAAATTTCTTTTGGGAAGGGAAGAAAACATTGTGGGGGAAAGGAGAAAATGCTGGTTACCAGCATTTTCTCCTTTCCCCACGATGTTTTCAGAAGGCTTCTTTCTCAGGGTCGTTAAAAGTAGGGATTGTGTGGTAAAGAGTTAACCCTTTACCACAGTTTTAACAGCCCAGAGAGTTACACATTGTATCTGAAGGAACATATGAAGAGCCTTTAGCAGGCAAAATCATTAAAAATTTAATCAGGGAAATCTTTACAACACAATCTTACGTTAATGACTCAGGGGAGAAAAAGGGCCCTTGGAACATGTGGAAACAAGCAGAAAAAGAAGAAAACGCTGGTGAACAGTATTTTCCCCTTTACCCAAAAAATTTTAAAAACCTGCCAAAAACAAAATCTTATCATCTGAACCATGTTCAATTTGTTGTCTGCATATTTTTTCAACATGAGCAGACCTAAAATTTTGTTGTCTGGTCTGGTAAGGAGTCCATGGATGGGACGACAATATGTCACAACTAAGTTTGCTTTGAGTTTCCATAAAAATCATTGATTTATTGTATCACCAATACAAAGCTATTGTTTTCCAAGAACATAACTAACTGTGTTTCATTTCCATCTGCTGTCCAATACCTTTTAACTGTTTATCACACTAGAAAACCTTAGACAAGTCTGAATTCAAAGCATTTGCAGATGACAAAATAAATGCGACTGAAAAATTGAAGTTTGGTTAGAGAAGGGTAGAAAACATTGTGGGAAAGGAGAAAATGATGGTTAGCAGCATTTTCTCCTCTTCCCACAATGTTTTCAAAAGACTTCTTTCTCATAGTCGTTAAAAATCGGGATTGTGTGGTATAGAGTTAAAAGCACTGTAGCAAAAGTGAAGATTTTTCCTAAAGGGAAATTATTTCTCTTTTTTTTTTTGCCACAATCCATCTCAGGCTTTATGTTTTAACCCTTCAGGTTTGGTCACACCGAAAAAAACTAAAATAACTATCACTAATGGTGATAAATACCCCCGCCCCTATATTTCATGTCACAGGGGCAATAACTCATGAATTCTTCACAGAATTTTCTCCAAAGTTGCGTCTTGCACATCTACAACTCCTAATGAACACTTCTGCAAAGTTTAAAGGTGGCCCTTCAGATTTTGGGACGAAAATTGTACAAAAATGCAAAAAAATCATCCTTACACTCCCAAAGCCTGTTAATTTTCATTCATAAAACCCCAGTAGCCGAACACCGTCCAACAACACGAGAAATTTGAGATTTACTACAGCCCAAGTCGACACCGACGGGGGACACGTTCTATTTTTAGATGATCAATTTGCTCATTTACATACAGGAATACACAGACAAAGTTTCAAACATAGCGTCTGAAGAAGGCATTATGGAAAATAATTATTACATGTTTGCTATGTAATGGAATTCAAGCGTTATGAGTCATGTGCCAGTCACTAGGCATTCCCGAAATGCTTTAATGATTTTTGGCGAGAAATCTAAAAATACCTTATGAGGCTACGTAGCCTTTTAAGGGAATACCATCAAAAAATTTTTTTTTTGTAATTTTATGAATCTTAATTATTGATGATTTGTATTATTTTTTCATATGAATTTCAGTGATATATATATTTTTTAATTTGGTGAGGTGTGAAAATTCTAAATACCCACCTTTAAAGTGAATCAGACAGAAAATGTAGGAGGAGTTTTCCAGACAAGCATTTCTTAGTCAAATCAGGGGCAATAACTCAGTAATTCTTGATGGAATTTTCACAAAATTTGCGTCTTGCACATCTACAACTCCAAATGGACACTTCTGCCAAGTATAAAATGAATTGGACTGAAATTGTAGGAGGAGTTGTCTGGACAAGCATTTTAAATGTGAATCGGGGGCAATAACTCATTAATTCTTCACCAAAGTTGCGTCTTGCACATCTACAACTCCTAATGAACACTTCTGCCAAGCTTAAAGTGAATCAGACAGAAAATGTAGGCGGAGTTGTCCGGACAAGCATTTTTACCATAAGTCAAATCAGGGGCAATAACTCAGTAATTCTTGATGGAATTTTCACAAAATTTGCATCCTGCATATCTACAGCTCCTAATGTACACTTCTGCCAACTATCAAGCGAATTTGACTGAAACTGTAGGAGGACTTGTCTGGACAAGATTTTGCGGACTACCCGACCGACCCACAGGCCGATTCCAGTATACCCCCCACAAACTTCGTTTGCAGGGGTATAAAAAGTGTCTTTTCGTATCTTTTTGTATCCATTTTATGTCCATATCTGGTACATCTGCTACTTGTCAGGCTTGTAAAAAAGATTGCCTTTTTTGAGCAATTTTAATTTTCTAGAATATTTTCAAAATCATCAATCCCAACACCATAAAACCTTATCATTTCTGAAAAGATTCATCATTCTGTTTCTTCATCTAAGCAGACTAACCCTTTCACTGGCTCAAAGGTGAAGTGTCAAGACTTGTAGTCTGGAGTCCCTGGATTCCAGCCAAATTGGATGTCTTTTTTTAGTGGGAATGTCCTTAAGCAAGACACCTCAGAGCTCTATCCCAGTGCTGGTGAAACTACACAAAAATTGAGCTGTCAGGGTGATATGATCAAAATAATGTTCAAAGATTTTATTTATCAAATCTTTATCAAAACTTTAAAATATAAATCACACCATACCAGGGTTTTAGTATGACAGTTCCTTTTGGGGGTCCTTGGGATTCAACTTCTATGATTATGGGAGTCCTGGCTTAAAAATTAGAAGTCCCTTGGTTGTACGTATTTTATCATTTTAATACCGTAGCAATTTGTATTTGCCTAACCATTCGTTTAAAAATCTCTGAGCTTCTTCTGCACAGATATGTCTTTGTCTGAACATTATTCAGTAGAACTACATGATTCTTGGGTTCAAACACAGAAAATGTGCATCCGTTTAAACCCTGCCATACTGAGGAATTTCTCCGTTTGCCACAAAAGTTGTTGTAGCTGTCTTTACCCATGTTTATTACCACCTTCGCTTATAAATACAGTTTAGTACTCTTTCTATCCATTTTGAACTTTCATTAGGTATTCTCTGTAGTGCAGTCCGTAAAATTCAGGACTTGAAACCTGGGATTTACTGACCAGTCTGAATCCCAAGCTCAGCAAATTTCTTCCTATCTTCAGTTTGAATGTCTTCTCCATCGGTCCTACTAAAACACGCCGTACCAGAAAAATACGCCGTACCATACGCCGTACGGATTAAAACACGCCGTACCAAAATGTGAATTATATTGAATGCTTTTCTTGGTATTTTTATATCGAAAAACATATAATTTAACCTAAGTAGCGATATTACTTGCCAATTTTTCATATTTGTCAAGTTATTGCCAATTTTAGACATTCTTGTACGGGACCAACAGGTGCCCGTTACGCCGTACCGAATTTTGAGGCACAAAACAACTAAATTAATAAGAATGTATGGTACAATATGCAATTATCTACTTATTTACGAGTTCATGTTGTTCTATTTCATGTCTTACAGAGGCTGCAGCTACATGTCAAGCATTTATCCAGCAGATGTTTCCAGAAGGGAAATAACTCTGAAGTTTATACAGAGAACTTTACGTTAAACATCAGTTCAATGAAACCTTGTGGAAAAACGAGTAATTGCTTATGACCGTTTCTCTTCCTTTCTAATCCGGAAAAATAAGGCTCTTGAAAATATCTTGGGAAAAGGACAAAATACTAGTAACCAGTATTTTCTCCTTTTCATATAATGTTTCTACCCTCCAAGAACAAATTTCAATTGTGTCGTCTGCAAATTTAGAACAGTCTACAATTTTGTCGTTTGGGAAAAAGTTAATGATTGTAGAACGTGGGCTGTATTTTTTCATTCTTTAATCAATTTTTCCATTTAGTGCTGGTTTTTCCATGCTGTATCGTTGCGCACTGTGACAAAAATGACTTTTTGTCCATATGATAAATTTTAGACCCATCCAAACTGAAACAGATTGCAGACGACAATTTTAAAGTTGATGAAAATGGCGGAGAGTTCTCCAAAAGGGTAGAAAGCACGGTATGGAAAAATAAGGATAGCTGAACTTTGATACACCCAATTTGTGTGCCCTATGTAACATTTTCTCAACCTTTACATGTGCCGATTTGAATGATATCTTCCGAAAATTGCCATCACAACTCTCTCAATCAATAAACTGTAAATCAATATTGAGATAGATCTATTCTATTTTTTATGTCCCGGCATCGGAAGATTTGGGCCATATAGCTTTACCCGCATGTCCGTCTGCATAAACAGGGGCATAAGTGTTTCACAAACATGTGTTCTTTTTCTTTTGTCCCGATGAATTTTTTACCAATAAACAATGTAAAGAAATTTGACTGGCAAATGTTGATTGATTGATTTTATGGTGATTTACACCACTTTAAGTACATTAATTATTTCACTGCGGAAGCTCACATATTCATGTACTTCCTGTTTTTATAAGTACTACGCAAGGGCCCTGAATTTTCTTGCCCCAGGAAATACCCGAGAAAGAACCCATTTTCACGTCATTTTTATTTGTTGAGAAAGGGGATGATGAGGGTAATGTCTTTTCCCGTTTACTTCAATGTGTTGGCACTGAGAAGGGCCGTTTTTAAGACAATTTTTCGCAAAGATAGATTTCTGTGAAATTGGTGGCCTTAGCAAGGGCCGTTGGTATTTGGAAGGGTCGTTGTTGGTTTCTTACAGTCACACATTTAAGGAAACATGGCTTTATTATACCCGATCTGTTTCCACATGCAGCGATGTTTCCATCTGCTAAGCGGAACAGCTTCATCCCTTCTTGGCCCGGTATTTCTTCACATTAAGTGTGATGATGACTTGCGAACCCTTCTTCAGTAGGGTCTTGGAAGCGGCGAAGTGAATGTACTGGCGATTCATTGTCCTCAAGCCTTCTTCTTTTATGTGTTCGCAGGCTTGTAAAGTAGTGCCTTCAGAGCAGTATTCAATTCCTTTTAGTCATAACTATTTTGGTCATCTAAACCTTTCCCAGACAATCCTTCTTTTTAAGTGTCTGCAGTATAAATCTTTTGAAAATACTGTGCAGACAAGAAATTGCTCTAGTGTTCTAACCTTTTGGAGAACTTCCCACCATTTTCACCAAGTTTTAAATTGTCGTCTGCAAACTAATTCAGTTTGGAAGAGTCTATACAATTTGTTGTTTGGGAAAGGGTTAATTCATTCGCAGTGGGCAACGATACTGACTGTAAAACACAAGAACTAGTAATGTAAATATGGATTAATGAATGAATGAAAAAATATAACTGAGTTTTAAAATTACAAATTCATAAAATAGTATCTAGTTTAAAATAATAACAGTGAAAGAAACTAAAAACAAAAGGACTCATCGTAGAACCAGATCCAAGTCGTTGAGTCTGGAAACATTTTAAGGGCTAAAAGTTCTATGTACAACCATTTAATCTTAACCAAACGACAATTTTCAAATGGTCCAAATTTGCTAACGACACAAATGAAATTTGTTACGGGAGGGTTACCAACATTTTCTTCTTTTTCCTAAATATTTTCAATAACCTTAATTTTCAAGACCAGCAATTTCCTATTTTTTCACAAGGTTTCATTAAAGTAATGAAACGGAAAGTTCTCTGTATAAACTTCATCAGTACCACAGAGTTATTTCCCTTCTGTAAATATCTGCTGGATGCTTGACATGTACCTACAACCTCTGTAAGACATGAAATAGAACAACATGAACTCGTAAATAAGTAGATAATTGCATATTGTACCATACATTCTTATTAATTTGGTTGTTTTGTGCCTCAAAATTCGTACGGCGCTCATGTAATTGGTACGGCGAAACGGGCACCTGTTGGTCCCGTACAAGAATGTCTATAATTACCAATAACTTGACAAATACGAAAAATTGGGCAGTAATATCGCTACTAAAGTTAGATTATATGTTTTTCAATATAAAAATACCAAAAAAAGCATACAATATAATTCACATTTTGGTACGGCGTGTTTTAATCCGTACGGCGTATGGTACGGCGTATTTTTCTGGTACGGCGTGTTTTAGTAGGACCCCTTCTCCATTGCTATTTTTGTTACTGTTCTTTGCAGACAGTAACAAAAATGGCATCAGAGCAGACCTTCAGACTGAAAGTAATTTCTTTCCAGTGGTTATTAACTCTTTACCTCACAATCCCGCCTTTTAATGACCCTGGGAATCTACCCTATCAAAGAAAAATTTCACCATTTGAGCCACATTGAACTTAAACTTTTGTCCTCAAGTGCTTTCAATTTCGACAATGCTAAGATTTTGTCATCTGGAAAAGGGTTACTGACACTGTCAGTGACAGTCATTGCTGTGATTCATTCCATTTTCATCAATGGTTATTATTTTGATGATGGTTTTGTTGGCAGACAGTGGCTTGGAAAGAATATAGTGAAAAAAAAAAACTCTGCAGGAAAACACTGATGTTAAGCAAACTAGCCACATGTTACGAAATGAAAATTTGCTTTCCAAACCCTACAAACACCACTGACCTCTGAAGGTATCCCCTCCATAAACCGTACCTTCAGTCTGAAGGTGTCTGCTCCGATGCTATTTTTGTGACTGGTCGTCGCAGATAGCATAGGAGCAGACACATTCAGACTGAAAGTACAACTACATAAACCGTTGTTTTACTATTGAATGGAAAAAAAATACAAAAGCTCATATGGCCATTTATATATACATCCGAATTAAAATCATTCGCAAAGAAGAAATTAAACGTGGCTCAAGATGATGATTTTGTCCGAGTTTGACAGACTGAACATTTTGTAGCTGAAACAGGTTTCTAAATTCTACACGACACTGTTTGGACTCCTGGGCATAGATCCATATATTTAAAAAGAAATGTCTAAAAGCTGCGGCAATCTTATTCGTTTCTATGAATTTAGTACAATATGGGTCATTTAGAAGGTAAATTTTACAAAAAATACAAACAAATACCAAAGGAAGTTGCTGTCCTTGTTGTGAGCAATTTTGGGTAGCAGAGGTAAGGGACTCTTCAGGTGACCTACTTTCACTTTCGTTTGCGGAAATCTCGTATTGCAAGGAAAGAAGATTATTTATTTAAATCTAATCAAGTTTTATGTATTAAAAGAAATATTTGGCTTCATCTTTTGGTACGAGCGTAAACTCACGCGTTTTGAATCAAGGCCTAACGATACAAGTTGAAACATATCTTTCAACTAGTCAGGCGTCGTTCCCCCTATTTTTGTTCGTGCCAAATCATTTTCGCCCTTGGTTCGCTCCCCTTTTTCCATTAGATATGTTAAATTTATCAATATGAGTTTAATGTCCCGGACACTACTGGTGTCATAGATTGCATGATACATGCCTTATTAGGTAAGTGGGTAAATAAACAAATATTGTACTAGTCTCACTTAATTTAGTACAGAAAAAAGGTTATCTGGTAAAGAAATGCTGGCACCTTTTTTCAATCTTGAATAAATCAGGCATTTGTATTCCCCGGCCCCAATAAAAAAATAGGCCATAATTCCCGGCCCTAACGGCCCCCTTGCTTAATATTTTATTTGTTGGTAAATTTTAATAAAATTAGCTCCAAATTAAAACTTATGTAATAACCTTTCTAATGGTATATATAGAAACTTGATTTTTCATGTATGTGTCGTTATGATAAAAGCGTTTGAAATTCTTCATTTTTTTTTGCTTAAATGCGTCGTAATTTGTTAGTGATAAAATCCGGCCCAACTTGCTAAGTATTTCATTTATTGGTCAAATTTAATAAGATTAGCACCAAATTAAAGCTAAGTAATAACAGTTCTAATGGTATTTAGAAACTCGACTTTTCATGCTTCTGTAGCGTTTGAAATTCGTCCTTTTTTATTACTAAAATGTGTTGTAATTTTTTAGAGATAAAAACCGGGCCCCTATATTTAAAACTTGCTTTTCCATTGATTCTAAGAAAAATTATATCGTTATAAAGTCCTTAACTTAAGCTCTTGAATGATATTAAGAAAAAAAATTGACGTATGCATTATTGGGTAATTTGATTTTTAACTTTATAAATTCTTAGAAGGGAATACACTGTATTTCTGTGTGTGAATCCAACAACCTATCCGGCCCCCTATATTAGAAATTAAACTTTTCACATCACATAGTTCACATAGTTCACATAGTCTTCGAGGCCAAATACAGCACAAGTTGTATAAGTGATTAGATCACTTTTAAACGGCCCTTTAATGATGTTTTCCCTATTTCTTCCGGCTGTTCTTTTCTCATCAATCTTCTTTAGAATATCCTTTACTCACTTACTATTCTCAGCTTGTTATTAACTTCCGGTTCCTCACATCACAGAACACAACTGACACTTTTTTCATTTGATATTCACTATTATTATTTACCACCCCCCTATCCTATTATTCCTCCCTTACTCTCATTAAAAGAAAAAAATAGTAATATGGATATTACTAAACTCATGAATATACCTTGTAGCATTCAAACAATATAAAAAATCATGATATAATTTCAAATTCATATGAAAGCCTGATATCTAGGCTTTAATTCAATACTTTTTTGAGCACAATACAACGAAAAATAAAATATTTCGCATAGGGGCCCGATTTGTGTTACTCATCAAATACTGGCCACCGTTGTATACCGTGTATTACAACAGGCACAAGCTAATCGTACCGTGCCCTGTGATTGGATAATTGATACGGCCAATGAAACGGCTCGATACATATATCGAGTTACCTGACAATGTGCTCAGTTGACTTTATTTCATTCTTATTTTGATTATTATGTTATTAATAAATAATAGAATACAGGTATTCATAGAGCATAATTTATAACTTTCAGATAAAAGGACCTTTTCCATCTAGAATGATCTTTTTTTTTTTTAAATAAAAAGGAGAGGGAAATCTCAAATTTCTCATTTTCACACAAATTTTTCGACCCTATTGTTATGTACATGCCCAGTTATTATTAGCTTGGTTCATGTGTGTATCTATTTTTGAATGGTTTTCCCCTGTTGCTATTTTTAGAACTGGATTACTGGATTGTGGAATATTGTGCTGGAAGTTTCCAGGCCTTTTTACAATCTGTTTACTAGAAGTTATGCAACTAATTTTAACATGAATTTTCTGGAAGTTTCCCTGTTATTATAAAAGGAAAAGCTTTTTTACATCTCAGTGTTCACTAGTTAATACATGATTGCCAGACTACAGTGGGGATTATCTTGTGTTTGTGTCCTATAATTAGTGCTTGGATTATATTCAGTTTGGATTTGGATCAGACTAGACTAAAGTGAGGATTACTTTGTGTGCTTAGATTACATTCAGTTTGGATCAGATTGGAATTAAGACTGGAATAGTTTGTCTTCTGAATTTAACGTCTAAGGTATTGTTTTGTACTATTGTAACTGTTTATTTGATATTTTTGTAAATAAATTCTGTTAATTGTTATCGTTTGTTGCTGGCTTCTTCTTTCTAGTTACGCCTGACTCGTAACAGAAATTGGGGGCTCGTCCGGGATTGGAAAATAGACTAACGGGATTGGAAAATAAGACTAACGCATTCGTCTACTAATCAGTAATTATAATACAATTTTGTACTTGAATCCAGCAACAAACAAACATGTCTTTTGACTTGGATAAATTTACGGCTGAACCGTCTGTGGAGTTATTGAATTTAGGTAAAAAGACTGATTTGCTTAATCTTGCTAAGCACTATAAATTGTCTGAAATAAAGTCTTCAATGCGTAAACACGAAATTAAGAACATTTTGGTACAATATTTTGTCGATGAGGAGATTTTTAATGAAAATGCTCTTTCCCTGATAGTTGACGTTCAGTCAGTTTCAAGTTCGAAAGAACTTGAATTAAAACTTCAGATCAGACAGTTAGAAATAGACAGAGAAAGGGAAAGACAGAGAGAAGAAAGAGTAGAGAGAGAGAAGGAAAGAGAAAGAGAAAGGGAGAGAGAAGAAAGAGAAAGGGAGAGAGAAGAAAGAGAAAGGGAAAGAGAAGAAAGGGAAGAGAGAGAGAAGGAAAGAGAAAGGGAAAGAGAAGAGAGAGAGAAGGAGAGAGAATTTCAATTAAGAATGAGGGAAATTGAAATGCAAGAAAGAGCAAATCAGCTGAAGCAAAAGATTGAATACAATTTCGATGTTACAAAACATATTAGGCTTGTTCCTCCATTTCAAGAAAAAGAAGTTGACAAATACTTCCTACACTTTGAAAAAGTTGCAGAAAATTTAAATTGGCCAAAAGAGCACTGGACTTTGCTTCTGCAAAGTGTTTTGATAGGCAAAGCTCGTGAAATTTATACACAACTAGGTGTTGAACAAAGTCATCATTATGAGACTGTTAAAGAACTTATTCTCAAAGGTTATGACCTGGTCCCAGAAGCATATAGACAAAAATTTAGAAATTGTAAAAAAGATTCTAACCAGACTCATGTTGAATTTGCTAGAAACAAAGAACAGTTATTTGATAGATGGTGCTGTTCTAAGAAAATAGACCAAAATTATGATAAACTAAGACAACTTATGTTAGTTGAAGAATTCAAACGTTGTATTCAATTTGATGTTAAGACATTCTTAGACGAAAAACAAGTTGAAACTTTAGAAGAAGCAGCTCGTCTGGCTGATAATTACTACCTTACACATAAAGTTTCTTTTATTAATAAACCAAAACCTACTTCCTCACATCCCCAAATAAATCTACGTCTGGTAATTCATCTGGCATGCCCAGTCAATCCAATACACCCAAACCCAATTCTACTAGTGAAACCAAAAGTCAATATCCCTTATCTCGACCCACTTACAAGTAACTATTGTAAGAAACCTGGTCACCTTGTTTCTGAATGTTTGAAATTAAAAAGGAAGTTAGAAAGTGATGAAGCCAAACCAACAGGGCTCACCACTCTTAGACCAAGGCCACAGTCTTCTACTAAAACCAATACAATTGACATAGTCACAAAACCCAAGTCTGATTCTACTATGGAGATTTTTGAACCATTTATGTTGAATGGTTTTGTATCACTTTCAGGTGATAATTGCCCACCTACCCCTATTAAAATTTTAAGAGACACAGGAGCTTCTCAATCTCTTATTTTAGCAGATATACTGCCTTTTTCTGAGAAGACTTCTTCCGGTACTAGTGTCCTTATTCAGGGTGTAGAGTGTGGGACTGTTAATATCCCTCTCCATTACGTTAATTTGTCATCAGATTTGGTTACTGGGCCTGTGGTTATTGGTATTAAACCTTCCTTACCATTTAAAGGTGTCCATTTACTGTTAGGCAATGACTTAGCTGGAGATAAGGTTGTGGTTAATCCACTTGTAACTGACACACCAAATATAGGTCAAACAGATGACCCTATCGAGCAGGAAATTCCTGACTTGTATCCTTCTTGTGCAGTTACCCGAGCTATGGCTAAAAAGGCCATTTTGAAAAACTCAAACTCTGACATTGACTTGACGGATACTTTTATCGGTCAATATTTTAATAATGAGATTAAAAAGTCTCTTGATCCCAGTTTGTCTGATACTCAGACAGACTTGTCAATGTCTTGTCATTCACCACCACGGTCTATTGACCAAGGTCACGACACGCTGTCAAAGTCACAGCTTATCCAGGAACAGCAAACTGATCCTGAGATTTCAAAATTAATTTTTAGGGCTTTACCTGAAGATGAAATTTCACAGGTCCCAATGTGTTACTATATAAAGAATGGGATTCTTATGAGAAAATGGCGACCATTTGATGTCCCAGCTGATGATGAATGGGCTGTTTACCACCAAATCGTGGTTCCAAAGTCATATCGTCATGAAATACTAAGTATAGCTCATGAAAGTCCTATGTCAGGTCATCTAGGTATAAACAAGACCTATCACAAAATTATTACTCATTTTTATTGGCCTGGTCTCAAATCAGATGTCTCTAAATATTGTAAAACTTGCCATACATGTCAAATGGTAGGTAAACCCAACCAAACCATTCCCAAAGCTCAATTACAACCTATTCCTGCTTTTGATGAACCTTTCAGTAGGATTCTTATAGATTGTGTTGGTCCTTTACCTCGAACCAAGTCAGGAAATGAGTATCTCTTAACAATTATGTGTACTTCTACACGTTTTCCTGAAGCTATTCCTTTAAGGAACATCAAAACAAAGTCAATAGTCAAAGCTCTTATAAAATTTTTCACATTTGTTGGTCTTCCAAAATCAGTTCAGTCTGATCAAGGGTCAAATTTTATGTCTGGTATATTCCAACAGGTTATGCATGAATTAGGGATCAAGCAATACAGGTCATCCGCCTATCACCCTGAAAGTCAAGGTGCTTTAGAAAGATTTCATCAGACATTAAAAAATATGATAAGATCATATTGCTTTGACACTGAAAAAGATTGGGATGAGGGCATCCATTTGTTACTATTTGCAGCCAGAGAATCTGTACAAGAATCTCTTGGTTTCAGTCCTTTTGAACTAGTTTTTGGCCATTCTGTTCGTGGACCTTTAAAACTTTTGAAGGAGAAATTTCTCTCAAATGATGAAACACCTTTAAATTTACTACAGTATGTTTCTGACTTCAGAAATAGACTGTCTAGGGCATGTGAGGTTGCTAGGTCTAATCTTAAAACGTCTCAGGGCAAAATGAAAGCAAGATATGACAACCATGTTATAGATAGAAAATTTAAACCAGGTGACAAAGTCCTTGCTCTTTTGCCAATACCTGGCAGACCTTTACAGGCAAGATATTTTGGACCCTACACTATTGACAAGAAAACAAGTGATTTAAACTATATAATTAATACTCCAGGAAGGCGTAAAAACAAACAAATGTGTCATATAAATATGTTAAAGGAATACTTTGACAGAGATAGCTCTATTTCAAAACCAATTACAGTTGTTAACACTGTCCCACAAGAATCAAGTGTATTTGAAATTGAAGTCAATTCTGACTTTATTGATAAATCTGATCCTGGTCCATCTAAACTTGAGAATTCTGATATTTTGAGAAACCTTGACAACAAACTTTCTCACTTGGAACCATCACAGCAGGAAGAGCTGAAACAGTTGATACATGAATATGAACATTTATTTCCTGATATCCCCACAAGAACAGATAAAATCTATCATGATGTCATTGTGGAAGATTCTAAACCAATAAAGCAACATCCATATAGAATGAATCCTTTGAAACAGAAATACCTCCAAGATGAAGTAAAATACTTACTGGAAAATGACTTTATTGAACCTAGCCAGAGTAATTATAGTTCACCATGTATATTAGTACCTAAATCAAATGGAACTTATAGAATGTGTACTGACTATCGTAAGGTGAACTCTGTGACAAAAACAGACTCTTTTCCAATACCAAGAATTGATGACTGTATTGACAAAGTTGGAAATTCTAAATATGTCACCAAATTTGACCTGCTAAAAGGATTCTGGCAAGTTCCACTGACTGATAGAGCAAAAGAAGTATCAGCCTTTGCTACGCCAAACGGTCTGTACCAGTACAAAGTTATGCCGTTTGGGATGAAAAATTCTCCTGCAACGTTTCAGCGACTTATAAACAACGTTATATGCGGATTAGATGGCTGTGATGCATATATTGATGATGTCATCATCTACTCAGACAGTTGGAGTGACCACCTTCAAAGAATCAGGAAGTTCTTCGACCGACTCAGTAAAGCAAAACTGACTGTGAATCTTGCAAAAACTGAATTTTGTCATGCTACTGTAACATTTCTAGGACATCTTGTGGGACAGGGTCAAGTTAAACCTTTAGAAGCTAAAGTCAGTGCTATCTCTGAGTTTCCTGTGCCTAATTGTAAAAGACAGCTGATGCGATTTCTTGGTATGGCTGGCTACTATAGGAAATTCTGTAGAAATTTCTCAGGTATTGCTGAACCTTTAACAAATTTACTTAAGAAAAGCACAAAGTTCAAATGGAATGACAAATGTCAAGATGCATTTGATCGTCTAAAAGCCATACTAAAGAGCGCACCAGTTCTCTTGGCACCTGATTTTGACAAATGTTTCAAATTAGCTGTTGATGCAAGTGATGTTGGTATTGGTGCTGTTCTTTTACAAGAAGATAATAATGGTATTGATCACCCAGTTTGTTACTTTTCTAAGAAATTTAACAAACATCAGAAAAATTACTCTACCATAGAAAAAGAGTGTCTTGCTTTAATTCTGGCAATCCAGCAGTTCAAAGTTTATTTAACCTCTTCATCTTCACCAATTGTTGTATTCAGTGATCATAACCCTTTAAGTTTTCTACACAAACTTAAGAATAAAAATCAAAGATTACTGAGGTGGAGTTTATTGCTTCAAGAGTTTAATCTTGACATAAGACACATAAAAGGGAAAGATAACATTATACCAGATGCTCTTTCAAGAGTTTGAAATTCCAATAGTCTTTTTCCCTAAATCAAGTTTAAACTGATTTTTCTTTTAAATTGTAATTTCATTACCTTGACTATTTTCATTAGTCTGAAATAATTAATATTTGAGTTTGTTATTTCCTCTGTAATACTTCAGATAAAGTATCATATACATGTATATAAATAATATTGCAAAAAAAGAAAGATTTATTTCATAAACCTTCCTTTTTCTTTTCAAGGGGGGAAGTGTTATGTACATGTCCAGTTATTATTAGCTTTGTTCATGTGTGTATCTATTTTTGAATGGTTTTCCCCTGTTGCTATTTTTAGAACTGGATTACTGGATTGTGGAATATTGTGCTGGAAGTTTCCAGGCCTTTTTACAATCTGTTTACTAGAAGTTATGCAACTAATTTTAACATGAATTTTCTGGAAGTTTCCCTGTTATTATAAAAGGAAAAGCTTTTTTACATCTCAGTGTTCACTAGTTAATACATGATTGCCAGACTACAGTGGGGATTATCTTGTGTTTGTGTCCTATAATTAGTGCTTGGATTATATTCAGTTTGGATTTGGATCAGACTAGACTAAAGTGAGGATTACTTTGTGTGCTTAGATTACATTCAGTTTGGATCAGATTGGAATTAAGACTGGAATAGTTTGTCTTCTGAATTTAACGTCTAAGGTATTGTTTTGTACTATTGTAACTGTTTATTTGATATTTTTGTAAATAAATTCTGTTAATTGTTATCGTTTGTTGCTGGCTTCTTCTTTCTAGTTACGCCTGACTCGTAACACTATATGTAGTACTTACTTTCAGTTTAAATGCTCTTTAAAATGTCGTCTGCAATTTGTTTCAACTTGGACCAGTCTAAAATTTGGTCGTCTGGTAATGGGTTAATATGATACGTTTATTTCAAATCCTCTCTAAATTCTTTATTCATTTAATTTTTTGACTATTAGACATCTGAACAACTGAGTAATACATAAATATTCGGCAAGCAATTTTCCCCTCTTTTAATTTTTTTCCCCCAAACACTTGTTAGTAAATGTTGAAACATCCTGCTTTATTCCTTACAAAACAAAGAAATTTAATGTTAAGGGAGAATTAAATGATAATTAGACACCACATGTGTTTTATTGCCCCTAGGCTTATCTCTGCAGGCTTCTCCAAAGGGACAACAGACTTTAATCTTTGAGAATTGCAACCTACAATTCAATTTGTAAGATAATTGATTATCTTATTACCCTTTCTCCTTTATCAAGTACAAACTTGTGCATTATATTTGTTATTTTGATGTTAATTTTTATAGTAAAAATTCAACGTCAGCACTTGAAAATTTTTCATGTATTCATTAATTTAGCTTTTATTATAAACATAAAAATCAAATAATACTCTTATAATCATTAACATTTTTTTTTCTATCAAATTTTAGACATTCAGCTATTGTTTGTTGAAATGATTCCATGCATAAGTAATTATATTATGATCACAAAACAATCACTTTAAAAGACAGTAATATTGAAAATTATTTTCATAGCTATTGCTTTTTACACCCACCAAAAACATACGCACAAAAATCAAGAGACGCTACTCTAAGTTACTACTTGCACAGTTACCTCGCCTAATACGGGCAGAATTCGCCCCGTTTCGATTAGCCTGTACCGGTCCCTATACAGTTCAGTACGTGTGTAGGTATACAACGGTGGCCAGTTTGAACTGGCCACCGTTGTATACCGTGCCTATACACGTAGTAGTATCAGGGGCGGTAACCAGTCTATGGCCAGTTCAGAGGAACCCCAAGACCGCTTTCCTTAATGGCATGCTTTACTTTTCATTATAAGAACGCCCTTTAGATTTAGAACTGTGCCGATCGAACTTTAGTTAGTTTAAACATAGTTTATTCATATAATTTACAAAGACTAGATTGACATAAATTTAAATAAGAAAAGGATTAGAACGTAAGCTTATAGCTTATATAGTTCCTCTCCAGTTGACGGTTACATCATTAAATGAAGTCTTTTTGTACTATTTTGACATACATAATTATGAACCGTTAACTCTTTACCACACGACAAAATTTTAGACCGGTCCAAATTAAAAGCATTTGCAGACGACAAAATAAAGGTGACTGAAAAATTGAAATTTGTTCTGGGAAGGGTAGAAAACACTGTGGGAAAAGGAGAAAACGCTGGTTACCAGCATTTTCTCCTTTTCCTACAGTGTTTTCAAAAGGCTTCTTTCTCAGGGGCGTCAAAAGTAGGGATTGTGTGGTAATGGGTTAAAGGTAAGTAATAGAATTAAATATATGAAATTAACAAAAAGGGAAATAAACAGATTGGAAACAATTAGTAGGGTGGTGGAGATGGGTATATGGCGACTTTCAAAAAGTTATTTTTTTTTGCAGTACAGCATCAAGTTTAATTAAAGGTCAAACATAGAGACAATTAATATAGTTACTGACTCTAGTTACATATGGTTATAAATAATCAAAAGCGTCCACTTTCCTTTATGAATTTGTGTACTGCTGTAAATATATTTTTGTTTTCTTCCAATGATAAATCTTCAACACCAAACAGAATAGTTCTAAGATTAAATGTCGCAATTTCAGAGATAGCTCTTCTCAATATTTGTCTTGTGCGTTGGTACAATCCACATTCGAGAAAAAAATGCTTATTAGATTCTATCTTTCCACAATAACAAAGTGGTGAGTCAACGATATTTTTGAAGAAAAGGTGTTGATTTAATGAACTACAGTTGTTTCTAAGTTGGGTATGAATAATTTGGATTCTCCTCTCGCCAAATTGAAACAGTTTGTTGGGGACTGGTTTATCAATGTTAATTTGACGTTTAAAACAGGATAAGGATTCAGCATTTCTTACGTTTTGTGGTAGATTATTCCACTCATTCGTTGTTGCAGGTAAAAAAGAATTCTTATACAGATTTGTCCTACAAGCAATATTTTGTAAGTTTTGAGTATTCCGTAAATTGTATACTGGGCGATTAGCCACCGGGACGAGAGAAGACAGATATTCTGGAGCAAGGCCATTCACCATTTTGTAGAATAATATAAGTCTGTGTTTACGTCTTTTTTCACCCAGTGATTCCCATCCCGATTCTTTATTAAGATCTACAATAGAAACGAGTTTGGTACAACCTGTAACAATTCTAGCTGCCTCGTTCTGAATCTTGTCGAGTTCATCCTTTTGATACTGATATAGATTATCCCACACCACATCCCCATATTCAAGAAGAGGTCTGATAAATGCAAGATAAATGATCTGAAGAGAATTAAAATCAAGTTTGTATTTCAAATGACGTAAAATACCGATTCTTTGCCACGCTTTTTCAATTATAGATCGGAGATGAGGATCCCAGGTACCATTATTAGAAAGGTAAATACCTAAATGTTTATGATTATCTAAGGATGGTATTTCCACATTAGACATACTCAGAATTGGGTGTGCAGGTTTGTTCCTTTTCCTGGAAATAATCAAAGATTCGGATTTCGAAGGATTAAATTGTACCAGCCATTTTTCAGCCCAAATTTGTATTTTGTTGATGTCGGATTGTAAAACTTCAGATGTAACAGTAGGATTTTCTACTATTTTGATGAGGCTTGTGTCATCTGCAAATAAGTTTATATCCGATTCAATATCATTCACAATATCATTGATATATACTAAGAACAACAGAGGGCCGAGAATAGAACCTTGAGGAACGCCTGCTTTTACAGCACATAAATCTGATGAGCCACCTGGAATAATGACTTTCTGATGTCTATTTGATAGATAGTCTTGGAACCATCGTAAAAGATTGCCGTTTATTCCAGCTGATTCTAACTTAAATATAAGACCACGGTGCCAAACCTTGTGGAAGGCTTTGCTTATATCGAAGAAAACAGCACGAGTCTCTAAGGCATTATCAAGCGCTCTGCAGATTATATCATACAAAAAAGTTAGTTGATTGACAGTTGAATCTCCCGGTATAAAACCCGATTGAGATGGAGTAAAAAATCTATGCACATGCAAATGATTGTAAACGTATTTAAAAATTACGCGCTCAAAGACCTTTTCCATAGTATTTAAAAGTGAAACTGGTCTATAATTTGAAGGAATAGATGGATCACCCTTTTTTAGAAATGGACAAACGTGAGATCTTTTCCAAGATGACGGTAGAGCGCTTTTGTCCAGACAGAGATTGAATAAGCGACAAAGCGGATTGACTAGTTGTGAAGCAGCTTCGACCAGTATTCTATTGTCAATGCCATCGGGTCCAGAAGCTTTACCGACAGAGAGCGTACGCAAAACATCTAAAACATCTGTATGAGTAATGTGTATATTGTTCAAGGATAAGCCTTCAAATTTTGGATATTCGGAAGGGAGGCAGTGCGAAGAATCGTCAATAGCTGACTGACTGGCAAAAAGAGAATTGAAAACATTAGCCTTTTCGTCCTCGTCTACTACAAATTGATCACTTATAGGATCGTGGTGGAAGTGATTTCGAAGAATTTTTAGATGGAGAAACAAATGATTTTAAAGCTTTCCACCAGTCTTTCGGGCTTAAATTACCAGCTCTCAGTTTAAGAATCATGCGCTCAAAATATTCTTTTTTGGTATTTCTTATACACGAGATAATTTGGTGGAAGTGATTTCGAAGAATTTTTAGATGGAGAAACAAATGATTTTAAAGCTTTCCACCAGTCTTTCGGGCTTAAATTACCAGCTCTCAGTTTAAGAATCATGCGCTCAAAATATTCTTTTTTTGGTATTTCTTATACACGAGATAATTTCGCCAACCCGTTTTCTTTTTTGGGGGAATTATTTCATTATTGCACACATTTCTGTATTGCTTTTTATGTATTTCGTATATTAAGAGGTTGATATATGTTGAAAAATACACTTCGATTACAATGCGTAGTCTAGGCCGCTACTCCTATTTCCGACTTCTGTTGTTTATTATTCCATAATAAGTTCATGCAATGGAACATAAATATTTTACATTTGTCTGAGTGGAACGAAAGAAAATATAAAGCTTTTTTTTCAGCTGGCTACTTTTTAGAGGCAGAATTTTAGGTTTACACACGGCGCATTGATTTTTATCCTGTACACGAAAGTGATGCACTGTTTAACAGATTGCTCAGTCTTCGAAGAATATCACGTGCATAAAACGGGGTCAGAATACTCCGCAGCTTTTTATACGCCCGAAGGGTCGTATTATGTTATACCCCCGGTCGTCCGTCCGTCCGTCCGTTAGCAATTTCTTGTGTGTGCAACTCCTCCTACAGTTTTCATTGGAATTCTTTGAAACTTGCCACAATGAATCTCCATGATGTCTAGTTGTGCACCTGTGTCTTAGAATTTTGATCGCTGTTTGCGTTCCAAAATTATCTGCCCTTGATTTCTGAAATAACCAACTTTTCACTTTTAATTTTTGTTCAGGCCATAACTTCCATACCATACAAGGTATCAAATTGAAACTACATACACTGATAGTACACATTATGGAGAATTGCAGTACACATGAAACATAACTCTGCCACTTCTATTTTTTGAGTTATTGCCCTTTGTTAATTTTCGGATTGAATTTTTGTCCAGGCCATAACTTCCAAACTATAAAAGCTAAAAACTTGCAACTTCATACACTGATAGAACACATTATGGAGAAGTGCAGTGCACATAAACCATAACTCTGCCACAGTAATTTATTGACTTGCAGCCCTTTGTTAATTTTCAGTTTGAATTTTTGTCCAGGCCATAACTTCTAAAATATAAAAGCTATTGACTTGGAACTTCATACACTGATAGAACATATTGTGGAGAAGTGCATCGCACATGAACCATAACTGTGCCACTTTTATTTTTTTAGTTATTGCCCTTTGTTAATTTTCGGTTTGAATTTTTGTCCAGGCCATAACTTCCAAACTATAGAAGCTAATAACTTGCAACTTCACTCACTAATAGAATACATTATGGAGAAGTGCAGTGCACATGAACCATAACTCTGCAACCTTTATTTTTTTAGTTATTGCCCTTTCTTAATTTTCAGTTTGAATTTTTGTCCAGGCCATAACTCCCAAACTTTAAAACCTATCATCTTAAAACTTCAAAGACTAATAGAACACATTATGAAGAAGTGCACTGCACAAGAACCATAACTCTGCCATCCTTCCTTTTTAGTTATTGTTCTTTGTTAGTTTTTTCTTTGAATTTTCGTCTGGGCCATAATTTCTAAAATATAAACTTGAGCTATGATCTTGAACCTTTCAAGACTGATAGAACACCTTGTGGAGAACAGCAATTCACAAAATTTGTAACTGTGCCACCCTTCTTTTTTTAGCTATTGCCTTTTAATATTTTTCACATATCATGGAGATTAACTACTCGTCATTATTGGCCCTTCCGTCATTTCAACTCATTTCACTGACAAGCCCCTTCGGGCGTATATGCGCCGCTTTGCGAAGCTCTTGTTTACTCTATGCCTTATGTTTGTCACACATGCTGAATTGTCACAGGGTGAGACTATGCTCTGGCACAAGGGGCGTAAAGCATCTACGTGATTATACCATGCAAGTCATCTTATGATATGAATCCATGAAATTCGTTTTGTCTAATAACCGATTGAATCATGGAGTGGAGTACGTGGACCTTGCGCTGGCTGACACGAATCTATCCTTTTTAGGGTACATTAACCCTTTACCAAATCTCAAAAATTGAACTTTGTTTCTAACAGGGTAGAAAACATAGCGTTACCTTTTCCTACAATGTTTTCTATCCTTCACAAAACAAATTTCAAATTTTCAGTAACTTTTATTTTGTTGTCTGCAAATGCTTTCGATTTGGACAAACCTAAAATTTTGTCGTTTGGTAATGAGTTAATTAATGTTGTTTAGTAAAGAGTTATACAAACACAAGCTATACCTTTATATCTATCTTTTGGATACACCAGTATATACTACAGTAGAACGTTTGTAAATGGTGTTTCTGTACAGGTCTTGAAATCCAGGTTTGCTGCTTCAATTCTTAGTTCCAAAATAGCTTTCAGAGAATAACTAGGAGTCATTGTTGCGTGAGTCCTTTTTTTTCACATATGAACGTTGTTGCCGCGATACTTATGTAAGAAAAGCAACCAATAGCTTGGAAACAGTGTTGAGCGGAGTACTACTACAAGAAGCTAGAACAAAGCATGGATAAGTGCCCCTGCCACTGCCTTTAAAAGTCCTAGGAGTTGACCTCAGCATACACTTGGGTCCTGCTTAGCTCAGTGGTAAAGCGTAGAAACTTGTGACCTCAAGGCTGCGGATTCGAGGCTCACTGGATCCACTGGGTTTTTCTTGGGAGTGTCCTTGGGAAAGACATGGCATAGTACTGGTGAAACCAAAGAAATACAGGTATTTCTGAAGTGTTGCCATGATATGACTTAAATATTGTTGAAATAGGCGGGGAAAAAACCATCAATCAATCAATCAATCAATCAATCTAAACCCGAATTGTTTTTAAAGGAACATCTTTTATCCTTAGGCTACAGAGTGCGACTCACTGACCTTTTGCAGACTGTGCAGTCTGATCTTTGATCAACACTGTACGATAATGATCGAGGTAATATTTCCCAAAAGATAACTCTGAAACGGTAACATTTGGATTTTGCTATGAATTGAAAATTTTATTTTGGTCATGTAGCAAGATAAGGGTTAAATAGAAATGCCTTCGATGGAAATACTTGTTTAATCCTTCACCTAACTACAAAAATTTAGACCGGTCCAAATTGAAAGCACTTGCGGGGGGGGGGGGGAAACGTTACTCAAAAAAATAAAATTTGTTTACAGCAGGGTGGAAAACATTGTGAGAAAAGGAGAAAATGCTGGTTACCAGCATTTTCTCCTTTTCCCACAATGTTTTCAAATGGCTTTTATCTCAGGGTCGCAAAAAACACGGATTGTTTGGTAAAAGGTTAAATAAAGACATTGCCAAAAATGCATTTAGACGCAGGAAAAATGTCTCTTTATAAATAAAACCGTCATAACCTGTTTACAAATCAATAAGTTTCGAAATGTATTCGATGGTTTTTAAGTTACAATAAAGCCCGAAAGTAAACAAAGCAGGTGTTCAGGTGCATGTAAATCGTATATTATACCATTTAAAAAGTATGGAAATTATCGGGAAGACAATCTGATATTGTAAGGCCGGTCCTATAGTGTCACTTACAGAGAAAATAATTCTTAAACTGGGTTAAAACCTGCAAGGTAGTTGTGTCTTTTGTTTGCCTTTTGGTGTATTTTATTTCTTTTCCAGCGACTACCATACGCGATAGCAGACTGTCATCTACACAATATTTTTCATACTTTGAAATGGTATGATTTAAGTTGGAATGTATTATGATACCTGCTTTGATATTTTGGGATTTGCTGTGCCTTTAAGCTACTACAGGTAAGGCTAGGATGATGTACATCAGTCACGAGCAACTTCTTTTTTCCGCACTAGATTTTTACACGTTGCCTTTTAGTGTTTGATATTTATGATTCAAATGTCACATGGATGTATTCGAATCTTTCGCAGCAAGTAACGTAAAACTAAGTGCCTTCAGAGAAATAAATATCTTTGATCAGCATGCAACGATCTTTCGTTTCGCAAATTTCGAGAAAATCAAATAAGAAAGGCGAATATCTATTTGTTTGAAAAAGACAATTAAAATTTTGTTATAGAAAAAAAAAATCGTTCAAAACGCTGGAGTGGTATTTGTCACAGAAGCCATTGTGTGGGATCATAATTTGAAAGAAATATTATTCAAATATTTGCTAGAAAGTCAACCTACTCGCAGGGAGAATACTCATGAAAAAGTTAGTATTGTTTGTGTATTGGTTGTCTCCCTTTGATCATTAGGAGGAGTCGGGCATAACGTCCTTTGACCAAAACATTGTGGGAAAAGGAGAAAATGCTGGTTACCAGCATTTGCTCCTTTTCATAAAATGTTTTAAAAAGACTTTTTTCGCAGAGGTGTTAAAAGTCGGGATTGGGTGGTAAAGAGTTATAGAGATAGAAATCATTGTGGGAAAGGGAAAAATGCTGGCATTTATACTTGTTCCACGTTGTTTTCAAAGGCATTTTTCATCTGAGTCATCAAGACATAAGATTGTGTGTTAACTCATAGGCTACTAAGCTTGACTCACTGACCTTAGCGGATAGTGTAGATCAAAATTAGACTGCACAGAATGTGCACTCATATTTGATCAACACTGTCCGATAAAGAGATAATATATCCCAAAACATGACTTTGAAACAGCAAAATATTTGGCTTAAAATCGAAATAACAATTTCATTCTAGTTATTTAGGAAAAAGATTAAATAGTTGAATGCATGTAAACACACTGAGATACACTCTTTACCCATTACCAAACGACAAATTAAGTTTTAGACTGGTCCAAATTGAAAGCATTTGTAGACGGCAAAGTAGTTGTGACTATAAGTGGACATTTGTTTTGGGGAGGATATAAAACATTGTAGGAAAAGGAGCAAATGCTGTTTACCAGTATTTTCTCCTTTTTTCCAACAATGTTTTCAAAAGACTTCTTTCTCAGGGTTGTTAAAAGTCGTCATTGTGTGGTAAAGGGTTAATATTTTGTGACTATGTGTTACACCGAACGCTAACGTCCTCATAATGACCACAGTTGTGCTGACCAAATCCAAGAAAGGGACACTGAAGGAGGCTGGTTTCTGTTCCATGGCATGCAACATCATCCATCCAAATCCTCACACCGGAAGTATTCGAAAGCAGAAATGTCTCAGGATCCAGTACCTCTCCTTGTCTGAAACCAGAAAACCAAAATGATTTCCAACAAAAGCCGTGTTGTAAAACCTTTATCATACAATCTCGTTGTTGAAAGACCTAGAGAAGGAAGGCAGAAATTGAGAAAATCGCTACAAACAATACATTTGTGGAAAAATCTAGTTTGTTTCTCGCTCCACATTTCTTAAAAACTTATTTTTTTAAACAGGATTTTTTTTACAAATATTATTGTCTTAGCTGTCTTTGAATACAGTTGCTAAAATAGATCTTACGGACCAGAATTCGTGCGTTTTTTTTTCACAGACTTCTAGCTAGTGTCCAGCTATTACCTAAGCCTATTAGGACTGTTTTATAAATGACTGCTGCATGGATTACAGGCTAGCAGATTATATATCGCTGAATGAATCTTACCAGGTGGCGTTTTATTGAGTAGACCTTTATTTGAAATTCGAAGATAAATCTGCATCCGCGTTTTTACGCTATGAGATGGTCATGATAGAATCGAGATAACCTTTCTATCGTGGTTTATCGTTCAATAAACCATGTATTGGGTTTTGAGGCGCAATGAATAACCCTTATGGGCAATCGCCCTCGTGGATTATTTATTGTTCCTCATAACTCACAACTGTGGTTTAATGAACGATAAAGCACAATAGAAAGAAGATTATTTCTTAATTAATGTGTTTTCGTTAATTTCATTGTCTGAATTTTTTATTGGTATAACTTAGCATTCAGTCTAAGTAAAAAAATACAAAGATATTGCACCAATAATAAATAGTATATTCATCATACTTTAAACGGTGTGAGCGGGATCCTGGGCCCTCGAAACAACGCAATGAAATTAATTTTTCAAATTGTCGTATGCGGTCTATAACCTGACCAAAAATAACCAGATCCTTTTCAAATTTCAACAATTGATAAAGGATGTCGTTGACATCATTTGCAGGAAATGTAGACGACGGTATCGAAGTCGTGTAGATTTTACACATACAACAGCTGAAGCACTGCAAAGATGTTATTGTCAAAAACAGCGGACTGGCGTCACAACAGACCATCATAAAACCATTTGGCGCGCACCTTGGGAAATCACCAGTAAGTAGCGGCATGATTTTTTACAAGTCGGTGAAGAAAAGACTTGTCTTCATGATAACATAAGCTTGCAAATTTACTTTTAAGCACGAACTTTGCGGACATACCTCACACTGAACTTGGTTTAGCGTCTCATCCGAATTTCAGATGTCAAGCCGCGTGAATAGAACCTACAGCCTTGAGTGACCCGAAACATCACGCCCGCACGAGTCCTGTCATACATCTATTGAGCTATGCGGGCTGGTCGCGTAGTCTTGTGATAACTTCACAACAAATATAAATGAGCCATGCTTTGGCAAAAGGGGGCTTAATGCTTCTCCGTGATGCATGATACCAAGCAGGTCGTCATTGGGTCATGGATCTATTAAATCTATTATGTCTGCCAACCGACTGAATCATGGGATAACATGGTCCTTGGACTTACAAAAAATTGACCAATAGCAAAACGTTTCGGCGCAGGTCAGCCTGGATCGATACTTTTTGTAGATGCAGGGCTCGAATATGTTTCTTTTCTTTCCTGCCAGCTCTCTAGAAAGTTCTCCATATCATACTGGCTGGCGATGGAGTAGTTTCACAGATTATTGCTAAAGATCTTTAAGTATGGGTCGTGATGAGGAAACCGACTGACGCCATGTGAAAAGGGAAGTTAATCCACCTGCTAAAAGGATCGACTTAGGTCAGCTTGCGAGGTCTGCGCAGGCTCACCTGAATCGAAAAGTTGCTTATGGTGAATTTTTTGTATATCCATTAACCATTTTACTTCAGCATTCATTCGGTGGTCAGACAAAGTGGGTTTTTTCATAGATTTATCATTATGTGATCAGGGTATTATGCTTCAGGGTGATGCATTAAATTCCCCCTTTACCATTGTATGGATCAAATATTTTAACAAAAGACAAATTAGAAAATACACTAATATACTTGTCATATCCAAACATGCGGCAGACGACATCAACATTATTCTGATTATCTGAGTAATAACCCCACCAGCCGTCATCACACACAGTACCCCACTGACCCTGGTGCCATACTGGAAAAAAAAGTATCCCACTGACCCTGGTATCGTACTAAAATAAACGGTACTCCAATGCCACTCTGAAATTAATAGTACCCCACAGACCCTGGTGCCACACTGAAATAAACAGCATCCTAATGACCCTGTTGCCACAGTGAAATAAATAGTACCCTACTGACCACCCTGGTGCCCTCCTGAAAATAAACAGTACCCGACTGACCCTGGTGCTCTCCTGAAATAAGCAATTCCCCACTGACTCTGGTGCCACACTGAAATACATGTTTGCAGGACCCCACTGATCCTGGTACCAAACTAGAAAAGTCAATACCCCGTTGACGTTGTTGCCCCAATGAAATTAAAAAGTACCCATTTTACCCTGGTACCCTCCTGAAATAAGCAGTACCCCACTGACCCTGGTGCACTCTGAAATAAATAGTACCCAATTGACCACGGTGCCATACTGAAATAAACAGTACCCAAATGACCATGGTGCTTTACTGAAATAAACAGTACTCCATTAATCCTAGTGCTCTCCTGAAATAATCAGTAACCCTCAGACCCTTGTCCCCTTATGAAATATACAGCACCCCACTGATTATGGTGCAGTATTATAATAAAAAGTACCCCACTGACACTGGTGTCACAATGAAATTAACAATTCTTCACTGAATCTGGTGCCTGACTTCAATAAACTGTACCCCACTGACGCTGGTGCCATACTGAAACAAACAGTACTCCCACTGACCTCGGTACTAAACTGAAATAAACATTACTAGTCTAAGGCCTGGCAAGCTGATTTCAATTTTTTTTTCAATCCGTCTGGTAGAAAAATTTCATTTGTACTAGGTGATAGTACAGCTATATAGAAGTCAAATTAGGGTGGATGCCAGAAACAAAAGTGGTGCAGATTTTTTTCAGACGACATTTTGTTACCCCACCCACTGAAAATGCATTGAATTGAGCTTATGTGTATAAACCACAAAATTTCAATATCTTCCGGAATATATTGATTGCAAATAGGTATAATTGACAGTTAAGCACATAGGCAATGGTAAAATTCAGTTACAGGAGAAGATAAAAATACATTGGTGTCCTGGTGTTACCCCTCCCACCAAATTTGCATACATTTTTTGAAAATCATGAGCAACTTACTATCATTTAAGACTTTTGTGTTTCAACTTCTTGTGAAAGGGTATGATGAGAACTAAATGCTTACTATTGCACTAAATTGCTGCATTGTATATTTGTTACGGTCTTGCTTATCTTTTACCCCACCCACTAATGTATATACACGGCCATCTATGAGCTATTATATAATTATGGCAGATTTTAGGAGACTCGATTTTTGAAAATTAAGTTGGATTTTTTTGTTTGATAAGGTTCCTTATATCCACACTGGAATATTGTCTACTGTGATGCAATGCTAGTCATAACACACTGACATGTCCTTCATGTAACAAAATTGTAAAGTAAAAGAAATTCCATTCCAATTTAGAAAAATGAATATTTTCTGGTTCAGATTATAATATTTCACTTCAAATCATCTGTATAACACATATTTGTTTTATCTTAATTGAGTATTTTGGAACAAAATTTTGGCACTTTATATGTCAGAGAGGATCAGTGTTTTGAAACTATTTTAATTTCTTGAAAAAGTTATATAGATCTAGTAAATGATTCCTAGCTGTTTGTACTAAAAATGTAACTGTATTTTCCGTTTTGTTCCCAGAAATTGTTTTTATTAAATTAAACGTTGTGGCTTCCTTTCATGAGCATTTTTTATCATTGTTATATAAACGACTCATGTTTTACAGCAATGACACAAAATGTAACAGCGCAGACACATATAAGTATCAAAAAAAGGTTTGTGCCTTTATTTGAGAAAAATCAAACGAAACAATAATTGAATAGTTTCACATGAAATGAAGAAAAGTCATTTGCACCAAAAATACTATCTTGTTGACAAGTTAAGACTTTAAATGTTATTACAATTACATTTAAATTATTTCAATTACTCTTCTGTACCCACTGTAAACTCATTACCAGACGACAAAATTTTAGACTTGTCCAAATTGAAAGCATTTGCAGATGACAAAATAAAAGTAACTGAAAATTAGAAATTTGTTTTGTGAAGTGTAGAAAACATTGTGGGAAAAGGAGAAAATGCTGGTTACCAGCATTCTCTCCTTTTCCCACAATGTTTTCTAAAGGCTTCTTTCTCTGGTGTGTCAAAAGTAAGGATTGTGTGGTAATGGGTTAACTATATTCATGCTATATGCATTAAAAATATCATTATTATGTAGGAAATAAATCCGTTACATCATGACATTTCAACAAGAGGGACATTGGCCCTAGAGTGCTCACCTGAGACTATAGCTTTATTTCCCTCATGTTTATGTGATGAACTTTTAACTAACCTGTGACCCCAGGGGTAGGGCTAGGTTTGACCCCAAGGGCATAATATGAAGAAACTTGGGAGAGGTCCACTAGGAATTGCTACATGCCAAATATCAAAGCTCTATGCCTTCTAGTTTTAGAGAAGAAAAACTTTATAATTTTCTGTCTTTGTTCCTACGCTTGAACTTGTGACCCCTAGGGCAAGGCCAGTTTTGACCCCAGGGGCATCATATGAACAAACTTGGTAGAGGTCCACTAGAAAATGCTACATACCAAATATCAAAGCTCTACGCCATCAAGTTTCAGAGAAGAAAATCTTTAAAATTTTCCTTCTTTGTTCCTGTGTTCGACCTTATGACCCCCGGGGCAGGGCCACTTTTGAACCCAAGGGCATCATACGTACAAACTTGGTAGAGGTCTACTAGGAGATATTACATTCCAAATATAAAAGCTCTATGCCTTTTACTTTGTGAGAAGAAGATTATTAAAGTTTTCATTCTTTGTTCCTATGTTTGAATTTGTAATCCCCTGGGCGGGGCCAATTTTGATCCCAGGGGAATCATTTGAACAAACATGGTAGAGGTCCATTAGGAGATGCTACATACTAAATATCAAAGGTCTATGCCTTCAATTTTCAGAGGAGAAGATTTTTAAAGTTTTCCTTCTTTGCTCAAACTTGTGACCCCTGGAGTGGGGCCAGCTTTGACCCATGGGGCATTATTTGAACAAAGTTGGTAGAGGTCCACTAGGAGATGGCAACATACTTAATATCAAAGCTCTATGCCTTCTACATTCAGAGAAGAAGATTTTCAAAGATTTTGTTTTTTTTTTTCCTTTTTGCGGCCATGGTAACCAGAATTATGAGTGGAAGTCTATTCTTTGAACAATTTTGGTAGAGCTTCACCCAAGGAACATCCCTGCCAAGTTTCATCAAGGTTTGCCCAGTGATGTAGGAGATGTTTAAAGAAATTGTTGACGGACGACAGACGCTGGACACCGGACATAGGACGATCACAATAGCTCACCTTAAGCACTTTGTGCTAAGGTGAGCTAAAAAAAGAACCAAGAAAAAAACTCACATACACACCCACACACACATCCACACACACACACACATACACACACAAAACGCAGCTGTACTGTCAATGCAGCAAACAAAGAAACTGATGATTGATCATACGTCACAATTACGCTGAATGAACAGCGCATTTGTTAATTTTAAGTCATCAAGAGGATTTTAACTCCACCGGTCGAAGGCCAGCGGGCTTATTTCATTGCCCGCAGTCCGTCGTGTGTCTGTCCGTACGTGTATTGACTTATATTTCAAACATCTCCTCTAACACTACCCATCCAAGCTTGATGAAACTTCACAGAAATGATCCTGCCATGGTTTTCTTCAGAATTTCTTGAAAGAATCTGATTCCTTCAAAAATTCTGTTTGCCATGGCAACAAAACTGAAAAATATTGAAATCTTTGAAAATCTTCTTATCTGAAAGCATAAGGCCTAGGGCTACCAAACTTGGCAGGTAGCTTTATGTCATGAACCTCTACCAAGTTCCTTCAAATAATAGCCCTGGAGTCGAAATTGCCCAAGTTTTACATGGGCTTATATTGGGACAGCCTTTAAAAATCTACTTGTACATAGCCTCAAGGCCTAGGACTACCAAATTTTGAATGTAGCTTTATCTAGTTGGCCTCTACCAGAAGGGCCCAAATTATAGCCTTGGGGTTAAGTTTGTCTCCACTCCAGGGGTCACAAGTTTTACCTTGGCTTTTGTGTTGAAAACTTTATAAATGATCTTTTTACTAACCATAATAAAGCCTAGGGCTACCAAATTTAGCCCTGTTTCCTGGGTCTCATGTTTTACATGGTCTTTTTTCTTTTAGGAAACTTTGAAAATCTTCTTGTTTATAACACAACATTCTAGACCTGTATTATTTGGTACGGGGGTTTATCTTGTAGACCTTCACCAGGATTCAAGTAATTATAGCTTTGTGGTCAATATTGGCTTTACCCAGGGGTCAAGGGATCATAACTTTCTCGTAGGATTTTATAGAAAAAAAATGTAGGTCTTCAAGTTTAAAACCAGTTGCCCAGAGTAGTAATATTTTGCTTGTAGTGTGTTCACTTATTAGCCAGTGGCACGCTATAGGGCCATCATGGCCCTTTTGTTTTAAGTTATATCCCCTATTGCATCAGAAAACTAGAGAAGCAGATGGGCGAAAAAAAATAGAGCCCTTTTTTGATCTGGGCCTTAGCCTATTGTTTGGTTTGTAGTGTTTTCACTTATTAGCCAGTGGAGCGATACAGGACCATCATGGACCTCTTGTTTCAAGTCATATCCCCTATTGCATCAGTGAAATAGATTAACAGAGTAGGAGAGTAAGGATAACAAAGGAAATAAAGCAGCTAAAGTAATGAAAATAGCCAAATCTTAGTGTTGGCATACTTATGGTTACAGTTGTGAATATATAATGAAATAACAAAATCAAAGGTTAGTGTGCAACAACAAATTATACTGTTGCATCCATAAATAGATCATTTTTGAGGTGCTAAATGCTAAAACTGCATAAGTGTTCTTAATTCTGGTCCTCTATGTCTGTCCTAGTAGCTTTCGCCAAAACTGTGAAAAAATCTAGCCAGAATATAACACATTCAATGTGAAGACTGGAAATCAGAGATTGTTTTCAATTCATTTCTGCTAGGAACATTTATTAGGTGTTTTACGGTATGTAAAATTGGTCAGACTTGATTAAATATGAGTCTTACATAAATGTAAATGTGGATTTTTACGAACATCTTAAATTCGAAAGATTTGTCAAAAAGATTGCATTGTTTCATTGTTTTTTTCATGATTGTGAACATAGGAAAAGTTTAATCTTTGTTATAGGCAAATTTGGGGTAGGCGCGTTTATTAGCATATAAAAAAAATCTGCACCACTTTCAGATCTGGCATCCATGATTAAAGTGACTCTAATAGGCTACCCTAACTCACAGTACCATTTGAATTTTTCTACCAGATGGATTGAAAAAAAAAAAATAGGGCCCTTTTTTGATCTGGGCCTTAGCCTATACCCCACTGACCCTGGTGCCAAAATGAAATAAAAAGTACTTCACTGACCCTGGTGCCACACTGAAATATACAGGACCCCGCTGACCCTGATACCAAACTGAAATAGGTAGTTCCCCACTGACCCGGTTGCCACAATGAAATAAACATTATCCTTCTTACCCTCAAGACATACTAAAATAAACTTTACCCGACTGATACTGAAGATATATCAACCCTTTCCCAAACAAGCCATTGTTTTTTCTGTGTCTGCAGTACAAGTCTTTTGAAAACACTGTAGGAAAAGGAGAAATTGCTCGTAAGGAGCAACTTCTCTTTTTGTCGCAGTGTTTTCTGCCCGTTCGGATAATTTTCTGCCATTGTTATGAAAGTTAAAATTGTCGTCTGCAAACCCTTTTCAGTTTGGAAGAGTCTAAAATTTGTCGTTTGGGAAATAGTTAAAATAACATGGTTCAGTAAGGTTAGAATGAAAGTTGACGCACAGCAAACCTCCTCATTATAAAGTCAGAGTGGCCCGGTTTTAAGTGTAGGACAAGTAACCCGGAGGCCCCCGTTTCGAGTCCCACTGGACCCGCTTGTTTTTTTTTTCTTGGTGGGAGCGTCCTTTAATATGACACTTCAGAGGTCTAGTCTATTACTAGTGAAACCCAAGGAATATATAAATATGTGAACTGTCGCTGTAATATAATTGAAATAATGTTAAAAGCGGCGTAAAACATTCCATCTATACCAGGTCAGATCAATGACCCAATCTTTGTTCACAATAATCTTTTCAGATCCACGCAGAAAATAACAAATCCTTGCTACCAGTTAACTCTTTATATACCAAACGACAAAATTTTGTACTAGTCCAAATTGAAAGCATTTGCAGACGAAAAGATAAATGTGAATCAAAAATTGATTTAGTAATGGTAGAAAACATTGTGGGAAAAGGAGAGAACGCTTGTTACCAGCAGTTTCTCCTTTGCCCATAATGTTTTCAAAAGGCTTCTTTCACAGGGTTGTTCAAAGTCGGGATTGTGTGCTAAAGTGTTGAAACACGCCCACTACTAAGACCAAAAAAGTTACATTGTCTGTAGAGTGGTCATAAACAAAGCTTATTTGTTCAACCCTTTCTCCATAGCGGAGACTTTCAGGTGATAGTGTTATCTATTTCATCTCGATTTGTCTGAAGGTAAGTATCTGTATTTAGGCCCTGAAACCGAAAGATGCCCGAGAAAGTGGTTTAAAGTCTCCACCCGAGGTCTACCGGTGCCGATGGTTAGACTGGATATTCTGTCAATCTTACGGAATGTCCATAGACAGAGAATTGTAGAGCCAAGGCCTATATACTAGTTGTACAGTCAGGTGGCAAGGGACTTGGAAACTTGTTCACGACTGTGATTAATCATGTCGCCACCTCGCCGAATTCCCTGCCACCTGACCGTACAACGAATTTATTATACTGCAAAGTTTTACCGTTCTAACGTTTGTTAAGCGAATTTTACCTGTCTTTCGGCTCGGGGTTACATGATTCACCACAGCCTTGAACAAGTTTCCAAGTCCCCTGCCACCTGATCGTACAATTAATACTGTTGCTGCGATATAGATCTAGCTAAAAGACATGAGCAGCTGAACTCTGTATAAACTCAACTACTAAAGTATGACGAAACAGCATTATTGAAGTTTGAAGTAAGGAAAGAAACCAACTAGCTTACCTTCAAGCCGACCTTGAAATGGGTCATCCGATATCATCACTACAGCTTGGTCTGCCAATTAAAAAAAATGCTTGTTTAAACTCCCGAGACAACAGCTGTACCATTTATAATGAAAACAAAACAATTCCATGCAGACATCTGAACGAACAAATAAAGTGTACTGAAGGACAATACACATACATGTAGCATATTGTCAAAGAAAATGGCATGTATATACAAGTAGTAAGTGAAATGTTCAAGCGATTCCTTTTCATGTCCTTTTTTCTCAAGATGCCACGCGTCGGGGCAGGAAGAGAGGTATTTGTACTAGGAAAAGGTTAAGATCTTCTCGCAACATGATTTTTTATGGCGTTTAACACACTACAGGGGTCGGATTCACTAATCATGCTTGCATTCTTGGTCTAACTTTACATTTTGAAAGTAATGTAAATACTTTTTAGCTAAACCATTCTGTTTACCCGACGAGAATTCACGTTATTTACCAAATTTAGAAACATATTCATAAATACAAAAGCCTACAAGTGTCAGAATGAAGGTAAAATATTTTTTCAAAACACGTTATAACGTGAAGTAAAAACACGCAATAACGAAAAAAAAGTCGCACTAACGCGAAAATTCACGTTATAACGAGAATTATCGCGTTAGTGCGACTTTTTTCGCGTTATAATGTGTTTTGAATTTACGTTAAATTACGCAATTTTTCGCGTTCTTACGAGAATTTTCACGTTATAACGGTGTTTTATACTTACGTTATATAACGTGAATTTTCGCGTAAGTGCGACTTTTTTCGCGTTATCACGTGTTTTATATTCACGTTATAACGAGAATTTTCGCGTTAGTGCGACTTTTTTCGCGTTATAACGTGTTTTTATTTATTATTTTTATTGTTCATATTGACCCTTATAGGCTTTCGTAATACACTGTAATTAGACCGTGTACGTTATTAACAAAAGTTTGTTAATGTGAACCGAAAGCAAAGTTCTACAAACAGTAAGGGAACCTCCGCGGTTAAGGCTTTGTAAGCAGGAAATCCTGGTTCAGTTCTTGCTGGTGGCAAGTTGGGCAAAGGTCTTGCATGGTCACAGTCTTTCACTGGTGAAACCCAGGAAAGTCGTAAAATTTTGACCCCTCCCCCCCCCCCACCTTGATATCAACGATTTATAATTTCACCGGTACAGAAATAATACAGTACTTACCCGCATCCATGTAATAAACTGTACCTTTCTCAACTTCTAGCGCAGAATTGTCGCGATAAACTCGATCACAACCGTAACAAATTCCAGACAGCTGTCCAAAGAAAACGCTCTTACATCCAGTATAAGTCTGACATAATGTGATACAGACCATTCTACTGGTTTCTTGTTCAGTGAAGAGCCTTTGCGTCCTAGGACATTTCATACCGTCAATGTCTTGGAAATGGTCGAATTTCTTGAATTTGTTGTCGCTTGACGCAAATGCAAGGAACAGTAAGACCTGTGCAATAAAATGGCAACCTTTCAGCTCTAACAAACACCGTTTGACGATTCCTTGCATTTGTATAGATGGATCTATGATAGGCAAAACAATTTTTGATATAGCATACAAAAAGGGAACATCTGGTAATTGCCCTACCTGATCCTGTGTTCAACCGTTTACCATACAATTCAGTGGTTTAACTCTCGTGAGGAGGAATGAATGATACTTTTAAAAGCATTGTAGGAAAAGGAGAAAATGCTGGCTACCAGCTTTTTCTCTTTTTGCCACCATGTTTTAAAAGGATTCTTTCCCAGGCTCATGGAAAGGGTTAACGTGGTACCTCGATTAAACTGACATTCGACATAACTCGGCTGTTTTCAAAGACAGTATCGAGGTATTGCAATGTCGTTGGCGTCATCTGCTTCGTGCGAAAACTTTGACATTTTATAACTATTGTCTAAACATATTTATTTTACATCGATTGAGAAATTAAGTTCTTTCAACTTATACTAATCTCTCTCGATTCGAATTGTATAACTCGGACAAGTTATTAATTATGAAAGGGAAACTCATATAACAAAGAGCAGATAACATCAACGTATTTTTGACACAGTTATGCCCCTATTTCAACTTAGAAAATTACTGAAAATCATGCAACAGCGGCTTTCTGAATTAACTACTGAATTTTTAAAACATATAAAACAAAAGTATACAGCTAACATTCCATCTGCAGTCTGCCTTGAATATTGTGTTATACAGAGCCATACAGAGCCATCGAGATTTAACTCTAAACCAAGAAAAAAATTCAGAATGTCCAAATTGGAGACACTTGCAGATGTAGAATCAAATGTGGCTTAAATCACTGACATTGTCTCGTAAAGAGCTTGGTCTTGTAAAGAGTAGACACATTGTACTAACCAGGATTTCCTCCTTTTCTCCGCAATATTTTCAAGGATGTCCATCTCCATGTCATTTATTGTCTTTCAAAGTGTTAACGTACATATATACCTACCAGTAGTTTGTAATTTTTTTAAGACTGATTTACCAACTTTCGAACTATTTGCAATGTCTTTCACTACCGTTTTGTTTCAGTTAAATCCAAAATGATAATTTGAAGGCAGCTTGAATCAAATAACGAATAAATATAACTAAATAATTACGAGAGGACCAGACAGCTTCATTTCAACTGGAACAGGTCTGTTATGGTTAACACGTTCAAAATAAATGAATACCACTTTATTTTATCCTCAATATTTCGTATTTCAGTGATTACCATTTTATATGTGGAACCCGTTGCTTTTGTGGACTGTGTAATTCAAGATCAGACGGCACAGAATATACGGTCTGATCTTGGATCTTAGATGTCCGATAAGAAGATATTTCTTTCCCCTTCCGTCCCACACACACACACAAATGCAACAGCAATATTTGGGCTTTTACAATAAATCTGAATGTTTACATTCAGTTACGTAGCAGGCAAGGGTGAACTTTAATTAATACTTGTAAGATCATGTATCATGCAGATTGCAATCTCGATCCTAGAGTCTGTAAATATTTATATTGAAAATATGATGGCAAAATTGTATTTGGAGCCCTAGGTGGATTGTGTGTACATGACAGATGTTGAATCTCAGGGGAAAAGAACTAGCGACTGAAGAAAAGGCTGAAAAAAGGTTGTGGAGATAGATAAGAATTGACTCTGTCGAACAATACACGTCGCAGGAGCTGCATTAGAAAACATGTATTAGAGATGTCTGAAACAAGGAGGAATCAAAGGGTAAAAATAGAACTGCCGCCAAGCAGACAGATACCCCTCGCCAGCACCTTGTCACTGTAGCAGCACAACCATGCAAAGAACGGAAATGATTTTCAAAACAAAGATCACCAGTAACCTCGACATTTGCACAGAAACAATAGGGCACCTCTTTGGGTCAAGACCAACACTTGTATAATGTTTTCTCGAGTGAGGGTCGCGGGTCAAACGGCTTTTGAGTTAGATCAGGAAACGAAAACAAGACTAGAGATCGACAGAAGTCTGGCATAGTGAAGATAATATACTTCTTCAACTGCGTAGTAGGGGGTATAATAATAACTGTCGCAGATGCATTGAATCTAAACCTTACTATTGAAGAAGTATGTCGGGCACTTCGTTTCGGCAAACCGAAGGTCTCTTCTCGTAAAAGTACGAGTAAACCAAGATGTATATATTATTACAGTGAACATTGTCAGTTACCGCTTCGTCAAAAAGCTGATGCATACAAAAGGATTTAGATATCGTAGGCCAGATTGGAATCATGGCTATGCAGATCCGGAATCTGCCTAGATCAAATGAGAATCATAATTTTGTCTAGACCAAAAAAAGATTAATCATATTAATCCACGTCTGTCTACAACAGAGAGGTATTTTGAATGAAAGCAATTTATTTGCTTTTTTCTCCCACAAATGCTCCGTTTTCACTTTTTTTTGTCGCTTAAGTGTAAAACATACAAAATATATTCTTACCCTGTATTTCTGATTACCGATAGAACTACTCTTATTCTGGGGTTTAAGTTAAATAAGATGGTTCATATGTAGTCGCGCTTTACTGATCGAGAAAATATCCCAATTCGGTCCAGGCAGATTGTAGAACTGTTTAGCTAAACTGGAATCCTAAATTGGTCTCCGGACAGTACTCCAGTTTAGTCTAGGCAGATTCCGGATATGCCTAGATTCCCAGTTCGGACTATATACATAATACGTGGAAAGTTTTATGGCTTCATGTACAATAACAATAAGTATATAGCGGCAAAAATTAACTAAATCCAACGAAATTATATGAATCGATTTTGAACCCGAGACGGGATCTGAAAAACGATTACCAGTACATTTACACACTGATCAACGTGAGCCGCGGACACCATGTGTTCTCGGTACACCAGATCGAATTTTCCATGGAAGAACCGGAGGTGGTGTAAGTATTTTCATTTTTATGTACCTGATTAACCTAGATAGAAACGTTGATTTACAGCAATGTCAAGACGAATGATTTATCTGTTTACACACATACTAGGGAATAATAATACCATCATATAAGAGAGCTGTGGCTTTATGAGCAACTGGGGTCTTGTTGTTTTGAAGTTTGTTGCCGATTTTCGGACAAAATCCCCTAACCATGGTTCATTTTACAAGTTTGTAATGTAAGATAAATGTATTTCTGCCTAAAACTCGGTGCATGGGCTGTATACGAAGACTATTTTTGTAAACATTTTGTCACTACGGTCCATTACCTGATAAAGAGCATGTTCAACGCAATTTCATTACTTGTAGCACTTGCTTTTTTAGCGGATTTGCTTACTGTGATCGTTTTGACCGGAACCAAATACATCATCCGTAACGACGCATGCGCGCTTACTTTCAGTTTTGCATGGCTGATTTATAGGCTAATAACGCAGATTTACAAATCAGATCAATTCTGACCCTGAACAAACCATACAAATTAAGGTTGATTTCTTTATCGAAATTTCACCAAAACTAAACAATTGTCAATCTAAATTACTTTAAATACTAAAACAACGTTTGTTCATGTATTTTTCAAAATGTAGCGTATGTACATTATTTACACTGCCCTCGTTTTCATTCAAGAACTTTCATTCACAACTTGTATCGTCCGCTGCTATATAAACAAGAAGATTAAGCAATTTTCCCCCGATAAAACCACATTTTCAACCATGTCTTGTTTAAAAAAAATGTTCACTGTTCAGAGCACCAGCTAGAATTTGGCCATAAATAAATAAAAGCCCTGTCGATAACGAATATACAGAACCCATAAAGTCGACATAACCTAGTTGTCGCCACTCGTATGACGCTCTCGATGAATTTCCGAATTGTTTGAAACATTTTTGCAGAACTTTTGATAGTATGGAGATCGTGCAGTGTATAAAAAAAAATGTTTGGTATATATGCATCCTGTAGCATAAAAGCTTGGAACCAATATTTCTCTCTTGTAATCGACGGTAAGAAATATTTTATTTACAAACGGCCCCGATCAAGTACGAACCCGTGACACGAATTTAACTGAAGGTTTTTGATGGAAAATCGTGTCCTTCTCAGTGAACTAGACATCCACTAACGTGAATCCTAAAGGACTCAGATAGGCTTCCAATTTGTCTTCAAGATGTAAAATTCCATTTTTAGTCCCTCTGATACCTTGAATTTTATTCTGTGACATTTCGGGGGAAAAAAATGCCGAGTTAGTACATAATTTATGACAAAGGAAGCACAGAAATGCATCAATACATCTTTCTTTTAGACATATAGATTTGACATCTTTGATATATTTCTGATCCTGTGAATTAGAAGTGCATTTACAGAGCAAGTTATAAACTATCTTTACTTATTTAAATTCTTATTATGAACTGCAGCTCAGCCCATATTCAAGATAGCGACTGTGTTTTATGTAATTCAAACCTTAGCGTGAAAGTATGTCTATATAGTTTTTAAACTTTTATAGCATGACCCAATGCCATTAACCCTTAGGCTGATAAGTGCTACTCAAGGACCTTTTGCAGACAGTGTTGATTATGATCAGATTGCACAAAGTGCAGTCTGATCTTTGATCCATACTGCCTTGTAAGAAAGTATTTTTCCCAAAAGAAATAAGCAATAATTGGATTTGTACATTCAACTTGAAAGTTTTAATTTAGTTATGTTAAAGTCATTTTTTACTCTGCATGGCAATATGTCACACTGAGTGTGATCTTCATCCATTCTGGCTGCAAAAGTTGCACCAAGGGCTTGGGTTCACATATTCAAAAAAAGGACTATTTTCTGCCTGGTGATGTGTGATGATTTTAACCCTTTCCCAAACAAGCCCTGGTTTTTACGTGTCTGCAGTAAAAGTCTTTTGAAAACACTGTGGGAAAAGGAAGAATTGCTTGTAACGAGCAATTTCTCCTTTTCCCACAGTGTTTTCAACCCTTTTTGAGAACTTTCTGCCTTTTTTTCCATATCCAATATTGTCGTCTGCAAACTGTTTTGGTTTGGAAGGGTCCAAAATTTGTCGTTTGGGAAAGGGTTAAGTCTTTTTTCTTTAGACCATGAAAATGGATTCACTCAAAAATGCATTAGATGTAATAAATAACAGTTATACCAGTGTATAAATATTAATTTCAAGTAGCTCATAATGCTACAACAGATATTTGCACATATTTGCAATGATTTAGTTAATATATAGTGTGCAAGGTTGGCAAAGAGCAGGTCAATATGAGTATTGACCAGCCTGGCAGCTTTAACCGGTTATAAACAGCCAATACTGGTCACAAGTGGTCGATTGCTGTGGTTGGTAGGGGAGGTTGATTTAGTTGATTAAATCACTGGCTTACATGTATACCTGTCTGGTTTCTAAATTAATATTAAAAGCTGTCCTCTTATATATCCTGTACATGAAGGTTTATTATTATATTATCATCAGTATCGTAGTTTTTATTAATAAGGCACTTTTTTATTTGATCATAATTCAAAAGACAGTATTGCTGGTCAGCTGAAGAGGTTGTCAGAATGACTCTCTTTATTGAACCTGCATAGAGGTCATTTTTTTAAGCAAACAATTTTTGTCGATTATCATTTCTTACAGGTTCAACTGAAGAGGTTGTCAGAATGACTCTCTTTATTGAACCTGCATAGAGGTCATTTTTTTAAGCAAACAATTTTTGTCGATTATCATTTCTTACAGGTTAGATAATGTTTCTACACACACACACTCTCCCTCTCTCCACCTCTCATGTTAAATTGCAGAAAAGCAGTCATTCATAGGCAAACATGTGAAATATGCAGGTTTGTTATTAATAGAAATGTATAGGAATTTTGTGGTACACATGAAGAAGGCATTAACTGATTAAATAAACAATAGTTTGGGATACATCAATGTCTTTGAAGTACATTTAGGTGTCTTCCTACATCTATAAAGTGCCATCAAAACAGTTAAAGGTTTGACAGTTGGCCCTTTCTACCTCAGTTGGGTGTGGCTTAACTCTTTACCACACAATCCTGACTTTTAATGACCCTGAGTAAGAAACCTTTTGAAAACATTGTGGGAAAAGGAGAAAATGTGTTTTCTGCTTTTCCCACAATGTTTTTTTGTATCCATCCCAAACCAAATTTTAATTTTTCAGTCACATTTATTCTGTCGTCTGCAAATGCTTTCAATTTGGAACAGCCTACAATTGTGTCATTTAGTAAAGAGTTAAATCAAATTACCAAAGGGACAAATTATCTGTCCCTATTTTGGGGTATTATCCTTGACACTAGGCTTTATTCCAAAAGCATGAAATAATGACTTGTAAGTAGTCATAATAATATCTCATCATCAAGCAATTACTTAGGTGTCAAACATGAAACTTAAGACCTTCTACACAGTTTGGAAAAGTGGCAAAAGCCAGCTGATGAGTATCCTTGGCAGGGACAAAACAGTTTTTCCACCCCTCTCTTTCACATTGATGAAATAACTTATCTGAGGGAAAAAATCCACACAACAAATCATCCACAAATTAGCCTAACTGCCGTTTTAAAACTCATCTGACCATTTAAATTTCCAATTGACTTCTACAAGTCGACCACTATTGACCAGTTTTGACCACTTATGGATTATCACAGGTTCTATCCTCTTCTAGATGCTAGGATTTTGTAGAATGCCCATAGACAAGACGCCGCAGAGAACCAGCCTAGCCCTAGCAAAACCCAAAAGGTACAGAAATGGATGAATTGTTGTCACTGTAAGACTGAAACAGTGTTGACACTAATAGTTACAGATAACCAGAAAATAGTCCCCATCAAATTATTCTTGAAGGTTTCAAGTTAATATTTTGTGGCACTGTATGAGTTGACCATACTTTCTTTTGTATCAATCATTACTTTTCTTGACTTGTTTCTTGATGAAGATACAAGGTAAATTTTCATTTATTTAAAAAAGAAAGGTACATTCAATAATTATAAATTGCACATGGTCTAAATCTTAGAAATTAATGAACACATCACTTAGTTTTCACCTCTCAGACTATTACAAAACATTTTTGAGTTCAGGAATGAAATCAAGAACATTCTTATGAAAGAAAAGAAGAAATTATTCTACCTGAACAATCAAATTATTGTTACTAGTTTGATTTTGTATTTAATTTTTAAATTTATAGTTTGAAGTTGTGTTGTAATTAAGAGGAACCTTGAAAGGATACTATGTGTTAAGAGTCATGGAAAGGACAATGTGCTTTCAGTAAGAACTTGCATACAAAATACCACCATTTCTTTTACCCAGAAAGGACTCCTGTATTGTTTTTTTTTTTACTAAACCATACTACTTTCAAAACAACGCATGCTTTATACCTCAGAATGAAGACAGTCTGTAATAGTTTGTAACAGGTGTACTGGTAGAGTAAGATCAGACTGCCTAATATAGTAGAATTCCATTCTTATTGGCTCACTATTTTAGATTTGAATTGTTTGCAGTCTTAATGATTATACCAACCATATAAAAGTTTAGAAATTGTTGTGCTTTAGCTAGAATTGTAAAATGCTACTGTAAAAATCAAAACCTTAATGTCTGAGTACAGAAGTTTCAATCTTTTAAAAGAGTCTTGCATAATGATGAACAATGATGAATTTAGAAATGCTTAAAATGCTATAGAAAAGAATGATAGAATCATTATGTCTAGTGTATCTATATAGGCTCACATGTTTACAAACCCTAGGCTGAGCTCTTAATATTTTCAATATGATTTAAAGCAATGTCTCAGACAAAAAAACAGCTCAGCCAATTGGATAAGTTCTTTCAAAAGTTCTTTTTTCTGAACATCCTTCAAAATGGGATAATATTGCCACACTTACCTTGTATCCTTAATGGTGAAATAGGATGGGGAAAATGACTTAACTCTTTACCACACAATGAAATTTTGGACATGTCCAAACTGAAAGCATTTGCAGACGACAATTCTAATGTCGCTCAAATGATGGAATATGTCTATAATAGGGTAGAAAACATTGTGGGAAAAGGAGAAAATGCTGGTTACCAGCATATTCTCCATTTCCAACATTGTTTTCAAAGGGCTTAACAGTTGTTAACTAGGGATTGTGTTGTAAAGAGTTAAGGTAAGATCTGTGTAATGCATTTCCGGTGAATATTCGAATTTGATGATAAATAAGGATAAATAAGGATTTATGCAGAAATGATATTTTTGCACATTTTTAACGGATCAGAAATTCCATTTATGCCTATCTTGAAATTATTTTTGATACTTTTGTTAGTTTTCTGAAAAGGTAGGTAATTATTATCTCTTTTTGAATTGAGAATATAGTGGTTTTAGATTTACAAATGATAATTCAAAGAAGGAAAAAATGAAAAAAATGAATCAGTGAAAGTAGTTCAATAATACTTATTTTTAACTATAGGTAATTTTGCAGGATGATATTTAGTGGAAATGGCTGTTTTCCATTACACAGGTCTTATCTAAGTAAGAATGAAAACTGAAAATATGTTGGTCTACCAATGTTTTCTAAGACTTAACAGCTACATTTTGTGAGGCTGACAGAAATGTTAGATGAAAGTTAACCATGCAGGCCAATGTTAGATCCACATTTGATTAATTGAATGATGTTTACTGTCACTTTCAACATTATTTCAGTCATATGACTGTTACAGCTAGCTTATTTCTGTATGTCTGGCTTTAAGTAGCACTTGTACTAGGCTAGGGCACGGCATTGTCTTGCCTAAGGACACTCTTGCAGAAAAAAACATTGTGAATCAAATAGGGCTGGGCCATCAGGTAACAAGTCCTAAACTTTACTAGTGAGCCATGCATGACCCCAGATCCACATTTAGATGGGAGTTAATTTTGTAAGCTTGTTTAGGTTAGTCTACGTCAACCATCTATGTATAAGTTGCGGTACTTCTTGTTTTTTAATCAAATATGGTAATCAAATTAATGCCATTTCATTGTTCATTACTGTCGCATATGACAAGTTTTAGGCACTTTAACACTTTCACTACTGAACAAAATAATTGCATTGTCTCTAAGGCTAAAAATACATTTCTTCTGCAAGATCAAGAAACAATTCGGTCATGAATCTACAATGAAGCAGGGAACAGTGGAGATCAGAATTCAGACTGCATGTTCTGTGCAGTCTGATCTTGACCCACACTGTCCATCAAAGCTTCTGGTGCTGCCTATAATATGGAAAGAGTTAAATGCATCTGCAGACAAAAGAAAATGATACCTGTAAATGAACTTAAGTTTACTCATATAATTGAAAACACTATTGTAACAGGAGAAAATAGTTTAAAGATTTTTCACATCACACCAAATAGCTTGAAACTGTTCAACAAATCCGCTTTTCAGGACTTTCAGTCCTTTGATTGAAATATTTGCAATAATACGGCAATTTACGAAGTAGACGTACGATGCTTGATCACAATTGACCGGTCATTGCCTCCAATATTGGTGCAAGACATGTTCTTTTTTTACAGCGTTTCAGTTTTATAAATGGTGTATTAACCCATTACCAAGCAATCACGAGCTTTAATGTCCCTGGGAAAGATGGCTTCGAAAACATTGTCTATAAAGAAAAACCCCTATTACTAATACAGAGTGAACATTATTTACCACATTTGACCTGAATCTTAGTTTAAATAATTTTCAAATCCGCTTGGCCAACTGCCAACGGGCTCTTAGAATGGCGTTCTACCCTTCGTACATTTGCATGCGTGCATTTGTTCGTCTACGCGTTTATTTCTAAAATCTGATTTGAAAATTATTTAAACTAAGAATCAGGCCAAATGTGATAAATAATGTACACTCTGTATTAGTTAATAGGGGTTTTTCTTTACAGACAATGTTTTCGAAGCCATCTTTCCCAGGGACATTAAAGCTCGTGATTGCGTGGTAATGGGTTAATACGCCATTCATAAAATTGAAACGCTGTAAAAAAAAGAACATGTCTTGCACCAACATTAGAGGCAATGACCGGTCAATTGTGATCAAGCATCGTACGTCTACTTCGTAAATTGCCGTATTATTGCAAATATTTCAAAAAAGCAAGTGCTACAAGTAATGAAATTGCATTGAACATGCTCTTTATCAGGTAATGGACCGTAGTGACATAATGTTTACAAAAATAGTCTTCGTATACAGCCCATGCATCGAGTTTCAGGCAGAAATATTGATGATTTAAAGGTTGGTGTCCAGTTACCACAAGCTTTTTCTGATCTGGTGTCCATGTACATATTCTGAAAATGAAAATGGTGTCTTGTTAGCATATTTTCCTCTACCCAGGTCCATTCAAAAACGTATATCTTCGCTTTGGAAGGACATTTCTAAGTGAAATTTTGTTTTCCTTTAGGGAATACATTTATCTCATCATACAAACTTGTAAAATGAACAATGGTTAGGGGATTTTGTCCGAAAATCGGCAACAAACTTCAAAACAACAAGACCCCAGTTGCTCATAAAGCCACAGCTCTCTTATATGATGGTATTATTATTCCCTAGTATGTGTGTAAACAGATCAATCATTCGTCTTGACATTGCTGTGAATCAACATTTCTATCTAGGTTAATCGGGTCCATAAAAATGAAAATACTTACACCACCTCCGGTTCTTCCATGGAAAATTCGATCTGGTGTACCGAGAACACATGGTGTCCGCGGCTCACGTTGATCGGTGTGCATTTAGGCCTGGTCTAGTTAGTGTATCGTCAAAACTTGGTCACGGGTTTAATACTCGTACACTGCTAGGCACTCGAGGAAGTTTTGTTTGGTAAATGAAATTCAAATGAAAACTGAACCCAAAGGGTATCAAATTTTAATAGCTTTAATGGAACTGGGGTACATTTCATACCAACAGTAAAATGTAGCACTTCTTGTCCTAACTGGCGATATCTCTTTGCCAATGTAAGTCGAAAAAGTGCACTTTTCCGATAGTTTCCTTTTCATTCTTGAAAATTTGGCACGGAATGATTGAAAATCTGGAGGACGGCCCATCTGTTAAGACAGGTTGATGAAACCTGCTTATCACGGTGGACCTACTCTCCTAACCGTTCATCATCTTTTTACACAAAAGCCATGGTGGGAACAGGATCAGTTGTTTGAAGGCGTCTGTTGTAAGCCGATCATCTGAAACGCTGGTGCAAACTATTCTGAATTTATCCCATTATGGGATCGCATTCAGTAATTCTGATTCTACCAAAAAAATGTAATGGACCCGTTAAAACTGGGGGAAAAATCCCCGCTATTTTGCATTTACGTAAGGAGTTTGTTTCTAAATATAGAAAGTAAAAACAATATCAAAATGTTTTAAAATTGTTTTAAAAAAGTTAAAAATATTAAAACGTTTAAAAATGGCCATCAACAATATTTACTAAAATTACTCCACTTCGAAATTCGTTCTCGAATTTTTATGATTTCCACCTGTCCTGCTAGATAAATTAACCCTTTCCCAAGCAAGCCCTGATTTTTACGTGTCTGCAGTAAAAGTCTTTTTAAAACACAGTGGGAAAAGGAGAAATTGCTCGTAACGAGCAATTTCTCCTTTTCCCACAGTGTTTTCTACTCTTTTTGAGAACTTTCTACCATTTTCTCCAAATTTAAAATTGTTGTCTGCAGACTCTTTTAGTTTGGAAGAGTCCAAAATTTGTCGTTTGGGAAAAGGTTAAATGAAACTTTCAAGTCGATAGTAAAAACCCGATAACGCTCTTTCATGATGATAATGATTATTACTATTACCATTATAATTATAAATTTATTTATCCATTTATTTATTAAAATATTTTAGAAAAAAAAAACTCCTTATTGGACAGTGTAGGTCAGAGACCAGACTGTACGTTATGTGAAGTCTGATCTTTATCTACACTATCGGCAAAAGGTCTGTGAGTCTAAGGATGGAATTTGAAACGTTCCCCTAATAGCTAGGGACCCTGTTTTTACCAATTTAGATCTACTAAGATATCTGAAAATGTAGATTCAGGATCAAATGTTCAAATCAGGATGCAATTTCAAGACAATTCTGTGCGATAGGGACTGTGCTGAGCGCTCTTTTTTTTGAGTAAAGCCTTTACCAGACTGACATATTGTATACTCGTCCAAATAAGAAATTAAAAACGCTGGAGCACCGATGGCTAGGGGCAAGTGGAAAGTGCATTATTATATGCGTAAAGCAACTTGCATTCAATTATAAAATGTCCTGTTAAACGTTTAAACAAATGTGGATGCCAATGGTCGGCTGCAGTTACTGTATTGAAAAGTGTACGTCGAAAAGCCGGGCATTACTGAAAAATATGTTATGTAATATAAGGAAGCAGTTTTCAGATCCCCAATACTGAAAATTAACCAATAGAATGAAAGTAAAGCAGTGTGTAGGACCCGCAAAAGTAACCTTCAGCAAAAGTAGTTCCGGGATGAGGTAATTTTGTTTTTCATGGAGCTATGATTTTTTTTTTTCAGCCAGTCAGAACTCACCAATGTTCATGAAAACAAATGATATTAAATTATTTTCAGATAAGTAAAGTGTTACTACAAGAGTTTACATCGTATTTTAAAGTCCATTCCGGTCCAATCCAGTCTGTTTGGGTCCATTTTTCATGCATCAGGAAAACATCGACTCATCAGTAACTGCCCTACTTGTACATGTAAGTTACGGCTGACAATGTACAGTGTTTTTCTCTGTTTACACACCATGCGTGAATACACACCATACAAGACTAATCAATCGAATGTCAATTTCACAACGTTCCATCTGCAACCAAAGGTGTGCACACAGCGACGATCCAAGTCAAATGCGGTTGTTGGTTGTGTCATGCTCGGCATGTGTATTTGGTAAAATTAACTTGAAAATTTCTTTGCGTTTTCATATAGAGCTCATAACGACAATAAACGCCGTTAAAAACTTTTGCTTTGAATAAACAGTATTTTCTTTGACATTTTCTCGGTAAATGTAGGCACCGACCCGCTATTTCAATTTGTATATTACATCAAGGACGAATAACTCGTAAGGTTTAAGTTTTGAGGGGTTTTTCGATTCAAGCCAGTCAGGACGGGCAATTTCAGCTCCAGCACTTCTACGACTTTGGGTAACCCTGTCTGCATGAGGTCAGCAGGTCGCGTTTGAAGTTCCGGATGTGTTTTTATATCTTCATGAAACCCTCATCCTGCCAAATAACTCCAATTGAATTTCTCTAACCCCCGGTACAAATCTCGTTCTCTCTGTTCCAAAGATTTTTTAAAGGTATGTCTATATCGCTCAGTGCAGATTCAGGATCAGACTGCGCGTTTACATGCATTCTGATCTTAAGCTGCACTGCCCGCATAGAGACGGTGAGTGGCATTTGGCGGCTGGGGTCTGTTTTATATCTACATGTATATGTATATGAACCCTCAACCTGCCGAATAACTTTTAATGAAATTCTCAAGAGCTCTGCCAGTACAAATCTCTTCGTATATATATATCCTTGTGGGACGGTGTATATCTAGGATGGGATCGTACATTTATTTGCGGTCTGATCTTGATCTGCATTGTCCTCATGAGTTCAGTGAGTCGCATTTGGCAGCCAGGGATTTGTTTTTTATATCTACATGAACCCTCATCCTGCTAAATAACTTCAAATCAAGTTCAAATCTCCTTTTTCACATAAGGTTGTGTTTTCTTATCACGCAGCGTGGATCCAGACTCAGACTGCACGTTTACATGCGGTCTAAGCTTGATCTTCACTGTCCGTACGAGGTCAGTGAGTCGAGTTAGGCAGCGAGCAGCCAGAGGTTTGTGCTTTATATCTTTTTATATATGCGAACTCTGATCCTGAAAAATTATTTATAATGAAGTTCTCAAGCCACCAGTACATATTTTCTTCTTTTTCCCAAAAGGTTGTGTCTCCTTATCGTGCAGTGTGGAATCAGGCTCAGGCCGCACGTTCACATGCGGTCTAATCTTGATCTACACTGTCTGCACAGTGAGTAGAGTCGAGCAGCCAGGGGTTTGATTTTACATCTACATGGACCCTCATCCTGCTTGATAACTTCAAAGAATTTCTCAAGCTGCTAGTACAAACTTCCTTCTTTTTTCCAAAAAGATTGTTTCCATGTCGCGCAGTGTGGATCCAGGCTCAGACTGCACGTTTACATGCGGTCTGATCTTGATCTGCACTGCCCGTATGGGTTCAGCGAGTCGAATTTGGCAGTAAGGGGTCTGGTTTTACTTTTATATGAACCATCTTTCTACTAAATAGCTTCAATTAAAGATCTCCAGCAGCCAGTGAAAATTTCGTTCTCTCTGTTCCTTAAGGTTATTTCCTAAAAAACGTAACATTTGTGATGAAGGGTTCATTACACTGTGCTCTATATTTGGACCATATGTAATTTTGAGCGTACAAATTCTAATCAGATCCCTCGATCTTTCTTAAATATTTCTGTCAAACAATTTATTGGAGATCTAATGTAATATTTAGCAAATTTCCACAACCTTTTATATATTTAGTAGGAGTATTTTCAAACTTATATCCGCTTCAAGTTTGTCTAAAGAAGCAGCGAGTTTTCTGTACCTATAATAAAGCAAATGACATCAGTGTTCATGAGTGACGATTTGAGGCTCAGCGTTGCACTCTTATTCAGAGCATTTAAGTTCGTGAAATTCGAACACAACCTCGTATAAGACAGGCTGAAATTGAATACGGACGGACTGATCTTGAATAACATTCAAACTTGATGCTCCATGTCTTACTTTCCTAAAATTTGAGCCAAATTTGCCACAGAGTCATACTTCTGAATGTAAAAGCAAAAGGAAAGAAGTTGGTACTGGTAACACGAAACATCCGGTTGATCAATCTCCGTGCAGAGTTGTCGTTCGTTATTCTGAACATACATCTCTGCAATAGGCTAAGGCCAGAATTTTTTTATAAGTTGATTTACGAGATCTTTTTTTCAAATTTAGGGTCGGGGGGACGAAAAAAAAAATAAAATAAAAAGCTCTAAAAATGTTCAGTCGATAAAAAAATATAAAAAAAAGAGATTTTTCTTTTCATTATTTTTTTTCCTACCAATACCGCAAGAAACTTAAAATTTAATTAGTGAGGTAAACCAACAGTCTGTATTATAGTTACATCTTTCAAGTTACCATAATTTTCCTAAAAATCTATTCTGGATACCTTAAAAACTGTAATGACCACCTTTAATAATGTCATGCCACAGATCAATGAGGTCCAAAGACACATTCAGAATAGCAAACATTGAAGATTCTTATCAATTTCGCTCCTTTACAAGAAGTCTGATCTGGCTGTACGACGTTTGCTGCCAAATGAATTCTTAAAACTTGGGCTCTTTATGATTGTCTGACAAGAAAAGAAACAGAAAGTCGCTCTTTCACAAACCACAACATTAGCGAATAAGTTCTGAAGTTCCAATAAATTTAGCACAATTTTACAGAAACAGTTCTGGAAATTCATTGCAGTGAATCTGCAAAAAAACAGACATGTTTTTTTTTCTCATAATGTTTTCCTAAGTCACCTCTATTGAGGTCGTTTTGAAGTTGGCATTGTTTGAGCTCCCAAAACAAAACAAAAACAATTGAGCAATCACTAAATGTGATCATACCCCAAACCAGCTCCTTGTCACTAAACAGCTCTTTGTCACAGAATGCGGAATGGTTTAGTACAAAAGAGTTTAAGAAAATATATATTACAAAGGGCTATAACTCTGAAAATAGTGGGAAAAGATTTATGGTTCTTGCACAGTGCACTTTACTTTGATGTGATTCAAAATCATATGAAGTTTGAAGTGATTAACCTTTGTACTTTGCAAGTTATGCCCCATTTTAAAAATCCAAAGTTAAAATTAACAAAGGGCAATAACTCTAAATGTAGCAGGAACAGAGTTATAGTTATGAAAACTGCACTTCTTGTTAATGTGGTCCATCTGTATATGAAGTTTGAAGGTACTAGCTTTTATACTTGGAAAGTTATGCCCCAGACAAAAATCCAAATTAAAATTTACAAAGGGAAATACATTGAAAATAGTGGGAATATAGTTATGGTACTAGTAAAGTGCTCTTTTTTTTATGGTGATCTGATTATATATGAAGTTTGAAGTCAGTAGCTTTTGTACTTTGGAAATTAAGCCCCAGATAAAAATCCAAAGTTAAATATACAAAAAGATATAACCCTTAAAATAGTGGAAAAAGTTATGCTTCTTGAACACTGCATTTCTCTTTAATGTGGCCGATCTGTACATGAAGTTTTTAGTTGCTAGCTGTTTTATTTTGGAAGTTAAGCCTCGAACAAAAATCCAAAGTTTGAAGTCACTAGCTTTTCTACTTTAGAAGTTATGCCAAGCTTTTTGTGACACACGGATAGACAGACATGGTGACTCCAGTATACATCCCCCATACTTTGTTTATAAATTGGGGGTATAAGCATGATAAAAACACATAATGTAGTTAAATTTGCTTGAATCTAGAAGCAGACTTGTGCTGCAAGTAGACAGTATCCCTTTCTTGAACCTAACAAAAGAAAGTATGTGATGAGAGAATTTCTGTATGCCTTCCATGGAAGAAAAGAAGTTGAACCTAACTATCCCTTTTGGATATGATTTGCTATATCAAAGAAAAACAATTAGTAAGGATTTCTATCCTGGCGTATTTGTTGACTCAAAAGAACATTATCAGACCATTTTGTTTTTGATTGCCTATGACCCCACTGATGCAGAGTTACACTTAACTCAAAACTCTAACATTTCTCATCAGATTACAAATAGTGTCCAGACTGGTAAGAAGAGAAAAAAAACTTCTTTATGCCTGTGATGGGGACCACAATCAATTATCTTGATTCAAAAACATGATAATGACTTGTTAAAGTTTAAAAGAAACTTAACAAGATCTATAGAGATGTAATCTATTAGTCAATAAACTAGCTGATAAGGAGGAAAAAGTGTAGAGTATTCTAAAAATAGAACACTACACTGCATATTTTGCTGAGTTGCCGACATGAGGAAGGCAAATGATCGTCTTTAAGATTTTTCTAATCCTTCACTTTACCATTATAATTTATTTAAAATATGTTTGGAAAAAATATCTCCAGATGTAAGAGGTGGTAATTCAAGTTTATTTTATAACTATTCATGTTTTGAGAATCAGTAATGATCGATAGTGTGAAGTCATTTAAACAAATATGCAGACGCTTTACCTGTGGGGAAAAAAGTGTGATTTTCGTAGGATAAAGGGGTGGATTTAGTGAGTTAGTAACAGGTAAGGATCATAACACTCTGCTGTCTTGTCCAAATTGATAAAGTTAATTAGTGATAACCTGTCATCCTTTGTCTTCGATTGCCGATATTTCATGAATATAGGCCTGGTCGGGACTGTTTGTTAGGCGAAGTTTTTTCGCTGTGAAAGCTTGATGATGCAAATTTGAGTCAATGAAGACAACTTTTTCACCCTATACCATACTTCCTCAAGTTCCTGCTTCAGTCTTTCTCCACTTATCTCGTGAGTTGAGACAAAAATGTCAATAAAAAATCCTTTCGACACTTATTTTTGCCAGTTAAAGAAAAACTACAACTGGCGAAAATGGCGATAGGCAGCGTGGGTCCCGCTGCTGCATGTTATTGACGGTGCATGGAAATACAGGAATGGACCGGAACGGACCGGAATGGACATCGGAACGGACCGGAATGGACCGGAACGGACCGGAATGGACCGGAACGGACCGGAATGGACCGGACCGGACCGGAATGGACACCGGAATGGACCAAAACGGACCGGAATGGACACCGGAATGGACTGGGATGGACCGGAAAGGACAATGGAATGGACCAGACAGGACCGGAATGGACACCGGAATGTACTAAAACGAACCGGAATGGACACAGGAATGGACTGGGATGGACCGGAATGGACACCGGAATGGACCAAAACGGACCGGAATGGACACAGGAATGGACTGGGATGGACCGGAACGGACGGGAATGGACTTGAGGATACGATGTAAACGCTTAAAGCAATTATTCAGTTATTTGGTATTTGAATAGGGAAACGCCTGAACATATTCAGGTAAGCTGAAGATGAACTTCCATGACATAGGGCTTCAAGGAATAGACCTTAATCTTGAAGGAAAATCAGTTTGTATACGACTTTAAAGTTCAGGTAAGACAGTAATCTTGATGGAAAGTTAAAAAGTAGGAAAAACCGGAACGGACCTGAACAGACCTTTAAAAGTGAATATATGGACATTTAAACCGAAGAGAAACTATTGGACAGACCGAAACCTGATGCAAAAACATCAAATATCTTACTAGGGTTTTTTTTTTTTTTTTTTTAATTAGTAATATAATTTGAAGTAAAAAAAAAAAAGAGAAAAATCCAATATGTGTCAAAAAACGGAACGGACCTTATTGGACCCTAAAAACGCAAGCTATTGACATTAAAAAAAGGAAAAACTTACAATAGACCTATACTTTATCACAAGCATCAAGTAATGCCTTGATCAAATCGTTATAATGAACATGAATAGAAAAGATCCGAAAAAGAGTATGGAAATCCGGAACAGACCTGAATGGACCCTCAAAAGCCTTTCTAGGGACTAAAGGATAAATGGTAAAACTTGGAATGGACCTACACCCTTAAATAAACGCCAGACGTTGGAAGCGTCAAAATGAACAAGAAATGACTATTGAGCAGATCCAATGTCGAAGTACGGAAAAACCAGAACGGACCTGAACGGACCCTATTAAGTGAACATATGGACTTTTAAATCAAAGGTAAATCAAGAAATGACATAAATCTTATCAGAAGCATCAAATATCCGATGTCAGAAGAGTCAATATAAACATAAACGGAATTGAAAAGATCAGTATTCGAGCATGGGAAAACCGGAATGGACCTGAACGGACACTCAAAAAAGAAACACTATCGTCATTTAAGATGAAGAGGGGAAAACAGATGGATCTAAACCCTATCAGAAACATCGCATAATGTTCAGTGGAATAAACATGAGCAGAATTGAAAAGATCCGATCATGTATTCTAAAACCAGAACGGACCTGAACGGACCACAAAAGGCCTGTCTATGGACTTAACAAACGGCGGGAATACAGGAACAGATCAAAATCTGATAATAAAAAAAATCAAATGTCGAAAATATGAAGCATTAGAATGAACCAGAAATGAATTGAAAAGATTAAATATTGAACATGAAAAAACCGGGCCGGACCTGAACGGACCTGAAAAGGCCTGCCTTTGGACTTTAAAACCAAAGAGAAAATCAGGAAAAGACTTAAACCGTATCAGAAATATCAATTATCGGACGTATACAAATAGGAAGAATGAACATTTACCATATTGAAAAGATCCGATTTTGGAGTATGGGAAATAAAGGGAACATCAGGAGCGTACCAAAATTTTATAAGAAATATAAAATTTAAATAAATACTATGCATTTCAAGCTGCATGTTGTAAATAAGCATTGAAATGAAACATAACTGAATTGAAGAGATTGAATATTGAGGCATGGAAAAACCGGAACGGACCTGAACGGAACCTAAAAGGCCCTCGAATGGACTCTAAAACCAAAGAGAAAATCGGGAAAAGACCTAAATCGTATCAGAAACATCGAAATATAATAATAATAATAATAATAATAATAATATCTTTATTTAGTGAAGGTTAAAACATTAAGACATATTTCAAAGTCTTTTTTACAATGTTGCCTTCAAGATGAGTGGAACAACGATAGTAAAAACCATAATAATTAGGAGAACAATAATAATGATAATAATAATAATAATAATAATAATGATAATAATAATGATGATTATGATGATTGGTGATAGGACACGGGAATAGAAAAAATGAACTTTGACGTAAGTAAAAAGAAAAAAAGTTTTGATGTTTGATAGACCGCAACGGACCTGAACAGACCTAAAAGACTCAACTAAACTGACTTGAAAATGAGGGGAACATTAGGAACAGACCAAATTCTTATCAGAAACATCAAATATTGGTTATTTTAATCATTAAAATTAACCAGAACTGAATTGAAAAGATAAGATTTTGAGGCATGGAAAAGCCGGAACAGGCCTTAAAAACATTAACGTGGACTTTTAAATAAAGGAGAAAACCAGGAAAGGGCCCAAATCCTATCAGATTAAAAGTCAGACGTAGAAATCGTCAGAATAAACATTAACTGAACTGAAAGATCCGACATTGGAATATGGAAAGACCGGAACGGACCTGAGCGGACCCAAAAAAATGAACACATATAGAGCTAAAAAAACAAGCGGAACATCGGGAACAGATCAAATTCTTTTTAGAAACATCAAATATCAGATATACGAATCATTAAAATAAACCAGAAAATCATGGAAAAGATCATATATTTAGGCATGGAAATACCGGAACGGACCTTCAGGAGTGAACTTAAAAATACCTACACATGGAGTATGAAAACAACGGGAAAATCGAAAACGGATCTAAATCCATCAGACACATTCAATATTGGACGAAGGAAGCAACAGAATAAACATGGACTGAATGAAAAAGATCAGATATTGGTGTATCAAATCCCGGAACTGACTTGACGGAACCTAAGAGCTTCGAAAGCAATGGGGAAAACCGGGAAAAAGACCTAAACCTTGCCAGAGACAATAAATGTCGGACGATGGACGATCATCACAATAACCACTAAATAAATAGTGAAGATCCTATATCGGAGCATGGAAAAACTGGAACGGACCTGAATCGACCCAAAAAAGGTGACCCCATAGACTATCAAAACGTGGGAAAAAATCGGAACGGTAATTAAACCTTTTCAGAACCATCACTGTGAAATTTCGGACACAGAAATCATAAGAATTAAGTTAAACTGAATTCCAAAGATCCAATTTTGGAGTGAAGCACGATACCGGAACGGACCTGCACGGACCGAACACAACGACCGGGCCTTATATTTATCAGAAAAATTGAATCCTGGACGCTGACAACATTAGATTAAACAAGAGTTGAATGGAAAGATCGGATGTTGGAGTAAATTTGACGTGTACGAGTCCTACGTTTTACCACTTAAAATTTTACAAAAAAAAAAAATCATCTGTAAACCCCCAAATCCTTTTAATTTTCATTTACAAACGCCCAGTAGTTGAAAATCATCCGACAAGAAAAATTAGAGATTCACTTCGGCCGAGGTCGACACCGACGGGAAACCCGGTCTATTTGTTCTTGAGCAACTCGCTTATTAACATACCGGAAATACACAGGCGAAGATTCAAACATAGCGACCGAAGAATACAGTATGGAAAATAATTACACGTTTGTTATTTTATGGAATTTAAACGTCATTAGTCACGTGCCAGTCACTTGACATTCCCACAATGCTTTTTTGATTTCTGGCGCCAATCCAAAAATACGTAGCCTTTTAACTTTTTACCAAACAACAAAATTTTAGACAGGTCCAAAGTGAAAACACTTGCAGACAACAAAATCAGCAGAATTCAAAATTAAAAAAAAAAAAAAATGTTTCCAACAGGGTGGAAAACATGGTGGAAAAACGAGAAAATGCTAGTTACCAACATTTTCTCCATTTCCCATGTAATGTTTCTAAAAGGCTTCTATCTCAACGTCATAAAAACCAGGGATTGTTTGGTAAAGGGTTAAGGGAACACCATATTTTGTTTCTGTAATTTTATGGTTCTCAATTATTGATGATTTGAATTGTTTTTTCTTATAAATTTCAGTGATTTATAAATACTAGTATTTTAGTTTGGTGAGATGTGAAAAATCTGAATTCCCACCTTTAAAGGCACAGTTGTTTACTTTTGGCCGCTAATTGGCCTTCAATATAATCTTAACTTTTCTTTGATTCTATAAATGAGCCATGCTCTGTGAAAAAAGGGCTTAAAGAATTTGCAAAAAGTATCGGCATCTTGGGGTTCAGTTTTTCCATGAATAGATATCTGAGTTTTTCAATTCAGTTCGGAGTCATTCTTATGATTCATATTTCCTACAGTTAATATTTCTAATGGACCTGATATAAAGATCCGTTTCCGGGTCTTTTGTTTTTAAGTCCATAAATAGGCCCTTGATGGTCCGTTCAGGTCCGTTCCAGTTTTTCTATGCCTCAATATCTGTTTTAAAATTTATTACCGCTCCATTCTTATGATGCTTAATTCCGATTTCTTTATATATTTTTGACCAGAATTCGGTCCATTCCCGATGTTCCCCTTGTTTTTAAAGTCCAAAACAGGCTTTTTGGGGTGAGGTCAGATCCGATAGGATATTTCCATATTCAAATATAGGATATTGTCAATTTGAATTCATGTTTATTCTTACGATTCCTTCGTCCGTTATTTGATGTTTCTGGTTAGATATAGGTTCAATCCCGGCTTTCTCTTTAGATCTTAGAACCATACCTAGGCCTTTGATGGTCCATTCCGGTTTTTACCATGCCTCAAAATCTGGTCTTTTCAATCGGTCATTTCTAGAAACCATTCTTATGATTCATATTTCCGATATTAATGATAAAATATAGGCACGTTTCCAGTATTTTCTTTTGTTTTTATCCCCCGCCGAAAGCAAAGGGATGTAGTTTTAGCGTTGTCCGACCGCCCGTTCTTCTGTCCATCCGTCCTTCCGCCCGTCCGTTCGGGTGAGTATTTTCAATGCCATTGGACAGAATTTCGTGAAACTTTATACATGTGTACAATAAGCCATTCTGCCGAGACAAGTTTCTTTTTGTTGTTGTTGTTGTTTTCATATGATGCAAAACGACCGACTGGGGGCGATTTTAAGTTATTCGGTCTAGTACATCTTTGATATTATGAGTCTTATCTTAAAAACTAGAGTTTTTTATATTGAACTTGTCATATCTATTAACCACCATTAGGAAATGCAGGAAAAAAGTTTAACCCAGATTGACCGTACCACACCACAGTTATATACCCTTGTTTTTGTAATGTGTTGTCATGGAAAAGGGGGGCTTCATGTAACATTTCATTCCATAATTTTGTAAACGTAACTCCTCCCACATTTCATGACGGATTTGGATAGATTTTTCACACAATGTTTCTCGTCATGTGACCTATCACATATTGTCAAGGTTTTGCGATCTGTAGTTGCGTCATGGAAAAAGGGGGCGTCGTGTTAAATTTCATTCTATTTCTTGTGAACGCAAGGCCTCCCACATTTCTTGACAGATTTGGATGGAATTTTCACAGAATCATGTGACCTTACGCATATTGTCAAGGTTTTGGGATTTGTAGCTGCGTTATGGAATAAGGGGGTTTCATGTTATATTTCATTTTTCACCAATCTCTTTAATTACTGGACATATCTCAAGTTCAGGTCCGTTCCGCTATTTCCATACTCGGCAAAAACGGATCTTTTCAATTCAGTCCATGTTTATCTAACGATTCCTTCGTCCGACATTTCATATTTCTAATGAGATTTTGGTCCTTTCCCGATTTTCATATGAAGCTTTTAAACCTTTGGAAGGCTTTTAAGGGTCGGTTCATGTCCGTTCCGGTATTTCCATACTCCCTACATCGAATGTTTTCAATTCACTTCATGTTCATTTAATGATTTCATCTTCCGATATTTCATATTTCTGAGATTTTGGTCCTTTCCCAATTTTCACATGAAGCTTTTAGTCCTTTGGAAGGCTTATAAGGGTCGGTTCAGGTCCGTTCCGGTATTTCCATGCTCCAACATTGGATCTTTTCAATTCACTTCATGTTCAAATTTAATGACTCCTTCGTCTGACATTTCATATATCTGATGAGATTTTCAAGTGGTCCGTTCTTGATTTTCACATGAAGCTTTTAATCCTTGAGAAAGCTTTAAAGGGTCGGTTCAGGTCTGTTCCGGTATTTCCATACTCTAACATCGGATGTTTTTAATTAAGTTCATGTTCATTTAACGATTGCTTCGTCCGACATTTTATATTTCTGATGAGATTTTGGTCCTTTCCTGATTTTCACATGAAGCTTTTAGTCCTTGAGAAGGCTTTAAAGGGTCGGTTCAGGTCCGTTCCGGTATTTCCATACTCTAACATCGGATGTTTTCAATTAAGTTTATGTTCATTTAACGATTCCTTTGTCCGACATTTCATATTTCTGATGAGATTTTGGTCCGTTCTTGATTTACACATGAAGCTTTTAGTCCTTGAGAAGGCTTTAAAGGGTCGGTTCAGGTCCGTTCCGGTATTTCCATGCCCCAACATTGGATCTTTTTAAATCAGTTCATGTTCATTTAACGATTCCTTCGTTCGACATTTCATGTTCCTGTTGATATTTTCTTCCTTTCCCTATTTTCACATGAAGCTTTTAGTCCTTTGGAAGGCTTTTGAGGGCCGGTTCAGGTCCGTTCCGGTATTTCCATAGTCTAAGATAGGATGTTTTTAATTAAGTTCATGTTCATTTAACGATTCCTTTGTCCGAAATTTCATATTTCTGATGAGATTTTGGTCCTTTTCCGATTTTCACATGAAGCTTTTAGTCCCTGAGAAGGCTTTGAAGGATCGGCTCAGGTCCGTTCCGGTATTTCCATACTCTAAAATCGGATGTTTTTAATGAAGTTCATGTTCATTTAACGATTCCTTCGTCCGACATTTCATATTCCTGTTGATATTTTCTTCCTTTCCTTATTTTCACATGAAGCTTTTAGTCCTTCGGAAGGCTTTTGAGGGTCGGTTCAGGTCCGTTCCGGTATTTCCATACTCTAAAATCGGATGTTTTTAATTAAGTTCATGTTCATTTAACGATTGCTTTGTCCGACATTTCATATTTCTGATGAGATTTTGGTCCATTCCTGATTTTCACATGAAGCGTTTAGTCCTTTAGAAGGCTTTTAAGGATCGGTTCAGGTCCGTTCCGGTATTTCCAAAATCTAACATCGGATTTTTTTTTTATTTAAGTTCATGTTCATTTTATGATTCCTTCGTTCGACATTTCATATTCCTGTTGATAATTTCTTCCTTTCCCTATTTTCATCTGAAGCTATTGTCCTTTGGAAGGCTTTAACGGGTCGGTTCAGGTCCGTTCCGGTATTTCCAAGCTTCAATATTGGATCTTTTCAATTCACTTCATGTTCAAATTTAATGACTCCTTCGTCTGACATTTCATATATCTGATGAGATTTTGGTCTGTTCTTGATTTTCACATGAATCTTTTAGTCCTTGAGGAGGTTTTAAGGGTCGGTTCAGGTCCGTTCCGGTATTTCCAAACTCTAACATCGGATGTTTTTAATTAAGTTTATGTATATTTAACGATTGCTTTGTACGCCATTTCATATTCCTGTTGATATTTTGGTCCGTTCTTGATTTTCACGTGAGGCTTTTAGTCCTTGAGAAGGCTTTAAAGGGTCGGTTCAGGTCCGTTCCGGTATTTCCATGCTCCAACATTGGATCTTTTCAATTCACTTCATGTTCGAATTTAATGATTCCTTTGTCTGACATTTCATATATCTGATGAGATTTTGTTCTGTTCTTGATTTTCACATGCAGGTTTTAGTCCTTGAGAAGGCTTTAAAGGGTCGGTTCAGGTCCGATCCGGTATTTCCATACTCTAACATCGGATGTTTTTAATTAAGTTTATGTTCATTTAACGATTCATTTGTCCGACATTTCATATTTCTGATGAGATTTTGGTCCTTTCCTTATTTTCATATGAAGCTTTTAGTCCTTGAGAAGGCTTTAAAGGGTCGGTTCAGGTCCGTTCCGGTATTTCCAAACTCCAACATTGGATGTTTTTAATTAAGTTCATGTTCATTTAACGATTGCTTCGTCCGACATTTCATATTTGTGATGAGATTTTCGTCCGTTCTTGATTTTCACATGCAGGTTTTAGTCCTTGAGAAGGCTTTAAAGGGTCGGTTCAGGTCCGTTCCGGTATTTCCATACTCTAACATCGGATGTTTTCAATTAGGTTTATGTTCATTTAACGATTCCTTTGTCCGACATTTCATATTTCTGGTGAGATTTTGGTCCATTCTTGATTTTCACATGAAGCTTTTAGTCCTTGAGAAGGCTTTAAAGGGTCGGTTCAGGTCCGTTCCGGTATTTCCATACTCTAACATCGGATGTTTTTAACTAAGTTCATGGTCATTTAACGATTGCTTCGTCCGACATTTCATATTTCTGATGAGATTTTGGTCCTTTCCTGATTTTCACACGAAGCTTTTAAACCTTTGGATGACTTTTAAAGCTCGGTTCAGGTCCGTTCCGGTATTTCCATACTCCAACATCAGATATTTTCAATTCAGTTCATGTTCATTCCTACGTCCGATATTTCATATTTCTGATAAGGTTTATGGTCTTTTCCCGATTTTTTTTTTTTTCAAATAGGTTTTGTTTAGGCTTTTCAGGTACCGTTAACATCCGTTCCGGGTTTTTCATACTCATATTCTGCAATGTTTGCCATTTCCCCGTTTCTCCCTGTTTTTTAAGTTCACAGGTACGCCATTAAGGGTCTGTTAGGCTCTGTTCTGGTCCTTCTATATCCAAATATCAAATATTTTCAATTCAGTTCATGTTCAATCTGACGTTTCAGACTTAAGGTATTTTATGTTGTTGATAAAATATTGGTCATTTTCCGGCTTCTTCTTTATTTCTACATTCACGGGTTTGCGTTTTAGAGTCTGTTCAGGACCGTTCTGGTTTTTTAATTCTCCAAAATCAGATATTTTTCACTTTAGACCATGTTACCACTGAGGATACCCACGTCCGATAGTCCATGTTCTAAAAAAAAAGCCATGAGAGTTTAGGACTGTCCCCAAGTTTTTCTTTGCTTTTTAAAGTCCTTATGTTCACCTTTTCATGGCCTGTAAAGGTCTGTTCAAGCTTATGTAACCTTCTTTATCAGATTTTACACACAAGGTTAATGCCTTACCTGATGTTTTATGGTTGTATACAAACCATTTTTCCTTCGATCGTAGGACAATTGCCCCAGGGACAATTGCCCCCTAAGGACAATTACCCCTGAACCATTGCCCCTGGGACAATTTCCCCCACCCGGACTAATCTCCCCCCCCCCCCAGGACGATCCCCCCCCTTCCCCAGGACTATTGCTTCCCGAGGACAAGGAATTGTCATTGGAGGCAATAGTCGGGGGGAATTGTCCTCGGGGGGCAATAGTCCGCGGCGGGGAATAGTCCTGGGGGTCGTCCTCAGGGGGGCAATTGTTCGGGGGGAGGGCAATTGCAGGGGGGGGGAATTGTCCGGGGGGAGGGCAATTGTCCTCATATGTTTCCTTCCAGTTGAAGGCCATTTGTATTTCCCTATAGTCCTCCGTGGTGCAGGTTCCTCGTTAAGCTAACATAAATATGTTCTGGCTTTTTTCTATTAGAATATTAAATAAAGGGTGTAATACAAGACTTTTCATCGTATCTTCAGGTCCATTCCACGGTCCGTTTTAGTCCATTCAGGTCCGTTCTAATCCATACCAGTGTCCATTCCGGTCCGTTTTGGTCCATTCCGGTCCGTTCCGGTGTCCATTCCGGTCCGTTCCGGTCCGTTCCGGTCCATTCCGGTCCGTTCCGGTCCATTCCGGTATTTCCATGCACCCTGTTATTGATCTTCGTATCGGAAGGTTACAGGAGATAAGACAGGTACCAGTTTAAAAGTTTGAGTTGATGTTCGCTTTAAATACAGATTTTTTTTTGACGAAACGAATAATGGTTAGGGTCGGCGGGAAAATTTTTAAAAAATGTTTTGGAACCTTCTTATATTTTTTTTCTGGTTTTGGGAAAATTGCAGTCGGCGGGTTTGTAAATCAACTAATAAAAAAATTCTCGCCTAAATGACAAGAATCTTGTCAAACCGAGGAAAACATATTTTGTTACTGTTTAACTGTTTCATGTGTAACATTATAAAATAGACAAAGGAAATATGATTCTGGATGCATTATAGGTGCATTCAAAATGATGAATTTACCTTTATAGAATGGAACTATTTTTTTCAAGCTTCTTTACTTATCAGAATTTTACGCCAATTTTAACAAAAATGGCTGCGCCCATGAATGATGACAACTGATTTGACACACCGGTGGATCTAAGTTTGTAAGATTAAAAAACAAGTTCTCGTCCTTTAAAAGATATTTAAGCTTTTGAGAAAATCCCTCTTTTTCACATTTCTTACCACTAAGTCTGATTGGTCCCATACTGTTTAAACAGCTCACGAATCGATATTGGTCTTACTTTCACCGGCGTGTGAATCGTCATTTTGAGTTATGGTCATGTGACGAAAATATGACGTTATGACGGACTACTTTCTGAGTCCACTACAGAGGTGAATGTGAATGATGCGGAGTGCAACAGAGTGCCGGTTGATTCGACGGCCGGGCCGCCCATGATTAGCGTCACAAGTATGGTATTCGTGCGTGCACTTGCCTTATCTATGTTTACGAAGATCTATTTAGAATTTCGAAGGTCGAAAGCCAGCCCCACAGTTCTATATAAATTATCGTCACAAGGCTGCCAACATATTTGGTGCCTTGTTTCTGGAGTGGTCGTTTTGAACTTTCACATATTTATAAGGCTAGTCTATTCTAAAGATAGTCCTCAGACAAGGTACAACCAACAATTTTCAACAATTATTCTTGTTTTAGTATTTATTCTACTGTTTCGATTTACCCTTTTCCGAGCGACAAAATATTACTTTTCCAAACAGACAACTTTAGCAAAGAAAGTAAGAGATTGCTAGAATGATGAAATTTCGTCGTTAAAGGATGAAAAAAAAAAAAAAAACCAATGTTCTCAATAGTCTCTTTGCCCAGGATCATTAAAACATGAACTTGTTTTGGAAAATGGTTAATACTAAACGTATACCGAAATCTGTACATGCCTCTCAATCTTTGGTGGTATATCTCTGCCCATTTTCTTCTGAATTTAAAATCCAGGGGTAACAACCTACGTCATAGCATACATCATCGGAGACATTTTAAATCCGCCATTTTCGTTTTAAAAAGGTAAGTTTTTCAGCTATTACATTATTGTTATTGAAGATCTGTCCAAACAAAGCAGTGCATATGGTAGTTGACAACTTTCCTCGTTAGTATACTTAAATATTTTGTTCATTAGTTTCATTGATTTTGCAATTACCTCCGCACAATTTTCGAAGCCGGTGACACATGTGCGATTTAAAAATAGATGTCGTATATAATGCCGTTAAGAATGCCGTTATACAATGCCGTTAAGAATAATTGTGTTGAAGTGTTTAGAGCTACAACATTGTGTCATGGCAATTTGATTTCACGAATATGACAAATGCATTTACCGTCATTTGTAGGTATTTTAAGTAAATTTTAGATACACATCTTTATAAGTAATTAATCTGCACTTAGCGCACAAAACGGCGGCTATTCCGACACCTCTACTACATGATGTAGGTTGTCACCCTTGAAGTCGCGTGGGCCAAACTGATAATAGAATAAGAAGTGACGGCGATGCAAGGAGTGTATAACTCGTGTAAGTTACATACATGATTTAAAAAAAAGAATCAGTCAAATTTGTTTCCAGCTGGGTAGAAAACGTTGTGGGAAAAGAAGAAAATGCTGTTTACCAGCATTTTTTTTCCACAATGTTTTCAAAAGGCTTCTTTATTAGGGTCGGAAAGACCAGGGACTGTTTGGGAAAGAGTTAAGAATCGTAGGCGATAACGATCAAAAAGTATCACGGCGGCTATAGCATCTATCCAAGTGTTTCTGGGAGTTTCCTTATATGTAACATCTGTACACAGAAGGCTACTTCTTCCGATTCATTAGGCTTTCATATCTCTTTACCAAACGACAAAATTTTGGACTGCTCCAAATCGAAAGCATTTGCAGACAACAAAATAGATGTGAATCAAAAATTGATTTTGATTTTGCGAGTGTGGGAAACATTGTAGGAAAAGGAGAATATGCTGGTTACCAGCATTTTCTCCTTTCCCAAAATGTTTTTAAAAGGCTTCTATCGCTCGGTCGTTAAAAGTCGGGATTGTGTGGTAAAGGGATAAAGTAGAAACGACGTATCAGGAGAGGCATGAAGAGTTAAATTTTATTTGACTTACTTCAGGAGCGACTTCCGTTTAACTCTTTACCAAACGACATAATTTTAGACTGGTCCCAAATCAAAGCATTTGCAGACAACAAAAGATAAGAGTAACTGAAAATCAGAACTTGCTTCTAGCAGGGTAGAAAACCTTGTGGAAAAAGGAGAAAATGCTGGTTACCAGCATTTTCTCCTTTTCCCACAATGTTTTCAAAAGGCTTCTTTCTCAGGGTAGTTAAATGTGATTGTGTTGTTAAGGGTTAAGATGAATAATGCCCATTTCACTTATTTTAGGAGCGACTTCCGTTTAAGATAATAATGTTGTATGATTTTTGTTTCAGCCATTGATGATGTTTTTGATCCTTTGTGCTATATTTTCTGTTGCGTCTGCAGCAACCCTATGGTAAGTAGTAACAGTTTGCCTTTGTTAATCATCTTTCCTAATCGCACGTATCATTGTCATTTTGTTGTTTCCAGCAGGGTAGACAACATGTGGGAAAAGAAGAAAATGCTGGTTGCCAGCATTTTCTTCTTTTCTCACAATGTTTTCAAAAAGCTTCTATCCCAGGGTCGTAAAAACCAGGGATTGTTTGGTAGGGGGTTAAGGCATTTCCGTGAGATATATGCATTATTAGTTGCCGTGCAGAAGCGCGCGAATATATTTTTAATAGTTTTTCGAGTTAGGACATGGACAGTTGGAACTTCTTTTTTATAGGGGTGTTAAGGTTAAAGGTGGCCCTTTAGAATTTTTGGACATAAATTTTACAAAAGTATAGAAAAATCATCCTAATACTCCCAAAGCCTTAAAATTTCCATTCATAAAATCCCCAACAGTCGAAAACCATCCGCCAATTTGAGAAATTAGAGATTTACTACAGCCCAGGTCGACACTGAAGGGAAACACCGTTTATTTTTACATTAGCAACTCGCTCATTTACACACCGGAAATATACCGACGAAGCTTCAAACATAGCGTGCAAAGTTCTAGACATAATGGAAAATAATTAGATGTTTGTTATGTTATGGAATTTAAGAGTTATTAGTCACGTGTCCGTCACTGAACATTCCCACAATGCTTTTTTGATTTTTTGCGGGAGATCTAAAAATAGCTTAAGAGGCTACGTAGCCTTTTAAGGGAATACCACCCCCCAAAAGAAAATTTTGCATTTTCATTATTCTTAATTATTGATGATTTGTATTTTTTTTCATATTAATTCAGTGATATATACATCTTTTAATTTGGTGTGATGTGAAAAATCTAAATATCCATCTTTAACAAGGAATCTTTCTACTTCGCCTTAAACTGGCGTTTTAATTCATTCCTAAACTACGAAGTTTTTACAATACGATACTATTTTTGTTACCTAGACTATCAGGTAACAAGTTCTGCACATTACTGGTAAGCCATGCAGGACTCCAGATCAGCATTTAGAGGAGAGTTAATATTTTGTAAGATTGTATAGTCTAAATCCACAATCTGTGCCTAAGTTACATTTTGTTTTAATCAAAAATGATAATCAAATGGATGCCATTTTGTTATTTATTCCTTTCCTATATGACAAGTTTTAGGCACTTTAAATGCATCTGCAGACAAGTAGTCAAAATGGGCTGAATTTTACTCATATGAATTGATTGTAAACACTGTTAGAACAGGAGAAAATACTGCATACCAGAATTTTATCCTTGTCCTGTAATGCTTTCAATTTCCTATTTCCTTCAGGGTTATTAACATGGAGTGTTTGGAAAAGTGTTAAAATAAAACCAAACAAAATTTTCTTCAAATCCAGTTGACAAATGCCAAGAAAACCTGACATCCATATGCTGTATACTGGTTTATCCCACAGATTGGTATAAATGTATAGCACCTGTAGGCCTATAGGGGGACACTCATACTGTCTTGCTACAGCGCTAGCTTTTATAGCAATATGGTAGAGCATTTGCCTCAGGACCTTAAGGTTCTGGATTCAATCCCAGCCTTAGGAGGCTATTTATGTAATCAGTATTAAGAATGCATAATAGTTTTCCCATAAGGCATATATTTGACCCTTGAATTCTGTATCATACAAAGTCAAATTATAAGAACTTTTGAGGATTCTTCTTTTTTAGCCCTCAACCACACAATAGACCCTATGTTTTATGAGTTTTGTGTGAACGGGCTTAAGAAAACATTATTGGATAGCAAAACATCAGTATTTCCTTTTTTTCTTCCAGATTTTTTTTAATCCTTACCAAGACAAATCGCATAATCTAAACCAAATTTATGGGAATGTTTGTTAATACTCAAAAAAGGAAGCTGTTTAGTTTTATGCCACAAATCTTTTTTTTGTAAAAGACCAATAAATACCACATATGTATTTCTTTTCATATAAAGTGTATGGTTAGATTAAGTAAAATGATGCAATTTTGGGCGTTTTATCATGGAATTACAATACAATACAATATCTGTTTATTTGTAAAGAAAGGCCACCGGCCTATAATACAGCATGTTAATTACATTCTTAACAATGACAATGAGTTGCGTCTACAAAATGAAGAAAAATGGGTCATATAGGATCTTGTAATGTTAGCTGGCATCTGAGACAGAAATTTCATGAAAAGGCATAAACTGGCGCCGCTTGTGATGTCAGACTCCCACAATCCGTATTTCATATGTGTATAAGGTTAGAAAATCGTTATGGGTATATAAAAGTCAGGAAGGCTATGCGATGAAAATGAAATTATGCAGGTTCCAAATCCTTCTTGCTGAGAATCACAGATATAAATTTTGCAACTTTTCTTATGGTAACTATATTTTTAGATTTCATCAGGTTAAAAAAAGATGTCAAATCTGTTCGTCCATTGTACCATGAAAATAATAAAGTGTTTCTTTCTGCCTCAAAAAGTGAACAATGGAAAAAAGAATGATATTCATTTTCAATTATAAAAAAATCATGTTGAAAAAAACAATGATGACATATTCTATCTTCTCATGCAATATAAAAATGGCGTCCAAGTTCTGTGTTTAACTGTGACTTGAACATCTGAATCTTGCAAAGGCCCTCCTGAAATTCAGGGAAACATCTACACAAAGATATCTTTCTGGGTTTAATTGTGATGAACTTTGTTTGTAAAAATCGCAACGAGATGAACTCTTGATATTTGTTTGGAGATTCTGAGGAGAACAATCTGAAATTCTAGATTTAAATAAAAACATCAATGTCACCTACATCTTGGAATACCCATGCATAACCAAACCCATATGAAAAAAGTAGATTTTTAATCCTTGTTGCCCAGTTAATTCTTCCTAGCTCATCATGTGCTTTAAGTAAATTGAAACATTGTCTCGGGTAACGATGATTCTCAATACGCAAAATTTTGCACCAATATTTTACAGTTTTAGTGGTGTAGGTAACGCATAAAGGCAGTCTACCACATTCAGCTAACACAACACTATTATTTACTGCATGGTTTACGCCTAAAAAATCTCTACAAAATTGAATTTGGACGTTTTCAACAATATCAGAATATTCAAATCCCCATATCTCTGCCCCAAATGTTAATATGGGAAGCACCATAGTACCGAACAACTTAAAATATTCTTTGTGTTAAAAATGACCATATATACTGATAGGATTTGATCGAATAAATTGCTTTTTTCCCCTGAGAAGCCAGTTCGGACTTTGCTTTGGAGGTTATTTTAATCTCGTTTCCATTGAAAAACCATGCTTCATTCGATCTCAGGGGACCTCCATTTCTAAAAACTATAATTTCTGTTTTAGCTAAGTTTACTTTCAATTTACTCTCGTTACAGAACTCTGATAATTTATTTAACTGCAATTGTAAATTATTAATTAACCGTATCTGCACAATGCGCAACGTCATCTGCATATAACAAACAGGGTATTGAACTAGCATCTTCACTTATATAAATACCAGGGCATGTTTGTTTCATAAAGGTAGATAACTCTTGAACAAAAAGACTGAATATGATCGGACTTTTTATGTCCCCTTGTTTTGTACCAATGTTACAGGTAAAAGGCATAGTTAGTTTATCACCCAGCCGCAGAAATGCTCGCAAATTTGAATACATTGATAATAATACGTTAAATATTTTTCAACTAACACCCCTTTTCAGTAACACTTCAAACATCTTGTCGTGTACTAAATAATCAAACGCTTTCTTAAAATCGACGTAAAGTACATAGAATCGCCCTCCAGGCTTACATGTATACTTTTGTACCATACTTTGCAACGTAAAAAGGTTATCAATTACAGAATACCCAGCTCTTAACCCAGCCTGACTTTCATCAATCAAATTAAAATTTCTGCCCATTTATATAACCTATCATTTACAATGATAGAAAAGATTTTGTACATAACATTGATCAAAGAAATACCTCTATAATTCGAAGGATTATCACGTGATCCTGATTTATACACCGTCACGAATAAGACCTCAATCTATAACACTTTAGGTGGTTTGATACTGCTACGCCTGTTTCATGTTGTTGGCGGTTACAACTATTCCAGTTATATTTTACTGCTGTCTGTGATTTATATCACAATAACAAGGGGCTTTATTGACAAATATTATGTATATTAGTCTGTTGTTATATTACTTTTCTAAAGCTGCTGCTGTGCACCAATTATTCTTTCATGCTGTTTGTGACGGTGCACATTCTGTACTGCTGATCCGTACCGCCATGAACAGGGTCCCAATCAATTAATTAATATTAATAAATTGAAACACCCACTTAGTCAAAAACAAATTAAAACTTATTTTTGATGTACATTGTATATGTTGTCACTGATCAGTCTGCATTATGTGTGGACTGTTTTTACACAACTGGAACACAAAGATCAATCAAGTTAGATACCCTGACAACTCTCTCTATTTCGTTTCAATAGAGAGTTTAAGGGGTTACCTATTAAAACTTCAACGTACAATGTATTATAAGGAAATATCTCAATTATTATTAACCTCACACTCCAAAATCGTCATATTTGTCAATAATTGTTAAATATTATTATGAACATACCTTTTTATTATTGCACTTTCTTATACATACTATTCTCTATACTTCTAGATCTCCTTACTCTGTTTGTAATCTCTGCGATTCGCACGTGCTATGTGATTACTCAAGCCCGGATAATCAATATCCTATCTCCTAATGGATAGTGACTTGGGTGCCTGGAGGGCTTCCATCGGGCTTTTTCAAAACAGAATTTATACTGGTTCTAAAAAAAGCGGCGTACTTATCCAAATAATTTTTGTTTGCTCTCGCATTTCGTTAAGATTCTCTCTATGTGGTCAAGGACACTAGATTTGAACGCACGGAATATTATGAATAACAATTTTCAGTCCATTTCATTCTTCATGTTAATCGCTGTGTAATCATTTTACAAACTGGAGATATTGAGACCAACCCAGGGCCTGCTATATCGGAAGATAATTTTTTACTATCAGTACTCCATTGCAACATACGAAGCATCAGAAATAAGATTGATTATATAAAAGAAGAATTTTTAGATTTCAATATTTTATATTTCACCGAAACCCATCTTAATGATTTAATTTCACAAAACAATTTGTTATTATCACAAGCATTTGATGAACCTTACAGGAGGGACAGAACTAGCCACGGTGGGGGTAGTAGTGCTCTTTACGCCATTTAAGCCTGGCCTGCTGCGCCTGCGCAACGCGTGGGCCCGGAAAACGTGTCCGTGAATCATCGTGCGTTATTTCCTCTACGTTGATGGATGGTTTTGGAACCGCCCCAATGACCTCCTTTCCTAAATAGACCCTAACAAAACGTATATAAGAAAGCACTTTTCGTTCAACTCGACAAAAAAAAAAATGAATACGTTTGAGTTGGGAAACCAAAGATACGTCAACGTTTGCGAATGGAAAGGAGAAAAACGCGTTGATCTTAGAGAGTGGGACGGAAACAAACCGACGAAGAAGGGTATAAGTTTACCGCTGATGCGTTGGAAGTCCCTAGTGGACTGCTTAGACGAAGTTGACGACGCCATTAAGTCAGGCAACTCTTACCAAAATCATTTAGGCGGAAATGTGTTCTGTACGGTAAAGCAACGGAACCCCTGCGTTGACATACGTCAGTACTGGAAACCAGAAAATGACGTTGTGCCGTGCAAAAAAGGATTGTGCCTAAGACCAATAGAATACGAAGCCTTAAAGAACCGTGTAAGAGACGTAACACAGATCCTACCTGAACTTGACAGTATCGTACCGTGCGCTTTTCGAGATGACCACATGAATCAGTTGGGAGCTCTACAGTGTCCAGAATGTAACCCGAATGATTTCGTAAACTGGTGAGAAATTAATAGAATAACTTGTATTGAAGACAGTTGATATGCGTTAAAAAAAAAACGATGCCGTCAATTTCAATTATTCATTTCAGGAACGCGGAAAGAAACGGTTTATCTGACGAGGAAATATTGATTTACTCTAGAGAACTCGGAAGAGACTGGGAGTTGTTTATGACTTATTTGGGATATAAGATACAACAAATAGACGACGCGAAGCGAACGTATCCTCGTCAACTGGCAACTTTACTATATGTTATGATTAAAAAATGGTACGACGTTGTGGTAAATTTTGAAAAAGAAAATCCGAAGTGGCTTTTAGCATCTGCTTTTTCGGCTATCGGGGATAACCGAATGGCATCGAAGATTTTTGGCGGAAACGAGTGTTTGAAAGAAGTGTCAAGACTCAAACTTAACGCGGATACGAAATGCGAAATACATCGCGTATCATTTGTGGCTTAACATGTCCGGTTAAATTAACAGAAACAATGGTATTTGATTTAGTTACGTTCGGGACACACAACGTGAAACATGAGTGAAGAAAACGATAGTCAAGAGCAAAATGACGGAACGATGAGTATGATATGCGAGGCTGCCATATCGGACTTAGACGAGCAATTATCGTCTAGAGAAAATACGCTGAAGAGCCACTTGAGCACTATTAAAAAGATGGCAACTCTAATGATCTGCATTACAATTTGTGCTACTCCGGGCTTCGTCATTCTAGCACAGCGTCAAGGAATACGTTGTACTCCAGTTACGATTAATGACGGAATAGAACCCGTGCTGAACGCATCGGCCTGTCTATTTAACAAACAGTTTCGTTTGTTGGATAACATTTTCGCGACAGTGTGTAACCAAGACGGATACGTTTTTTTGGATGTGAGGAAATTTGTCAACGGTACACCCACTGTTATAGGAGTTGACTTAAGCTTTATGCAGTGGTTAAGGTTAAAACAAGTAACATCAAACATCGATACTGCCATATCTGAAGCTCGAACTTTTTGGAAAAATCTGAAAACTTATCAAGGTTAGAATATGGATGCTACTCAACTGGAATCCTATTTCGACTATTACTACGCAAAATCGATAAAAGATAATATGTTTACAGTTTTCAAGCGAAAGTGTTTCGGTTGTCTACACGAGAGTTTGTCACAAACGGATCATACCTGTTTGATACTTTCGAGACAAGAACAGTTAGAGCTACATTTTGAAGAGGTGCTTCTAGAAATAGATGAAATCGACATTTTAAGACAATGGGAGCAAACGGTGTCTTCTTTCGCCAATGCCGACTTTGTAAATCTCTATAAACTTAAATTTTACTGTCGCGATTGGAGGGAGACCGACATGAAATGTGCTACGTGGAAGTCAAGAATGATTCGATTGGCTTTCCAACTTTTACAAATAGAAAACGGATTAAGCTAGCCAGTTTTTCTCGGTGATGTTTCGCAATCAAGTTCCTCGTTTTAGAGCAAAGAACTTTATATAGCACAAACACGCACTCGTCCTTTTAGTTGTGAAGAAACAGTAACGCCGGTGGAAAATGACATATCATTTACTCTTTGATTTGATACATGTATATAACCCTATTAAATAAAGATATTTCGCTCAATTTGATCTTTTGTCGTTGATTATTTTCTTTCTCTCTTTATTTCTCTCTCTCTTTCTTTCTCTCTTCATTTCTTTCTTTCTTTCTTTCTTGAAATCGTTTACCCACTGAAGTACACGCTAGTAAACAAATGCCTCGAAAAAATATATTTATCCTGTAAAGTATGTGCTCGTAAAGAAAAGGCTTGGAAAAAAAATGTAATGTTCTCCTCGATTACAGAAGTCTGTCCCTCCTCAATGTTCGAGATCGGGTCGCTGGTTCGATCCACGCATCATCAAAGATTTAGATTGAGTCCTCTCACCACTGTTAGTCGTTAGGAAAAAATGTTGCGTGGAATCGATTTTTTCTGAGCCGTAACTGAAATATGTTTTAGGGAAAGGAAGAATTAATAATGCAACAAAACTACACTACATTTTTTTTATTATCCGTTATATACATATTTTCACAAATATATTATCTACATGTCCCGATTAAAAGCGCAGCAAACTTGGCTTTGTGTACTATCAGTCTTTAAACATTCAGAATAGAACGATGAAGACAAGTTATACACGAAACCATCATTCCTACTGAAATCGGAGTCATCGAAAAGGTCGATAAACTCTTCCATACTGCCTCCGGAACACTTGAAACGCAAATACAAAAGACAATATAGTCCACACACGGTTGAATTGTTGCCCTGTAGTTGTATTCTGTTAAAATTCCAGGTTTTTGCTGTTTCCACTAGCCACTTCGAAATTAAAATACTATTTGCCGCGGGAGGTCGGCCATAACTATCGAAAAATTCTATATGTCCCTGCCCATCATTATATATGGCGCACCAATGTTGTCCCGGGCTGCTAGATTTGTCCGTATTAACAATCAACCCGCGTTGAAGCGGTATATTTGGAATGCGATCCGACGGGAATACACCGATAACACCAGCTGTTAGTATTTCGTCACACTTGATACAGCACTCTAGCTGCGATGTATTCATGATTGTAGGACAACGCTGCGTTCGTTAGTAAGTTCCATATATCCCGGTTCTTCCGAATATACGATGCAGCTCATTGGTTCTGGAAAAAAAAAAAAACGATATCGTAAGCTCTAAAATCGAATATACATCGTAGCGCATTTCCAAAAAAAAAATATGGGATTGTCCTCGGGCAAGACACTTTAGAAACGCGTTACTAAAATATCGTAGAAAGCGTTGTCATTAATAAAGTTTTTTTTTACCTGCAAGTACTTTGCTGAACTGAACTGCCAGTCGTGAATTTCCATTCTTCACCAGGGACAGGTACTCTCCGTGATGGGAAAAGTTGGGCTCGGACTGAAAAGCGAATAATGTGGTCCCGCTTTTAAAGCGGGCCTCGTCCAAGGCAAAACCTTCGTCATGTCTCCATTTACCAATACTAAGTAGAAGGTTCGTATAAGCCCTCGTGATGGTACTATTGGTCTCGGAAAAGTCCGTCTTTATGGGAGTTCCGCCCACCGGAAGGCCGTCGTTATAAACGGCGATCTGGGTGATATTGCAGTGTTCGAAGTTAAAAGGGTTAGTGGTATAATCCCCGTTTAGCGCTTTGCTTTTGACGAAACCGATTATCACTCTTTCCGGTTTCTTGCCTTGGAACATATTGTCCCAGTTAAAAGAACTGCTTCCGCTTGGAATGGTTTGCACACGGACGTCTTTTTTGGTGTACGGGTACAGAGCATTTTTCTTCTCTAGCATTTTGGCTTGTCCGTAGCTGACTGCCGGATTGAGTCTGACCTTTCTAGCGATAACGTAAATGTCCTCAATCACAATTCTAAAGTCAGTTGTAGAATCGACAGCCAACAGAGCGAAACTCGCCGGGTTTCTGTACAACTTGACGTTGACATCTACTTGGTTTAAGAGATAGCGTTCCATGTCGAACAAGTCGTGAAAGATGGGACCTTGTAAATCCAGACTGTTGGATTTAGCGATCCATTTCGCTCGTTCAAACAACCCGTTGTTGGTGCCAGATGGATCGGTTACTCCGGGGCTGTCCGCATCGTCCATCGCCCAACCTTGGGTTTGAATTTGAGCAGACAAAGCATCCCGTCCGTATTTCAGTAGAGTCTGAATGTAGGCTCTGTAAGGGTTGTAATTACAAGCGATCGTGGCCTTGTTCTGTAGCGTTGTTTCTACCGTCGAGAATAAACTTTGCAAAAATAAATTTGCGGGTCCCACTTTTTCGGCATCAAGGGCGCTCCCGTCCGATTTTTCTACTTTTAGCTTCACGTATAGCTGACTATTCTTCAAATCCAAATAGTCCAGGGAGTTTTGTCCGTTTATTCTAAAAACGAAAGGACCCTCGGATGTCACTTGCGATACGGGTCGGATTTCTTCGTCGTAGAATTCGGTAACGCTCGTTTGAGTACTCGGCAGATCGAAAAGATCCAATTCAGACACGAGCCCCTCTTTGAATTCTCGTTCGTTAAACACTGACATCTTTTTTATCGAAAATGTCTTTCTTGCGAATAACTTTCGTCTTTTTCTTCGGCTTTTGTGACTCGACTGAGCGATTGCGCTTACGGTTGGTGAAAGATTGAACGGCTCTCTCGACAGCGCGGGGATTTATATCTCGTCGTTCGAGCTCCGATTTTACTCGCGCGGTCGATTGTTCCGAGGGTAAAACTGCTTTGATGACGGGGATCACGTGGGGTCTTCTGCCTCTTCCCGATTGGTCCGTTTTGCCGCTGCTACGAAAAAAGTCTATCCAAGATTGCGGGTTAGGAACGTAAAGTTTCATGTTTTAATAGAACGGGTAGCGTTTTAAATGAAGTGTAAGGTGCACCGGTTTCGTCAACTCTGAGGCAACGGTGTCGTCTTCCTGCTTTATATATATTTCGAAATCGCGCAGCTCTTTCTTTCTTACGGGCACGTAAAAAGGATTGTCAATGTTGTAGTCCCATTCGCTTTTCTTGTTTTTCTCCAGGCGTCTGAGCAAGGGCCGTTCCTCGCCCTTCACGATGCTTTCTCCGCAAAGGTCCGAATAAATGTATAGGCCCGCACTGGCTTTCGACTTCGATTTTTCGGAAGCGTGGAATTGAACTAAAGCCACTTTCCACAATCCATCTAAATATATGGGTAATTTCAGATAAACTTTGAAATGATGCGATTGGTTATCCGGAAAGTATTCGTCGCTTTCGCCGCTTTTCACGTAGATATATCTTTCGCCGCTCATGATTTTCTAAACACGTTGACCACGGGTTTTAGCAATAGCGGCAACAAATCGCTGTGCTTCTTAAGTAGTCGACGTTGTTGTTTTAAAGTGAGGTCTTTGGACACCATGCGCCGAATGACCGTGCTCTCGGATTTCAGTTTTCTTTTAACTTTATCGTGGATCGGACACGCTCCATACAAGACATTGTAAATAGCTTCCAGTATGGCTTTCACCTGCGTTTCTGTGAGGCTTTTCAATATAACCTTTCGCTGATCGTCCGACGATTGTATTAATATATCGAACAATGACAAAAACTTTCGTACCATCCTCTTAGATCGATAATCGCTTTATGAAGCCGTATTGTCCGATGTAGCGCCCTTTAAACTTTTCAAGTCCTCCTCTCCGATCCAGGAGTCAAACTTGGGAGCCCAACCTTTCCATCGAACTAGAAATTCTTTTCTCTTTCCTCGTTGTCTTCCTTTAATTATCTTTTCTATCAGATAGGTTTCTCTCTCGTACGCCTTAATCAATTGATTCTGATAAAACGATCCACTTACGATCTCTCCGGCATAGTCTTTCAGCCGATATTGAGGTATGTTCTCCGACGTAAAGCGACTATTTATCACAAATAACTCTCGAGACCAACGTTCGTCGTACTCTCTTTGGAAAGGACGTCGTATATAGGACACTCTCACCAAATCACCGACTTTGAATCTGTACGATGCAACTTCTTTTACGTCAGAGCTTTTGTTGTATTGAATTTTCCACAGCTCTACGCCATCTTTACTTTTAACGCTCGCGGGGCTTCTCTTTATTGAACGATGGTACGTCTTGTTGTAACTTTCCGTTATATCCGAAAGAACGTCTACCCAACGGGGACTTTGGGAATGCGTTATGTATCTCACGATACGGGATTTGATGGTTTTAATCGCCCTTTCAGCGTACGACGCTTTCACCACATTCTGCGTAACAAAATAGTTCACGCCCTGGTCTTTGAAATATCTTTTTACGTCTTTATTCGCAAACTCCGTTCCTTTGTCGCTCCTTACGTTCGTGGGTTTTCTCCCGAGAGCAAATATTGTTTCGAAAGCTAGTTTCATTTCCTTCCCAGTTCTTGTACGAAGTGCGACGGTCCAAATATGTTTGGACAAAATGTCTATAGCTAGGAGAAAATAGGCAAAACCGTCGTTGTCTTTTTTGTAATAATCCATGTTTGCGGTATCCACGTCCCACTGATAATCCACATATGCGGCCACAACTCTCCGACGTTTAAATTTAGAACGCTCTTCTCTGTGTACGGCATAGTCTTCTTGTTGCAGCAGCCAATTTCGAATCCTCGATCTTCCTAAAACGAACTTTCCTTCTTTTCGGACGGCTCTATACAACTTATCAACTCCGCCATAAGCCGCTTCGTGTTTTGGATCGTAATAAATGCTAGCCAGATAATTTTCGTATTTCACATTTTTAGCCATTTTACTTTAGATTTCTTTAGCTCTTTACCCCTTCTCTTGTCACGTTTTCCGGGGGGAGGGGGAATAATTTCTTGTTTTCCCTGACCAGCTTGTTTCGGTCTTAAGAGACTGAGAGGAACGTTAATTGACCTTAGTAATTCGTTAAATTTCTTCGAGCCTATCGGTTCAAAACCGTTGTAGTCGCTAAGGCTTACGTTGATAAGATCAACGATGTTCGAATTTGCTATTTTCTCTCCATTAATGGAAACTTCTCCTGTCGCGTTCCAAATTAAATGAGGCTTTAGGTAGGTTAGCAATGCGCGTGCTGGAGTTCTCAAACGCGGCGGAAAGAGGGGTATTAGTGCCACTGTCGTTGGTTCGCTATCCTCTCTTGTTGAACTGTTACTCGATGATAAGCGAAGATATCTGTCGTAGGGTAAAAGTACAAATTTCTGCATGTTGACGCTGACCTTCGCGCTCACATTATGGACTTGACTTTGAATACGCATCGCTTTTTATTTCGGTTGGTAGACGATGGTGTCTTCATCCGGAAAAATTTTGGTTCTCACTCTATAGGCTTCTTCTCCCGATGGGGAAAAGTCCATCACCAAATAGCCGTACGGTTCCGAGGTTGCGTCTTTAAAGGCGGTCATAATGAAGTCCGCCTTACCTAAAAAAGCTTGACGGGCTACGCATTGCAATTGAGAAACGTCCCTGGGATTTTTCATCAGCACCAAAATATGGGTGTTTAAGTTTATCGTACGACTGTGTTTACCCTTGCAGTAGAGATTTTGGTTAATATACAAAATACTGAGATGACGGTGATGCATTCCTTTCACGAAAAGGTTTTCCATGTCCGGTGATGAAGTCACGCTATCCATCAGGTCGTCCAAAATTACGAGATTACAATGTTGCTCGCTGGACAAACGACACAGCTGCTCATCGCTCGGCAATCCATTACAAAATTTTATAAATGGAAGCTCTTTTTCCATGTCATCGAACAAGGGTTGCCAGATAGCGTAACAATAAAGAACTTCTTTCGGCGGGTTGACAAATATGACGTCTTTGTGTCTTAGCAAACGAAACACCCACCAAGTTTTGCCGCTACAAGTAGCTCCACTCACCGAAATGGACGTACATTCTGCGAAGGGATACATTGCGCTAATGAATACAACGCGAATGCGCGCAGGCATTTTAATCGTCAAAAGCATGTCGATAAGCTCTTGGTCAACCCGATATTCTAATTTAGAGCGCGTTTTGTGCGGCAAGTGCGTCAGCCTCTATCAGTGCAAGACCCTTCTCGCATTTCGAATTTGATGACCTTCTCTATGATGCTAATTGTCATTGACCCAAGGGGTAATTCGTGTAAAAGACGACGTAATTAACGTTCGTCACTAGTACCGGTATCCATTTGGTATCTGGTCTTTGTCGCAAAAGTTCCTCAAGAATATCCATTCTGCGCAGACGAAGACGAAGACGATTTAAATCGCCCCTTTTTGAAATGTAAAACGGGCGTTGGAATATCCCATTGTTGTTGTAAGGAACAAAATATCGATATAGTCCCGTTTCTCTATGCTGTAAGATTGTTCCAAAAACGATATTAAGCCGAAATGCTCGTTGTTCTCTTCTGTAAATTTCAGTTGCTAAATCCAAAAGCTGTATCAAAGTAACGTTATTGTCTAAGGGAAAATTGTAGACTGATCGAATCGGCCCTATGTTGTGTGGTTCTAAAATCAACGAAGAATTAGCTTCGTAAATCTGACGCAGGTTATCGTCTTCTCCTTCACGGTTCCACGGAGCATTGTCATTGTTCCAGGGTCTTCGCTGCAAGGCACCTCCTGTCTGGTAATGATCCGACATACCGTGAAGGTATAACTCGTGGCGAGAGTTAAAGACTCCATCACAACGACGACACCTATATCGACGAGGGGATGAAGTAGTTGCTGCGCTTATTTCTTTCTTGGGTTGTTTTTCGTGCCAAGATAGATGGCGTCTAAGGCCATAAGCGGAAGAACATCGCTTGTCACACTTAGGACAGAAATGGCTTGTTTTAATGCATGATTTTTCGTGACGTTGTTTATCATTTTTGTATTTAAAGGGCTTCTGGCACGTTGAACACGAATATCTTTCGTTGCAATGGTCTGCTTTTATATGACGGGTGAGAGAGTACTTCGTTGTATACGACTTGTTGCACTCCTCGCAGTGATGACCTCTAGGCTTACTTGCTTGATTCTCAGAAACCTGAAAGAACAAAAAGTTAAGAACCTGTTTCTGAATATGCACATTAATTTGTTCACACGAGCAAATTCCGAAAGAATCAGGGGGAAAAAAAATCTTTCGGGTTAAGAAAAAAAAAAAATTTGATCAATCGAGCGCTAGAGGGTCATTTTCGTTGCTCTCTCGTAATTTTATTTCTTTTTTTGCCCTTTACCACACATCCCGTCCTTTTTTTAATGTTCCTAAAAGAACGTTAAAAAACATTGTAGAAAGTAAAGAAACTGTTGGTAACGAGAATTTTCTCTTCTTCCCGCGATCTTTTTTTTTTTCCCCAAACCTATCAAAAAGAGAAGGTTTTTAAAAATGTGGCATTCGCTACTGCATCCGATTAAATCAAAATCGTGTCGTAACGTTAAGAGTTAAAACATCATGTTTTAGACAGTGACATTAATTTCCATTTAATTACCATACACATTTTTTTTCTCTTGTCGCTACGGCATGTAAAAATGTATTTCAAACTCAGTATTTATTGAATGGTGGTTAAAGCCGCTTTCATCATTATTGCAGTTATATCTTTGAACATGTCCACGTATTTTACCGCTGGGCTCTGGCCCGGTGTACTGAATGCCAGACACCAGCGTATTCTTCTCTTCCCCGTTGCTTAAGTGGTAGCGAAACAATCCTATCCGCATCCATTATATGTTCGAGATAAACCTTTTTTTTTTTACATGAGTGGGGCTTATTTGCAAGCATTGACTCGATCACCGGAGCGTTAAATAAAGCTATCAAAAACAGACGCAATGTCGGAGTTGTCTTCGCCAAAAATATACCAGGAGCGTGAACGAAGATCAGACAGCAAGTTTAAGCAGCCTGATCCTGTCCGAAAGTACTTATAATTCTGCAAGGCGTAGGTAGCCCCAATAATGAGCTCTCGCATACATTTAAGGAAAAATGCCGGCTACATTTTTTCCCCCCTCCTTACCTCGCATTGTATACTGACAACATTCGGTTTGAGTATTCAAACTCGACCCTAGAAAGGGAAGATTTTGGAAAACTTTGTAGAAGGAGAATTGCTGAGGCCCTCCACCTCTTTCGAATCACTCAAATTCTTCTAAGTTACTTTTTTTTTTCTGCAGCAGACAGTACACTTATTCGTGCTTTCCTAAAATTCCATTTACCAGTATCATTCATTTTTCCGCATATCCGCCTTCAAAACAAATGGTTAGCACTAAAAAAAAAAGAATTAAAGCTTGTCTTCGAAAATAATCGACTATAGAACTAGCAATGCTGTTCTCAAGTCCAAAAATGTCCCACGAAAAATTAACACCGATAATAGGCTCTTGTCCGAGGACACTCCCAGCGGTGCTCCAGGTTACGAGTCTAAAGCTTAACCACTAGGCCACTGCAAGGAAAAAAAAAACGATTTGATTGAATGACAAACAAACACTTACGCTTTCAAACATCGGCTCTAAGTCGCGCTGAATCTGCTCGTGTTCGTTCATTTTTAAATCTTCCGAATAAAAATCCGCACCATTCACAAGGACTCCACAGCTGAAAAAGGAACAATATAATGCGACGTAAGCTGTCTGTCGTCTCATGTAAAACGTGATTCTGACAGGTAATTCTAAACTTGGCTCATTTCCTCCTTGTTGGTGTTTTTTTTTTTTTAAACCGTCGTTAAAATTGTTTGATTGATGAGTGTTTATTACTTAATGATCAACTACTTTTTTTTTTCATCTCGCATAAATATATTGAACAAAAAAAAAACCTTTTACTGCTAAGTCGTTTTTATTATGATACGTCCAAACGGAGTAGAAACCAACAGAAATGTGTACTAATTCATTTTTTTTTCCAGATCTGTAAAAGTTCGTTTTCGCATAATCAAGATCTAGCGCGTGCTTTAGATAAATGGTACAACAAACTCGCATAATGAACTTTAACCTGTTTCGGAATCACAACTGTTTCGCTTCGTCATTAAACACTTGTATCCCCTAATATTTTTGTTTAGCTCTTCTAGACGATAACGTTTTCTTTTTTTATTCTTCTCTGTAAAATTTTTCAAATTTTTGTTTCTAATTATTTTGGAACGGGTTAAACATTTCCATCACGTTTTTGAAGCTCTACCGGAAGATTTTTCTCAGTAAAATTTTAACGTTTTGTTTTTATCACCAGTACCTTACCCTCTAGATTTAATAGCACCCTAGTTAGAGTTCTTTCTTTCTACCTTCCGCACTTTTATCGAAGTAAAAGTAGAATTACCGAAAGATTAACTCTCTTGTTTCTACTACAACGGGTTATACATCTTCTAGATTGGGAAAAAAAAAAGGAATGCACATATTCAGTTACCTATTACCTCTTTCTGTCACTCATTTCTTCTGTATGATAATGGTCTCGTTAAACCCTTCATCTTGAAATTAGGGCGAGAGAAAACTTAAACGACTGAATGGACGTAAACTTCTAATCTTCCACATCACTTATAGAGGACGTTTTGACGACCCAGACGGGACGGGTGTTTGCCTCAACCGTCGTAAAGATTACAGTTTTGTGAGAAACCGACTTCGAACTTTCTTGAACGAATAAAACTAGCCTAATGTTACTGGAGCGAGGGGAAACTGGAACGATTGCTTTTAACTGGACGTAATCTTCTAATCTTCCATAACATTTATTCATCCGTCGTGAAGCATTTAGTTTTGTGAGAAACCGACTTCGAACTTTCTTGGGCGTAATCTACGTTCTAATCTTTCACAACATTTGCAGTGCACGTTTTGAAACAAGCGTTTGCCTCAACTGCCGTAAATCATTCAGTTTGTGATAAATCGAGTTCGATGAGGTCAAATGATACTGCTCACGACGACTTACGTCATTGGGGCGGTTCCAAAACCATCCATCAACGTAGAGGAAATAACGCACGATGATTCACGGACACGTTTTCCGGGCCCACGCGTTGCGCAGGCGCAGCAGGCCAGGCTTAAATGGCGTAAAGAGCACTACTGGGGGTATTCTTGTATATGTAAATAACGACCTGGCCCATTCTATAGTTGCTGATCTTGAAGGATACTGTAACGAATCTATTTGGGTTAAAATTATAGTTAAATCCAAAATATATTTGATTGGTGTCTTCTACAGTCCGAAAACTGCAGATATTATTTTTTTCAGAAACTTTGATATCAACATTGAAGCTGCCTTCCAAATAACTAGAAATGTAATTATATTGGGCGATCTTAACGAGGACCTAATGAATCAGTCGTTTCATAATCTTAAGAATATATTACTTCTAAATTCTATGATAAATGTAATAAATGTCCCAACGAGACAAAACGCCTTACTTGATCCAGTCTTAATCCCGAATGATCTGGGAGTATTCAGACTCTGGTACGCTCCCTCTATCACAAGTTATTAAGTGATTACTGTGCTACATTTATATCTATTCCCTTCTCATATGAGCTCCAAAATTGTTATGAAAGAAATATTTGGCTTTACAGTAGGGCAAACTTCGAGTCTCTTAATCAGAAAATAGAAAACTATGATTGGGGTATTTTGCATGTTGGTTCAGTTGATGATTGTTGTGAGAATTTTACTAGCACTTTCATTGAATTGATTAAAGAATGTATTCCACACAAAAGAGTGTGTGTCCGACCTGATAATCAACCTTGGCATGATAGTGCAATTAGACGGGTCTCCCGGAAAAGAGATAGAATGGAAAATACTGCCAAGAAAACAGGAAAAATTAACGATTGGTCAAAATACAAAAACCTACGTAATACAGTAAATAATATGAAACAATATGCCAAAAAGGAATTCTTTAATAACTTGGAGACAAATTTAACTGAACTCCAATGCAACGACAAGAAAAATTTTTGGAAAATTATCAAATATTTCTTAAAAAAAGATTCATCTGTATCATGCTTCCCACCACTTTGCAAACCACAACCTAATGGGCAAACAGTGTGGTACACCTCCTCTCAAGATAAGGCCAACTGCCTAAATGATTATTTTACATCAATATACATGGTAGTTGATACTAATACTATATTATCTGACATCCAATTGAAAACTGCAAACAAATTATCAATCGACGGAATGACACAATCCGAAACAGAAGACATCTTCAAAACTATTGAGATAAACAAAGCCAGCGGCCCCAATGATATAAGTCACAGAATGCTCAAAGGATGTATCCATGCAATAAGCAAACCACTGTACATTTTATTTAATCGTTCTCTTTCTGAGGGTGTTTTCCCTGAATTATGGAGCAACAGTAACGCCCATATTCAAAAAAGGCGACAAGTCCTTGCCAGCTAACTATAGGCCTATCCCTCTTTTGAGCAGTTGTGGAAAAGTCCTTGAAAGAATAATTTTTAAACATGTATATGATTTCCTAAATACAAATAAGCTGCTGTATAAATATCAATCTGGTTTTTTAACAAAACATTCAACCACCTACCAGCTTATAGATATATATCAGCATATATGTCAAGCCATGGATCATGGTCAATTTTCTTGTATTGTTTTTTGTGATATATCTAAAGCATTTGATAGAGTATGGCACAGTGGTCTCCTATTCAAACTCCGAGAGCACGGTTTTAGTGACAGCCTCTTGACTTGACTTGGTTTAATAGTTATCTAAGAAATAGAAAACAGAAAGTTGTGATTCAATCAGCTGAATCAAACTATCTACATTTAAGTGCTGGAGTACCTCAGGGTTCGGTTTTAGGACCATTACTATTTCTTATTTATGTAAATGACATTACAGACTCTTTACTAAGTCTTACTAGATTGTATGCCGACGACAGTTCCCTGTACTACCCGGCAACTTCTTTAAAAGACATAGAAGGTATAATTAATCAGGATCTGAAATCTGTATCGTCATGGGCAAAGCAATGGTTAGTAGATTTTAATCCAAATAAAACTGAGGCAGTCATTTTTTCAAATAAAAAAGATTTCGATGTACCACGATTACTCTTCGGAAATACGCCAATAAAGGTCGATGATCATCACAAACATTTGGGAATTACTTTAAGTAGTACCGGTCAATGGAGCAATCATATAAATGACATTTTAGGATCAGCATCGAAAATTCTGCAAATTATGCGCAGACTTCAGTTTACTCTTACAAGGGTAGCATTAAACCAAATATACTTGTCGTACGTCCGACCAATTTTGGAGTACTCTTATATAGTGTGGGATGGATGTTCTGTCATTTCCTCCAATTCAATTGAAAAACTACAAAATGAAGCAGTCCGTATTGTAACAGGCCTTACAAGATCAGTATCTCTTGAAAATCTATACAAAGAGTGTGGGTGGGAGGCATTATCAGTGAGACGGAAAAATTCGAAATTATGTTTTATGTTTAAAGTATCAAATGGTCTCGTCCCACAATTCATAGAGGAACTAACACCCCCACTAGTCGGTAACAGGTCGCAGTATCAATTACGTAATAGCCAGAATTATGAACTTGTACAAGCAAGAACGCGACTGTTTCAAAAGTCTTGTATACCTTCTTCCATACCGATATGGAATGACCTCGAACAAGATGTCAAAAATATCACGACATTTAATTCTTTTAAATCAAAACTCATTAGTATGACTAAACCCAAAAGAATACCCAACTTATATTTTTTCGGAAACCGATATCTGTCGATAATTCATGCTAGAATAAGGAACAATTGCAGTAATCTAAACAATGACCTCTTTTTACATCATCTAAAATCAGACCCAATATGTGCTTGTGGAACTGGTGCTGAATATGCGGAACACTTTTTTTTTAAATGCAATAGAAAGTCGGATAAAAGAACCATTCTTTTCCGATCGACAATTGCATTTCACCCTTTAAACACTAACAAATTGTTATTTGGCGATGAAAATTTAAATTACAACGATAACTGTTCGCTATTTGCATCATTTCAGTTATTTATTCAACAATCCGGCCGCTTTACATAATTCCGATTTCATCCCAATTGCACGCGTAGATCCCTGAGTATCTCAATCGAGTATTTACCTATCCTCTCTCACTCCTGCTTTTCGCATGTAACTTGATTTTCATTTTTGTCTTGTATGTTCATTACCGAAATTTCCTTTCTTCTTTTTTTTCTCCTATTTTCATCCCTCTATTTCTTTCTCTTATATTCAGTTACCTTTTTTTGTTTCCCTAGTTTGTTATTTATGTTTTTTCTTTGCTTGTTGCCATAGAAAGATTATTTTGTTCTTTTCATTGTAGGGGACGGACCGATTCTAAGTTGGTAGAACTTGTGGGCCAACCCCATTTCACTTATGAATAAAATATGTTTAAACTAAACTATGTAGACCTTGACCTCCAACCTAGCAAGACTGGCTTTGTTGAGTGGCCACAGAAGGATCCCCTTCATAAGATTGGCTGTCGCTGTTTTCCGCCTGCATGTGCTCTAGAGTATTCGGTTGCTTCGCCTTCTAGCGTAACCAATGCGAGCAATGTCCTTCCTGGTTTCGTAATACTTAAAGATTTCGTTTTCTATTATCAGCTTATCGAAGCTGATTTTAGCATACTCTCCGTTATTTCATGCTTCAACCAATCGTTTTCCGAGTTTTCTACGCAATTGTACCTTAGCAATGGGTCACTCTGTTTATTTTTTGTTACACCTGGTATGGCGTCTATATAATGATTTGTATATGAATCCTTGTCGATTTCGGGTAGGAAACTTCATATTCAGAGCCAATGGCTCCAACGAGAAAATGTTGTGGTGGTCTTCCGTTTCTGAAGTTGTAGGCTGAAAAACAACCTCAAAACGGGTAGGCATGTCAGTATTTGTAATTATGTGTTCTTATGTCTTTGAAATTCAAAAAAAGGAGAATGTCATTCGATCCTCTGGTCTTTCAACTTGTTTCCTGCTCTACGGAAAGTTGGAACAGGTTTACGATGTTGTCTGAATCATTTGTGGCGTGGGTTGACCGTTGCCAAATCAATACGTCAAGGACCTAACTTCAGTCTGTTATTGCCATTTAATTGACAAATAAGAGAGAGTCTTGCTGTCCCAAAACCTTGAATTAATGTCTTAAAATGTTACATTCACCACTGGTCAAAAATTGAAAAGGAAAGTTCAAGAACTGGTAAAAATAAAGAAGGGCTCCGAGAATGTGGGCCGGCTCTATGTTAGTCGTCACCGATTCATGGGGGCTCCCTTTCAAAAATTTAGTTTTCTGTAAATAATTAGTAAGGAAGTAAGTTTTGTTTTTCGATTGATATCTGTCAGTCCAAAATTTAGTTCAATTGTTGGATAGAACATTACCGCATTTATGAAAATACAAAGACTGGTAATGTCACTTTAGAAAAATGCTGCTTAACATTAGTCTATCTTAATTGTGAAAATACTTCTGCATAGCTTTTGATTAGACCGAATAGTCCATGTATAAAATTTTTAGTGGTTTTGTCGTAAGTGCAGCCCACACATGAGCACAAATATTTTTTTTTCTTTTAGAAGTATGAGAATGATAAACGCAACGCATGTTTAAATGGTCTAGATGGATGAATTTGCATTATGCAGTTCATGAATCATTATTCAGTCATCGATATAATTGTTAATACATTATTGAACATGTGGAAACAAAATCACTATTTTGGTAAGCAATTTTAAAAAGGTCACCTGTAAAAGTCATTTAAAAATCTGTCACCACCCCTACAATCATCATCACAGCAATGATTTTGATGAATCAGAATTCTGCAAATAATTTTTTGGATAGTTCACCAAAGAACAATTTCTTGCAGAAGAGCAAATGCTCGAAAGTGACTAAAACATATGTCGAACTAGAGATTCAGGGTCACCCTCGGAAAATATCTGTGAAATTATTTCAAAATCTGACCAACCATTTCAGAGAAAACTGTTTTAGAATTTCTTCATGACCATATAGTGTTAACAGCCCACAGCCATCAGAAACATGTTTCTTGATGGATCAAAATTTCTCGGACACTTTGTGAAAAGGGTCACCCAAGGAACATTTTTGTGAAATTATTTCAAACTCTAACCAGCCATTTCGGGGAAGAAGAATTTTTAAGAATTTCTTCATTTCCGTATAGTGCGAGTAACCCCCAATTACCAGAGCCATGTTAATTGATTGATCAAAATTTTCCGAACAAATTTTAACAAAAGCGGCAAATTGTCGCAAGATACGCCCGTCTTACCCCAAGTTGTAAAGTTAGGGCATAATAATCATAAAGAGGAGGTATAGAAAAATAGTAGTGCAGAAATTTTTGCCATTGATTGAAGATAATGGCATTGTATTGTTGAAATTTCACACCCCAGCTAGTATAATATGGGAGATATGCATAATACAAAATTCAAGTTCGAAAAAAACAAGACAGGGCAATAACTAAAAAATTAAGCAAGCAAGAGTTGAAATTTACATGCACAGCACTTCCCCTTGATGGAACGTATCCACGCATGAAATTTCATATCCATAGCTAGTATATGCTCCGGACAATGTTCAAGTATGAAAATAAACAAAGGGCAATAACTCTAAAAATAAGCAAGCAAGAATTATGGTTTATGTGCACTGCACTCTCCCTGGATGAGAGCTATCCACCTACGAAGTTTCATAACCATATCTAGAATAGTTTTGGAGATATTCTCCGGACGAAATTCAAGTATGAAAATAAACAAAGGGCAGTTACTCAAAATTAAGCATGCAAGAGTTATGGTTCATGTGCACTGCACTCCTCCTTGATGAGATCTATCCACGCAGGAAATTTCAAAACCATATCTAGAATAGTTTTGGAAATATGCTCCGGACAAAATTCAAGTATGAAAATAAACAAAGGGCAATAACTCAAAATTAAGCTAGCAAGAGTTATGGTTCATGTGCACTGCATTCCCTCTTGATGAGATCTAGCCACGCATGAAATTTCATAACCATAGCTAGTACAGTTTTGGAGATATGCTCCGGACAAAATTCAAGTATGAAAATAAACAAAAGGGCAATAACTCAAAAAATAAGCAAGCAAGATTTAAGGTTCATATGGTTCATGTGCACTGCATTCCCCCTTGATGAGATCTATCCATCCATGGAAATTTCATAACCATAACTGGTATAGTTTTGGAGATAGGCTCCAGACAAAAAACTTGAAGCCGCCCACACATCCACCCACCTGCCCCCCACGTGTGATCCCATAATACGTCCCGTCTTCGACGGGCGTATAAAAATGGTTATCCAAGGCACTTCATTGTGAAATTATTTTAAACTCTGATCAGCCGTTTCAGAGAGGAATAATGTTTGAGAATTTCTTCATTTCTGTATAGTACAAGTAGCCCCCATTCACCAGAGCCATGTTTATTGACGGATCAAATTTTCGCGAACAGTTTTTGAAAAGGGTCATCCAAGGACTATCTGTGAAATCAAAATCTGACCAGCGGTTTCAGAGAAGAAGAATTTTTATTTTTTTTTTATTTCCGTATAGTGCCAGTAACATTACCACCACCTTTCAGAGCCATGTTTATTGATGGATCAAACTTTTGCCAATAAGTTTTAAAAATGGTTATCCAAGGAACATCTGTGTGAAATTATTTTTTTATTCTGACCTAGAGAAGAATAATGTTTGAGAATTTCTTCATTCAGTCCGTACAGTGCAAGTAGCCCCAATTCACCAGTGCCATGTTTCCTGAGGGATCAAAATTTCGCCGACAACTTTTCAAAAATGGTCAGCCAAGGAACATCTCTGTGAAGTAAATTATTTCAAAATTTGACGAGCGATTTCAGAGGAGAACATTTTTAAAGAATTTCTTAGAAATTCCATTTGGTTGCCATGGCAACTAGGATTTTTAATTGAATCAAATTCTCTGAACACTTTTTAAAGAGGACCTCCCAAGGAGCATTCCAGCCAAGTTTGGTCCAAATCGGCCCAGTGGTAAAGGAAGTGAAGATGTTTAAACAAATAGTTGACGATGGACGACGCACGATGGACGACGCACGACTGATGACGCACGACGGACGTCGCACGACAGACGACGCACGACGGACGTCGAACGACAGACGACGCACGACGGACACATCTTGATCTAAAAGCCCCCTTTGAGCACGTTGCTAAAATGGAATGAATGGCATCTTTTACGTTTTCTGATTGTACATTCATATTAACAAAATGCCAATTTGACAATATGTAAAATTGGTAAAATACTTCTCTTTGCTATTTCTATTTATTAAACACAGCGAGAAAATTAGTTTAAAATGAACTTAATTGTTGCTTCAAATTTAACTCTACGCTCCTTCAGTTTGTATACCCGGAAATTTGAAAAGAAAAGAAACAACGGAATTTCTCTTCCATCGGAGCCAACCGATATTTTCGTAACCGACCCACACAATCGGAGCCTTTCTTAAATTACGCCCGTTTTTGTGTTGATTCCTGCATTGAGGAATGGAAACAGCAAAAACAATTATCTTAGCCTGTAGAATAGGAAAATTTCTTTACTTTGTTTATTTAATGGGCAGAAAGAGCCTGTATTTATCTCCGAGACGTATTATTTTGGCTACGGTCAATTCACGCCACAAATGATTCAGACATCGTACACCTGTTCCAACTTTCCATAGTGCAGAAAACACGTTGAAAGATCAGAGCATCGAATGACATTCTCCTTTTTTTGAATTTCAAAGACATAAGAACACATAATTACAAATATTGACATGCCTACCTGTTTTGGGATTGTTTTTCAGCCGACATCTTCAGAAACGGAAGATCAACACAACATTTTCTCGTCGGAGCCATTGGCTCTGAATATGAAGTTTCCTAACCCGTGTCGATGGTGCTTGTTATTATGCACCCTTCTCCACAAGGCTTTCTAGAACTGTGGCATGAAATCTAACATATAATACCAGCGACGTAGGAAGCATTTCAATATGTGTGTGTGGGGGGGGGGGGGCTAACTTCGAAATACTAAGATTTTTTGCGTAGTTGTTTCATTGCGCTAAGAACTCGTATTTTAGTTAATATGATTTTCAAAATTATTGGGGGGGGGGGGGCTCAGCCCCCTGTTCCTACGGGCCTGAATACCAAAGAGGCTATGTTGTCCATTAAGTAAATACCATTTTTAGCTCCACTGGTCGAAGGGCTGTGGGCTTATGGCATGGCCTGGTGTCGTCGTGCGACTGTGTATCTGTCAATCAGTTCATGCGTTAACTTTAATTTCAAACATCTTTTCTGAAAATGCCCATTCAAATTTGATGAAACTTCACAGAAATTATCTTGCTATGGTCCTCTACAGAATTTCTTGAAAGAATTTGATTCCTTCAAAAACTGGTTGCCATGGCAACAAAACTGAGAAAAAAAAAAAAAACGAGAAGGCCCTGAATATGCTCTACTGGCAGAGAGTTTGCTTTTAAATAAAGTATACGTAGGAATTCATTATGCAAAAAGACAAAAAAAAATGACATTTTCAACTCAAAATGGCTACTTTTCCATTACTGTTGGTTGAATTTTTTCAAACTCAACAGAGTTTAAAAGCTATTGATGGGATAAACAAGCTGAACAATTCATAAAATCTGATCACAAATAAATACTTTACTACGTAAACAGGCAATGAAATTGTTCAAGTTGAAAAGACTACTTTTCCCATACTGTTTGTCAGATTTTTTTCAAAATTGATAGGGTTAAAGCTATTGATGAGATAAACTAACTGTGCAAGATTCGCGGAAATCTGACCAAAAATGGAGACTTTATCGCGTAAACAAGAAATTAAAGTTTTCAACTTGAAATGGCTACTTTTCCCATACTCTTTGTTGGAATTTTTTCAAAATCGATAGGGTTGAAGCTATTGATAAGATAAACAAACTCTACAAGTTTCATGGAAATCTGACCCAAAATGAAGACTTTATTGCGTAAACAAGAAATGTAAATTTTAAACTTGAAATGGCTACTTTTCCCATACTGTTTGTTGGTATTTTTTTTCAAAATTGATAGGGTTAAAGCTATTGATGAGATAAACAAACTGTGCAAGTTTTACGAAAATCTGACGACAAATGAAGACTTTATTGCGTAAACAAAAATTGGAAATTTTCAGCTTGAAATGGCTACTTTTCCCATACTAATTATTCATTCTTAAAATTGTGGACAAATTAAAAAGTAAAGAATTGTTTCAATATGATTATTTAATATGTGTTCTATTCATAGTACATTGAGAAGTCTCATAATTATCATTTAATTGATACAACAACTATTTGATACCACAACTATTTGCTCCAACAACTATTGGTGCAACAACTACTTGTTCAATTATAAAGCTTTAATCCAAAGCTTATTTTATTAATAAAGAAGCATCATGTTGTTTACCAACTGCTAAGCAACAAGATCTTCCATTTAAACCACTTCCTGTTTAAATTAACATTACAATACACAATGAACTTTAAATATTTAATTTTAAACAGAGCTTATATACAAACCCTGATTAAAAGTATGACCCAACTAAAAACGACATGAGCAATGCAAGGAAATAAACAACATGGAAACAACATGCAAACTAAAAAACAAGCACACACATAAAAAACAAGAGCCGTCAGAGACGGGTTATGCTCCCCGAATAAGTGCTTGTCATAAGATATAAGAAATTGATATAAATTCACTTCTTTTATCCTAGAAGAACCTGTTCATGCCCCCCAAAATTTGAAGTGAAAAGGCAATTACTATCTTAGAGATAGCCAACACAAACTTGTAGAGGACAATAAGCCCCCTTTAAACCCCCTTTTCCCATAAGACAATATTGGATCATTGCAATATATACAACGGGTGTGTGGTTTGTGGCATTTTTGAATAATAATTCAAAATTCGAAATTTCATAAAATTTTGAGCAGTCATGTATTAAATATTACATAAAACAATTTTTTACATGAAGCCCCCTTTTTCCGAGACGCAGCCTGAAATTGAGAAAAAGGAAGAGAGGTACCTGGGCAACGTTCCAACAAGTTAAGATTTGAAATTTCACAAAGTTTTGAGCAGTGATAAAGGAAAACCTAGTGAAAAACAATTTTTTCCATAAAGTCCCCTTTTTCTGTGATGCAGCCTTAATTTGAGAAACCAGGAAAGACGTATTTGCGCATTAATAATTCATAGATTGCAAAAACAAAGGGCACATGTTGAAACTTGTAAAACAAGATATAACCATGAAATGTTGACAAAAACTGAACGAGATATTAGTAAAAATTGCAATTTTGCATTAGGGCCCCTTTTTCATTTTACAAGAAACCCCCTTTTTCCATGACAGAGGGTCAAATTGAAAAACACATAGATAAAGAAACAAGAGCACATGGTCAAGCTTTGAAAAACAATATAACCATGAAGTTTAATGAAATTTGGACCAAAACTGAATGAAATATTAGTAAAAAATGGAATTTTGCAAGAAGCCCCTTTTTCCATGACAGAACGTCAACTTAAAAAACGCCCAGATTAAAAATAGCAAGGGCACATGCTAAAACTATCCATAAACAATATAACCATGAAGTTTCATGATATTCTGACAAAAACTGAATGATATATTGGTAAAAATTGCAGTTTTGCATTAAGCCCCTTTTTTCCATGACACGGGGTCAAACTGAAAATCCGGGAAAAGTGTATCGGCACCTCACCCTAAAGAGTTCATATATGAAGTTTTATCCAATTTGGTCCAAGGGTTGTGGAGAAATCGCTTCGGACGGACGGACGGACAGACTGACGGACGGACTGACGGAAGGAAGGACGGACGGACAGACGAAGCGGGGACTATATGCTCGCCCTTCGGGGAGCATAAAAATGACTATTTGAAACTTATTCATATAAAGGGAGGGTTGGTGGGTTTTTTAATTCAAATATTTAAGACTTCTCTCCCATGTAGACTTTTCGAACTGTGAGATGCCGCGGGAAAGTGAACCTTTGTAAATGACATATTTTCAGCCAATCAGAATGATTTGCATAATGAGCATCTCACAACTTAGCAACTATATTCATATAGGACCAGGCTAAATGTTTTGCGTTTTCATAATTAATAATTTTTCTTTCAGCAAAAATTTTCCAATTATTCATTCTTAAAATTGTGGACAAATTAAAAAGTAAAGAAATGTTTCAATATGATTATTTAATATGTGTCCTATTCATAGTACATTGAGAAGTCTCATAATTATCATTTAATTGATACGACAACTATTTGATACCACAACTATTTGCTCCAACAACTATTGGTGCAACAACTACTTGTCCAATTATAAAGCTTTAATCCAAAGCTTATTTTATTAATAAAGAAGCATCATGTTGTTTACCAACTGCTAAGCAACAAGATCTTCCATTTAAACCACTGCCAACCCACCGGCCAACCCTTAGGACAAAGAAACAAAATGTACATTAATAAAAAGATATTAATAAATACATGTATACAAATCAAACAAATTTAGAACAGTAAACAAACCAAAGGAAGCAAAATTACAGTATTTTTAACCATACTTCATACTTTACTTCAATTAATATTCAGCTTTTATATTCTACTCAATGAGCGAGGCAAATTTGTCAAGCAAAGCTGTGTTATTTGGGCAAGCATGCATTAAATCAAAAGACAAGTTCATAAATAACAACAGATGTTTGAGTTAAAAAACACAAAAATACGCGTTTCTTCTTCGATCTTAATCTGCACTTATGATTAAGAAGCTTAAACTAATAATGCACAAAATAAAATTGATTAAAGTTTTAACAATTTTCTTTCTTACCTTACCTGTTTTCCAGAAAAAAGTTTTTGACTCTTTATCCATACAATGAACTGTACTTGTTGATTAACGAAAAAAAAAAAGATTATGTATACATAATTATATACAAATTGTTACATGAATAACATTTGAAGCAATAGTAGTTACAAGTGAGTTATTACATTTAAAAAGAACTGTTTCAGTCTGTTGGTAACCGAGGAATTCAGATGTAGACCCCCATCTCTTTTTGCAAAAAGCTCGACCTTCACCTCTCCTGCACGCATAAATGGTTTATATGTGCTGACAAATTTGAAATTACTAGTAATTTCTTTACTCATTTTCCTATGCAAGTAGTTATTGACTTGTCTAATAATAGGATCAGAAGTCAAATGATCCACTGGCCTAGGAAGTATTGCAGAAATTACAATGTTTATTGTATCTTTCACATTGCGACAAACACCAATTAAATCCCCATAATCTGATAGAATTTGTTTTACAGTACATTTATTACCTTTGTCGTTTGTACCAACATGAAAAATAACACGATCAAATTGTTCTAATTTTGCTTCTTTTACTTGTAACCGTCTTGTCATTCTTGCTATTGTATCTCCCCCAAATGATTGAATGGTACACCCATCAATCCCCGAAACATACTTTGCTATAGAATCACTGATGATAGTGACTTTTCTTAATTCTGTAAATAAAAGAAAAATGAAAATACTATCATAATGAATTAATTATATACAACAAACTAATACTCTACCTTTATTTTATCAAATGAGAAACCAATTACTGGAAGATTACTTTAAACTCAGTAATCAAAACCTAAACTACACCACTTTAATGGCTAGTAGACATCATCTGTAAAATAAAGATAGAGATTTAGTGCAAAGTACAACTTAATTAAACATGTTACAGAATTATCTTATCCCTCATTTTTTCAGCCACTTTCACCTTGTCTTGTAAAGAAAATGCTAAATATCTTTTATATGCATCCGATTTCTAATCACCATGATGTTGAATTAAGTCTGCTGAAACACCAGATTCAAAAGCAAAGGAAGCTCCTCCCCTTCTAAAACTATGAGAAGAATATTCTGACGGATCTAAATTTAATTTACTAATGAGTTCTTTTAATTTTCTTTGCTAGCTATTATAAGTAATAAATTTGGTACTAGATAAACTAAATAACGGGGCATCCGCTTTGACCTTGACTTTTTCACACATCGACTTGTATGCTGAAATTGGACAAAGAATCGACCCATTTATTGGAATTAATGGTGTTAATAATTTTCTTTCTCCAAATTGAATAGTTTTGGTCCATAACATTTCCACAATTAAAATTTCTCCTTTTAAAGTAAACATTTCTGTGCAAAAGATATTTTCCTTCTTTACTATCTGACGCAGAATTTGGTCCAAATTTGACTTTCTTGCAAATAAAAAAAAATGCAAATAAAAATAAACACCAATAAACTGTATCTATCTGCCTAGAAAAATTAAGTAAACTATACATTCTTATTAAAATATTTGGAGTAATGGGTTTTGCTTGTTTTACACAATATGGATTTAGTCGGGAAATTCCTTTTATACATAAACTTAGCATGAACTCATTAATATTATCTGTAGTGTATCCTAAAATGTAGTGCATTGTTTTTACCCCACTCACATAATTCTTAATTGACTCTACAGATTTAAAACTCCTACTTAAAAATTGAGCGTACAGACTCAAAACTTTGGTGCTAACTGGAACATAGTTTACTTTGAAAAACATACAAAACAACAAAAAAAGTTTCCCATTGAATCTTGAGATTTTTAAGAGTACCCCTTGCAAAAGCTGATCTTGTGGATGTATTCAAATCTCTGTTTAAAAGCATCAGCTGTTCATCTGAAACAAATATGTAAATCAATAGTGTAGCCTTATTTTACCAATTGTTTGTTATTAAAAACATATCTTCAGTGACCTGACATTCTTTTAATTTCATTTCTTTTGTTAATTCCTTAAAGTTACTCTTATGGCAACTATCCAATTCCCATCTTGATAAACTATCTGCAATTCTGTTGTTTACCCCACTTATATGTACAACTTTAATTTGAAATTCTAATTTTGCTGCTAGAAAGTTGATTTCTCCCAGACAACTTTGCATGACATCATTGTATGTTCTGCCTGAATTAATAATTTGACAAACTGCTTCATTATCACAAAACATTTGAATTTTTTGTCCTACTAACCCTTTACCCCAAAGTCTTAGACAAATCAGAATTGAGCACATTTCTAATACATTAATACTTAATTTCTGTTCTGATAAAAATGTTGGAAATTTTGTATGAAAATAATGACCTTTCCAAAAACCTCCACAGCCTGTTAACCCATTACCACACAATCCCTACTTTTGACGCCCCTGAGAAAGACGCCTTTTGAAAACACTGTGGGAAACGGAGAAAATGCTGGTAACCAGCATTTTCTCCTTTTCCCACAGTGTTTTCTACCCTTCCCAGAACAAATTTCTATTTTTTAGTCACCTTTATTTTGTTGTCTGCAAATGCTTTCAATTTGGACCAGTCTAAAATTTTCTCGTGTGGTAAAGAATTTAACAAGGATCTGAAGAGACTATTGAGTCAGGTTTAGTCCAGTCCTCATACACCATCAGTGACACTCCATTGTATTGTGGTAGAAATCTGTACCACCATAATATGTCTTTTTTGACATACTCAGGAATTGGGTTCAAACCCATGTCCTCCTTATATAACACTTTCAACCATTTCAACATTCTTGATACAAATATCCTTCCCTAACAAAGATTGAATTTGTTTCAAAGTTGCCTTTTCTTTGCTTAACCATATTTTGAGTAAACTAATTAATTCCTTCAATCTTTCCGGTGTTATTTCCATTGTCATTGTAATAGTATTAAACAAAACTCCCAGAAATGACATACATGTGGATGGAGGACAAGCTTTGCTTTTTGCCTCTTCTATCCCACAGTCCTTTAGCACTGACTGTAAAAGCATATAAGCAAACCAAGCATTATCCTTTTTCCCTGCAGAAGCTAAATCATCTAAATAGTTTAAAACTGAAATACCATATTTAAACATACTAAAAACCAGAGCGTTTGTAAATCTTTGACAGCAGAATGCTGATGCTCTGCTACCCATACTTAACACCGTATCGCAAAAAATGTGTTTTTTCCATACAAAAGCTACTAAATTATATGATGAAGGACAAATATGAAGCTGTCTATAAGCTCTACGTAAATCTGTTTTAAACAGTAAACAACCTTGTCCTTTCTGTTTAATGATTTGAATAAAATCATCTACTTTGGGATAGATTAAATTAGTTCAACTTGCTCACCTAAATTAAAGTCTTTACTTATAAAATCATTAACAGATTTGCCTTTAGGAAAACTCAAATCTAATATCACCCTTCTTTCAGACTTATCTTTTTTGGGTAACGAATTCACAGGAGAAATTTTAATGCCTGATCTGAATGGGTTTTCTTTAAAAGGGCCACTAATTGCTTTGTTGAAACTTTCTTTTTACAAATATTTTATCATATTGCTGGCAAATTCTTATCTCCTTCATGATTATTCATTTTCCATAAAGATTTTTGTCAAAGTTTTCGAACATGCTCATATCTCCAGTGAATTCAATTAGAAACCAAATTCTAAAAATTCACAGATTAACTGATCTTTGTAATCAAACAGTAATGAACGTAAATATTGTATATTCATTTTTTCATTAATAGGAATTCTACATTCCTGAAAATTAAATTTCCCTGATTTTTTAACTTTGTGGTGAGCATCAAGTAAAAACTCAATATCTTGACTTTTTAAATTCTTTTTTGTAACCCCACAAGCTAACCCTAACCCCACAAACCCTAACCCTACAACCCTAACCCCTAACCTACCAGATGGACGGAAGGAACCCCATAGAGACTAAATGGACAAATGACCCCTAACCCAACAATGTCGGGCTCGTAAGGACGGACGGACAGACAGACGACGGAAACCCCGCCATGACATAAGCTCTGCTGGCTTTCAGCCAGTAGAGCTAAAAACCATTCGTTTATTAGTACATTTAACAACGGTTAACTACATCTACATTTAGTACATTTAACTATGGCCATCTCTGGACATTCCCCTCTGTGGTCAACTACGTGTAACCATAGCTTAACTTTTAGCTGGTACACCCCAACTTCACTTTACTTTGAAATAAGATGTACAGTCCTATGCATGTTTAAAGTCCGAATACAATACATCATAAAACACATGTCAAATCGTTGCATCACATTATTGCTGTAATTAGTAGCAATATAAAATTGCTGCACAGCACAGTTGGTAGAACAACTTCGACCCCCATTGTCCTCGCTTACTTTACTAATTACTTGCATAGAATACATGTATTACGTGTGATAATTTTTGTAAAATTTTCATTACATCTAATCATAGCTTATAACAGTTCAACAAATCCGCTTTTCAGGACTTTCAGTCTATTGATTTTATATACAATCCCTGTTTACCCGAAATATTTTCAGAGACCTTGCTCCTCCAGGTTGTTAAGAAAGTAATTGGTACAGGGGAAAGAAATTGGCCTTTCCCCATACCCAATTGCCTTGCATCTTAATAATTAGCAAATAGTCGTCTGTAGTTTGTCATAAATTATACATGTACGGTTTTTATTTCACAGCACAAATGGAAATAAAGAACTTGTTGGTCGTGTAGTATTTGGTGAAGCGAGGGCGAATCCTCACGGGGTCAGTTGGCAGTGGCTTGGACAATTGTCAACAGAGTAAACAACCATGATTTTGATTACCCCAACACAGTACCAGGCGTCGTTTATCAGAGTCATGGATCTAACCACGACTACAACACATTGGATAACCAACATCACGATGATGAGAGGGCTAGAGCAAAAGCCAGCCATAGTGATAGCTACCGAGCTGCCATTACTGCAGCAACTGGCGCCCTCTGTGGCCAACAACCTGACCCAACTGGATGTGCCACAGCATATTGCGCACGCGATCCATGCTCGGCAACCGATGACACACGATACGCGGACACTTATAACAAAATTCACATTGGTCATCATTACTTTGTATGTCAGAGACGTAAATCTGGTTAAAGATAAATAAACAAGAGGGCCAAGATGGCCCTGGATAGCTCACCTGAATCTTTGAGATGACCATAGCCTATTTTTTCTTTTTTGAGGTATTGAAACATTGGAAACAAAATCATTTTTTTTGCAAAGCAGTTTTCAAAAGGGCACCTGTAAAAGTCATTTTAAAATCTGACTAGCAGTTTCAGAACAGGGGAATTTTTAATAATTTCTTAATTTCCATATAGTGCAAGTAGCCCACTTTCACCAGAGCCATGTTTCTTGACAGATCCAAATTTCGCCAACAGTTTTTGGAAAGGGTCATCAAAGGAACATTGCTGTGAAATTATTTTAAAATCTGACCAGGGGTTTCAGAGAAAAAGAATTTTCAAGAATTTCATCAGAGCCATGTTTCTTGACGGATCAAAATTTCGCGAACAATTTTTTTAAACAAGAGGACCATGATGGTCCTATATCGCTCACCTGAGTACCAAGCAGTAAAGATTTACAATGAAGATAAATACCAAATATCGAAGTGCAAGGCCAGAGCTTTAGGTCTTCTTGGTTTAGATAAGAAGATAATCTTTCTTAACCAAACCCGGTTATATAAATATTTAAGAGAAGTTTGAAAGTGCTCAGGTGAGCTAACTAGAGCCTTAATTTGAAGTATTTTGGTAGAGGGCCACTAGATGATGCTACAGGCCAAATATGAAAGCTCAAGCCCTTAAGGTTTGGGACAAGAAGATTTTTGAAGATTTCCTTCTTTATCTCTATGTGAAATCTGAGAACCCACAACATAGGGCCAATTTCCACACTAGGGCCATTATTTGAAGTATTTTGGTAGAGGGCCACTAAATGATACTACATGCCATATATGAGAGCTCTAGCCCTTATGGTTTGGGACAAGAAGATATTTAAAGATTTCCTTCTTTATCTCTATGTGAAATCCGAGAACCCACAACATAGGACCATTTTCCACACTAGGGCCATAATTTGACGTATTTTGGTAGAGGGTCACTAGATGATGCTACATGCCAAATATGAAAGCTCTAGCCCTTAAGGTTTGGGACAAGATTTTTAAAGATTTCCTTCTTTATCTCTATGTGAAATCCGAGAACCCACAACATAGGGCCATTTTCAAACTAGGGCCATAATTTGAAGTATTTTGGTAGAGGGTCACTAGATGATGCTACATGCCAAATATGAAAGCTCTAGCCCTTACGGTTTGGGACAAGAAGATTTTTAAAGATTTCCTTCTTTATCTCTATGTGAAATCCGAGAACCCACAACATAGGGCCAATTTCTACACTAGGGCCATTATTTGAAGTATTTTATTAGAGGGCCACTAGATGATACTACATGCCATATATGAGAGCTCTAGCCTTTATGGTTTGGGACAAGAAAATTTTTAAAGATTTCCTTCATCTCCATGTGAAATCCAAGAACCCACAACATAGGGCCATTTTCAACACTAGGGCCATAATTTGAAGTATTTTGGTAGAGGGTCACTAGATGATGCTACATGCAAAATATGAGAGCTCTAGCCCTTACGGTTTGGGACAAGAAGATTTTTAAAGTTTTTTCTCTCGGTTGCCATGGCAACCAGAGTTCTCCATGGAATTCAAATCTTTGAAGTATTTTGAAAGTGCATCACCTAAGGATCATTTCTGTGAAGTTTCACTGAAATCTGTTGGGCGGTTTCATCAGAGAAGAATTTTTAAGTAATTGTTCACGGACGGACGGACGGACGGACGGACACACGGACGGACAGACGGACGCCGGACAACGATCGATCACAATAGCTCACCCTGAGCACTATGTGCTCAGGTGAGCTAAAAAGTCACCAAAGGAACATCTCTGTGAAATCATTTCAAAAATCTGACTAGCCGTTCGAGAGAAGAAGAATTTTTAAGAATTTCCTAATTTCGTATTAAGTGCAAGTAGCCCCCATTTACCAAAGCCATGTTTCTTGATGGGCCAAAATTTCGCGAACAGTGTTTAAACAAGAGGGCCAAGATGGCCCTGGATCGCTCACCTGATTTTTTGTGAGGACCATAGCTATTTTTTTTTCAAACTTTGGAAACAAAATCATTATTTTGCCAAGCAATTTTAAAGGTCACCTGAAAAGTCATTTTTAAATCTGTCACCACCCCAACAATCATCACCACAGCAATGATTTTTATGGATCAGAATTACAATCATGATTTAGTCATTTGTTACACAGAATGGATTTACAGATCCATAATTTTGTGATCTTGAGAGGTATTTAACTCCCCTTTACAAGAGCATGGCCAAAGTATCTTCAAAATCAGACTAGGAGATCAAGAGATACAAAGCTGACACAAAATTACTGACGGATGTAAATACCGACAGATGTAGGAACTTGCAAACAATCAGGAGTATAATGTAATAATTCCTTTAAAGACTATAAAAAGAATTATAAAGGACCTTTAAGAAATGAAACACACTCTCACTGAGTGAACATGGAAAACATACTGAAATGGCAAAAATCTTTTATTCCACAGTCAAAAAAAATGAAACTTGCACAAAAATTGCAAATAAGCACTAACATAAATATCACAGTTTGCTTTCAAAAAGTCATACACATGCAAAACATACTGAAATGGCAAAAATCTTTTATTCAACAGTCAAAAAAAATTAAACTTGTACAAAAATTGCAAATATGCACTAACATAAATATCACAGTTTGCTTTCAAAAAGTCATACACGTGCAAAAAATACATTTAACCCTTTCCCAAACAACAAATTTTAGACTCTTCCAAACTGAAAGAGTTTGCAGATGACAATTTAAACTTTCATAACAATGGCAGAAAATTACCAGAATGGGCAGAAAACACTGTGGGAAAAGGAGAAATTGCTCGTTACCAGCAATTTCTCCTTTTCCCACAGTGTTTTCAAAAGACTTCTACTACTGACACGTAAAAACAAGGGCTTGTTTGGGAAAGGGTTAAAGAAATGATATTGCAACTATGGCATATTACTATTTATACAAAATAACCCTATACCAAACAATCCTGTGATTCAATGATCCTGATGAAAACTACTTAAAAACATTGATGGAAAAGGAGAAAATGCTGATAACCAACTTTTTTTTCCTCTTTCCAAAAATGTTTTGACTCTTTTAACGACAAATGTCATCATTTGTCCAACATTCAGTATCTTGCCAGTGAATACTTTCAACATGAGCCGTCTAAATTTTTGTTGTTTAGTAGAGTTAAAACTACTTTATCAAGTATATAAGCTGAGCTCTGGCAAAAGGGGGCTTAATGCATTCCCATGATGCATGATACCAAACAAGGGATCACATATTTATGTCTTCATAATAGCCAAATTTTTTAAATAACCGACATAATCATGAGGTAGACTGGACCCAGAACAAACAGAAAATTGACCACTAGCAAAAGTTTCGACCCAGGTCAGCCTGTGCGAACTGCTCAGGCTGACCCTTGTTGACGATTTTCGCAGACACATTAACTCTTTACCAAATGACAAAATTTTAGACCAGTCCAAATTGAAAGCATTTGCAGACGATAAAATAAAAGTGACCAAAAAGTTGAAAATTGTTTTGTAAAAGGTAAAAAATATTGTGGGAAAAAGGAGAAAATGCTGGTTACCAGCATTTTCTCTTTTTCCCACAATGTTTTCGAAAGGCTTCTTTCTCAAAGTCATTAAAAGTAGGGACTGTGTGGTAAAGAGTTAAGCCCTAGTGGTGAAACGGTTTACCGATATACCGATTAACCGCGGTTTGTTCAAAGAAAAAACCGAAACCGGTACGAATTTTACCGTATCGGTATTTCTTCAATATGTCAACTTCTCGTAATTGAATTAGAAAGTCCGGTTTTCCCAAAAAAATGGTCAGAAATCGATCGTTTTTCAACAATCTGAAACATTTACGAAAACGAAAGTTGTTTATTTTTTCTACAGGCGGTGTCACCACCGGTGTTAAGGTAAAATTATGAGCGCCTCAAATTCGCCGCGTGTCCGAACTCCAAATAACCGTCGACCGCATTACTGATTTTGGACCAACAGAGTTTGTTATTCATTTCCTCTAACTTTGCTCACACTTATTTCGCGTTTTTTCTCCCGGTAGATAAGCGGGAAAGTATTTGTGTTTAACAGAGTAAGTTAGTGCATTGCTCTTGTCTTCTCTGTTGAGCTCCCAAAGTTCGGTATAGTAGCCCTGACTGGTTTTTACATAAACAAGTGCGCCCTCTGAGCGAGTGTTCAGTATTGCTTGTGACTTTTTATCAGCACAGAGGGCTTCTCTGGGTGCTGACAAGGTTGACATGCTAATATTTTTGAAAAAGAACATGACTTGAAATGTCACTGAATCATTTACTTGTTTCTATGGATAATTCTTAATTTCTTTGTCATTTCAGTCTAGTCTGTGTTAAAGACTAGTCAATTTTTTTTAGCATATGCAACCCTAACAGCGACTACAAGTGGTCAGATATGCTAAATGTCAGCATATAGAGCGTATTGCAATACATATTGCAATACGGGTCAGCCGTATTGCAATATATTGCAATACGCTTTTTACCGTATTGTTTCACCCCTATTAAGCCCCCTTCACAGAGCACAATTCATACATAGTTTATACATATCAACAATATCTAAAACATACAAATATGGGAGCAGCCATGACACAATACAAAGACTTGGTGTGTGCTTCAAATTGTTGACAAAAACTACCAGTCATTAAGATAGAAACCAGTTATATTTTGCAATAAAATCTCTTAACCGAACAACAAAATTATAGACTGGTCCAAACTGAAAGCATTTGCAGACGAAAAAGTAAATGTCCGTGAAAAATCAAAATTTGTGTTGGGAAGGGTAGAAAACATTGTGGGAAAAGGAGAAAATGCTGGTTTCCAGCATTTTCTCCTTTTCCCACAATGTTTTAAAAAGGCCTCTTTCTCGGGGTCATTAAAAGTCGGGATTGTGTAGTACAGGGCTATGTAATGTAAATAGGTACTTGCTGAAACCATAGATACAAGTATCTATGGGCTACTAAGAGATACTGATAAACAAACTTCTATAATCCGGTTACATTCATTTGGACTTGGTCACTTTACCCTTTATGAAACAATCTCCTTTTTATAACCACCCTGGAAAAGAAGCTTTATGAAAACATTAACCATTTACCACACAATCCCAACTTTTAACAACCCTCCTCATTTTCTCCTTTTACCAAAATGTTTTCTACCCTTCCCAAAACAAACTTCAATCTTTAGTCACTTTTATATTGTTGTCTGCAAAGGCTTTCACTTAAGACGAATCTAAAATTTTGTTGTTTGGTAAAGACTTAAGCCATTACCACAAAATAACGACTTTTAACGTTCTGGAGGAAGAAGTATTTTGAAAACATTGTGGAAAAAGGAGAAAATGCTGGTAACCAGCATTTTCTCAATTTCCCACAAAGTTTTCTACCCTATCAAAGCAAAATTGCACTATTTCAGCCACTTTGAAATTGTCGTCTGCAAATGCTTCCAATTTGGATAGGTCTAGAATTCTTTTGTGTGGTAACGAGTTAAGGCAAAAGGAGATGTTGCTAGTGACCATATTTGCTGTCCTTTCAAAGACAATTTCTATCATTGGGAACACATTTAGTTTGTCATCTGCAAATAGTTTCAATTTCGACTAGTCTAAAATCTTGTTGTTTTTTGTAAAAGGTTAGACTCTGTGTAAGACAACAAAATTAAGACTTTTTGACTGTTTGTGTTTTATAAAAGATATTTCTGGGTTGTTAGCTACAATTTGCTTTCAAGAGATAGCGAGATAACAAAGTCCCTTATATTTGTACTATGTACTTGCATTACAGGCATGGATAGACTATAGGATTGAACCCAAAAGTTTTTGCATGACAGGTGGCTGAACAATGCATAATGTTACTAATGCTCATGAAATTATGTGGAAAATGCAGATGGTGCAATGTTCATGTTAACTAGGTCTTTGTCATCCAGCACTAAATGAATGCAACATCATGTCCGTACAATCGGGAAACAGTCATGCCTCTGTCTTTGATGAAACTTATCTGCAGTTTTGGATTTTACTGTCATCTCATCGGAATATTGGTGAAGGTCTTTTGCTTAATAGTGAGGCCCCTTCATTCTGAAAAGATGAGTATTAAACTGATGAATATCTGTTGGAAAATATGTCTATAAATATATTTCTCAATAAAATGAGATAAGATCAAAAGCTAGGCTTTAGAACTAAGGTTTTTTACTACACACTCCCATATTTTAGCAACTCCAAGACAGGATTCTGAAAACATTGCTGGAAAAAGAAAAATTATTGATCATTTCCAGCTTCTCTTTTTTCCCACAGGTTTTCTACCCTTTGTATTCTTTACCAAACAACAACATACTAGACTTGTCCAAATTGAAAGCACTTACAGACAACAACATAAATGGGACTTAAAAATTGAAATTAGTATTGGGAAGGGTAAAAAACATTGTGGGAAAAGAAGAAAACGCTACTTTACCAGTATTTCCTCCTTTTCCCAATGTTTTAAAAGGCTTCTTTCTCAGGGTCTTGAAAGCCTGCGACTTTTTGGGGAAGGGTTAAGGACAAAAAACATCATTTTAGCCACATTTGTGGTCTGCAAGTACTTTCAGTACTCTCAAGTCTATACTTTTGTAATTCAGTTAAGCATTAAGTATTCTATGTGTTCTCTTTTACAGGATTAATCCACGTTTTTGAGGTCCTTAACATTCATAGAGGCACGAAAAATGGTGCCAAACACAAGAGTTTCAAATCATGTAGAAGGCCTCCGCAAATGTTAGCGACCTCAAAAACCTGAATTAATGCTATTATTCCATAAATTAAATGTAAATAACATATGTAAATATAAACATATAATTTGATAACTGCAAATCCTAATATCCACAAACTTTCTGACTCTTATAAAAAAAAAAAAGGCACCAGCAGAAGACCTTTCCTTGTTTTACAGCTGAACTCTTTTTCTGAAACACTGTGGCAAAAGGAGACACTAACTTTGCAAGCCCAAATTCTAATAAGCTTGAGAAAGTAGGAAAAGGAAAATGCTAGTTATCAGTATTTTTCTCCATTTCCTACATTGTTCATTACCCTTTCAGATGCAAATTCCATAATTTGAGCCACATGCACGTCACTTGCAAAAGCTATAAATTGCATTGTGTCTATAAAATTGTTGTTTGGTAAAGAGTTAACCCTTTCTCACACAATCCCGAGTTCTTGCGACCCAGAAAGAGAAGCCTTTGGAAAACATCATGGGAAAAGAAGAAAATGCTGGTAACCAACATTTTCTCTTTTTCCCAAAAGGTTTTCTACTCTATCAAAGTCATTTGATAATAAAATTGTCATATGCAAAGGCTTTCAACTTGGACAAGTCAAAACTGTCGTTGTTTGGTAAAGGCTCTTTTAAATGTTTTATTTACCATTTCTGCATTATTTACAGAATCAATAAGGAATTCTACTGTCAAAATGTTAAATGCTGTAATTCAAGACTCATACTCACCATGGCTAGGTAAACTGCACACCTTTTTCCCCAAGGTGAAAAGCACAGCAACCAAATCATCTACCTTTAACCTGTAAAATATGGACAATGATCTGTGAAAAGCAGGCTTAATGCATTACCACACAATCCCTACTTTTTACACCCCTGAGAAAGAAGCCTTTAGAAAACATTGTGGGAAAAGGAGAAAATGCTGGTAACCAGCATTTTCTCCTTTTCCCCACAATGTTTTCTACCCTTCACAAAACAAATTTCAAATTTTCGGTCACTTTTATTCTGTCGTCTGCAAATGCTTTCAATTTGGACCTGTCTAAAATATTGTCATTTGGTAATTGGTTAATGCATATGCGAAAGGTACCGAACTTTTCACGTTTGGTCAGTTTTCTTCAGCTTACAAGATTAAAGTACCTGATAATTCAGTCTGATCTTTTACAAGTTGGATTTTTTAGACCCATATCAAGTGATGACCAGCTTGGTATCAAGGATCAAAGAGATACATTCACTCATCTGATCACCAAATGCCGCAATTTTAGGTTTACAGATGACAAAATAAAAGTGACTGAAAATTTGAAATTTATCTTGTGTGTGAAGGATAGAACACTGTGGGAAAAGGAGAAAATGCTGGTTACAAGCATTTTCTCCTTTTCCCACAATGTTTTCAAAAGGCTTCTTTCTCAGGGTCATCAAAAGTTGGGATTGTGTGGTAAAGAGCTTTTGACAGAGCTTGATCCATAGTATATAAGTATGCCAGTTTTAGATGTATGATCTCAATTCTGTATTCAGTGAGATATTTGCGAAATTGAAATGTGAAAAAGAGCTCTTACGTTGTAACTGAACCAAGACAATAGTTCAACAGACCTTGAGAGGTACCGGTACTTCATGCTGACTTAGTGCTGAATTTCAGGCAAGTACCCTAGTACAGATAACTGTCCCCAAAGGCAATGTTACTTTTCAACTGGTCGCCTCTGGTGAACAGTAAATATCCAAATATGAAAAAGATCATGGGAGCGTCTCAATATTGAGACTAGCAAGTACCCGACATAAATATTACCAAGTACTCCACTATTATGTTGGCTAATGGCCAAAAGATACCGAATCTGAGGGAATACAATACTATACATGGTTGCGGTTCTTTATTGCCATTATAAGGTATCATATAAGACTTGTTTCAAGTGTAAACACTCTTTTTGTAAAGAACCACGATGGCCCAAATTCTTAAACTTAACCCTTTACCAAACATTCCCTGGTTTTTATAACCCTGAGATAGAAGCCTTTTGAAAACATTGTGAAATCTAAAAATAGCTTAAGAGGCTACGTAGCCTTTTAAGGGAATACCATAAAAAAAATCTTTTTTTTGTCATTTTATGATTTTTAATTATTGATAATTTGTATTGTTTTTTTTTAATAAATTTCAGTGATAAACCTAGCTTATTTCTATAAAATACTTAACACTTGCAACATCCATAGACATGTTGATCGACACAGAATTGAACCCATTACCACACAATCTCTACTTTTGACGACCCTGAGAAAGAACCCTTTAGAAAACATTGTGGGGGGAAAAGGAGAAATTGCTGATAAAATTCTCCTTTTTTCACTATGTATTCTACTCTTCTTAAGTTGAATTTCAATTTTTCAGTCATGTTTATTTTATTGCCTGCAAAAGTTTCCAATTGGACAAGACTATATTTTGTCGTTTGGTAAAGAGTTAACATACCCTCTGTAAGTATCAAGGCAGAAGAATCTAGTTTTTCTAGAAGTTTAACTACCCAATTTAGTTTAACTAACTGAAAAATTTCACAGAATGTTGATCTGATGTTACAAGAATGAGTTCCTTTAAACAACTTATGAAAATTTCCTGAATGAGTTTCAATAACATGATGCCTTAACTGGTAGCAATGGTTTATTAAAACAATAGTTAACCCTTTACCCCATAAGGCATTTCTATGGTATCTCTAAATGACCCTTATGTGTATATGACACCTTTTGATAGCATAGAAAACATTGTGATGAAAGGTGAAATTGCTCATCACTAGCAATTTCACCTTTTGCCACAATGCTTTGATGTTTTCCAAAGGCCCCAACAAGCAATGCGTAGAAATGAGTATCTATGGAGTAAAGGGTTAATCACAGTCACTTAATTACATTATAGCTGTCATCTTATCTTTTTATATCAAATATTAACCCTTTACCACACAATGGCGACTTTTAACGACCACGGGAAACAAGACTTTTGAAAACATCGTGGGAAATGGAGAAAATGATGGTTAAATATTTGAAGCAGTAAATTTACATAGATATCTTATTAAAGCAGACTTTTTTGCCTTAAATCACCAAAATGGATTCCTGCACCTCAATTTGAGAAGCATTATTGTCATTATATACTCGCTAATATGAAATGTTATCCCCAGAATTTCCAACCAGTTGAAATAAAAAGCTAGTAGGAACACTGGGGGGCTTTTATGAATGAAAATTAAAAGTCTTTGGGAGTAAAAGGATGAATTTTTTGTATTTTTGTACCTTTTTCGTCCCAAAATCTGTAGGGCCTCCTTTAAGCAACAGGAAAATTTCTGTGTACATTTTTAAAAGCAGCAGGAAGACTACAGTGGTAGGTAGAGAGAAATTATTACCAGCTGTAATAAGGAGTTTATGGTTAAACATTTGTTTGAAGCCATGTTTTTAAACCACCCAAGTATGGAAATGCCACTGTGTTACTTCAAATCATGACACTATTCATCCATTGCCCAGTCCTCAACACAGCTGTCCTGGTTGGCAAACCTTCGTAGGAGTTGGACCTTTGGCTGAAAAAAAGTCGTATAAAATAAAAGTACATGTCATTAATTAACCCTTTACCAAACAACGGAATTTTAGACTGGTCCAAATTGAAAGCACCTGCAGACTACAAAATAAACATAATTCAAAAATTGCAATTTGTTTCCAGCAGGGTAGAAAACATTGTTGGAAAAGGAGAAAATGCTGGTTACAAGCATTTTCTCCTTTCCCCACAATATTTTCAGAAGGCTTCTTTCTCAAGGTCGTTAAAAGTCAGGATTGTGTGGTAAAGAGTTAACAGACTGATAGCCAGAGAGGTAGTACAAATAAATGTCCCCATAGGCTATGTTACTTTTTGAATATTCACCTCTAGGTACAGAGACGATCAAGACGAAACCAGTTGAAAGTTCTGCACAGACTTTGTGCATCATCTCCCGCTAGATCATATTCAACAGATACTCATCTATCTAATTTGGGCATCCTGGGTACTGAACCAGACCATTTTTCTATGCGACAACCTTTACATTTCAAACTAAAATAAATGTTCACTAAATAAAACACTACCGCGTGCAATTCACTCAGCTATGATCAGCAGTTTAGAGAAATCTGGAGCTAAAGCAGGTCTCATTTCTCCTGAAACGTATTGATAAAAGCTATTTTCTCCATTGCTACTTTATAGAGCATAATATTACATTTTCCCCGTTTTTGGGGCCCACATAATCTTGTTGTCTGCGCATGTCATATTCTCCAAAGATTCAACCTGTCTTATATGACCCATCACTCTTCCCAAAATTGGGGAGATTGTAGTAACACACAATATTAAGTGTGTTAGGAAAAGTCAGGCCTGTTTTGATACAGATTTCTCTAAACTGCTGATCATTATGACACAGCTGAATGAATCATACCAGACCGAAATCAAGCGTTCTCCCAATAAGCTTTTCCCAATAAGAACAATAACGGTAACTCTGTATTGACGATCATTGGACTATTCGACCCAGGATCAGTTCGACACTCAATAAAATCGGCAAACGGCGATTTTGGTCACAATTTTGAAAAGGTAAGAGTGCTGTAATGAGTTAATTTGCCTATATTTTATCTACTCCTGCACTACAATGTTTTACACCAAGCTATTTATAGAAGAGAATGATGAATGGATTTAATATTGTGGATAGATCTGCTGCAGTGATTCTTATCAAGGAACAGAGTTGAGAATACCGGTAAATAGGCTCTTTCCTATACATTTATGCCGAATATACATCGAGTTTAGTTGAAATACATGTTTTCGAAAACTGTATAAAACACGAACCTCTGAATGTAAACAATTAATATGTTAATCAAATTTCAAATAAATTCTTTCCCTACAAGGCCACATTCGGAGCGTGTGACGTTGTCATGACGTCATCTTCAAGAGATCTGCTGATGTCACACTCATTATAGAAAGGCCCTAGAACGGTTAGCTTGATATCAGTATGTTAACCCTTTATCACACAATCCCAAGTTTTAACTTAATGAAGAAAAGAGGAAAACAATGTGTGAAATGGAGAAAATGCTAGTAACCATCATTCACACAATGTTTTCTACTTATTCAAAAACAAATCTCAGCATTTAAGTCAAAGTTTCTCCTCTTCAGATGCTTTCAATATGGATTAGTCTAAAATTTTGTAAGGTGGTAAAGGGCTGATTGTTATTTTGCACAAAAGAAAAAAAAGAAGAATCTACTATAATTGTAGGCACTGTCCCACCAAAGGTTATTCGCACAATTCTGCAGGATACCTACTTTACGAACTGGGCTACAAGGGTAGGGGTCACAATCCCCATCAATGGTCTCAACCTGAGTCATTTCATTGTAAATCTGCTAAATTATTAACATGAGGTATTGCACCATTGATAGTGTTTGTAATGAGCATAAATAGGAGGTTCCAGAGGGTTGGTTAAATGCAGGCCTATAATTTGTAGATTAATGTAACTCCTTAGAAAGAGTAAACATTGATGACTGGAGACATTGACCCATCATTTGTAATAGATCTACCTATCATAATACCTATTCTATGAAAATTGGGCATTAGGATAGATGTCACAGAATACATTGAGTGGCCCTGGACAGGTTGTTTCAATCAATAAAATGGGGAAAAAAAAACCCAACTAACTAAAGACCTTTCAAAAGGCCAAGAAATTGACAACCTATTTACCTGTTAACTCTCAACCTAAAACCTACCTACATGTACCAACCTATCTATCTGTCACCCGATCAACCTATCTACCGACAAACCTACTGATATACATATCACACAACTACCTACCTACCTATCTACATGTATGACCTATCAACTGATATACCAACCAACAACCTACTTACCTATCAAACGACCAACCTAGGCCTACATACCTATCCAACAACCTACCAACCAACCTACCTTTCTACCAATCTGTCTACTACCTATAGGCAAACCTACCTACATACCAACTAACTAACCTATAACTCACTGATCTGCTTTCCTGCCTGCCTGCTTGTTTGCATGCATGCCTGGATTCCTAACTACCTTTGTATGTACAGACCCGGAAAGACAATGTTTCTTTGCTACTGACCACAAATCTTAATAAAGGTAATATTGCCTCAGACAAAATTATTCCTGTGAACACTGGTACTGCCCCAGTACAGTTCACTGTTTTTTCCCCTGATATGCACATTAAAAATTATTCTATAGGGTTAGGTGTCACAACCTAAATAAAGGGCCTCAAAAAAGGTTGAGCAATAATTGTGTCATACATCATGTATTTCTACTTTTGCCTTATACATGAAAAAAACATCCAGTGTGGTCTGGTGGGATTGCTGCATTAAAGCACATTGTATATTATCTCTGATACCCACTGTAAATAATGGCCTAAAGGGGATGTGTGACTGCCCAATGAATGGGCCTTAAGAGAAGTTCAATAATAATGTCATATTTGAAATTTTGGGAAAAAAACAAACAGAACAAAAGAGAAAAAAAGTCTGTATCTGGTGGTACGTCCCCACTGTTCAAAGCTTCTTGTTTCTATGATGTAAGTAATGGGCTTGGGGTAGGTGTAACAATCCCAATGCTTGGTTTCTTGAGGGGTCAGTATAAATAATAAGGTCATATTTGTGACTTTTTTCCCAGACTTTGAAAAACCAAAGTCTGTGTGCTTGTGATACTGCCCCACAAAAACTTACTGTTTTGATTATCACTGATATCTACTGTATATAATAAGCCATAGGGTTAGGAGTCACAATCCCAGTAAAGGGGCTCAAGAGGGTTAGGTGAATGATAACGCTTTACATGTATTTGCAAATTTCCACAGGGATAGAAAACAAAACAAATTCTTGTGTCTGGTGGTACTTCCCAAATAAAACTTACTGTTTTTATTACCTTTGATATCTACTGCAATTAAGAGGCTTCAAAGATAGATGTCACAATCCCAATGAATTGGGTCCCTAAGGGATAGGTCAAGAAGAAATTTTGTGTGTCTTGTGGTACTGCCCCAATGATGCTTACTGTTTTGATAATCATTAATAGGTACTGTATATAATTAGCTTTAGTGGTAGGTGCCACAAATCTCAATAAAGGGGCTCCAGAGGGGTCGGCAAATGTTTATGTTGAATGTCTAATAATTCCTTCAGAAAAAGAAACTTAAAAAAAATTGTGTCTGGTGGTACTGCCCCACTGCAGTTCATTATTTTTATTATCCCTGATATGCATTGTAAATTAAAAGCTGTTAAGGTAGGTGTCACAATCCCTTAAAAGGGACTGCAGAAGGGATTGTCAATAATTACCATTTATTTGTGATTTTATCTAATGGATAAAAAGAGAAGAAAAAAAGAATTTGTCTGGTGGCACTGCCCCACTGAAGGTTATTGCTTTTATAATCTCCAATATCCACGGTACACAATGCGTTTCATCTGTGATTTTACCGCTGGGATTGAAAAAGAAAAAAAAAATTGTGTCTTATGGTACTGCCCCACTGAAGCATTTTGTTTTTATTATCCTCAATATCTACTATAAATAATAAACTATAGGGGTAGGTGTCACAATCCCAATAAATGGGCCAAAGAGGGGTCAATCAATAACAACATCAAATTTGCTATTTTGCCTCACTGACAAAAAGACCGAAGAAAATTCCTGAGTCTGGTGGTACTGCCCCACTTAATCTTATTGCATTTGTTTTCCCTTATATCCACTCAAAAAAATGATTTATAGGAAAAGGTGTCACAGTCCCAATGAATGGGGCGTAAAGGGGCTAGTCAATAAGTACGTTCAATTTGTCTTGTTGCCTTATGAATGCGGAAACTAAGGGAAAAAAAAAAATCCTGTGTCTGGTGGTACTGCCCCAAATAAGCTTAGTATATTTTATATCCCTGATATCCACTGTAAATAAAAAACTGTATGGGTTGGTGTCACAATCCCTGTAAAGGGCCTTTAGAGGGGTCGGTCAATAATTACGTTTCATCTGTGATTTTACCGCTGGGATTGAAAAAGAAAAAAAAAATTGTGTCTTATGGTACTGCCCCACTAAGGCTTATTGTTTTTATTATCGTCAATGTCCACTGTAAATAATAGACTACAGGGGTAGTTGTCACAATCCCAATAAATGGGCCAAAGACGGGTCAATCAATTATAATGATCAAATTTGCTATTTTTACCTAAATGACAAAAAGACATATATGAAAATTCCTATATCTGGTGGTACATGTACTGCCCTACTCAATCTTATTGCATTTGTTTTCCCTGATACCCACTTTAAAAAATGGGGCATAGGAGTAGGTGTCACTTTCCCGATGAAGGGGCCCTGAAGGGGCTGGTCAATAAGTATGTTAAATTTGTCTGCTTGCCTCATGAATGCAGAAACAAAGGGAAAAAAATCCTGTATCTGGTGGTACTGCCCCAATTACGCTTAGTATATTTTTCATCCCTGATAAACACTGTAAATAAAAATCTTTATGGGTTGGTGTCACAATCCCTTAAAAGGGGCTTCAGAGGGGTCGGTCAAAAATTATGTTTTATCTGCATTTTTTTCCGCTGGGATTGAAAAAGAAAAAAAATATATTGTGTCTTATGGTACTGCCCCTCTAAGGGTTATTGTTTTTATTATCCTCAATGTCCACTGTAAACAATGGACTACAGGGGTAGGTGTCACAATCCCAAGAAATGGGCCAAATAGGGGTCAATCAATAATAACATCAAATTTGCTATTTTGCCTCAATGACAAAAAGACATAAGAAAATTCGTATGTCTGGTGGTACTGCCCCACTCAATCTTATTGCATTTGTTATCCCTGATATCCACTCTAAAACATGGGGTACAGGAGTAGGTCTCACAATCCCAATAAAGGGGCCCTGAAGGGGCTGATCAATAAGTACATTAAATTTGTCTTGTTGCCCCATGAATGCAGAAACAAAGGAAAAACAAATCCTGTATCTGGTGGTACTGCCCCAATTAAGCTTAGTATATTTTTTATCCCTGATATCCACTGTTCATAAAAAACTGTATGGGTTGGTGTCACAATCCCTTAAAAGAGGCTTTAGAGGGGTTGGTCAATAATTACGTTTCATCTGTGATTTTACCGCTGGGATTGAAAAAGAAAAAATAAATATTGTGTCTTATGGTACTGCCCCACTAAGGCTTATTGTTTATATTATCGTCAATGCCCACTTTTAATAATAGACCACAGGGGTAGGTGTCACAATCCCAATAAATGGGCCAAAAAGGGGTCAATCAATAATAACATCAAATTTGCTATTTTGCCTTAATGACAAAAAGACATAAGAAAATTCCTATGTTTGGTGGTACTGCCCCACTCAATCTTATTGCATTTGTTATCCCTGATACCCACTCTAATAAATGGGGTATAGGAGTAGGTGTCACAATCCCAATGAAGAGGCCCTGAAGGGGTTGGTCAATAAGTATGTTAAATTTGTGTTGTTGCCTCATAAATGCAGAAACAAAGGGAAAAAAATCCTATGTCTGGTGGTACTGCCCCAATTACCCTTAGTATATTTTTCATCCCTGATATACACTGTAATTAAAAATTTTTATGGGTTTGTGTCACAATCCCTTAAAAGGGGCTTCAGAGGGGTTGGTCAATAATTATGTTTTATCTGCGATTTTTTCTGCTTGGATTGAAAAAGAAAATAAGATATTGTGTCTGACGGTACTGCCCCACTAAGGCTTATTGTTTTTATTATCCTCAATGTCCACTGTAAACAATGGACTACAGGGGTAGGTGTCACAATCCCAAGAAATGGGCCAAAGAGGGGTCAATCAATTATAACGATCAAATTTGCTATTTTGCCTCAATGACAAAAAGACATAAGAAAATTCCTATATCTGGTGGTACTGCCCCACTCAATCTTATTGCTTTTGTTATCCCTGATATGCACTCTAAAAAATGGGGTATAGGAGTATGTGTCACAATCCTAATTAAGAGGCCCTAAAGGGGCTGGTGAATAAGTATGTTAAATTTGTCTTGTTGCCTCATAAATGCAGAAACAAAGGAAAAACAAATCCTGTATCTGGTGGTACTGCCCCAATTAAGCTTAGTATATTTTTTATCCCTGATGAACACTGTAAATAAAAGACTGTATGGGTTGGTGTCACAATCCCTGTTAAGGGGCTTCAGAAGGGTCGGTCAATAATTACGTTTCATCTGTGATTTTACGGCTGGGATAAAAAAAGAAAAAAAATATTGTGTCTTATGGTACTGCCCCACTAAGGCTTATTGTTTTTATTATCCTCAATGTCCACGGTAAATAATAGACTACAGGGCTAGGTGTCACAATCCCAATAAATTTTGCCAAAGAGGGGTCTACCAATAATAACATCAAATTTGCTATTTTGCCTCAATGACAAAAAGACATAAGAAAATTCCTATGTTTGGTGGTACTGCCCCACTCAATCTTATTGCATTTGTTATCCCTGATACCCACTCTAATAAATGGGGTATAGGAGTAGGTGTCACAATCTCAATGAAGGGGCCCTGATGGGGCTGGTCAATAAGTATGTTAAATTTGTCTAGTTGCCTCATGAATGCAGAAACAAAGGGAAAAAAATCCTGTATCTGGTGGTACTGCCCCAATAAAGCTTAGTATATTTTTTATCTCTGATATACACTGTAAATAAAAAACTGTATGGGTTGGTGTCACAATCTCTTAAAAGGGGCTTTAAAAGCGTCGGTCAATAATTACGTTGTGATTTTACCACTGGGAATAAAAAAAAAAAAAAAAAAATGTGTCTTATGGTACTGCCCCACAAAAGCTTATTGTTTTTATCATCCTCACTATCAACTGTACATAATGGACAACAGTGGTAGGTGTCACAATCCATTTAAATGGGCCAAAGAGGGGTCAATCAATAATAACATCAAACCTGCTATTTTTGCCTCAGTGACAAAAAGACACAAGAAAATTCCTATTTCTGGTGGTACTGCCCCACTCAATCTTATTGCATTTGTTATCCCTGATATCCACTCTAAAAAATGGGTATTAGAGTAGGTGTCACAATCCCAATGAAGGGGCCAAAAAGGGGCTGGTCATTAAGTACGTTAAATTTGTCTTGTTGCCTCTTGCATGCAAAAAACAAACGCAAAGAAAAATCCTGTGTTTGGTGGTACTGCCCCATTTCAGCTTAGTATTTTTTTATCCCTGACATTTACTGTAAATAAAAAACTATATGGGTTGGTGTCACAATCCCGGAAAAGGGGCTTTAAAGGGGTCAGTCAATAATTAAGTTTCATTTGTGATTTTACTGTTGGGATTAAAATATATATATATATATATATTGTGTCTGATGGTACTGCCCCACTAAAGCTTATTGTTTTTATTATCCTCAATGTCCACTGTAAAAAATGGACTATAGGGGTAGGTGTCACAATCCCAATAAATTGGCCAAATAGGTGGGTCAATCAATAATAACATCAAATTTGCTATTTTGCCTCAATGACAAAAAGACATAAGAAAATTCCTATGTCTGGTGGTACTGCCCCACTCAATCTTATTGCATTTGTTATCCCTGATATCCACTCTAAAAAATGGGGTACAGGAGTAGGTGTCACAATCCCAATAAAGGGGCCCTAAAGGGGCTGGTCAAAAAGTATGTTTAATTTGTCTTGTTGCCTCATGAATGCAGAAACCAAGGGGAAAAAATCTGCATCTGGTGGTACTGCCCCAATTAAGCTTAGCATATTTTTTATCCCTGATATACACTGCAAATAGAAAACTGCATGGGTTGGTGTCACAATCCCTTAAAAGGCGCCTTTAGAGGGGTCGGTCAATAATTATGTTTTATCTGTGATTTTTCCGCTGGAATTGAAAAAGTAAAAAAATTGTGTCTTATGGTACTGCCCCACTAAGGCTTATTGTATTTATTATCCTAAATGTCCAATGTAAAAAATGGACTACAGGGGTAGGCGTCACAATCCCAATAAATGGGCCAAAAGAGGGGTCAATCAATATTAATATCAAATTTGCTATTTTGCCTCAATGACAAGAAGACATAAGAAAATTCCTATATCTGGTGGTACTGCCCCACTCAATCTTATTGCATTTGTTATCCCTGATATCCACTTTAAAAAATGGGATATAAGAGTAGGTGTCACAATCCCAATGAAGGGGCCCTAAAGGGGCTGGTCAATAAGTATGTTAAATTTGTCTTGTTGCCTCATAAATGCAGAAAGAAAGGGAAAAAAAACTGTGTCTGGTGGTACTGCCCCTATTAAGCTTAGTATATTTTTTATCCCTGATATCCACTGTACATAAAAAACTGTATGGGTTGGTGTCACAATCCCTTAAAAGGGGCTTTAAAGGGGTCAGTCAATAATTATGTTTTATTTGCGATTTTATCGCTGGGATTGTTAAAGAAAAAAAAATATTGTGTCTGATGGTACTGCCCCACAAAAGCCTATTATTTTTATTATCGTCAATGTCCACTGTAAATAATGGACTACCGGGGTAGGTGTCACAATCCCAATAAATGGGCCAAAGAGGGGTCAATCAATGATAACATCAATTTTGCCTCAATGACAAAAAGACATAAGAAACTTCCTATGTCTGGTGGTACTGCCACACTCAACCTAAATGCATTTGTTATCCCTGATATCCACTCTAAAAAATTGGGTATAAGAGTAGGTGTCACAATCCCAATAAAGGGGCCCTAAAGGGGCTGGTCAATAAGTATGTTAAATTTGTCTTGTTGCCTTATAAATGCAGAAACAAAGGAAAAAAATCCTGTATCTGGTGGTACTGCCCTAATTAAGCTTAGTATATTTTTTATCCCTGATATACACTGTAAAAAGAAAACTGTATTGGTTGGTGTCACAATCCCTTAAAAGGGGCTTCAGAGGGGTCGGTCAATAATTACATTTTATCTGTGATTTTACCGCTGGGATTGAATAAGAAAAAAAAATATTGTGTCTGATGGTACTGCCCCACTAAAGCTTATTATTTTTATTATTCTTAATGTCCACTGTAAATGATGGACTACAGGGGTAGGTGTCACAATCCCAATAAATGGGCCAAAGACGGGTTAATCAATAATAACATCGAATTTGCTATTTTGCATCAATGACAAAAAGACATAAGAAAGTTCCTATGTCTGGTGGTACTGCCCCACTCAATCTTATTGCATTTGTTATCCCTGATATCCACTCTAAAAAATGGGGTATAGGAGTAGGTGTCACAATCTCAATGAAGGGGCCCTAAAGGGGCTGGTCAATAAGTATATTAAATTTGTGTTGTTGCTTCATGAATGCAGAAACAAAGGATAAAAAATCTGTATCTGGTGGTACTGCCCCAATTAAGCTTAGCATATTTTTTATTCTTGATATACACTGTAATTAGAAAACTGTATGGATTGGTGTCACAATCCCTTAAAAGGGGCCTTTAGAGGGGTCGGTCAATAATTATGTTTTATTTCTGATTTTACCACTAGGATTGAAAAAGTAAAAAAAATATTGTGTTTTATGGTACTGCCCCACTAAGGCTTATTGTCTTTATTATCCTCAATGTCCAATGTACATAATGGACTACAGGGGTAGGTGTCACAATCCCAATAAATGGGCCAAAAGAGGGATCAATCAATATCAATATCAAATTTGCTATTTTGCCTCAATGACAAAAAGACATAAAAAAATTCCTATGTCTGGTAGTACTGCCCCACTCAATCTTATTGCATTTGTTATCCCTGATATCCACTCAAAAAAATGGGATATAAGAGTAGGTGTCACAATCCCAATAAAGGGGCCCTAAAGGGGCTGGTCAATAAGTATGTTAAATTTGTCTGGTTGTCTCATGAATGCAGAAACAAAGGGAAAAAATCCTGTGTCTGGTGGTACTACCCCAATTAAGCTTAGTATATTTTTTACCCCTAATATCCACTGTACATAAAAAACTGTATGGGTTGGTGTCACAATCCCTTAAAAGGGGCTTTAAAGGGGTCGGTCAATAATTACTTTTTATTTGTGATTTTACTGCTGGGATTGTAAAAGAAAAAAAATATTGTGTCTGATAGTACTGCCCCACAAAAGCCTATTATTTTTATTGTCCTCAATGTCCACTGTAAAAAATGGACTACAGTGATATGTGTCACAATCCCATTAAATGGGCAAAAGAGGGGTCAATCAATAATAACATCATATTTGCTATTTTGCCTCAATGACAAAAAGACATAAGAAAATTCCTATGTCTGGTGGTACTGCCCCACTCAGTCTTAATGGAATTGTTATCCCTGATATCCACTCTAAAAAACGGGGTAAAGGAGTAGGTGTCACAATCCTAATGAAGGGGTCTTAAAGGGGCTGGTCAATAAGTATGTTAAAGTTGTGTTGTTGCCTCATGAATGCAGAAACAAAGGGGAAAAAAGTCCTGTGTCTTGTGGTACTGCCCCATTTAAGCTTAGTATATTTTTTATTACTGATATACACTGTAAATAGAAAACTGTATGGGTTGGTGTCACAATCCCTGAAAAGGGGCTTTAGAGGGGTCGGTTAATAATCACGTTTTATCTGTGATTTTACTGCTGGGATTGAAAAAGAAAAAAAATATTGTGTCTTATGGTACTGCCCCACTAAGGCTTATTGTTTTTATTATCCTCAATGTCCACTGTAAATAATGGACTACAGGGGTAGGTGTCACAATCCCAATAAAAGGGCCAAAGAGGGATCAATCAACAATAACATCAAACATGCTATTTTTGCCTCAATGACAAAAAGGCCTAAGAAAAAAAATCCTGTGTCTGGTGGTACTGCCCCACTCAATCTTATTGCATTTGCTATCCCTGATATCCACTGCAAAAAATGGGATGTAGGAGTAGATGTCACAATCCCAAGGGGCCTTAAAGGGGCTGGTCAATAAGTAAGTTAATGTTGCCATGTTGCCTCAGGAATGGAAAACAAAACAAAATCTTGTGTCTGATGGTACTGCCCCACAGAATCTTAGTGCTTTATGATCCTTGATAACCACTGTAAGGAATAGCCTCTAGGCTAAGGTGTCACAATCCCACTTAAGGGCCACCAGAGTGTTTGTCATTATAACGTCATATTTGTCATGTTCCATGGGGAAAGAAAATTGATACAATAGAAAATAAAATTTGTGTCTCAAGGTATTGTCCAACTGAAGCTTATTGTTTTAATTAATCAAACAACAATTTTCAAGTGGAAATGCCTCACTTAACTATAGTTAACCATGCAAACTACAGTAATATTGAGCAATAAGGGTAGGTGTCACTGTCGGTACTCCTCTGAAAAAGACCGACCGGAGATTGTTTTATGCCAATTTATGTATTTTAATATTACATCACTGATGGTAAGAAAAAGTGACTTTCCAGTGACAGGCGGTATTGTGAATTTTGGGCTATTACAGTAAGTGATATAATCTGCATATAGGAGCCTTAGAGAGTCATTTCAATTATTTGTAGTGTTGTATCACAGATAGAAATAATAATATTAATAATATACATACCTATGACAGCAAGTTTTGTTCCTCTGAAGCTTCTGGGCAGAGTTAAATGCGATAACTACTGCAAAATTTGCACTTTAGGGGTAGTTATGGGCGATATTGGTAGGTGTCGTAATACCTATGTATTCACACGCACTTTCAGACTAAATTAGATAAATTCTCCTAGATTTTTGTGTTTAACTGCGGACTTACAACCTTAGCGTAAAGCTTGACAAATATTATGCAGAAATAGTAACCATGCTATTGTTTCCATGAAATTGTATGCCGAAAGCCGTACGTGCTGATTTTGTTGTGGGTCGAAATGGTCATGGGCCGATTTGTCCATTTACAGTCTATGCAGAGTTACCGTTATTGTCCTTATTGGGAGAAGCTTATTGGGAGAACGCTTGATTTTATCTCATACCAGGTAGTGTTTTATTGAGTAAACATTTATTTTAGTTTGAAAAGTAAAGGTTGTCGCTAGTCTCAATAATGAGACACTGGTGATCTTTTTCATATTTGGACAATTACTGTACACCGTACCATCTCAAGTCCATCGTAAATTTTCCAGAAACAAAATTAATATAGAGCGCTATATTGACTTTCTGTTTCATCAGTTTTATCCGTATTGCAGCGAAATGCAATTAACTTTTAGTATTAAACATTACCAAGAGTAAACTGTTAAACCATTCATTACATAAAGAGCTTGTTGAAGTCGTTTATAACATGTTTATCTCCGATTAACCACTGATGAAATTTGTAGTGTGTGGCGGCCATTTTGTATGTTTTCTGGACATAAACAACTCGAGTAATTGATGAAATACATGTTTTTTTTTCTCACGTTCAGCGTTTAAATTGAAAGTATTTGTATTTCAAATGAAGGAATACTGAATACACAAGCAACAGGTATGTTTAAATCCTACCTTTGTGCTCTATTTGCAAAATGATATCAAACTTGTGCACAAAATCTGTGCAGAATTTTCAACTGATTTTTTCCAGATTGTCTCTGTACCCAGAGGCGTCCAGTCAAAAAGTAACATCGCCTTTGGGGACAGTTATCTGTACTAAGGTTGTCACTAAAGGAAATTATGATCATGTTTGTTTCGTGGGTGATTTTGGGTGGGAAAGACTGTCTTGTGCTAGCACCGGCAATCGAGACGTTGCATTCCTTGTGTTTATATGATATAGGGGAGATTTGTTTTTTTCATATTTGATCATTTTATTTTGGTTATAGAATGTCAAATTCCTGTGATGCTGGCTAAAATTTTGAAGTCTTCATAAAATTCTCTTAGTCTTATGCACATGACTGTTGTGATTTGTTGTGAATTCATATTTGAGACAATAACTACCTGTCATTCTATATATAGAAATTTTTCTTTACAGGATACAGATAATTCAATCAGAAAATCAATTATCCATGAATATTTCTAATTTCTCATGATAATCTATCTAGGATATAAAAAAATCATTTGCCATGAAACAAAAGTGTTTGAGAACTGTCTTCAAAAGTGTACTGTAGGGGAAATATCTCCAAATCCGTCGGGGAACTGTTTCGAAAACTCTTGAACTGTCTTGTCGGGGAACTGTGTCGATACCGAAAAAAATCACCGTAGCGTCACATTAATGAGATTAGCCAGAGAGGTAGCCGTAGGAGCATTCAAGCTTACAGACAAACATAAAGGTAAACACTAAGTGTCGAATGAATGCAGGCTATGGCGTTTAGGCCGATATTGTAATTGGCCGAAATTGTGATTGGTCGAACTTGCTATGGGCCGAAATGTCCTGGACTCGTTTAACATGCAGAGACACGTGTTTTAAGTCTTCACTCACACTGGCCATGTCATCATTTAAAAAAAGAAGTCTTTCGTTTAAAATACCATCAAGCGTTATCAATTACGATACATGGTGTGATTTACAGCGTACACATCAAATGCTTTAAATCCTCCCCGGCCATGTCGTCTTAAAAGCTAATTTGAAATCTTATCTTTGATTGGTTAATTATGGACATGTGTGGCTTCGATTGACCAATCAGAAAGGAGAACACTCAGCAGGCTGAAAATGCGAACATTTTATGGTCTAAGGGAGAAAACTCGTACTTTTTTAATCTTTAGTTCTTACAGAGTTGTCTCCCTTATAGGAAATGGCCGGTATAAAAACGCAAACGAATAGATTTTGTTGCATGTGTAACGTCTGGAAGGACGATCGGAATAAAAACCTATTTTATCGTTGATCTATAGGGATTATATATAATTTTATGATTGGATCATAAATGTTTAAAGTTCTGGAGGTACAATTATGTCAAGACTACCGAATAACACGCATTTAAAGATAGTGTGTCTTATTTATTTGGATTGTTTTCTCCCCCTATACCATTACGTTGATTGATTGATTAAATTGATTGGAGAATTTTACGCTAAATTCATTTTTTTTTTTTGTAGTCATTTCATAGCGACAAATTTCATGGTGATAGATTTCATATTAGAGTTTGTATGTAGTTTGTTTAACTAGTAACAGGCTTTGGCTCTGGAATGTCCGTGCCCGAGGAAACTTCAGTGAATCTAAGATGTCCCAACCAAAGGCATCCCAGTTTACACTTAATCTCTGAGTCACGCTGGATCGCCTTTCAGCACATTTGTAAACAAAACAACCATCGACTTGAGGTTATTCACAAGTAAACCTTATTTTTTCCATAAGATTTTGTTCACCTTAAAGGTGGGTATTTAGAATTTTTACATCTCACCAAATTACAAAATATATATATCACTGAAATTCATATGGAAAAATTATACAAATCTTCAATAATTAAGTAATTAAGATTCATAAAAATTACAAAAAAAAATTTTTTTTGATGGTATTCCCTTAAAAGACTACGTAGCCTCTTGAGGTATTTTTAGATTTCGCACAAAAATCAATAAAGCATTTTGGGAATGCCAAGTGACTGGCATGTGACTCATAATGCTTAAATTCCATTAATTAACAAACATGTAATAATTATTTTCCATCATGTCTTCTTCGGACGCTATGTTTGAAACTCTGTCTGTGTATTCCTGTCTGTAAATAAGCAAATTGATCATCTTAAAATAGAACGTGTCTCCCGTCGGTGTCGACCTGGGCTGTAGTAAATCTCTAATTTCTCGTGTTGTCGGACGGTGTTGGACTACTGGGGTTTTATGAATGAAAATCAAAAGGCTTTGGGAGTATAAGGATGTTTTTTTTGCATTTTTGTACAATTTTCGTCCCAAATCTGAAGGGCCACCTTTAATATCGTTACAGACATTTTAGTTAAGATCTTTGCCAAACAAACTGTGTTATCACATTGTATTGCTTTGAAAAAAAAGAAAACAGAAAAAAGAAAATTCCCGAGTTAAGAGTGGTCTTAATTCAATTTATTTGGGCACTTTCAATTCCAGCAGTTCTAATTATTCTCGTGATTTTGATAGTCAGATCTGTATTATATAGAATTAGGAATAGATCTAGATACAGTACATACAGCGCTTATTTCCGTACATAAAGTTGTCAATATCCTTACAGAACAAAAAAACACGAAAAGGATAAATAATTCTAAATTGCTATTATATGTAAGAGTTCCTCAAAATAATCGAAAAATCGTTTTCATTCCGATCTTTACTAAGAAGTTTGATCCGGTACACAGTTCATTCGTTAGCGGTTTTATGCCGGCCGCGTCCTGTAATATGGGAGGCAACTCTGCTTGACATAAGAACGCAAGTATGTACGAGTTTTCTCCCTTAGACCATTAATTGATCACATTTTCAACCGTTCATGTAATCCCGTTTCTGATTGGTCAGTTTATATGACACATCCACGTAATTCACCAATTAGAATTTAGATATGTGATCTAAACTATTTCCGGGCCAGGAATCAAAGTTGCCTACCGGTAAGAATGAGTCCCCGCTTTAAATGTAGCTTTCGAGTAATCGTTTTCGTAATGACTGCCTTAAATCATAGTTGTTGATGGCACTTGTAGGCGGAATTTAAAGGAATTTTATGTCCTTTTGTATTGAAGGTGTACTTTCGGCGTATTTCGCTCTACTTTGAACTTGTACACTCGTAGCAAAAGTTGAAAATGTATCGACCAAACTGGTAGATCTATTAGGCGAGCACCTGTTTTCGAACCCAATTATCCTTTCTTTTGGCGAATTTCAGTTTGGAAGTCGACGTTAGTTCCTGTAAACTGATGCTGTGAGCGTACGTAATATGTACCTTCGGTTTTTAAATGAAAATTTGAAATGTCGAGGAATTAAATCTTTCTTTTTTCCAAGAAAACATTTTGTCGAACCTTTCTTTATGTGTCTTCTGACACTATGCTAGCCATCCTAAAATGGACAATTATATTATTCGGCAGTTATAGGCAGAAAAGGCATTGATAGTTAGCCTACTTAATTTCACTGCATGCAAATTGGTAAAAAAAAACCAAATATGTTAGGCTAAATCTGACAAAGGGCCAACATCAATATTCGGACAGTTGGAAAAACCAGATATTACAGGTGTTTCACATTTGGTTTAGCCAGTCATCCATTCTGTTACTTTCACAGTTCAAAATCTTGAAGAACAAGGCAAAGAATGGTCTTAAGAATGGTTGGTGAATACGGACCCTGGTCAGTTTCCTTCCTTCTGGTATTTTATCAAACACATATATATAGAACGTACACTAAAAACACTGAATAAATCACTTTTTGTATGCCCGAAGGGTCGTATAATGTTATGAACCTGGTCGTCCGCCCATCTGCTTGTTAGCAATTTCTTGTGCGCTTAACAATATAGAATGGTCTTAAGAATGGTTGGTAAATATGGACCCTGGTCAGTTTCCTTCCTTCTGGTATTTAAACATGTATCTATAAACCGTACACTAAAAACGCTGAAAAAAATCACATTTTATTTGCCCGAAGGGTCGTATTATGCTATGACCCTGGTTGTCTATCCAAGTGTTCGTTAGAGATTTCTTGTGCGCTTAGCTCCTAGTTTTCATCGGAGTTAGTTCAAACTTACATCAATGAATCTTTATGATGTGTAGTGTGAATGTGACTTTAAAATTTAGATATCTGCAGGCGTTTTAGATTTAAAGCCATTTCACTGATAAGCCCCTTTGGTTGTATATGCCCCGCTTTGTAAAGCTGTTGTTATGTACTTGGTTACAGGTTCAAAGTCTGGCAGTGATTGGTCTTACAATACAAGTTTGTTAGCCTCAGGCCAAGGAAATATGAAAATGTCTGAAAACACTGTGACATTCACAGACCCAGGCAGGCAGACAGACTCAGCTTCAGGTAATTTTTTCTAACACATTTTTAGTTTGTAACTCTTTACTAGACAAGGAAAATTAGACTTAACCAACTGGAAAGATCTTATTTTGTAAACATGTAGACATCAGAATGTCATCCAAAATCTTAAATTTGTCTTTGTTGGTAGAAAATATTATCAGAAGGGGAAATATGCTGGCCACAAGCAGTATCTCCATTTCTCATGCTATTTCCAACCCTATCCAAAACAAATTTTGATTTTTGAGAATCTTTATTATGTCATATGCAAATGCTTAGAATTTGGAATAGTCTAAAACTAGACTCTTTACCAAACAACAAATTTACAGACTGGTCCAAATTGAAAGCATTTGCAGACGACAAAATAGATGTCACTGAAAAATGGTAATTCTATTTGGGAAGGGTAGAAAACATGGTGGGAAAAGTAGAAAATGCTGACAAATTTTCACCATTTCCCACAATATTTTCTAAAGGCTTCTAACTCAGGGTCGTCAAACGTTGTCTTTTTGTGGTAAAGGATTAACCCATTATCACACAATCCCTACTTTTGACGCCCCTTAGAAAGAAGCCTTCAGAAAACATTGTAGGAAAAGGAGAAAATGCTGGTCGCCAACATTTTCTCCTTTTCCCACAATGTTTTCAACCCTTCACTAAATAAAATTTGAAATTTTCAGTCACTTTTGTCGTCTGCAAATGCTTTGGATTTGGACTAGCCTAAAATATTGCCATTTGGTAAAGGATTAAGGGTTGAAAAATTTGGGGTGAAAGAAGGGCAATGTTCTGCCAATGATTGATGCATCATAGCAAACAAGTCCTCACATAGTTATGGGTCCATCAAATCCATTTTTTCATAACAACAGAAATTGACCAATATCAAAAAGGTTTCAACTATTGTCAGTCTGTCAAGCTTACATTAGATAATACCTTTTGCTGGTGCATTTGCAGATGACGAAAATGTGACTGAAAAAATTGAAATTTGATTTGGGAAGGGTAGGAAACATTTTGGGAAAAGGAGAAAATGCTGGTTACCAGCATTTTCTCCTTTTCCCTCAATGTTTTCAAAAGGCTTCCATTTCAGGGTGATAAAAAACAGGGATTGTTTGGTAAAGGGTTAAAGTGTTCTTTTCATTTTTGATGAGAAACTGCGTAACACATTTCTATATTCTGGTACCTGCAGATGACTAAATAAATGACTGAAAAATTGAAATTTGGTTTGGGTAGGATAAAAAACATTGTGGGAAAAGGAGAAAATGCTGCTTACCAGCATTTTCTTCTCTCAAAATGTTTTCAAAGGGCTTCTTTCTCAGGGTCGTCAAAAGTCAAGATTGTGTGGTAAAGGGTTAAGCTCTTTTTTCACAGAACATGGACATTGGTAAAGACCATGTGCATTTTTGTAGGACATTTTCAATTCTATTTGACAATGTCCCACAATTTACCTTCTCGGAACAAGACTGGCACATAGATTGAGGTATTATTTACTATTTTCTGGCTGGTATTTTCTTTGTTCAGGTCATAGTCAGTGGAAGGTCTGTAGTGCGAGTTGAAACCTGTAGCAAGCTGAAAACAAGACATTGTGTATGTCTGTAGTGTGTGAGTTGAAACCTGTTGCAAGCTGGAAACAAGTTATATATGACATGAAGAGTTCAGGTAAAAGACATGTGTAGACATGTATCTTCACTTCCTTTGAAAATTCTGCCTACACGGGTAGCTCATTTCTTATCATACCGGAATTGTGACCTGCAGTAGAATCTTTTTTAGCAAGCCTAAATATTACTACGCAGAAAATTTTAGACATGTCCAAGCTGAAAGTATTTGCAGAAAACAATTTAATCCTTTACTACACAATGATGACTTTTAACGACCCGGAAAGGAGGCTTTTGAAAACATTTTGGGAAAAGGAGAAAATGCTGATAACCAGCATTTTCTTCTTTTTCCAAAATGTTTTCTACTCCATCAAAAAATGATTGCACTGTTTGAGCCACATTGAAATTGTCGTCTGCAAATGCTTTCAATTTCGGCAAGGCTTAAATTTTGTCGTCTGGTAAAGAGTTAATGTGACTCAAGTAATGAATTTGTCTTTGATAGGGTAGAGGACATGGTGGCAAAAGGCGATAATTCTAGTAATCTTTTCCCATGTTTTCAAAAGGTCGTTGAACCTTGGAATTGTATGCTAATAGATTAACACTTCGGCTGCTAATTTCTAGTCACTAACCTTTAGTGGACAGCATATATTTATATTAAGATCAGACTTCACAGAACAATGTCTGATAGGGAGATATTATTGCTACCTTTGAAATAGCAATATTGGGGTTTTTATTATTGAATTGAAAATTTAATTTTAGTCATTTGGCAAGATAAGGGTTAAAATACATAGAGAGTTTGATTAATTGTTGTCAACATTAACAATCACCAAACAAAAACATTTCAGATTAGATTAAGATGAAAGCAATTGCAAGCAGTACAATGCATTTGGTATGTGAAAAGTTAGAAAATATGGTAGGTAAAAAGAAAATACATTTTCTCCTCTTCCTGCAATGTTTCAAAAGATACAACTTCTGATTGGCTAGGCAGTTTTATTCATCCAATCAAAAGTTGTTTACTTTTGAATGTAGAATGTTCTTTATAATAAGACTAACAATATTCTAAAGATTGGTAGATGAATAAACTTGGCTTTGTGTGGCAAAAGGTTAAAGACTTTGTCTTAGGATCAAATAAACACAGACATATTCTCTCTTTTTCTTTGTTTTTCAGAGATGGTAGTGACAAGCGTATATTCCAAGATCATAATCAAAGGATAGACTTTATATGTACATGTATTTATGTTGTCAAGAGTGGTACACTACTGGTGAACCTCTGTGAAATAAATTTTAAATCTTTACCCAAAAATTACAAGTGTTTACAGCCAAGAGGAAGGAGACTTAATTTTGAAAGCATTGCAAAAAAAAAAGGCTGGTTACCAGAAAGTAAATAGTTTGAACACAGAGCCAGATAAGCTGTGTATTTGCTAATTTTATCCTAAATGGCAAACACTAGCGTTTTGACAGAACTAGAAGGCCCTGAAGGGCCTGAATATGCTCTACTGGCAGTGAATTTGAAAAGGCTACTTTTCCAATACTATTTGTTGGATTTTTTTCAAAATCCATAGGATTGAAGCTATTAAAAAGATAAACAAACTGTGCAAGTTTCACAAAAATCTGATTACAAATGCACATTTTATCACATAAACAAGAATTCGAAATTTTCAACTTGAGATGGCTTCTTTTCCCATATTATTTCTTGGATTTTTTTTTCGAAATCAATAGGGTTCAAGCTACTGATGTGATAAACAAACTGTGTGATTTTCATGAAAATCTGATAAGAAATGCAGACTTAACTGAGTAAACAAAAATTTGAAATTTTCAACTTGAAATTGCCGCTTTTCCCATACTATTTGTTTGATTTTTTTCAAAATCTATAGGGTTGAACCTATTGATGAGATAAACAAACTGTACAAGTTTCATGAAAATCTGACAAGAAATGCAGACTTTATCGCGTATACAAGAATTTGAAATTTCCAACTTGAAATGGCTACTTTTCCCATATTGTTTGTTGGATATTTCTCAAAATCAATAGGGTTGAAGCTATTGATAAGATAAACAATCTGTGCAAGTTTCATGAAAATCTGACAAGAAATGCAGACTTTATCGCGTAAACAAGAAAAAAACTAACGGACGGACAGTAAGACAGATGGACGACGATGGAAACCCTGCCATGACTTAAGCTCTGCGTGCTTTCAGCCAGTTGAGCTAAAAATGTGTCAAGTCCAGGCAGATCTAGCCCAAATAAGAATTCTAGTTCCGGAAGAACAACAGAAGAATGAGGATAAATTCATAACTACTTTTTTTTCCTTTTGTATAAATGTGTTTACTTAAAGGTAGGTACTTAGAAATTTCACATCACACCAAATCAAAAAATATATATATCACTGAAATTTTTATGAAAAAACAATACAAATCAGCAATAATTAAGAATCATAAGATTACCGAAAAAAAAAATTTTGATGGTATTTCCTTAAAAGGCTACGTAGCCACATAAGCTATTTTTAGATTTCGCGCCAAAAATTAAAAAAATGCATTGTGGGAATGTTAAGTGACTGACACGTGACTAATGACGCTTAAATTCCATTACATAACAAACATGTACAAATTTTTTCATAATATCTTCTCCAGACGCTATGTTTGAAGCTTCGTCTGTGTATTTCCAGTATGTAAATGAGCGAGTTGTTCGTTTAAAAATAGAACGTGTTTCCCGTCAATGTCGACCTTGGCCATAGGAAATCTCATATTTCTCGTGTTGTCGGGTGGTTTTCGACTACTGGAGTTTTATGAATGACGATTATAAGGCTTTGGGAGTATAAGGATGGTATTTTTGTATTTTTGTAAAGTTTTCGTCCCAAATTCTGAAGGGCCACCTTTAACCCTTTCCCAAACAACAAAATTTAAGACTGGTCCAAAGTCCAAGATGTTTTAGATGACAAAATAAATGCGACTCAAAAAATAAGCTGAAAGCTTATGGGACAACTGCATAGTCACAGTTTGAGAATGTCAGACCAGAGTATTTTAATAATTTGATAAGGAATATCAAAAGACGAATCCAAAAACATGACAGTGAGGCACTGAAACTACAGTTGCTTTTGTGGCCAGTTTAGATCAAAATCAGACTTCACAAAACCTGCAGTCTGATCTTTAATCTTCAATGGCCACTTAGCTGAAATATGGAAGACAAAGACATGATAACATTGCTATGTGGGTCTCATTTTTTAACTGTAAATGTCTATTCGGTTTATTTGGTGTTCTAAGAGTTCACTCATTACCAACCAACTAAATTTTAGGTTTGTCCAAATCAAAAGCATTTGCAGATGGCAAAATAAAAGTGACTAAGAAACACTGTGGGAAAAGGTTACCTGCATTTTCTCCTTTTCCCACAATGTTTTCTAAAGGCTTATTTTCAGGGTCAAATTAATGAATGCTACTGTTTATTGCATCAATGATTTGGTGTTCAGTTCTAATGTTCATTGACTTATAATTTGATTTGTTTCTTTTGTTCAGGGTGATGACTTTCAACAAAGTCAGCTGAGGAAACAGAACAAGTGCTTTTCTGCCAGTAGAGTCATGAAAAACCAGAGCCATGATTCCGTGACATACCATTGTTATAAGGACTTCACAATCAGAATATACTTGAATATAATTTGACATGATTAAGATTAAAAAGTGGTTTAATAGAAAATAATAAATTGTCTTTCTTAATTCTTTCAAGAAGGGTGCTACAAGTACCTCACCCATCAGCCTGAATTTCCTTTATTAATCCTTTCCCAAACAAACGCTGGTTTTTAGGGGTCTGGAATAGTAGCCTTTTGAAAACATTGTGGGAAAAGGAGAAAATGCTGGTAACCAGCATTTTCTTCTTTTCCCACAATGTTTTTTTTACCCTATCATAGACAGAAATCAGAAGTCATCTTTTCTGCAAGAGTTGAATTGATGTCTACAAATGCTTTCAATTTGGTCTAGTCCAAAAGTTTGTCGTTTTGGAAAGGGTTAATTGTAGCTGAAAACAATTCACATTCATTCATAACTTGATACAACATGGTCTGGTGCTGTCAAGAGTATATCATTACATTTTCAGCAGATTTTCTTTGTACGCAGTGTCCTGTTTATAACTGATAGAAAGAATTAAAACTCCTTATTTTTCAATCAATCCTACTAAAACACTTTAAAATGAAAATGTTTCTAATTGGATTGAAATACATCCTAGTGCCCGACTTAACCCATTAACACACTATCCCTACTTTTGACGCCCCTGAGAAAAAAGCCTTTAGAAAACATTGTGGGAAAAGGACAAAATGCTGGTTACCAGCACTTTCTCCTTTCTCCTTATGCTAAAATATTGTTGTTTGGTAATGAATTAAGAAAAACTTTATTTTTACTTTACCATTACAATTTTGTTGTTTAAAAATTTGCTTCTTAACTCATTACCAAACGACAATATTTTAGACTGGTCCAAATTGAAAGCATTTGCAGACAACAAAATTAAAGTGACTGAAAATTTGATTTTTTTTATTTTTTTTTTTGAAGGGTAGAAAACATTGTGAGAAAATGCTGGTTACCAGCATTTTCTTCTTTTCCCACAATGTTTTCTAAAGGCGTCTTTCTCGGGGGCGTCAAAAGTAGGGATTGTGTGGTAATGGGTTAAGCAAAGTCATTTCAGTTTACCCCTTTCATTCACAATATTATGCTTAAAGTAAATACTCGTTGGCTCAAAGGTAGGTATTTAGAATTTTCACATCACACCAAATTAAAAAATACATATATCATTGAAATTTTTATGAAAAACAATACAAATCATCAATAGTTAGGAATCATAAAATTAAAAAAAAATATTTTTTTTGATGGTATTCCCTTAAAAGGCTACATAGCCTCTGAAGCTATTTTTAGATTTCGCGCTAAAAATCAATAAAGCATTGTGGGAATTTCAAGTGACTGGCACGTGACTAATAACGCTTAAATTCCATTACATAACAAACATGTAATAATTATTTTCCATAATGTCTTCTCCGGACGGACGTTTGAAACTTCGTCTGTATTTTCCTGTATTTAAATGAGAGAACTGATAATCTAAAAATAAAACGTGTCTCCCGTTGGTGTCAACCTGGTCCGTAATAAATCTCTGATTTCTCGCGTTATCGGGTGGTTTTCGACCACTGGGGTTTTATGGACGCAAATCAAAAGGCTTTGGGCGTACAAGGATGATTCTTTTGCATTTTTGTAAAATTTTCGTCCCTAAATCTGAAGGGCAACCTTTAAAAAATCATTTGGGGCTCTGGATGACAATCTGTTACTGTGTAGTCGGTCCAAGTCTCAGTTGCTGGCAGAAAAGTGGATTTCAAAATCAAGCAATAAAAGATCATCTTAACAATAAATGGACCCACCATAGAATAACAGATTATCATCTTTACAATAACTGGACCGAGCATAGAATAACAGATTATCATCTTAACAATAACTGGACCCACCATAGAATAACTGATTATCATCTTCACAATAACTGGACCAAGCATAGAATAACTGATTATCATCTTCACAGTAATTTCCATACTTTTAAATGGAAAAAATTAAATGAAATTTAAAATCCACTTCCTGTACTTTTACTCCTGTTTCCTCACTATTTTCCATATCATTGAAATGTGGCATTTCCCTTTTTTTCAAGTATGCCCGCCTATCATCATGTTTTTGTAGAAGTTTTTGATTGTCTGGAATTTTGCATTTTCACAAAAAGCAATCAAGTGATTAATTGAAAGAGCTGCTGTTTTAAGTCAGTGGCCAGTTCATCTATCTAGGTATCCTAAATTTTTAATGGCTTTATACTGGTCTGGTATCTCCATAAGTGCATGTAATGCAAATTTTGGCAGCTGCATCAGTAGTCATGGATATGGCTTCATGAAAATCAACAAACTGGAAATCGTCAAATCGCCTGGCTGATAAACGATCATCAAATTCTTTCATCATGCCCGAGGGTCCATCTCCTACCCCTAGAAAGGATAAAATATTCGAGAAAAAGTCAAATTTGAATTTTGCTGGATAGAATGATTTGTTATTAACATATACAGTCCACTTAATTTTTTTAACTTTACCACATAATCCCAACTTTGATGACCCTGAAAAAGAAAGCCTTTGAAAACTTTGTGGGAAAGGGGGAAATGCTGATTACCAGTATTTCTCCTTTTCCAACAATTTTTTTTACCCTTTCCAAATCAAATTTCAATTTTGCATTTACATTTATTTTGTTGTCTGCAAATGCTGTCAATTTGGACTAGTCCAAAATTTTGTCGTTGGTAATGGGTTAAGTTTGTATTATTTTGCTATTTTTTTTTTCTTTTTCAGAATTTACTTTTTACACAAGTTGCTTTGTCTGTTTGTATAGAATTTAAATGCCGTTTTATCAAGTTAACCCTTCACCACACAATGACAACTTTTAATGCCCCTGATGAAGAAGCCTTTTGAAAACATTGTGGTAAAAAGAGAAAATTCTGGTAACTAGCATTTTCTCCTTTTTCCTACAAGTTTTCTACCCTATCAAAGCAAAATTGCACCATTTGAGGCCACTTTGAAATTGTTGTCTGCAAATGCTTTTAATTTGGATAGATCTAAAATTTTGCTGTGTGGTAACCAATTGACCCTATCCAAAACAAGGACCCTGAGAAAGACGCGTTCTGAAAATTTGTCGTCTGCAAATGCTTCCAATTTGGACAAGTCTGAAAACTGAAATCATGTTGTTTGGTAAAGAGTTAAGTCATATTACTGCAGCTAGTGCACCAATGCACGTGTTTTCTGGTTTCTTCACACCAATTCTGACACTATCTTTCAAGCCAATGATAGCTGTTGTGAGTGTTCTCACATGCAGCAGAGGTGTGAGGAAAAATTGCTGGAAAGAAACTTTGCTGCATCCGAATATCAAAACGGCAACCACTCGGTCATGAGTCAAACACATAAACCACTGAGCTACCCTGCCTGGCTACATAAACAGTTTATCATATAACCACACTATATAATTTTTTGCTGACCAAGTAACAGTTCCAAAGTCTCAGCTATCAGTTCTGTCAATGGGAGGAAAAATCGCTGCAAAGAAAGTTTACTGCAGCCTAAATATCACACCTGGAACCACTTGGTCATGAGTCAAACACATAAACCACTGAGCTACCCTGCCTAGCTACATAAACCATTTATCATATAACAACACCTTATAATTTCTTGCTGACCAAGTAACAGTTCCCAAGTCTCGGCTATCAGCCTATGGCTAAAGGTACTTAGTCCTGTCCGAAATGAAAGCATTTGCAGACGGAAATTTCAATATGGCTCAAATGGTGCAATTTTTCTTCGATATGGTAGAAAACATGGTGGGAAAAGGACAAATTGCTGGTTACCAACAGTTCCTTTTTTTCCACTGATGTTTTCAAAGGGCATCTTTCTCAGGGTCTTTAGAAGATGTGATTGTGTGGTAAAAGGTTAAAATTTGGGATATACTAGTATCATGAATCTGTTGCTGGTAGAAAATTTACTTGTAGCCTCCAATGGACCCATTCACCAGAGCCATGTTTCTTGATGGATCAAAATTACTCGAGCAATTTTTGAAAAGGGTCAGCCAAGAAACATTTCTGTGAAATTATTTCAAAATCTCATCAGCTGTTTCAGAGAAAAACAATTTCTTCATGGCCAAATAGTGCAAGTAGCCCCAATTCACCAAAAAAGGCCTGACTTTTCCTCAAACATATTGATAAAAAGCCATTTTTTCCATTGCTACTTAATAGCGTGTGTTAACTACAATCTCCCCAATATTGGGGACAGTGATGCGTCATATAAGACAGGTTGAATCTTTGAAGAATATGACATGCACAGACAAAAAGATTATGTGGGCAGCTTTGAATTGTCATAATTTCAAAAATAGAGCACAAAACTGGGAATTAAACACATACCTGTTGGTTGTGTTTTTAATAATCCTTCATTTGAAATGCAAATATTTTCAATTTAAATGCTGAACATAAGAGAAAAACTGTGCATTTTATCTGTTACTTGAGTTATTTACATTCCCGAAAAAACTCCAAATGGCCTCCATGCACATTAAATTTTGTCATTTTTTTTTTCTGAGATTTACATGTTATAAACAACTTGTACAAGTCCAAGCTTTTTAGGTAATGAAAGGGATGACAGAAAGGCAGTATAGCGCTTTATCTTCGCTACTGGAAATCTACAATGGACTTGAGATGGTACGGTGCAAAATAAATGTCCAAATATGAAAAAAATGGAATCAAGACAGTTCCCCAACATGACAGTTCCCCCGACACAAGTTTTCGAGACAGTTCCCTCAACAGATTTGGAGACAGTTCCCAGATACTTTTGAAGACAGTTCCCTGACACTTTTGTTCAATGTAAAATAACGAAATAAATGTTGTCATGGATTTAAAAAAAATGTTTGATAAAGGATTTGATGGATAAATGATCTTTTGTGACTAATTAAAGTTTTTGTACATGTGATTGGTGAGTATGGTCATTGTGGTAACGTCTTATAAACTTATATAAGCGTAGTTCGACAGCCTATCAGTAACAACAGTTTGAGGGCCTATCATCACAAAATTCCAAACAATGTCAAAATAAACTACATTCTCCCAAATGATTACATAACTATCTATAGATCAACAATATACATGCATGTAGAATTGTCCGTGATTAAGAGAAAAGGTATTTCTCTCAGTAGAACACCACCCCCCATCTCTCTCTCTCCTGTGTTTCGATAAAACAGGGGAATGCATATGACTAACATACAAATAATTCATAGACTTTGTAGAACTAGAATCAACACCGTGCAAATACTCTCTATCCTTTAACCAACTTTGATGCTGTTGAAAAGTCTTCTTAAAATTCTCTTAGCTTTATGCTCATGACTGTTGTGATTTGATGTGAATTCACCCATGAGACAAAAACTACCTGTCATTCTATATAGAAATTTTTCTTTATAGGATACTGTTAATTCGATCACAACATCAGTTATCCATGAATATTTCCTATTACTAATGATAATCTCTCTAGGATATAAAAGGTCATTTGACATGAAACATAAGTGTCGGGGAACTGTCTTCAAAAGTGTAGGGGAAATATCTCCAAATCTGTCGGGGAACTGTCTCGAAAACTCTTGTCGGGGAACTGTCTTGTCGGGGAACTGTGTTGATACAAGAAAAAAAAAATCACCGTAGCGTCACATTAATGAGACTTGCCAGAGAGGTAGCCGTAGGAGCATTCATTCAAGCTTACAGACAAACATAAAGGTAAACACTCACACGGTGAGGAAACTACATAGACGGAGCCATTGGCTCTGTTAAGGAAATCTTGTGTGGGTTTTTCCGGTCACGTGCGGCGCCGTCAATATCGGCTGTTTCGGTGGACACGAAAATGTAAGTCTCCCATTTATTGTCAAAATTTGATTTTATACTGAACACTAGCGAGAAAAGTGGAATTGTATGAGGGACCTATGACTTTCAACTTACTTCCTTGTCCGTTGCGAGTTCCAAGTCGGCGCGGTTTTGTCTGAAACACTTTTGCCGTGAGCTACGGTGAGGTAAACAAAGGTCATTTTCTATAATGACCACAGGCTTTCTATTGCTCTTTCTGCATAAAAATTACTTATCTAAATGTTTACACCGTCCGAATGTATGAATTGATTATCTAATCCTTCCCCACTCACGAAAAACAAAATTTGAATCAAAATAAAAAAAACTGAGAAAAAATAAACAATGGCTCCGTCCATATCGGCCGGCTCTGTCTCTATCGGCTGGCTCCGCTGTATGAGGGCGAGTTTTAGAAGCGATAGGTTTTTTTCGCTATTGGGTTTACCAGTCAAAAGTTAGATTTTTTGAAAGTTATTTTTGGAATGGTGATCATGGCTTTTCTCGAACCATCTATCATTTCAAAAAGGGCGGTCACGTGGTTGAGTGGTTAAAGTGGTTGACTTCAGTGCTCTTGATCATTCGCCCATATCACCCTGTGGGTACAGGGCACTCTCGGACAACGTGGACAAGCCAAGTTCTGCTTGCGGGTGTGTCGGGTGTTTTTCCTGGGATACTCCCGGGGTACTCCCGTTTCCTCCCACTTACCGATCCATTCGTCTCAATACCAGTTTAACAGCTTGGGGGACGCAAAACTGAATAAAACCAATATTTGAGAATAACCTTTGTAAAAGTTTTGCAGGTATGTCTGAAGTTGACACTCCAGACTTGAGTACTTACTTTTAGCTTGACTGCACGAAGTGTGAAGAGCTATTGTAGTCACCTCGGTCGTCCGCGTTCCCGTGCGAAAGAAAATAAAGCGAATTGTGTGTGTGTGTGTGTGTGTGTGTGTGTGTGTGTGGGTGGGTGGGTGGGTGAGTTTTGTTTCAATTGTGCATATACGTCGCTTCTAAAACTCACCCTCATACAGCGGAGCCAGCCGATATAGACAGAGCCGGCCGATATGGACGGAGCCATTGTTTATTTTTTCTCAATTTTTTTTATTTTGATTCAAATTTTGTTTTTCGTGAGTGGGGAAGGATTAGATAATCACTTCATACATTCGGACGGTGTAAACATTTAGATAAGTAATATTTATGCAGACAGAGCAATAGAAAGCCTGTGGTCATTATAGAAAATGACCTTTGTTTACCTCGCCGTGGCTCACGGCAAAAGTGTTTCAGACAAAACCGCGCCGATTTGGAACTCCCTACGGACAACGAAGTAAGTTGAAAGTCATGGGCCCCTCATACAATTCCCTTTTTCTCGCTAGTGTTCAGTATAAAATCAAATTTTGACAATAAATGGAAAACTTACGTTTTCGTGTCCACCGAAACAGCCGATATTGACGGCGCCGCACGTGACCGGAAAAACCCTCACAAGATTTCCTTAACAGAGCCAATGGCTCCGTCTATGTAGTTTCCTCACCGTGACTCAGTGTCGAATGAATGGTATAGGCCGATAATGTAAATGGCCGAAATTGTGATTGGGGTCAAATTTGTTATGGGCCGAGATGCCCTGGAATCGTTTAACGACACGTTAACGAAGTCTTCACTCATACTGGCCATGTCATTATTTAAAAAAATGAAACCTGTCCTTTAATACACCATCAAGCGCTATCAATTACGATTATGGTTTGATTTACAGCGTACACATCAAATGCTTTAAATTCTTACCGGCCTTGTCGTATTTATTGCTAATTTGAAATCTTATCTTTGATTGGTTAATTATGGACGTGTGTGGCTTTGATTGACCAATCAGAAAAGAGGACACTCGGCGGGCTGAAAATGCAAACATTTTATGGTCTAAGGGAGAAAACTCGTACTTAATTTAATCTTTAGTTCTTACAGAGTTTTCTCCCTTATAGGAAATGGCCGGTATAAAAACGCAAACGAATAGATTTTGTTGCATGTGTAACGTCGAAGGACGATCGGAATAAAAACCTATATTATCGTTGATATATAGGGAATATATATATCTTTACGACTGGATCATTAATGTTTAAAGTTCTGGAGGTACAATTATATCAAGACTATCGAATAACACGCATTTAAAGATATTGTTTATTTATTTGGATTGTTTTCTCCCCCGTATTCCATTAAGTTGATTGATTGATTGATTGATTAAATTGATTGGCGAGTTTTACGCTAAATTCACATTTTTTCCCAGTCATTTCATAGGGACAGACTTCATGGCAAAAGATCTCATATGCGTGTTTGTACATGTAGTTTGTTTAACCAGTAATAGGATTGGGCTCTGGAATGTCTGTGCCCAAGGAAACTTAAGTGAATCTAAGACGTCCCAACCAAGGGTCCCCCAGTTTACACTAAATCTCTGAGCTACGCAGGATCGCCTTTCATTACATTTGTAAACAAAACAACCATCGACTTGAGGTTTATTCACAAGTAAGCCTTATATTTTTCCATGAGATTTCATTCACTTTAATATCATTATAGAAATTTTGGTTAAGATCTTTGCCAAACAAACTGTGTTATCACATTACAATTATTGCTTTGAAAAAAAGAAAAAACCGAACAAAGAAAATTCCCGAGTTGAAAGTGATCTAAATTTAATTTACTTGGGCACTTTAAATTCCAGCAGTTCTAATTATTCTCGTGTTTTTGATAGTCAGATCTGTATTATATAGAATTAGAAACTGATCTAGAAACAGTATATACAGCGCTTATTTTCGTACATAAAATTGTCAATATTCTTACTGAACAAAAAAAAAAACGAATAGAATAAAAAAAATTCTATTGCTATTATATGTAAGAGATCCCTCGAGATAATCGAAAAATCGTTTTTATTCCGATCTTTACTAAGAAAATTTGACCCGGTACACAGTTCATTCGTTAGCGGTTTTATGCCGGCCGCGTCCTCTAATATGGGAGACAACTCTGCTTGACATAAGAACGCAAGTATGTACGAGTTTTCTCCCTTAGACCATTAATTGATCACATTTTCAACCGTTCATGTAATCCCGTTTCTGATTGGTCAGTTTGTATGACAAACCTACGTAATCCACCAATCAGAATTTAGATAATTAATTAAACTATTTCCGGGCCAGGAATCAAAGTTGCCGACCGGTAAGAATGAGCTCCCACTTTAAATGTAGCTTTATGTCTAGTGACCGTTTTCGTAATTACTGCCTTAACTCATAGATTTTTTATGGCACTTGTAGGCAGACCTTAGAGGAATTTTATGTCCTTTTATATCTAAGGTGTACTTCCGGCGTATTTCGCTCTAGTTTGAACTTGTAAAGTTGGGTAACGGGCTTTTTCGTCCCTGGGCTTGTTCTCCCCATAGGCACTTGGTTTCTTTGTCTTTTACTTAAATTGTGCCTCACTTCTTCTATTTCTGCAGATCTAAACCCTTTCCCAAACAACAAATTTTGGACCCTTCCAAACCGAAAGAGTTTGCAGACGACAAATTTTGATTTGGAGAAAATGGCAGAAAGTTCTCAGAAAGGGTAGAAAACACTGTGGGAAAAGGAGAAATTGCTTGTTACGAACAATTTCTCCTTTTCCCACAGTGTTTTCAAAAGACTTTTACTGCAAACACGTAAAAGCCAGGGCTTGTTTGGGAAAGGGTTAAATACTAGAAGGTTTTGCAGTGGACAAATGTAAAAAAATATGCTAAACCTAGGCCTACAAGTATTTAAAATCCAACACTGGGATAAAGATTTGTTTAATAATCAAATAGATCTACACCTATTTACTTACTATAGTAATAATATTCTGATCTGCACAATGGCAAGGTATCATTTCCAAACTGAGTGATCATCAATAATCAATTAAAAAGGATAAATACTCTTAATTATTCACAATCCTGTCACAAGTACAAAAAACATTACCTCTCAATCAAGTTTGTCTATAACAAATGTGTTGGGGGAACTGTCTTCAAAAGTGTCAGGGTACTGCCTTCAATTTTGTCGGGGAACTTTCTCAAAAAGTTGTGTCGGGGGAACTGTTTTGTTGGGGAACTGTCTTGAAATTGTCCGGGCTTGTTCGTCCCAACTGATATCTTGATGATCCGGTCTTGTTCGTCCCAACTTATGTATTTGCAAAAAGGTTTTAACTGTGCATTATCACCTTCCATTTTACTCAATCAAACATTACTGTATATGACTATTCAAAAAAGATCATCATCACTTTTATAGAAGAAATCAAATTAAAAGAAAAAATATCAATGATATCCTTGCCATCATTATGTTTAGAGAAGAAACTATAGTAAATGAAAAATGTCAATGAAGTCATCCCCATCCTGGCATTTAGGAAAGACATTAATTTAAAAATCATATAAAGATACATGTACATACGGATCTTCAATTTATATTGTGCTTTTAAGGCGGCTAGCCCGACAAGAGGCGGTGCGGAGGAATTGTGTATTCAAATCTTGAATCATTAATAAAGTTCTGTTCTGTTACGAACACAAATTCAAGAGAAGCAAAAAACAAAGCATAAATATGCTTTATTCAAAGTACTTTTATGCATAAAATAACCATTCATTTTAGAGGGCAAATGGTGTTAATGTTAATAAGATCCAAAAGATGGTGTGGGACAAAAAACCCCGGACGAACGAGCCCTGGCAAATAAGCCCAGGGACGAACAAGCCCAGAGACGGATTGGTTTCGGGATGAACAGGCCTGGAACCTAAACTTGTAGCAAAAGTTGAAAATGTATCGCCAAACTGGTAGATATACTAGGTGAGTACCTATTTCAGAACCCAATTATTTTTTATTCTTTTCTTTTGGCGAATTCCAGTGGGGAAGTCAACGTTAGTTCCTTTAAACTGATGCTGTGAGCGTTCACAATAATATAGCTTCGGTTTTAAATGAAAATTTGAAATGTCGAAAAATTAAAGTTTTTTTTTCCAATAAAACATTTTGCTGAATTTTTCTTTATGTGTCTTCTTGCACTATGCTAGCCATCCTAAAATGGACAATTATATTCTACGGCAGTTACAGGCAGAAAAGTCATTGATAGTTAGCCTATTTGACTGCATGCAACTTGGTAAAAAGCAAATATGTTAGGGTAAATCCGACAAAGGGCCAACATCAATATTCGGACAATGGGGAAAAACAAGATATTACGGGCATTTCACATTTGGAAACTTTTCAAAGAGTAATTTCGTAGACTCCTACACGTAAATCTCATAGATACTGTGTCTAACATAGCAGATGTAACATGCAACGACCTGGTCACCCATCCAGGCACTAACCTAATGCATGCTGCTTAACTATCACAGAGAGAAATACACCAAACCGCAATGTTGTAAAAGCTACCTCAACAGCAAGGCTGGTTTCAAGTGCTTATATATCTAACCTCTCTCCGTGACATTACCCCCCCTTTGAGAAGTCCCGACCCCGAGACCTATATACAAGCATGTACATGTACATACAGAAACACCAGGGGAATGTGCATGGGCAAGGCAACTCCAGTCTGGCAGTTGTCATTATCCCACCTCTGCCACCAAATGTAACATGCAACGACCTGGTCACCCATCCAGGCACTAACCTAATGCATGCTTTTTAACTATCACACAGAGAAATACACCAAATCGCATCACTGTAAAAGCTAGCTCAACAGCAAGGCTGGTTTCAAGTGCTTATATATCTAACTTCTCTCTGTCACACACAGATTACGTTTATACATAGAGATATGACGTAACACCCACTTTCTGACGCAAACAGAAACCTCCAACGACCGATTTGTGCCAACACGCGGTATATGTAGGACTTTTATGTGTGTGTTTGGGATATCATAAAAAAATGAAATCTAAACAATTTAATCAAGTGCTACTTAGAGATCTGGTAAACGTCATTAAAAGAAGAAATGACTGTCTTCTTAAGAAACAGCTGGGAAAATTTGAAGAGTCCGAAGTTCAACTACCTTTTCGATAAGTCGTTAAAGGTCGGACTGGGAAAAAAATGTGAATTAGATAGATTTCCAAATGACAAATTTTAGACTCTCCGAAACTGAAAGAGTTTGCAGACGACAATTTTAACTTTATAACAATTGCAGAAAATTATCCAAAGGGGCAGAAAACACTGTAGGAAAAGGAGAAATTTCTCGTAACTAGCAGTTTCTCCTTTTTCCACTATGTTTTCTACAGACTTGTACTGTAGACACGTAAAAACCAGGGCTTGTTTGGGAAAGGGTTAAAAGGAAACATAATGTATTTTAATATTTTTTAACTCTTTACCAAATGGCAAAATTTTAGACTGGTCCAAATTGAAAGCAATTACAGACGACAAAATAAACATAATGCAAAAACTGAAATTTGTTTCCAGCAGGTTAAAAAACATTGTGGGAAAAGGAGAAAGTGCTGGTTTCCAGCATTTTCTCCTTTTCCCACAATGGTTTCAAAATGCTTGTATCTCAGGGTCGTAAAAACCAGGGATTGTTTGGTAAAGGGTTAAACAAAGCATTCTAACTGTTCTTTCTCTCATTAGTAACAGTAATCTCTACGGAGCAGGTATTGGGCGACAGTTTAGAAGCTCTTAAGGGGAAAGAGAGAGTGGTAAGTGAAAATTACCCTTTTTAAAAGAGCTTGATTAACTTTTGCCTGATATTTAGTTTAACACATAAGAAGGAGACTAGTTGGAAAAGGTTAAATTGGTTAAAGGTTAAAATGGAAAATTTCCTGTCCAAACTTATACAATTGTATGTCCGAAGTTTTACAATGCTGTCCAAGTTGTGTTGTTTAGCACAGGAGCGCATTTTCTCCTATTTTACAGGATAGTTTTGACTTTATCGTTTTTCCAGTTATAAAATACAAAACTATAATGAAGTAATTATCAAGGGAGGTCACCCGACGGTGATTCACTTCAAGTTCAAGCTCTCAGTGACGGTTCATGTGAGGACCAATGATTTTTGTCCGAATTTTGCCAAATTTACCCATATATAGTCTTATTCTTCAGAAATTGTTCAATGTGAAAGTAACAGAACTGATGATTGGCTAAACCATTTGGTTTAGCCAATCATCCATTCTGTTACTTTCAAGTTAGAAAATCTTGAAGAACAAGGCAAAGAATGGTCTTAAGAATGGTTGGTGAATATGGACCCTGGTCAGTTTCCTGCCTTCTGGTATTTTATCAAACATGTATCTATATACCGTACACTAAAAGTGCTGAAAAAAATCACTTTTTATATGCCCGAAGGGTCGTATTATGTTATGAACCTGGTCTTCCATCCATCTGTTCGTTAGAGATTTCTTGTGCCCTTAACTCCTAGTTTTTATTGGTGTTAGTTCAAACTTGCATCAATGAATCTTTATGATATATAGTTGTGCATGTGACTTTTAAAATTTAGATATCTGTAGGCGTTCTAAATTTAAAGCCATTTTACTGACGAGCCCCTTTGGGTGTATATGCCCTGCTTTGTAAAGCTCTTGTTATGTACTTGGTTACAGGTTCAAAGTCTGGCAGTGATTGGTCTTACAATACAAGTTTGTCAGCCTCAGGCCAAGGAAATATGGAAATGTCTGAAAACACTGTGACATTCACAGACCCAGGCAAACAGACAGACTCAGCTTCAGGTAATTTTTTCCAACATATTTTTAGCTCACCTGAGCATGAAGTGCTCAAGGTGAGCTATTGTGATCGATCAATGTCCGTCGTCCGTCTGTCCCTGATGTAAAGAACTGGCCCTATGTTGTGGGTCTCGCATTTCACATATCAATAAAGAAGGAAATCTTAGAAAATCTTTTTCTCCCAAACCATAAGGGCTAGAGCTTTCATATTTGGTATGTAGCATCATCTAGTGGCCCTCTACCAAAAGACTTCAAATTATGGTCCTGGTGTGAAAGTTAGCCCTATGTTGTTGGTTTCAGATTTCACATAGAGATAAAGAAGAAAATCTGTAAAAGTCTTCTTGTGAGCACTCTTGAGACCACATTTCTTGCTTAGCTGAATTGAAAATTGATTAGAAAGTCTGTCTCAATAAAATCTCAATTGAGTCTGCATTGAATGCTTGTTCGGAATATAATTTTGTCACCTCTTGTAAGAACGTCTTCAAAATTGATATGCATGTTTGTTGTGATATTACAGAGTACTGTGTTCAAGAACAATAACTCTACCTAGCATGGATTTTGAGTAATTCAACTTTGATCTTTATTTTAATAGTATTGTTTGCTTGTCCAGAGTGGAATTTTGAAGTCTCAAGTCAAATTGTTTGTTGCATTGCCTGCCTTTTGCAACTATTATACCTCCTGTACAACTGGTGGTGGGATTGCATATCTTGCGACAATTTGCCGCTCTTGTTTCATTATCATTAGCCCTTGAACCTCAATATTTGGTAATTATAGTCTTTGTTGTAGACCTTTGCTGCTTAGTACTCAGGTGAGCGATATAGGACCATCATGGTCCTCTTGTTAGTTTGTAACTCTTTACTAATCAAGTAAAATTAGACTTTACCAACTTGAAAGATCTTATTTTGTAGACATGTAGACATCAGAATGTCACCCAAAATCTTAAATTTGTCTTTTTTTTGGTAGAAAATATTATCAGAAGGGGAAATATGCTTGCCACAAGCAGTATCTCCATTTCTCATGCTATTTCCTACCCTATCCAAAACAAATTTCGATTTTTGAGAATCTTTATTATGTCATATGCAAATGCTTTGAATTTGAAATAGTCTAAAACTAGACTGTTTACCAAACAACAAATTTATAGACTGGTCCAAATTGAAAGCATTTGCAGATGACAAAATAGATGCGACTGAAAAATGGTAATTTTATTTAGGAAGGGTAGAAAACATGGTGGGAAAAGAAAAAAAATGCTGACAAATTTTCTCCATTTCCCACAATAGTTTCTAAAAGCTTCTAACTCAGGGTCGTTAAACGTCGTCTTTGTGTGGTAAAGGATTAACCCATTACCACATAATCCCTACTTTTGACGCCCCTGAGAAAGAAGCCTTCAGAAGACATTGTGGGAAAAGGAGAAAATGCTGGTTGCCAGCATTTTCTCCTTTTCCCACAATGGTTTCGACCCTTCACTAAACAAATTTCAAATTTTCAGTCACTTTTCTTCTGTCGTCTGCAAATGCTTTGGATTTGGACTAGCCTAAAATATTGTCCTTTGGTAATGAGTTAAGAGTTGAAAAAATTTGGGGTGAAAGAAGTGCAATGTTCTGCCAATGATTGATGCATCATAGCAAACATGTCACCACATAGTTATGGGTCCATCAAATCCATTTTTTCATAACAACAGAAATTGACCAATATCAAAAAGGTTTCAACTTGTTTCCAGCTTGCAACAGGTTTCAACTCACACACTACAGACATACGCAATGTCTTATTTTCAGCTTGCTACAGGTTTCAACTCACACTACAACCTTCCACTGACTATGACCTGAACAAAGAAAATACCAGCCAGAAAATTGTAAATAATACCTCAATCTATGTGCCAGTCTTGTTCTGAGAAGGTAAATTGTGGGACATTGTCAAATAGAATTGAAAATGTCCTTTAAAAATGCACATGGTCTTTACCAATGTCCATGTCTGTGAAAAAAGAGCTTAATCCTTTACCAAACAATCTCGACTTTTGACAACCCTGAAAAAGAAGCCCTTTGAAAACGTTTTGAGAGAAGAAAATGCTGGTAAGCAGTATTTTCTCTTTTTCCCACAATGTTTTCTATCCTTCCCAAACCAAATTTCAATTTTTGGGTTCGCATTTATTTTGTCATCTGTAGGTACCAGAACATAGAAATGTGTTATGCAGTTTCTTATCAAAAATGAAAGAACACTTCAACACTATACCAAACAATCCCTGTTTTTCATCACCCTGAAATGCAAGCCTTTTGAAAACATTGAGGGAAAAGGAGAAAATGCTGGTAACCAGCATTTTCTTTTTTTCCCAAAATGTTTTCTACCCTTCCCAAATAAAAATTAAATTTTTCAGTCACATTTATTATGCTCCCCGAAGGGCGAGCATATAGTCGCCACTTCGTCCGTCCGTCCTTTCTTCCGTCCGTCCGAAGAGATTTCTCCACAACCCCTGGACCAAATTGGATAAAACTTCATATATGAACTCTTTGAAGTAAGGCGCTGACGTATCTTACCAGGATTTTCAATTTGACCCCGTGTCATGGAAAAAAGGGGCTTAATGCAAAATTGCAATTTTTGCCAATATCTCATTCAGTTTTCATCAGAATATCATGAAACTTCATGGTTATATTGTTTATGGAAAGTTTTAGCATGTGCCCTTGCTATTTTTAATCTGGGCGTTTTTTAAGTTGACGTTTTGTCATGGTAAAAGGGGGTTTCTTGCAAAATTCCAATTTTTACTAATATTTCATCCAGTTTTGCTCAAAATTTCATTAAACTTCATGGTTATATTGTTTTTCAAAGTTTCACCATGTGCTCTTGTTTCTTTATGTATTTTTCAATTTGACCCTCTGTCATGGAAAAAGGGGGCTTCTTGTAAAATGACAAGGCAAAAGGGGCCCTAATGCAAAATTTCAATTTTTACTAATATCTTGTTCAGTTTTTGTCAAAATTTCATGAAATTTCATGGTTATATCTTGTTTTACAAGTTTCAACATGTGCCTTTGCTTTTTTTCAATCTATGAATTACTAATGCGCAAATACGTCTTTCCTGGTTTCTCAAATTGAGGTTGCATCACAGAAAAATGCGATTTCATGGAAAAAAATGTTTTTCACTAGTATCTCCTTTATCGGTGCTCAAAACTTTGTGAAATTTCAAATCTGAACTTGTTTGAATGTTGCCCAGGTACCTCTCTTCCTGTTTCTCAATTTCAGGCTGCGTCTCTGAAAAAGGGGGCTTCATGTAAAAAATTGTTTCATTTAATATTTACTACATGACTGCTCAAAATTTTATGAAATTTCGAATTTTTAAGTATTATTCAAAAATGCCACAAACCACACACCTGTTGTATTTATTTCAATGATGCAATATTGTCTGATGGGAAAAGGGAGCTTAAAGGGGGCTTATTGGGCTTATTGGGCTTATTGTCCTCTACAAGTTTGTGTTGGCTATCTCTAAGATAGTAATTGCCTTTTCACTTTAAATTTTGGGGGGCATGAACTGGTTCTTTTAGGATAAAAGAAGTGAATTTATATCAATTTCATATATTTTATGACAAGCACTTGTTCGGGGAGCATAACCCGTCTCTGACGGCTCTTGTTTTGTCATCTGCAAATGCACCAGCAAAAGGTATCATCTAATGTGAACTTGTGCAGTCCCAACAGACTGACAACTAAACACAGACATAAATTATTCTCTCTTTTTCTTTATTTTTCAGAGATGGTAATGACAAGCGAATATTCCCAGATCATAATCAAAGGGTAGACTTTATATGTACATGTATTGATGTTATCAAGAGTGATACTGTATACTACTGGTGAACCTCTGTATAATAAATTTGAAATCTTTACTCAAAAATTACAAGTTTTTACAGCCAAGAGGAAGGAGACTTAATTTTGAGAGCATTGCAAAAAAAGGCTTGTTACCAGAAAGTAGATAGTTTGAACATCCACAGAGAGCCAGATAAGCTGCGTATTTGCTAATTTTATCCTGGCTGGAAAAAACTAGAGCTGTCACTGAATGTGACTTAATACCCCCGCCAGCGTTTTGACAGAAAAAAGTGCCAAATTCAGGCAGATCTAGTCCAAATTAGAATTCTAGTTCTGGAAAAACAACAGAAGAATGAGGATAAATTCATAACTACTTTTTTTTCCTTTTGTATAAATGTGTTCACTTAACCCTTTCCGAAACAACAAAATTTTAGACTGGTCCAAAGTCCAAGCAGTTTTAGATGACAAAATAAATGTGACTCGAAAAATAAGCTGAAAGCTTATGGGACAACTGCAGAGTCACAGTTTGAGAATGTCAGACCAGAGTATTTTAATAATTTGATAAGGAATATCAAAAGACAAATCTGAAAACATGATGGTGAAGCACTGAAACTACAGTTGCTTTTGTGGCCAGTTTAGATCAAATTCAGACTGTACAAAACCTGCAGTCTGATCTTAGATCTTTGTTGGCCATTAACCCATTACCACACGAGAAAAATTTAGACTGGTCCAAATTGAAAGCATTTGCAGACGACAAAATAAAGTTGACTGAAAAATTGAAATTCATTCTGGGAAGGGTAGAAAACACTGTGAGAAAAGGAGTAAATGCTGGTTACCAGCATTTTCTCCTTTTCCCACAGTGTTTTCAAAAGGCTTCTTTCTCAGGGCGTCAAAAGTAGGGATTGTGTGGTAATGGGTTAACTCTTTCAAGAAGACATGTAAGGATGCCACAAGTACCTCACCCATCAGCTTGAATTTCCATCATTAATTGTAGCTGAAAACAATTCACATTCATTCATAACTTGATACAACATGGTCTGGTGCTGTCAAGAGTATATCATTACATTTTCAGCAGATTGTCTTTGTACACATTGTCCTGTTTATATCTGATAGAAAGAATTAAAACTCTTTATTTTTCAATCAATCCTACTAGAACACTTTAAAATGAAAATGTTTCTAATTGGATTAAAACACACCCCAGTTCCCGACTTAAAACTTTATTTTTACTTTACCATTACAATTTGCTTCTTTATTTTTACTTTATGCTTAAAAATTTCCTTCTTAAAGCAAAGTCATTTCGGTTTACCACTTTCATCAAAAAATTATGCTTAAATACTTGTCGGCTTACAAAACTATTTTGGGGCTCTGGATGACAATCTGTTAATGTCTAGTCGGTCCAAGTCTCAGTCGCTGCTAGAAAAGTGGATTTCAAAATCAGGCAATAACAGATTATCATCTTCACGATAACTGGACCCAGCACAGAATAACGGATTATCATCTTCACGATAACTGGACCCAGCACAGAATAACGGATTATCATCTTCACAGTGATTTCCATACTTTTAACATTTAACTCTTTATCAAACGACAATATTATAGACTTGTCCAAATTGAAAGCCTTTGCAGGTGACAAAATAAAAGTGACTGAAATTTTGAAACTTGTTGTGTTATGGGTAGAAAACATTGTGGGAAAAGGAGAAAATGCTGGTTTTTAAAGAATTTCAAAGAAAATTCCATTTGTTTGCCATGGAAACCAGAATCAAATTCTGTGGACAATTTTTTAAAGAGGACCTCCCAAGGAACATTCTAGCCAAGTTCGGTCCAAATTGGCCCAGTGGTTTAGGAGGAGTTGATGTATAAAGAATTGTTGACAACACACTGATGCATGATGGACACCTAGTAATCCTTAAAGCTCCTCTTGAGCATGTTGTGCTCAGGTGAAAAACGATGGTATTTTTTGCAGCGTGGTAAAATGGCCGCATTTCAATATATGGAACGTGAATGAGAAAATGCTGGTTCACGACAAGGATCGTATACAAAACTTGTTCACAACAATAATTTTCACCCTTTTTAAGGACAATTTCCTCCATTTAAGCCTTACTTAACCTTTTTTCCAAACAATCAGGAATTTTACGAGCCTAAGTAAGAAGCCTTTTGAAAACATTGTGGAAAAGGAGAATATGTTGGTAACCAGCATTTTCTCCTTTTCCCAGTGTTTTCTACCCTGCTGGAAACAAATTTCAATTTTTGAAATAAGTTTATTTTGTTCTCTGCAAGTGCTTTCAATTTGGACCTGTCTAAAATTTTGTCGTTTGGTAAAGAGTTAATTTGTTATATGTAAATGTGCAAATGCTTTTGATTTGGACAAGACCAAAATTTTGTGGTTTGGAGGGAACTAATGATTCCAGGAAAGTGACAGTCCCTGTCAGAGTGACTAGATTATGTAACTTTGCAGGAGTACTGCTTGTTGACAAGAAAAATCTGCATTGCGGTTTAATGTTTATTTCTTTACATGAAATAGAATATAGTCAGATATACAAATATACCATTCAGCTATCATGGCATTATGCTATTCTCTTCATCTACCCCTTTACCACACAACAAAATATTGGACATATCCAAATTGAAAAGCATTTTCTAACAGTAGTGTAGCATAAATGTTTGGATTTGTCTTGGATACGACAGAAAACATTGTGGGAGAAGGAGAAAATGTTGGTTACTAGCATTTTCTCCTATACCCACAATGTTTTCAAAAGGCTTCTTCCAAGGGACTGCTAAAAGCATAGTCTTACAAATGAAGTCCATAACAAAGAAACAAATGGACAGATGCATAGTAGAAATACAGGGACCGGGCAGGAACCTAGAATGTGTGGACGAAGACCAACACGATAACGACTGAGCTAAAGAGAATTCTCCCAAAAGCAATTATTAGGATTGTATTTAAACTGAGATAAAGACATGCATAAAGGGCAGGTATTCTGCAACACATTGATTGTTTGTTAACTCATTACCAAACGAGAATATTTTAGGCTTGTCCAATTTGATAGCATTTGCAGGTGACAAAATAAGACTGACTGAAAATTGGAAATTCGTTTTGTGAAGAGTAGAAAACATTGTGGTTACCAGCATTTTCTACTTTTTCCATAATGTTTTCTACGGGCTTCTTTCTCTACAAAAGTAGGGATTGTGTGGTAATGAGTTAAAGGACAATAACTTACCAAAAAACAGAATCCTAGACTTGTCCAACGTTTGTAGATGTGAGATTAAATGTGGCTCACAGGATAGAGCAAGTGTTTAAAAGATAAGATGGCATTATGGGAAAGGGGAAAATGCCGCTTACCAGCATTCAGTAACCAGAATTTTGTCCTATACCTAACATGTTTCAAAAAGCCAAATGATTGTTTTGTAAAGGGTTAATAATTAAACAGGAGAAATTAACACCAGAAGAAATGATATTCAAAATTAATCATCACAACATTTGTCTACCTATGCAAGTGAAACTAAGTTAACCCTATCAGCCAATATAGATTTGACACTGTAGATTAAGATCAGACTGCAGAAAAATCTAACAGATGTACAGACAGACAGATGGAAGAGCTTGAAAACAATCAGGAGTATAATGCAATCATTCCCTTCAATTGTATGAAAAGAATTATAAAGGAACTTTAGGAAATGAAATTCACTCTCACTGAGTCTACATGGCAACTTTACCAAAAAAGCAAAAATCTTTTATTCCACAGACAAAAAAAAAATGAAACTTGTACAAAAATTGCAAATATGCACTAACATAAATATCACAGTTTGCTTTCAAAAAGTCATACACATACAAAAAATACATTTAAAGAAATGATATTGCAACTATGGCATATTACTATTTATACAAAATAACCCTATACCAAACAATCCTGTGATTCAATAATCCTGATGAAAACTACTTAAAAACATTGATGGAAAAGGAGAAAATGCTGATAACCAGCATTTTTTCTTCTTTCCCAAAATCTTTTGACTCATTCAACAACAAATGTCATCATTTGTCCAACATTTCATATCTTGCCTGCGAATACTTTCAATATGAGCCAGTCTAAATTTTTGTTGTTTGGTAAAGAGCTAAAACTACTTTATCAAGTATGTATATGGGCTGTGCTCTGGCAAAAGGGAGCTTAATACATGAGGTAGACTGGGCCCAGGACAAACAGAGCATAAGTGAAAAGTTTTGGCCTAGGTCAGCCTGTGCAAACTGCACAGGCTGACTTTGGCTGATAATTTTTGCAGATGCATTAAGCCCCCTCTACAGAGCACAGTCCATAATTATGTAGTTTATTCATATCAACAATATTTACAACATACAAATATGGTGGAAGCCATAACATGATACAAAGACTTGGAGCGTGCTTCAAAATGTTGATGAAAATTACCAGTTATTAAGATAGAAACCAGTTATATTTTGCAATAGAATCTGCTATGTAATAAAAATACATACTTGCTGAAACCATACATACAAGTAACTATGGGCTACCAAGAGAAATTGATAAACAAACTTCTGTAATCCTGCCACATTCATTTAGACTTTGTCTCTTTTCCCTTTATTAAACAATCCCCTTTTTATAACCACCCTGGAAAAGAGGCTTTATAAAAAACATTAACCACACAATCCCAACTTTAAACAACCCCTTGAAAGAAGCTTTTTGAAAACCTTGTGGGAAAAGGAGAAAACAGTTCTCAGCATTTTCTCCTTTTACCACAATGTTTTCTACCCTTCCCAAAACAAGCTTCAATCTTTAGTCACTTTTATATTGTTGTCTGTAAATGCTTTCAATTCAGACAAATCTAAAATTTTGTTGTTTGGTATAGCGGTAACCCTTTACCACACAATGACAACTTTTAAAGCCCAGGAGGAAGAAGTATTTTGAAAACACTGTGGAAAAAAGAGAAAATGCTGGTAACCAGCATTTTCTTCTTTTCCCATTAAGTTTTCTACCCTATCAAAGCAAAATAGCAATATTTGAGCCACTATGAATATGTCATCTGCAAATGCTTTTAATTTGGATAGGTCTAAAATTCTTTTGTGTGGTAACAAGTTATGGGAAGAGGAAAAGTTGCTGGTAACCATATTTGCTGTCCTTTCAAAGACAATTTCTATCATTGGGAACACATTTAGTTTGTCATCTGCAAATGGTTCCAATTTCGACTTGTCTAAAATTTTGTCGTTTTGTAAAGGGTTAAACTCTGTGTAGGATAACAGAATTCAAAACTTTTTGACTGTTTGTGTTTTATAAAAGATATTTCTAGGTTGTTAGCCACAATTTGCTTTCAAGAGATGGTGAAATAACAAGGTCCCTTATATTTGGCCTACTATGTACTTGCATTACAGGCATGGTTAGACTACAGGATTGAACCCAAAAGTTTTTGCATGACAGGTGGCTGAACAATGCATAATGTTACTTATGCTCATGAAATTATGAGGAAAATGCAGATGGTGCAATGTTCATGTTAAATATGTCATTGTCATCCAGCACTAAATGAATGCAACATCATGTCCATACAATCGGGAAACAGTCACGCCTCGGTCTTTGGTGAAACTTATCTGCAGTTTTGGATTTTACTGTCATCTCATCGGAATATTGGTGAAGGTCTTTTGCTTAGTAGTGAGGCCCCTTCATTCTGAAAAGATGAGTATTAAACTGATGAATATCTGTTGGAAAATATGTCTATAAATATATTTCTCAATAAAATGAGATAAGATCAAAAGCTAGGCTTTAGAACTAAGGTTTTTTACTACACACTCCCATATTTTAGCAACCCCGAGACAAGATTCTGAAAACATTGCTGGAAAAAGAAAAATTATTGATCATTACCAGCTTCTCTTTTTCTCACAGGTTGTCTACCCTTTGTATTCTTTACCAAACAACAGCATACTAGACTTGTCCAAATTGAAAGCACTTACAGACAACAACATAAATGGGACTTAAAAATTGAAATTTGTATTGGGAAGGGTAAAAAACATTGTGGGAAAAGGAGAAAATGCTACTTTACCAGTATTTCCTTTTCCCAATGTTTTAAAAGGCTTCTTTCTCAGGGTCTTGAAAGCTTGCGACTTTATGGGGAAGGGTTAAGGACAAAAAACATAATTTTAGCCACATTTGTGGTCTGCAAGTACTTTCAGTACTTTAAAGTCTATACTTTTGTAATTCAGTGAAGCATTAAGTATTCTATGTGTTCTCTATTATAGGATTAATCCATGTTTTTGAGGTCGTTAACATTCATAGAGGCGTGAAAAATGGTGCCAAGCACAAGAGTTTCAAATCATGTAGAAGACCTCTGCAAATGTTAGCGACCTCAAAAACCTGAAGTAATGCTATTATTGCATAAAGTAAATGTAAATAACATATGTAATATGTAAATATAAACATATAAATTGATAACTATGCAAATCCTAGTATCCACAAACTTTCTGATTCTTTTAAAAAAAGTCACCAGCAGAAGACCTTTCCTTGTTTTACAGCTGAACTTTTTTTATGAAATACTGTAGCAAAAGGAGACATTCCTCCTACCAGTAAATCTCCTGTGAATACCTTGATTTCACATCTGAGAGTGTATTAACCATTAACTTTGCAAGCCCAAATTCTAATAAGCTTGAGAAAGTAGGAAAAGTAGTTATCAGTATTTTTCGCCATTTCCCACATTGTTCATTACCCTTTCAGATGCAAATTCCATAATTTAAGCCACATGCATGTCACTTGCAAAAGCTATAAATTGCATTGAGTCTAATCTTTTGTTGTTTAGTAAACAGTTAAACTCTGTTCCATTCTAGTTATTCATATACCTAAGCTGTCTTTAGCAAATCAGTTTTAAAGGTTAAGGAGCTTAGATGTTATTCATTATATGTAAGGAACTGCTCAACCTTTCCCACAATTTCTCATGAATCACAAAATTCAATTCATAGTTCTTCATCTATTTCAATCCTTTTCAATTTGGGCAAGTCCAAATTCTCTTTATGAGGTTATTGCGTGCATAACATAAAATATGCCAGTGTTCAATGTTACGAAGCTTATATTATGCCTACATTTCTCTAAAATTTCTTTTGTACTTACATAACTTATGCCAGTATATGGAAATTCAACAACTAACAAACATGCTGAAAAGTAGCATAAAACTTACGTAGAAATCTAACCAATCCATCCATATGCAAAATTCGGCTTGTTTGTAATACTTGTCATTAACATAAATAATCTACCTCAAGCCACAAAATGTACATGGTAGTACGCTCTACCTCTACGTATTCATGATCTATCCATTACTTTAAAGTTCTCTCCCTTTAACCATAAAACACTAGTACTTGGAAGATTTGGAATGATGTTTACTAGCTTAAACTATCTCAGTGCTCCCCACATGTTTCCAAAAATTATCTATGAGACAGGTTGTATACTTTAAAATCCATTCAAATGTACTATAGGGTAGTAAACTTGTATTTGGGTGGTAATGGTTTGACACAGATGACCTATTCTTTGGTAAAAGGGGGTTTAATGCATCTCCATGACAAATCATTCTAAGCAGATCATCACATGCACATGTAATTATTGATCCATTAAATCTGTTTAGTAAAACAAACAATGGAATCATTAGGTAGACTTGTCCTTTGACTTGCAAAATATTAACCATCAGTAAAAAGTTTCAAATGAAGTTGGCCTGCATGGACTTTAGATGCATCAAGTTCCCTTTCACACAGTATGGCCCAAATATTTTATCACAAAACCTTCCTTGTATTCAGTGTAACATACCCATTACAAATTTTCTTATCTTACACACATTTGACATCACATTAATTTTGTGTGACATCATTTTTGATGTCATTTTGTATGCATTTCATACAAGTTAATGGATCTCATGTAAAATACCACGGGTGCACTTATGAATTTTTTTGCATCGTCTGATCTATATTTTGTGAAATATGGTTACGTGATTTAAAAAATCTGACATTCGCTGGCATTTGAGATAAAATTTTATTAAATTCGTCAAGGAAAATGTTATTAAGCTCGCCAAAGGCTCGCTTAACTCTTTACCACACAATCCCGTCTTTTAACGACCCTGAGAAAGCAGCCTTTTGAAAACATTATGGGAAAAGGAGAAAATGCTGGCAACCAGCATTTTCTCCTTTTCCCACAGTGTTTTTTACCCTTCCCAAACCAAATTTTAGTTTTTCAGTCACCTTTATTTTGTTGTCTGTAAATGCTTTCAATTTGGACCAGTCTAAAATTTACTCGTGAGGTAAAGACTTGATAACATTTCCCTAGACTCGTTTAATAAAGTCTTATCTCAAAAGCCAACTCATGTCAGATCGTATATATCTCAACTAGAAGGCTTTCTAAAGTAGAAACTTTGCTCGATCACTTTTTTGCGCATTTAAGGTCAGTCAAATAAAACTTGAAATTGTGAAACATTTACCAGGTAGATGTGAGCATGTATCTTAACCAATTACAACACAGTCCCTACTTTTGATGACCCTGAGAAAGAAGCCTTTAGAAAACATAGTGGGAAAAGGAGAAAATGCTGGTCTTCTCCTTTTCCCACAATGTTTTCTATCCTTCACAAAACAAATTTCAAATTTTCAGTTACTTTTATTTTGTCATCTGCAAATGCTTTCAATTTGGACAAACCTCAAAATTTGTCCTTTCGTAAGGAGTTAAACCTTTACCACACAATTCCAAGTTCTAACAACCTTTGGATAGAAGCTTTTAAAAATCATTGTGGGGAAAAAGAGAACAGGGGAAAAGGAGAAAATGGTGGTAACAATCAGTATTCTTTTCTTTTCCCTATTTTTTTGACAGCAATTTGAATAATTTCAGAAACATTCATAACGACATCTGCAAATCTTTTTAAGTTAGACACGCCAAAAAATTTGTCATCTGGTAGCTATTATCCCCTGAAACAGACATCCTTGCAAAATACAGATTATCGACTTAAGACAAATCCAACCATCTGATCTACACTCAATTTCTTGCCTGAAAAGCGTTGACCCTTTACCATGCAATCCTTAGTTTTAACAACCCTGTAAAAGAAGCCTTCTGAAAGCATTATGGGAAAAGGAGAAAATGCTGGTAACCAGCATTTTCTCCTTATCCCACAATTCATTCTACCTTATAAAAGACAGGTGCTTTCATTTTGGAAAAGTCTGCAATATTGTCAAGTGGTAAAGACTTTTAATTTGTATCATGTGGTAAAGATTTAAATCTTTACCACACAGTCCCCAGTTTTAGCTGCAATAGAAGAGTTAGCTTTTGAAAACGAATCTTGGAAAGGAGGCAATGCTGGCTGCCAGCATTTTCTCCTTTTCTCACAATGTTTTCCACCCTATCAAATACAGAAATCATGATTTAAGCCACATTTATTGTATTGCCTGCAGATGCTTCGCTGTTTGGTCAAGTCCATAATTTTGATGTGTGGTACAGAGAGAAGACTATTTGGGGATTAAAGTATACTAGTGTGTAATTAAAATTCAGCTCCACTTACCAGGACGGGGTAGTTATGCAGTACCATTCCTGTTGATCTCCCAAAACCATGCTCAGCCTCGTTTAACCTCAGAGACAAGTCGGCTCTCTCCTTTCCCCACAATCTAGCATTCTCAGCCAACTGTATGGGAAGAAAATAAAACAATTTTCCTATTAAGTGCTTCAACCCTGTAACTGTAAAACCAACTATGAAAATATCCTTGTGAGACATAGATAAAAGGGATAAATAAATATACTCTTTACCACATGATCTCGAGTTTTAACAATGGTGACAGGGAAACCTTTTGAAAACATAGTGGGAATGGAAGAAAATGTTAATAGCCAGCATTTTCTCCCTTTTCCCCTATCCTTTGAAATTAAAAAATCCATCATGTAAGTCAAATTTGATTTGCTGTCTGCAAATGTGTTCAATAGGCATGAGACCAAAGTTCTAATGTCTGTTTAACTCTTTACCACAAGACAAAATTTCAGACTGGTCCATATTGAAAGCATTTGCAGACGACAAAATAAAAATGACTGAAAATTTGAAATTTGTTTTGGAAAGGGAAGAAAACATTGTGGGAAAAGGAGAAAATGCTGGTTACCAGCATTTTCTCCTTTTCCCATAATGTTTTCAGAGGGCTCCTTTCTCAGGGTCGTTAAAAGTCGGGATGTGTGGTAAAGAGTTAAGATCTACTACTGTAAGATATGATACACAATTACATACACAATATTGAGGCAAAAGGAGAAATAACTCATCATAGATACAGTGTACATTGCAAATAGATTATTTTACTTGCATTTAACTTTCTCCATAGACTTTTCAATCTATACAAATATCCAAGTTAGATATTTACTGATATTTCATGACCAAATGAATTGTAAACTAAATCTTGTACACTTATATTGCTTATAACAGGCAAACTCTGATAGATTCACAGGTATTTTAACTTTTTACTCTTACTAGTATGCTGTGTTAGACTTTAACAAAAAGCTCCTTTATCCTCAAAATGTCTTCAACTATTTACCTAAACAACAAATTTTTGGACTAGACCAAATTGAAAGCATTAGCAGATGACAAATTAGACAAAGCCAATACGACGATTTCTGTCTAGAATAAGATGGAAAACATTGGGGCAAATGGAGAAAATGCTGTATTTTGTCCTTTTCCCACAATGGTTTCAAAAGTCAAAACTTGAGATTGTGTGGTAAAGAGTTAACAACTAAGGTTGCTTATACAGCAAGTATAGATGAAGATCAGACTGCAAAATATGTGCAGTCTATCCCTGATCTACAGTGTCCAGTTTGCCAAGGCTCTTTAGACAAGAGCAACCTGAAATACAATTATTTAAGTCTTTATTCTACACTGACAATGTCTGTTAGATTTATTTGACTTTCACACCAAAAGCTGATTAATCAAAATCAAGCATATGCCATCATAACTTACTGTATGTTTCCTTTTTTGTATGTTTAGATCTAAAAACTAAATATCATAATTATTAAATAAATGATATCATGTCAGTAATATTGCATCCACTTTACAAGCAAAAAGACTATCTTTCCACTGCAGTAATCTAATTTTCTTAGGAACATTTAAACACATTAAATTTTGCTCTACATTTATACTAAAGTGCTGATTTATTTCCTTTCGTTACTTTTTCTTCACTTCTGAAAAATGTAGTTTCAAATGATTTTAGAGAAAATATGTTCTCCAAAGTGGTCCACTGTAGAAGAGAAAATCTATTTCAAGTTACATAATTATACATGTTTATGAAGTGACAGTAATCCAGGTTCTTGAAATGATCGGTCTTAACTCTTTACCACACTATAAAATTTTGGACTAGACCAATTGAAAGCATTTGTTGATGACAAAATAAATCAGACTAAAAAACTGAAATTTGCCTTGGCAAGAGTAGAAAACATAGTAGGAAAAGGAGAAAATGCTGGATACCAGCATTTTCTCCTTTTCCCACCATGTTTTCAAAAGACTTCCTTTGTTTGGGTTGTTAAAATTTGGGATTGTGTGGTAAAGAGTTAACCCTCAACCTGATGACAAAATTGTAGCCTTGTCCAAATTGAGAGCATTTGCAGATGTTAATTTCAATGTGGCTTAAATGGTGAAATATTTCTTTGAAGGGTAGAAAACATTGTAGGAAAAGGAGAAAATGCTGGTTACCAGCCTTTTCTCTTTTTCCTGCAATTTTTTCAAAAGGCTTCAGTCAAAGGATCGTTAAAAGTCGGCATTGTGTGCTAAAGGGTTAAACCTTCACCCAACTCAACAATCCCGAGTTTCTACAATCCTGTGATACCGGTAGAAGGCTTGCGAAAACTGAGTGGAAAAAGGAGAAATGCTGGTAACTATAAGAAGAGAGTTTTCCATCATTTAAAACTTCACTTTCCAGTTTTGTGTAACATTTAATTTTTTGGTGTCTATAACTGTTTTGATTGGACAAGTTTTAACCATTTACAAAACCACTTAAATTTTAGACAAGACATAATTGAAAAGCATTAGAAGACAACAAAATTAAATACTGCTCAAATAATGATGTTTGTTGTTGGTAAAGTTGAAAATGTCCAGCAACAAGGAGAGAGTATCGGTAGTTATGATTGTGAAAACTCTGGATTGTATGGCAGTAAGTTAAACATTGGTAAAAAGTTTTTTTACATGGTATAAAGTTTCAAGTTCCATCACATCACCCTGCCATCTGTCAGATACCAAGACATGTCTTTCAAATCTTGTACAGCTTAAATCTTTACCAAACAACAAAATCTTAGTCTGGTCTAAATTGAAAGCATTTGCAGACGACAAAATAAACGTAGCTCAAAAAATAAAATTTGTTTTGGGCTGGTATAAAACATTGTGGAAAAAGGGTAAAGTACTAGTGACCTCCATTTTTTATTTTTCCCACTATGTTTTAAAAAGATCTTTTCTTCAAAGTCATAAAAACTTGGGATTGTGTAGTAAAGAATCAAAACACTACAGGAATAAGTCAGCCAAATATCTGAGTTGACTTTTTTCCTACAGAAAACTTACCTGTTTTTCCAATGCAGCAATCCTTCCTTCTGCCTTTTCTAAAGCCTGGTACAATTCCATTCTCTCTCTGTCATCATCTGGGTGTAAAGTTACACCAACTCTCAACTGGGCCTGAAAAAAAAAAGCATTTCAATAAACATAAATAAATGTAACCAAGGGCCCTTGGTGATTGGTGCTTACGATATGTATTTGTTATGGAAATCCTAGTTCAATGGGAGCCATTCTTGGAAATTAAATTATCTCCCTTACCAGATAAATACTAAAGGTATCCAAAGAACAGATTGGTCCTTTTACCTGTATGCCTTTGTTTTTATCCTTGGTTCCCTTGGGGATGTTGCGATAAATATAACAATAATTTATTTTGTTTGTGTAAGACCAGCATGTAATTCAATTCAACTTTGGGTTTTAATCATCAGGAACTACACATACATTCATTTGTAAAACAATCTAACTACATTTACTTGCGATATTATCTCAAGAACATAGCTGTTCAGTGCAAAGAAATCAAGGATAAAATCCAAGTAATCCTCTTATCAGGACCAATGTAGTGCTGAAGAAGAATCAAGGGAAATAACTGAAGAATGACCCTCATTCTTTACATTAAAATCCTTCTGAATTCTTTACAAAATGACAAAATTTTAGACTGGTCCAAACTGAAGGTACTTGCACAGGACAAAATTAATGTGACTCAAAAACTGAATTCGTTCTTGAAAGGGTGGAAAACGTGGGAAAAGGAAAAAATGCTGGTTACCAGCATTTTCTCCTTTTCCCACAATGGTTTCAAAAGGCTTCTTCCTCGGGGTTGTAAAAAATAGGTTTTGTTTGGTAAAAGGTTAAACAATTATTATGGTTCCATGGATACCAAATGGCTATGGCTTAAATGACAATGTAATAGATTAAAAAAGAATAGAAGATTTCCACAAAACACAATTAATCTCCATTACAAATTATAATATATTTCCAAGTTACACTTCACATAGTCTAAACAATTTCAACTGTTCAAAAATATTATAAATCCTTTTATCTAGAAATTGAGAAAGTCACAAAGCTGTTTGAGCTCTTATACATCATAGCAGAAGAATTAAGAATACTCGAAGGCTACAGGAAGTATTTTCGAGAAAGCGTGTGGGGTTATCCAATTAGCGTACATTTATTTCAAGCTTTCCAGTAGAATATCAAGAAATAGCAGTGAAAATATTTTTTGAAATTACATGGGTACGATCAGTGAAAATACTGATTTTCATGTTCTTGTTGCCTAGGTGAATTGCTTGTGCCTCATAACCAGATGGAAATATGATGTCATTTGCCTTACATTTCTTGCCCTTGACGTAATACAGTATTGTAATGCATTGCTCTGTGGGAGGGGTACGCCACAGGGAATAACGGAAAAAAAATATACTAGATTTTGATAAAGCTCCTCCCAGAAAGGGTTAAAATCATGCAATGAATAGAGTATTTTTTTTTTGGTGAAAGATCAAAATCTATTTCACTGAGTGAACATCATTGGTAATATTTTGTTATTTAAGTATGAAAAATAACAAAAGGCGATGTCTTAGGCTATCCAAATTATAAAAGTCACATGCACAACTCCATAACATAGAGATTCATTGTGGTAAGTTTAAACATATTCCAATGAAAACTGTAGGAGGAGTTGAGCACACAAGAAATTGCTAACAGACGGATGGACTGTACAACGGACACACGGACGAAATGGACAGATGACCTAGGCCATAACATAATATGACCATTTGGGCATATAAAAAGGACTGACCAACCTGAATCTTTTTTATTTTCTTTCTTTAGATTTTCACAGATGTTTGTATGATTTATATGTTGGAAAATCATCGTTTTTCAAAAGATAAAAACATTTTCTTTAGATAGTAAAGATAATTATAATGTTGAGCTCCCCAAACAAGGTGGCAATTTCCTGGCAGAATACGGAAAATTCATACAAAAGAAAGATTTAGTACATGTGAAAACACACAAATACATAAAAGCAAAGGGAAATTGTTCTTATTAGTAATTTCACAGTTTGCAATGTTTTCTAAAGTCTGCAGATGGTGATGTAATAAAACAATTTACCCGCAAATCATCAATTTGTTCCCTGAGCCTCTTGTTCTCCTGTAGCAAAGCTTCATTTGCAGCATGAGACTGACCTCCTTTATCTGAAAAAAAAAAAAAAGAACCCAGATGCATGAGTCTGGCCTCCTTTATCTGAAAAATGGAACCAACATGCATGAAATTGACCTCCTTTATCTGAAAACAAGGCCAAATGCAGCAGACTGACTGCTTTTATCTCAAATCTAAGACGAACATGCATGAGACTGACCGCCTTTATCTGAAAATTAGGCCCAACACAAGACTGACCTCCTTTATCTGAAAATCGGACCCATCATGCATGAGATTGACCTCCTTTATCTGAAAATCGGGCCCAACATGCATGAGAACTGACCTCCTTTATCTGAAAATCGGGCCCAACATGCATGAGAACTGACCTCCTTTATCTGAAAATCGGGCCCAACATGCATGAGAACTGACCTCCTTTATCTGAAAATCGGGCCCAACATGCATGAGAACTGACCTCCTTTATCTGAAAATTAGGGCCAACATGCATGAAATTGACCTCCTTTATCTGAAAATTAGGCCCAACACAAGACTGACCTCCTTTATCTGAAAATCAGACCCAACATGCATGAAATTGACCTTCTTTATCAGAAAATAAGGCCCAACATGCATGAGAACTGACCTCCTTTATCTGAAAATTAAGCCTAACATGCATGAGCCTGACCTCCTTTGTCTAAAAATTGGGCCCAACATGCATGAGAACCGACCTCCTTTATCTGAAAATTAGGCCCAACACAAGACTGACATCCTTTATCTGAAAATTAGGCTCAACATGCATGAGAACTGACCTCCTTTATCTGAAAATTAGGCCCAACATGCGTGAGAATTGACCTCCTTTATCTGAAAATTAGGCCCAACACAAGACTGACCTCCTTTATCTGAAAATTCGGCCAAACATGCATGAGAACTGACCTCCTTTATCTGAAAATTAGGCCAAACACAAGACTGACCCCCTTGATCTGAAAATCAGACCCATCATGCATGAGATTGACCTCCTTGATCTGAAAATCAGGCCCAACATGCATGAGAACTGACCTCCTTTATCTGAAAATCAGGCCCAACACAAGACTGACCTCCTTTATCTAAAAATTAGACCCAACACAAGACTGACCTCCTTTATCTGAAAATTAGGCCCAATATGCATGATAATTTACCTCCTTTATCTGAAAATTAGGCCCAACACAAGACTGACCTCCTTTATCTGAAAAATAGGACCAACATGCATGAGCCTGACCTCCTTTATCTGAAAATTGGGCCCAACATGCATGAGAACTGACCTCCTTTATCTGAAAATTAGGCCCAACACAAGACCCACATCCTTTATCTGAAAATTAGGCACAACATGCATGAGAACTGACCTCCTTTATCTGAAAATTAGGCCCAACATGTGTGAGAATTGACCTCCTTTATCTGAAAATTAGGCCCAACACAAGACCCACATCCTTTATCTGAAAATTAGGCCAAACATGCATGAGAACTGACCTCCTTTATCTGAAAATTAGGCCCAACACAAGACTGACCTCCTTTATCTAAAAATCAGACCCAACATGCATGAGATTGACCTCCTTTATCTGAAAATTAGGCCAAACATGCATGAGTCAAGTCAAGTTTCAATTTTTGAGTCACTTTTATTTTGTCATCTGCAAATACTCATACTAATTTTTGACAAGTCTTTATGAGAATAATATTATATGCGGAGTTTACTGCCTGATGTATATGTTGTATAATATTATGGTGAATAACCAAAAGCAATGAGTTGGTGAAATTTACCAATCAAAATTCACTTTCAAATATACAATGTACCTGCTTTTTAACCTGTAATTTAGTCCTACCTTTATTCTTTCCCCTTTCTCTGTGGTGTTTTTCCAGTACTCTCTCCATCTTCTGGATCACTTCCTCCTGTGCTTTACAGGCCTGTTCTAACCTTTGCATTCTCTTCAGCTTTTCTTGTAACTTCTGTATGAGTGCTTGTTGGGCTGTGTGAGCCTTCTGTATCTTCAAGAATTCCTTCTCTTGATCGTTTTTCTTTAAGTACCAATAAATAAGGTTTTACCCCCTGACTGTATAGGCTTATAAACTCTTTTTATTCAACAAAATTTTGGACTTGTTCAAATTCATCAGGTCCAGAAAGGATGTCTCTAAAAAGGTACAAAGCCCAGTGGGAATGGAGCAAATGCTGACTGTCAGGTTTCATAGGCCATTTTCCTCCGGATCCTTAACTCTTTACCAAACGACAAAATTTTGGACTGCTCAAAATTAAATGCATTTGGAGACCACACAATAAATTTGAATCAAAAATTGAAAATTGATTTGGGAAGGGTAGAAAACATTGTGGGAAAAGGAGAAAATGCTGGTAACCAGCATTTTCTCCTTTTCCCACAATGTTTTCAAAAAGCTTTCTTTTTAAGGGTTGTTAAAAGTCAGGTAAAAGAGTAAGATTGAAGAATTGTTTGGTGAAAGGTTAGACAAGATACAAAAACTCTTCACCAAAGAACAAATTTTTGGACTAGATCAAATTCAAAGTATCTGCAGACAACAAATTAAATGTTGTTTATATGATGATTTCTGACTTTTATAGGGTAAAATATATAGTGGGAAAGGAAAGAAAATGCTTACTACCAGCATTTTCTCCTTTTCCCACAATGTTTTCTATATGCTTCTTTCTCAGGATCGTTAAAAGTTGGCATTGTGTGGTAAGGAGTTAAAAGCCTTTACTGCTGGGTCATGATTAGTCACATTTTAGCCATAAGTATGCTGATCTGTAGCATATGCATCACACTTAAAGTTACTTGTATGTCTGCAGCGTACAAGAAGACCAAACAGTATCAGTACATATTATTATACTGCAAAGAAATTTCTCAAGATCTGATTGGTTAACATGCCGGGAACATAATATCATGTTCCCTGGCAAAAACCACGTAAAACCAGTTTCCCGTTTGAGTGCCCCGTAAACATCACTGCACGTGCAATACATCATCCAAAATGGCGGCGTCAATCGATCACCAGACTGCACAATTATGCACCAAACTGCACGTTTTAGTGACGTCAGTTTCCAGTGACATCAGTTTTCATTGAATTGGGGCACACAGAAGGGAATTTCCATTTTGTCAGCATACTCGATTCATGAAATTATAAAACAGGAAAATTTCGCTTAACGCGCTTTGAAAAGGTAAAACTTTCCAGTATAATAAATTCGTTGTACGGTCAGGTGGCAGGGGACTTGGAAACTTGTTCACGGCTGTAGTGAATCATGTAGCCACCTCGCCTTCGGCTCGGGGCGACATGATTAACCACAGCCGTGAACAAGTTTCCAAGTCCCCTGCCACCTGACCATACAACTAATACTGTGTAGCCTGATCAGGGACACTGGTCAGTAATTTCAAGCCTCAATTTTCCAAATGTTTCAACATCATTCCAATATAACATCCTTTCATGATATGAGTACAAAGCATATTTAAAGTAGTTTTCCAAGATAATGTACAAGTGAAATTAGATTTTCTTTTGTGGACAATACAGATCAAGATCAGACTGCTTAAACATGCAATCTGATCCTTTGTCTACACTGTCCACTTATTTATGATTATTCTGGCAAGCAAACTACCTTTGAATTGCATTGTTCGAGTCATCTTTTTCTTATTTGAAATGGTCAATCTAATTTACCTAGCATTCTTGGATTTACATGTTTCTCCATTACCACTTGTGTTTTGTGAGTAGTATATCTCAGATATTTGTAATTCAGATGAAGTTTTATGTGACTATCAACAACTACTCACTCATATCACAGCAACAGCTTGCTTACAACATAATTATTTCCTAAAGGTAAAATGAACCTTCAACCTTAGTTTACACCTTTATATTAAAAAACTTAGTTCAAATTATCATAATTTCAATATCTTTCTATGAAATCTCAAGTAACTGCTTCTTCAAACAACAAAAAGACACGGGTGATGATGATGGAGTTAATGGAATACAGCCGGTTTGCTTCAAATAACAAAGTGTCCCTCGATGCAATACAAACTATTTCTCTCTCACTACCAATGCTCTTGATTTTGTGATAATGGTAAAAAAAAATATTACGGTTACCTTTATAAGTTCATTTTGAACTTGTTGTAACTTGATCTTGTATGATTTAAGATCTGCTGTCTGTGTACCCAATGTCTGCTTGATGGCAGCTGTGAAGACGAAAAAAAATGGCTCGTGAAAGGTATTTGTGAAACACGCAGTTTATGTGTATTCAATGTTCAATAGGTTTTTCTGTTCTGGTTTGCCACCACTTATAACAGATTCATTTTTATCGTAATGCTTACATTTTTGGTACATAAGTACAAGCCATTTATTCAAGGGTACACTTTGAGAAAAAACATCTTTTCTTAATCTGAAACCCTTACTGACTCTCATCTATTGAACTTTTAATCACTGCATCAAGAAAGCAAGGAGGAAAAAACAAAGAGTGCAGGGTTGACACCATATTCTGCCAAAAAAGTGCTTGGGCCATGGCCTGACTGGCAAGACAACCAACAATAACCTTGTCTACTTACAATCATTCTAACACAAAAACAAAGAACATAAACATAGTACATAATTATCATTACCATATCTTGAGAGAATCTCTGGTTTTGTAAGGCCATCAAGTTCAGCACTGTCAATCATTAAGCGACTAGCATCATTATAGTTAGCAAGATCCCTCCTCAGTGTACTGTTGATGTTTTCCAGTTCCTTTATGTTGGTACGCAGTGCAAGAATGTCAGCTCCCATCTTGTGTACAGCACCTCTATAGTTGCTCAGTTCCTTACTTTGGTAGTCTAACAACTCAAATGAGTTTTTGTCCACTGTCTCTTCTTCATACCTATTGGTGGTTTTATGAAATGATTAGTTACTTAGCCATTACAGTCTACTTTTGTTTTACATGTATTCATTGGGTTTAACCCTTTACCAAATGACAAAATTTTAGACTGGTCCAAATTAAAAGCACTTGCAGAGGACAAAATAAACATAACTCACTACTTGAAATTTGTTTCTAGCTGGGTAGAAATCATTGTGAGAAACTTATCTTAAATTTTTTTTAAATGGCTGTTTTCACAAGTTGTTAAAAGTCCAGATTGTGTGGTAAAGAGTTAATTGCAATTTCATAGTACTGGCATAAGTGTTTAGATCCTATAATGGCAAAAGCTGACATTTTGCATGTCTTTTCTTGATTTCACCAGCACTGGGTTTGGCATCTGGAGAGTCTTGGTCAAAGATATCACACGGCCAGGGCCACAGACCAGATTCTATCTCAGGGTTCATTGGTCCTTATTGACCACCCATTCTTAGTTTAATTCTCTAGAATTTTCTAAATTTGAAAATAACACAGCCTCTGATTGGCTAAATCTGCCAATCAGATGTTGTGTCACTTTCTAAGTCTAGAATTTGATTGATATTTCCTGTAAGAACTGTTACAGACCCTGATTACTTCTCAATTACTAAGCCATTTTCTAAAGGTCATCAACTGCTTTGTTGCTTTAACTCTTTACCAAATGATCCCGACTTTAAAGGACCCCGAAGAAGAGGTCTTTTGAAAACATTAACCAGCATTTTCTCCTTTTCCCACAATGTTTTCTATCCTTCCCAAGATAAATTTCAATTTTTTAGGTAATGTTCATTTTATTGTCTGCAAATGCTTTCAATTTGGGAAAGTCTAAAATTTTGTCGTTTGGTAAAGAGTTAAGATGTACATGTAATGAGTCAAGTCACTACAAAACTTACTGTTTAACAGATGGTGGACGGGTTGTGGGTGGAGCTTTCCTGACCGGTGTCCGCCCACCATCCTCCCCTGGTTGGAAGATGTACTGATACTCTGGAAGAACTGTTTCAACAGCATGGAACCCTGGCATCTCCCCATCTTTGATGGGCTGGAATGAGAATAAAAAAGTCAATTCCTATGACTTTACAACATACAATGAAAAGAAAAGTGCTGATAATAGAATTTCAAACAGCCCCTAGTTAAAAACTTTATCATAGAAGGGTTTGCTCTTCTTCACCAGCTGATACTTTTAAGGGCATTTATTGAATTGATCTTGCCCTATACATGTATAACAAATTATAACAACAAAAAAGTAGATTTTCAAAATTGAAAACATTTGCAGATGACAATTTAAGCATTATTCATTTATACCATGGAACTTGTCTTATAAAAGATGATAGAAATTAAGATTGTTTTAATTTTTTCCCATTTAACCTATTACCACACAATCCCTACTTTTGACCACCCTGAGAAAGAAGCCTTGAGAAAACATTGTGAGAAAAGGAGAAAATGCTGGTAACCAGCATTTTCTCCTTTTCCCACAATGTTTTCTACTCTTCAAAAAACAAATTTCATATTTTCATTCACTTTTATTTTGTCGTCTGCAAATGCTTTCGATTTGGTCAAACCTAAAATTTTGTCTTTGGTAATGATTTAAGTAATTCTCCTGCTTTCCGTAAACAGTATGCTAGGGTAATGGAATTTTGTGTAAAAAATGGCACAATGTATAACATGTTATTGCTCTTTTTCCATTTTAACTCTCATGATTATAAATAATGATCGATTTTATTTGGGGCAAAAAAGCAGCAAGTGGAATATAGGAATAATGTGAATGGCATGTACCATTGAAAAAAAAAATATCAGAAATGTATAATCATTCATACTATACTCTTGAAGAAGATGCATAATACATGTATGTAAACTGTAATTCTCTGCCAAAACACTGATGCAGTTGAACATTAGATCAGGCTGCATCCCCTGTGTAGCATAATCTTGGCTCTTCCACAACGTGACCTTTCAGTCTTCCTTTTGATTTTGAAAGTTAAGATTTACATATTTTCATTATACATCCACACCAAGTATTCATCAACCAGTCTTTTCAGCATTCTTAGTCTTATTCTAATTTGGACTGTTACACAACTTCTGAATGGCTAAACCATTTGGTTTAGCCATTCAGAAGTTATAGTATACTTTCAAATTGTGAACAAGTTTAAGAATAAGACTAAGAATATTCTCAAGAATAGTTGATGAATATGGACCCATACTACATGTACTATTCAGGATATCCTGGTCATGACTCTCCCATAGAGGGGCCTGTTAATTTTCCTTCAGATTTTAAAAGTAAAGTTTTACACCTATATCTATCTACACCCAGTGTACCGTGATTGAATTAAAATTCAATACCAATCCAAACTTTAATTCAAGCTAGAGTTTATACATGATTGAAATCAATAATCCATGAATATATATGGATCAGTTGATCACACACCTTCATGTTTTTACAGAACTGAACCCTTAGTACAGCAAGTAAAGTTTGTACCATGAACATAACAAGTTTATACTAACAATACCAAATTTTGAAAGATCATTTGAAATAAGGCTTTTGAAAACATTCAAGAATAAAAGAGAAAATGCTGGTTACCAGCATATTCTCTCTTTTCCAAAGTGTCTTCTGTCCTATCAAGGACAAGTCTTATGTTTTTAACCACATTTGCTTTGTCATTTGCAAATGCAAATAAGGTGTCCATGGTTGTGAGGTACAGCATCAGCCTCCCAACCATAAGGTCCTGAGTTCAATACCCGGTAGCAGGTGTCAACTTTGGGATTTTTCATTGGCCCACACATTCAGCAAGAGTACTGGTGTAGTTCCCAGAAAGCAGAATCGAGAGAGATTGGTAGAAGTTGTAAGAATTTGTTTCTCAATTGATGTAAAATAAATGTGTTTAAACTAAAGCAAATGCGATAAAACTGGACAAGTTTAGAATATCACTGTCTGGTACAGAGTAAAGTACATAATAAGTGTGCAAATATTGCAATTTTAGAAAAACCTAAAACAAATTTCAAGCAAAGAAGACAAAAACTTGAAAATATGTGTAGTGCTTTAATACAAAGAAATTGTTCTTATTTTGACAAAAAATATGCACAAAATAAAATCACCTCTAATTCAGCTGTATACGGTCTATAGTATTCCGTTGTCATAATTGTTTTGCTCAATCAACATGAACAGAGACCTGAATTAGGGTAATCCAACCATACATTATTTTCATTGTTTTTGACTCTTTCCACAATAAACATACCTTGTTCCTTACATTGCTTCTATAAAGTTATGATAGGTCATATTTATATACTTTTAAAAAGCACATCCAAGAATTCATAAACAGCAGGACTGTTGCCAAACATGAGGCTATAATTGTTCAAATCATGCTCTGGCTACTTTTTCACTACTACTGACAAACACTCATGTTTTCATCTTAATTCTTTACCAAACAGTCCTATTTTAAATACCTTTAGCAATAGGATTTTGAAAAACTTTCAAAGAAAAGGATAAAAATGGCTCCTTTTTTCTCACAATATTGTCTCCCTTTTAGAAGACATATCCTACTACATATGTATTTAAGTAATATTTGGTTTGTCACCTCGAAATGCTTTCAAAACAGAGGAGTCTAAAATATTATTGTCTGAAAAAGGAGTTAAGACAAAGATTATATAGAGTCATGTCACAATACCTGTATTGTTTTGTAGTTTGAAATCTTATTAGTTCCCCCTTGTTATCTATTTGCTAAATGGTTGAATTAATCAATTCTTTTCAGACAGTATACATTACACAGCCCTTTTCTCATTGAAGTATTTATAAATCTAGCAAATTTAGATCAAGATGGAAAACAACTACAGGTATAATTATAGCATCAGTCCATTCACTTGCACTTAAAAGCAGTTCAAAGACAGCTCAAATCATCTTTTGCCTAACTGCTTAAACGAGATCAAGATTTTTATGTTCTTGTTTTCATATTGAACTAAACTTATACTGCCAAAAAGAGGTTACCCATGAAAAGGTTATGATCAGATAAGATTCATTTTTTAACTCACCTCTGCCGTGTATGGTCTATAATACATCGTAGCCATATTGACACAATTAAACACACTAAATCCAGGTATATGAATAGAACAAACAGAAATAAACTCCAAACAAATAATCCTGAAATCTTCTATCGGTAAGATGTCTCAAATCTACAGGTATTCCAACTGGTTTTCTTAATGATTCTATCAATAATCAATACACAGTGACCCAATAAATGTAACACTCTATCTTAGCGTTCTAATACCTGTAGATCCTATATTTGTCTAACTCATAATGTGGAATTTCTCTTTTTCCCGTAACATTTTCATTTGTTCACTTTTTGCAATAACAATTTCTCTCACCTCCATCCACATATAAACAAATTTTAATCTTGTACTAATTGAAAGCATTTGCAGACTTATGAAGATGGGTTGTGGTTTAGCCTGGGTTCCAGTCCTAATTTTTAGTTGTTTTATGGCTTTATTTAACCGAAAGATTCTTTGCCAAAAATAGATGGCACTTTTTACGGGACTGATCAACAGTTTTTGCCACAGATCTGTGTTAACCGTAAAGGAGACTGCCAAAAGTAGTGATTTACATGTTGCTCTTTACCACGCAATCACGAGTTTTAACAACCCTGTTGGAAAAGCCGTTTGAAAACATTATGGGAAAAGGAGAAAATGCTGGTAACTAGCATTTTCTCCTTTTCCCACAATGTTTTCTATTCCATCGAAGACAAATTTCATTTTTTAAACAACATTCAAATTGTCCTCAGCAAAATTTTAATGCTTTCAGTTTGGACAAGTCTAACTAACTTTTTGTTATGTGGTAAAGACTCAAAGAATATTACTTCTTTACTACCAAGGCAAAGTTTTGTTTAAAAGTGTAGAAAAATTAGGTACCAATATTTTGTCCTTTTCTAACAACGTTTTCAAAAGCCACCTTCAAGATCATAAAACATGTACCGGTAATCATTTGATAAAGGGTCAATTACGAGGATTGTACTTTTTATGAAAATCTTTCAAAGTTGTCTGCAAATTCCTTCACCCTTTACAAACCAATAATGTGTTTAAACAACCCTGAGGTAGAAAGTATTTTCTCCATCTCCCACTATATTTTTGAACCTATTAAAAATCCTATCAGTCAACATGTTACCTACAAATATTTTCACTTGGAAGTGTCCACAATTTTGTTGTCTGATAAAAGTTTGAGTAGATAACCACTAGATCTATTATTTCTCTAGATCTGGTATCAGATGGACCAGAATTGATGAAGTAGAAAGTTTTAAATCTTTCTAAAATCATGCTAAACACTTCTAGTGAAAAAAATGAAGTCATTGTAACTGTTTTACAGACATAAAACTACGTTTGGATTTCAACCGAAAAGGAAAAGACATAATCTCCGTCATAAACGGACCTATCAGAAAGGACAAATAGCCGTACTAGTATTCCAGTATGCTCAACTCTCAGTGCATAGGCCTATCTCCAAAACATTTCTGTGTTTCAACGTCCCTGAATAAAACGGCTTTTGAAAATATTATGGTTTACATCATCATCTGTTTCTCTAATGTTTTCCATTTATTGAGCGACAAATCCAAGCGTTTAATCCACACTTAATTTGTCTGCTAAAGAGTTAACTCTTTACAAAACAACAAAATTTTAGCCTTGTCCCGAATGAAAGCATTTGCCGGCGACAATTTCATTGCGACTTAAATGGTGCAATTTTCTATGAGAAGGTAGAAAACTTTGTGGGAAAAGGAGAAAATGCTGGTTACCAGCATTTTCTCCTTTTCCCACAATGTTTTCAAAAGGCTTCTTAAAAGTTGGGATTGTTTGGTAAAGGGTTAAGGTAAAGGTTAAGTCACAAAAACTTTCAAATATTGTGAAACTCGTCAAGACAAGATTTGTATACAAAATCGCATTGTATTCATTTTTGGACTTCTGATTTTAAACAGTTAATGATGACAAATCACATGCTGCTGAAATGATAATTTCTTTTTCTGATAGGGTAGAAAAAATTGTGGGAAAAGGAGAAAATGCTGTTTCATATGTTTTCAATCTCTTTTACTCTATACCACACAATCCCGAGTTTTAATGACCCAGTGGAAGCAGCCCCATGAAAAAATTGTGGGAAAAGGAGAAAATGCTGGTAACCAGCTTTTTCTCCTTTTTCCATGTGTTCTTCCACATCTAAGGAAGAAATAATTATTTAAGTCCTCTGCAAATGCTTTCCATTTGGTCTGGTCAAAATTTTTGTCGTTTGGTAAAGAGTTATAAGTCATTTAAGTCAAGGTTTTGTGTTAAAGGGTCTATGTTTAACTCTTAGAATGAAGGCTTTTGAAAGCATTAGAGGAAAAGGAGAAAAGGCAGTAAACCAGCATTTTCTTCTTTCTCAAAACTGCTTTCTAACCAGCCAAGGACATATCCTATCACTTAACTCATTACCAAAAGACAATATTTTAGGCTTGTCTAAATTGAAAGCATTTGCAGACAACAACATAAAACAGACTGAAAATTTGAAATTTGTTTTATGAAGAGTAGTAAACCTTGTCCTTTTCCCACAATGTTTTCAAAAGGCTTCTTTCTCAGGGTTGTCAAAAGTAGGGATTGTGTGGTAATGGGTGAAATGACATTTTGATTTGTTGTCTTCAATTGCTTTCAATTTGAAGAAATCTATTTTTTTCTTTACATACTGGATACACTTTAACCCTTTCCCAAACAGCAGATTTTGGACCAGACCAAATTGAAAGCATTTTGCAAATGACAAATTAACAGTTGCCAAAAAGATGATTTTTCTAAATGATAGGGTAGAAAACATTGTGGGAAAAGGAGAAAATGCTGGTTACCAGCATTTTCTCCTTTTCCCACAATGTTTTCAATAGGCTTCTATTCCTGACCCGTAAAAACCAGGGATTGTTTGGGAAAGGGTTAAACCAAAAACCTTCCCTAAAGTGGCAGAAAAAAGGCGGAGGTGTTTCTTGTAATTAAAAGCATATAATTGCTGACATTCCATTACAAAAAACAATCATTTCAAAATCAATTAGTGTCACTTTTGGTCAAGATCTACATTCTTTCTTTTTTACATTTCAAATCCATCTCTTAATCTAAGATTGATGTCATTTAAACCTTAACAAAAAAAACCTGAATTAAAAACCCTGGAGAAAGAAAGCTTTTGAAAACAGCAAGATGAAGAAAGTTAAAATCTTAATTACTACAAATAGCTTCATTGAACAGTCCTTTCACCCTTATTCCTTTACCAATAGAGGAAGTTTTAGACAAATCCAAATTGAAAGCATTGGAAAAAAAACATAACGAATACAATTCAGAAATCAAAAGCTGTATTGAAAAGGTTAGAAAATATTGTGGGGAAAAGGAGAAAATGCTGGTTACCAGCATTTTCTCCTTTTCCCACAATGTTTTCAAAAACTTTCTTTCTTAGGGTTGTTAAAAGTTGTGATTGTATGGTAAAGGGTTCACTCAAAAGATTTTTTTGGAGCTGAAGACTGAATTTAAAACAGATGACAAATTGAAACATTGCTCATCATCATTAGAAGTTTCCCAAAAATTACCTCTTTACCAAACAACAAATATCTAGCCAGGTCCAACTAGAAACCATTTGCAGATGATAAATCTACTGTTGCTGAAATGATGCTATATGTCTATGAAAGGGTAAATGTCGTGGAAAAAAGATAAAATGCTGGTTACCAGCACTTTCTCCCTATCCCACAATATTTTCAAAAGCCGTCTTCCTCAAGGTCATTAACACATTTATTTGGTCAAGGGTTTTAGAACAGAGACAGACTAACTAGCAAACATAATGACAAGTGGAGAAATGCTTGTCACCATCAAAGGTAGTTTCTTGGTTAATTTTGTTTTCAAGAAATTGTCTGATACTGATTGATGTGTCAGTGAGCAACTGCAGCATAAATAAGATTTGCCTGTCAAAGAAAATTATTTTTGATAGTGCACCGACTGGTCTTTTTTACTTTCACTTGAGAACTGATTACAGTTAACTCTTTACCAAACAAAAATTTTTAGCCCAGTCTAAATTTAGAACGTTTGCACATGACAATGACAACATAGATTTGTTTTCAAAAAGGTAGAAAATTTCGTAGGAGCAGGAGAAAATGTAGGTTACCAGTATATTCTTCTATTCCCCAATGTTTAAAAAAAAACTTCTTTTTTGGTGTTGTTAAAAAAAAAGGGCAAAACTGAGCTCTCCCCATAGCCATAAAGAGTATAGATCCTAGGTTTATTTACATTAATGATACCCTGGTTGCTAAGGTAAACAACTTTCTTACAATAACGGTCATGAATGTAAGAAGTAGTCTAATTGACTGAATGCATATCATTTTAACCCTTTAGATCTACTACACAATTCAGACTTTTAATAATCCTGAGAAAGAAGCCTTTTGAAAACATTGTGGGAAAAGGAGAAAATGCTGGTAACCAGCATTTTCCCCTTTTCCCACAATGTTTTCTACCATTCCCCCAAAAAATTTCAATTTTTGAGCCACATTTATTTCGTCCTCTCCAAATGCTTTGAATTTGGACAAGTCTAAAATCTTGTCATTTGGCGAAGAGTTAACCAATCAGGAATAGTCTATCTTACTAGGTGGATGTTTAATTTTGTAAGGATGTTATGCAAATTAAAATTCAATTTAGTTCAATTTCCTATGTAGAGTACTTCCACTAAATTAAAATGTTTTGTGAGGAATTTTGGTAATATTATGTTTGATTACAATGTTTACTTGTTTTCAACATACATCACCCTTACTTAAAATGTTTGCAATAAACTCACTCTTTCTATATCTTTCTACTTTAGTGCTTACAAGTACTTTTGAAATCCCTCCCTCAGCTAAACACCATCTATTCCCCACTAATTACAATCTTGAGGAAACAACATGGGAATATACAATGCTGGTATCTAGAATTTTCTCCCTTTTCCACAATATTTTCTGTCCTTTCAAAGACAATCAAACCACTTGGGTTACATTTACATTGTTGCATGCCAACACTTTTACTTGGGTCACATTTACTTTGTTGTCTGCAAACACTTTTAAACTGAAGGGGTCTATACTTTTTTTTTCTTGTAAAAAATTTCATAGTTTACTTGTAGTCTAAACCACTTCAACTTCATATCAGTTTCTACGAACTCTTTACAAGATGATGTACGTTTAGACCTTTCCAAAATTAACCCTTTACCACACAATCCCTGGTTTTTACAACCCTAAGATAGAAGCCTTTTGAAATCATTGTGGGAAAAGGAGAAAATGCTTGTCACCAGCATTTTCTCTTTTTAAACATAGTTTATTCATATAATTTACATAGACTAGTTTGACATAAAACAAGAAAAGGATTAGAACGTAAGCTTGTAGCTTAAATAGTTCCTCTCCGATTGATGGTTACATCATTATCTGAAGTCTTCTTATGATTGTAATTGAACCGTACTATGGCAAAAGGGGGCATAATGCATATCCATTATGCCGTAGATCAAGCACGACATCACCCACATGCAATTATAGATGTATCAACTCCTTTCTGTCTAATGTTGGCTAAATCATGGGGTAGAGTTATCCTTGACATTCAGAAAATGGAAAGATACCGAAAAGTTTTGGCCCATGTCAGCCAGCGCGGCCTGCAAAGGCCGACATGGGTCGATAGTTTTCGCAAATGCAATAAGCCCCCCTTTCACAAAGCATAGCTCAATTACTTTACTATTTTTTGACATAAATATGAACAGTTAAAGATAAGTAATAGAATTAACTGTATGGAATTAACAAAGAAGGAAATAAACAGCTTATTTAGATTGGAAAACATTTTCTCCTTTTCCCACAATGTTTTCTATCCAGTTGGAAACAAATTTCAGTTTTTGAGTTATGTTCATTTAGTCGTCTGCAAGTGCTTTCAATTTGGACCAGTCTAAAATTTTCTCGTTTGGTAAAGAATTAAAAGCATTTGCAGATGATAAATCAACTGTGGCTCAACTTATTGGATTTAACTGAAATGGTTAAAAAAAAAACATTGTGGAAAAAGGAGAAACTGCTAGACACTAGTGCTTCTTTTTTTTGTCAATTTTTTCAAAACTCTTCTTGACAAAACCACGTAGACTTAACCCACTGTCATACATGCGGGATATCTTTACATATAATTACAAAAGTTCAAGATATTTAAAGGAAAGAAAAATGAGTTTTTACCAGAGAATGAAAAGTCTTCATCTTGAAAGCATTTGCAGACAAAAAATCAATTATAGCTCCAATGATATGATTTCTCCACCAAAAGATAATAAACACTGCGGGAAAAGGTTTGAGTGCCATATTCTCCTTTGTCAAAAACAAAACACAAAATGGTTAACCCTTTCCCTAATGTCAAAATTTTAGACTGGTCCAAATTAAAAGTACTCGCAGACGACAACATAAATGTAACTCAAATGCAGAAATTTGTTTCTAGCAGGGTAGAAAACATTGTGGGAAAAGGAAAAAATGCTGATTACCAGCATTTTCTCCTTTTCCCATAATGTTTTCAAAAGGCTTTTATCTCAGCGTCGATTGATTGATAAGGGTTAAAATAGATCCAAAAGATCAAATTACAATTTGTACATATTTTGTGCAGTCTGATCTTTATCTCTACCTTCTGCAAAAATCACCTTGAGTAGAAATAAGCAATAAGAGTGCCACAAATATCAAATATACTATTTTCAGCCAAGAAAAATAAAAGACACTGATCTTGCAATTCCAAGGCAATCTTGGCCATGGGTATAACATCCAAAACTAATGGTTTGTATGGATCAAGATCAGACTGCACATTTCTGACCTTAACTCATTACCAAACAACAAAACTTTAGGTTTGTCCAAATCTAAAGTATTTGCAGATGACAAAACAAAAGTGACTGAAAATTCGAAATTTGTTTTGTAAAGGGTAGAAAACATCATGGGAAAAGGAGAAAATGCTGGTTACCAGCATTTTCTCCTTTTCCCACAATGTTTTCATAAGGCTTCAATCTCAAGTTCGTCAAAAGTAGGGATTGTTTGGTAAAGGGTTAAAACACAGTTTCCAACATTTATTTTCAAAGATTAAAGCCAGTTCCATTTACATACATAGTCTGTTACATGAGTTCAACAACTCTCACATGCAATAATTACATGTAAGGATTGTCTCTCTTATACCTTGAAACAACTCCCATGGAAATAGTCTATATACTGGTAATTATGTGCATTTTACAGGAAGTTACCTGTGTCTCTTCTTATACAGTTAAGTTTAATTCTATGACTGCCAAATAGAAGTAAAGATTTTGACATTTTCAGACTATGAAAATGAACAATACATTTTATAATTTCAAAGTTACTTTTGGCTATAGTGTCTCAGTAACGATCTAAGATCAGACAGCATATTGTAACTATTTATCAAACTGTGGGGTGTATTCATACCCTAAGAAGTAAGCTTTTAAAACACTGTGATAACCAGCATTTTTTCCTTTTCCCACATTTTCTATCCTGTCAAAGACAATGCCCATCATTTGACCAACACTCAAGTCCATGTAAATGTATTTGTCTGTAACTGCTTTCACTTTGGACATGTCCCAGATCCTAGGGTCATAGACATGATGGGCTCTCTAATTATTAAACCTATGCAATTACATTCCGTTGTTAAATAAGTTCTCAGAGGACTGGACCTTTGAAACCTTACCAATATTCTTGCCAAAGGTGTGGATAGTTTCAAAGGTCTGTCTAGCCCCAGAGCAGTCGAATTTTCAATTTAGTATGATACAAATTATATGTGAGAAATAGCACAAATATGATAAATGGCTGGTGGCTTAGATTTGCAAAGTATAGGACCTTGGCTCCAGAAATATATCTGGTGAGTAAAAGGCACCTATTCCTTACCCAATAAACTCTTCCAAATTAAGACTTATAATATCCCTTTTCAGTCTATCCAAGGTCAAAAATCTAAGTTGGTCTCAACATTTTAGGAAGTAAGATTTATAAATAACAAAGAGAAAACAATACTTCATCAACAACTATGATACCCAAACCATGCTTAACCCTTTACCCAACAGTAACCATTTTAATGACTTTGAGTTGAAATGCTTTTGAAAATATTGTGGGAAAAGGAGAAAATGCTGGTAACCAGCATTTTCCCCTTTCCCAACAATATTTTCTAGACTATCAATGTCAAATTTTACTATTTGAGCCACCTTTAATTTGTCTCCTTCTAAAACTTTCAATTTGGACAAGTCTACAGAGTGGTTGTTTGGTAAAGTGTTAAACAGAAAGCAATATACATTTACAGAAAGACCCATATTCCACCAATGTGTTCACTTAACCCATTACCACTCAATCCCTACTTTTGACGCCCCTGAGAAAGAAGCCTTTTGAAAACACTGTGGGAAAAGGAGAAAATGCTGGTAACCAGCATTTTCTCCTTTTCCCACAGTGTTTTCTACCCTTTCCAGAACAAATTTCTATTTTTCAGTCACCTTTATTTTTGTCGTCTGCAAATGCTCTCAATTTGGACCAGTCCAAAATTTTCTCGTTTGGTAATGAGTTAATTTTAGAACCCTCAACCAGCAAGAATACTTTTAATCCTTTACTAAAAAATTCTGAGTTTCAATCACACTGTGAAGAAGACTTTTGAAAACATACTGGGAAAAGAAAATTCTGATGACCAGCATTTTCTCCTATTCCCACAGTGTTTTCTACACTTGCACAGACAGATCTGGTAATTTGAGCAATATCGAATTCTTCGTCTGCTTTCAATTTGAACAAATCTAAATCTTTTTTCTGGTAATGAGTTAAACATAGAGTTTTTAAAGAGAATGTAAGCCTTAACCAATAAACTTCTTATAACTCTTTCACAGACAACAAAGTCCTATGCATAAGTGGGCACTGATTTCATTTACAATAGACGAATCTGGTTTTTCAATTGTTCTTAGTTTCAGCAGTACTTGACTGAAAATTTACATGTGCATGCCACCATGAGAACCCAGTGAGGATTGAGCCAAGAACCACTGTAATTGTAACCCACCACCCTAACCACTGGCCCACGCTGTTTGTTTGTTCTGTGTGATTTCCCTATTTGCCTGACGGTTTTAACTCTTTACCACTCAACAAAATTTTGGAGTTGTCCAAATTTAAAGCACTTGCAGATGACAAAATAAATGTGACTCAAAAAATTGAATTTTGATATTGGAAGGGTAGAAAACATTGTGGGAAAAGGAGAAAATGCTGGTTACCAGCATTTTCTCCTTTTCCCATAATGTTTTCAAAAGGCTTCTTGTACAGGGTCTTCAAAAGTGAGGATCGTGTGGTGAAGAGTTCACAACCAAATATTATTCCATACAATGTTTTCAAAATCTTTCCTTCTCAAGGTCATTAAAAGTCGCAATTGTGTAGTAAAGAATTAACTTCCCACCAGTAGAAGTTGTATTCAAACATTTCTGGACAAAGCCACAGGGTGAAGTACATAGGAACCACAAAATTTTAATATGAACCATGTACCAACAACAAATGACACTTTTACACACAACAGATAAAAAATGTACCATATCAGATGGTAACTCGCTTGTAGGTCCATCTATCTGTAATTATTTCATATACAATTGAACCATGCTCTGGCAAAAGGAGGCTTAACACATCTCTGTGACCAAATAAGCCAACACATACACTGGAACGAACTTCTAAATGGCTACTTTTAAGCTGTAATTTCCCCTAGAGCTTTTCTCGCATCCGCTGCCTTTAAAAGGGACAGATTATTTGGTTTCATGTTTTGCAGAATGTTTGATCGGTCTGGAAACATACCCAAGCCAAATTCTGATTGAAGGGAGATTCAATTTTTATCATGGAAGAAATTTTTTGTCATTCATTCAATCAACATTGTAAATTGAAAAATCAAGTTTATGAAAACGTCATGCTTGGTATTTTTGGATTACATTTTTTCACAGAAAATAATTCTCGTGTTGTTTCTTATTGCTTACAAAAGTTCTGTATTTTATGCTTCTCTTTTTTAAACTGTTCTGGCATGCGCAAACAACTAGTTTTCCTTTTTTTGAAAAAGAGAGTCCTTCTGTTTGCAAAATCGAGAATCTTTTTGCCACAATACCATAGTTAACGTCCAGAGCGTTCTTTGAGCATCAAATAAATCCAGCTGATATTTTCAGTCTAATACTGAGACCAAAATACCTGTAACTGCTGTCTCACGCTTGCTTTTTTCAATAGTGTTTTAGTGAAACAGACATTGTAGAAAAAAGATCAGACTGTATTTTATTTGCAGTCTGATCTTGATTTACATATTTGGGAAGGGCCCTTAACTCTTTACCAAACAACAAAATTTGAGACCTTCAATTTTAAAGCATTTGCAGATAAGTTAACCCATTACCACACAATCCCTACTTTTGACGCCCCTGAGAAAGAAGCCTTTTGAAAACACTGTGGGAAAAGGAGAAAATGCTGGTAACCAGCATTTTCTCCTTTTTCCACAGTGTTTTCTACCCTTCCCAGAACAAATTTCAATTTTTCAGTCACAATTATTTTGTCGTCTGCAAATGCTTTCAATATGAACCAGTCTAAAATTTTCTCGTGTGGTAAAGAGTTAAAGGTGGGTAAATTGATGAGATTCATCTTCGATGCGGTAGAAAACATTTTGGGAAAAGGAGAAAAAGCTGGTTACCAGCATTTTCTCCTTTTCAACAATGTTTTCAAAAACTTGTTTCCTCAAGGATGTTAAAATCCAGCATTGTGTAGTAAAGAGTAAAATGGCTAAAGCTTTGTTATCAAAATTATAAAATAAGACTGACATACTGATAATGGCCTTTTCTTAATTCTCTGTAATACATATTTCCCTCTATTTTCCTGTCTCCCTTTGGTTTCCTGTCTGAAAGACGGTGGTGTTTTGGGTGTCATGGGTGGGGGTAACGGAGATTCCTGTAGGGCAGGTTTCTGAGTGGAGGCTGGTGGTTGACTCCCTCGAGACTGGACCCTGAGAACTTCAGGGGACTCTGATCTGTAATATCCGGGCACCTCACTAGGGGGATACATATCCAAGGCTGGTAGGTTGTCAAGGTTACTTACAGAAACCATGGATTCAGGAATCTACAAACAAGAAGATCTTGGTTTGTATTCAACCATTCTAAATTCTATTTAAATTCTATTTTTTGTTTCATATAGGAGTTGAAAGCCATTTTAACAGCTTAGGTCATATTAAGGTGCTCATTGTACCTATGTATGCATTTCCTGGCATTCTCACACCAGTACTGAAACAACTTTCTTCCCAAGCCACCGACAACTTTTCCAACAAGCATCAGAGATACAGAAAGAAAGTCTGCCTAAGCTGGGTATTGAACCTGCAACCACCAGTCACAAGTCAGATACATAACATGACATCATTTTACACATCTCTCATAGAAGTGTGCCAGGTTATATTCACAGAAATGATCATGTGTGCTAGTACAGGTTTATATACTATAAACTACAATCTACTTATTTGGTAATTTGATAAAAAGAATCTGACATAATTATGTCGGCTTTTGATGTATAATATGATAAAACTCATCAGCAATATACTTAAAAAGCATAAAAGAGGCTTAACAAACAATCCCCAATTTTAACAACCCCTGGAGAAAGGACATTTAAAACATAATGTCTGTAATGCTGTACTATCAGAAGATGAGTAAATAAAAAATTCATTATTTATTCTAACCTCTTTATCTGAAGACTCAATCTCAGTTTCAAGAAGCCTTAACCTTTTATGCAGAACCCCAAGTTTAACTCTTTACCACACACTCCCAACTTTTAACTACCCTGAGAAAGAGGCCTTATGAAAACATTGTGGGCAAACGTGAAAATGCTTGTAACCAGCATTTTCTCCTTTTCCCACATTGTTTTCTACCCTTTCCAAAACAAAATGTCAATTTTTGAGCCACATTGTTTTGTCCTTTGCAAATGCTTTCAATTTGGACAAGTCTACAATCTTGTCATTTGATAAGGAGTTAAACAACCCATGGAAATTAGCCTTCTAAAACATTGTGGGAAAAGGAGAAACTGCTGGCAGCCAGCATTTTACCCTGTTCCTATGATGTTTTCTAACCTTCAGAAACAAATGCAATCATTTGAGCCTCAATAATTTTGTCATATGTAAAGGTTCTCTATTTGCACCAGTCTAACATTTTGGCAAGTTTTAAACAGTTAAAAGCTTGTCAAGTATCACCAGTATTGTCCATTTAACCACTCAAAAGCCTCAATTAGGAAATATTAAACAAACATAATTTTTTCATCAAATAGCATTTTGGTATATTGACTCTTTTAAAGCTTTTCAAAGCTAGAGTTGCCATTGCAGCCAGTGTAGATAAAGATCAGGGTACACAAAATGCACACTGATCTTTGATTTACAGTGTCAACATTGCAGAGACTTTCTAGACCAACAGCAAGCTTGAAACCACACTCCTTTTTGGTCTTATTTCTAGACTGAAAATATCTGTAAGGTTTGTTAGACTAGGTTTGTTAGACTCTTTAACCTTTTACCACATAATCCTGACTTTTAACAACCCTGACAGAGAAATCTTTTGAAAACATTGTGGGAAAAGAGAGAAAATGCTGGTGATCAGCATTTTCTCCTTTCCCAACAATGTTTTCTACCCTGTCAAGAACAAATTTTGTTCTTATAACTACCTTTAGTTTGGTCATCTGCTGATGCTTTCAATTTGGATCAGTCTAAAATTCTGACGTCTACTACAGAGTTAAGGATTCTGTTTTAACACATTACCACACAATCCCTACTTTTGACGACCCTGAGGAAGAAGCCTTTAGAAAAAATTGTTGGAAAAGAACAAAATGCTGGTAACCAGCATTTTCTCCTTTTCCCACAATGTTTTCTACCCTTCACAAAACAAACTTCAAAATTTTCAGTCACTTTTATTTCGTCTAAAAATGCTTTCGATTTGAACAAACCTAAAATTTTGTCGTTTGGTAATGAGTTCAACAAGTATTTTAATCGCTTTCCATGATCAACACTGACAGTTCTGCATTATTGCCATTTATTTGTTTGAGAATACTAACCTCATCTGTTATAAGCCTAAGTATAACACCAACTGTAGGTCTTTTACCCTCATGTGTCACCATTGTAGAACCCTGTAACAGAAAGTATTTGAAACCATTGTCAAATGAATCTGAAAGTCAGACTGTTAACCCTTTACCACACAATTCCAAATTTAGGCGACCAAAAGGAAAAAGACTTCTGAAAACATTATAGGAAAGGAGGAAATAATAATAATAACCAGCGTTTTCTCCTTTTCCAACAATAGTTTGTTTTCTTCAAAAGACAAATTTCATAAATTGTACTACAATCAATTTTTTGTCTCCAAATGTCTATAACTAGGATCAGAATAAGCAGTCATGAAGATAAAACACATTCTAACATGACACGTGAATTCGGCTCTATAAACATAGTGAAACGAAATGTAGTAAAATCTTTGTTATTCTATGTAGAAAGATGTCATTCCATATAGAGTGGCATCATTCTGTATAACTTAAGTATTAAGCAAGCCCAATATATAAACCAACAAAGAGCAATTTCTAAATAAATACAAAAGACAGTGTCATGGATCTTGTGTGCTGCACTTGTTCTCAATGTGTTTTATCTGTATTTGCAGTTTTGAGTCATGTATGCTCTAGTAAATATGCTCTGGATGAAAAAATACCAAGGGCAATAACTCCGCAAATTTTAAAGGGCAAATAACCCTTCTTGTGCAGTGCACTTGTCCTAAATGGGATCTATCTGTATTTGAAATATTTGGTCAATAGCTCTAATACTTTGATGCTTCAATCCTTTGGACAAAAAAAAACTAAGGACAAAAACTCAAGAAAGTACCGAAGACAGAGTTATGGATCTTATGTACTGCACTAGGCTCAGTCTGATCTTTCTGCATTGAAATTAAAAGCTTTTATACTTTGGACATTTTAGTCTAGACAAAAATCTAATATGTAAAGTAAGTAAGACAATAACTCCAAATAGTGAAGAGCAAGTTATGGTTCTTGTGATCTGTAATTCTCTTCAATGTGATATATCTGGAAATGAAAGTCAATGGCTTTCATAGCTATTTTTCAAATTCAAGAGCAGATAACTTTGGATATTTAAGTCCAATCACTTTCATAATCAAAGTCATGTGAGATCTTGTAGCCATATACTCTTTGACCATGTTTGATTCTGATTGCCGCACATTTATAAACTCTGGAGTGTAAACATCAAAGCGTGGATGGAAGACAGAAAACATTCAACAAATCTAATAGCTCATCATGACCACAACCTAGTAATACGGGCTAAAAGGAAAGACAAAAAAAGAATGCTATAAAATGATAGAAGTGGTTCACATTAAAGCAGAATAATTGAGTCACACCATTATATAAGCCCTGTTTCTAACTTTCCAACTACACTGTAAGGGGAATCTACAGCCATACAAATCTGGATGATGTGTATGAATATCTAAAAGCAATTCCATGCACCTGCAATAAACAATTTGCGTAATTTATGCAAATTTTCTGTCTAGAATGATTTTTGTACTTTTGAAGTACTAGCAAGCTGAAGAGAAGATTTTTTCACAATGAGCAATTTAACTTTTAGCTGCTATGTTTCCAAAAGTGATCTGCTGCATGGCAAAAATGTAGTCTACAAGTGGCATTGTGTCAACTCAAACTTGCATTTATGTGGCAGCAATGATCAATTATTTACTTGTACATAGTGACCACCAGTTGCCCACATGGGCAACACCCCCAAAGGGCTGTTAAATTGTGCCTGATACAGGAACAAAACCCATCCTAAGTTTTGCCTGGTTCTTTAACATTCTCAGAGTATAGTACTGGCACGCCGGACATACTAGGTTTAACATCTCAGCCAAAAGATTAAAAATAAGCTTAGTAGGCCAGTCATGGGGCTTGAACTCACACCCTCAAGTGTTAGGAGACGTGTGGCTAAAAAGTCTCATGGCTTACCAGTTAACCCATTACCAAATGACAATTTATTTCATGCTTTCCGGTGGGATATCGAGAAATAGCAGTGAAAATATTTTTCGATCTTACACTGGTACCACCAGTGAAAATACCGATTTTCACGTTCTTGTTGCCTAGGTAAATTGCACGTGCCTAACAACCCTATGGGAAATATGACGTCATATACACTGTACCTTACATTTCTCGCGCTTGACGTAACGTTGCTATGCGGGAGGGGTACGCCACGGGGAATAAGGGAAAAGAACTGTACTGAATTTTGACAAAGCTCCTCCCAGAAAGGGATAAAAGCATAAAATAAATAGAATATTTGTTTTTTTCGGTGAAAGATCGAAATTTATTTCATCTCGTGTACACCATCGGTAATATTTTCACTCGTGGTTGCACCAATCGTGAAAATAATACCGATGGTGTCTACTCAATGAAATCAATTTCGATCTTTCACTGAAAAAAACAAATATCCTCTATATTTTAGATTAGTCCAAATTGAAAGCATTTGCAGACAACAAAATAAAAGTGACTGAAAATTTGAAATTTGTTTTCTGAAGGGTAGAAAGCATTGTGGGAAAAGGAGAAAATGCTGGTTACCTGCATTTTCTCCTTTTCCCACAATGTTTTCTAAAGGCTTCCTTCTCAGGGGCATCAAAAGTAGGGATTGTGTGGCAATGGGTTAACTATTTACCACACAATTATGACTTTTAACACCATTGAAGAAGAAGCCTTTAGAAAACATTGTAGGAAAAGGAGAAAATGCTGGTAACCAGCATTTTATACTTTTCCCCACAATGTTTTCAACCCTGTAAGATCAAATTCCATTATCTGAGTCACATTTAACCCTTTACCCCATAAGGCATTTCTATGGTATCTCTAAATGACCCAAAATAACAGCAAGGATGAAGCTGTTCCTTATGTGTATATGACACGTTTTGATAGCATAGAAAACATTGTGGCAAAAGGTGAAATTGCTCGTCACCAGCAATTTCACCTTTTGCCACAATGTTTTCCAAAGGCTCCTACAAGCAATGTGTAGAAATGAGTATCTATGGAGTAAAGGGTTAAATCGTTGTCTGTAAATGCTTTCAATCTGGACAAGGCTAAAGCGTTGTCGTTTGGTAAAGAGTTAAGCTATGCCGGCTGACTGGGGGATGACTGATAGATTAACAAAGACATATCTACTTCAAACACAGCTAAACACACCTATTACCTCAATGCCATACAACAGTATCTGGAAGTAAAATGCACTCAACAAAAAAAGTAAATACAAAACACTTATTGCTGATTATTGGGAAGACACAACACCTTTCACCATACTTAATTTGAATTAGATACATGAATGCATGTCAAGAGATGCTGGCTAAAAAAAAATAGGGTTTGTTCTGAGCATTATCTCCTGTTGCACAATGTTTAGATAAATGGTCAGCTGTATGTATTCACCAGCCAATGATGTTTTGTAAAGTCTTTGTCTTTTTTGGCTCCGTGATTTCTAGCCATTGAGAGCAGAAGTAGCATCTTACCTTAATAAATTACTTTAAGTCATTAAATTTGTCATTTTCTTTATTGTTTGATAGCTAATTAAATCTGGCTTTTATTTATATCTGCATAAGGGTTTGTAAGCAATAAGTTTGACTAAGAGTTTATTGTGGGATGATAACAATTATGTAGTTATTATGTATGCTACGTATGAGCCTGTGGCCATATCTACAGTATAAAGAAATCAGAGAATCTGAAATCTCATCATATTATCCATAATTTTATATGTCATGTGCAAAAGCTTTCAATTTGGTCAAGTTTTAAATTGTGTTGTCTAGTAAAGAGTTGACCCATATTCTGTGTATCACATGGTCCTACAATGTCGGCAATTACAGCAGAACAAGATCTACCTGCACTTGTATGCAGTCTGATACTAGTGCCTACTTTTCAGAGGTCAATGGACTATTCTAGTTTTACATCTCCTGAATACCTCTGTCCAGACAATCCTGACTTCAGACAAAATTGAGGTAGAAGACTTTTGAAAACATTTCGTGAAAAGGAGAAAATGCTGGAAACCAGTTTGTTTTTAAATATATCAAGAACAAATTTTGTCTTTTGAGCTACCTTTGTCATCTGCAAATGTTTTCAACTCGGACTTGTTTAAATTTTTGTTGTTTGGTACAGATTTGAAGTCAGCAAGTGCATTGTAACCAGTGATTGTGCAGTTAAATTTTTGCAATACATCAAGATTGAGGTTAACCGATAGGTTAATTGCTTTAACGGCAATCACACGCTGAAAACCCTGCAGGAAATTACCTTCTTTATTGCTTTTCTCAAACTCTGAAGTTAAAATTTCATTCAGAAACAGAAAAATCAAACAAAGACAGTGCAAGGAACAGAGAAGTACCTACATGTTTAACACTTTACCACACAATCCCAACTTTTAACGACCCTGACAAAGAAACCTTTTGAAAACATTGTGGGAAAAGAAGACAAGAGGGCCAAGATGGCCCTGGATCGCTCACCTGAATTTTTGAGATGACCATAGTCTTTTTTTTTTTTTGAGGTACTGAAACATTGGAACCAAATTCATAATTTTGCCAAGCAATTTTCAAAAGGTCACCTGTAAAAGTCATTTCGAAATCTGACCATCAGTTTCAAAAAGAAGAATTTTTAAGAATTCTTCATTTCTGTATAAGAGCAAGTAGCCCCCATCCACGAGAGCCATGTTTCTTGATGGATCAAAATTTACAAACAAGTTTTGAAAAGGGTCACCCAAGGAACATCTCTCTGAAATTATTTCAAAATCTGACCATGGGTTTCAGAGAAAAGAGAATATTAAAGAATTTCATCATGACCGTTAAGTGCATGTAGCCCCCATTCACAAGAGCCATGTTTCTTGACGGATCAAAATCATATGTACAGCTTTTGGAAAGGGTCACCCAGAGAACATCTCTGTCAGATTATTTTAAAATCTGACCACGGGTTTCAGAGAAGAAGAATTTTCAAGAATTTCTTCATTTCCATATAGTGCAAGTAGCCCCCATTCACTAGAGCCATGTTTCTTGGCCAATCAAAATTTCGCGAACAATTTTTGAAAAGGGTCACCCAAGGAACATCTCTGTAAAATTTTTTCAAAATCTGTCCAGCCATTTCAGAGAAGAAGAATTTTCAAGAATTTCTTCATTTCTGTATAGTGCAAGTAGCCCCCATTCACCAGAGCCATGTTTCTTGACCAATCAAAATTTCGCGAACACTTTTTGAAAAGGGTCACCCATGGAACAACTCTGTGAAATTATTTCAAAATTTAACCAGCTGTTTCAGAGAAGAATTTTTAGGAATTTCTTCATTTCTGTATAGTGCAAGAAGCCCCCATTCACCAGAGCCATGTTTCTTGACCAATCAAAATTTCGCGAACAATTTTTTAAAAGGGTCACCCAAGGAACAACTCTGTGAAATTATTTCAAAATCTGACCAGCGGTTTCAGAGAAGAAGATTTTTTAAGAATTCCTTCATTTCTGTATAGTGCAAGAAGCCCCCATTCACCAGAGCCACATTTTTTGACAGATCAAAATTTCACAAACAATTTTTGAAAAGGGTCACCCAAGGAACAAGTCTGTGAAATTATTTCAAAATCTAACCAGCTGTTTCAGAGAAGAAGAATTTTTAAGAATTTCTTCATTTCTGTATAGTGCAAGAAGCCCCCATTCACCAGAGTCATGTTTCTTGACCAATCAAAATTTCGCGAACAATTTTTTAAAAGGGTCACCCATGGAACAACTCTGTGAAATTATTTCAAAATCTGACCAGCGGTTTCAGAGAAGAAGATTTTTTAAGAATTCCTTCATTTCTGTATAGTGCAAGAAGCCCCCAGTCACCAGAGCCACATTTTTTGACGGATCAAAATTTCACGAACAATTTTTGAAAAGGGTCACCCAAGGAACATATCTCTGAAATCATTTCAAAATCTGACCAGCGGTTTCAGAGGAGAAGATTTTTAAAGAATTCCTTCATTTCTGTATAGTGCAAGAAGCCCCCATTCACCAGAGCCACAATTTTTGACGAATCAAAATTTCACGAACAATTTTTGAAAAGGGTCACCCAAGGAACATATCTGTGAAATTATTTCAAAATCCGACCAGCGGTTTCAGAGGAGAAGATTTTTAAAGAATTTGCTAAAAAATTCCATTTGGTTGCCATGGCAACCAGAGTTTTTGATGGAATCAAATTCTGTGAACAATTTTTAAAGAGGACCTCCCAAGGAACATTCCTGCCAAGTTTGGTCCAAATCCGCCCAGCGGTTTAGGAGGAGTTGATGTTTAAAGAATTGTTGACGACGCACGACGGACGACGGACGACGGACGACGGACGACGCACGACGGACGACGGACGACGGACACCGGGTGATCCTAAAAGCTCCCCTTGAGCACGTTGTGCTCAGGTGAGCTAAAAATGCTGGTAACCAGCAATTTCTCCTTTTTCCACAATGTTTTCTACCCTTCCCAAACCAAATTTCAATTTCTCAGTCACTTTTATTTTTTCGTCTGCAAATGCCTACAATTTGGACCAGTCTAAAATTTTCTTTTGTGGTAAAGAGTTAAAACTACATATCCTGCGTTGTGCTGTCTATTTCATAATCAGGCTGCACTGAACATACATTGTGATCTTAGGTACATGTATATACTTTCTGTAATGCCGAGATTTAATGGCCTAAGGATGCTTATTCTTTAGTTCTTTTTCACCTGCACTAAATTTTAACCCTTTCCCAAATGACAAATATTAGACTGTCCCAAACTCAAAGTGTTTGCAGATGACAATTTTGAATTTGATGAGAATGGCAGAAAATTTTCCAATGGTCTAGAAAACACTGTGGGAAAAGGAGAAATTGCTCTTTACGAGCAATTTCTCCTTCTCTCACAGTGTTTTCTAAAGACTTGTACTGCAGACCCGTAAAAACCAGGGCTTGTTTGGCAAAGAGTTAATGAGCCATGCTTTGGCAAAAGGAGGTTTACATTTTGGTAATGCTCTATACCAAGTAAATCATCATGTAATTATTGATCCATAAAATCCACTTTGTCTAACAACAACAGTGTCCTGAGGTAGAATGGTCCTTTTACATGCAGAAAATTACAAAAAAGTGAAATCTATCAACCCATGTAAGCCTGCACAGTCTGTATGGGCTGACATAGTTTGCTACTTCTTGCAGATGCCCATTCACTAGCTCAGTATGACCTGTGAGATCTCTTCTGCAATTACTCGAACCATTTGAATGACTTGTTAACTTAACTTAACTCTTTACCACACAATCCCGACTTTTAATGACCCTGAGAAAGACAGCTTTTGAAAATATTGGGGGAAAGGGAGAAAATGCTGGTAACCGGCATTTTCTCCTTTTCCCACATGTTTTCTTCCTTTTCCCAAAACAAATTTCAATTTTTTAGCCACATTTGTTTTGTAGTCTGCAAGTGCTTTCAATTTGGACAAGTCTAAAATTTTGTCGATTGGTAAAGAGTGAATGTAGCATTTTGAGGTTTAACCCATTACCACATAATCCCTACTTTTGACGCCTCTGAGACAGAAGCCTTTAGAAAACATTGCAGGAAAAGGAGAAAATGCTGGTAACCAGCATTTTCTCCTTTTCCCACAATGTTTTCTACTATTCACAAAACAAATTTCAAATTTTCAGTCACTTTTGTCGTCTCCAAATGCTTTCCATTTGGACAAACCTAAAATTTTGTCGTGTGGTAATGAGTTAACTCATTACTAAAGCACAAAATTTTAGACTGATCCAAATTGAAAGCACTTCCAGACGACAAATTAAACATAACTCAAAGATTGAAATTTGTTTCTAGCATGGTAGAAAACATTGTGAGAAAAGGAGAAAATGCTGGTAACCAGCATTTCCCCCCCCCCCCAGGTCAAGATGAGAGTGCACAAAACATCTACCATATTGACACTCTCGCATATACATGTAGCAACATCTGCAATACTGACACTCTCACATATAGCTGCTTAGAGACAACAATTAATTTGATGTATTTTTTTCCTCAAATTGAAAATTCAATTTATTTATTTGGCATTCTTTATGTGACTGAAAAGAAAAAAAATATCAACAAACCTGCACTGGGATCCCATCCACTCTGAGTCCAGCTTTAGCATGGTTAGAAATCAAATGTTTGTACATCTCCTGGTCCATAAGAATGGCTGAGAAAGCCACTGGGGCCTGCATTCTCCAGAACTGGTCGGACATTGCTAAATGACGTAAATAAATCTAGTTTTTCTTGGCCGTTACTTATGAAATTACTTTGGAGTCGGCTTTATAGAGCAAATTTTCGAAGTTACCATATGTAAAATTCTACATACTACATAAAGTATATTATAAAGATATTTTTTCTATTAACCCCTTACCAAACAATCCAGAATTGTTAAAAGCCCTAGACAGTAGATTTTTTAATGCATTATGGGAAATAAAAAAATGCTGGTAACCTACATTTTCTCCTTTTCCCAAAATGTTTTCCACTCTTCTTAAGTAAAGTAACATTATATGAGTGGCATTTAGTTTGTTGTCTGCAAATGATAAAACAAAATGGACAAGTCTTACACACTGTCAGCTGGTAAAGAGTTAAACAAAGTTCTTAGCTTGTCTAAAGTAAAATCATTTACAGAATCTATGACATAATACCTTAATTGTGACTCAAACAGTAAAAATGGATTGAGAAGGTTAGGAAAACATGGTGGGAAAAAGAGAAAATGCTAGTTACCCCTTTACCACACAACACCAACTTTCAACTCTTTATCCAAGACAAACGTTTAGACTGGTCCAAATTGAAAGCACTGGCAGACAACACAATAAGTTCAACTCAAAAATTGACAATTGTTTCCAGCAGAGTAGAAAACATTGTCGGAAAAGGAAAATATGCTGGTTACCAGCATTTACTCCTTTTCCCACAACGGTTTCAAAAGACTTCTATCTCAGGGTCGTAAGGACCAGGGATTGTCTGGTAAAGAGTTAAGAAAGAAGACTTTCAAAAACATTGCGGTAAAGGAGAAAATGCTGATAACAAGCAGTGTTTTATACCAATTAAAGACAACTTCAACGATTTTAATCATATTTAACCCATTACCACACAAGAAAAATTTAGACTGGTCCAAATTGAAAGCATTTGCAGACCACAAAATAAAGGTGACTGAAAAATTGAAATTTGTTCTGAGAAGGGTAGAAAACACTGTGGGAAAAGGAGAAAATGCTGGTTACCAGCATTTTCTCCTTTACCCACAATGTTTTCAAAAATCCTTTTTCTCAGGGGCGTCAAAAGTAGGGATTGTGCGGTAATGGATTAATTCAGCATCTGGATATGCTGTGGATTTTGACCAATCTAAATTTTATTGTGTGGTTAAGAGTTACCAGAATTTCCTCTTCAAATTCTGCATTGTTTAGTAAAAATTTAAATTAAAATTTGATCTAATTTTTACAACTAATTGTCTGAGGAATTGATGAAACCGTAAGTTTTTCAATATACTCAGATGAGCAGAGACCCTATTAATGTTCTTAGCACAGGCCCATATTTCTGTATACCAATACAACCTTTATGATGAAAGTTAAAAATAGTTTTACAGTATTAGATACATGTGGTGCTTAAAAACTGCTCTTCATGACATATTTGTAAAATTTTTTATGACCAGTTTTTTTTTTGAGATAGAAGTCTTTTGAAAACATTGTGGGAAAAGGAGAAAATGCTGGTAACCAGCATTTTCTCCTTATCCCACAAAGTTTTCTACCCTGCCCGAAACGAATTTCAATTTTTGAGTTACGTTTATTTTGTTGTCTGCAAGTGCTTTCGATTAGGACCAGTCTAAGATTTTGTCATTTGATCAAGAGCTAAACTTATGGGTACTATTAAGAATGATATTTTACTACAGTGCAATCTGTCAAAGTTCTAGTTGCTGGCAGAAAAAAAAAATTCAATAGTACAAAAGCTGGCAACTTTCAATGTACCTATACAGCACATTTTTCCTGCCAGGGAAAAGTACTTTGACAGATTGCCCTGTAACACATTATCAGAATCAAGAAGATATCAATACTTTTAAATAGTATGAATTAAAATTGTTTGCACTTTGTCACTCATACTGTTTACAATTGGCACCTAGTGGGCCTTCTAAAATTATAATGCAATCAAAGTTATATCATTTCATGACTGACATCAAAGATGGAATTTTTTTTACCAAAAGTGATAAAAAAGGAAAGGAAAGGAAAATGTTCTTTGTAAAAAAATATATATATAAAAAGAAATATCACTTTAAAGTTTGAACCATTGAAATGTCCAGGTAGTTATATCATAAATGTATTTCTGTAAAAGTAGATCAAAAACATTTAACTGAAGCATTAAAACACAATTCTGAATACTCAATATGCATAAGCCATCATTTGGAATACATACTCACTTTACCCATTCTCATAGTGATCCAATATTCCACAAATCTTTGAAAGGTTGTAATTGAACACATTATTGGAAAAGGAGAAAATGCTGGTTAACAGTGTTTTTTCTCCTTTTCCTACAAAGTCTTTTACCCAACTAGAGACTATTAATTTACTCTAGATTTTCTCTCTTGTCTAATACAGCTTTTAAATCAGTCAAGTTTTAAAAACTTTCTGTCTGTTAAAAAGTTATGCATAAACCATTACACACCACTATAATAACAACACCCAAATCAATTTGCAGAACTTTGTTAGTATTTAGAAACCTACATCCCAGTGTTTTAACCTTTAAAGAAACAATCCAGCTTTTAACATTTTTGAGGAAGAAGTCTTAAACAATATTTTGGGAAGGGCAGAAAATGCTGGTAACCAACATACTCCCTTTCCCAACAACGTTTTCTACCTTTTCAAGGCAAATGCATTTAAGATGAACAGGGCTTAAACTTTGCAATGTTGTGAGGAGTTAATCATGTAATAAGTACAGCTGTTATCACACTTCATTAATGAAACAAGAAAACAATACATTAGTATAAATAACAAATTTAAATCACACAGCCAAACCTCCACCTCCCAATACTTTTCAGAGTACAAAATTGACAATTAAAGCTTTAAATCATCAGCTTAGATTAAGCTTAAATTCAATTACATAGTCTTTTTTCTGAAAGATAATTATGATTCTTTGGTTGAAATTCAATGTATTTACATATACAATTTAAACATACATGTATATCGTATATGTATTTTGCTATGCTTGTATAGCTCTATGCTTGCAACAGAATGACAAATTAATACTGTATAGCAGAAAACAATAAGTGAAAACCCTTCACTATTTAATCAACAAAAAAAATCACAATTTCATTAGTCTATGTAAAGTAGCAACAAAAAACATTTCTTGCAAATCATAATATTTAATATTTCACTTTGATACTTAATCATAGTGCTTGACTTGCTCTTTAACATAATGTCTGCCTTTGTCCCTAAAAATATCTGCCATTGTCCCCCATCAGAGTCTGACTTTGACTTTTGATCATACTGTGAGTTTGTGCTTTAACATACAACAGAATTTTTGACTGGTTCAAATTTAAAGGATTTACAGATTTACAGTGCTCAATACATACCTTTTTTAAATCGCTCTGTGCAAAACATACATAAAAAAAGTGAGTGTTACTGCTTGATATGTACCCTTGAAATTGATCACTCAATTGCAATAAAATATACAAGTAGTTAACTTTTACCTGATGCTATTTTTTTCTCAAACAAGAAAATCTATCTGTCAAAGATACATTCAACTTTAAAAATTGTTTAACTCTCTACCGGATCACGACTTTTAACGACCCTGAGAAAGAAGCCTTTTGAAAACACTGTGGGAAAAGGAGAAAATGATGGTAACCAGCATTTTCTCCTTTTCCCACAGTGTTTTCTGCCCTTCCCAAACCAAATTTTAATTTTTCAGTCACCTTTATTTTGTGGTCTGTAAATGCTTTCAATTTGGACCAGCCTGAAATTTTCTTGTGTGGTAAAGAGTTAAATTTAAAAATATATCATAAATTCATCATTTCCTGACATGTGTTAGCAAAAGATCCTAAAGGAAATGGACTATGAAAGCACAAAAAATTCATCTGAAGTATTAGAGAATCTTGTTGAATTTTCCAATGCCATGGATAATCAGCTCTTCAAAAGACTGTCAGAAATAACAGCTGAATGAATGAATGAATAGTGTTTTAAGGCCCGTCGACAACTTAGGTCATATTGGGCGCACTTACTTAGTAAACAATAATGCGAGGTGAAAATAACATACATGTGCAACAACATAAGACAAACATGATAAATGAGGAATGGATGAAACACAAAATGATGCCCCTTTTGTCGCCTTTTACGACATGCATGCTGTCACTTTTGTTCCGCCAGATGAAATGGCAGATGTGACAATCGCGGGACTGCAGTGGTTTATTCTTATACCCCCGATTAAACCACACGGGGTCCCACAGGCCAACTGATTCCCATTCCAAACCCTATTTACATCAAGAAAAAAAAAATAGGATTTGGAATAAGAACTACCCAGCCTGCTGCAATCCTACGAATTATGAGGAAAGCAGCCGTCTGTCTCTAATTTTAGTCGCCTTCTACGACATGCCATAGAGAAAGGCCGAGGTCCTATTCTATACAGTAAAAACCCCCGGGACCCCACGGGGAAGAAATAACAGCTACACAGGACAAATTTCTGTATTGCTATTCAACATATTTCTCAGACATATTTTTTCAAAATTCTAGAAAATACTGGGAAAAAGTAGCAATTGCTTCTGAAGCCACTGCAGTTTCTTGCTACAAAGTTTTTCATTACATCTACTGCCTTGCTGAAAAATGTAGCTTTTTGTGAAGTGATGAGTTAATCCTTAGCCATACAACAAAAATTTAGACTTTCATCTATAGCAAAAGCAATAGCATCAATACTAAATGTCACTCAAATGAGTAATTTGTTCTTGAAAGGGCAGAAAGCATTGTGGGAAAGAAGAAAAAGCTGGCAACCAGCATTTTCTCCTTTTCCAACAATGTTTTTCAAAGTCCTGTTCCCATCAGCTGTTAAGGAATTGTTTGGTAAAGGATTATTCATACTCCTCTATATACTTGAATGACTTTAAACAGCAAATTATAAAACAACATACCCATAGATGCTACATAGTATTCTATAACAAGTGCAGCTCCAGGAGTAAAGAGGGTGGCTTTATCTCTCTCTTCCACGAACAAATATGGATGGTTCCACTCTGGTTGAACATCAGGGCGTCCAGGTAAACTAAGCTGTACAAAAACATGAATTTCAGATAACAGTAATCAAATCTAAAGACTTCACTTTAAAATAACACCTGAATGTATATTGTACATACTCATAAAGATCATCTCATCCAGACATTCCTAATGAGGACTAAGTCTTAGAACATAAATTTAGCGAAAAACCATGCCTATATTACACAGTGAACCCTAAAATACCTTCCCTAACTGTACCATTGTAGTACATGTATCTAGTAGAAAATTTAACTAAAAGTATCTTGCAGTAGCTTTTTTAATGGAAAATATTTCTTGTTGAAGTTAAGAAGAACAAGAGCGGTAAACTGTCGCAAGATACGCCCGTCTTACCCCAAGTTGTAAAGCTGGGGCATGCACCAGACTAAATTCAAGTATGAAAAATGACAAAGGGCAGTAACTCAAAAATTAAGCGAGCAAGAGTTATGCTTCCTGCGCACTGCACTCCCCCTTGATGAGATCTATCCACCCATGAAATTTTATAACCCTAGCTAGTATAGTTTTGGAGATATTCACCAGACAAAAATCAAGTATGAAAAACAACAAAGGGCAATAACTCAAAAATTAAGCAAGCAAGAGTTATGATTCCTATGCATTGCACTCCCCCGTGATAAGATCTACCCACCCATGAAATTTCATAACCCTAGCTAGTATAGTTTTGGAGATATGCTCCGGACAAAAATCAAGTATGAAAAACGACAAAGGGGAATAACTCAAAAATTAAGCGAGCAAGAGTTATGGTTCTTATGCACTGCACTCTCCCTTGATGAGATCTATCCACCTATGAAATTTCATAACCCTAGCTAGTATAGTTTTGGAGATATTCACCGGACAAAATTCAAGTATGAAAAATGACAAAGGGCAATAACTCAAAAATTAAGCAAGCAAGAGTTATGATTTTGGTGCACTGCACTCCCTCTTGATAAGATCTATCCACCCATGAAATTTCATAACCCTAGGTAGTATAGTTTTGGAGATATTCACCGGACAAAATTCAAGTATGAAAAAAGGACAAAGGGCAATAACTCAAAAATTAAGCAAGCAAGAGTTATGGTTCCTATGCATTGCACTCCCCCTTAGTGAGATCTATTCACCCAAGAAATTTCATAACCCTAGCTAGTATAGTTTTGGAGATATGCTCCGGACAAAAATCAAGTATGAAAAACGACAAAGGGCAATAACTCAAAAATTAAGCAAGCAAGAGTTATAGTTCTTATGCACTGCACTCTCCCTTGATGAGATCTATCCACCCATGAAATTTCATAACCCTAGCTAGTATACTGTTAGAGATATGCTCCGGACAAAAATCAAGTATGAAAAACAACAAAGGGCAATAACTCAAAAATTAAGCAAGCAAGAGTTATGGTTCCTGTGCACTGCACTCCCCCTTAGTGAGATCTATCCACCCAAGAAATTTCATAACCCTAGCTAGTATAGTTTTGGAGATATGCTCTGGACAAAATTCAAGTATGAAAAACGACAAAGGGCAATAACTCAAAAATTAAGCAAGCAAGAGTTATGGTTCCTCTGCAGTGCACTTCCCCTTGGTGAGATCTATCCACCCAAGAAATTTCATAACCCTAGCTAGTATAGTTTTGGAGATATGCTCAGGACAAAATTCAAGTATGAAAAACGACAAAGGGCAATAACTCAAAAATTAAGCAAGCAAGAGTTATGGTTCCTGTGCACTGCACTCCCCCTTGATGAGATCTATCCACCCATGAAATTTCATAACCCTAGGTAGAATAGTTTTGGAGATATGCTCCGGACAAAGAACTGGACGCCGCCCGCCCGCCCGCTCGTCACGGGTGATCCCATAATACGTCCCGTCTTTGACGGGCGTATAATAAAGCATGGATAGACATGGATGAATATTCATCACTTTATATCAGAAAGAAAGCATACTTGTTTCAGATAAGACAAACAGAAAACCCAAAAGATGATAGCTGAATGTATATCATTTCAGCATGGTTTGAACGCTCTTTTTTCCACATTAATTCTTATCCTCAGTATTACAACTACTGTATTACCTATGAACAATTCAGATGCAACAAAGTGAGATGCATCAGACAAACACAGAGAGAAACTTTCTAACTTGTCCACATTTAAAGCATTTGCAGACAACAAACTGAATGGAATCTAAATGTAAGTCCTTGAAAGTTGAAAAAAAAACAGGAGAAAATGCTGGTTAGCAGCATTTCTTCCATTTTCTGCCATGTTTGTAACTTTTTTTTTTTTCTCTCAGGTTCCCAACATTACTGGAATTAATGTAAGAATTAATGTGGTCTTTATATAAGAATTCCATCTATCTACCTGGGGATGTCCATGTTGACTTCTTTGGGTGACGATAAAGTTGGATGGATGTGCAGATGGAAATGTCACATTGTGCATCGTGACTCCAGCGTTTCTAGGATGACTTAAAAGGTTATCACTCCTGCAAATGTAATTGACAGAATAGCTGTCTTTGAATCTGTTGAAGCTCAAACAATTTCCAAACAGTGTTTTTCATGACAGCTTGCAAAATACCAATAATGCCAAATTAGTACCAATTAACTCTAGGAAGATTCTATCCAATATAAATTTATCTATTTTTATATTTCTCGTTCTTTAGAGACAGGACAACATTTAGAAAACAAATTATTGTTTCCTGTTCTTTTTGAAAAAATTCCTCTCTGTTTTGCTACATTCAAATTTGTTGTCTGCAAAGGCTTTCAATTTGGAGCAGGCGAAAATTTAGTCAAGTGGTAAAGAGTTAAGTGTTCAACAAGACTGATTTCCAGTAACTTACTTGTAATTATAGTAATCTGGTACAATTCTAGCAACAGCTATCAGAGGGCCTAGTGGTGTTTTGATTGGTTTCTGAACAGCTCGCAGCAACACCTGTAGAAAACTATCATTTCTTTATTTCATGCTTTCCTGTAGGTTATCGAGAAAATATCGGTGAATTATTTTTGATATTTCATGCTTACAATCAGTTAAAATATCATTTTTTTTATTTCAACTCTTCAACTGAAGGCGGAAACAGTTGCTCCCATGGACTAGTTACCTAGGTAAAATGCACGTACCTCGCAACAAGATGGAAATATGATGTCATTTACCTTACATTTCTTACTCTTAATGTAATATTGTAATGTGTTGCTATGTGGAGAGAGGATACGCCAATGGGTATGACTGAAGAGAACTGTAATGAATTTTGATTCCCCCCCCCCCCCCCACACACACACACAAAAGGATTAAAAGCATGAAATAAATAGAATATTTTTTTGTAACAGTAATATTTTCACTTGTGGCTGTAAAACATAAATTTTCCTCTATTTCAATGTATGTAATACAGGTATTCAATTCTATCGTGTGCCGACTTCATCCTTTAATAAACAATCCCATGTCTTAAAGTTTGATACGACTTTAGATGTCTTTACAATAGACAAGTGGTAAAAAATTAAGGTTTGGTTTTTCTCTCTATTTCTTTAATGTTTTATGATAAATAAAGTTACCTCATTTGGAAAGTACACAAGACTACATACCTCCAAGGCCAGATAGTTTGGTGATGAAGGATCTCTAGATAGTTTGGGTTTCTTTCTTATTAAGGAAACAAAAGTCTTCACACCGTGTGGAATACCTCTTGCAGGCTGCAATGTTATGTAAATAAATGTGAAAGTGATATATGAAAATTGAAGCATATATATTATACCATGAAGACCAGCCAGAATTTTTTAAGCAGTATACTGAGAGACTTGTAAGTGACAAATCCCAGGGCACATGCAGGTGTGAGTTTGAGCCCAATGGGTATACAAATGGTATTTCAGATGAGACATATGAGATGTGACTTTGCAATACACTATGCATGTTATAAAACCAAGTGTTATTTACAATGGGTTTCTACCTGTATCATGTGTTATCCCCTATATCATAACTAGCAGTTTTCTGGGGCACTGTCAACATGGGCAACCCATGTCAACAATAAAATAACAGTAACATTATTCAGTATACTATGAACTGTACAAAAACTATGGGTTTAATACATTCACACATATAGGAACATATTGGAACACAAATATAATGAAGGATGATTGTCAGTCCTAGTATCAAAATATTTTATGTGTGTTAACCTTTTACTACATAATCCCAAGTTGGAACGACCCAATGAATGAAAGTGTTTGAAATTATGCTGGTAACCAGCATTTTTTTCCTTGCCACAATATTTCCTACCTCTAAACTGACATTTGATTTGTCATTTGCAATTTTTTTTCAGTTTGAACAAGTCTAACATTTTGATGATTAGGAAAGAGTTAAACTAATACAGAGAAAAAAAATCTAATTTCATATTTGGCAATGCTTTTGCTCCGAACTATTTTTCTGTTTCTTGGAAATATTCTCGATCTAGGTCTACTAAGCAAACTATTGATAACAAGAAACCACAACAGAAATGTTTAACTCTTCAGAAAATTACAAAGTTTAGACTCTTCCAAACAGTCGATCGAGAAAACATCCCAAGATGCCAAATTCAAAACTGGTACAATTGATCTCAAGTGCTCTGATAGGACAGAACCATTGAAGAAAAAGGACAAAATGCTGGTCACCAGCATTTTCTCTTTTTCCCCACAATATTTTCAAAAGCTTTCTCCCTCAAAGTCGGTAAAGGGTTATAAAAAATGAATAGACTTGCTCCAGAAGCCGTTATTATACCATATTCAGTTCTAAATGATACTGATGGAACGGTGTGAGATAAGCTATTGGTATTCTGTAGTTACAAAGACACTTCCTTGATTCTCCATCTGCCACAGTAACTACCAATTCTGAAACAGAAACATTAAATCAGTTGTATAAAAACAATAAAAGGAATGCATTCATTACTAGTTTTTGTTTTGTCTAAAATTAACCTTTAAAATAATTGCCAACTTCTGGTATTATTAACCCTTTACCAGATGACAAATTGAAAGCATTTGCAGACAACAATTTCAGTGTGGCTCACATGGTGTAATTTTTCTTAGACAGAGTAGAAAACATTGTGGGAAAAGGAGAAAATGCTGGTTACCAGCATTTTCTTCTTTTCACACAATGTTTTCAACAGGCTTCTTTTCCAGGAGTATAAAAAGTTGGCATTGTGTGGTAAAGGATTAATAAAAAGTGTTTTTCAATGATCAAGATTTTAGTTTAACCCTGTACAACATAATCCAGAGTTTTCACTACCTTGAAGAGGGAGGCTTTAGAAACTTTTGTGGGAAAGGGAAAAAATGCTTTGCCTACAATGTTTCCTAACCTCTCAAAGAACAGCTGATAACACTGGAGCCACAATTGATATGTCATCTGCAAATATTTAAAATTTCAAAAGGTCCAAAATTTCATCACCTGGTTAAAGGGTTACTACATGTACAAAAGGAAAACATTTTTTATGATAAAATAAAGTTTAGAATAACCTTTACTTACGGTCATCCTCCGCATAGTTTTCATCAATATGAAGTACGAGCCTTTCCTCCCATGACGGAGCATGTGTAGGGTTGATAGAACAGTGAGAGCTAGATCCTGTCACTTTGTTCTTGTCCTCATCTGTCTTTAACTTACTGAAACCACAACAGGATGACACACTCTTTGTAAACTGGAAAAATCTTAGACTGGTCCATCTTGAAAACATATTTTGGAAATGATTAAATGTGGCTTAACTCTTTTCCAGACGGCAAAATTTCAGACTGGTCCAAATTGAAAGCACTTGCAGAAGACAAAATAAACACAACTCAAAAACTGAAATGTGTCTTCAGCAGGGTAGAAAACATAGTGGGAAAAGGAGAAAATCCTGGTTACCACCATTTTCTCCTTTTCCCACAATGTTTTCAAAAGGCTTCTATCTCAGAGTCATTAAAACCAAGGATTCTTAGGTAAAGGGTTAAATGATGGGATTATTAATTTTGGAAGGGTCGAAAACATTATGGAATCAAGAGAATGTGCTTGTTATCTGCATTTTCTCCTTTTCTTTCCACAATATTTTAAAAATCTTCTGTTATTAGGGTTGTTGAAATGCAGAATAATATTTATTAAGTAAAAATAAAACACCTGGAACAGAATTCACCAAATTAACCCATTACCACACAATCCCTACTTTTGACGCCCCTGAGAAAGAAGCCTTTAGAAAACACTATGGGAAAAGGAGAAAATGCTGGTAACCAGCATTTTCTCCTTTTCCCACAGTGTTTTCTACCTTTCCCAGAACAAATTTCTCTTTTTTAGTCACCTTTATTTTGTTGTCTGCAAATGCTTTCAATTTGGACCAGTCTAAAATTTTCTCGTGTGGTAAAGAGTTAATTCTAGTATGCATGAAGGTATGGAGGACACCAATGCATTTAATTGTTTCAGGCAATATCTCCTTTTCCAAAACTTTTTCAAAAGTAGCATTTTAACAGTATCGAGTAAAGCATTTTCCATGCTATCCATAGTTAAAAAGATAAAATGAACTTCTGAATGAAGGCTTTTGAAAACATTGTGTGAAAAAATAGAAAATGTTGTTATTTGATAATGAATTACGATTCCCACCATCTGAGGCTCATTTAACTTGCTGTCTGGTACTACTTTGGACATAAAGAGTGAAATATTTGGCTGTCTGGTACAGAGTTTAGAGTTATCTTCTCTTACATGACTGTGTAAGGCTGTGGTACTCTGCCATCAGGGGTCAAGGGTAGACTGCTAGCACCATGTACAATCATGTCAATAATTTCTCTTCCATTGGGTGCAACATGGGTATAGGATCTACCAATGGAAAAAGTCTCCCTGTTATTCTCCTTTAATGGCGGTTCAGGCACCTGCAAAGCAGAAAAAATGTGCTATTTCTTAACACTTTACCAAACTTTCGGTTTTTTTAACCCTGTATCACACCATCCCATGTTTAAACAACCAACAGTACAGTCAGTCCAAGTGTTTGTGGCTGGCAAAGAAATTAATTTCAGAGAATTGTCTTGTTTACTTTTTGACTGAATTTGATATTCCTTTTTCTGCCACTGTCTAACACTTGGACTTACCCCATGATAACAGGTTGTGATCTTGAAAATACTTTCCATACTTTTGAATGGTATGATTAATATTCAATTGCATTTCAACATCTGCATTGTCTGTTTGGCCAATATTGGGCCTTTAAGCTATAATATAGCGCAATGAGAAACCAACTTTGCACTATATGTGTTGCATGTACATGTAAGTACTTAGATGAGTTAGCAAGGGAAAAAAAGCCAAACTTGTTCTGCCACCCAGTGCATGTAGTAACTGTTATTTTACTATGATCTTATTATGGGGTAGCAACTTGATCTATCAATCTGGCACATCTTTCAAGATTTGGGACTGTTTGTACATGTTTCAGACTATATACAGTAGGTACAAACTTGAGGTTGGGGTGTTCTAGTTATAATAGAAAGAAGAATGGTAGAGCACAAACATGCCACAGTATTTGGTTCACCTCAAACCAATAATGTAGCACAGACTAAAATTGAAAGTGAGCGTTATACATGATGTATTTGGTTCCAGCCTGTTTGATCACAGTAATCAGATTTGCTATACAAATCCATTAAAAATTAATTCTCTCTAAAATTTTGTCTTTTGGTGCACAGTAAAAGTAATCACTGGTACGAAATTTTATTATACAAATTAAGTTACCTTTTTACCATCTGCAGCAGGAGGTAATGGTGGTGTTTTGGGAAGGTTGAGGTCTAGGGACAAATTCTCTCCCCAAGAACTCACTGGAGTCCCTGGACCAGGCTGTCTTGTACTTTCACCATCCATCATACGTGAACTACCTGGTAGCTGCTGTGGGGCTGGTTGGGGTGTTGGATGGGGTTGGGGTAAGGGTCTTGGCTGTCGTTGCTCATCCCTTATTGTCCTTGGAGTGGGGAGAGGTACTGGGGATGGTTGTCTAACCGGCTCTGTTTTAGGTTTCAAAGTCTTTGGTGGTGTTCTTGGTGGGGTTGGTGGAGTGGGTGGGGGTATCTCACGCAGAGAATAAGTGCTTCGTATCCGACCACAATGCATCTGGATATTGTCTGTACTGTGGGTACGCAGTAATGACATCACTGCAGTAAAATGGTAATAGTCTTCCCCAGGTTCAGCATACAGGTTCATTCTTGGAGCATTTGTCCGAGGGTATATAGCAAATTTACCCTCGCCTACTTTACGTCCTCTTCCTGCAGATGTATTTGCAGCAACAAATGCTTCCACAACCAAATGCACATCATGGTTCTTGTCATTCTTACAGAAGCCTGAAGAAAAACAAGACCTTCATAAAGAGGCACATATACGAAGGGGCTTGTCAATGAAAAAGGTTAAAATCTTGAATCCCTGCAGATATCCAAATATTAAGATTTACATGCACAACTACATGTCATAGAGATTCAATGAGGTAAGTTTAAATTTATTCCAATGAAAACTGTAGGAGCAGTTGCGCAAGGAATTGCTAGTGGACGGACAGACCGAAGAATGGACGAACAGACAGATGGGCATTTGAACAGACAGATATAATACGACCCTTTGGGCATATAAAAATGAAAAGATATATAACCTTTGTAGCTGTATATTCACTAAGCATTTCAATATCTCAGAATTAATGAATGTTAAAATGGTAAAAGTCAAACTTGCATTTTTAGCAATGGATTCACAAATGGCAATCTTTTTCCATCAATATAAGTAGACTGTTATTGAAGCTTTTTATAAAATGGGAACATTATACCTGAGCTCAATAGTCATGAGTTTTATCATGTACATGTACGTTTATTAAAAAACATGTTCATTATACTTCCTTATCAATGCTTACAAAAGTTGAGTGATTATATTTAAATTCTAGAATTATTTCTCCATTAAATCAAAGAAGCAAAGCTACAAAGACATTGAGTCCCATTTATCTCTCCAGGCAATGAGAGTTTGTGTACAATAACTTAACAGGCTATCACGCCTGCTTGTCACCAATAGCTTTTTCACCAAACTCCTAAAATTACCATGCTTTTTAATCCCTGGTTTTAATAAGCCTGACATAGAAAACTTTTAAAAACATTGAGGGAAAAGGAGAAAATGCAGGTAAACCATGATATATTTATTTTCTCATTTGCAAGTGCTTTCAATTTGGACAGTCTAAAATTGTCTTGTTCGGTAAAGAGTTAACTCTTTAACAAATAATAAAATTTTAGGCTTGTCCATACTGAAAGCACATGCAGGTGACAAAAAATCATTTGTGAAAAAAATAGAATGTTTTGTACAGTTATAAGTAGAAAAACATGTGAAATTAGAGAAAATGTTGGTTAGCACAATTTTCTACTATTCCAAAAATGTTTTCAAAAGGGAACTTCAAACAGGTTGATAAAAGGCTATATCTCCAACAAACAATACTGATTTTTAATGGCCAGAGAGTTAGCTCATGCAAACACACTGGGAAAGAGAGAAATACTGTTAACCAGCATTTTCTCCTTTTATCCCCACTTCCTATTACAAAATGAATATGATTGAAAGATTAAAATTTCTGCGAGAAAATAGCAAAAACATTGTGGGAAAAGTAGAAAATGCTGATTACCAGCATTTTCTCCTTTTCCCACAATGTTTTCAAAAGGCTTCTTTTCCAGGGTCATTAAAAGTCGAGATTGTGTGGTAATGAGTTAAATTGTCATCTGAAATCCCTATCAGTTTGGATAAGTATAAAAGTTTTATTGTGAGTAGGGAGTACAGAGATCTTATGAATTACAGGTGATGACAGTAGGCGTGTCATTTTCTAGGTACAAATACATTATGCAAATTGATACCTGAATGAATCCTGTTATCATGTGAGCATGAAAATTGCACCACATAATTTATTCCTTTACCAAACAATTCTGAGGAAAGGGTCCTTTGAAAAAATTGTGGGAAAAACAAAAAATATGCTGGTAATCAACATTTCCTCTTTTTCACACAATCCTATTGGTAAAGAGCAGGAATTGTAACCTGGGACCGTTTTCACCGATCATTCTTAGGGGCGTTTTTTTTTTCATTTTTCTTCGCGGCTTTCCAAATTTGAAAGTGACATGCCTTCTGATTGGCTAAACCATTTTTGGAAAATTTTGGAGAATAGGACTAAGAATGTTCTTAAGAATGGTTGGTGAATATGGACCCTAGATGCCCTAGGTTCAAGTATCACTGGATTCACCAGGTTTTACATGGGTGTGTTCTTGAGCAAGACATTTCAGTCCTAACCAAGTATTGGTGAACCCAGAGAAATGTATGCACGAGTGAGCTGTTGCTGTGATATGACTGCAATAATGTTGACAGCAGAGTAAAACATAATTCAATCATTCTTTTTCCCCACAGTGTTTCCTAACCTTTCAACTCCGGCTCTGCCAATTTCTTTTCGAGGATTCACGATAGTCATTGTGACAGTTTCGACGGTGATTATGTGGAAAAACAGCCAGTGGCTTGGAAAGAATATGGTGTGGAATACTGGTAACAGAAACTCCAGGAAAGCATGGATAGGTGCATTGGCTGTCATATGACTGAAATAATGTTGAAAACAGCATAAAACACAATTCTATCAAACAATCAACCTAACCTTTGAAGGACCAATCCCATTATGGGAACCATGGGAACCATTTTTTGTTTGTCACCTGCAAACGTTTTCAAATATGAGTATGCAAGTATGAGTGATTTGTTTTGGTAAAGAGAATAATAGTCTAATAAAAGTAGAAATTATAAGCTCCTACCTCTTGGCATTCTAAATGTGAATTTCTTGTCCTTGAAGAAACTAAGAGGGGCATTTTCTTCCTGCTTTGTGAAGTTTGTTCTGACCTCTTTCTGAGAGATGAATGGACCTTTATCCCCTTTTCTCAGTCTGACCTATAAATAAAACAAGAGAGCCAGAATAGCCCTTAACCCTTTATCACACGATAATGACTTTTGATGACCCTGAGAAAGAAACCTATTGAAAACATTGTGGGAAAAGGAGAAAATGCTGGTAACCAGCATTTTCTCCTTTTCCCACAATGTTTTCTGCTCTATCAATAAACTATTGCACCATTTGAACCAAACTGAAATTGTCGTCTGCAAATGCTTTCAATTTGGAAAGGGTAAAATTTTTTTGTCTGTTAAAGAGATTTAATTGCTCACCAGTCCTGCGAACAATAACTTCTGACACAGGGAGATCACTCATTCTCCAATTAACAGCCACTTAGAAGTAGTGATCTGTTTGAAAACTCATATTGTTCTTCACTGAAATTTCTTTATTCAATGAAAGTTGAGCATTTTCTGTTTATTACAATCATACGACATAATCATTGAACACATGACATACGTTTTAAAAATTATGTTTTATGGTAAAATCCGCAACTGAATTTTACCACTTATGTAGAATATATAGAATATTTTATGCATTGTTTTTATGATAGTCTCTTATAATTCTATATAGAATGGTCATGTACATGTACTTCCATGTCTTTTATATCAGTTGTAAATATTGTTGTACATGAATGAGACTTTAATAAAGATTATTATTGACAAATAAAATTCTTGGGTAATACAGGTCGTTGTTGTCTTAAGTCACTCGTATGTCCCATAAAGATACAGTCAAGTAAAACGTTTTTGACACATGTATTTATAACTTTTCGATTATGAGTGGAAACAGAATACATTAACTTTTCTTGAAACATGAACATGATATATGATGTAAATTTGAATGATTGATGGATGATTGAAGGTGAAGAGTTCAAAAGTTGTTCAAAAGTTGTGTACATTCACAAAAGGCTTCAATGAAAGAATCAGACTTTTTAAGAGATGCTAATTAGTATAAATATCCATATTTTTTCAATTCTTTTAATACGAGGGGAGGTCAGTAAGTTTGTAGAACTCTGTATTTTTCTATACAATTCAAAATTTCTTCTCTCATTTTTTGGCAGTATAAACCTTTGTCAGTTGAATTATAACAGTCATTTAGTCAGCTCTTACTTTTTTTGCTCTTACATTTTTTTTGGAAAACCTATACCTATCGGTAAAAATGGCAAGTCAGAAGCCACTCTGTAGCAGACTTGAGCTCATTATCGTCCAGAAATCTAGCTCCAAGCAAGTGGGATATCAAATTTCAGAACAGACAATAATCACTTGGGGCCAGGTTTGGACTGTATGCTAGGTGATTTAACTGCTTGAGCTTGCACTCACGAATAGCCGCTTGTGCAACTCTGGACTTGTGCTCTGAACTCAATATTCTGACTTTTCATTTTTGTTTATGGGTATAGGTTTTCCAACAAAAAGTAAGAGCAAATACTGTAAAGTGTTGACTGAATGGCTTTTATCATTCAACTGGCAAAGGTTTATACTGCACAAAAAATAAAAAAAAACATTTGAACTGTAAAGAAAAATACCGAGTTCTATGAACTTATTGACCTCCCCTCGTATAAAGTTGTTCGTGCAGGTTCAAGTGCACAGTAATCTTTTGAGCAACTGCCTCTTTTTCGTGTTTTTCAGTTTTGCTGGAAACTAAAATTGGGCTATTGGGTGATGCCTATGAAAATATTAAACTTCGATATAGAACAAGAAAAGGATCATTCTCTGTTACATTAATGGAATGAATTAAGTAGGAGAGGCATTGATAAGTCGTTGCACTGCTTGTAAATTACCTGACTGAAATCTTTGGTATATGAACTGTGGAGTGTGATGACTAGATAATACCATCCTTCATGGTTAAACTGTGCATCCTGTATGTCTATAGTAAACTCCAATTCCTTGTCCTCGATCTGTGGCAGTGTCCGACTCTCCATCCTGTGTCCTCACAATGCCCGTCCTGGTCAAGTCATACTAGGTACTCTCACTACAAATACAGTGGAACTTGCAATTATCTAAACTTTGTAGCAGACATTAAAATTCAACACTCATCCAATCTTTGGTGACAAAAAAAATCAAGATTTGCAGTCGACAAAATAAATGTGACTTGTAAATTGAAATTCCTTTTTTGGAAGGGTAGAAAAAACATAGTACTAGAGGTAGAAAATGCTGGTTACCAGCATTTAATATATTTTCAAAAGGCTTCCTTCTCAGGGTCATTTAAGGTCAGGATTCTGTGGTAAAAAGTTAAGCCCCATTTTACTAATATTAAGAGACTTAAGAGCAAAATAATGGACTTAACTCTTTACAAACGACATAATTCTAGACTGGTCCAAATTGAAAGCATTTGCAGACGACAAAATTAACATAACTTAAAAACTGAAATTTGTTCTGGGAGGAGAGAAAACATTGTGGGAAAAGGAGAAAATGCTGGTTACCAGCATTTTCTCCTTTTCCCACAATGTTTTCAAAAGGCTTCTATCCCAGGGAATGTTTGGGAAAGGGTTAGTGTTGATTAATGAATCTATGTATATCTTTTGTCATACAATTCCCTGTACAACCATTTACCAAAAATGCTCACTTTTAACAACCCTGGAAAAGAAGCTTTTAGAGAACATTATGGAAAAGGAGAAAATGCTGGTAATTATTTTGTTCTTTTCTCACAATGTTTTCTACCTCATCAATGCAAAATTGCATCATTTGAACCCCAATGAAATTGCTGTCTGCAAATGCTATCAGTTTTTTTACATGGCTTAAACTTTGCCGTCTGGTAAAGAATTAAACAAGCTTGAGGAAGAAGGTTTTTGTTAACAATGTTTGAAATGGAGAAAATGCTGGCGACTAGCATTTTCTCCATTTGCCATAGTGTTTTCTACACTTTTAGTCACAAATCTTATCATACGAGCTTCAACAAAAATTTGGAGTTGTCAAAATTGAAAGGGTTTGCAGGCAACAAATTACATATAGCGCAAATCACAAAATTTGTTTATCATTGATTAAAAAAAAACACCCTTTTAGCCAGCATTTTCTCCTTTTACCTCAATTTTTTCAAAAGACTTCGCAGGGTCATTAAAAGTTGCCATGTTGTAGCAAGGTTTTATCCATCTACAAGTAGTTGTCAAATGGAAGATATTGTATATAGCACTGAGTTACCTCAGACTGAGTAAAAGAAGAAAACTAAAGGCTGCTTTTCCAAATATGTCTCTAACTTTCTGATACTTTTTATCAAAACAATAGTATAATTCTATAATTTACTCAAACTGCTCACAATTATTTTAGAAAAGTATTTTCAAAATGAAGCACCTTCCATACATGTTATAAATCAATATGACCATTCAAATGGATTTATTTCCAATATCAAACGATGATCTCTACAACATTTCATAAATCTAATTTTCATCTCCATTTCTAATACTTGATGATGAATGCAAGGTTTCTTCTTTTGAAAAACCTTCAAATAGCCTTTTGAAATTCATTTATGAGGTTGCTTTGTGCTTTTATTTATCTATTTACCCAAAGACGGGAGTCTATGCTGAATCAAACATGAATAGAGTCAATAGCACATATTACCCACAAACCAACAAACAGTCAGTCACTATTTACATTTTCAAGTACAATGTGGAATATTTTCTTTTATCCCATACGAATGAATTCCTGTACATCTTTCACTGAAAAAACTTATTTATAGGAGTAGTTTTGACCCTTTATCTAACAGTCCTGAGGACCTTGAGAAAGAAGTATTTCGAATACAATGTGGGAAAAGGAGAAAATGCTGGTAACCAACATTTTCATCTTTTCCCACAATGTTTTCTACATTTCAAAGACAAAAAATCATCTTTTAAGATGCATTTAATATGTTGTCTTCAAACATCTCTGAGTTGGTTAGTTTAACATACTTTTTATACATCGACTGAGAAACAAGTTCTTACAACTCTTTAATTTCTGCTTCCTGGTAACTACACCTCCAGTACTTGCACCGAATGTGTGGGCCTATGAAAAATCCAAAAGTTGGCACCTGCACCCAGGTATTGAACTCAGAACCTTTTGGTTACGAGGCAGACGCTCTAACTCACAGCCACAGACACTAAACGGAGTTGGTTGTTTGGAGGTTAACCACTAGAACCCCAAATACACCCACATAACTCTTTACCAAATGACAAAAAATTAGGCTGGTTCAAATTGAAAGGATTTGCAGACGACAAATTAAATGTAAGTGAAGTAATGAGGTTTGGTTTAAATGCAGAAGAAAACATTGTGGGAAAAGGAGAAAATGCTGGTTACCAGCAATTTCTCCTTTTTCAACAATGTTTTCAAAAGGCTTCTTATATAGGAGTGATAAAAGTCGTGATTGTGTGGCAATGAGATAAGACCCATATAATTTCAATGGTTTCTTTGCTGAAGAATGTTTAATGAAAGCAGGAAGCATGGATCACCTTGTGTGCAGTCTGATCTTGATCTACACTGGACACAAAGAAAACTGCATTTGTGACAGGCCATTTACAGTTTTTTCTTGCAGCAAACCACTGTTTTCATATATTCAAGAGATTTTTTCAAAATAAATTAGATTCCTACAAAAAGAATATGTACTCTAAGTAAGGCTCTACCTATAGAAATAATACAAGCTCATGAGATGTATCTAAAATGTTTGATTGAAGAAAATTCTTCTTAACTGTTTACTTTACGAGAAAATTTTCCAAATTGAAAGTATTTGCAGACGACAAAATACATGTGCCTGAAAAATTTAAAGTTTATTTAGGATGGATAGAAAATACTGTGGGAAAAGGAGAAAATGCTGTATCCGGCATTTTCTCCTTTTCCCACAATGTTTTCAATGGTTTTCTTTCTCAGGGTTGTTAAAAGTAGTCGGGATTGTGTGGTAAAGAGTCAAAATGTTTGATTGAAGAAAATTCTTCTTAACCCTTTACCCAATAGGGCATTTCTACGATATCTCTAATTGACCCTAAATAACAGCAAGGATGAAGCTGTTTTCTATGGGTATATGACACCTTTTGATAGCATAGGAAACACTGTGACAAAAGGTGAAATTGCTCGTCACGAGCAATTTCACCTTTTTTCACAATGTTTTCCAAAGGCTCCTTCAAGCAATGCGTAGAAATTAGTATCTATGGAGTAAAGGGTTAAAGGGGGAGCCATTCAGATTTTTTAGTCTCACCAAACCTCAAGTATTTTTCATCACTGAATTAACTCATTACCAAAAGACAAAATTTTTGGCTTGACCAAATCCAAAGCATTTGCAGACAACCAAATAAAATTGACTGAAAATTTGAAATTTGTGTTGTGAAAGGTAGAAAACATTGCTGGAAAAGGAGAAAATGCTTGTTACCAGCATCTTCTTACCAGCATTTTCTTTTTCTACAATGTTTTCAAAAGGCTTCTTTTCCAGGGTCGTTAAAAGTCGGCATCATACGGTAAAGGGTTAAGTAATGTGACAGCTGGTATATTATTAGTAAAGAATACAGACAAATGAAAAATAGGCAGTTTCTCCTTTTCTTACAATGTTGCCTATGCTATCAAAGACAAGTTCATAAGAATTCCATAAAGTGAATCACAAATAGATGTCTACAAATGCTTTGAATGTGGACAGACCTACAATTTAGTGATGTGTTAACTCTTTAACAAACAACAAAATTTTGGACTAGTACAAATTGAAAGCATTTGCAGACAACAAAATAAATGTGTATCAAAATTCGAAATTTGATTTGGAAAGGGTAGAAAACATTGTGGGAGAAGGAGAAAATGTAATGCAATGTTTTTCAAACAATGGGAGAAGGAGAAACTGGGAGAAGGAGAAAATGTAATGCAATGTTTTTCAAAGGCTCTCTTTCTCCGAGTCATTAAAAGTCGGGATTGTGTGGTAAAGAGTCATTCAAAATACCTTTTAAAAGTCTTATCCAACAATACTCCTTATCTGAAACAGCATTATTTACCATTCTATATTTTCAACACTTAAACAATATTGTAAATGAACCATTGTCTCTCCTACATAATTAAACTATACAATGTCCTTGTGTGTTAATAAATTCCTCTTATGTATGGCCACATAGCACATAGCATGGTTTCTCCAAATTTAGCTGCGATTGTTTCTTTAAATTCTTTAACGAAGGATAAATTGTAGACTTGTCCAAATTGAAACGATTATGTCACTCAAAAATCAATTTTGTGTTGGGACAGGTAGAAAACATTGTGGAAAAAGGAGAAATAGCTACCTATCAGCATTTTATCTTTTCCAACGATTCCATTTTTCCCTTAATTTCAAACAGAGTTATTATAAGTCCATTTCAAGTCATTCTTTATATTAATTCTGCACACAAAGAAAAATTAGAGGACATTGAGGTAATTGCAATTAACCCTTCACCATACAATCCTGACTTATGATGGCCTTTAGGAAGAAAGCTTTAGAAAATATTGTGAAAAATTAAGAAAATTATGGTTATTAGCATTTTTTCCTCTTTCCACGGTGTTTTCCTTTCAATTAAAACAGAAATTTTCATTTGAGCTCTATCTGTGGTCTTCAAATGCATTTGATGAGGTCAAGTTCAAAATTTTGTTGTCTAGTAAAGTGTTAAGACATTATTAACCCTTTACCATACAATCCAGACTTTTAATGACCCTGTGGGAGAAGTCTTTTGAAAACATTGTGGGAAAAGAGGAAATTGCTGGTAACAACCATTTTCTCCTTTTCCCACAATGTTTTCTATCCTGTCAATGGCAACTCTCCTCATTTGAGCCATACATATTTGAATTGTCGCCTACAAATACTTTCATTGTAGACAAGTCCACATTTTTCTTGTGTGGTAAAGGGTAAAGGACAAGCCTGATTAGTTGCCATTGTTCTAGTAAGTTAGGTGCATAATGTGTTAAGTCCTGCATACATACAGGCCTTGTTTTTGTGGATATAGTTCATACATTATGGGAAAAAGTTCTACACCCCTCCATAATGAAAACATAATATTATGTAGAAAAATAAATTATAACTAGAGCTATCACTAAACATGATTATACCCCCCCCTCCCCCCCCAGCTCCTTGTCACCAAACAGGTCTTTGTCACAGAATGCAGAATGGTTTAGTACAAAAGTAAGAGTTTAGAAAAGTTCAAGGGGAGATAATTCCATGACAAATTGCAGCAGGGTCATGAAAATTGCACATGCACAATTTCATTTCATGTTCTGGGGGCTATAATTATGTTGCTAAAAAGAAGATGAATTGCTTTTCAAAGGGTAGAAGGGGAGAATTTTCTCTTTTTTTTCTATGATCTTTACAAGGTTATCTTCCTCAACATAGAAACTGTTGTTTGGTACAGGGGTGAAAATAATACCTTTCGAGAGATCAGTTCATATAATACCACCAGTCCTGGTGATAACTTTTATGATCTTGTACAGGTTTTCTAAAAGTTCTGGGAAAAGGAGAAAATGCTGTGGCCAGCATTTTCTCCTTTTTCCATAATTTTTTAGTGAATGATAATGGATTTGTAATCTGGAAACACTTTCAACATACATAGGGCTACAAGTTTGTCATTTGGTAAAGAGTTATTACGTTTTTGCAAAATGAGAAATTACTGGTCATCACAATTTTCTACTTTTCCAACAATCTTTTCTGCCCTTTTTAAAGACAAATGCCATCATTAAAGACCTGTTTCATTTATTGTCTGCAAATGCTCTCCATTTGGATCAGCCTACAAAATTATTTCATGGTAAAATAATGTACTTTTACATCAACATAGGTGAAAAACTCTAGCAAAAGAACTTGATACGAGAATGTTTTCATTCTCACAAGAATGCTTACAAAGTTGAAAGTTGGAATTTTGTTTCAGAAGATAATGAAATGATTTAGTAGTAAAAATTTCCTACTAGATATTAAAAATTCTATTGACACTCTTGCTTGAAAATCTAATAACCTGCTATTTGATTAACCCCTTTTCCAAACAAAAAACTTCAAAACAAATGCAGGACATTAATTCAAAATTGAAACAAATGAACTTAAGACCTCTTATTGGGCCGAAAACATTGTTGGCAAAGGAGAAGATGCTGGTTAATGGCATTCTCATTTTCATTCCACATGTATTTTTCAAAAGCCTTCTTCTTCAGGGTTATTAAAACTCAGGATTAACCCACACAATCCCTACTTTTGACATCCCTGAGAAAGAAGCCTTTAGAAAACATTGTGGAAAAAGGAGAAAATGCTGGTAACCGGCATTTTCTTGGTAACCAGCATTTTCTCCTTTTCCAATAATATTTTCTACCCTTCACAAAACAAATTTCATATTTTCAGTCACTTTTCTTTTGTCGTCTGCAAATGCTTTCAATTTGGACCAGTCTAAAATATTGTCATTTGGTAATGGGTTAAATAAAAGGAGTTGTGATATATAAGTACAAACTATCACATACCTATAAAATCTGGTGAATATTCCTCTAAGATTTAAGATAAAGGTTTCAAAATATTCAAAATCACAGTATCTTGTTCCTGACAGAAATGTAAACAGTTTGAAACAAAGTATTGACTTTTTATATATCAGTTAAAGATGGATTTGACTTGATCACTGCTGTATTGATTATCATTCAATGAATCAACCCCTATCTAATCCTTACTACACAATCCCAAATTTTAGAACTCGAAAGAAAAGGACTTAAGAAAACATTGTGGCAAAAAGGAGAAAATAATCAGTTAGGACAAATCTAAATATTTGTAATTTGATAGAGACATCAAGGCATAAGTTCTTCCTTTAGAAGTGTTTAATTTCACCTAATAACACTTCATATAAAAACATTCTGATAAAAAAAAAAGTATTGTAATTGCAGTATCTGCTATCTTTCAGGACTTTTGTTAGACTGTTTACCAAAAGACAAAATTTTAGACCTGTCCTAATTGAAAGCATTTGTAGAGCAAATCAAATGTAGCACAAGTGAAGAGATTTGTCTAGGAAAAGGCAGAAAACTGCATGCAAAAAAAAAAAATTGTGTGTTGCCATCATTTTGCTATTTTCCCACAATGTTTTTAAGTTTGGTTTCTCAATTACTTTTCCACAGTTAGACAAAGAAGGATAATCCACTTGCCCTCACCACATTTTTAATAGTAAAGATGGGCAGACAAGTGGATTTTTTGGATCCTGCAAACAACAATATTATAGACTAGTCCAAGATAAAGACAAAAATTTTTATGGACATGTATTTCATATGGTAGTCTGGTTATCAGCAATTTCTCCTTTTCCTTTAGTGTTTTCAAAACTTTTTTTCTGTCAGTGTTGTTAAAAGTCTGGATCAGGTGGTAAAGGTCTAAGGTCTCAGATATTAAAAAGAAAATAAATCAGAACAACTTAAGGTAACCACAAATAGTCTGATGTAGTAATAAACAAGAAAACATCATCACAAATCAGACAAGACAGCCATCTGAACTAAAGCACACATGTCTAAATGGTAGTACAGATAATTATCCCAAAAGCCAATGTTACTTTTTGACTGGTTGCCTCTGGGTACAGAGACAATCAAGACAAAACCAATTGAAAATTCCGCACTGATTTTGTGCGCAAATTTGAACTCTCATAATTTCGCAAATAGGACACAAAACTACGATTTAAGGATTTGAGATGGTACGGTGCACAATAAATGTCCAAATATGGAGAAAAAAAATCACTGTAGTGTCTTATTATTGAGACTAGTTTAAATTGTATGATATTTGCAGGATTGTTGTGATATATAGTAGTTGTGATTTTCAGTTGGTCTGGTAAGCTCTGGGTTACAGCAACTGTCATGTCTATACAGATAATGGCTGGGAGGGGGCTACCGGAAACGATGAAAGAAAGTAACGTTTGAGCAGGCGTCCGACTCGAGAGTACATAGGCAAAGGTGTCGACATACTTCCCGTCCTTTATTTGTAAGGCATGCAGTAATTTTCAAATCAATTCTAAAATACCATCTTTCAACGTATCTTAGATGAACTTGTATGAATTTTTTTCAAATTTGACCAGGAAAAAAAACTCTGTGGACTTCCGTTCCGTTGGTTCTCTGATCGACTTGGTGTTACATAGAGGCTGGAAATCAGAATGATGTTGGTTACTATAGTCTGGTTTTGCAGGTACGCAATAGCAGAGCCCATTTCTGACATTAATAACAATGTCAAGGTTATCCTTCTAGACATTCCGTAACCTGAATAAAACAAATCTATCAGTTACTTCGGAGGCAAGGACTATTAAAGTATTTGGAGATATAAACTCTGTCCAGCACTCCTCCAGGTGCTTTGATCCATCATTTTTCTGTCTTCAAGGGAGACTACTGCGACGAAGTATTAGTTAAGAAATGGTTATTTACCTTTGATTACGTCTTTTGAGATTTTGGCAGTTGAAAACTTTCACGTAACATCTCACCGTCAAACATGGCAGTTGCAACCTCTCGGAAAAAAACAGTTTTATCTTTTCTCATCATGTTTCATGCCTTTCCATGAAACCGATCATGTGAAACAGGCCCCATATCCAACAAAGGGTTACAAGAGAACTCGTACCCTGGAGAACTCGTATCCAATCTGAAGGATACAAGTTCTCTGGAGAACTCGTGCCCTGGGTACAAATTCTCCAGAGAACTCGAACCATACAGATACTGTATTATTTAGATTTATACATGTATATATAATTCATATTTTGGTGAACTGATGATTTTCATTTTATCTTTTTTAAATGGGCAAGTTACAGAATAATCAAGCATGGTGTTTGAAAAAGCTTGTTTAGATACATGTATTTAAGGTTCATTAATGGAATATGCCAATTTTTCAAAGGAGTCTAAGGTGTCGGGTACTATAAAGTCAAATATCGGGTGTGATAAATACCACTGTGTACACCTGCCATTTACCAGCATTTGAACTGATATTGTTCGTTAAAGGCATTCTTAACCCTTTACCAATCAATCGCATGGTTTTACGAGGAAAAGACTTAATAAGCATCATTGTTAAAAAGGATAAAACGAAAATAACCTTTTTTATTTATTTAACATTAAAAGGAGAAATCAAGCTCTTTGAATCTTGGGCGATCTAGCGTTGTAAATGAAGTAGATCTAGTGGATTACACTCATTTGGGCATAATTTGTAATAAGTTCCTGAAAAGTTCTGTCAACATTGACGATTCCTGTCACAAGCTGAAATCTACTCTTTTAGGTTAATTAAATGTTGGAGTGCATGAAAATGGTCTTCGTCCATAATGTCCCTTAAACTGTACAAGTCTATTGTTCTACCAAAAGCACTCTATAGCTGTGAACTGTGGTCAGAAATTAACAAAACGCAGTCAGCTCAGCTAGAAAGAGCACATAGATTATATGCGTCAAGTATATTCAGAATTTACCGGTGTATACTAGAACCGATGTTTGTCTCGGTCTAAACTTTTGTTTCTGGGCCAAATTTGTCGTGCCCCCGAGTTTACACGCATGTTTACAAAAAGTTAAGATAGGCTCTTGTCTTCGATTGTTTTTTCTTTCTTTAGTCTTCTGTCACGATATTTTCAGAAGTAGCAGGATCTACAATCCTGTCTTAAACTTTTACCAGAAATAATGACAGCTCTACGAACATTTTTTTTTTCCCGATAAAGATCGTCTTCACAAGCTGCAATGATGTTTATTCGTCTTCGGTTTTATGGCGTCTACAAATGTAAGGGAAGTAACTCTGCCATGAAAAGTGATATAAGTAAATACGAGTTTTCTCCCTTGGACCATAAAATTACTCCTAATTTTAGCTGGTTTTGGTTTGTGCCACACACAACTTCCCAATGACGTAAATCAGTTAAAGGTAGCCCTTCAGATTTTGGGACGAAAAGTTTACAAAAATACAAAAAAAAAATCATCCTTATACTCCCAAAGCCTTATAATTTTCATTCATTTAACCCCAGAGAAAACCATCCGACAACTAGATAAATTAGAGATTTACTACAGCCCAGGTCGACACTGGAGGGAAACACGGTCTATTTTTACATGAGCAACTCGCTCATTTACATACAGACGAAGCTTCAAACATAGCGTCCGAAGTTCTAGACATTATGGAAAATAATTGCGTTTGTTATGTTATGGAATTTAATAGTCAATAGTCACGTGCAAGTCATTTAACATTCCCACAATGCTTTTTTTTTTTTATCTTAAAGTGGATTGGAACGAAAGCTAAGCTTAATTATATAGTTCCTCTCCAAGCTCCGGTTAAGCAGCATGTGTTAAGAAGTCACAAAAAAAGGAGAAAATAAAATAGAGAAAGACAAAAGAGGTGAGAGAAGAAAAGATGGAAGTGGAGTTATTCATACTGGTAAACTTGTTAACTAATATTCAATATGTGAGGACCATAAAAATAACTTACCACCTGACCTTACAATTCCACAGAAATTTGTGATTACTCAGAAGACCTAAGCCAGTTTGGAGGACAAATAATTAATCATCGCTTAAGATCAGTTTTGCTAATATCTAAATCTCCCACTTGCACGAATATAAACTTGTATGAACTGCAGCAAATAATATTTCATTTGAAGGCAGACTAAGACTTTCGTCACCATATAGTATAGTTCTAAGAGAGACCCTTGTTATATCATTAATGGTAAGGTTTGATTGACTTCTTAAGTTATCATAATTTGGACATTGTAGAAAGAAGTGTTCAGTTGATTCGACGGAACCACAAGTGCAAAGAGGAGACCGTACTATCTTTTTCAATATAGGCGGTGATTAAGAGACCTGCATCTGTTGCGCAATCGAGCATGAATAATCTGAATTTTTGTTTCGCCATAAAAATAAAGCTGTTTAGGTACGGGTTTGCCAAGGTTCAAACGATGTTTAAAAGCTGTTACTGTTTCGGCGCTTTTAGTGTCATCAGATAAGAAATTCCAATCACTAGTTACTGCTGGTAGAAATGAATTTTTGTAAAAACTAGTTCTGCAAGAAATGGTTCGAAAGTTGTTTGGACTGCGTAGATTATGAACTGATGAATTACCGACCGTTAGAGGTACCAGTGCATTAAGATAATTTGGTGAAAGCCTATTTTAAAATCATTTTGTAAAAAAGAGTAAGTTTGTGTTTTTAGCCTACGTTCGCTCAAAGTTTCCCATCATGTTTCCTCATATAGATCAGCAATTGCCATAAGTTTTATACAGCCTGTAACTATACGTGCAGCTTCATTTTGGAGTTTCTCTAGTTCATCCTTTAGCCCCCGGCTGAGAAAGGTGGTCCCAAATTACATCAGCATACTCCAATAAAGGCCTAATGAATGAAAATTAAATTGTTTGAAGAGACTGCCGATCAAGCCGTACTTTCAAATTCAAATGTCTCATAATTCCAGCCCTCCTTGGCTTCTCAAGAGATTTGTTCATATGAAATCCCAGGAATCGTCCTTAGAAAGAAAAATGCTTAAATGCTTATGACTAGAAACTGGCATAAAAATTGCTTATAACTGTCATTTAAAAAAAGATATACATAGACTTAGTTTTCGTAGGTGAAATTTCATCTAGAACTGCCGCAATACAGGGTGTACTAAAAGAAATATTCATAGAATTTTCCCAAAGCTGGTGACTCCCTCTTTTTATCTCATATTTTTGTAGATCAGATAATAAACTATAGCCAAACGAAGTTTTATGAAATTCTGAATGTTATGAAAAAATGGTGAAACTAGCGATCTTCTTTGCGGTTAATTGTTGAAGTAATTTTAACCCTTCAGTAGAGGTCTACATATCTTTCAAGCAGGGGCGTAACCAAGAAAAAGTAAATTATACGCACCCCGAAGGTCAAGAAAATTAGAATGCATTCTAATAATGTAGTTGGCCATTTTTACGGCAGGTGCCGAGAGCAATTTGGAATCAGCCGAATGGAATTGGAGCCATGTAATCAAGATATTTCTAATATTGGCTGTTTTAGAAGAAAAGAGGCAACCCACGACCTATTTTCGATTTTTTTTTTTTTACATTACGCACGTTCATGGTGTGCGTAATAGAAGTTACGCCTATGCTTTCAAGTACACTCATTCATTATTACGAAGCATCTTTTTTTGTGTGTTTAAGAAAATGTTTGACTTTCTTTGTTTATAATTTAACTTACTCGATCTTTACGGTATCAATAGTTCCCTTACCAGACATGTCTTCGACACAAGTTTTCGAGACAGTTCCCCCACAGATTTGGAGACAATTTTCCCGAGACTTTTGTTTCATAGCAAATGACCTTTACACTGTAGCATTGATAACCTATGATTGATAATCATGAGAAATTAGAAATATTCGTGGATGATGAATGTTGTGATCGAATTATCTGTGCCCTGTGAAGATTTCTATATAGAATGACGGGTATTTATTGTCTCATGGGTGAATTCACAACGAATCACGACTGTCATGAACATAATCTTTAGAATTTTAAGAAGACTTTTAGCCAGCACCAAAGTTGATAAAAGGATAGAGAGTATTTGGTGTTATTTTATAAAGTCTTTTGAATAATTTGTATATATTTTAGTTTATGCGCATTCTCCTGTTTTAAAGAAATACGGTAGAGAGAGCGGGCAAGGGGATGTTACTGAGTAAAACACCTTTTCTGTTTATCTTGTACACCCGGACAATTTTACATTCATGTATATTGTAGATCTCTCTCTCTATGTTTATAATTTGGTAGTATGTTTGAACTTTTGACCCCTGGGGCGGGGCCAGTTTTGACCCAAGGGGCATCATATGAATGAACTTGGTAGAGGTACACTACGTGATGCTACATACCAAGTATCACAGCTCTGCGCCTTCCAGTTTCAGGGAAGAAGAATTTTAAAATTTTCCTTCTTTGTTCCCATTTTCAAACTTTTGACCTCCTGGGCGGGGCAAGTTTTGACCCCCTACAAAATATCAAAGCTCTGCACCTTCCAGTTTCAGAGAAAATTTTTCAAGTTTCCCTTCTTTGTTCATATGTTTAAACTTGTGATCCCTTTGACGGGGCCAGTTGGACCCCAGGGGCATCATATGGACAAACTTGGTAGAGGTTCAATAGCAGATGCTACATACCAAATATAAAAGCTCTACGCTTTCCAGATTCAGAAAAGAAGAATTTTGAAGTTTTCCTTCTTTGTTCATATGTTCGAACTCTTACCCCTGGGGCGGGACCAGTTTGGACCCAAGGGGCATCATATGAACAAACTTGGTACAGGTCCACTAGCAGATGCTACATACCAAAGATCAAAGCTCTTTGCCTTCCAGTGCCAAAGAAGAAGAATTTTAAAGTTTTCCTCCTTTGTTTTCCTTCTTTGTTCATATGTTCGAACTCTTACCCCTCCGGCGGGGCCAGTTTGGATCCATTGGGTATTATATGAACAAACCTGGTAGAGGTCCACTAGGAGGTGCTACATACCAAATATCAAAGCTCTGTGCCTTCTAGTTTTAGAGGAGACGATTTCAAACATTTTTACCTTTTTGTTGCCATGGCAACCAGCATTATGGGTGGAATTCAATTCTTTAAACAACTTTGGTAGAGCTTCACCCCAGGAACATCCCTACCAACTTTCATCAAGATTGGCCCAGTAGTTTAAGAGAAGATATTTAAAGAAATAGTTCACAGACTACAGGTGACAAAGAGTCATCACAACAGCTCACCTTCAGCATTTTGTACACATATAGTTATACAAATGCTCACACTGTCATGTCTTGCCATTGTTTCATGTTCAGTTGATGCGCTGAAAACAGTAGAGAGAAGGAATATCCATGCCCACTTAGCTGAGCGAATTGACAAATGGAGAAATGACTTAATTTGAGCAATTTCTGCAGTTGCAAAAAGCCATTTGAGGAAGACATATTGTACTAAAGCCTTTATAAATTTATGCTAAATGGTTATTTCATCTAAATACCTGCTACTGCCTCTACTCTCCTAATAGGTTTCAAAGAATTAAATAAAACAAACAAAAGTATCTACAGCTTTGTAATCTCTACACTTTAATCTATGTTATAAGTCAAGTAAATGATGAGAGCATTTCATCAAACAATTTGTAAGTTTAGCCGTCACAGAATTCCTCAGTCATTTGCTTCTTCTTCTGTTAGAAAAATTACTTCTACATTCTTTCTTTACAAAATACAGCCAAAAAAATTTTTGTTTATCACATATTCATCCATTTCTGTTATCAATTTTGAGGCCTTTCAAAGAGAATTACACAAGGATAATTGCCCAAGGAAATTAAAACATTGATTTTAAAATGTATGGATAACATTGCGGAAATAGAAGCAATCACTAGTCATAAGCAACTGCTCCTTTTTCCAGCTGTTCTGTAAACCAGTCAATCATGAGTTAACCCTTTACTCCATAGATAGTCATTTCTGCACATTGCTTGTAAGAGCCTTTGGAAAACATTGTGGCAAAAGGTGAAACTGCTCGTAACGAGCAATTTCACCTTTTGCCACAATGTTTTCTACACTATCAAAAGGTGTCATATACACATATTCATCATTGCTGTTATTCAGGGTCAATTAGAGATACCATAGAAATGCCTTATGGGGTAAAGGGTTAACTCTTTACCAAACAACAATGACTTAAAACTGAAAGCATTTGCTGAGAACAATCTAGGTATGCCTCAATTGATGGAATTTGTTCCCCACAGGTTTTTGAAAGTGAGAGAAAATGCTGGTTATCCAACAATGTTTTCAAAAACTTTTTTGTCAGGGTAAATAAAACTTGGAAATTGTTGGTGCAGGTTTAATAAATCCTTTACCACAAAACACAATATTAAACTTGTCCAAACTGAAATCATTTGCAGACGACAATAAAACAAAAATGTCTAAAAAATTGAAAATTGTATATTGAAGGGTAGAAAACGATGTGGGAAAAGGGGAAAAATACTTGTAAGGAGCATTTTCTCCCTTCCCACAATGCTTTTAAGTACCTTTGTTTTCTTTGGCTCTTTAAAACTTGAAACAGTGTGGAAAAGGATTAAATAAAACAACCAATTCCAGGCAGCATCAGAAATATTGCACATAACCTGCTGTAAATCTGCCCACAAAACCTTGCTAAAAATTGGATTCCCAAAGCCCTGGAAGCTCAGTCCATACAGGACTTTGGCAGAGCCGGGTGTTGAGGTGTTGAACAGTTCAACACCTGGCTCTGCCAATTTCTTTTGTCATTGCAACAGGGTTCATTCCCCTCTCAGTGCTGACCATTATTTTGAGGATGGCTATTTGGGTAGGCATCCAGTGGCTTGAGAAAAATATTGTGGGCAGTTCTGGTAAAACAAACTCCATGAATGCTGGAGTATAACTGAAATAAAGTTGAAAACAGCATTAAAAACCATACAATCAATCTGATACTAGACTGTGCTCATGAACCATATTTATCCTTCATTCTAAAAGCAATTTGTATTCATAATTCCAAAACAAACTGGTGAATAACTGGCATCTTAGCCATTCACATAACTTGTCTAGGAATTATAAGTTGTAACAGATTTTGCCATGATTGGTAACCAACTGTAATTGACAGAATAATTCAGCCAATCAGATAGCTAGTCTTTTAATTGACCCTTAAACATACAATCCTGAGTTTTAACAACCTTAAGGAAGGAAACAAGGAAGGAAGGATGGAAAATGCTGATAACCAAGCATTCTCTCCTTTTCCCACGATGTTTTCTACCCTATAAAAGACAAGTTTCATCTTTTGCATCTTACTTGCATTGTTGCCTGCAAATGCTATCAATTTGGTGGCATCTGGTGCAGACTTAAGAATTAGAATCAAATAAATTTAATGCCTACTAGTTAAGATAATCCCATATGTTTTCATTTATCAACATCTTGCATGTCATTATCTTTCTCACTTTCACCAATGTCTGATTGAAAAACTAAGGGTACAGCTTCTAATGTTCTTAAGTTAACTAATACTGCCATCCCAGACTCAGAGAATCTCGGTACTGATAACACTAACACTCTCTGTCCATCTGATCCTGGAAACAGAAAGTAATAATAATAACAAATATGGAGGGTGAAAATAATTAAATCAACATTTAAGGTAGTAGACCCCTAATACCTTGCATAAAGTTTTCTTGATAGTTGATAAATACTGATCTATACAGGTATAATACTTTTGTACATTTTTAACCGACCAGAAATTTCTTGAAGTCTATCTTGAAATTATTTGTAGATACTTTTGTTAGTTTCCAGAAAAGGGAGGTAATTACTATCTCTCTTTGTAATGTAAATATAGTGGTTTTTAGATTTAAAACTGATATTTCTAGACAAGACAAAAAGGGAAAAGTGGCTTGGTTAAAGCAGTACAATAACACTCTTTTTTAATCCTAGCAAATTTTGTAGGATAATATTGTTGTGAAAATAGCTGTTTTCTATTAGGTGTCTACGACGTTAAGGTTAAATGGGTTTCGGTAATTTATAGCTGTTTTGTCTCTACTACGTTAAGGTTAACAGAGTTTGCGTAATTTATAGCTGCTTTGTCTATAATAACTCACATTCCGCATAGTCATGGCCTGTTTTCACCACCAACCATTCCAAATTGCATTCATTGTCTTATTCTATATTTCCGAAGTTACAGTTTTTGATTGGCTGATCCATTTCGTTTAGACAGTCAGAAATCATGTTCATTTTTTAATTAACTCTTTCAGCGCCAAATAAATAAACTCGACCTCTCCAACGGCTATATATACAATCCAATGAAACTTAAAAAACAATTTGATTATATAGGCCTTACAAAACAAGCGGACAGTAGAGATCAAAGATCAGACTATATGTTTTGTGCAGTTTGATCTTGATCTATGCATTTTGCAAAAGTCACCATTTTTGCCTATGGCACCGAAAAGGTTAAGAAAGGTCTTGAGAATTAGCCAAAGAATGTTATTTATAATGTTTTCCACCCTTCCCAAACCAAATTTCAATTTTTCAGTCACATTCATTTTGTTATTTGCAAGTGCTTTCAATTTGGACAAGTCGAAAATTTGGTTGCATGGCAAAGATTTATAGACGAGTCTAAAAAATTCTGAAGACATTTTTGAAAAAACACATCAAATTACTGGACAAAAAATAAGTCATACCTTTATGTATTTTCTGTCCATATTTGGGCATATTTCCAGCAAAGAATACATGAGGGCACTCTGTCAATATGAATGGATCCTCTTCATAGAATGGGTAGCAACCTGAAAAGAAAATCAAGGACTAAACCTTATTCTGCTAAATAACTAAAACGAAATTTTCATTTCATCGATTGTTAAAACCCACATAATGCCATCTTAAAAAATCTGTTATAGGGAATAATATCTGCTTATCTGTGTAGTTTAACCCCTTACCACACAACGAAATTTTAGACTTGTCCAAAATGAAAGCTATTGCAGATGATAATTGAAAGGTGACTCAACTGATAAATTCATCTGTTTTAGGGTAGATAACATTGTGGGAAAAGGAGAAAATGCTGGTTACCAACATTTTCTCATTTTTCTACAATATTTTCAAAAGCTATCTTCTTCAAGGTTGTTAAAAGTTGGGATTATGTGAACAAAAGCACTACAAGTGGGTGGGGAACTTCAGCTGCAGGTGCTTTTCAGTAAAGAGAGGACCATACATGTCAGGAATAATTTCAAAGTCAAATATTAAAAGCAGGAGTGGTTAAGTCTATTAACTCTTTACCACACAATCCCAACTTTTAACAACCCTATGCAAAAAGCCTTTTGAAAACATTGTGGGAAAAGGAGAAAATGCTGGTAACCAGCATTTTCTCCTTTTCCCACGATGTTTTCAACCCTGCAGGAAACAAATTTTAAGTTTTGAGTTGACTTTCTTTTGTTGTCTGCAAGTGCTTCCAAATTGGACCAGTCTAGAATTTTGTCTTTTTTGGTAAAGAGTTAAAGAATCGACCGCAAAAAAAAAAACCCCCACACATTTCTATAAATCAATCAGATATTTGGAAAAACAGTAAAATGGATGACCAAACAGAGTCAAAATACAGCATCTGAAAATGGATTAAAAATTAAGCAAATTTCAGCAGACAGCTTACTAAGTCCTCCTTTTCCAATTGTTCTCGATACATGAAGAAATCAATGACTACACTTTTCTTTTCAATGAAATCTCAGTCCTTTAAGTGAGTAGCAAGAATTAACCCTTTGTCAAACAATCCTGTATTTTCACAACCCTGAGAATGAAGCAGAGCACTAGATAAGAGGGAGTGATAGTGTTCTTAATCCATCATTTCTCTACCAAACCCTATGTTGTGGGTACTCATTAGAATTGTCTCGATGAGACGATTCTAATGAGTACCCATAACATAGGGTTTAGCGGAGAATAGTTAATTTTTTTCAATTTATGAATCAAAATCACCCCCTATATCTGGAGCTCTGAAGAAGGCCTTGAAAACAATGTGGGACAAAGACATAATGCTGGTACCCAGCATCTCCTTTTATAGTTTTTTCTATCCTTTCATGGAAATTTTTTTTTATTCAGACATTTTTTTATTTGATGCCTCCAAATGATTTCATTTATGACAAGTGTGGTAAGGGGTTAAAGGTTGCTGTAGAATAAATCTTTTCAGAGACAGGTTACTAATTTCTTACACAGTTTCAGGTATTTACCTAGTGTGTCGGGAGCAGTGGGAGCTAAATGACCCCAGCGTAAAGTGTTTTCTAAAATTTGTAATGAATCATCTAGGTCACTGTAACGTATGATATCATGGAGGGGTTGACCAGATGTACCAAGTATCCTGTGAATAAACAGAATTGCATTTTCTTAAAGACTATGCAAAAACAAACTACAGCTGTTACTGAATGTGACTTACCGGTAATACCCCAAACAGTGCTTTGACAAAAACAGGCAATAACTAGTAATTTGTACACAGACGGACACAGACAGACAGGCTGATTCCAGTATACCCCTGAAAACATTAATTTTGTGGGGGTATAAATAGGATTGTTCTGTCATTGACATGGTTCTAAAGATGTCACAAGATCACTCATCAACTCATTACCAAACGACAATATTTTAGATTGTTCCATATCGAAGCATTTGCAGACAACATAATTAACGTGACTGAGAATTTTAAATTTGGTTGGTGAAGGGTAGAAAACATTGCGGGAAAAGAAGAAAATGCTGGTTACCAGGCTTCTTTCTCAGGGTTGTAGAAAGTAGGGATTGTGTGGTAATGGGTTAATTTTGACTAGTGACTTCAGATTCTTTATGGGAATATCCTATTAAAGCCTAAGGTTACACTGTACACATATACATACAAATTCTTATGTTTTCTATAAAACAATAGACCAAGTATTTTTCAAATCATGTCTCTCTCGATTATCCTTTAACTCTTTACCAAACAACAAAATTTTAGGTTCGTCCAAATCAAAGCATTTGCCTAGGACAAAATAAAGAGACTGAAGATTTGAAATTTGTTTTGTGAAGGGTAGAAAACATTGTGGGAAAAGGAGAAAATGCTGGTTACCAGCACTAGCTCCTTTCCCCAAAATGTTTTCTATGCTTCCCAAATCCATTTTCAATTTTTGATTCACATTTATACCCCATTTATTCTATTGTCTGCAAATGCTTTCAAGTTGGACTGATCCAAAATTGTGGTGTATGGTAAAAGAGTTGAATGAAATCCCTACCTTAGCCCTCCAACTGTGCAGTCCTGGGGGTTTGTAGTCAATTTTAAAGTTGGATATCTAGAAGTCTGTGGAAACATACATCTATGTAATGGTTGTTGAGGTAAGGTAAAGTTGGCTGGGTCATATTCTCCTGGCATCAAAACAACCTCCATATTGGACTAAAAGGTATATTTTATTAGTGAGCCCTTAACAAATAATCATCAATTTAAAGATGACTTTTGAAAACATCATGCGAAAAAGAGATAATGCTGGTAGTTAGACAAATCCTATCTTCTGTACCACACTTTGTCATTGACAAACACTTTCAGGATGGAATGACGTAAAATTTTGTTGTCTGGTAAATACATGTTTTACAGAGCTAATGGTGTAATCCAAATATCAAAACCATTTCTTAATGTCCAACTACACTGAAAATTGGGCAACTGACAAGGAACAAGTCTATAAAAGTTCAATGAATAAAGAGAAATCTGTATGAAGCTTGAAGTAAACATTCTGCTTGTTTTTTAATACCGAGTTACTATGCCATAAACATTCTGCCAACAACCTATGTCTGTATGTATAAAGTGTCTAATCATACAGTATCGTAAATAAGGTGAACGGAAATCATGATAAATCTTACACTACAAATTGGAATTTCTATATATGACAGAGAAAGATTTTGGTTTTGCAGCAGAACACTTTTGAAAACACTATGGAAGACATGTCAACTGCTTGTGACATGCATCTAATACTCTTCCCTTAACCCTTTACTCCATAGATACTCATTTCTACGCATTGCTTGTTGGAGCCTTTGGAAAACATTGTGGCAAAAGGTGAAATTTCTCGTGACGAGAAATTTCACAGTATTTTCTATGCTATCAAAAGGTGTCATTTGCACATAAGAAACGGCTTCATCCTTGCTGTTTTTTAGGGTCAATTAGAGATACCATAGAAATGCCTTATGGGATAAAGGGTTAACCCTTTACCAAACAATCACTACTTTTTATGACCCTGAAATAGAAGCCTTTTGAAAACATTGTGAGAAAAGGAGAAAATGTTGGTAACCACCATTTTCTCCTTTCAGAAAATGTTTTCTACCCTGATGGAAACAAATTTCAATTTCGGAGTTGAAATTTCTGAGTTATGTTTATTTTGTTGTCTGCAAATACAATGAATTTGGACCAGTCTCAAATTTTGCCATTTGGTAAAGAGTTAATGCCCTCAAAGTTATGAGTGTAATAATTCAAGTTAATTATCCCTATTTTACAGGGATATTCACAGTTATTAGCTGGATACTGTACATGTGGATATATATTGGTGTCAAAAATTTGCGAGTTACTTATTACAGACATTTTGTGTACGAAAATGTTTGCAAATTCAAGACAATCATTATTTGTTGGTACACTTGAAGTAAAATACACGAACAAAAAAGTTTGCAAATATTTAAATTCGCAAAATTACAAAAATTTCTCATTGCGGGCAATTTCTCCTTTTCCCAAAGTGTTTTCAAAAGACTAGTACTGCAGACCCGTAAAAACAAGGGCTTGTTTGGGAAAGGGTTAAAATGCTCACATAATGTGGTAACAAATTATAGTGACTGGATACATACTGAAAGTTGCAATAGCATATCATCTAGAGATTTGATAGCCTCTACACTGCCTGCCACTGTCTTCTTGGTCAAGTATTTTGCCTGAAAATTTAATTTTAACTAGTTATACAAGGCCCATCTAAAGAAGCTGCAGTAAACTACAAAATGTCAGACAATGCAAGTGAAACAATATTTTATTGATAGTAATGAGCTAGTCTTAACCCATTACCAAACAATTCTGAGTTTTAACAACCCAGTAGTTGGACGAATCTAACATCTTGGCATTTAGTATAAAGTTAAAGACAAATCTGATCATTTGAACCATGAAGTTTGCAAAGTCTGCAGACACTTTCAATCTATGCAAGCCTAAGATTTTGTCACTTGGTAAAGAGCTAATTTATATGTGAAGCTGTGCATGTCAGTCTTATTGGCCTTATATTAAGGGTCATATGCTCTAGCTCTGCCAAACTCTTATGAAGAAAAGCATTGCAGCAGGTATCATTCCTCATCCAGATGATCATTGTTTGGAACATTTCAGTCATACCATGGCAACCGCTTGCATATTCATGTATTTTCTGGGTTCCACCAGTACTAAGGCAGGGCTTTGAAGTGTTTTGCCCAAGGACACTCCAATACAAACCCAGCTGATTAATCGAGGCTCAAACTCCAGGTCTACAGGTCTGACACTTTACCATTGAGCCAAGTACAACCCCAGATTTGATATGTGAAAGCAGTAGATTGCTCTGTAACTTTTTTCCAAGTAACAATGGAAAAAAAACTTCAGAGGCACCCAAAATGCAGTGGCTGCCATGAAATTGGTAATATAATGTGAACAACTGTTCGTTCTTGTCTATATGACAATTTTTTGGCTCATCCAAAGTAAAAGTATTTGCAGGCAATAAACAAATGTTACTCAAATGGCAACTTCTGTCTGGATTGGGTAGAAAAACATTGCAGAACAAGAGGGCCAAGATGGCCCTGGATCGCTCACCTGAATTTTTGAGATGACCATAGTCTATTTTTTTTTTTGAGGTATTGAAACATTGGAACCAAATTTATAATTTTGCCTAGCAATTTTCAAAAGGTCACCTGTAAAAGTCATTTCGAAATCTGACATCAGTTTCAAAAAGAAGAATTTTTAAGAATTCTTCATTTCTGTATAAGAGCAAGTAGCCCCCATTCGCGAGAGCCATGTTTCTTGATGGATCAAAATTTACGAACAAGTTTTGAAAAGGGTCACCCAAGGAACATCTCTCTGAAATAATTTCAAAATCTGACCAGGGGTGTCAGAGAAAGAGAATTTTAAAGAATTTCACCATGTCCATATGGTGCAAGTAGCCCCCATTCACAAGAGCCATGTTTCTTGATGGATCAAAATTATATGTACAGCTTTTGGAAAGGGTCACCCAAGGAACATCTCTGTCAGATCATTTTAAAATCTGACCACGGGTTTCAGAGAAGAAGAATTTTCAAGAATTTCTTCATTTCCATAAAGTGCAAGTAGCCCCCATTCACTAGAGCCATGTTTCTTGGCCAATCAAAATTTTGCGAACAATTTTAGAAAAGGGTCACCCAAGGAACATCTCTGTGAAATTATTTCAAAATCTGTCCAGCCATTTCAGAGAAGAAGAATTTTCAAGAATTTCTTCATTTCTATATAGTGCAAGTAGCCCCCATTCACCAGAGCCATGTTTCTTGACCAATCAAAATTTCGCGAACAATTTTTGAAAAGGGTAACCCAAGGAACAAGTCTGTGAAATTATTTCAAAATCTAACCAGCTGTTTCAGAGAAGAAGAATTTTTAAGAATTTCTTCATTTCTGTATAGTGCAAGAAGCCCCCATTCACCAGAGCCATGTTTCTTGACCAATCAAAATTTCGCGAACAATTTTTTAAAAGAGTCACCCAAGGAACAACTCTGTGAAATTATTTCAAAATCTGACCAGCCGTTTCAGAGAAGAAGAATTTTTAAGAATTCCTTCATTTTTGTATAGTGCAAGAAGCCCCCATTCACCAGAGCCACATTTTTTGACGGATCAAAATTTCACGAACAATTTTTGAAAAGGGTCACCCAAGGAACATACCTCTGAAATTATTTCAAAATCCGACCAGCGGTTTCAGAGGAGAAGATTTTTAAAGAATTCCTTCATTTCTGTATAGTGCAAGAAGCCCCCATTCACCAGAGCCACATTTTTTGACGAATCAAAATTTCAAGAACAATTTTTGAAAAGGGTCACCCAAGGAACATATCTGTGAAATTATTTCAAAATCCGACCAGCGGTTTCAGAGGAGAAGATTTTTAAAGAATTCCTTCATTTCTGTATAGTGCAAGAAGCCCCCATTCACCAGAGCCACATTTTTTGACGAATCAAATTTCACGAACAATTTTTGAAAAGGGTCACCCAAGGAACATATCTGTGAAATTATTTCAAAATCCGACCAGCGGTTTCAGAGGAGAAGATTTTTAAAGAATTTGCTAAAAAATTCCATTTCGTTGCCATGGCAACCAGAGTTTTTGATGGAATCAAATTCTGTGAACAATTTTTAAAGAGGACCTCCCAAGGAACATTCCTGCCAAGTTTGGTCAAAATCCGCCCAGCGGTTTAGGAGGAGTTGATGTTTAAAGAATTGTTGACGACGCACACCGGGTGATCCTAAAAGCTCCCCTTGAGCACGTTGTGCTCAGGTGAGCTAAAAAGGGAAAAAATGCCGATTCACAGTTTCATGTTATCATATCCCTGATGGAAAAAGCTTTGGAAAACATTGTGGGAAAAGGAGAAAATGCTGGAAGCATTTTCTCCTTTTCCCACAATGTTTTTTACCCCCTCCCACTACCACCACCACATGAGCCACATGTACACTACTGTCTGCAAATGTTTTTCAAAATGCTATTTTGTAAAAAGTTAAACTGGAAAATTTTACCTTAGTTAGACTATCCTTACATTGTGTATCTTTACTCAGACAGTTTCCAGCTAAAACAATACCAACTACATTTGATGTGCCTTCCTGTTGCCCACTATCTCCTAAATGACCAGTAATCAGGTCTATGAACATTTGAAAACTAAACATCTGCTCTCTCTTGGACCCTATATCCAGTCCAGACACAAATGCCAGATACCTAAAAAAATTCACATGACCCATGCTATGTAAAAAGACTATAGGGTTTAACTCTTTACTAGACGACAAAACTTTGGACTAGTCCAAAATGAAAGCATTTGCAGAAGACACAATAAACGTGAATCAAAAATTGAAATGTTATAAGGAAAGGGTAGAAAACATTGTGGGAAAAGGAGAAAATACTGGTTGCCAGCATTTTTTTCCTTTTCCCAGAATGTTTTCTAAAGGCTTTCTTTCTCAGGGTCGTTAAAAGTCAGGACTGTGTGGTAAAGAGTTAACCCATTACCACACAATCCCTACTTTTGATGACCCTTAGAAAGAAGCCTTTTGAAAATATTATAGGAAAAGGAGAAAATGCTGGTAACCAGCATTTTCTCCTTTTCCCAGTATGTTTTCTCGAGGCTTTCTTTCTCAGGGTCGTTAAAAGTCAGGACTATGTGGTAAAGAGTTAACCCATTACCACACAATCCCTACACAACCACCAGGTCATGATCCAACATGTCACCACTGAGCCACCCAGGCGGGCTTAGTTGTTTGACAAAACAAATTTTATGGATCCATGGTAAACTGTTATGTGATAACTTGCTTGGTATAATTTACCATGGTGATGCATTAACCCTTTCCCAAATGACAAATTTTAGACTCTTCCAAACTGAAAGAGTTTGCAGACGACAATTTTAACTTTCATATCAATGGTAGAAAATTATCCGAACAGGCAGAAAACACTGTGGGAAAAGGAGAAATTGCTCATTATGGGCAGTTTCTCCTTTTCCCACAATGTTTTCAAAAGACTTGTACTGCAGACACGTAAAAACAAGGGCTTGTTTCGGAAAGGGTTTACCATTTACCAAACAATCCCTGGGTTTTAAGACCCTGATATAGAAGGTGTTTGAAAACATCATGGAAAAAGGAGAAAATACTGGTAACCCAAATGTTTTCTACCCTACTGGAAACAAATTTCAATTTTTAAGTTACATTTATATTGTCATCTGCAAATGCTTTCAATTTGGACCATTCTAAAATTTTGTCGTTTGGTAAAGGGTTAACTCCTTTTCCTGATCTATCTTTATGTGAATTTGCCCATTACCACACAATGCTGACTTTTGTGGAAAATTCATTTTATTGCCGGGAGGGAAAGAGATCGTCGATAGATTGGCCGTCTTTTGCGCCAAAGTACAGAAATGGTAAACATCACGGGAATGCATTACTCACGCACCAGTTGCCCCGAATAAGAAGCCCAGCATTTTCTCCTTTTCCCACAGTGTTTTCTACCCTTTCCAGAACAAATTTCTATTTTTCAGTCACCTTCATTTTGTCGTCTGCAAATGCTTTCAATTTGGACCAGTCCAAAATTTTCTTGTGTGGTAACGAGTTAAAAGTAAACGAAAGATAGACTGACCTGCACCATTTAACATAGTTGTGAAATTTTCCCCTTAGGGAGTAACACTTGGACCAACCATATAAGCACAGACCGTCGTCTCCACAATACTTTCCATACTTTGTAACACTATGATTCACAAGTAAATGAATTTGTACACCAGCACAGTCTGATATTTGGCCTCTATTGGGCCTTTAACCCATTACCACACAATCCCTACTTTTGACAACCCTGAGAAAGAAGCCTTCAGAAAACATTGTTGGAAAAGAAGAAAATGCTGGTAACCCTAAAATATTGTTGTTTGGTAACAAGTAAAATATTGTTCTGTAAATGGTAAAGAAATTAAGAATATTTAGTCACTTTTATTTGATCGTCTGCAAATGCTTTTGATTTGGTCAACCCTAAAATATTGTTGTTTGGTAACAAGTTAAATATTGTACTGTAAATGGTAAAGAAATTAAGAATATTTAATTTAGGTTTCAGTTAAGTTCTATCACCTGTCTTCCTCCAAGGTAGGTAATGGTTCCTGCTTTGGTAGCTCTTGAAAACAATAGTCCTTCACATGAAATTTTCCTTTATCATTCTCTGGCTCTTCTCCATAGACAGCCACAATAACACCTTTAAGATATCACAGTCCAGAATGATCAAGCTACCACTAGAGAGAGAGAGAGAGAGAGAGACAGAGAGAGAGACAGAGAGAGAGAGACAGAGAGAGAGACACACACACAGACAGACAGACAGACAGAGAGACAGTTTACCAATATCTCATCAACTTCTAGATACAAACAATATGGAAAAATATTCTTTTGAAAAGTTCTCTTGAATTTATTAGGTTAAAGAAAAATTAAATGTTAATTTTTCTTTAAAATTAAATCAGAAATTCTGATAATCAGTATTTTCTCCATTTTCCACAACATTTTCAATCCTTTCATTCACACCAATCCAAAAAATGTACTCATCCCCTTGTCTTTACTAGTAAAAATTAGGTGAAGGCAAGTGCATTAGCCTTCTGTAGGACGAGAGAAAAATTGCAGGAGTGGACAAGTAAGAATTCTGAAGTTTTCTGGACCCTGCATAGGGACCAGTTTGAAATTCTGTAGTCCATTAACCCTTCAACACACAATCATAAGTTACTTAAGTATTAACTCTTTACCAAATGAGAAAATTTTAGACTGGTCCTAATTGAAAGGAATTGAAAACTACAATATAAACATCTGAGAAAAGTTAAAACTTGGTTCGGAAAGGGTAGAAAACATTGCAGGAAAATAAAGAAATGCTGGTTACCAGCATTATCTCTTTTTCCCCCACAATGTTTTTAAAAGACTTCTTTCTCAGGGTTGTTTAAAGTACGGGTTTTGTGGTAAAGAGTTAACGATCCAGAGGAAGAAGGCTTTTGAAAACATTGTCAAAGACGGAGAAAATGCTAGAAACTAGCATATTCCCCTTTTCTTACCATGTTTTCATGCCTTTCAAAGACATGTCCTACCATGTGAGCCACATTTAATTTCTAATCTAAAAGTGCTTTCACTTCAAACCAGCCTGAAAAGGATCTGTCCAGTTAACCCTTTACCACACAATCCCTACTTTTGACGCCCCTAAAAAAGAAGCCTTTTGAAAACACTGGAGAAAATGCTGGTAACCAGCATTTTCTCCTTTTCCTACAGTGTTTTCTACCCTTCCCAGAACAAAGTTCAATTTTTTAGTCACCTTTATTTTGTCATCTGCAAATGCTTTCAATTTGAACCAGTCTAAAATTTTGTCGTTTGGGAATGGGTTAAATGCATATGATGCATGAGTGTACCAATTTCCAATTACCTGTTACAATGGTCTGCACTTTTAACTCTCCAACTAAGACAATTCTCTGCAACTCATCTTCCAGAATAAGTTTGTCTGTTTCACTTGTGTATTTTGATGATAAAGGCTGTGGCAGAAGTCCATGCTGGAAAAAGTTTGTCAATTTTATGTTTCATTTAACCCTTTCCTACATGACAAGTTTAAGACTCTTTTGAATTCAAAAAGTGTGCAAAAAGACGAATTCAACAATTATACTGATGAGCTATAGCCCTCTGATAGGACTGAAAACAATTGCAGGAAAAGGGAAAAATGCTGGTTACCAGCATTTTCTCCTTTTCCAACAATGTTTTCGAGTCATCTTTTCCAGGGTTGTAAAAAACAGGGATTGTTTGGTTTAAGGGTTAAATTAGAGTGTCTAGAATACATAAATTGTACACATTAAAAACAAGGATAAATGGTAAAAAACGATAAGAAACACAACTTCAAACAGTTCATCCCATGGCTATTCTGTACCTTGTCAGCAATTATCAAATAGAGCTTTAATTATGTGAAAGCGTCAAACACAAGCTAGTTGGTAACAACCATGTGCTCTTTCATCCTTTTTTGTGAAGTACAGGCAGCTATTTATTAGTAATTATCAATACCACAGGTTTCAAACACTTGGCACCTTAACATAAACTCTCAATGTAAATTATCATGGATGGTCAAATCTTCAATCTCCACATACAAACCTTATTTTGCCCCCTAGTTTTTCAGCTTGGAGTCGTGGTGAATAAAATAAACTTATTTGGATTGAACAAATATTTTGGTTGCATTGGTAAAACAAATACATCTAATTTTAATGCTTTTAGTGCTGAAGTTCAGCACAGAAATCATCCTGTCAAAAATGGAAGAAAAGCATTCTGGCCAAACACAGCTTCTGTGTACCTGTGATTCTTTCTACATAATTATCTACCTTTGATGAAGAACTATCCTTACCTCATCACTGATTTCTTTCAAGATACTTGGCTTCAGTTCCATATGCTTGAACAAGGTTCCAATCACAACGCATGTCTCATCACTGTGTAATTCATGTAGTTTTCGTACTGTTATATCAGTGCCTGGAATTAAAACACATGTACAGAGCGCTTTGATATTATATGAAATTGCATTTTTTCCATAATACGTTTCTTTAAAAAATTACATTTTCTACTTTGTGCAATTCACCTCAGACAACAAAAAAATTTTATTAGTGTTTAGTGCCATTTTCAGCATAACTTCAGTTAAAGTGTGGTGGCCAGTGCACCTAGTACACATATCAGTGCTTAGTCTACTGGACTATCCCTTTTTAACAATACTTGATGCAGTACTCTTTCAAAACCGTTACCAGCTTTCCAATGTAAACATTGTCAAAAAAGTGTTAGGCAAGGGAGACTCAAAATTATCAAGCTTCTTTTGTTAAAAAAAAAAGCAGGGTTTTTGCTGGGATTCTCGGAATTCCTCGAAAAATACAGGGTTCTTGTATGTTTGAGACTCAAAATAACAAAGTTTTACTGTACATAGTAATCATGCTGCTTTGAGCATTGTTCTGGTCTGGCAGCTAGGAAGCTATACTCTAAATTGCATTATTTTCAAGAACTGAATTAATTTCATAGGAACTAATTTTCTAGCTGACTTAATCAAAATAGTCTCAAGTAATTAACATAAGCCACTGGGCAGTCATGTCACTTATTCATGGAGAACAGAATATGAAATGCCTGGTATATACATAATCAAGACCTGGTATAAGCGTTCCTACTCTACCAAATTACTGCTTAAATCACATTACAGATTGAAATTCACATAACAAATTTTGGTTACATGCAAGACCTCACATAAGAAAAAAACAATGTAAAAATAAGAGCCATTATCCGCTTATCTTCTGTAAAATGACAGGTTTTGAAGTTAATACTTGTTACCCATATAGGCAACTTTTAGTCAAATCATGCAGAAATATTTACCCATAATTTAATGGATATGAAAAACTGATTGGTCCAAAAATGCTGAAACCTATAACACAACAAAATGTTTCTCTTGATATTGTCTGATCAGTCATTCCAGACTGTCTTTTCCGCATTTTAATGCATTATTCAACTCCTTTTCATTATTTAACTCTTTATTTATTTCTTAAATAAATCAAGGGAGAAAAGTGTGCCCCAACATGGGACTCAAAGCTCCCCAGTACCTCAGCTCTACCAACAGAGCTAGCGAGGCATCTGATCTTGAGTCCACCCAACGTATTATATCACATTTTTATCTAATAGAAATAAGTAAAACTGGTCGCTAACGTTAAGATCCGTTCATTCACAAGAAACAAACCGAATCCTGAAATTGAGTTTGAAAATTGTAATGGTGCATTAAAGTTGTGTTACCCAAACCTCTGGCGTTACTGCAACAATCCAATTTACCAAAATTGTCCGTTACTGACCGACTCCCGACTATATTATTAAAGCAAGAGGGGATGCGGTCAAAACGTACCCAAACCAAAACGTACCCAAAAAATAAGTCAAAACGTACCCAAAAGTTAAGTCAAAACGTACCCAAAATTTAAGTCAAAACGTACCCAAAGTAAAATTTTTATTGAAATAATTTCAGTATTAGTAATAGATCGAAAACTTCATGTATCTTACCTTTTAAGGATGTTTTAACTCCAGACTCACCTATATCCTTTTAATTCTTTAAAAATGATGCATGGTTTCAATCCTACATTACATTCAATAATGGGTGATGTGTTTATGTCAGGACTAATCAGGTGTAACAAACCAGATGTAATTAACAGTTTTATTTTCATAAAAGATGATTTACAACTATTTGTACACAATGCTACATACATGTACATGTAGCATTAATTATATTCATCACCCAGCCCCTTTTCAAAGATAACAAAAAATAAGTTAAATCTAGTCAATTTAAGGTTAAGATGAAAATGTTCAATGATAATTGGTTGAACATGTTTTTTTTTTTTTTTTTTCCACACACAAAAAGCACTAGGTTACCTTTAATTACACAATCTGAAGTATTTACAATCCTTCTGAAAAATAGCTTTTTACAACATTGTAACAACTTTCTCCTGTTTCTCACAATGTTTTTTAGCCTTATATTATAACGGTTGTTTGCAGATGTTTTCAATCTGGAAGAGTCCAAGATTTTATTGTTTGGTAAAGAGTTAAGTTTACAAAATTTTGACGGTGCAGAATATATCTTATGATATTCGCCCTCTAAAGGTTAATATTTTAATTAACTAAAAAATTGTGTAAATCTTTTGCTTATCCATGTTTAGGGAATTTCCTGATAGAAAATGTTACAAAGAAGAACTTTCAAAGGGAAGAAAAGGAAAATATGAGGAAAATTTCCGTCAGAGCATTTAATGAATTTAAGAAAAAATCAATCCTTCAATTTTTCATCTCAAGCAAACTGTCTCTCAAATCATCAATATTTACAAAGCATTCAAATATAAAATCAGGTAATATACAGCAGCTTAAATACCACTGTGAATAGTTAATTTATTCACCACATAATTATAGTTTATTACTCTCTTTTTGGGTGTGAAAATTGCACCTTTTGTTATCAGAACAATGTAATTAACGTATCTCATTTTTAGGAACGTGCTAATTCTTATGAAGATTTTTTTTCCCGATTTTTTTTTTTTTTTTTTTATTGATAAAATGTAATATTAATAATGATGGATAACGATATCAAGGTATCTGATGCTTTTCCCTAATGTTAATTGTATTTTCCTAAAAAAGAGAGATGCACATACTGTAATTTTATCATGAAGCGTTTAATAGACTTAGCTATAATATTCTGTGATATGCTTCGATCATTATTTGTTTTAATAATATAAGGCAAATTTGAAATAAAGCAGAATTGAAAATTATCATCATCAAGAAAACAATATTTCTATTAATTTGTGGAAAGATGGAAGATAAAAACACCATAAAAATCATGGGTACATTTTGACTTCACATTGGGTACGTTTTGACTCCACTTGGGTACGTTTTGACTTCAGTTGGGTACGTTTTGACTCCACTTGGGTACGTTTTGACTTGGGTACGTTTTGGTTTGGGTACGTTTTGACTGTAAACCAGCAAGAGCACTCAATCAATGAAATAATTACTATTAGCTTCCTCAGCAGCACTTTAGAATATAAATATATTAATACCCCATTTCTTTCTTGCTGTTGTCTCCAACACAGGGCGTTGCGTCATCAGTCGTTCGGAATACAAGTGTGCATACTGGCGCATGAAATTACGATCTTTCAGTCTAAATCGGTCGGACTTGTCCACGAATTTACATGACTTTCTTTCAGAACTACTCGATTCCTCAGAAGGAAGTGAAAGGAAACCTTCAACTTTTTCAGCTGATGTTTTAAAAGTGTATTCCATTATGCGACAAACACTAATGACAACAAATGGGACAAGCTGAGTATTATTTTTTACTTTCACTTCATCCAAGTTCCCGCTATTTCATCTGCATCAGTTGAACGATCAGTCCCCCTAAACACTTAATGTTATCAAAATAATCTCAACTTTCAGACCGCAACTGTAACAGCTGAATTGACAAAAAACAGCAAATTTTGTTTTCTTATTCTCAATCCACAGTCATTTTCCTTCATTTGTAATATATGACAGTAATCACTTCATCTTTGAGTCGTACTTGCTTTGCTTGTTAAGCTTTGGGTTCGATTTTTGTGTAGCGTGAAACACAGCGTTTACATGCTGCCGACAGAATTCGTTTGAGGGAATGTATAAGCATTATTCAAATGAGGCTGAGACTACATAGTTATCTCCCTTTATGATAAAAAATGCTCGGGGCGGCATTCAATCATCATTGGCTTGCTCTACATCTGATCTTGAATGTAACATTATCCTTGCCTAGCTACCATGTCACAGTGTCCTCGAGATTGTCGTTCAGGCCTTTGTGATCGTTTACAATGTTTTCATTTCTTTTTTTCTTCTATAAAATTCTACTTCAAACTTCACTGTTTTGCTTCTCTATTTCATCTTTAAAAAACCTTCAAAACTTATTCAATTTACAGAGTTTGCGTTTTACTCTTTGACTGAAGCTTTGTTTTTTTTCTTAGGTTGGTTTTGTATTGAAAGGGAGGAGGGGGATCTTTAGGCGATGACTTCTTCTACACTTAATCCTGTTTTTTTTTTTTTTAAACATTTTCTTTGTCTGCTTTGTAAGCATTTCTTTTACTTTACACCTTACCAGATTGATCATTTACTAACTGGCTATTTAACAACGTTTTCACACGGTGGCCTATCCATGTTTTCCTGGGGTCTCTTAAATTACCAGTCGGTCTGCTCCGCACGTTCCCTATCCAAACCACTGGAACCACCTGCTTTCCTACATAACCATCCGGTTGAGATGATTGTTAGCGGTGGGAGAGGAATGAATCCTATCGCGATGACTATCATCAATCCTCGAATGGGGATTGGCCGAGCCAGGGATCGAACCCAAGACCCTCTGTTCTCAAGCAGTGTATCCTACCGACTGAGCTACCGGGGCTTGGTCCACAATATCAGAACGATGCCTTCTGTATCCTAGTGTTGGCATTCCAAGAATTTTCAACCGATTGCTGAAGGTGAAGCTGCAGTCCTTAGGAAAGTGACTAGTTGGTCTTCTCTGTACATCAAGTTCTCAGGTTTTAAGCTTGTTCCCTAGACTAACCTACCATATTTCAAATGTGGTCTTACAAGACTCTTGTAACGATTTAAGAAGAGTTCCTGATACGTGCATGTGCATTGTCTTTTAATTAGACCGAGCATTTAGTTTCAGAAAATTACCTTTTCATCCACATGTTCAAGGAAGTTTAGGTATTAGTCAACAGTTACGACTAGAGTTTTCTCCGAGTTAGACCGCTTTTCTATTTCATTCGGTATGTCATACCCTTATGCAGTGTTTGAATCTTTTCCAAGATGCATTATGAAATATTTTGCAGCCATATTTGTATTATAAATGGATCTGTTGTCTGTACTGCCAAGTGGGTATGTTTTATGTGGGAGTGAGACACTTAGACCCCTGACCATTTAGACCCCTTAAAATATTGATTTTTGGGTGACAACTAGACCCCTTTGAGACACTTTGACCCCTTAACATTCGAGACACTTAGACCCCTATTTTCATTTTTGGGACAAAGATCGTTTTTGGTGTTTTTTTTTTTATATTATTATTGTTTAATTTACCTCTATTTAAAAATCAAGAATTTGTTTTTCAATTCACTTCTTTATTAAATTTAGGTGTATTTTTTTTTTTTATTGTTCTTTCATTTACCTGGTTTTGGATATTGTTCTTTCATTTACCTATATTTTCCAATTCACACCTTTATGAAATATTGATTGTATTTTTTTTTTTTTAACTGTTGTTTAATTTACCTGTATTTGCCCATTCACACCTTTATGAAAAAGATCATATAAAAATAACAAATAGGATTTGGGAAAGTTAGACAGCACTGAGGGAAGAGGAGAAGATCCTGCTTACCAGCATTTTGTCTTATACTACCTATGATTTACCCCATTACCACACAATCCCTACTTTTGACGATCCTGAGAAAGAAGCCTTTTCAAAACATTGTGGGAAAAGGAGAAAATGCTGGTAAGCAGTATTTTCTCTTTTTCCCACAATGTTTTCTACCCTTCACAAAATTTCAACTTACAAATCTTAAATTTGAAAGCTGGTGTACAATATTACAATCTTTTCTATTTGTTTCATAACTGAAAAGTTCTCCTTCTACCCTTTTTATGACATAATCCCGACTCAAAAAGATCCTGAGGGCGAGGGCTTTTGAAAACATAAGAAAAGGAGAAAATCCTTGCAGACAGCATTGTCTCCTTTTCCCACAATGTTTTCAACCCTTTTAGAGGCATGTTGCATCATTTTAACCACATTCAACTTATTGTCTGCAAATGCTTTCAATGTGGACAATTTCAAAATTTTATGGTGCTGTAAAAGAGTAATGTAAATTGATGGATTTATTATGATGACTGAAGGATTGAAAATAGATACAGACAGAAAGAAAGAAAGTTGGATAGATAAATACTAAGGGCATAAATTCAAATGATGAAAAAAGGGATAATCTCTGTGTAATAATTCATTGTCCTTATCTTACCTATCCGCAAAGGTGTTAATTGGATCATGAAACATCCTTTCAGAAATCCCTTAACTCTTTACCAGACATTAAAACTTTTGACTTTGTTAAATCATTAGCACACAGTTAATAAAGTATGGCTTTTATTTGTTCGTTCTGTCTTTTGAAGACTGAAAACAGAGTGGGAAAAAGAGGAATTTTATTGATTTATGGTTGTCACTGGTCGTGTTGAACAGTTTGAGTCTGTCAATTATTAATTGAAGCTTTATGAAATTTCTCATACCCCTTTGCAATGAAACTGTATATTGTAAATATTGTTTATATCCATTCTTAACCACTTTCTGCCTCAATGTTTACTATTAAAGCTCATTAACTCTATATTAAACAACAAAATTTTAAACTGGTCCAAATATATTGAAAGCATTTGCAGAGGTCAAAATAAAAGTGATTGAAAATTCAGAATTTGTATGGAAGAGGAGGAAAAACATTGTTGGAAGAGGAAAAAATACTTGTAACCAGCATTTTCTCCTTTTTCGACAATGTTTTCAAAAGGCTTCTTTCTCAGGGTCATCAGAAGTCGACAATGTGTGGTAAAGGGTTCATACAAATTTATAAAGGTAATTAATCTATGTACTAAAGTCATACATTTTCTTTAACTTACCAGACAAAAGTTTGTTACCTATTTTCTACTAAAAATACCAAACATTATCTGGACTTTTGAAAAACAAAAGCAATTAGCATACCATGGAATAAAACTAAAAATAGAGATCTATGCCTGTTTAAATTTTCTGTTGACTGTTAGTAATACAAAATCATTTACATTTTAATCAGCTACTGTATTTCTGCATCAATATATGGTCTCAAAAGTCAAAATACTTGTTTTATGTTTTAAGGCAAGATTTACAAGTAATTCAATCCATAAACATGTTCAATTAATATGTGAATTTTCTTTTTGAAAATAGGGGTCTAAGTGTCTCACTAAAATAGGGGTCTATGTGTCTCAGGGGTCTAATTGTCACCCAAATTTTAAGGGGTCTAAATGGTCAGGGGTCTAAGTGTCTGACATCCGTTTTATGTCTGACCGATCTAGAGGTAGTATTTGTCTATAGCTTTTTAGAGGTACTCCAACCTAAGGGACATTCAAAGTTAACTTCTGGACAAAATGTTATAAAACGTCATATTTATATTATTTGTCACAAGCCACAGACAAAAGTTATTTGTTTTTATTTTATGAAATGGCACGAAAAAAAGGAGGCTGATTTTATAATTTCAACATGGACCCGTTTTACTTGACGAACATTTTTGAAACCTCATGCATGTCTTCCTTAGGATAGTCCATAGATAAAATTTTCTTTTGTATATATTGACATGCCATGGAAAAAGGAGGCTTGGTGTATATTTTCATTATGTTTTCATTTAACGGAAGACCTTCAGATTTTGGGACGAAAATTTGACGAAAATGGGGAAAAAAAGGGGTCTTTTTCGGCGGGGGATATCATTCTCAACGAAATTGCTTGTTTTTTCTTTGTTTGTACAGGAATCGTACATTTACAATCCCTGGTTTGTATAACATCATCAGAGATGCACGTTTTCGAGAACTGTTCAAGAGTATGCCTTTTGAGATTTCCAAGCAATCTTGAAACATATCGAGACAGTAAAACTATACATCCAGTTTTTACCAAACCAGCTAATAATTCAGTTGTATTCGTGCATTAGTGGACTGCTTAATTAAAAAAAAAAAACAAACGCGTTTTGATTCTTAAAGCCCCAAAAGCTGACAAATGATAAAGAGAAAAGGTGATAAATGCATAAAGCTATAATATTTTAGTTCGTGCCATTCGCAATCATTATTAGTATGGAAAATGATGTGAAAGTGACGACTTTTGCGGTCATTCCAAGTGTAAGTCGCTGGCAGGCCAAAAGTTTTCAGGTCGCTCCATCTTTTGTTTACTTTTTAACCGATTTCAAAGGTCACTTTCGGCAAGCGATTTCATGGACCGACCGTAAGATTCTGTGCGTTGGTATGGTTAAATATGGTGGTAAAGGGAGGTAACTTATATTCTATGGCACACTTAAATACCGCTTATCTTTCCTGATAACACACAGCATTTGAGTATTACGCAGTTTGAAACGGTCCCTGACCCGAAAAAAGCAAGGTCAGCCTCGATTCATTCTGACAACAAGAATGCAATGGCTGACATGCTCAGTAGTCGCCGAGTGGAAATGAAAGACTCGGCCTCTGTTAGTGAAACTGGTTCGGATATAGGAGATACTAACACTCAGGGAAACAAGGATGATATACTTGAATCTGGATTTGTTGAGGAAAGATTTCGTGTGGACCGAAAGAAGTTGGAGCAAATGCTCCAAGGTGAGTAAACTCCGCAGACTTGCAGACTGGATAGTTCCAAGTTCCGATTTATTCGTTTTCTCTATTTTCCTATAACTCTCCTTTCAGTAGCATGCAAACATGAGAAATAAAAAGTGTTTGCCCTTGTAATCTGAGTAATAAGGGGATTTTGATTATAGAAACCATCGAAAACGTAAGAAGATACCTCTAGATCTAAGCAATGTGTACCTTTCTCTGATTCCAGGTAAAAGCAATTAAAAAAAAATCATCATGCCCATTATTAACTCTTTACCAAAAGACAAAGTTTTAGACTTGTCCAAATTGGAAGTGTTTGCAAATGACAAAGTAAATGTGACTCTAAAATTGAAATTTGACTTTAGAAGAGTAGAACATTGTGGTAAAAGAAGTCATCAGCATTTTCTCATTTTGCTCACGTTTTCAGAAGACTTCTTCCCCTTGATCGTAAAAATCAGGGATTGTTTAGTAAAGGGTTAAACTCTGTTTATTTGCTGATATTCCTTTTGTTTTGAAGCAATCAACTAGTTCAAAAGATGAAGAAAAAAAAAAATTCTTGGCTAATAACCCTTTACCACACAACCAGGAGTTTTAAGGCATAAAAGACTTTTGATATGTTGTAAAAAAAATGAGAAAATGTTAGTAACCAGCATTATCCCCTTTGACCATAATAATGTTCACCCTTTGAATAATAAGTATAACATTTTGATTATCCCCTCCTCCCCCTCCCTAAGGCAGAGGGACATAGTTTTAACATTGTCAGTCCGTCCATCTGTGTGTCACTCCCAGTGGATATCTCCCATACCATTGGATGGAATTTGGTGGAAACTTCACACATGTGTACAATAACCCATTCTGCCATGACATTTTTTTTTGGATTCAGTGCAAAACTGCAGACTGGTTCCGAGGATGGTTAAATTGTTAAAGTAGTATTTATGAAGCATCATTAAGATAGAAAAAACCCTAATACAGAGCTCCAGATAAAGGGAGTTGTTTTTAGATTCATAATTGAAAATATAAATTAATTTCCATTATACCCTCATCGAGACTGTGACAATTCTAATGAATACCCACAGCATAGGGTTTCAAAGAAAAATAGTGATGTTAGAATACCATCACCCTCTCTTATTTAGAGAATTTAGAGATCTGTAAATTAATAAAATTTAGCCAGGCTCTGACCAAAGGGGGTTCAAGACATCTCCATTATGCATATAAAAGCAAGAAAGTCATCACATTATTATGGATCCATAAAATCTGTTTTGTCAAGTAACAGACGTGAGTTAGTCTGGTCCCTTGACATTGGAAAATGTACAGCTAGCTAAAATTTTTCTTCAGTATTAACTCATTATCAAACGACAAAATTTTAGGTATGTTCAAATCGAAAGCATTTGCAAACGACAACATGAAAGTGACTCAAAATTTGAAATTTCTTCTGTGAAGGGTAGAAAACATTGTGGAAAAAGGAGAAAATGCTGGTAAACAGCATTTTCTCCTTTTACCACAATGTTTTCCAAAGGCTTCTCTCTCAGGGTCGTCCAAAGAAGGGATTGTGTGGTAAACTGTGCAAACTGTGCAGGCTGACCTGGGATGATAATTTGAAGAAGAGCATTTCCTGCTTCTGTGTAGTACACTGTTTGAATAAGCATGAATTAGCAAGAAACATTTTTCATGCGTGCTTCAAACAGTTCATGTGTTTATATAATTCTGGCAAAGACAGACTGTTCTTGACTCTTGATGCAATTCACAACACAGATATATCAAGATAACCATCTCACTTTTTCTCAAGAGAAACATTGCTAACACTTTATCAGACAGAAAAGTGGAAGAGTTGTCCCAAAAGCAAATAAGTCTTGCAAATGACATTCATATGTGTCCTAAGCCATGGTATTTTTCTTTGAAAGGGAAGACCTTGTTGGAAAATGAGAAAATGCTGAGGCAATATTTTCTTTTCTCAGAACTTTTCAAAAGCCTTCTCCCTCAATGTTGAAAACATTGCATAGTTTGTTGTAAGGGTTAAAACTGCTATAATGTGTTATTTCTTATACTAGCGCCTTGTTCAACCCTGTATCATATAACCCAGAGTTTTAAAGACCCTTTTGAAAGATTCTTTTTTTAAAGCGTTGTGGGAAATGTTCCTTTTTCCAGGGTATTTCCTACCTACAAGGCTACATATTTAATCATTTGAACCATACAATGTATATTAAATATAAGTTGTTATATGCAAATGCTTCCAATTTGTTCAAGTCTGCATTTTTGTCTTCTGTAAAAGAGAGAACACTGCACCAAACAATCCTGAGTTTTATGGACTTTGAGAAAATGGATTTTGAGAACATAATGGGAGAGGTAGAATATGTTGGTGACCAGCCTTTTCCACTTTTCCAACATTTTTCATTTGTTTCAAAACTAATTCCATCATTTGAGCCACTTGTAATATGTTGTCTGTAAAATGCTTTCAAGTTTGATATCCATTAAAGGTTTAAATTATGCTGAAACTGTCCGTGGGTGTGTACTTTAACTTTTATTTCAAACATATTCTTCTCTGAAACTACCCATCCAATTTTGATGAAACTTCACAGAAATGAACTTACCATGGTCATCTTCAGAATTTGTTGAAAGAATTTGATTCCTTCAAAAACTCTGGTTGCCATGGCAACAAAACTAAAAAAAAAATGGAAATCTTTGAAAATCTTCTTGTCTGAAACCATAAGGCCAAGGGCTATCAAATTTGGCATGTAGCTTTATATAGTAGACCTCTGCCAAGTTTCTTCAAATGATAGCCCTGGAGTCAAAATTGGCCTTGCCCCAGAGTCACAAGTCTGTTTTACATGGGCTTATAAAGAGAAAACTTCGGAAGTCTCCCTGCACCTAGCCATAAGGCCAAGGGCTACCAAATTTTGCATGTGGCTTTATCTAGTAGACCTCTATCCATAGTGCCCAAGTTTTAGCCCTTGGGTGAAATTTAACTCTGCCCTGGGAGTCACAAGTTTTACATGGGCTTATATAGATAAAACTTTAAGGCGCTGTCACACTCTAGCGTATAGAGCCAGCGTATGAGGACCGTATCAAATATTTCGAAAAATTGTTCATACGCGCAACTTTTCAGCGTATGAGGTCAACTGCCAACTGTAACAGATCTTGGTGATGTTGCAGCACAGCAACCTCCATCTCTGAACTGCTGGTACAAACTGATACAGATTTGGAAATGTGAGACTTTATATACCCCCACCCCCCATTACGCTGGAAATACGCATGTAATACGCATGGGATAAGTTGGCTGTACGCTCAGAACACGCTAGGCATAACATGAGTACGTTAGACTCTCGTTAAAACTACCATTATAACGTTAGCCATTCGTTAGACACACGTCAGACACACGTTCATTATACGCTCCTCTAACGCTAGGTTTCCTTTACCCATTCAATTTCAACGTATGAGAAGCGTACTCGACTTATGAGTAACGTACCTTCAGCGTACCTCTAGCGTGTTCAGCGTATGAGGAAAGTATGATGAGCGTAAAGTTCATACGTCGGCATACGCTGAAAAGTTTTGTGCATGTTCAAAAAATTTTTTGGCAGTCAACGTACATCAGCGTACACCGACGTGCCCCGGCGTACTAGAAACGTATTCCAGTGTACCCATAGCGTGTTTCAGCGTATGTCAGGGTATGCCCAAAAAGTCCATACGTTCGTCATACGCTGGCTCTTTACGCTAGAGTGTGACAGCGCCTTTAGAAGTGTCCCTGCACCTAGTCGTAAGGCCTAGGTCTACCAAATTTTGCATGTGGCTTTATCTAGTAGACTTCTACTCATAGTGCCCAAGTAATAGCACTTGAGTGAAATTTGCCCCAGCATTGGGGGTCACAAGTTTTACATGGGTGCATATAGAGAAAACTTCAGAAGTTTCCCCACACTTAGCTATAAGGCCTAGGGCTATCAAATTTTGCACGTGGCTGTAGTGGGTCTCTACCAAGACTGCCCAAATTATAGCCCTGGGGTAAGATTTGGTCATGCCGCAGGGGTCACAGTTTTACATGGGCATATATGGTGAAAAGTTTAGAAATCTCCCTGTTCTTGTTCATTAAGCCTAAGGCTACCAAATTTTGCATGTAGCTTTATCTAGTGGGCCTTTACCAAGAGTGCCCAAATTATAGCCCTAGGGTGGAACTTGATCCCACCCCAGAGGTCAGAAGTTTTACATCGGCCTATATATAATATTGATACTTTTTAAACCTTATTACTGACCATAAAATTTACGCCTACCAATTTTAGTCCTGTTTCAGGGTTCTTGTGTTCAAAACCAATTTGCTATGTATTGTAAAGTTTGGCATGTAGTGGTTTTACTAATTAGCTAGTGGAGCGATACAGGGCCATCATGGCCCTCTTGTTGTTCAAGTATATGGTCATTATAGTCTTTTTTTACTATGATCTGATGACAAAACTTCAGCCTCATAAAAATTAAAAGCATTAATTTTTGCCGAACACAAATCAAATGTGATTCAAATGATGAGAATTGTTCTTGACAGAATAGAAAACTTGTTACAGAAATAGAGAAAGTCTGCTTACTAGTATGTTCTCTGTTTCACACAAAGTCAAAAGACTTCATTTTCAGGGTCATTTGTTTTGTGATTGTTTGGTTACTTAAGGATACTGTTGAATAATTGGGAAATGTTCAGTAATTACCCAGCACTTCATTTCACTTTCTTAGATATTTTCAAGAGTCTAAATCACTTTTCAAATAATACACATTAATAAGGAATATTAATTGAATTAAACTCAACACTGATAATAATATCAAACAATAGAGTTCATATATCAGTCCAACTGTGCATTAGACAGACAGAACATTAAAGAAGAACTTCCCTTAATTGCCACACATACATGTATCCCAATATGGGTTAAGCAAGGCTGACACTTGCACGATTCTGTGACACGCATTGCCACGACTCGAGTCGTGCCAGTGCACAAACTAGTCGTAAACTGGCGTGAAATGTGCGTAAACACGTCGTGACTGTGTGCCATGTCGGGACAAGAATTTTGAAATGTTCAAAATTTTGGTCACAACAAAATTTCGTGACCGGATTGTGAACTATGCGCAAACTGTTTGTGATCTCATCGGGAAGATGCGGAAGAATACATGGCAGTGCGCGCCATGCCACGAATAGTTAATGAACAGCTCACGTCGAGTTAGGAGTAGTTCACGACATGTTCACGAGCAGTTAATGACTACTGCATGACAGTGGCGCTCGCGTTGGTGCAGGGTTATATATAGGGCTTCCTGAACACTGCTTGCCATTCCAGAGATCGCCAGCGTAGAAACAACTTATATCTCGGAGACAAGATGCCTAAAACAAAGCAGACATGGGATTCCCAGTTCGTGCCCCAAAATGGCACGACTTGCCACGACAAAATCGTAGCCAAAAGATGTGCGAGTGTCAGCCTGGCTTTACACAATGGTTACATATCTTGACCATCCTGGAACAAACCTGCTATTTGATCTCCTGGACACGACATGCGTCTCTCACAGGGGCTCATCACATGTCCTTGTGCTGAAGGAAGAATTGTGAAACAAACTTGCCAGTTCTGTTAGGGATATTTTTGTTTTGATAATGCAAGGGTAGAAGGTCAGCCAAAAATAATATTGCTGTGCTTTGAGCTTATCAAGTAGTAACAGTTTGAACTGTAGCTGTAAATTTGTAAAATCATATAAAACAGCTGTACATGATAGAAGTAACTGTTGTAACCTGTTTCTTAGGCTGTAATTTCCCTAGACTCTACCAAAATTTTATACTGGTAGCCATGTATAATGATACAGCAAAGAAAAGATTGAGACATAGCGTCAAAGTTGCTGAGAATTGTATAATGGCCAATAAACTCTACCAGCATTTTTTTGTTTTTCTACAACTTTTTTTATCCTTCCAATGGCTATTTTCACTGTTGGAGCTACTTTGATCCGTAACCTGCTGGATATGTCAACTGAAACTTTTAAGTTGAAAATAAGAGCCAGAATTTTGCTAATTCAGTTTTTTTTTTGATAACATCTTCTTATTGTAGATTGTAGATCCAAGGTCAGACTGCACAAAACATGATCTATACTGTCTACAATTTAACCTTTTCCCAAACGACAAATTTTGGACTCTTCCAAATCGAAAGAGTTTGCAGACGACCATTTGAGATTGGGACATAATGGCAAAAAGTTCTTAAAAAGGGCAGAAAACACTGTGGGAAAAGGAGAAATTACTCGTTACGAGCATTTCTCCTTTTCCCACAGTGTTTTCAAAAGACTTACTGCAGACACGTAAAAACAAGGGCTTTTTTGGGAAAGGGTTAAGGTCCTTCAGTTGCACATAGCAGCTTAACTCTTTACCGAATGAAAAAATTCTAGACTGGTCCAAATTCAAAGCTTTTGCAGACAACAAAATAAATGTGAGTGAAAAATTGAAATTTGGTTTGGGAAGGGTAGAAAATACTCTGGGAAAAGGAGAAAATGGTGGTTACCAGCATTTTCTCCTTTTCCCACAATGCTTTCAAAAGGCTTCTTTCTAAGGGTCATTAAAAGTTGGGATTGTGTGGTAAAGAGTTAACCCATTACCACTCAATCCCTACTTTTGACGCCCCTGAGAAAGAAGCCTTTAGAAAACATTGTGGGAAAAGGAGAAAATGCTGGTAACCAGCATTTTCTCCTTTTCCCACCATGTTTTCTACCCTTCACAAAACAAATTTCAAATTTTCAGTCACTTTTATTTTGTCGTCTGCAAATGCTTTTGATTTGGACCAGTCTAAAATATTGTTGTTTGGTAATGGGTTAAGGGTTAATTTGTCATGCAATTACTTTGAATTTGGACTAAACCAGTTATTTGTTGTTTGGTAAAGAGCAGAACCAACAATCCCTGGATTACCAACCCTGCATGTAACCAGTTTGGCTCTTTGGAACAGCAGGAAGGGATTTTCTCAAAGATTTATCGAAATCCAATCAATTTTAGGATGGTCCAAATGATAATAAATGTTACTTAGAAAACAGAATTTTTCTTTGCAATGTAGGAAACGTTTTAGGAAAAGGAAAAATGCTGGTTTTCTCCTGTTCCCAAAATGTTTTCAGAAGCCTTCTTTGAAAGGGTCTTTGAAACGAGGAATTGTGTAATCCCCCTGAACACTTAACTACAAACTTTTCGACTTCACATTCAAAGAACTTGAAGTCAAATAGGATGAAATTAACCTGTCAGCAGTTTGAATATATGGTACATAAATTAAATGAGAAAAGGAAAGAATGCTTGTTAACAACTTTTTCCAACAGTTTTTCATAAATTTTCTCACTACAGAGTAACAGATACTTGTAAGGGGAGATTGTGCAGCTCACGATAAATGAATTTTATGTTTTTGGTCAGTAAAGAGGATCAAAGAAGTGTAGTTTGAAGGCTGTTTTTGTGACAATATCTACATATAAATCAAATGGTGTGAATGCCATTTTGTCTATTTCCCTGAAGGCATTGAAATGGTATTACCGATTACCGTACTCAGTTTGGTGATTAGATGGACATCTAAGTGGAAAGGAAAACGCAAAATCATGACCAAGCATCAAAATATGACATGAGACATGTTCATTGAAGTGGTAATTTTGCAGACGACATTCTAAATTTGGCTTTATCCTGTTTTGAGCCACATTTTTTTTGTCATCTACATCTGCTTTCAATTTGGACAATTCTACAATTTTGGCATTTGATAAAGAGTTAGCCCCCATGAGGTTCCATTGTGTCACTCTGGTTCTTAACTATATACTCCATAGATACTCATTTCTACGCATTGCTTGTAGGAGCCTTTGGAAAACATTGTGGCAAAAGGTGAAATTGCTTGTGACGAGCAATTTCACCGTTTGCCACAATGATCTAGCTATGCTATCAAAAGGTGTCATATACACATATGAAAAATCTTCATCCTTGCTGTTATTTAGGGTCAGTTAGAGATACCATAGAAATGCCTTATGGGTTAAAGGGTTAATAGTGTTTTTAGGTGTGAATGAGTGCAGAAACAAAAGAAAAAAAAAATCAATAATGTACAACATTGTAATAATAATAGGCCTTTTTAAACCAATTAACAGTCAGTTATATTTTGGCAATTTAACAATGATGAATCCAGTGCAGTACAAGCATGACATTAAATACCCTCTTGTAGAACATATTTTATGAGAGGGAGGGGAATTCAATAAAGCTCTGGAAAATGGCTCATAATTTTTTTTATTCAATTGCCTATTTTCAAGTAGCTCAAGGCTTCTTAATTTTGCAAAAGTCACTGGGAAATTCATATGGATGAGCTAAGGCTAAATTTGTCCCTTGTATCATAACAAATTAATAAAGTTTATCAGAAGTTCAAATTCAAAGCACCATAACCCAGTAGCTTAGTTGGTAGCACACAGGACTTGAGAACATGAGTTAACCGCTTTGAATCTCTAGCTTGGCTGATGTCTTTCTGGAGATTGATGCTGCCCACCAGTAATCAGCGTTTCAAAAATATATGGAAAAGCAGCCAGTGGCTTGGGAAGAATATTTGTATGTAGCACTGGTAAAATAAACACAGCAAGAGCTATATACTAAGTCATCTATTATACTGTATGATCATGAAATAATGTTGAGAATGTAGTTGAACATAGTACAATCTATCAATCAACCATATTCTAACCATATGAAAGTGATAAATTGCAAGTGTCTGAAATGATGGAATTTGTCCTTGAAAGGGTAGAAAACATTGTTGGAATGGAAAAAATGCTGCTGACCTTCTTCTGCACACAAAAATACCTTAATTCGCACCAATGATGAGTCAGTAAGTAATAATGTACTTTTGAATAACATGAGTAAACAGGGAACTTTAGACTGTAAGTTGACATAACCTCAATGTCAGCTTTCTTCAGTCAGAACCTATATTATTGTGTTTAATTTAAAGAATCAATATATCGACCCTTTACTACAATCTTAATAATCTTAAAGGATACAGACTTCTAAAACATCTTAGAAAGATGAGAAAGTGCAAGTCATCAGGATTTTTCTTTTTTTTTTTGCCAATTTTTACCACTGTGATCTGAGTCCCCGCCATTTTAGCCATATACAGGTTGTCTTCTGCAAAGGCCTTCAACTTGGACCAGTCTAAAATTTGTTGTTTGGTAAAAGTTAATCCTTTCCCACATACTGACAATTTTAAAGCCTAATTGTAACACAATCCCAAAATCCCTGACAGAGAAGCTTTTGAAAACCTTGGAAAAGAAGAAAAAGCTGTTACATAAGCATTTACTCAATTTTCCTTAGTTTTTTCTTTCTATTCAAAGAAAGAATTCATTATTTGACTTGCATAGAATTTATTCTCTACATTGCAAGGTCCATCAACTCTTTGCCACACAATCCTGACTTTTGAGAATCCTGAGACAAAAGCCATTCAAAAACATTATAGGAAAAGGAGAAAATACTGGTTACCCAGCATTTTCTCTTTTACGAAGTTTTTAGCTCACCTGAGCACAACATGCTTAAGAGGAAATTTAGGATCATGGTGTGTCCATCATGCGTCATCAATAATTTCTTAAACATCTTCTCTTCCTAAACCAGTTGGCCGATTTGGACCAAACTTAGCTGGAATGTTAATTGGGAGGTTACCTCTTTAAAAATTGTTTACAAAATTTGATTCCACCACAAACTCTGGTTGCCGTTGCAACCAAATGGAATTTCTAAAAAGAAAATCTTTAAAAATCTTCTCTGAAACCGCTGGTCAGATTTTGAAATAATTTCTTAGGTTATATATAATGTATGAAACCTTTACCACACAATCCCGGACTGAGGCTTTTGAAAACATGATGATCACCATGATTATCTCCCTTTCCTACCATTGTTTTCTATCCTGTTGAAGAACTTCTGTTCCTTTGTATGGTGTTCAAATTTTGTATTTTGCTGGTTTCAAGCATTTTTTTTTCTTTTCCCACAATGTTTCAAAAATCGAAAGGCTAATGTAACCCTTTACCAGACAGTCCTGAGTTTTAAAAAACCCTTAACCCATTACCACACGAGAAAATTTTGGACTGGTCCAAATTCAAAGCATTTGTAGACGACAAAAAAAAAAAAGGTGATTGAAAAATAGAAATTTGTTCTGGAAAGGGTTGAAAACACTGTGGGAAAAGGAGAAAATGCTGGTTACCAGCATTTTCTCCTTTTCCCACAGTGTTTTCAAAAGGCTTCTTTCTCAGAGGCGTCAAAAGTAGGGATTGAATGGTAATGGGTTAAAAGAACCCTATACCAAACAATCCCTGGTTTTTATGACCCAGATGAAGATTCGCCTTCTGAAAACATTGTGGGAAAAAGAGAAAATGTTGGTAATCAGCATTTTCTCCTTTACCACAATGTTTTCTACTCTTTTGAAGTCAAGTAACAATTTTTGAGTCACATTTATTTTGTCGTTTGGTAAAGAGTTAAGTAAATTCAGTATATTTTTGAAATTGATGGTCAGCTAAGTTGTGCACAAAAAAAGTTTTATGGGTACCTAACTTGTGCTTAGTGCACCGAGGATTACAATTGAAGTACCGGTAGTCTCACAAAGTACCTTTAAGATGATTTCACCAAATGACAAAATTCTAGATACTGATTTAAATAAGAGCATTCATAATGAGTAAATGTGACTTAAGTTATTACCAAATAACAATATTTTAGGCTTGTCCAAATCAAAAGCATTTGCAGACGACAAAAAAAAAGCGACTGAAAATTTGAAATTTGTTTTGTGTACAGACTAGAAAACATTGTTGGAAAAAGATAAAATGCTGGTAACCAGCATTTTCTCCTTTTCCCACAATATTTCTAAAGGCTTCTTTTTCAGGGTCGTCAAATTAGGGATTGTGTGGTAATGGGTTAACTTTTTACCATTTGACAATAGTAGACTGTTCCCAATTCAAAACCTTAGCAAACGACAAACTTAAAGTGGCTCAAAAATTGAATTTTGTTTTGGGAAGGACAGAAAACATTGTGGGAAAAGCAGAAAATACTGGTTATAAGCATTTTCTCCTCTTCCCACAGTATTTTCTAAAGGCTTTTTCTCACAGTCATGAAAACCAGAGATTGTTTGGTAAAGAGTTAAAATTCAGGGATTTCAATGTTCTTACACTGGTAGAAAATATCATGGGAAAAGAGGAAATGCTGTTACTGACATTATGTTCTCCTTTTCTCAATTTTTTTTTTTTCAAAGTGCTTCTTCATCAGACTGTTAATCCTTTTCCAAACACAAAAAAATTAGATTGGTCTGAATTGAAAGCATTTGCAGATGACAGAAAGTGAATGAAAATTTGAAATTTCTATTAGGAAGGGAATAAAACATTGTGGGAAAAGCAGAAAATGCTGCTTACTAGCATTTTCTCTTTTTTCCACAATGTTTTCAGAAGGCTTCTGTCTCAGGGTTGTTGAATAGACGGGATTGTGTGATAAAGGGTTAAAACATAGGATTCAGTGGTGAAGTCTAAGGGTCTGAAGTTATATGTGAATTCTTGGTGAAAATTGTCTGTGGGAAAATCTCAATTTTTGTTGCAAAATTAATTTTTAAAAATTCAGGAAGCAGTCTCTCTTGAAATTGCTCTGTCTTGATGAGTTCTGATAGTATTTCATTTTCATTATCTGTGAATCATTTGGATAATAGATCATTAAGTCATTTCCTCCTGCAAAAAAAAAACTTGCAGCAGACAACTTTAGCCTGCTGAATAACCTGTTCCTACATAGCAAAATTTTAGACCTATCCAAACTCAAGGTATTTGCAGAGGACAATTTCAGAGTGGCTCAAACGTTACAATTTTGCTTTGATAGAGTGAAAAACTTTGTGGAAAAAGGAGAAAATGCTGATACCAGCATTTTCTCCTTTTTCCACAATGTTTTCATCAAGCTTCTTCCTCAGAGGTGTTAAAAGTTGTCATTGTGTGGTAAAGGGATAAGTGAAATGAAATTTCGAAGTTGATAGTCAACTCTTTACCAAATGATAAAATATGAGACTAGTCCAAATTGAAAGCATTTGCAGACGACAATTTAAATTGGGCTCAAATGATAGACCTTTTCTATGATTGGGCAGAAAACATTGTGGGAAAAGGAGAAAATGCTGGTTGCCAGCATTTTCTCCTTTTCCCACAATGTTTTCAAAAGGTTTCTTTCTGATGGTAGCTAAAAGTCAGGATCGTGTGGTAAAGTGTCAAGACCCAAATTTGGCTATTTCAAAGGTATTATTGATGGAAAAAAAGTCTTGTATTTGAATATTATAGATCCAAGATCAGAATGCATGTTCAGTGCAGTCTGATCTTGATCTTCATCTCCAGCTAAAGTCATAGAATTGTGCATAGCAGTCTAGGGGTTAACCCTTTTCCAAACCACAAAAACCTGGACTTGTCCAAAGTAAAATGATAATTTGCATACTACAAAGTAAATTTGACTGACATTGAAATTAGTCTTTCAAAGTGTAGAAAAAATTGTGGGTACAGGAGAAAATACTGGTTAAGGCCCGGTCACACAGCCCGAATTTTGCTGGAGCGTTCCTGGAGCGGTGAAAAAAAATCCATCACCGCTCGTAACCGTTCACTACCGTTTAACAAGTTGGCCCCCGTGAAAGCAACGCCGTATACGCTCCGCCACCGCTGAAGTTTTTCGAAGGGTCCTTCTACCGCTCCGAAAATTTTGAGTTGCACAAAATATTGCGAGCGGTGAGGAGGGGGCAATTTTCCGCCCTGGCAAAGTTCACCCCCGCTCCAGCAACACCCATTAAAAGTTTGGCACCGCTAGACGCAAGTTCGTGGATGCTTGGGTCCACTAGGCCAACACAGAAATCTTGAACGCTGGACCACCGCTGCTTCGCCAGCGTTGCCCGGGCGGCGATTCAATGTTGCACAAACTTCAGTGGAGCAGTTGTAAGCATTTTACGAGCGTACACTGGGTTGCTGGAACGGTATCGGGCGTTGAAGCAGCAAGCCATGGCGGCGATGAACTTTGGTTTGTCGTTGGTATAGAGGTGTCGGAGTGGGACCAGAATTTGACCAGAATAAATTCGGAGGGAAATGGACCAGGAACTCTTTGAAATCGAGCTGCCGTTGAGTTCAGATCTCATCTATATCGAAATTGCTCAAAGTTACAGTAAAACTGTATCACCATGGATGCTGAGAGACTTGCTAGGATTGGTGCACTAGTCCAGCAGCAGAATCAGAACCTCCTCAGATTGCAACAAGCTGTTGACAGAAGGAAAAGAGAGAGAAGGAGGAGAGACAGAGTTGTGTGGGTCAGACAGTGGATACTGAAAACGATCCGTTCAGCGCCGTAGTCACAAGCGGTATGCCACTAAACAGATTTTATACCCCTGCTGAGCCAAAGCCCGCATGCGCAGAACACTGCTATACCAATGCTCGTGTCACCGCTAAACCAACGCTAGCTACCGCTAAACCAACGCTAAAGCAACTCCGGCTTCAGCAGTGCACCGCTAAGCCAAAGCCCGTGTTTTCGATTTTCTTCCTGTTTTGTGCGCGGTGATGAGCGTTGTCGAAATTCGCCCCCTTCTCCCTACCATTCAAGGAACACTGCAGCAAAGTTCGGGCAGTGTGACCGGGCCTTTACCAGCATTTTCTCCTTTTCCAACAGTGGTGTTTCAAAAGCCTTCCTCCTTAGGGTTGGTTATCTTGTATGGGAAAGGGTTAACCCTTAACCAAAGAACAAAATCTCAAACTTGTGTATATTGAATTGCTACAGTAAGGCTCAAACTTTTGGCCTGTAGGTCATGTTTTTACATTTCACCACTGAGCCAAGCAGGACCCTGTTTGGTAGATTTAAGTCATTGCATAATTATGCATTTTCTTCTCTTCTTGCCACAATTTTTTCAAAAGCTATCCATGGCAAGACTATAATTGTGTTTACATTGTAAATGGGTAATTAAAAAAATGATAATTTATGTTTAACCAGGAAAAGCAAACATTTGTAGCAACAATGAGCTTAGTTGAACATCAAAGGAATGAGCAAATAAAATTCTTTAGTCTTTGTTATTTCTGTATGTATTAAATTTTTCCATTACATGCTTTAGATCTAGAAACATTGTCTTTGAACTTTAAGGTTTTTTGACACATTTGTATACTTGAATGAAGCCTTTAACCCCTTTACCTAATAATCATGTATTTAACAAGATTGAGAGAGTAACCTTTTTATAACATTTTGGACAAATGAGCAAATTTTTCATCTTCTCCCCCTCCATCTTATTAACCCTTTACTCCATAGATACTCGTTTCTACGCATTGCCAATAGGAGCCTCTGGAAAACATTGTGGCAAAAGGTGAAATTGCTCGTGACGAGCAATTTCACCTTTTGTCACAATGTTTTCTATGCTATCAAAAGGTGTCATATGCACATAAATGGCTTCATCCTTGCTGTTATTTAGGGTCAATTAGAGATACCATAGAAATGCCTTATGGCGTAAAGGGTTAACCTTGTTACACACAATCCAGACCTTCAACATCCCTGAAAAAGGAAAAACCTTGGAAATAATGTGGGAACTGGAGAAAACACAGAATTGTTCCTGCCACATGTCGGTTTAAATTGGAGTAATGGAAAAAATATTATATAGATCCAAGTTAAGACAGATCATGGGTAAGTACTGTCCTAAAAGAAACTTAAGAGCTTTGAACAGCATTGAGGTGGGGGGGTATGGAGACCAGGGGCAAGAAAAAAACAAAATCTGAAATCCAAATTTTAACCTGTTAGCAGCGTCTTCATTTCTTACTGCTGTCTAATTCACATGAGTACCAGAACAACAAAGGTTTGGATAAAGTTTTTCATTATTTTTTCTCAAGAGTTATACAGAATGATAACATTCCATTAGAGTTGACAATATACATGTTGTGGATATAAAGGGGGAATGGGCAACAAGTCAAGATTTAAAAGAAATTTGCAGATAAGATCTTTCTTGTTCTAAATGAACTCTGGACTAAGTTGGAGGTTTTTTATGTTTCAACCCTTAACCCTTACGCTGCTGTATGTGACTCACTGACCTTTTGCAGACAGTGTAGGTCAAGATCAGAGTGTGAAGTCCGATCTTGGATCTACACTATCTATTAAGGAGATATCTTTCCCATAAAATGCCTTTTAACTCTTTACCACACGAGAAAAATTTAGACTGGTCCAAATTGAAAGCATTTGCAGACGACAAAATAAAGGTGACTGAAAAATAGAAATTTGTTCTGGAAAGGGTAGAAAACACTGTGAGAAAAGGAGAAAATGCTGGTTACCAGCATTTTCTCCTTTTCCCACAGTGTTTTCAAAAGGCTTCTTTCTCAGGGGCGTCAAAAGTAGGGATTGAGTGGTAATGGGTTAACTCTTTTATACCAAACGACGAAATTTTGTGGCATTTGCAGACTACAAAATAAATGTGACATAAAAATTAGAATATTATGTTTAGAGAAGGATAGCAAAAAAGATTATGGGAAAAGGAGAAATTGCTGGTTTCTGGCATTTTCTTCTTTTCCCACAATGTTTTCAAAAAGCTTCTTCCTCAGGGATGTTGAAAGGGACGTCCCCCCCCCTCCCCCCCCCCCCCCCCCCCCCACATAATTTGATCACCAATAAAATGACTGAGTCAGTATTTTGTTGAAAATTGCTAGATAATCGTTGGGCATAAACAGAATGAAATAATAGAAAATTTCGAACGATTTAAAATAGTTCTAAACAAACAGCAGCGAGCCATGGAAATTTTTCTTCTACTTTTGTTATCTAACAGACACCAACCAATTTCTGACGTCATATTTCATTCCATGTGATTTTCTGCTTTTTTTTTTTCTCCAAATCTCATAATTCACCACATTGTTAAACAGATTTCCTTCTTTTTCAGTCATTGGTATTAGTAGGTGGGTTATTTCTTACTGCATAACCAGACACAATATATGTATAATCGGGATAAGCCGATTCTAAAATGATGTTGGGCCCCCCCCCTCCATCCCAAATTGCTTCCTACGGGCCTGTGTGGTAAAGGGTCAAGTCTTCTTTGGTTCTCAATGGATTAATTGATCAAAATTTAGATTTGGCCAAATTGAGATCATTTGCAGAAGATAGATTGAATTTGGACATTATTGAATTATTGAATTATCTGGGCCCAAAACTCTGACAATATTGGCTGGGACCTGTGCCGTATGATAGAAGTAACAGTAGAGAGTGTGCTCCAGATCAAAGGAACCCTGGTCCATTTTTCAGTAAGCATAGGTCAACACATTATCTCCTGCTCATCTATCTAATTTGGGCATCCTGGGTACAGAACCGAACCACTTTCCTATGCGACAACCGTTACTTTGAACTTCGAACTAAAATAAATGTTTACTGAATAGAAGGCTACCTCATGCGATTCAGTCAGCAATGATCAGCAGTTAAGAGAAATCTGTAGCTAAAGCAGGTCTCATTTCTACTCAAAAGTATTGATAAAAGCTGTTTTCTACATTGCTACTTTATAGAGCGTAATATTGCAGTCTGCCCGCTTTCGGGGCTAGTGATGTGTCATATAAGACAATCGAATCTTCGAAGAATATGACATGCGCAGACAACATGGGTCAATGTACTGAATGAACATTCAGTTATGCAAAACTGACCAAAAGTTCTGTTGGCCAGAATAATTATCTCATTGGGTATGAAACATTATGGTACTTGCAATAATGTCCATTCAGTGTATCTTCTGATGTTTCGTGATATTACAGTACTTTCACAATCATGTGGAAATGGCAATACTATCTGTATCTATTTACATACTGAAAAGTTCACTGGGTGACATTGTTAAGGTAAGAGTTGATTGAGTGTTGGTTTTCAGACAGCAGGGTTAAAGGTGGGTATTTAGAATTTTTACATATCACCAAATTAAACAAGAAAAAGTTGATGCAAAGCATCAAAGTCGCCGCAAAAAAATTTGTTTAATGCTTCAAGAAAGCCAGGGCAAGTAAGTAAATGTCAGTTTTCATCAGCAGATTTTTTAACACTGTGACATTATGAAATTATGTGAATAGTAACCTATATCAAAACTTGTCTTCTGTTACAGTATCTAATACCCTAGCACAGCGCTCTCTTAGCTCTTTTCCAAACGACAAATATCAGACTCTTCCAAATTCAAAGAGTTGGCAGATGACAATTTAAAAAGCTTCAAAAATGGTGGGAAATTCGCTAGTAGTGGGGAAAAAGTATTTAATAAAGAAGAAATTACTTATATTGAGCAATTTCTCCTTATCCAACATGTTTTGAAAAAAGAATTTGATAGCACACATGTGATAACCCGTGTTTGTTTGGGAAAGTGGTGAAAGCAGGGCTAAGTTGCTAAAATGTTGCTGTCCTAGGAAAGTATGATTCAAGAGGACGTAAGTTTGCAAGGCGTGCGTTCAATTTAAACAAGTCTAAGACTATAGTGTTTGGTGAACAGTGTTCATAAAGAATCATGGTTTTGCATCGCGCTTTATCATTATGAACAACACAGCGAAAAAGTGGCCTCTCTCCAGATTTTTTCCACAAATTAAATTTATGCAGAGCTCGTTGAGAAATAAACAAAGGAGTTCTAAACTATCTTTGTTGTAAAAACTAAACTTAGAAATAAGTAACCAATAATGGTCAGATACAATCATTACCATCATACCCGTTCTTCGGCGGAATTTAGCACAATTTCAGCAATGCACAACTTTAGCAGTGGTCATTCAACAAAAAACACACAAATAGTAGAAAAAACTATCTACAAAATAATCAAAATTATTATTAAACCTGTGTACGAAGGTTGTACGAAACGACCAACTGGGTACGAAATGACCAAAATTGAAAGTATAAGTAGGAACGAAATGACCAAAATCGTACGAAATGACCTAGGTACGAAATTAACAAGGTACGAAATGACTAGAAACCTGTACAGCCTTGACCAATGGAAACAAGGCATTTATGTGGACGAGTCCATTTCTCACGAATAGCGACAATAAAAGAAATAATTAGGCGGTTTTTTGATGTTGTAAGTATTAATAGAACAAAAATAGTATCGTATTGCAATTTCGTAGTTTAAGAATGAATTAAAAAGCCAGTTTAAGGCGAAGTAACGTCAGAAAGATTCCTTGTTAACCTAACACCCCTATAAAAACGAAATTCCCACTATCCATGTCCTTACACGAAAAACTATTAAAAATATAGTCGCGCGCTTCTGCGCGGCGACTAATAATAAATATATATCACTGAAATTTACATGAAAAAAAAAACAAATCATCAATAATTAAGACTCATAAAATTGAAAAAAAAATAATGGTGTTCCCTTCAAAGGCTATGTAGCCTCTTAAAGTATTTTTAGATTTCGCGCCAAAAATCAGTAAAGCATTGTGGGAATGCCAAGTGACTGGCACGTGACTAATAAAGCCATTACATAACAAACATGTAATAATTGTTTTCCATAATATCTTCTTTGGAGGCTATGTCTGTGTATACCTGTATGTAAATGAGAGAATTGATCATCTAAAAATGGAACGTGTCTCCCGTTGGTGTCAACCTGGACCATAGTAAATCTCTAATTTCTTGTGTTGTCGGATGGTTTTCGACTACTGGAGTTTTATGAACGCAAATTAAAAGGCTTTGGGAGTACAAGGATGAATTCTTTGCAAAATTTTTGTCCCAAAATCTGAAGGGCCACCTTTAAGACCATATTTCACAAGACATTGCAGTCTGATTGGACCTATCTCAACTCAAAGATTCCATCCACAACAGCACTGAAATAGCAAACCTACCACTGGTATTAGACACTAATTTTATCCTCAACCATGATAGTTTAATTTAACCCATTATCACACAATCCTGACTTTTAACGACCCTGAGAAAGAAGCCTTTAGAAAACATTGTTCTATCCTTCACAAATCAAATTTCAATTTATCAGTCACTTTTTAGCTCACTTGAGCACGAAGTGCTCATGGTGAGCTATTGTGATTGTGCTGTATCCGTCGTGCGTCATCAACTTTTTACCTTGTTTATGCTCTAGAGGCCACATTTTCCGTCCGATACTCATGAAAGTTGGTCAGGATGTTTGCCTCCATAAAATCTCCGACGAGTCCTAAAATGGGTCATGGTGGGTCAATAATTAGGTCAGTTGGTCAGATCTTAAAAAAACCTTGTGTACGATCTAGAGGCCAAATTTTCAGTCGGATACTCATAAAAGTTGGTCAGGATGTTTGTCTTGATGATATCATGAACGAGTTCAAAAATGGGTCATATCAGGTCAAAAAGTAGGTCACTAGCTCAAATCTTGGAAAAACCTTGTGTATGCTCTAGAGGCCAAATTTTCAGTCGTTACTCATAAAAGTTGGTCAGGATGTTTGTCTTGATGATATCTCGAACAAGTTTGAAAATATGTCATGTCAGTCAAAAAATAGGTCACTAGGTCAAATTTTAGAAAAACCTTCTGTATGCTCTTGAGGCAACATTTTCAGTCCGATACTCATGAAAGTTATGCAGGATGATATCTTGGATGAGTTTGAAAATGGGTCATGTCGGGTCAAAAACTAGGTCACTAGGTCAAATCCTAGGAAAACCTTGTGTACTCTCTAGAGGCCACATTTTCAGTTCAAAACTCTTGAAAGTTGGTCAGAATGTTTGTCTTGATGATATCTCGGACCATTTCGAAAATGGAACTTGTCGGGTAAAAAACTAGGTCACTAGGTCAAATCTTAGAAAAATGCCACATTTTCAGTCCAATACTCATGAAAGTTGGTTAGGATGTTTGCCTCGTTGAAATCTAGGACAAGTTTGAAAATGGGTCATGCCAGGTCAAAAACTAGGTCACTAGGTCAAATCTTAGGAAAACCTTTTGTAAGCTCTAAAGGCCACATTTTCAGTCGGATACTCATGAAAATTGGTCAGGATGTTTGCCTGGATGATATCTCCGACAAGATCGAAAATGGGTCATGTGGGGTCAAAAACTAGATCACCAGGTCAAATCATAGAAAAACCTTATATATGCTCTGGATGCCACATTTTCAGTCCAACACTCTTGAAAATTAGTCAGAATGTTTGCCTTTATAATATCTTGGATTAGTTTGAAAATGGATCATGTTCACATGTTGGGTCAAAAACTGGGTCAATAGGTCAAATGTTATAAACACTTTTTGTATGCTCTGGAGGACACATTTTCAGTCTGATACTCCTAAAATTTGTTCATAATATTTGTCCTGGTGATACCTTGAATGAGTTTGAAAATGGGTCATGTGGAGTCAAAAACTAGGTCAATGGGTCAAATATTAGAAAAACCTTTTGTACACTCTAGAGGCTACATTTTCTGCCTGATACTCTTTAGACTTGGTCAGAATGTTTGTTTTGGTGATGTCTCTAAAGAGTTTGATAATGGGTAATTGTCAGGTCCAAAACTAGGTCACTTGGTGAAATCTTAGAAAAACCTTTTGTATGCTGTAGAGGCCACATTTTCAGTCCAATACTCATGAAACTTGGTCAGAATGTTTGTCTTACTGATATCTCAAAAGTGTTTGATGATGGGTAATGTCTGATAAAAAACTAGGTCACTGGGAAATTAGATGGTTCATGTTTGGTCAATAGACTCAGGTGAGCGATTTCAGGGCCATCTTGTATTTTGTAGTCTGCAAATGCTTTCAATTTGGACCAGTCTGAAATTCTGTCATTTGGTAAAGAGTTAATAGACTGTTTCAAATATCATGTGAGCCAAATTCGGTTTGTCAACTGCTGCTAGTTTAACCCTTCATCCCATATGGCATTTCTATGGTATCTCTAATTGACCCTTAATAACAGCAAGGATGAAGCTGTTTCTTATGTGTATATGCCACCTTTTGATAGCATAGAAAACATTGTGACAAAAGGTGAAATTGCTTGTCACGAGCAATTTCCCCTTTTGCCACAATGTTTTCCAAAGGCTCCTACAAGCAATGTGTAGAAATGAGTATCGATGGAGTAAAGGGTTAACCCATTACCACACAATCCCAAGTTTTAACGACCCTGTGGGAGAAGGCTTTTGAAAACATTGTGGGAAAAGGCAAAGATGCTGGCAACCAGCATTTTCCCCTCTTCCCACAATGTTTTCTTCCCTATCAAAAACAAAAATCATCCTTTCAGTTCCATTTAATTTGTCGTCTGCAAATCCTTTGAATTTGGACCAGTCTAATTTTTTGTTTTTTGGTAAAGAGTTAACTCTTATAAATGGCAAAAATTAAGACCAGTCCAAAATGAAAGTTTTTGCCTATGATAAATAAAATACGGTTATACTGTTGGATATTGTGTTGGAAAGAACGGAGCACATTCTGAAATCATAAAATGCTGGGCATATCTACTTTTCCAGCAATATTTTCTCTCTCATAGGTTTGTATGGTAAAAGGTTGACTAAGATGAGTCTGACAATGCTGGTGAAGAGAGTTAAGGATTGTTTATGTCTGGAAAGATATATCATAAATGTCGTCATGGGACAAATTTCTCTCTACAGTTATGAAGATCTTGTTCTGTTGGGTCTGATTTGGGGCAAATTTATCCTAAAAGCACTCCTTGCTCTCTAAAGCAAGCAAAGACTGTTCCTATAAATTCTTCAGAGATCTTGCTAGAGCTGATACAATCAGAAGTAGAAATCTCTAGGAATGTTCTTGAAGCTTGTTGGATTTTCTCTCTGGGCACATTATCACAAGACTGTATAAATAAGCTTTCAGGAAAATGAAAGGAGATGGGGAAAAATGAAGACTTATTGCTTAGATTTAATGGGAAAATCTTTTTAGATACAATCTTTAACCTGCAGTATTTTTGCAAATTTGCTTTTCCGAACAATAAAATGTGTTGTAACAAACCTGAGTATGATGTGCTAAATAAGCCTTCTAAAAAACTTTGTCAGAAAAGAAAAAAAAATGCTGGTTACCAGCATTTTTTCCTTTACAGACAATCTTTTCTAATTTTCAGAAACAGAAGTAATTAGTTTCTCGTCATTTTAAATGTTGTCTACAAATTAATGATACTGATTTGAATGAATCTAAAATTTTTACTATTGATAAATTTTACATGAAACTGGTACATATATTGGCACAAAATTGCCACTAAATGACCTCAGTTAAGGACAAATTAAAAATAACAGATTAAAAAGCTCATAACAATCATAATTATGACGAAACCGATTATTAGTCACAAATCTTTCTTAAAAGGAAGTGTTCTATTTCACTTTTCTGTCAAATATAGATCTTTAGTAAATTACACATTACAGAGTAAGTATAACAATGCAAAGGTTTTGGAAATTTGTCAATAATGTCTTTATTCATTTTCTTCTAATCTTTTGTTGACATTTTGTCCTATTGAAACTCTACTGAATGACCAACAGAATGTTGAATCAGAAAATTTGAGTCCCATCTGGGGAGCATTTACCCTTATCTTTATGAATAATAGTCATAATGTCCCTCACAGCAGGATCATTTTGTGTGAAATTAAACTTGATAGGCCTACCTGCTATCAAAATTTTGGACTTTTCCATGTTGAAAGTATTGGCAGACAGCACATTACATGTGGCTAAAATGGTGCGATTTGTAGAAAGCATTGTAGGAATAGGGTTAAAAATTAATGCTGCTAGCCAAAATTACGGTTTTCCAAAATGTATCATCCTCAGGGTAGTTAACTCTTGACCAGGTGACATAATTTTAGCCTTGTCCAAATTGAAAGCATTAATTTTGCAGAGGCCAATCTTTCTTTGCTAGGGCAGAAAACATTGTGGGAGATGGAGAAAATGCTGGTAATTACCAGCATTTTCTCCTTTCCCACAATGTTTTAAAAGTCTCCTTTCCAGTGGTCGTCAAAACCGGCATTGTGTGGTAAAGGGCTAAAATTAACTAAATTGATTATTCAGTAAAGGATTGAAGATAATTATGTCAAATAGAAGTGCAACCCATTGCAAACCAAAAAAGGCAAGAATCACACAATTGCCTATGATCAGTTTTTCATCCTTTTACAGTGGAATTAAGTTCAACTAAAAAACAATTTAAAAGTTGTAAATTTATGAGCACAGATTCAATAAATCAATTAGAAATCCAGTTTTACCATTTACTAACTTACCCTGAACATGAAATCTTCAAAAGATAACAAGATATCATATTAAAAAAATAAAATAGCGGATTTGTCTTTGAAAGGCTTTTAAAACATTATCCCGTTTACAAAACATTATCCTGAGTTTTTAAGATCCTACAACAAAATGAATTTTGAAAACATTGTAGAAAAAGGAGAAAATGCTGATAAAATGATTATGAATTTTAAAATCAATACTAGTATATGATTTGCCGTCTGCACATGCTTTTAGTTTGGACAACCCAGAACTGTTTGAGTATTATTATTACTAATTATATTAATATAAATATTAATTAATTATTTTCCACTGTTCCAACCATATTTCCAAAAGCCTGATCGTCCTCAGATTGCTGTGGAAAAAAAGGATTGTTTCCTGAAGGGTTGAGAATGTTTGGACAAGTTTTGATATTTTAACATGGAATGTCAAGTCCGTTTGTTATATTCCATAATAGATAGGAGTTGAATAGCCTACCACTCAAGATAACTAATCCAAGTTTCTGTCAACTCCATTGAAAAGGATTAACTTCATTTCTTACTCAAAAATTTGCAGCAGACGACTTTTTTAATAATTTGAATAATCAAGATGATCAAAGTGAATGGAACCTTTCCAGTATAATACCAAGTTAATAATTAATTAACAAACCTGAAAAACAAAGTTCTAGAAAACATTGGAAAAAGGAGAAAATGCTGGTAAACAGTATTTTCTCCTTTTTCAATAATGTTTTTTTCTCTTTCATAGCCAAATCGCAATTTTATTTTGTACTTTGTAAGTTTTTGTTTAAAAGTGCTCTAGATTTGGTTGTAAGTTTTTGTTTAAAAGTGCTTTTGATTTCCAAATTGGAAAAGTCTAAAACTTTGCAGTTTGGTTAACTGCAACTGTAATGAGTACGAAACATTTTCACCAATTTGAGGAGAAATGCTTATATTATTTATGTCTTTCTTTTTTCATTCTTTTCAAAATTTTTGACTTCAAAAAGAAAAACGTCAGCAGCAGGAGGTAATGTGTTAAATTTTGCCTTATCAGTACAAATTCTCTGGTTTTAACTATCTACATGTACACTGCCAAAATAAGGGAGATCGAGACCGAATCAGTTTCAAATCAGACCCAAATAAGTGAGTTTTGTTTTGTGAGCAGGGGGCTTAATTCACCTGCCAAAAATATTGACCCTGAGCAGTTTGAGAAACTTTTTGCTATTGGTCAATTTTCTGTTTACAGGTCTACCCTATGATTTAGTTGATAATTTATAAAGAAGTGGCTTTTATGGATCCATGACTATGTGATGACTTGGGGTGGTTTCATGTATCACAGAGATGCATCAAGCCCCTTTTTGCAAGAGCGTGGCTCAATTATGTTGCATTGCTTTTCCACAAATTGCAGAGATGAAACAATAAAAACTATAGATCTGAGATTAAAATACAGGAGTCAACTTCAGTCTGATCTTGATATACATCGACTTCAATTGTACTTGATATGCCAAGGATTAATCCTCAACCTTCAGTTCTGACTTTTAACAACCTTGATAAAGAATTATGTTGAAAGCATTTTGGGAAAAGGAGAAAATGCTGGCTATCATCATGAGGCACTGTAAGCTTGTCAGATTGGAAGTCTAGAACTTTTGCTGTATGGTAAAGTGTTAACCCATTACTACATGAGAAAATTTTCGACTGGTCCAAATTAAAAGCATTTGTAGACGACAAAATAAAAGTGACTGAAAATTTGAAATTTGTCTTGTGAAGGGTAGAAAACATTGTGGGAAAAGGAGAAAATGCTGGTTACCAGCATTTTCTCCTTTTCCCACAATGTTTTCTAAAGGCTTCTTTCTCAGGGGCATCAAAAGTAGGGATTGTGCGGTAATGGGTTAACTAATTGCATTATGTGCTGTTTTGTTATTTGTAAAACTTGCAGACTCTGAAAAAAAATTATAGAGCAAGTACTTGATGATACGGTCAACACATTAGTATTTGATAAAGTCAACCTTTGAAAATAAGTTCAGATGAAAAGTACCGGTATTTCTTTATTATCATAATTGTTTATTTCAAAAATTTTTTAGTTTCTGTCTAGATCTAATAATAGATATAAGTTTGCCATTAAATGATCATTAAATGATCATGCCAATTACATTAATGGTGTAATAATCTGAATTTTATCCAAATAAGAATTAAGGCCCGTTATAGATGTAGATAAGACTCTATGGTGTATTCTGCCACAGTGTATTACAAGGGATGGTGTTTAATATCCTTTGGTAGGTGGCCTTTCACAATCTTAGTTGTCTTGTCAATGTAGGTCAGGATCAGATTGCACAAAATCTGAAGTCTGATTCCCATTGCTGAGACAATCTGGACAATGGACAATAGCAACATTAACCAAATCTTTAATAAACAACAAAAATGTTGACTGGTCCAAATTCAAAGTATTTGCAGATGACAAAAAAAATTTAATGTGTCTGAAATGATGGGATTTGACTTAAATAGGCTTGTAAACATGGTGGAAGAAGGAGAAAATGCTGGTATCCAGTGCATTTTACAGGTCATTGTCCACAGGGTCCTTAACAAATGGATTGTCTGATAGAAGGGTTAATATTGTAATTATATCAAGGCATTAGTGCAAGACTATTTTAAGTGTATATACAATGTATATCCACTTACAATAGTCTTGGAATTACCCATCAAATTATATTGGTCTGCTTTTTAGACTAGGTCAAATTAGCATTTGCAGATGTGAATGTTATATTTATTTGTAATGGTTTGATTTGTCTTTGGAAAAAAAAGGAAAGGTTTTCAACACCTTTGTGTGTTTGTTTGTATTGGAGTTTAACACCCTTTTAACAGTTTAGGTTACATCACGGCAGCCGTTGCTTTTACTCATGTATATTTTATAGCTTTCTCACACCAGTAGCAAAACATTTTTCCAACCCACTGACTTCTTTTCTTAAATGCATCAGAGGTTAGAAGAGAAAAATGAAACTTGCAACCTTCAGGTCAGGAGTCCGATACGCTAACCTCTAAGCTACCAGGTTGGGTACATGTTCCTCAGGATAGTTAACCCTTTACACACAGTCCCGAGTTTCAACAACCCCTAGTAAGAAGCCTTTTGAAAACATTGTTGGAAAAGGAGAAAATGCTGGTAACCAGCATTTTCTCCTTTTCCCACAATGTTGTCTACCTTACTGGAAACAAATTTCAATTCTTAAGCAACATTTATTTTTTCGTCTGCAAATGCTTTCAATTTGGACCAGTCTTAAATTTTGTTGTTTGGTAAAGAGTTAAAGCATTGGATAGTATAGTAAAGGACTAGATAGGAAACAAGCAATTCCCTTTATTTTATCTCTTTAATATATTTGTAGGTAACTGGGAACACAGAGATGAAGCAGCCGATGATTTTTTCCAACGGGTGAGTCTTACATGGTGCAATGTACATCAAGCTATCTTTAACTCTTTTTAGCGCCAAATAAGTAAACTCGACTTCTTTCTAAATACAATACAAAGATTACGATTGTATTATAAGGCTTGACAACACAAGTGGACAGTATAGATCAAAGATCAGATGGTATGTTCTCTGCACTCTGATCTTGACAATGACGCCTATAAAAGTCACTGTTTTTGTCTATGGAGCTTTCCTATAACCCTTTACCAGAGGGCATACATGTACTTTTAAACTCATTACCAAACGACAATATTATAGACTTGTCCAAATTGAAAGCATTTGCAGACGACAAAATAAAAGTGAATGAAATTTTGAATTTATTTCATGAAGGGTAGAAAGCATTGTGGGAAAAGGAGAAAATGCTGGTTACCAGCATTTTCTCCTTTTCCCACAATGTTTTCTAAAGGCTTCTTTTTCAGGGGTGTCAAAAGTAGGGATTGTGTGGTAATGGGTTAAGACTTGTCTCTTTTAAAGCATTTTTAGATGGCAAATAAGAAATTTTTCAAATTATGGGATACATCTGTGACAGGGTAGAAAACATCGAAAAAGTAGAAAATCTGGTTATTTAAGCATTTTGTTCTTTTTCCATAATGTTTTCAAATGTTTGTAATCCACAGGGATGTTGATTGTTTGATAATAGCTTGTAAATAGAACAAACCATTGTGTGTGCAAGAACAAACCAGTATGTGTGCCATGTTGTGGGTAAGTCCAAAGGTTGATTCAGCTCATCTGTGGATTCAAACTTGGAACCTCTTGTGTTTAAAGACCGTCTTTCACCTCCCCCGACCCCTACATGTCTCTCTCACACAGAAAATTGTATAATGAGCCCTTAGAGCATTTAATTCTTTACCACACGACAGAATTTTAGACTTGTTTAAATTCAAAGCATTTGCAGATGACAGTTTAGATTGGGATCTTTGAGAGGGTGGAAAACATTACGGGAAAAGGAGAAAATGCTGGCTACCAGCATTTTCTGTTTTTCCCACAATGTTTTCAAAGGCTTTTTTTCAGGGGCGTTAAAAGTCGAGATTGTGTGGTGAAGAGTTCATAAACACAATAGCTATATTTGGACTAGGTATATGACTCAATTCATGGCAGTTTGATGGTTGGTTTTGACTTAGTGTCTTAGGTAAGAGGTTGATGTAGGTAAAAATCACACCGCATGTTTTGTGTGATCTGATCCTGATCTACACTGGTTGCAGCAGCCGCTACAGTTGTGAAATATTTGGTAGTAACCTGTGTTTGGAACACCATTACTAAGTCATTATAAATAGTAGGAATTATTTAGCCAGGTTATGAATTCATAAACAAGACTGGCAGTCTTTACAGGTTACTGTTTAAACCAGGTTACTAAGTCGTTAGGTCAGGTGACCTGTACAGTTTTGTTCAATAAATCATCCTAAAATCCCTGCTAGGATGGAGACTCCTCCTAGCTTTGCTAGTCTTATTACCCACTGAAACAAATTTATTCCAAAGAACTTGGAAAATTTCCAAGGAAAATATTGAAAACTACCATTAGTTAATCCTGTACCATACAAACCTGACTTGTAATATCCAGAAGGATGAGGACCCAGGGCTCCAGATGGAGGGAGTGATTTGATTTCAAAATTGAAATGATTACTAATTCATCTCTAAACCATATGGTGTGGGTACTCATTAGAATGTTCTCATCAAGACATTTCTAATGAGTACCCACGACAGAAGGTTTCAAAGAGAAATAATGGATTTAGAATATCGTCACTCCCTCTTATCTGGAGCTTTGGGACCTTTGAAAAGCATGTGGGAAAAGGAGAAAAAAAACCCAGCATATTCTCCTTTTCCAACATTGTTTTCTAACTTTCAAAGTAAACAATTCAGTTTTTGAGTCTCAATGCAGATTTTTCCTCTGCATATGATTTGAATTCAGACAAGTCTAAAATTTTGTCATTTGGTACAGGGTTAAGATTCAGCTTTTTACCATAGAAAAAAATTGTAGACTTTACCAAATTGAAAGTATTTGCAAATGACAGAAAGTGGCTTGAAGGATGGGGTTTGCTATTGAAAAGTTATCTTGTTGGAAAAAGAGAACTTGGCTTGTTAACCCTTTACTCCATAGATACTCATTTTTACGCATTGCTTGTAGGAGCCTTTGGAAAACATTGTGGCAAAATGTGAAATTGCTCGTCGCGAGCAATTTCACATTTTGCCACAACGTTTTGTATGCTATCAAAAGGTGTCATATACACATAAGAAACAGCTTCATCCTTGCTGTTATTTAGGGTCAATTAGAGATACCATAGAAATGCCTTATAGGGTAAAGGGTTAAACAGCAGTTTCTCCTTCCCACACTGTTTTCAGGAAATTGAAGATGCTTCACCCTTGGTGCTGTAAAACTCTGTCTTGTTTTTTAATGTGTTAAAATATGAACAATAATTGCAAGAACACAAGTAGAAAGAAAGATTAATTTTTCAGGGTTTCCAAAAGTGCTTTGCTCTAGAAAGGCAGGCTTGTGTGAACCCCTAGAGGGTTGAATAACTCCTTACCAACCGACAAAATTTTAGACTGGTCCAATTTCAAAGCACTTGGAGACGACAAAATAGATGTGACTCAAAAAATGAAATTTGTTTCCAGCAGGGTAGAAAAAATTGTGCACAAAGGAGAAAATGCTGGTTACCAGCATTTTCTCCTTTTCCCACAATGTTTTCAGAATGCTTCTATCTCAGGGTTTTAAAAACCAGAAATATTTTAGTAAAGGGATAAACCTTTTAGAGATTTTTGGTCTAGAAATAAGACTTAGTAGAATATTGGCAAGGTTGTGCTTGATCAGAATGTCATAGCAAAGCAGACACTGTGTGGATCAAAGATCAAGCTGCGTGATTTGTGCAGTTTGATCTCAATCCACACTGGCCTTGAGATACTTTGGTTGTCAACTTCGCACTTTAACTCTTTACCACTCAGTCCCGACTTTTAACGACCCTGAGAAAGAAAACCGTTGAAAACATTGTGGGAAAAGGAGAAAATGCTGGTAACCAGCATTTTCTCCTTTTCCCACAATGTTTTCTACCCATTCCAAATCAAATTTCAATTTTAGATTCACATTTTGTTTTGTCGTCTGCAAATGCTTTCAGTTTGGACTGGTCCAAAATTTTGTCATTTGGTAAAGAGTAAAAGGTGGAAACACCACTTCAAGTTGATGTATGATAATGGCAAGAAATGAATTTTTTTTTCTGCAGAGGAAAAAAGTATTCCATTTTTTACTCAGTGTGAGATAGGGTTATTTTTGTTTTTTTGATGATGTAATTTGCTGTTATTGCCACTTCTTAGGAAGACAGAGTACCTGAAAATGCAATTAGCCATGTAGTTAGAGATCCTTCATCATTTTGGCATGGAGTAGGTCTAAGTTTGATACCACTTTGGTATCAAACTAATTTCCACAACCCAGTTCTGAGTGTTTGTGACCCTATGAAGAAAGCTCTTGAAAACATCATGGAAAAAGGAGAAAATGCAGGTAATCAGCATTTTCTCTTTTTTCTCATTATGTGTCTTCCCTATCAAGGACAAAATTAATCATTAGATCTACATTTATTCTGTCATCTGTGAATACTTTCATTTGGTCTAGTCCAAAATTTTGTGTTGTAGTAAGGAGTTTAATGTGCTTGAACTCTCAACCAAACAATCATGTGCCTTATAAGCCAAAAGAATAAGACTTTCAATATCCCTGAGAGAGAGGGTTTTTGAAAACATTGAGGGAGAAGGAGACAATGCTGGTGACCAGTGTTTTCTCCTTTTTCTTCATTGTGTTTTACCCTCTGAAGGACGGAAATTGTCAATTTAGAAACATCTAATTCGTTGTCTGTAAAATACTTTTCAGTTTGAACTAGTCTCAGCTTTTGTTGTTTAATTAAAAAAAAAAAGCATTAAGAATGAGCAAAAGCAGTTCCAGCTTTTTCTTTTTCTTCGCTTGTTACAAGCTGTAGTTAAGAGGTTTTTGAGGTAAAACAACAATACATCTAAGGCCCCTTACTCATCAGTAATATTGTTGTTTTCATAAAGGCTATTCGACCACACTTGACAGCTTCCGCCTTTTAATATTAGAGTTAGGTGCCTTAGACATTAATTATATGTATGAACAATATTTTTTGATACAGAAGAATGAACAATATTTTTTGATACAGAAAAGTTTTAATTTGCTTCTAATGATGTGATGTGTCTTTAAATTATAGGAAGAAAACATTGTGGAAAAGTTTTTTTCCTAGAAAGTTGTTTCTCTAGTCTAAGTTGACTTAACCTTTGCCCAAGACTGCTAAAGAGGTGAACTGTTCCAGTTTAGTAAATAAACACAAAGTTCTGTTACTATCAGAGTGTTCGGGATTATGCTGAAAGTGATAAACAATGAGCTTTATACACCACTCGTCACAACTCGGCCGATTCCGTACCTACATCTAACCTTGTCAATATTATGGTCGTTTGCATATGAACTTATAATCATATGATTATATAATATATAGCGCGCCACTGACAGTCTTCTAGCAATGACATAAACAACTATTATTCACATCTGTGTACCGTTATTTGTTGGTGAAAATTTCAATCGGAATATGATAAACCACGTTAAAAATGAATGTAAAAACTGTTTGTCAACTAAAATATAGCTAGAAAGATTTTGATAGAAAATTGAAAGATTGTTTTTGTTAGAGAAGCCTTAGAATTTTCAGAACAATAAACCGTTGTATTTTCTGGCAATGAATGTACGGATCTGCTACATATTAATCGACCAGTTACGGCCAAGGGATAAGATGGCTTCCATCACCTGAAGTAATGTCGAATGCTTTGTACACCTGACAACAAACTGAAAAGATTGTTTAGTATGATCTTGGGTCTACATGTTGCAAAAGAAGCCTTTTGAAAACATTGTGGGAAAAGGAGAAAATGCTGAGAATGAGCATTTTCTCCTTTTCCTACAATGTTTTCTTACCTATCAGTGACAAATTCATATTTCCATCTGCAAATACCTTCAATTTGGATAAGTCTGCAATTTTGTCATAAGATAAAGAGTTTAAGTCTTTTTCCTCATAAGATTCTGTCCTTCAAGAGCGGTATTCAGACTTACATGATTTTCTGCAACATTTGTGGATGTCAATCAATGTCTGAATGAGCTATGGATCATACAGGTATTATGGCAACTGTATTGGATTGTAGAGGGAGTCGGTTGTAACAGGCTATGATGTTCGGCTGAATTAAATTTGTTACGCATTATTTACTTTTCCTCTAGTGCTGCAGCCAAAACATTTGACTGAAGCCGGCTTTGTGAATAAATATTATCCTTCCTACCATAGGCTTCCTTACCTGATACAAAACATAACTTGGCCCACTTGTTTTACAAATATCACCCTTTCTTGTTTGCTTGTATGGTCTTACGGGTTCTTCTGAACATGACCCCAGTTATATTTTTGTAGGTAGAACACCTATCCATACTTTTCCTTGAGTTTTGTTAAACCCTTTACCACACAATGACAACTTTTAACGGCCCTGTGGAAGAAGCCTTTTGAAAACATTGTGGAAAAGGAGAAAATGCTGGTAACCAGCATTTTCTCCTTTTCCCACAAAGTTTTCTGCTCTGTCAAGGCAAAATTGCACCATTTGAGCCACTTTGAAAATGTCATCTGCAAATTCTTTCAATTTGGATAGGTCTAAAATTATGCTGTGTGGTAACTGATTTACCAGTACTTACCGGATCAGTATTCCTAGTGAGACTGTCCTTGGGCAAGATAACTCAGAGTCCAAGCTAAGTACTGGTCTGGTGAAACACAGGACAAACATGAACATGTGACTTGTAGCTGTGATATGACTAAAATAATCTTAAAAGCTGCCTAAAACAGCATTTAGTCAACATAACAATTGGTACTGTACTACTTTCAAAGGTACCTGGGCCGCTTTCCTATATAATCATAGTCGAAATAGTGATCATACCCAAATGATGGTTAATGTCTAAAAAAGAATGGTAAACCTTGTGAAAAAAAAAGACAAAATGTTGGTTAAGCAAGGCTGACACTTGCACGACTTTTGGCCACGATTTTGTCGTGGCAAGTCGTGCCATTTTGGGGCACGAACTGGGAGGCTCGTGTCTGCTTTGTTTTAGACATCTTGTCTCTGTGATGTTCTTTCGCTGGCAATCTCTGGAATGGTGAGTAGTGTTCAGGAAGCCCCGGACCGACGCGAGCGCCACTGTCGCGCAGTAGTCGTGAACATGTCGTGAACTATTCGTGAACTCGACGTGAGCTGTTCGTGAACTATTCGTGACAGTCGTGGCATGGCGCACACTGGCACGCATCCTCCCGATGATTTCACGAACAGTTTGCGCATAGTTCACGACCCGGTCACGAAATTTTGTCGTGACCAAAATTTTGAACATTTCAAAATTTTTGTCCCGACATGGCACGCAGTCACGACGAGTTTACGCACACTTCACGCCAGTTTACGACTAGTTTGCGCACTGGCACGACTCGAGTCGTGCCAATGCGTGTCACAGATTCGTGCAAGTGTCAGCCTTGCTTTACCAGAATTATCTCCTTCACAGATAATGTTTTTAAAAGCAATCTTCCTTAGGGCTTAAAATTTTGGGTTCTTTGCAACAGGATAAAAACCATTATGTGAGTGGCAGATTTATACAGCTTTCCTGTTTTTAACTATTCACTTTCACATCTAAAAGAAAGAGACGGTAGACAACCAAAAAAGTTTGGAAAGCTCTGTGATTCATCAACAGTTCATGTAAAACCCAACTTTTTGCTTTTTAGTTGGCTTCAGAACATCAGAATACCAGTCTATGGCAGTCCCAAGTGAGGGTAGTCCCTAGGATAATTTATGTAGGGCCTGTAATCATTTAACTCCTTACTAAGCAACAAAATTTTAGACCAGTCCAAAATGAAAGCATTTCCAGGTGACAAAATAAATATGGTTGGAAAAAAAAGAAAATTATTGTGGAAAGGGTAGGTAATATTGTGGGAAAAGGAGAAAATGCTGGTTACCAGCATTTTCTCCTTTTCCCACAATGTTTTTAAAAGGCTTCTTTCTCAGGGTCGTTAAAAGTCCTGATCATATGGTAAAGGGTTAACACACAATCCCAATTTTCAATGACCTAGGGAATGAAGGCTTTTCCGGTGAAACAGGGTAGGAATAGGAGAATGCAATGGTCTCTCCCTTTCCATAGTCAGTTTCCACTGCATCACCTACATTTTATTTGTGGTCTGCGAAATTAATGCTTTTGAAATGAACAAGTACAAATTTAAGATCTGTTGTACCTGTAAACATTCTGCAAACAACTAATGAATTATGTTTCAAATGGGAAAAGCTGTCTTTATAGGGTGGTAGACATCGTTAAAAAAAGAGAAACTGATGATTATGAACAATTTCTCAAGTTTGCCACAATGTTTTCAAAAGCTGTATTTCTTAGTCATTTTAACTCAATTTTGTGGTAAAGGATTATTCCATTTACCAAACAAAATAGAAAATTCCCTTTTTTCCACAAAATGTTCCCTAACATAATAAAATTCCATTTACTCATTACCACATGAGAAAAGTCTAGACCAGGCCAAATTGAAAGAAGTTGCAGACGTAAATATGAACAGTGGCTCGAATAATGGAATTAATCAAAGACAAGGTAGAAGACATTGTGGGAAAAGGAGAAAATGCTGGTAACCAGCATTTTCTCCTTTTCCCAGAATTTGTTCTAAAGGCTTCTTCTTTGGGGTTGTTTATACACGGGGTTGTGCAGTAAAGGGTTAATTTGTCTTCTGTAAATGCTTGCAAAATGAACATGTCTTAATTCTTCACCTTAAAATAACAAAAATGTAGACATGTCCCAAAAATGATAGTGAATTTGCAGGCAGCAAATTGAACTTTGGCTTGATAATTGAAATTCAATTTTGGAAGGATAGAAAACGTAGTGGGAAAAGGAGAAAACGCTGGTAAACAGGATTTTCTCCCTTTTTCACTATGTTTTCAGAAGTGCTCCTGTTTAAGGTGATTTGGTTTAAAGGTTATTATATTGTCCTTTGTTAAAAAGAAAATAGACATAGTAGATATATTCTTAGAGCTTATAAGGATTACTCACCTCAGATATTGTTAGTTTATTCTCCTTGAAAAACATAATTTGGCACACTTTTAGAGATGTGATGACCCACAATATTTGTATTGATTAAATCGGTCAAACTGTATTGACCCTATGTGGCCACTGACACCTGGTGGTACTCAGGTATTTACATAGGTCTTTGATCAAGTATAAAAAAGCACTTTTTCTTCCTTCAGTGATGTTCTCTTCCCAGGCCAAGAATAAATACATGAGTTTAGTTGCATTTAATTTGTCATCTGCATTTTGATAATTTGAGTTTGGACAAGTCTAAAAATCTGGTCATGAAGAAAAGTTAAATTCAATACTGTACATGCAAATATTTATGGAAATAGAGAAAATGTTTAATTTGCGCATAGTTCACCTTTTATCAGTGTTTTCCTGATTGAACTGCTGCAAGATGACGCTAAAGTTGTCTGCAGTAATAATATTAGCCCTTTACCATACAATCCCTTGATTTAATCAACCTAAGGTAGAAGCTGTTTGGAAAAAATTTGGGAAAAGGAGAAAATGCTGGTAACAGCATTTACTCCTTTTCTCAAAATATTTCCAGTTCTTTGAAGACAAAATTTATCATTTGAGCTGCATTTAAACTTTCATTTGAAAGTGTTTTCAGTTTCGATAAGTCCATGATTTTGTTGTGTGCCAAAGAATTATAGAAATTCTAGATGCTGTGGAAACTACTGATGATGCAAGATACAACTGCATTATGTGTGTTGTCTAATCTTTACAGTTTATTGTCTGCATGTGTGAAGGGAATAAAAATTTTTTAACCTTTTACCAAACAATCTGAAGTTTTTTTATGACAATTGGGAAGAAGGCATTTGAAAAGTTGCTGAAGAATGGTGAAAAAATGTCTTTTTCTACTCGGTCAAAGACCAATAACATTATTTGAGCCACATTTGACTTGTCTTCTGCAAAGGCAGAGCTCCAGATAGAGGGAGTGATGACATTCCAAATCCATTATTTCTCTTGGAAACCCTATGTTGTGGGTACTCATTAAAATCTTCTCGAAGAGATGATTTTAATGAGTACCCATAACATAGGGTTTAGTGGACAATAATTAATATTTTCAATTTTGATATCAAAATCACTCCCTCTATCTGGAGCTTTGGCAAAGGCTCTAATTTGGACAAAAAAAATGAAATATTTGTTATTCGGCAAAAAATGAAAGACAAAAATCTGAACTTCCATCATGTTTTCTGCTCGTGCTTGTGTTAGAAATAGAAAATCGGAGGAGAAAACACAATTATTCACTTATTGTATCGTGCCTCTGTTTTTCCCAGCTAAAAACATAACAATATTTAAAAAATAAGAGGGTGTTCCTCAAGAGTTCTGTTTTGTATCAATCAACCAAATTCTCTTTTTTACTTTTCATGAATGGCTTTATTCTCAAACAAGAGAACATTATGGCAGTAAACCTGTTGGTCTTAACAATCCTGATTTTTAATAACCCTGAGAAAGACGCTTTTAGAAAACATTGTGGCAAAATTAGAAATGCTCGTAACCAGTATTTTCTTTTTTTCCCACAATATTTTCTACCCCATCAATGAAGAATTCCACCATTTGAGCAACCCCTTTTCAATTCATTCTGGGAACAAGAGAAAATACTTTTTCATACCTCTGTTTTCATCGAAGATAGATAACTTGGATCAGTTGTTTACCATCAGAAGGAGAACTCTCCAATAGAGGTACAGATAAATCTCAACAGTTTTGTCACAGTTATACCCCCTTTTTCAAATCTTTGCAAGAAAAGCATCCACAGCGTAGCATTAGCTCTTGCATACAGCAGCATGAAACTCTTTTACGAATGGGTGAATTCACAGGGCTTGATCCAGTAATTTTTTTGGTATCTTGTAAGTATATTATACTTACAAGATATCATGAAATTATTACTGGATTGAGTCCCTGAGGGTTGATTTATAATTTGACATGCATGTTATATTTTTTGACATGCATCTTATATTTTTCTCTTTAGATAATGGAGGAGACAAACACACAGATATCCTGGCCCTCAAAGCTAAAAATAGGTGCAAAGTCAAAAAAAGGTAAGAGACAGTTTTCTTAGTGTTTGTAATCATGGTAATGACTACTGTAACCATTGCTTTGATATGACTGAAATAATGTTGAAAGAAGTATAAAATATCATAAAATCTACTGTAATCCAAATATACTCTCAAGGTCTTACGAACGATGTCCGTAACAAAGAAACAAATGAATAAATGCATGGCAGAAATAAGGCACCGAGCGGGATTCGAACCCCGAACTCCCGGACGCAAGGCCAATACCCTAACCACTGAGCCAAAGAGATATCTCCCCGACGCAGTAGCCAGGTATTGTATTTAAATCGGGAGTATGCCATGCAGGAAGGAGTGGTCTCCCGTAACACACCCCCTCTTAAAGTCATCATTTATTGATGACTCAAAGCCTTATTAGGCAGGAAGTCCGATTTTGGACAACAAATGGGATTAATGGCTCAATGGCCAATCCCGGACGAGCCCCCATCTGACGAACGAAGTCCACAACAAAGAAACAAATGAATAAATGCATGGCAGAAATAAGGGTCGGGAGTATGCCATGCAGGAAGGAGTGGTCTCCCGTAACAAAGGACAGTAGCAGTAATTAATTTTTTCTATTTATGTGATATTCATGTTATTTCTTTTCAATTGTTTACCAGCAGCAACTTGATATTGTCAAGACAAATAACTCATTCTTCTTGAATAGTGCTAATTTTCTGAAAATTATAGCCTGAAATTAGATCCTGGACAGCACAAATGACTCGGACAAGACTTATACACTTGCTAAAATTTTTGCTAGTGCAGAAAATATGTTGAAAGACCCAAACATTGTGTTACATTCTCCTTTTTTTGGATTTCAAAGTCTTAAGAACACACAAGTAAAAAGAATGGCTTCTAAGCTTAGCTGTTTCATAACTTGTATTGAGCTGATATTTTCATAGCCAGAAGACACATTTTCGTAGTACGAACTTTCCTACTCATGTACCATGTATAAAGTATAAAAAGATATTTTCATTTTATTGCTGTTTTTGGAATATTAGTTACCCTGTCTATCAAAGGCTTAAAAGCCTTCTAATGTGTTATGTTTCTCGCTTAACTGCTTTACCACAAAATCTAATTTTTTAACAACCCTCAAGGAAAAGACCTTTATCAACAACACAATGCTGATAACCAACATTTCCAACAGTGTTTTCGCTCTTAAAGAATTTCAGCTCATTTTGGGTCATTTTCAAATTTGTCATCTGCCAAAGCTTTCTGTATAGAAGAGTCTAAAGTTTGTTGTTTGTTAAAGACAGAAGACTCTGGTACACTCAAATGAACTTTTTGGAAATTTCTTCTAGCAAGACAATGTAGATCAAGATGTGGAGCTAGAATGTCCAGCATTCTTTGGCTGAATATTACAATAACATTGCATTTTCAAAATGTAATCTCTGTTCAATACTGTTATCAGTGAAATTTGAAATGAAAGCATGACATAATTATACTTTTGTAATAGAAATACCTGTCTGGCACTTTAATGGATTCTTAAAACATGATACCTACATTTCGAGTCTTATCTCTGAGCTGGCAGGAAGGTGGTACATGATAAGAAGCAGTTTATTGGAACAGAACTTCTGTTGTTCTTGGTCTGTGTTCAGCAAGCATTTTATGATATGTTCAAGTTCCAAAGACCAGGGCAAGCAATATGATTTGGCAAGATTAGCAACGTTTTAGTTTTCAGTACTCATTTTACCCCACAAAACTAATTTGCGGCAGCAACAGCAGACATCTTTGTTAAATGCTAAAAACAATATGAATTTACAACCAGATGACAGAATGTTAGACTTGTCCGAATTTAAAATGATTTGAAGATATCAATAAATGTGACTTAAATATTAAATTTCTTTTCAGAGGGGGAGAAAAAATTTGTATGTGGAAAAAGGAGACAATGCTAGTTATCAGCATTCTTCTTTTTTTCTGACAGTCTTTTCAAGCCTTTTTCACATAGGGTCTTTTAAATATTTGATTCATGGTAAAGGGTTAAGATTTACAGGCTTGAATATAATGTACACATAAACAGTGTGTTTGAATTTTTTTTTTTCACTTTCAGTTGAAAAATTGTTGCTGAAGAACAGCATCATTATTTAGCTCACCTGATAGTGCTCTGTCCAGCATAATGCTGTTGTGTGTTGATTGTCAAGCATTGTTCGTAATGCATAATCCTGATTCCAACAATTAGTGTACAACTTTGTGTGTGCTCTACAAGCCACATTTTTAGCCTGATAGTCATGAAACTTGGTCAGAATGTTTGTTATGATGAGACTAATATGAGTATGAAACCAGTTCAAATCGTATCAAAAGTAGGTTACTAGACCAGATCTTAGAAAAACCCTTGTGTGCACTCTAGAGGCTCATGAAACTTGATCAAAATGTTTTTGTTTTTGATACATGTATCTGGGTCATGTTCAAAATCGGATCACATGGTAAAAAAGGTCACTAGGCAGAATCTTAAAACAGTTTTTGTGCCTCTTCAGGCCGTATTGTCAGCCTGATACTCATGAAACTTGGTCAGAATGTTTGCCGTGATGATATCTTCAAAGCTTATCCTCGGTTCAATTCAGGTGAAAGAGAAGCCACTGAGCAAAACTTTAGAAAAATCCCTGTATACATTCTTGAGGCCACATTTTCAGCCTTATACTCCTAAAACTGTGAGAAAGTTTGCCCTGATATCTTGGAAACTTTGAAAATGGGTCACATTTGGTCAAAAAGTAGGTCAGTGGGATGAACTGAAGAAAAGTGTTTGTGCTCCGAAGAGACTACATTTTCAGCCTGATACTCTCGGAACTTGGTACATTGTTTGTCTTGATGATATATTGGTCAAGAAACTGGAAATGGGATCACATTTGATAAAAATTATAAAAAATATGTCACTTGGCCAGATGTTAGAAAACTGTGTGTGCAGTCTAAAGGCCACATTTTCAGTCAGTTTCTCATGAAACATACTCATAGGGTATGTCTTGTAGATATCTCAGACAAATATCAAATCTTGTTCATACCAATTAACCCTTTACCACACAATCCCGACTTTTAACAACCCTGAGAAAGAAAGCCTTTGAAAACATTGTGGGGAAAAGGAGAAAATGCTGGTAACCAGCATTTTCTCCTTTTCCCACAATGTTTTCTACCCTTTCCAAATCAAATATCAACTTTTGATTAACATTTATTTTGTCGTCTGCAAATGCTTTTAATTTGGACTGGACCAGAGTTTTGCTGTTTGGTAAAGTGTTAAATAATTGGTCATTGACAATCAGGTGTTTTGCATCATTACAATCAGAATCTTTTCAGCATTTTTAATCGAAGGTGGCTTTACTCATGCAAGTGCTTTAACCCTTTACTCCATAGATACTCATTTTGACGCATTGCTTGTAGGAGCCTTTGGAAAACATTGTGACAGAAGGTGAAATTGCTCGTAACGAGCAATTTCACCTTTTGTCACAATGTTTTCTATGCCATTAAAAGTTGTCATATACACATATGTAACGACTTCATCCTTGCTGTTATTTAGGGTCAATTAGAGATACCGTAGAAATGCCTTATGGGGTAAAGGGTTAACTGTTTACCAAACAACAAGATTCTGGACTGGTCCAAATTGAAAGCACTTGCAGACAATAAAATAAAGGTAACTCAAAAATTGAAATTTGTTTCCAGCCTTTTCTCCCTTTCCCACAATGTTTTCAAAAGGCTTCTATATCAGGGTCTCTAAAAGTCGGGATTGTGTGGTAAGGAGTTAAAGCCAGTGGCCCTTTTGTTTGGTAAAGATTTTGTGGTATGGTTTTCAACATCAGCTACATGTACATATTGATACTCAATTCTTTACCAAACGACAAAATTTTAGACTTGTCTTAATTGAAATCATTTGCAGATGACAAAATGAATTATTGAAAAATTGAAACATGAGTTTAGAAGGAGAGAAAATGTTGGAAAAGGAGAAAATGCTGGTTACCAGCATTTTCTCCTTTTCCCACAATGTGTCTAAAAGCTGTCACCCTGAGGGGTCGTAAAAAACAAATTTTGGTAGAGGTTTAATGTATAATTATGCTTATATCATGTTTTAAAAATGATTTATGCTTTCAGATCCACATATCAAAGTTATCGGTCTTCCAGATGATGTCCACATGGCAAAAGATTTAATCATGGCAGTGCTGGACACAAAGGTTTGTAACAATAATTTCTTAATACATTTAACTCTTTACCACACAATCCCGACTTTTAACAACCCTGAGAAAGAAAACCTTTGAAAAAATTGTGGGAAAAGGAGAAAATGCTGGTAACCAGCATTTTCTCCTTTTCCCACAATGTTTTCTACCCTTTCCAAATCAAATTTCAAATTTTGATTCACATTTATTTTGTCGTCTGCAAATACTTTCAATTTGGACTTGTCCAGAATTTTGTCGTTTTGTAAAGAGTTAACTTACCTGAAATTCAATATGGATTCCACTACTTAACCCTATACCACATGATCCAGATGTTAACAGATCTCAGAAAGAAGTCTACACGGAAAAATTGTGGGAACAGAAGAAAGTACTGGTAACCAGCATGTCTCCTTTTTCCCAATGTTTTCTAAGCTTTCAAATATAAATTTCAGTATCTGATGTGAGTCAGTTTATCTTGTCATCTACAAAAGCTTGCAATTTGGACCACCCTACACTTTTGTGGTTTAGTAAAGCGTTGAACCAGTCTCTCTCACTCATCAGAAAATGTAAAAAATACTTAAACAGAGACTTTGGTGTAAGCAGGTTTTTTTTTTCCACAATGGTGTGTACGATCTTGAAAAATAGTGTTTTCCATTTTGTCAGTTTTGCTTGCATTTGTTTTGCAATAATTCTGCATAGGTCTTGAGAAAAGTCTGTACAGTTATGGGTCAATATTCATTAACAATGATTACTTACTTCATTGTATTTCTGCCAAAAAAAATTTCCCCTCAAAATTTCATGTTGTGATGTAGGATAACCTCGGTGTTCTTCTTGATGGGTGGTTTTCATCTGAAGTGGCTCCAGACATGTAACACTTCATGGTTATTGTACTGTGTAGTGGCGGATCATTATATGTTGCCATTCCTGTTCTTAGTATGCTAACCCAAACATAAGATTCTGTTGTAGACAGTATATCTATTAAAGATCAGGGTGAAGTGAAAATACAGCCTGATCATTATTCTACAATCTGATGAAGAGAGCTCACATGTTCTAATTTGAGGGCATTTGTAGTGGAGAAATTAATTGCAGCTAAAATGATACTTGTCATTAAATGAGTAAGCAACATACTGAGAACAGAATAAAATGCATTTTTACACTTTACCACAAAATTCTGAATTTTTTACGACCCTGAGAGAGATGCCTTTTGAAGAAATGGTGGAAAGAGAAGAAAATGCTGGTAACCAACCATTTGTTTTGAAAACCTTACTCTTAACCCTTTACCAAACAATCCCTGGTTTTTACGGCCCTGAGATAGAAGCCTTTTGAAAACATTGAGGGAAAAGGAGAAAATGCTGGTAACCAGCATTTTCTCCTTTTCCCACAATCTTTTCTACCCAACTGGAAACAATTTTCTGAGTTGCTTTTGTTTTGTTGTCTGCAAATGCTTTGAATTTCGACCAGTCTAAAATTTTGTTGTTTTGTAAAGAGTTAAGTCTTTTGTTTTGTGGCAAGCCCTGGTAGCTCAGTCGTTAACGTACAGGACTTGAGAACAGGGGGTCTTGGGTGCGATCTCTGGCTCGACAATTTCTTTCTGAGGATTGAATATAGTCATTGCGTCAGGATTCATTCTTCTCTCACTGCTGACAATTGTTTCTACGATGATTATGTCAGAAAGCAGCCAGTGGCTTTGAAAGAAAATAGCATGAAGTACTGGTAAAAGAGACTTCAGGAAAGCATGGATAGGTGCACTGGCCTCCACAATGTAACTTAGATAATGTTGAAAATGGCGCTAAACACCAAACAGTCAGTCAGTCAATCAATCAAATAACCTTGTAGTTGTTAGAATCACAGGATTGCTTGGTAAAGGGTTGAGCATTAAGACGTACAAAGAATCCAAAACATTCAAGTCGATCTGGTAGTAAGTGCTGGTAGTTGAAATTAATTGTCAAAATTAACATCAAATTATTCTTAGGCATTTTACCCATAAATTAAATCTAATTCTTAATTTAGCATCCTTGGCTCCACATTAACCAATAAACAGCTGAACTCTTTATCTCAGGTGCAAATTTTAACAATCTTGTGAAAGGAGACTTGAAAACATTGTGGGAAAAGGAGAAAATGCTGATATTCAGCATTTCCCGCTTTCCCACAATGTTTTCTACCATATCTAAGGCAACTTCAAACATGTTGAATTTGTCATTTGAAAATGCTTTTAATTTAGAAATGTTACTGGGTAAATTGGGCCTTAACTAAACCACAGAATGGTAGGCTTGACTCAGTTGAAAGCAAAATGCTGACAATAATCACAGGCATCTTATTTGATGCAGTTTGATTTGAGGGGGTAGACTGAGGGAAATGGAGAAATTCCTTTCACAATTATGTTCTCCTTTTCTCAACAGTGTTTTATAAAGCTTTCTCAGGGTCATTAAACTGCAGGACTATTTGATAAACAGTTAACTGACTAAAATAAAATGTGCTGGAACAATGAAATTGCCAGATATTTCAATTTCAAATTTAGTTTCCTAAACCTGAAAGAATCATACAGTGTTGGCCAAAGATTATCTTGGATCAGTCAGCATGGTCTGTGCAGCCTGATTTTGATTAATGCTGTCTGCAAGTGACAATGAAAATTAAATAAAAAAGTTTAATCCTTTCCCAAACAACAAATTTAAAACTCCTCCAAGTTAACTCTTTACCAAACAACAGAATTTAAGACTAGTCCAAATTGAAATGATTTGTAGGCGATAAAATAAATTTGACAGAAAAAGTGAAATTTGTTTTGGGAAGGGATGAAAACATTGTGGGAAAAGGAGAAAATGCTGGTCGCAAAATGTTTTCAGGAGGCTTCCTTCTCAGGGTTGTAAAAAACAGGGTCTCCGGGTCGTAAAAAACCAGGGATTGTTTGGGAAAGGGTTAAGAGCTTTCTGCAGACAACAAATGTGATTGTTGTATAAATAAACTGATGTTCTTTGACAAGGCAGAAAACATTGTTGGAAAAGGAGAAAGTACTGGTTACCAGCATTTTCTCCTTTTCCCACTATGTTTTCAAAAGGCTTCTATTCCTGACCGGTAAAAACCAGGGGTTGTTTGCGAAAGGGTTAATATGCTGTTACAATGTTTAGAAATATAACATACATAATGCAACGCTGTAATATTTTTGACTTCGTAGAAGTCTTGTTGGAGTGCATTCTGATCATGAATGAGTCAGTGCAGTATTTTCCAGATAAACAGAGAGCATAAAAGTGCATGTTTACAGTACTTACAAAGAGCCATAGCCCTTTATTTCATGTTTTCCTGTAGGATATCGAAAAAATAGCTGTGAAAATATTTTTCGATATTACACATGTACGACCAGTGAAAATAACAATTTTCATGTTCTTGTTGCCTAGGTAAATTAATTGCATGTGCCTCACAACCAGATGGAAATATGACATCATTGAACTTAAATTCTCGTGCTTGACGTAATATTGTAATGTGTTGCTATGCGGGAGGGGTACGCCATGGACAATAATGGAAACGAACTGTACTGGATTTTGATAAAGCTCCTCCTAGAAAGCGTTAAAAGCATGAAATAAATAGAATTTTTTTTTTTCAATGAAAGATGGAAATTTATTTCATTTCTTGGACACCATCGGTAATATTTTCACTTGTGGCTGCACCACTCACCACTTGTGAATATATTACTGATGGTGTTCACTCAGTTAAATAAATTTCGATCTTCCATCGAAAAAAAACAAATATCCGCTATGTCTTTATACATGTACATGTATAATCATTGGTTTATTCTTTACCTCACAACAAAACCTCAGTGTTTTTGAAACTCAAAAGAATTCCAGACAACAAATGAGAGGAGACTTAACATAGTAAAAATTGTTCTTGACATGGAAGAAAACATTCTGGGAACAGAAGAAAATGCTGGTTACTACCATTTTTTCTTCTTTTCCCATAATTTTTTTTAAAAGGCCTTCTTTCTCAGGGTCATTAGAACTTGTGATTGTCTGGTAAAGGGTTAATTTCCTTTTATAAACCCTTTATCGCTCAATCCTGAGTTTCACCAACTCTTAGAAAGGAAGCTCTGGAAAACACTAAGAGAAAAAAGGATAAAATGCTGGCAACCAGCATTTTCTCCTTATCCCACAATGTTTTCCACTCTTCTTTAGACAGAAATCGAGATTTGAGCTACATTTCTTTTGTCATCTGCATAATGCTTTCAGTCTGGTCAAGTCCAAAATTCTGTCATCTGATATGGAGTTAATATAATTTTTTTTATGCATGTTCATGGTTACATGCCTGGGCAGGTATTGTGCTATAACCTGTTAGCCAACGATAAAATTTTAAACCCAGCTGAACCTAAAGCATATGCAATCCCAAAATCTATCATTGCTAAAATTGAAGAAGATGTCTTATATAGGGAAGAAAACATTGTGGGAAAAGAAGAAAATACTGGTTACCAGAATTTTCTCCTTTTCCCACAGTGTTTTCAAAAGTCCCGCTTCTCAAGGTGGTCAAAAGTTGACATTATGTGGTAAAGGGATAACTCATTTTTATGAGCAAATTTACTTTTTTTATCTGCATAACAGAAAACGAAGTATTCTGGTTCAAATTGAATGCCTTTGCAGGCACCCGATGAAATGTAGTTCAAGTACATGTAATAATTTTGCCTTCGAAAGGGCAAAGAAAATTGTTGGAAAAGGAGACAATGCTGGTCACCAGAACTTTAATCTTGGTCTCACAATGTTTTCAAAAGTTTTCATTAAACCAGTTGATAGTTTGAATAACTCGTTCACTCCCATGAATAATTTATAGTTTGTCATTGGCTATAGATATGATTCCAGGGAAAGATGAAGAGACAGTTTTACCTTGATTTTACCCTTTCCCGAACAAGCCCTTGTTTTTATGTGTCTGTAGTACAAGTCTTTTGAAAACACTGTGGGAAAAGGAGAAATTGCTCGTAACAAGCAATTTCTCCTTTTCCTACAGTGTTTTCTGCCCATTCGGATATTTTTCTGCCATTGTTATGAAAGTTAATATTGTTGTCTGCAAACTCTTTCAGTTTGGAATAGTCTAAAATGTGTCATTTTGGAAAGGGTTAAAATGAAGTAGTAGAAAATGTAGATCAGCGGTCAGACTGCATGATCTGTGCAGTCTGATCTTGATCTTCACTGTCCTCTAAAGTTTTCGGTGTCAACAACAATAAGAAAAGAGTTTTAGTAGTTAATGTCTGTGAAAGGATGTGAAGACCAGGTCCTAGTTTTCAGCTCCAATCTGATAATTTTACCAGTTTGGTATGGCAAAGTTATTGTTATGACATGATGTTATTGTTAATTATACACTGATCCCAGAATTTGTTTATAAATACCTATCTCATTATTTTGAACACAAAACAGATTGCATTGGAGGGCTTTTCCATCTCCTCTCTGAAGGAGATTAGCCTTTTGATTTTTAGCTTGGATGTGTTTGATGAAAATTAGGAGTTACTGCCATAGCCCTGGCATCTGTGTCGTCTGCATTGTTGTAGTCGTGCAAAAACTTTGTAATTTCTTTATTACTGAAGAAATGTACTGCAAACTTGGATAAGTTGTTAACTAGCTAAAAGGGAAAATATACAACAGGGGCAGCTAACTATCAAAGTGTTTTTACACAGTTATTCCCCTTTTTGACTTACAACTTTCACTGAAAATCAAGCATAATTATGCAGCTGAGCGTTGGCACCTGCATGTGGTGCTCTTGTTTTCCCATCTGCTATTGTATTGTGTTTGCTTGGCTGCAAGATTTTAGACCTGGTACACATAGAAAATATTTGTGGATGACCGAAAGAAAAGAGGGCTGGAGCAGTGCCAATTGTCTTGGAATGTTTAGATTGCAAATAGCAAATGGACAAGTTTAAAAATTTTGTAGTCTTGGAAAGAGTACAAAAAAAATCTGTGATGTAACTGTGCTGAGAAAGAAACAGGTAACTGGCATTTTTCTCCTCTTCCCATAATGATTTCTATCCTTCCCTGAGCTAAATTCATCATTGAAATTTTGAGTAACATTTCAGTGGTATTAGTAAGCCTTCCAGTTTGAAGAAGTCTAGTATTTTGTCTGGCAGTAAATAATCAACCTGTAGGGCACCAATTCCAAAACAGCATTGAAAATATTTAAACATTTATTTGGTTGGTCTGTATTTCCCTGACTGTATAGTCATGTTGCACTATATGGTCTAAAAATGAGTTCTTTTTCATTTTCACTAACATTCCCTAGTTTTAATGACCATGAAAGCATATATAATCACTGTCAGAAAAGGCGATTTTACTAGTAACCTGGTTTTCCTTATGTTTCCACAATTCATTCAACCATTTCAGTTGAAAATCCCATAGTCAGACTATAATTGTATTTGTAGCTAAATGCTTTGGGTTTAGACAATGTAACACTTTTTTACTTGGAAAAGCCTTTAAAAGTATGGACTGGGTATAAATGGTACTGTATTAGAGTTGGTTACTTGCCTTTGCCATTTCCATGACAAGAGATCACTGATTCTTTCAAATTCAAAGTATCTGCAGACAACAAATTCTGAATCTGCATAAATGAGCATTGAGTCTGTGATAGGATAGAAAACACAGTGAGAATAGGAAAAAATACTGGGTACCAGCATTATCTGTCCTTTTCCTGCAGTGTTTCCAGCAGTAATTTCAAGGGGCTACTTTTTCAGGGTAGTTTAAACTTGGTAAAGAGTAATGCCTTGATATAGAACAGACAGAACAATCATTAAAAACTTCAGAAGTATTCTAATTATGGCTCAGGATGATAACAGTGTTTAGATTAGAATTCTTCAACTTATGTCAAAAATAAACAGAGAAACTGCAGTGGTGGTCTCTTTTTGAAGATTAAATTCTTTAACTGTTTAATGCAGTGTCAGAAAGCTGATTTATGGTGCATTAACAAAATGTGTAGATTAAGATCAGGCTGCACAGAAAATGCAGTGTGATCTGATACCTATACTGTCTATCTAATTTGAGAGATATCCTATCAAGCTTTGAAATGGCAAAATCTGCATCTCTGCAGCTACATTTGTTAAATCCTTTATCAGACATTCCCATGTAACGAACCTGAGGAAAAGGCTATTGAAAACATTGTTGGAAAAGGAGAAAATGCTGGTAACTAGCATCTTCTCCCTTTCCCACAATGCTTTCTTCCCTTTGAGAGACAAATCCCATCAGTATTAGACAACATTTAGTTTGTTGTCTACTGTACATATTGTTTCAATTTGGACCAGCAAAATTTTTGCTTCTGGTAAGGAGTTAACCCTTAACCCGCAAAATTAATGAAATTAAACTTTCAAGCCAATAGTAAAAATCTGAATGTTTCTGCTTCAAACTTATTATTTTGGGTAAAAGAAAAACCTTCATGGGAAAATTTAGATAAACATCAAACTACATGTTCTGTTCAGTCTGATCTAGATCTACACAGTTTGCAAAGGTAATAGATTTATGGTTAAGGATTAAGCCTCTTTCCCAAACAACTAAATTTTAGACTGGTCCAAATTGAAGGCACATAAGACATCGAAACAAAGTAAGTAAAAAAAAGAAATTTGTTTCCAGCAGGGTAGAAAACGTTGTGGGAAAAGGAGAATATGCTGCTTACTAGCATTTTCTCCTTTTCCCACAATGTTTTTTAAAGGCTTCTTCCTCAGGGTAGTCAAAAGCTTGGATTATGTGGTAAGGGGATAACAAGTTTTATCAATGTTGATTATTTGGGCTTGAAGGATGAAAAAATAACAAGGAAACCAAAATAAACAGTTTGCTCATGATGAATCATCAAATTGTGACTGCATTCAACCTTTAACCCTTTCCCAAACGATAATATTTAAGACTGGTCCAAGTTGAAAGACATTGCAGGCGACAAAATAAATGCATTTCAAGAATTGAAATTTGTAACTGGCGGGACAGAAAACATTTTGGGAAAAGGAGACAATGCTGCCATGGTTACCAGCATTGTCTCCTTTTCCCACAATGTTTAAAAAAGGCTTCTGTCTCAGGGTCGTAAAAACCAGGGATTGCTTGGTAAAGGGTTTATTCATTACAAAACGACAATATTTTAGGCTTGACCAAATCAAAAGCATTTGCAGACGACAAAATCAGAGTGACTGAAAATTTGAAATTTATTTTGTGAAGGGTAGAAAACATTGTGGAAATAGGAGAAAATGCTGGTTACCAGCATTTTTACCTTCTCCCACAATGTTTTCTAAAGGCTTCTTTCTTCAGGGTCTTCAAAAGTAGGGATTGTGTGGTAATGGGTTAAATATTGCTACACATGGCTCATTGTGCTGGTTCAGAGTCAGTGAAGATTTAGATCAGACCTCACAGACCATGTGATCTGATCTTAGATTTATACTGTATGATACAGCAAGGTTTTGACTGCCAAAAGCACTTTGGAACCACATTATTAATTTTGTTTATTTATGATTTACTGAACAACTCAAATGATTAACACTTTACCACACAATTCCTACTTTTAACGACCCTGAAGGAGGCTTTCAAAAACATTATGGGAAAAGGAGAAAATGCTGGTAACCAGGGGCACATAATCTAAATGTTGCTATAGTTATGACAATATGCACATTTTCAGGTTTTGTCACACCAAGCTAGCAAACAAGTGATGGATAAAAAAATCATTTTATCCATTCATGTCCATTGATATCCATTTTACATCCATTTCTTAATATGGTAATCTCCCACTTGTCCAGCAATGTCTTGTGACGACCGTTCCATTCGATGGGAAGTTTTGAGCATGTTAAAAAATATCAACGGAACAAAACAGACAAAGACATGCAAATGAACAAATGAATGACTTTTAGTTTAGATACATCAGACAATACATACCCTCAGCACGTCACTTGACTGGTACGTTCCTTGTACATTGGTGTTCGGTACACTTCCGTTTTATCCGATACAAGTCAGTTACTTGTATGGGGTATCTGTTAATTGACCATTTATTATCCAGTAACCATGCATTTTTAGCTCACCTGAGCAAGCAGTGCTCAAGTTGTGCTTTTGTGATCACCCAATGTGTGGTGCATGTCTATCATCCACAATCTTTTTCTCCTGTCAGTCTTTACATATCTTGGTAGGGATCTTCCTTTAGTGAAGCTCTACCAAAGTTGTTCAAGAGATTGAATTCCACCCATAACTCTGGTTGCCATGGCAACCAAAAGAACAAAAAATGGCTAAAGCTTTGAAATTCTTCTTCTCTGAAACTGGAAGGCAACAGTTACTCTTCTTCTGTGAAACTGGAAGGAGTAGAGCTTGGATATTTGGTATGTAGCATCTTTTCATTGACCTCTACAAAGTTTGTACATACCATGCCCTGGGGGTCACAAGTTTGATCGTGGGAATAAAAAAGGAAAACTTAAGAATTCTTCTGAAACTGGAAGAAGTGGAGCTTTGATATTTGGTATGTAGCATCTCTTGCATTGGTCAGAATGTTTGTCTTGATCGAATGTCACATTAATTTGAATTTGGGTCAATTGGAGTCATGAACTAGGTTAATAGGTCAAATCAAAGAAATATCTCAAGGGCACTCTAGGGGCCACATTTATGTTTATTTGATTTGAGAAATGGATAAAATGTTTCGCTTAACTCATTACCAAACAACACAATTTGGACTGGACCAAACTCAAAGCATCTGCAGACAACAAATTAAATCTTGTTAATGTGATGATTTCTGACCTTGATGGGGTAGAAAATATTGTGGGTAAAAGGAGAAAATGCTGGTTACCAGCATTTTCTCCTTTTCCAACAATGTTTTCTATAGGCTTCTTCCTCAGGGTTTTTAAAAGTCTAGATTTTGTTGTAAAGAGTTATTGAAATCTAAAATGAGTTCAAAATTGGGTCACCTTGGGTCATTATCTATTTCACTTGGTCATATTAAGTGAGAAGAGATAAAAGAAATATTTTAAGGGCTGTACAGAGGCCACATTTCTTGCTCAAATGACTTGAAAATTGGTCAGAATGTTTGTCTAGATAAAATATCAGATGAGTTTGAAATCGGGTCACCCGGGTCATAATCTAGGTCATTAGGTCAAATTGAAGAAAGAGGTACTCTAGAGGCCACATTTATTGCTCAATAAACTCATTATACCAAATGACAATATTTTAGGCTTGTCCAAATCGAAAGCATTTGCAGAGGATACTATAAAACTGACTGAAAATTTGAAATTTGTTTTGTGAAGAGCAGAAAACATTGTGGGTAAAGGAGAAAATGCTGGTCACCAGCATTTTTTCCTTTTCCCACAGTGTTTTCTAAAGGCTTCTTTCTCAGGGTTATCAAAAGTAAGGATTGTGTGGTAATTGGTAAACTTGAAAACTGATCAGAATGCTTGTCTTCATCAATTTTTGATGAGTTCTTAATTGGGTCACCTATTTTGATAAAGTAGGTCACTATGGTAACCTACAGAAATTCCTTGTGGACACTCTAGAGGCCACATTTTAGGCTCAATTGACCTGACAATTGGTCAGAAATTGAATTATGTACATAGGGTGAAATTTTGCCCATTGACTCAGGTGAGCAATCCAGGGCCATCATGGTCCTCTTGTTAGCTCACCTGAGCACAACGTGCTCAAGGGGAGCTTTTAGGATCACCCGGTGTCCGTCGTGCATCGTCCGTCGTGCGTCGTCAACAATTCTTTAAACATCAACTCCTCCTAAACCGCTGGGTGGATTTGGACGAAACTTGGCAGGAATGTTCCTTTGGAGGTCCTCTTTAAGAATTGTTCACAGAATTTGATTCCATCAAAAACGCTGGTTGCCATGGCAACCAAATGGAATTTTTTAGCAAATTCTTTAAAAATCTTCTCCTCTGAAACCGCAGGTCGGATTTTGAAATAATCTCACAGATATGTTCTTTGGGTGACCCTTTTCAAAAACTGTTCGTGAAATTTTGATCCGTCAAAAAATGTGGCTCTGGTGAATGGGGGCTACTTGCACTATACAGAAATCAAGGAATTCTTAAAAAATCTTCTTCTCTGAAACCGCATGTCAGATTTTGAAATAATTTCACAGAGTTGTTCCTTGGGTGACCCTTTTCAAAAATTGTTTGCGAAATTTTGATTGGTCAAGAAACATGGCTCTGGTGAATGGGGGCTTCTTGCACTATACAGAAATGAAGAAATTCTTAAAAATTCTTCTTCTCTGAAACAGCTGGTTAGATTTTGAAATAATTTCACAGAGTTGTTCCTTGGGTGACCCTTTTTAAAAATTGTTCGCGAAATTTTGATTGATCAAGAAACATGGCTCTGGTGAATGGGGGCTACTTGCACTATACAGAAATGAAGAAATTCTTGAAAATTCTTCTTCTCTGAAATGGCTGGACAGATTTTGAAATAATTTCACAGAGATGTTCCTTGGGTGATCCTTTTCTAAAATTGTTCGCGAAATTTTGATTGGTCAAGAAACATGGCTCTGGTGAATGGGGGCTACTTGCACTATATGGAAATGAAGAAATTCTTGAAAATTCTTCTTCTCTGAAACCTGTTCTCAGATTTTAAAATAATCCGACACTGAGATGTTCCTTGGGTGACCCTTTCAAAAGCTGTACATATAATTTTGATCGGTCAAGAAACATGGCTCTTGTGAATGGGGGCTACTTGCACTATACGGACACGATGAAATTGTTGAAAATTCTCTTTCTTTGAAACCCTTGGTCAGATTTAAAAAAAAAATTTCCAAAATGTTCCTTGGGTGACCCTTTTGAAAACTTGTTCGTAAATTTTGATCCATCAAGAAACATGGCTCTCGTGGATGGGGGCTACTTGCTCTTATACAGAAATGAAGAATTCTTAAAAATTCTTCTTTTTGAAACTGATGGTCAGATTTCGAAATGACTTTTACAGGTGACCTTTTGAAAATTCAATTCCTCCCCCCCCCCCCCCCCCCCCCCCAAAAAAAAAAAAAAAAAAAAAAAAAAAAAAAAAAACTATGGTCATCTCAAAAATTCAGGTAAGCGATCCAGGGCCATCTTGGCCCTCTTGTTTCTGTTACATGTGTGGTACTCGTGCGGTCACTGTGTGACATCTTCACTCCACACAACGATTACCTGAGCCTTAACCCTTTACCCCATAAGGAATTTCTATGGTATCTCTAATTGACCCTAAATAACAGCAAGGATGAAGCCTTTTCTTATGTGTATATGACACCTTTTGATAGCATAGAAAACATTGTGACAAAGGTGAAATTGCTCGTCACGAGCAATTTCACCTTTTGCCACAATGTTTTCCAAAGGCTCCTACAACCAATGTGTAGAAATGAGTATCTATGGAGTAAAGGGTTAAGTTGCAGAAGAGATGGATTTGGTCACCGGATAGCCTAATTCTGCTTGTTTTTGTCCGGTCCCCCTCCATTACATGTCAGCTGGTCCGACCAAGTCCTTAGTTTGAGAGGATTATTATATGCATGTTTTTGGTAACAGTTGCAAAAAAGATATCACAGACAAAAAATTATTAAGATAAATGTTTTGAATGTATAATTTGAGTAGCCTATTTTGTAATCTCATCAGAATGTAATTATAGCCTTTTTATCAAAAGTCCTTGAAGGTTTTGAAATATTTTATAGATATCTATCTCCATAGTCAAGAAAGTGTTATTAAGTTGTCATTCAATGTTACAAAGCTTTGAACTTAGAAAAAAATGTACACGCCAACTTAGGTTTTGTCGCTATTAAACAGCTCTATTTTGTCTTCTCCATGTAGGAAATTAATACTTTTAACGCTATATAACCTGTTGGCTCCTAAGTGTGACTCTGGGCACTTTTGCTGATAGTTTATATCAAGATCAGACTGCACAAAACATGCACTCTTACCTTTCATCATTTTAATGTATTTTCCTTTCAGTGATTTCATCTTTGAATTTTTAATGTATTTTCTTTTCAGTGATTTCATCTTTGAAACTACAATATTTTTGGTTTATTTTTTGAAGGCTAGAAAACATTGTAGGAAAAGGAGAAAGTGCTAAAGTAACAAGCATTTTCTCCTTTTCCCGCAGTGTTTTCTAAAGGCTTCTTTCTCAGGGTGGTCAAAAGTAAAGATTGGGTTAAAGGTGGATATTTAGATTTTTCACATCTCACCAAATTAAGAAATATATATTTGTCACTGAAATTTATATGAAAAAACAATACAAATCATCAATATTTAAGAATCATAAATTAAAAAAAAAACAACCCTTTTTGATGGTGTTCGCTTAAAAGGCTATGTAGCCTGTAAGGTAATTTTAGATTTAGCGCCAAAAGTAAAAAAAGCACTATGGGAATTTCAAGTCACTCAAGTTACTGGCATGTGACTAATGACCCTTAAATTTCATAACATAGCAAATATGTAATTTTTGTGGTATTTGTCGAAGACAATACCACAATGAGTTCAAGATTGAATTTTGAAAACCATGTATATTATTTTGTGCGGTGAATCTAATACTCCATCGCGTTAAGGTACACAACAGTAGAAAGAGATTGAGTTCAAGTAGTTCCCGCTTAAATTTTGCCGGAATATCCCGGATGTTTGTTGCTTGCAAATGTTTCAAACGCTTTGGAATATTATTACTACGCTCTCTGTCCTAACCACATACAAACAGACAAAGCAATGATTATATGCTCTTTTATCGCAAAAAAAGCCAGACGGGCTGAAAAACGTAATTTCAAGTGTAATAACTCAGCCCTTTTCAAAAAAAGTCGGTCGTCAATGACTGATAAATTAATCAACCTCCGAAAGGTCCAGGGCTTTAGCGCAAGAATATAAAACTTGGCATAAAGTAGTTCAATTTAAATGCATGAATATTGCCATTTTCTTCATAATTTGCAGCTATCTAGGACGACATTTCAATTTAAATCTTGATTTGCAGATCTTCTATATGATACATATTTCTACATATGCCAGCGTATCCATTTTGTCATAGCGTACCCAAACTCTTTAGAGTCGGTACCAAGTCTATACCGAGACAGCGTACCCAAACATTGTAGAGTTTTAGTTCAACCATTTTGTGCAAAACCGAAGGAAATAAACCCAGTTAAACTCATTTTTTCTCAGGCAAATGACTTTTACGGTGTCACTCAAATATGTAATTTGAAATGGCATATTAAAATACATAGGGCGAGGCTATCGATCGTTGAGATACTTATTTTTTATTGAAATTAGCTTCTCGCGAAATGGTACAAATTTGCCAACCTTGGGCTTTTTTCGTTCCAAAACCAATTCGTTCCATGGCTTGTTGGTCCTATGACTGCACGCTACTCCATTTGATTGCTCATGAATATTTGTAGATCGAGGTAATGGACCATTTGCCAAATACCGTTACTGACGCGTCACCACGAGTTACTTCCCTTTCCACCCGACAATTTTTCCCAATCCTGTATATACCCGAATAGTGAAAGTGTCATATTTTTTAAATGGATCACACTAAACGCGATAAATAAACAACCTAAAACGGCCGTGCCGTTAGTTTCATCAATTATCTTTTTCGAAGACACACACAAAAAAGAACTGTTGTTTTATCAATTTTTCGGTAGACCAGAGAGTAAAGCGGTATCATTTATAAGCAGCTGTCTCCTGCAGGGCGTGTTGATAGAGCTTTTTGTATGCAGACTGCATTAACCCTTTGGCTACCACGTGCGACTCAATGACCCTTTGCAGACAATATAGATTCAGATCACACCAGGAAGAACGTGCAGTCTGATCCTAGATCTACACTATCCGATACGGAGATATCGGAGGGTGCATGGAAATACCGAATTACACCCGATTTACCGAATTATACCGAATTACACATAGTGATACCGAATTATACATTCAAAATACTTATTTATTAAGTAATATATGAATTAAACTTTTAAAAATTAATTATTATTAGGCTTTTTCTGGCCCTTAACTGTTTAATTCTGTAATTCACATTACCGAATTACACTATATACTATGATTGGTATCACACTATGTTTCACCGGATTTACCGAATTATACCGAATTACACCGAATTACACATAGTGATACAAAATTATACATTCAAAACACTTATTTATAAAGTAATTTATGAATTAAACTTATGAAAATTATATCTATGATTGGTATCACACTATATTTCACCGGATTTACCGAATTATACCGAATTACACATAGTGATACCGAATTATACATTCAAAACACTTTTTTATTAAGTAATATATGAATTAAACTTATAAAAATTATATTATTAGGCTTTTTCTGGCCCTTATCCTTTTTAATTCGGTAATTCACATTACCGAATTACACATAGTGATACAGAATTATACATTCAAAACACTTATTTATTAAGTAATATATGAATTAAACTTATTAAAATTATATCATTAGGCTTTTTCTGCAGATAACAATTTGAATGTGGCTTAAAAATGAAATTTTCTTTAGGAAGGATAGCAAGGGAAAAGGACAAAAGGTTGATTACTAGAATTTTAACCCTTTTCAACAGCATTTTAAAAAAAAACTATATTTCTATGGGTCGTAAAAAACTTGGGTTAAGTGGCATAGGGTTTTAAATAGTTACTGCGAATCTTTTCACCCGAAGACACCACTTTGGACAGATACTTAGCATATGGAGACGATTGAATAAACGTGGGTCAAATGGTTGTAATTGTCTTTTAAAAAGTAAAAAAAAAACTATTGTTGAAACAGGCATGAGAAAATGCATGTTGCGAGCCCTTCCTTTTTTCCTCAAATCTTTTCGCTTACACTTTGAAAATTAGTTTTTTTTTCACAAATGTTTATGAACTACATATTGATTACTTTCAGTTTTCGGTTTTTTGAAAGTGTGTGTGTGGGGGGGGGGGGGGTGTTAAGGTTGAGAAAGTGAGACAAATAACCAGGGATCATATATAACATGTGTATATAGAATCCCTGAAATAACAGACAGTGGGACAAATCAGCACGTCTGCCCCCTTTTTACACGGGTCGCTCGAAATACTTTGGTAAAAGGTTGTTTAGCTGTTTCGTGTCTTCAGAAAGACAGGGACAGTCCATTTAGTGATTTTAAAGTACCATTATCAAACATCCTTGTTGCACTTTCAGGCATGTACCTATTGACGAATAACTTATGTTATCGATCATGAACAAAAGAAACGTGGCTTCAGATCAAAATTCAGACCTTCCAGTCCATAACTTCTTTTAAGCTTCATTTTGAGTATAAAAAATATGTATCTAATGAAGTCTTACCAAAAAAGAAAAATGGGTGAAGGGTTAAATCGGTGTTCCTTTCATCTCGGTATCGCACTGCAGAGTGGGTGACCTTTAGAACAGCTGCAATGTACTTGCTTCTTACAGATTAGCACACACGTGTCACATTATATTGACTCTTCTTATCTTTCGTTTCATATTAATTTACCCCTTTGGTTATCATTAATGGTCAGGATTATGAATTTTATACAAGTTTCAGGGGCTTAGTCCGTTCTTAGTCTCTACATGCTCTTTATTTAAATACGATTTTATAAAATGCATATTTTGTCTGTTTGTGATTTTCTTTTTCAAAGGCAATATAATGAAATATGTTTGAATTGTGTTCGAATTGAATTCTATAGATTTCTTGCTATGTCATTTTCTTTTCAGTTATGAATTTGTCCAAATTTAAAGGATTTGCGAACGGGACATACGGCATTTGTTACTAATATAATGCTTTGATTGTCCGGTGTCACGTGATACTGCTGGTGCGCCACTTACGATAAAATGGAAATATCGCTTACCGTCTATTGATTGTAATGTTGGAAATTGAATGTAAAAGGCTAGAGATATTTCATAATTATAGTTCTCAGGAACAAACTTAATTTTGTTCGATATATCAACAGGATTTTTCTCTCTATTCGTCATGCATCCTACTGTCAAGGGGCGTTACTCCTGCTTCTTCCTCATGATCAAAAGGAGACCACTTATACAAAAATAAACCAAACTTTGTCATGAATACTCTCCCTTCAACCGAAAAGGTATTCATTTGCTTAGTGGGTTGACTTTTAAGCCAATATCTGAACAATATGTCTCTGTTTCTTTCAAACTATTAATTCCACACATGGATTTCCTTGACAAATACCACTTCAGCGTTTTCAACGCTTTGATTTTATCTTCTTGGAACGTTATGTTTGAAGCCTTGTCTGTGTATTTCTGGTTTGTAAATGAGTGAGTTGCTCATGTAAAGATAGACCCTGTTTCCCATCAGCCACTGTCTACCTGGGCCATAGTAAATCTCTAATTTCTCTTGTTGGATAGTTTTGGACTACTGGGGTTTTACAAATGAAAATTTAAAGGCTTTTGGCGTGGAAGGATGCTTTTTTGTATTTTTGTAAAATTTTCACTGCAAAATCTGAAGGGCCACCTTTAAGGTTTGAACGAGAAGATGAATTTCCATCTTTGACTTATGCTGTCTACTATTTTGATGAATATTTCTTTCTAAAACAAACTTGAAATAATTATTTCAGGTGTTTTACATACTGAAAAAGCCAATTTCATCATCTGATCTTTTTATGAGTCCGATTTGCTTCCGCTCTGTCCAATATTTGGCAGAGGTTATTGTGTAAATAGCTTTGAACTGCAATATTTGAGCCTGGACAAGACAAAAAATTTCCATTTACAATGTTTGCCTGAGAATGGAAATTATTGAAAGAAAAAAAATGGTGTCAGCTTTTTGAAAATGATGCTAATTTTTGTGTATCTAGGCACTCAATAACATGAGGAAAGAAAACATTTATTTATGGTTATTATCTAAACAGGATAATGCTTTTGCTTGACATAACTGACACATGAATGGATTAAAAGGGATTATTGATTTATAACAGACACACCAGTGTAGTGCAGGATTAAAGGATAAGTCATATCCCTATTTTGGTTTACCCCATCTCTATATCTTATAATTCAGTCTATACCTTTCAACCAGCAATCTTGGGTTGTAATGTTACCCAGGGAGTGAAGGTTTTGAAAACATTGTGGAAATAAGAAGAAAATGCTGGTCAGCATTTTCTTCTTTTTCCCACAATGTTTTTAAAAGGCTTCTCTGTCTGGGTAGTCAAACACTGTAAGTGTTTATTGAATGGTTAGTCCAGTTGATTAGACTTTTCAATTTTGAAAAACAGCAAAAATGTGGGAATAATTCAAGAATATATTAGCCAGCATGTTACAAAGGAGTGAACGGTGTAGATCGAAGATCAGACTGCATATTCAGCTTGTTATAGACACCTTTCAAAGTATGATCGTGAAATATGAATAATAACCAGATAACCACCATACAAGGTTTTACGCATGAATACAATGTGAACACATGTGGCAAAAGAAAGCATTTGTAGATGACAATTTCAATGTGGCTCAAATGGTGCAATTGTTAATTGAAAGGATGGAAAACATTGTGGGAAAAGGAGAAAACATTATGGGAAAAGGAGAAAAAGCTGGTAAAACCAGCATTTTCTCCTTTTCCCACAATGTTTTCAAAAGGCTTCTTTCCAAAGGTCATCACATGTCTTCATTATGTTGTAAAGGGGTAAGCATAAAAAAGCTAAAAGCTAGCCGTAAATCATGTTTTGGTTTTTGATGAAACACCAATCGCTGATTGATTCTAAATATTGACAGACACTGATTGATTGTAAAATATTTTTATCGTGAGAAAGCTGCATTCATTGATAAAATCCGACTGATGTAACCTCCTTGCATGATATTGAAAATCAGTGAAAAGTGAAATAGCATATGGTAGGCTGATATCGTTTGATTTATGCTGCAAAACTTGAATTTCAACTCTTTCTTACCAGATGTCTAAACATTTGCAGATGACAAAATTAGTGTGACTGAAGTTGTGAGATTGTTAGTGGAAGGATTGAAAAGTTATGGAAGAAAGGGAAAATGCGGGTCAACAGCATATCCTCCTTTGCCCACAAAGTTTCCAAAAGACTTCTTTCTCAGGGCTGTGAATTGTTTGGCAAACAATCAATATGTAAAGAACATCACATGATTCTGCAAAGAGTACATATCAAAATAAGACTGAACAAAACATTAAAGTCTGATATTAGGTCAACACTGTCTGATCATTGGGTCCTGCCTGGCCTGCCCAGCTTTTAACCCTTTACTCCATAGATATTCATTTCTACGCATTGCTTTTAGGACTTTGGAAAACACTGTGGCAAAAGGTGAAATTGCTCTTATCATATACACATAAGAAACAGCTTCATCCTTATTGTTCCTTATTGTTACTTAGGGTCAGTTAGAGATACCATAGAAATGCCTTATGGGGTAAAAAGTTAAATGAGTAATTTTCTAGGCTCTAGGTTCCATTCATAATTGAGACCCTGAACTTTTCTTTAACCCTTTACCACACAATCCCGACTTTTAACACCGCTGTGAAAGAAGCCTTTTGAAAACATTATGGGAAAAGGAGAAAATGCTGGTAACCAGCATTTTCTCCTTTTCCCAAAATGTTTTCTACCCTTCACAAAATAAATTTTAAATTTTCAGGCACTTTTATTTTGTAGTCTGCAAAAGCTTTGAATTTGGACCAGTCTAAAATTTTGTCAATTGGTAAAGAGTTAAAGAAATGGTTTGGCAAGGCCCTTCAAAACTTCATCCTTGTATAGATGAAACCAGGGAATCATATGCATAAGTGTTGTTGCTGTGATATGACTGAAATATAGCATAATTAAACTTCATCATATCCATCAGTCTAATAGTATGGTAAAAATTGTGTTTGAATTTAAGTATTTTGGTTTATCAGAGCCTAAGGCATTAAAATGTTACTCAGATATGTTCAGTCTGTGCTGGTATTATTGGTTGCCTGGGATTTACCATGAACCAGCCTAATGGTGATAAAATGAAACAACATTTGAAAGGAACCAGTGATTATAAGGCATCAGGGGTACATCCTCTGTGTGCTGTGTTCACGGCGGGGAATCACGTGACACAACAACAACAACAATGACCGTTATTTGAAAAAATTCCCCGACTTCAGGTAAGAAAATCTTCAATAATTCCGTTAATACATGACCGATTGGAATTTGGTTTGAAGCAGAGAAGGCGGAAGGACTCTGGGGATTTGCTTGATGTGTTAGATTTCTTAAAAAACACCTGATGAAAAAGTTATTGACGAGCAAACAAATTTTTTACCCTGGATAATTTGTTTGCTCGTCAATAACTTTTTTATCAGGTGTTTTTTAAAAAATCTAACACATCAAGCAAATCCCCGGAGTCCTTCCGCCTTCTCTGCTTTAAACCAAATTCCAATCGGTCACGTATTAACGGAATTATTGAAGATTTTCTTACCTGAAGTTGGGGATTTTTTTAAAATAACGGTCATTGTTGTTGTTGTTGTGTCACGTGATTCCCCGCCGTGTGTGTTGGTCACGTGGGATTAACACTTAACCCATTACCAAACGACAACATTTTAGACTGGTCCAAATTGAAAGCATTTGCAGACGACAAAATAAAATTGACTGAAAATTTGACATTTGTTTTTTGAAGGGTAGAAAACATTGTGGGAAAAGGAGAAAATGCTGGTTACCAGCATTTTCTTCTTTTCCCACAATGTTTTCTAAAGGCTTCTTTCTCGGGGGCATCAAAAGTAGGGATTGTGTGGTAATGGGTTAATCAAACAACAGAATCTTGAGAGAACAGCTTTTAAGCTGTTTTGATTGGTATATCTGAGAAAACAATGACTAGTTTATTAACTGTATGGTGTTTAATGTCATTTTCAATATCATTTAAGTTGTGGAGGACAGTGCATCTTGTACTCATGCTTTCCTGGATTCTTTTTACCAGTATTCCCCACAATATTCTTTAGACGCAGCTGGCTGCTTTCTCATATAACCATTGTCAAAACAGTAATCAGTGGAGAGAGAGGAATGAATCCTGTTTCAATGGCTATTGTCAATCCTCAGAAAGAAATTGGCCGTGTTAGAAATCAAACCAGCGACCTCAAGTCCTTAATGCTACTGACTGAGCTGTGGACGCTTGGCCTCAGAAAATAAAGGTATGCTGTGATCCAATATCAAGTTTTCAGCTATTTTCAATTTCAGAGTAATCGAGCCACATTAAAAATGGATGTCTCCTATACAGATCATTCGCATGTGATTGGCAAGGGAGGTAATAACATAAAACGGGTGATGCAGGAAACCGGTTGTCATGTACATTTTCCAGACTCAAACCGAGGTAACAGTGTCCAAGAAAAAAGTAATCAGGTGAGGCAGTGAATGACTATTTAATTATTTAGCTAGCTATAGTGACTTGTTTGTTTTCTTGAGGCACTTGATATCAAGATCAATCCACAGAACATTGAGACTGCTTTTGGATTTGGGATTATTAAGGTATTCGGTGAGATACATGTATCTCATTAAGAATCAGTAAAATTAACCCATTACTACACAATCCCTACTTTTGACCCTGTGAAATAAACCTCTAGAAAACATAGTGGGAAAAGGAGAAAATGCTGGTAACCAGCATTTTCTCCTTTTCCCACAATGTTTTCTACTCTTTACTATACGAATTATAAATTTTCAGTCACTTTTATTTTGTCATCTGCAAATGCTTTCAAGTTGGACAAGCCTAAAATTTTGTTGTTTGGTAATGAGTTGAGCTTCAGTAATTGTGCCATTTATTTCTTGGCCATGTTATGTTCAGTTTTCATTTTACCATGGTGTTTTAATAATGTAGTTACCTCATGTATCAGGCGGGATCGTTATTATGATAGAGAGTGAAATATGACTCATACACTATGTAACCTAGAATGCACTGTGTTTTCTACACTAAAATGACCACAAATATTTCTTGGAAAGATTTATTACCAGTTGTAAGTACTTTTCCTTAAAACTCATTAACTTTTATCAGGAAACTGGTTCTTACCCAAGGATGTTGATCATACCTTCTTTCAAGTTTCATTCCTGTTTTTGTCCCCCATTAGAATTGCCCTTCCTTTCAATTAGACCTTAGACCTAAAGTTTTCCCTAAGAAAAAAAAATAGAGGCTTTTCTCACAAATGACATGACTATTATTAATTTTGAGCTATACCAAATACTAGTATTTCTCTGATATTGCTAATGCTTTCTGCTTATTATGTTGTTTAACTCTTTACCCAAAAATCCCTGGTTTTAATGACCCTCAGTTCGAAGTCTTTTGAAAACATTGTGGGAAAAGGAGAAAATGCTGGTAACCAACATTTTCTCCTTTTACCCTACAAAAAACAAATTTCAAATTTTTAGCCACTTTTAATTTGTCGTCTGCAAATGCTTTCGATTTGGACAAACCAAAAGTTTTGTCATTTGGTAATGAGTTAACAGGATGTCAAAACTGTGTCTTCTTGCTCTTGATTGATTGTATTGGAGTTTAAATCATTACCAAATGACACAATTTTGGGCTCGGCTAAATCGTGTGACTGAAGTGACTGAGAGTTTGAAATTTGTGAAGGGTAGAAAACATTGTGGGAAGAGGAGAAAATGCTGGTTACCAGCGTTTTCTCCTTTTCCCACAGTGTTTTCTAAAGGCTTCTTTCTCAGGGTCTTCGAAAGTAGGGATTGTGTGGTTTTACACATTAGCTCATTTCATGTTGGTTAGTGCACCTGCACATATGTATCCTGGCTTTCTCACACCAGTATTGACACATATATTTCCAAACCACTGACTAGTTTTCTCACATGCATCGAATGTGAGAGGCGAAAAAGGCCAAAAAGACAGTTTACCTGAACAGGGTATGAATGTCCTAACCACCAGGTCACAAGTAGGATGTGCTAAGGGGAGCTAGCCTGCGAGGTGGTCTTCTTGATTACCTAGCTGACTACTAGGGCAACTATAGGTGTGAAAAGCACTATATTTATGGGTAAAGACTACTGTGTTGGCCATGGTCCACCAGGGGATGGCTAAGCACCACTTTAAAGTAAAATGAACATGTGGTTACTTTTCCTTTGTAAATAGTTAAACTCTTTACCAAACGAAAAGTTCAGACAGGTCCTAATTGAAAGCGTTTGCAGAAGACAAAATGAATGGGGCTCAAAAACTGAAATTTGAGTTGTGAAGGGTAGAAATCATGGTGGAAAAAGGAGAAAATGCTGGTAACCAGCATTTTCTCCTTTTCCCACAATGTTTTCTAAAGGATTCTTTCACAGGGTTGTCAAAAGTAGGGATTTTGTGGCAAAGGGTTAACTCTTTTTTGCACCATTTTAGAATAAAATAAAATGAACAAGTGGTTACATTTCCTTTGTAAATAGTCAACCCTTTATCACACAACACCTACTTTAAAAAACCCTGAAAAAGAAAGCTTTTGAAGCTTGGTGGATAAAGGAAAAAAATGCTGGTAATCAGCATTTTCTCCTTTTTCCACCATGTTTTCTACCCTTCCCAAATCAAAATTCACTTTTTGAGTCAGATTTATTTTATCGATTGAAAATGCTTTCAGAGAATGAGTCCAAAATTTTGTTTATTTGGTGAAGATTTGAAACCTGAATCTGTCATAAGGTTTAACACTTTACCAAATAAAATTTTAGACTGGTCCAAATTGGAAGCACTTGCAGACGACAAAACAAACGGAATTCAAAAATTGAAATTTGTTTCCAGCAGGGTAGAAAACAATTGTGGGAAAAGGAGAAAATGCTGGTCACCAGCATTTTCTCCTTTTCCCACAATGTTTTTCAAAAGGCTTCTATCTCAGGGTCCTAAAAATCAGGGATTGTAGATACAGCATACAGATGCAAATGTTTTATCTCAAACTAACTCAAGGGTTAAAGGTCTGCAGTTTGTTATGTATTTTCTGCTGCATAGGTTAGACATATAAAGCAAAGGGAAAATTCATTCTTTCATCAATGCCAATCACAGAATATTATGAAGGCTATCAGCTGCCTCTGTGGTGAAAAGTGGTGGATTGTAACTTTGCGGTTTGTTAAGCCCACCTTCCTTATAATTGATAAACTCCTACCAAACAATCCTAAGCTTTAATTATTTATTAAACGACAAATGTTTGGACTGGACCAAATTTTTGGACGGAACTAAATTCAAAGCATCGGCAGACAACAAATTGAACCTTGTTAATATGATGATTTCTTAAACTTATTTATTTTACATCGATTGAGAAACAAGTTCTTACAACTTATACTAATCTCTCTCGATTCTGCTTCCTGGGAACTACACCAGTACTCGCGCCGAATGTGTGGGCCAATGCAAAATCCCAAAGTTGACACCCGCTCCCGGGTGTCGAACTCAAGACCTTTAGGTTATGAGGCCGATGCTCTACCTCACGACCACAGACACCACAATGATTTCTGACTTTGAGGGTGGAAAATATTGTGGAAAAAAGGAGAAAATGCTGGTTACCAGTATTCTCTCCTTGTCTCTCAGTGTTTTCTATAGGCTTCTTTCTCAGTCTTTAAAAGTCGGGATTGTGTGGTAAAAAGTTAATGACCCTGAACATGATGATTTTTGATGCAAACATGATGATAACCAGCATTTTTAGTTTGGCTGTTTGCAAAGAAAACATCAAATAATTGCCATAGCCCTGACATGGCTGTCATTACTTGAGAGTTGGAAGACTTAGCTATATTCACTCAAAATTGAAAGCATTCCCAGGCAACAAAATAAACGTGAATCAAAAATTGATTTTTGAATTTTGGAACGTAGAAAACATTGTGGGAAAAGGAGAAAATGCTGGTTACTAGCATTTTCTCCATTTCTACGATGTTTTTAAAGGCTTCTTTTTCAGGGTCATTAAAAGTCAGGATTGTGTGGTAAAGAGTTAATGGTATATTGCAGTAATCACCTCTATATTTACTTGTATTAAGTGTATGTCATTAAGTCTTAGGTGCAACTTAGACTACCTGTTGAAACTAAGGTAACTTTTTGAGCCTAGAGATTCAGATCAGCCTGCTACTTTGATGTGCTACATGGTCTTTGCTCTGAATATTCCATAAAACACAATTTTTAGTCTGAATTACAGTCAGCTTGTCCTTTGTCAGTAAGATATTTGGACACACACAAAAAAAAAACACATTACTGCAAGACTGGTCTTTGTGGCAGAATATACCCATTTCACTCATTTGAGGCTCTACAGGGTATTTTTCAAGATGCCCATTACATTTGTGGTTTTGCAGACAAATTGATATCAAACTGCACAGAATGTGCTGTGATGCAAAGTTGCGTTCCAAAATAGTCTTCAGATTGTGATATTAAGAGTGTTCTCTTAACCAGTTACCACACAATCCCTACTTTTGATAACTTTGAGAAAGAAGCCATTTGAAAACATTGTGGGAAAAGGAGAAAATGATAGTAACCACAATGTTTTCTACCCTTCACAAAACAGATTTCAAAGTTTCAGTCACTTTTATTTTGTCGTCTACAAATGCTTTCTCATTACCAAACCTAGTTTTGTAATGAGTTAAGACTGAAAATATGCTTCGAGTTTTTTTTACACATAGTTTTCATACAATATTACATAGTTTTCATACAATATTTTTCAGGTTTCAATAGCAGGACAACCACAAGGTGTTGAAGCTGCAAGAATACAAATAAGGGTAAGTTCTAGAATATTGCCATGGTGCTCTGTTACTTATCTCTAAAGCTCACAACAGAAAAACATCTTGTTAACCCTTTCCCAAACAACCCTGGGTTTTTACGGGTCTGGAATAGAAGCCTTTTGAAAACATTGTGGGAAAAGGAGAAAATGCTGGTAACCAGCATTTTCTCCTTTTCCCACAATGTTTTCTACCCTATCATAGACAGAAATAATCTTTTCAGCAAGAGTTGAATTGTCGTCTGCAAATGTTTTTAATTTGGTCTAGTCCAAAAGTTTGTCGTTTGGGAAAGGGTTAAATAGTGGAGTAAGATAATGCCGTATTTATGAGAGCATTATATTTTTTACATGTTCTGGTTTCATAGAACTACCAGTGGGTGCACATTGTGCATGACTCATGGTATCATTTCTGCTCTACTTTGCTTTTTGTGTTTTTCATCGGTTTGCATGTTTACACATTTTTCCTCATGTGCTGACTTTATGGTTTACTCAAACTGGTGCAAAGTTTCCATTTACATATGAGCCATGATCCGGCAAAAGGGACTTGTCTCCTTACCACACAATCCTAACTTTTAACGACCCTGTGAAAGAAGCCTTTCTGGTAACCAGCATTTTCTCTTTTTCCTACAATGTTTTCTACCCTTCTTAAAACACATTTTAAATTTTTTATAAATCACATTTCCTTTGTTGTCTGCAAATGCATTCAATTTTGATTAGCCTACAACTTTGTCATATTGTAAAGAGTTGATGTGCCTCTGATTCATTATACCAAGCTGGTCATCACATTATAGATCTGTAAAATACATTTTTCCAAAAAACAAGTGGATCTGGTGATAGAATGGTCTGACTAGCAGAAAATTGACCAATGAATGAAAATTTGACCAAGGTTGGTCAGACAGCAATGAGTGCACCAGCTGAGGTCAATACTTTCTAAACAGATGCATGAAGCTCCCTTTTCACAGAGCATGGCTCAAATATGAACATTTTAGCTTTTCTGGGTCTGTATTCACCAACCATTCTTCATTATACCCCCACAAAACGAATGTTTTCATGGGTATACTGGAATAAATTTGTGTGTCTGTGTGTCCATCTGTTTGTCAGTCTGTTTGTCCATCCCCCTATTCGTCTATGTACAAATAATTGCCTGTTTCTGTGAAAGCGCTGGCAGGGGTATTAAGTCATGTTTAGTGACCACGCTAGTTTTAAACTATTTGGTTAACCAAATCAGAAGTTCCGATACTTTCACAGTCAGAACATTGACAAGAACATTCTTCAGAACGGTTTGTGAATATGAACCCTGGGGAGAGTTTCAGGAGGAGCTATTGCACTGCCCAGTGAGTTAATGCTAACTCTAGAACTGAGCTGGGCATAAGTGTCTGCATCCACATTTACCTAAAGTTTTTAACCCTTCACCACACGATCATTACCTTTATTAGCCTGGAGAAAGATACCTTTTGAAAATATTGTTGGAAAAGGAGAAAATGCCAGTAACCAGCATTGTCTTCTTTTTAACCCACAATGTCTTGACCCTGAGATAGAGGCCTTTTGAAAACATTGTCAGAAAAGAATAAAAATTTAATGCTGGAAATCAGCATTTTCTCCTTTTCCCACAATGTTTCCTACCATACTGGAAACAAACTTCAATTTTTTAATTAAGTTTATTTCGTCGTCTGCAAGTGCTTTCAATTTGGACCAGTCTAATATTTTGTTGTTTGGTAAAGAGTTAAAATCAGGATGAACATGCCCTATTTGTGCAGGTGGGTCTCTGGAGTTCTGGGTTAGTATAGAATAGTGATGTGAAAGAACTGGGAAACGGAAGTCATAATTTGATACATTCACAGAAAATAATTGAATCATGGCTGCAGGACTGCAGATGGTTCATTTAACTCTTTACTAAAGGATAAGATTTCAAAAATTGATTAAATTAGATGCATGTGCAGACTAAAAATCATTCAAGCCTGAATGATGATTTATGTCTTTGAAAAGATAGAAAACATAAGGTAAAATGTAGAAAATGCTGGTTATTAGCTCTTTCTCCCTTTCCCACAATGGTTTTAGAGAGTCATCTTCACGGATAGAGCATGCAATGGTTTGATAAAGGATAAAAACAAAACCATTTGCATGACACTTTAAGCATAAGACTGCAGCTGTCTTTACTCTTTACTAAAGTACAACCAGAATTTAGCCGCATTAACTCTTTACTAAACAAGGGCATGTCAAAGACATTTTGCAGATGACAAATATGAAATACCGGTAAGACCTGTGGTACACTTTGTCTTTGAAAGAGTGGAAAATATGGGGAAGGGAGAAAATGCTAGTCAGCAGAATTTTCCTGAAGGTTGTTAAAACTTTTGTGGTAAGAATTAAAAACTTTTTTCTGATCCAGTGAAACAGAAGTTAAGTATTATTTTAGATAACACAGAAAGGTTGTTGGAAATGAAGCATGTGTCTGCTTTAATATTAATCTATGTAGAAGGATTCATTAAAAAGCATTTTGACAGTGAAACAAATGGCCAAAAACTCCCCTGGCCTCACCAAAATCCCCTCCCCAACCCCCTGGTTGTTTCTCAGTGTATATTTATGGCTGATTTTGTCGGTACCGTTTTTTTTTTCTGTATTTGGTATCAACAGTACTACATCTGTCTACTCAGCAGTGTAGTATTTCAAATGTTTCTATTTTCATGCAAGTTAAAGGCTGCAATTTGTCACACTTTCTTAACATTAAGTTGTAGAGGCAGTAGAGCAAAGCTGATGGACAAAAAATTTTACTTTCTTAATCTCTGACATGTATCCTGTTTACTCAACATCTGCAGATACCTTTTTTTCCCATACATAAACAGTTTAGCAATACATGCATGTGTTTGTAAGTTTTTAATGTCCTTTCAAACAGAATTCACATGAAAAGATGTGTATAAGGCTGAATTCATCTACTTGACTTTAACTCTTTCCCAAACAATCCGTGGTTTTTACAACCCTAAGATGGAAGCCATTTTAAAACATTGTGAGAAAAGGAGAAAATGCTGGTAACCAGCATTTTCTCCTTCTCCCACAATGTTTTCTACTCTGTAGGAAATAAATTTCAATTTTTGAGTTGCATTTATTTTGTCTTCTGCAAATGCTTTCAGTTTGGACCAGTCTAAAATTATGTTGTTTGGTAAAGTGTTAAAGCTGTATCCTCAAGCTGTTCTTAACACTTTGCAAAATGTCACAGTTTTAGATTTATCCAGATTGGAAGTATTTGCAGACAAACAGTTTGTCTGATTTCTCTTTTAACTCTTTACCAAACAACATAATTTTAGACTGGTCCAAATTGAAAGCATTTGCAGACAAGAAAAAGAAAGTTGATGAAGATTTAAGATTTGTCTTGGAAAGGGTAGAAAACATTTTGGGAAAATGGTAACCAGGATTTTCTCCTTTTCCCACAATGTTTTCAAAAGGCTTCCTTCTTAGGGTCATTAAAAGTAGGGCTTGTGTGGTAAAGGGTTAAAAGGTAGAAGGCATTGTTTAACTCTTTACCAAACAACAAAATTTTAGTCTTTTTCAAATTGAAAACACTTGCAGATGACAGAGGAAATGTAACTCAAAAATTTAATTTTGTTTCCAGCAGGGTAGAAAACATCGTGGGAAAAGGAGAAAATGCTGGTTACCAGCATTTTCTCCTTTTCCCACAATGTTTTCCAAAGCCTTCTATCTCAGGGTCATAAAAAGCAGGGATTATTTGGTAAAGGGTTAAAATGGAAAAGATGCTTTTTATCAGGTTTGTCAATGAAAAGGTAGAGAACATTGTGGAAAAGATACTGTTTACTATTATTTTCTCCTTGTTTTGCAATGTTGTAAAAAACTTCCTTTTTCCAGGGTATTTAAAATCCACAAATGCATTGTAATAGTTTACCATGCAAGTGAGACAGTGCTGCCTGGGCATGTAATGAATAAGCAGATAATTTAATATATTACGGATATATTTTCAGGAACTGTTACCTCTAGTCTTTGAGATACCCCTCACAACTATCCCCGTCCAGCTTCCAGATGTCCAATCTCCAGCCATACAACAGATACAACAGCAGTATAACCTTAGTGTCAGCTTCCGGCAGAGAGCCAGGATGTATCCGACAGCTATCATTGTCCGAGGTTCCGTGTACAACTGGAAACTGGTGAAGGAAGGAACACTGAAACTCATGGAGCTTATGATACCAAATCTAGCTGTGAGGGAACTTTGAAATATTTTTATACTAGCTTGGCTGTTTTTGAAGAAAATCAGAGGTTTTGTCATGAGCTTTTCAATATTGGTGGCATCGTAGTATGTATGATGTAGTCATCATGCACATACTTCATCATTTTCTGGTATCAGTGGGAAAGAAGATAATTACTTTAATTCATTAACAAACGACAATATTTTAGGCTTGTCCAAATCAAAAGCATTTTCAGACGACACAATAATGACTGAAAATTTGAAATTTGTTTTGTGAAGGGTTGAGAAAACCAGCATTTTCTCCTTTTCCCACAATGTTTTCTGAAGGTTTCTTTCTGAGGGTCATCAAAATAGGGATTGTGTGGTAATGGGTTAAACCTTGACTGCTCACTAACTTTTAGAAAGAGAATCAATACAACAAGGACATTTAACCCTGAAATATTTTGAATGAAGTTGTATCCCTACCCCCTTTTCGTCTTCTAGACCATCTCTGAAAAGTATCATTGGTGAAAGAGGAATAAATCATGTTCTTATGACTATAGTCAGTCCTCAGAAAGAAACTGGCCATGTTGGGGATTCAAACCAGAAATTCCATGGTATCTAGTACAGTATGTTATGGACTGCAGCACTTAGGTGTAGCAAAGATCATCAGCATTTTATTATTGAATCTCTTAAACCTTTACCACACAATCCTGACTTTTAACGACCTTGAGAAGAACGCCTTTTGATAACATTGTAAGAAAAGGAGAAAATGCTGGTAAGCAGCATTTTCTCCTTTTCCTACAATGTTTTCTACCCTTCTCATTAACAAATTTTAGTTTTTGAGTTATATTTAATTTGTTGTCTGCAAATGCTTTCAATTTGGACCAGTCTATAGTTTGGTCATTTGATAAAGAGATAACAGAGCTCAACTTCTTGATAATGATTTCTATTTACCCCAAACATCATGGTTTTAACAAATCAAACCTCAAGCTGCATTTAGTGAAATTAAATGAGAATAACATATGAAAGGTTTATTAGAAATAATTTCAATTATCATTTAATCACCCTGCAACTGTGGTGAAAGCAATCATTCATCTTTGATGAGAAGTTTATCAGAATCATTGAATGATTGTCTTCTTATGAATCACTTTATCCTTCAAAAAAGAGGAAATGCTATTTGAGAAAAATTGTACTTTTTTGTTGTCTGGTAAAGACATACATCTTTGCCAGACAAAGAGTTTAGACTTTTTTGTGATTGATAGCATTTGCACTTATTTTTCAGTACTTATTCAATGTGGCTCAAATTTTCTTGACTAGACAATCTGCAGCACTTGTTTCTCGAAACCATTATGTTTAGAATAGTTGTCTATGTACTGTTTTTTTTTTGTTTAGAGTCCCTTGCCAGTTAGTATGCAGTTAGAAATAGCACCACAGCATCACCTCTTCATTATTGGTCGTGGAGGCATGAATATCAAACAGATCATGCAGACCACAGGGGCCGCTATACATTTCCCTGACCCCAATACTGTAACCCCACAACGAAAGGGCACTGTGTATATAACAGGATCCATTGACAGTGTATATCTAGCCAGACAGCAACTTATTGTAAGTGTATTTATTCACTATTTTCATCTTTCACTCTTCCACAATATTTTCTTGATTAACTCTTTACTAAACAACAAAACATTTACAGGCAACAAAAAAGATATCTCAGAAATTGAAATTTGTTTTCGACAAGGTAAAAATCAATCAATGAGGATCTTCGGTTTCTGTACCATTTAGACTGATACAGCCGGAGTTTTGTGAACTTAATCACTTTTTTTTAACCCCTTACCACACAATGACGACTTTTAACACCCAAGGAAAATAAGCCGTTTGAAAACATTGTGGAAAAAGGAGAAAATGCTGGTAACCAGCATTTTCTCCCTTTCCCACAATGTTTCTACACCTTCAAAGAGAAATTGTCATCTGCAAATTTTTTTCCAATTTCAAAATCTGTTGTCTGGTGAAGAGTTGAATGAAGTTGCAGCTTTGTCTTTTTGAATACATGGTTGTTTTGGGCTAGAATGTCAAGGATGAGTCTGACAGTGTATTATAGAGAGTGTTGTCTATCTACTTTCTATTTGTTTTTCTGACTCCAGGGTTGCCTACCCCTTGTCTTAATGTTTGATGTTAAAGAAGAAATTGAAATGGATCAAGGTATGATAATTATATTTCTTGTTATTAGAAATAGAAAACTTCTCTTTACCCTTTATCAAACAAACCCATCTTGTAATGAAATAATAGTGGAATAACCACCTTTTTCTACCCCTTTCTTACAATATTTTCTTCTTTGTTCAAAGACAAAACTTATAATATCAGCCATTTTACTAATTTGGTACCTGCAAGTGCTTCTGAAAAGTCAAACTTTTGCCACGTGTTAAGCAGGTATTATATACCTGTGTAGTTTCTTTGTCAGAAGTGGCATACTCCATGATAATGAGACTTCTGCCCAGCATCCAAAAATGGTCTGAAAGAAATTAGAAATGTTCACGCCATTAGTTTAACTCTTTACCAAACGACAAAATTGTACACATTTCGAAATTGGAAGTATTTGCAGATGACAAAATAAACATGGCTAAAAAAGTTGAAATCTGTTTTGGGATGGATAGAAAACATTGTGGAAAAAGGAGAAAATGCTGGTTACCAGCATTTTCTCCTTTTCCAGCAATGTTTTTAAATGGCCTCGTCTACACAGTTGGGAAAACCCAGAATTGTTTGGTAAAGGGTTAAATGTCTTGCCCTACTCATACGAAAAGCCCAGTGTTTTCAGTGAAGATCAAACAGGAGGCCTCAAGGCTACGAGTCCTACACTTTACCAATGCCACGCCAAACCCCTCATGCGGGGAAAAGGGGTTACCTACTGAATTTTGTTGGCAGTATTTTATCAAAAAAATGGAAAATGTAAATCCTACCACTAATGCATTGATACTAGAATTGTTTGCTGAGAGACACTTTTATAGATAAGAAACAAGAAATGAAAGTGATAAAAGGCCAACAGGATGAGTTGATGGTAAAAGGCTCTTACATAAAGTACATATACCTGTCTTTTGTTTGGGAAAGTTTTCAAATTTTTGATATGGCTTTTATTCTAAGTTCCTTGCCCTAGTTCTCCAGTTTTGTAAGGGAAACATCTATAGAAACTATTTAAAGGCATATACCTGAATTCCATAAAACATCATCAACATGTAGGCATTTTAATCGTTTACGACATGATTCCAATTTTAAGCGATCCTGAGGAAGAAAACATTGTGGGAAGAAGAGAAAATGCCAGCATTTTCTCCTTTTCCCAAAATGTTTTCTACCCTATTCAAAAATGAAAATTGCATTATTACCATATTAAAATTGTTGTCCGCAAATACTTACAATTTGAACCAGTAAACATTTTTGTTTTGTGGTAAAGTGTTAAGTGAACAGGTGATAGGGTGTTGCACTTTTAGAAAATTTAGTGTTTGAAATGGGTCCTAAAATTATTTGACATAAATTTGTACAGTTTTATTATTTAGGAAAAGTTTTGTGAACCATTTGTTTTAGATCTTTACAACAAAACGTCCAATTTTAAAGACTTTGAGGATGAAGGGTTATAATGGAAACATTATGGGGAAAGGAGAAAATGCTGGTTGCCTTATCTCATAGTGTTTTCTTGCCTGTCGGTGACGATTCCAATCATTCTAAGAACATATTGCTGTTTGTTTTCAAATATTTTCAATTTTGCCACATCAGAATTTATTTTTTTGGAAAAGGTCAACTCTTTACAGGGTATAAACAACTGTTGGAATTCTTGTAGGTAGAGTGGTCCATTATCAGAACATGCAGGTTGATCTTGTTCTACCTTTTATCAAAGTTTATCTGTTTACCAAACGACAACTTTTGGACAAGTCCAAATTCAAAGCATTTGCTGACAGCAAAATAGATGTGACTTAAAAATTGAAATCTGGTTTGGGAAGAGTAGAAAACTTTGTTTTCAATGTTTTCAAAAGCTTTCTTTCTCAGGGTCCTTAAAAGCTGGAATTGTGTATAAAGAGTTAAGAGATATTCTTGTTAAGAAAATCTTGAAAATACTGTGGATTGGCTCTATGGTTATGCCTGAAAGGTCCATTTGATGTATGCAATAATGAGTTAATTATTTTAATACCAAACAACAAAATTCTAGTGTGGTCTAATTTGAAACCATTTGCAGACAAAAAATTAAATGTTTATAAAATGATGATTTATGTCTTTGATAAAGTAGAAAACATTGTGGGAAAGGAGAAATGCTGGAAAAGAAAAGAATTCTGTATCGATTTCAGGATCATTAAAAGTCCAGATTGTTTGGTAAAGAATGAAACCAGTTTTTGAAGGTATCATGTGAGATATTGAAAAGCTTATAGAATTATAAACTTACAAATTATTTATATTTTTAGTCCGTCTGACACAACTGATGGAACACCTAGATGTGTTTATCAATGTTAAGCCAAAACCAAAACAACCAAGCAAAGTAAGTATTGTTCGTCATCTAAACAGATATATGCTGGAGATCACAAACAGCTTTGTTTGGCCAAGGGTTCCAGTACTTTCATGTACATTTAAATTGGAAAACCTCTACCAAACAATCCTGTGTCTTAACCTTTTACTAAGCAGTCCTTGGTTTTTATGATCCTGAGGTAGAAGCCTTTTGAAAACATTGTGGGAAAAGGAGAAAATGCTGGTAACCAGCATTTTCTCCTTTTCCCAAAATGTTTTCTACCCTGCTGGAAACAAATTGCAATTTTTGAGTTACATTTATTTTATCGTCTGCTAGGGCTTTCAGTTTTGACAGGTCTAAAATTTTGACGATTGATAAAGGGTTAACAACCTGTAGGGACATTGCTTTTGAATACATTTTGTAAAATGGAGAAAATATGTAGAATCCTCATTGTTTTCTTCTCTTTCAAAGACAGATTTCATCATTTGAGCAACATTTTATCAGTCACCTGCAAAAGCTTTCAGTTTAAACAGGGTTTCAAATTTTGTTGTTTGGTAAAGAGTTGCGGATCTTCTCACCTATAACTCTTGAGACTGAGAAGTTCGATGTTTTGTATATAACATCATCTACAAAACTTATTCCAAATTTATATGTTTATAAACAAAACTTTAACAGTTACTTTTCCAATGTGATAAGAAATGTTTCGAAGATATATTACAAAGAGTGACATAAGGGGGAAAAACTCCATTTGTCCTAAACTTTGATGTAGAGCTTTGATATTTGGTATTTGGTGTCCTGAAGTGATCTGTTATGGAGACTTATTAACCCATTACCAAAGGACAATATTTTACACAGGTCCAAATTGAAAGCATTTGCAGACAACAAAATAAAAGTGACAGAAAATTTGAAATTTGTTTTGTTAAGGGTAGAAAAGATTGTGGGAAAATGAAAAAATGCTGGTACTTTTCCCATAATGTTTTCTAAAGACTTCTTTCACAGGGGCGTCAAAAGTTGGGATTGTGTGGTAATGGGTTAATCTGCTCAAGGGAGTCCCAGTTGTACCTCCTGAAAGAAATCTTTGCAAACATTATGATATGTAGGTTTTATACATAAACCCTATGAAAGTGATCTTGCAAAAGTTTTGACCTTGTTTACACAATTCAATCTTTTTCCACAAGTTTTTTTTTAACCCTTTACCACACAATCCTGGTTTTTAGTGACCCTCAGAAAAGGGCCACTTGAAAACGCTGTGGGAAACGGAGAAAATGCTAGTAACTAGCATTTTCTCCTTTTCCCACAAAATATTCTACCTTATCAAAGATGAATTGTGCCATTTGAACTACTATGAAATTGAGGTCTGCAAATGCATTCAATTTGTATAGATCTAAAGTTTTGCTGTGTGGTAAAGGGTTAAGAATTGTTCAAAGCAAGATGTAAAAATTATCAGAAGGGGATCAGTTTTGATAGCAGTTTTGATAGCCTAGAGAGGGGCTCTATGCTACATTTCTTCTATTTCAGTCTGTGATAGTAAAAAGTATTGAGAGAAATGCCAGTAATATGTATCTGGCGAGACTACTCTTATTAGGTATTGAAAAGGAAATACCAAGACAACAAACTCCGTCCAATGGTGAAAGCCAGCCCACATATGATTTTGGTCTCAGTAAGTTGTTTTCCATCATTGTTTTGTCTTTTAAAAAGATTTTGCAAAAGTAGAGCTGTCACTGTTAAATGCAAGGCTAAACCTGATTTTTTACTGAATAACTCTCTTTAGAAGCCATTGTCCTTAGAGTTGTTTATTAACTCTTTACCACACGACAAATTTTAGACTGGTTCAAATTGAAAGCATTGGCAGACGACAAAATGAAGGTGACTGAAAAATTGAAATTTGTTCTGGGAAGGGTAGAAAACACTGTGGGAAAGATAGATAATGCTGGTTAACAGCATTTTCTCCTGTTCCTACAGTGTTTTTTCAAAAGGCTTCTAGAAGGCTGTCAAAAGTTGGGATTGTGTGGTAGTGGGTTAACTCTTTACCACATTATCCCGACTTTTAACAACCCTGAAAGTGAAGGCATTTGAAAACATTGTGGGAAAAGGCATGAATCATCATTTCAACTACGACTAAATTGTTGTCTGTAACTGCTTTCAGTTTGGTAAAGTCAAAAATTTTGTTGTTTGGTAAAGGATTTAGGGTTAAATTGTAGCTTGGAAATCACAAAGTTCCAAAGTCAGGGCTCACATGATTTACTGAGAGGTATAAAGGAGATGCTTCAGAAATAGTTTTGTTCAGATTATTTAACCCATTACCACACAATCCCTACTTTTGACGCCCCTAAGAAAGAAGCCTTTTGAAAACACTGTGGGAAAAGGAGAAAATGCTGGTAACCAGCATTTTCTCCTTTTCCCACAGTGTTTTCTACCCTTTCGAGAACAACTTTCAATTTTTCAGTCACCTTTATTTTGTCGTCTGCGAATGCTTTCAATTTGGACCAGTCTAAAATTTTCTCGTGTGGTAAGAAGTTAAGGATTGAAGAGAAGTTTTTTTTTTGTTTTCATGGAGGTATGAAAAAAAAAACCAAACTAATTACGCTGTATGAAACTGCGAAGGGGTTTCATACAAAAGTGTGATTAGGTTTTTGTTTTCATACCTCCATGAAAACAAAAAAATTCTCTTCATTCCTTATAATTCAATATAACAGACAACTAATATGCACTTGAAAAATACTAACTGCTTTTTTCATTGAAAATCTAACATTGCATATTTATCTAATGTCCATTTCATTCATAATTCTTAGCCCGGTAAAACTGCTGGTTCATGACGTAACACTGACGTAATAATTTTTGACGTCATTAAAGTATTGAACATTTGAAGGTTCAGTAGATTTATTATAAGAAGTTCAATATGCTATCTACAGCTAAGTTGAAAATTAGATTGTTAGAACCCAGCAAAGTGACAATGAGTTTTCAGCTCTCTCGTTGAATTTACTGTTGGATATTTCTTCTCAATACTAAGAGAAAATAAATTCAGCTTGCAAGTTGAACTTCAGACTCGATTAAGATCAGAACTCAGAAAGAAAACCATTATGAAATCTTGTATACATGTTTGTTTACATTTCTGCAAAAGTAGTCCCGGCACTGCTGAAACTTTTTTTTCAGGGAGCTATGAAAAAAATTTTCAGCCATCCAGAACTCGCCATTGTTCATGAAAACAACTAATATTGAATTATTTGGCCTTGAGCTTTATTTATATTTTGTAGCATCATTGAAAGTATTGGTTTGAAGATTGTCTGAATTTCATGTGTTCTGAAAACTGTTGCTTGCCAGGATTATCATATGTAGTAGAATTATAGACATTTAATAACAAGTGATGAAGTTTCAGGGTATTCATTCCAGAGGCTTCATGTTCCCACTATTTAACTCTTTCAGTGCCAATGTTGCCTTGGATAGCTTTTGTGGACAATGTAGTTGAAGATCAAACTTCACAAAATGTGCAGTATGATCTTGAATCTACACCATCCAGCACCTGATGCTCATCATTGACCACAGTTAGTGTTAATCAAATTGAACACCTATGGGCTTTGAGAAAGGTTGAATCCATTTAGCTGGCAGCAAAAGACTTAATATAATGTTCTTTTTCTATCCTTTCAGGTTATTTTAGACAAGTTAGTCAACTTCAAACTGCAGCAGCAGCTGTACATGGTGCCCCACTCACTATCAACACTGGGAACCAGATATTGCTGGTAAACGGACATAAAAGTCCACCATCAGCCACCACGCCGTCCACATCTACTGCTCAAAGTCCACGTAGTCCACTTAGTACAGTTGTCTCATCATCAGCTCAGAGTCATTTCATTTCACCCCCACCTGGTAAATGTGCTAGCTAATCTTTAAAATTTTCGTACATTAGATTTTTTATTTCTGTACTGAACAATCACAAGCTTCAAGGACAACGAGGGAGAAGGATTAGAAAACATTGTCAAAAAAGGCTGGTAACTTAAATTTTCTCCTTTTCCCACAATATTATCTGTCTGTCCAAAGGACAAAAGGACAAAATTTTGGACTCAATCAATTTGAAAGCATTTGCAGGTGAATCAATCATTGTGGCTCAGGGCATGATTTTTGTCTTTGACAATGAAGAAAACTAGGGGAAATGGAAAAATTGCTAGTTACCAATATTTTCTCCTTTTCCCACAAAGTTTTCAAAAGCCTTCTATTTTCAAGTTCATTTTAATTTGGTTTTATGTGTTATAGAACAAAAAAAGACATAAATAATTTACTTATTTGAAGCATTAGCTGCAAGAGGGGGCAAGTGAAGAGGGTAGTCTGATTGTGTAATGGGTTAGATCAGTGTTTCTGTCAGTTAATATATTTGTTTCTTTACAGGAAGCTATATTACAGTGGTACTGTAATGTACACCAAAGACAGGGAATCAAGTTTTCATTTGCTGTCAGAGAAAATATATAAGTTCTTCTCATTCGTTTACTATCTTTCTTGTGATTTGTTTTCACTTTTAGCCCTGTAAAACAGTCCATGCGATAATACTTTAACTCTCTACAGCATTTGCAGACAACAAAAAATAATACTGATCAAAATGATTAGATTTGATCAGAAAGGTAGACAAAATTAATGGAGAAGGAGAAAATACTAGTTACCAGTATTTTCTCCTATTCCCACAATGTTTTCAGGTTCCTTTCACCACAGGGTCATTAAAACTGGGGATTCAACATGAAAGGATTAAAGCTCCCAAATTATACTGGTGAACAAAATAGTTTCATCTTTCTCGTGCTCACAATTTTTCCCACACTTTTAGGGATCTATGGTCCAGTCATGGTCATTCCTCAGGTGTCCACCTGTACGGTCCAAGGTACTGTGGACCTGATAAACCAGGTGAATATCAATGGTTTACAGAAAGAAGTCAATCAAACTACAAACATACAGCAAGTCCACACACCAAGGGATACTGGTAAGTGAACACTGTCATTTGGCCTGCAGCACACGAAAAGGGGCATTCGGATATTTGCGTAAAGTGTTGTCTCGGATCAGCCTGCACAGTTCGTGCAGGCTAATCCGAGACGGCATATCATGACTACTTCAACTCTTTTCCGAACAACAAAGCTTTTGACTGGTCTAAATTGAAAGGGCTAGCAGACGACAAAATAAATGTAACTCAAAAATTAATTTCCAGCAGGGTAGAACACATTGTTGAAAGTGGAGAAAATGCTGGTAACCAGCTTTTTCTCCTTTTCCAACAATGTTTTCGAAATGCTTCCATCTCAGGGTCATAAAAACCAGGGATTGTTTGGTAACACATGAAATTTTGTCATACAGTAGACTTACACAGAACAAAAAATTATAAAAGAATGGCAAATGTCATTTCGGATAAGTCTCTACAGAATGTGCAGGCTGATCCTAGTGGACACAAAATGCGAATGTTCAAAAGCCCCTTTTTGCATGTGGCAGGTCATATCTGGGTTTGTATTTACTAACAATTCTACATTGCATTCTGAACCGTATTCTTGATTTAGATAGTAGTACATTTTCTCAGTGGCTAAACCATTTGATTTGAAGAGTTTACTCTTTACCAAGAGAAAGGGGAAAATACTCCTTACCATCATTTTGTTTTTCCACAATGTTTGCTAAAGATCTGTTATTCAAATACACTTAGACTTGGGAATCTTTGGTAAATGGTTATGGCAAGGTTTCTGAAAGTAGAGCTTCTGAATTGGTTGTACATGTATACAGAACTTGGAACTAGGGAGTTTCAGGTTTGAATCTTAAGCTTGGCAAATTTTACCTTCTGAGGATTGATGATAGTCAGGATTCAGTTATCTCTCATTCCTGATTGTGTTGACAATATGTGGGAAAGGGATCATTGGCATGGAAGAAATATTGTAAGAAATACTAAGTAAAAGAAACTGCAGGAAAGACAGAAAGATGCACTTTGTGATATAATGAAAATAGTGTAAGAAACAGTGTTGAAAACTATACAAACAAACAAATTGTTGTAGAATTGTGAGTAAAAATACAACTTTTTCATCAGACCTCCATGAAACAGTTTACAGAAAATAAGGTTTATATTGTTAACAGAAAATAGTGTTTATATGTTAACCTGTTACCAAATGGCAGACTTTTAGACCTTAATATTTAGATTGAAAGCATTTGCAGACAACAATTTCATAGCCACTCAAATGACACAGTTTTTCTTTGATAGGGTGGAAAACTTTGTTGGAAAAGGAGAAAATGCTGGTTATCAGCATTTTCTCCTTTTCCCACAATGTTTTCAAAAGGCTTCTTCCTTAGAGTCGTTAAAAGGCGTCATTGTGTAGTAAAGGGTAAACAGAAAATAAGGTTTATTAAAGCATCATTAGCAGAAACTAATCATGAATGAAAAGAGCTCAGGGTCTACACTTAAGGATTATTTCTATATTTCTTCTTCAAATAAGATAAAGATCCTGTATAGCTTAGTGGTAACATGTAGGACTTGTAGCCTGGAGGTCCCAGGCATGTACCTTGTCTTCATCTTTATATTGAAGAAGCTATTACTTAAATTACAAACTGAAAGGCTATGTACAGATTTACCTTAACTCTTTACCACAGGAGAAAAATTTTAGACCCGCCCAAATTGATAGCATTTGCAGAAGACAAAATAAATGTGACTGAAAAATTGAAACTTTGTTTGGTTAGGGAAGAAAACATTGCGGGAAAAATAGAAAATGCTGGTTACCAGCATTTCTCCTTTTCCCACAATGTTTTCAAAAGGCTTCTTTCTCAGGTTCGTTAAAAGTTGGGATTGTGTGGTAAAGTGTTAATAATTTCAGTGACTGTTACTTTTCTTTTTAATCCATTTTAGCTGGAAATAGAGTACATAGTGAAGCAAGCAGCCCCACAAGAAGCCCATGTGGAAGTCCCCTAGCTCAGCGAGAAAAAAGTCCCTTAAATTTTAGAGAAAAGAGTCCCCTTATTTTCAGAGAAAAGAGTCCCCTTAATTTCAGAGAAACAAATGCAGGTAAGGGACTTGATAAGTAACCTTTATGTCACTAAATGAATAAACTTGTGTTTTTCTAGCAGCTGAATATACATCAATACAATCGAAGAACCTGTCAGCTATATCCTTTAGATATAAAGGATCTTACATGAGTGTTTATGTCTTCTCGTTTTTATCAAACAAGTTGACAAAAATTGCCACGTCAAATACATTTTAGTCAATGATAAAAATGATAATACATAAACAGGAATGTGAGATTCTTTTTATCACACAAAATGAATGACAGACAGAAAATATCCCACATCATCACCTTTTTCTCTTCTGTATATCATCCACAAGTCCATGTTTACAGATGTACCGGTAGTTTGATTTCAAACGTGAACATGCACAAGTAGATAGTTCTTTGACATTTACACTGAAAGAAGAATAAAAATAGGTTATAGCTAGGTTAAGTCCACCTATCTCCATAATAGAATTGATTTTAAGATTCTTTAGTTGCATTTCTTTCTTTTTTTTTCTTTGCAAATATGAAAATCAAAAACTTTCCACGCATATTCATCTTAACAACACTTGAACAACCTAAATGTCACAGCAAAATGACTGCAAGTGACATAAAAAGTGATTCCCATTGATTAAAAAAAAACTCATGTACAGAACAAAATGGAATAAATTTGTTTTATTGTTCTCATTGCAGTTGATTTAGCTGGTCTATCAACTGGTAACAGTTTTCACAAGTTTTTGTCCCAATCATCCTCATCGCTAGCCAGTAGTGCACACACAATGGACTTTCTAGGTAACTATTAATCCTTTTCCACACAACCCCAAATCTTAATGACCTTCAGAAGGAGGCATTTAGTAAACACTGACAGAAAAGGAGAAAATGCTGGTAACCAGCATTTTCTCCTATTTACATAATGTTTTCTACCAATCAATTGTAATCTTGGAGTGACATTGATTTTGTCATCTGCAAATGCTTAAAAGCTTGATCAGACTAAAATTTTGTTGTTTGGTGAAGAGTAAAGTTTACCTGAGAAAGAAATTTTAGACTCTTCCAAATTGAGAGCACTTGCAGTCTACAAATGAAATATAGCTCAAATGGTGGTAGTTGTCTTTGAATAACTGGAAGAAAATGTAAGAAAAGAATAAAATGCTGGTGATTTTTAGTTTCTGTTTTCCTCAAAGCTTCATGGCTTTCTTCTTAAAGATTGGGAAAAAAAAGGACTGTCTGGTAAACAGTATTGGATGTCTATGAAAACCAACACTCTAATGTTCAATATTTAGGCATTAGCCAAAGTATTGAACATTAGAGCGTTAGTTTTCATAGTGTTACCACATTACCACACAATCCCTACTTTTGATACCCCTGAGAAAGAAGCCTTTAGAAAACATTGTAGGAAAAGGAGAAAATGCTGGTAACCAGCATTTTCTCCTTTTCCCACAATGTTTTACCCTTCACAAAAAAACTTTCAAACTTTCAGTCACTTTTGTTTTGTCGTCTGCAAATGCTATCAATTTGGACCAGTCTAAAATATTGTCGTTTGGTAATGAGTTAAGTATTCCCTACGGTATCCAAAGTATCATAGTGTTTGATGTGGATTACTTTACGTAATTGAGAAAATTAAATGATTCTTAGACACTTTTAAAAATGCTAAACAATATGGCAATTTCGAGGCTTGTTATCTGTCATTTCTTTCAGAATATTACATTGTATAAATCAATGTGCCCTAAGATTGCATCATCTGAAAACTCAAGTAAATCAGAATTGTTGGTTGTCAAAATGAATGGTTTGCTATGTTTTTTTTCCATAGATATGTGTTGAACAAGCCCATTTAAAGACTAGTGTATTCCAATAAATGGAGAAAAAAATACTACTTCAACCCTTTACTACATGACTTGTCTGATTCTAAAGCATTTACAGGTGAAATATTATATGTTGGCCAGATTGTGGAAGTTCTCTTTGATAGAGTAGAAAATGTGGGGGAAGTGGGTGGGGGGTGTTAAGGGGGGGAAGGGAAGAAACAATGAGGAAACACTAGTTTCCAGCATTTTTTTCTTTTTTTTTCACAATGTTCCAAAGTTTTCTTTCTCAAGGTAATTGAAGTTAAGGGTTGTGTGGTAAAGTGCCAAAAGAAGTGCAGTCATATTTTACCAGCAGTTGTAAATTTCAAGACAGATTTCAAGATACATGTAGTATTGGTATGTAAAATCAAAACTGAACTTAGAAATGTTGGTGAAATGTAGACCCCCGTCTCAGACTCAAACATGGATTATCTCTGTACCAAACGACAAAATTTTAGACTGTCCCAAATTGAAAGCATTTGCAGATGACAAAATAATGTGGCTCAAAAATTGAAATTTGTTCGGGGGGAGGGGGGGGGGGGGGAAATATTGTGGAAAAAAGAGAAAATGCTGGTCTCCAGCATTTTCTCTTTTTCCCATGATGTTTTGAAAGGATCTTCAAAGACAGATTCGTCGTTCGAGTTATGTTCAAGTTATCATCTGCAAATGCTTCAAATTTGAATTAGCCTTGAATTTGGTTGTCCTTCAAACACTTAACATATTCATGTTGTTGACTCTAGGTTTAAGTAAATCAGCCAGCAAGCCATCTCTCACAAGTAGTGGTCATACCATGGACCTGTTGGGCTTAAGTAAAGCCACACACCCACCAATGAACAATATCTCATTTCTCAGCAATAGTCTCAGTAATGGCTCTTTGCATGGAAGTTTGAACAGACCATCTCTAAGGTAAGAATGTTGTTGTTGTTGGTCGTTGTCCTCCTCCTCCTCCTCCTCTTTCTTCGGATACTTTCCTCCTCCTTTGGATACTTTCCTCTTTACAAAATTAACTCTTTACCACATGAGGAAATTTTAGACTGGTCCAAATTGAAAGCATTTGCAGACGACAAAATAAAGGTGACTGAAAAATTGAAATTTGTTCTGGGAAGGGTAGAAAACACTGTGGGAAAAGGAGAAAATGCTGGTTACCAGCATTTTCTCCTTTTCCCACAGTGTTTTCAAAAGGCTTCTTTCTCAGAGGCGTCAAAAGTAGGGATTGAGTGGTAATGGGTTAAACCTTTAGCAAACTATCCGGAGTCTTAACTCATTAGCAAACAACAAAATTTTAGGTTGGTCTCAATCGAAAGCATTTGGAGACGACAAAATAAAAGTTACTGAAGAGTAGAAATTTGTTCTGTGAAGGGTAGAATACATTACGGGAAAAGGAGAAAATGCTGGTTACCAGCATTTTCTCCTTTTCCCACAATGTTTTCTAAAGACTTCTTTCTCAGGGGCGTCAAAAGTAGGGATTGTGTGGTAATGGGTTAACCACCCTGAGGTTTTTGAAAACATCATGCTTGTAACAAGTATTTTCTCCTTTTCGCACAAAATTTTCTTATCTGTCAACATCAAATCCACTTTAATTTTTCGTCAGCAAATGCTTTAAAGTTGGATAAGTACAAATCTTTTACATTTGCTAAAAAGATAAAGACTTTTTGAGTATGAAAGCATTGAGACTATAATTCAGATCTGGCTCAAAGGATATGGTTTTCTTTGACAGGGTACAAAACACTGTGGAAAAGGAGAATATGTTAGTAATAAGCATTCTGACCTTTATTAAAGCCATTTTCCCAAAGGTCATTAAACCAATTACCACACAATCTCTACTTTTGACGACTTGGAGAAAAAAGCCTTTAGAAAACATAGTGGGAAAAGGAGAAAATGCTGATAACCAGTTTTTTCTCCTTTTCCCACAATGTTTTCTACCCTCCACAAAGCAAATTACAAATTTTCAGTCACTTTTATTTTGTTGTCTGCAAATCCTTTCAATTCTGACAAGGCTCAAATATTGTTGTTAGGTACTGAGTTAAATCACTTGATTTTGTTGCCTTTCCACACAATCCTGACTTTTAATACCTTGAGAGAGAAACCTTTTGAAAACATTGTTGGGAAAAGGAGAAAATGCTGATTATCAACTTTTTTTCCTTTTTCCCACAATGTTTTCTACCCTTCCAAATAAAAGTTTTATTTTTTTGAGTAACATTTCCTTTGTAGTCTGCAAATGCTTTCAATTTAGTGTTTTATGCAGTTTTTGACAGTTATGTTATGGAGGTAATTGCCCCTGTCCACTTGTTCCAAATCTTCTTCGGACAATTCTTTCTAAGCAGTTAGCAGCTTTTCTATATTCAAATGTTGGTGTAACTTAAAAATCATTCTTTGGATAGCTTTTACAAGTGTCTATGAATAAAAATTCAAGTGTCTGTGGATAAAAATTATCACCATAATTGCAGATTTTTTTTTTTTTCAATTTTTAGCTCACCTGAGCACAACGTGCTCAAGGGGAGCTTTTAGGATCAGCCAGTGTCTGTCGTTCGTCGTGCGTCAGTGTGTTGTCAACAATTCTTCAAACATAAACTCCTCCTAAACCGCAGGGCCAATTTAGACCAAACTTGGTTGGAATGTTCCTTGGGAGGTCCTCTTTAACCCATTACCACACAATCCCTACTTTTGACGCCCCAGAGAAAGAAGCCTCTAGAAAACATTGTGGGAAAAGGAGAAAATGCTGGTAAGCAGCATTTTCTCCTTTTCCCACAATGTTTTCTACCCTTCACAAAACAAATTTCAAATTTTTTGTTGCTTTTATTTTGTCGTCTGCAAATGCTTTCAATTTGGACCAGTCCAAAATATTGTTGTTTGGTAATGGGTTAAAAATTGTTCACAGAATTTGATTCCGTCAAAAACTCTGGTTGCCATGGCAACAGAATGGAATATTTTTAGGAAATTCTTTAAAAATCTTCTTCTCTGAAACCGCTGGCCAGATTTTAAAATAATTTCACAGAGATGTTCCTTGGGTGACCCTTTTCAAAAATTGTTTGCGAAATTTTGATCCATCAAGAAACATGGCTCTGGTGAATGGGGGCTACTTGTACTATAGGGAAATGAGAAAATTCTTAAAAATTTTTCTTCTCTGAAACCGCAGGTCAGATTTTAAAATAATTTCACAGAGATGATCCTTGGATGACCCTTTTCAAAAATTGTTTGCGAAATTTTGATCTGTCAAGAAGCATGGCTCTGGTGAATGGGGGTTTCTTGCACTATACAGAAATGAAGAAATTCTTAAAAATTCCTCTTCTCTGAAACCGCTGGTCAGATTTTGAAATGATTTCACAAAGATGTTCCTTGGATGACCCTTTTCAAAAAAAATTCGTGAAATTTTGATAGGTCAAGAAACCTGGCTCTGGGGAATGGTGGGCTACTTGTGCTATAGGGAAATGAAGAAATTCTTAAAAATTCTTCTTCTCTCGAACGGCTGGTCAGATTTTGAAATTATTTCACAGAGATGTTCCTTGGGTGACCCTTTTCAAAAATTGTTTGTGAAAGTTTGATTCGTCGAGAAACATTTCTCTGGTGAATGGGGGCTACTTGCACTATATGGAAATGAAGAAATTCTTGAAAATTCTTGTCTGAAACTGCTGGTCAGATTTTGAAAGGACTTTTACAGGTGACCTTTTATTAATTGCTTGGCAAAATGATGTTTTTGTTTCCAGTGTTTCAATACCTTAAAAAAAAAAAAGGCTATGGTCCTCTCAAAAATTCAGGTGAGCGATCCAGGGCCATCTTGGCCCTCTTGTTTCATCTGGTATCTGAATAATCAGGATTTTCACATTAATCTGATACTGTGGCTTTTCGAGGTACATATATTGGCATAAAAACCTGGATATTGGCAATGGTTCAGTTCCCCTTTTAACATCTTTTTCACCTATTTGTTTTATAAAAGAAAGTGAAATACACTTATCAATTGGCTCAAGAGCTCAAGCTCAAGATAGGACATAGGTTTTCGTGTGTGAAGTGTACCAAATTCTGAAGGCAAGCCTCATTAGCAAGCTTGTAGATAACTGTGTTTATATATAACAGTTATTTCATGTTTGTTTACCTGAGTTTTATCATTTGTTTACATTGCTGGAATGGCATCAGCAGAAAAACTGACTTTTATATCTAAATTTTGTTTTTCATTGCTATCTCCTTGTAACACATTACCTGCGGAAGCAAACATACACTAGCATCATATGGAAAACTCTTTTTCTGAGAATTGAATATCAATCAGAATTCAGATTTACATGATTATTACTCTGCATCATGGTTTTAACCCTTTCCCAAATGATCAATTTTAGACCCTTTCAAATTGAAAGCTGCAGATGACAAATTTGAAAAAAGTACAAATGAACTCAAGTTTTTTGACAGTTTAGAAAACATTGTGGGAAAAGGGGGAAATGCCATAATTCCCACAATGTTTTCAATCCTTTAAAAAGCTTATTCACTGATTTTAGGCACAATTAATTTCATGTCTGCAAATGCTTTCTATTTGGATCTATAAAAAATGCTGTTGTCACTCTTAATCAATTGAAAATTTTTGGACTGGCCAAATTCAAAGCATCTGCAGACCACAAATTAAATCTTTGTAATAAGATGATTTCTAATTTTGATAAGGTAGAAAATATTGTATGAAAAGGAGAAAATGCTGGTTACCAGCATTTTCTCCTTTTCCCCCAATCTTTTCTATATACTTCTTTCTTGGTGTCTTTAAAGTTCGGGTTGTGTGGTAAAGAGTTAAAAGTGAAAATGACCTTCAGGAAAAAACTGATAAAACGTTAATTTTGATTATTAGATTGGTCACATAGTGGCTTCTTTTTTTCTCGACAATGCTATGACATGTACAAAACTTTTAGCCAGGGTCTGCATAATCATGCAGACAGCACAGGAGATTTTCCTCCTTTCCTGCGGGGCTGAATTTAGGCCCAATTCCCCAAAAAGTGTATTTTTTATCCCAATTCCATAGAAAAATTGCCCACCCAGGTGGCTCAGTGGTGAGCGTGTTGGACTCATAACCTGGTGGTTGTGAGTTTGCTACCAGGTTGAGGTAAACTTTCTTTCCTGCGTATTTTTGCCTCTCACCTCTGTTGAAGCAAGTGAGAAAAGTACTTGGTGGCTTTGGAAAGAAAGTAGTGTTAGTACTGGTATGAGAAAGCCAGGAAACACATGTGGGTCATGGACCGCCATGATATGACCATAGCTGGAAAAAGAAAATAGTCTGATGTATCAGCAAAGGCTTTCCCAGACACACAAATTTGGGGGCATTGACCACAGTTAACCCATTACCACACAATCCCTACTTTTGACGCCCCTGAGAAAGAAGCCTTTTGAAAACACCGTGGGAAAAGGAGAAAATGCTGGTAACCAGCATTTTCTCCTTTACCCACTGTGTTTTCTACCCTTCCCAGAACAAATTTCAATTTTTCAGTCACCTTTATTTTGTCGTCTGCACATGCTTTTAATCTGAACCAGTCCAAAATTTTGTCGTTTGGTAAAGAGTTAAAGCAGGAAGTCGACAACCGTGGTATTGTAAATACAAAACTCTGCGGGGGCAAATGAGCTCTTGACTGTGTCCACATATTTCAATATTTTCAATCGATTCGTGTCTTGACTCGATTATCTGGTTGTAAAACCGTTCTTTTCATACATGTAAAAATAGAATGTTAAGTTCCAGGCACCCGCCTCGTGTAATATGCAGTGAAGCGGAGTTTTGTAAAGCAAAAAAAAACAAAAACCCAGGTCCTAAACTGACAGACCTGAATCAGTTACGAAAAATATGCGACCTAATCTACCATACTCACATGTTTTTTTTTGCTCTCAAATTTCGAGGGGTTGTGCCTCGTCTTGGTCATAGCAAAGAATCGTCTCTATGAAATGTGAGCAGAGCTTGTTGATGGCAGAAATGTGTGAAATTTCCTCTTCAGAATTAATTTTTAACATCTTTAGCTCACCTGAGCACATCATGCTCAAGGGGAGCTTTTAGGGTCACTGGGTGTCCGTCGTGCATCGTCCGTTGTGCGTTGTCAGCAATTCTTTAAACATCAACTCCTCCTAAACCGCTGGGCCAATTTGGACCAAACTTGGCAGGAATGTTCCTTGGGAGGTCCTCTTTAAAAATTGTTCACAGAATTTGATTCCGTCAAAAACTCTGGTTGCCATGGCAATCAAATGGAATTTTTTAGGAAATTCTTTAAAAATCTTCTCCTCTGAAACCACTGGTCAGATTTTGAAATTATTTCACAGATATGTTCCTTGGGTGACCCTTTTCAAAAATTGTTCGTGATATTTTGATCCATCAAAAATTGTGGCTCTGGTGAATGGGGGTACTTGCACTATACAGAAATCAAGGAATTCTTTAAAAATCTTCTCCTCTGAAACCGCTGGTCTGATTTTGAAATAATTTCACAGATATGTTCCTTGGGTGACCCTTTTCAAAAATTGTTTGTGAAATTTTGATCCGTCAAAAAATGTGGCTCTGGTGAACTGGGGCTACTTGCACTATACAGAAATGAAGGAATTCTTAAAAAATCTTCTGCTCTGAAACCGCTGGTCAGATTTTGAAACAATTTCACAGAGTCGTTCCTTGGGTGACCCTTTTCAAAAACTGTTCGCGAAATTTTGATTGGTCAACAAACATGGCTCTGGTGAATGGGGGCTACTTGTACTATAGGGAAATGAGGAAATTCTTAAAAATTTTTCTTCTCTGAAACCGCAGGTCAGATTTTGAAATAATTTCTCAGGGATGTTCCTTGGGTGACCCTTTTCAAAAAGTATTTGCGAAATTTTGATTGGTCAAGAAATATGGCTCTGGTGAATGGGGGCTACTTGCACTATAGGGAAATGAAGAAATTTTTAAAAATTCTTCTTCTCTGAAACGGCTGGACAGATTTTGAAATGATTTCACAGAGATGATCCTTGGGTGACCCTTTTCAAAAAGTGTTCACGAAATTTTGATCTGTCAAGAAACATGGCTGTGGTGAATGGGGGCTACTTGCACTATATGGAATTGAAGAAATTCTTGAAAATTCCTCTTCTCTGAAACCCCTAGTCAGATTTTAAAATAATTTGACAGAGATGTTCCTTGGGTGATCCTTGCTCTTGTGAATGGGGGCTACTTGCACTATATGGACATGATGATATTCTTGAAAAGTCTCTTTCTCTGAAACCTCGGGTCAGATTTTAAAAGAAATTTTCTGAAATGTTCCTTGGGTGACCCTTTTCAAAACTTGTTTGTAAATTTTGATCCATCAAGAAACATGGCTCTCGTGGATGGGGGATACTTGCTCTTATACAGAAATGAAGAATTCTTAAAAATTCTTCTTTTTGAAACTGATGGTCAGATTTTGAAATTAATTTTACAGGTGACCTTTTGAAAATTGCTTAGCAAAATTATAAATTTGGTTCCAATGTTTCAATACCTTAGAAAAAATAGGCTATGGTCATCTCAAAAATTCAGGTGAGCGATCCAGGGCCATCTTGGCCCTCTTGTTTTTTTTTTAGCACCGTAATAGATATACCTTAGAAAATGGTGGTTTATCAATCTTTATGTGTCAAAACACACAAAAAATCTTTTTCAAAGATTTACTGTCATGCGAAAAAAAACACAAAAACACATTACAAAAAAATGCCAAAAAAGACCTCAAATGATCAGAGGCTCTTCAATCGTTCTTATTCAGCCTTGATAATGACTGTTATCCGCTGACTTGCAAACACACAATATAGAAAATAATACAGGGAATAACTCCTCTGTTCATTTGATATCTGTATAAGAGAATTAAAAAATCGTTCTGAGGGGGTGGGGATGGGGGAAGGGTAGAAAGGTGTTGTATAGCTTAGCGACTGGAACTTGCATGAAAGACCAGAGAGAGCACATCCATCCAAAAAGAAAGAAGCTTGGGGTGGGGGGGGGGGGGAAAAACCAGAATTGATTCAGTAGTTTATTGTAAGGTTAAATATGTTACAATCTTTTTATATTTTGTCAATATTATTCTCCCAATTTTGACATTTTGTCAATTTTTTTCCCAATTTGGTCAGAGGTCTTTTCCCAAAATGCCTGTATAAATCCCTGCAGCAAAGGCTGACTGGATGCTTTTTGCAGATGGACTAAGACATTTTGTCTAAAGAGAGTGACTCATCATGTTTCACCCAGAGGATCATCTTTAACCCTTTCCCAAACAATCCCTGGTTTTTACGGGTCAGGAAGAGAAGCCTTTTAAAAACAAGGTTAGAAAAGGAGAAAATGCTGGTAACCAGCATTAAATTTTTCTCCTTTTCACACAATGTTATCACATAGAAAAAATATCTTTTTAGCAACTGTAAATTTGTCATCTGCAAAATGCTTTCAATTTGGTCTGGTCCAAAAGTTGCCGTTTGGGAAAGGGTTAATTTGTATGGAGCCAAGTAACTATACACCCCACAATGAGAATCGCCATGGCTGTCTCTCTGTCTGTCCTGGTGCAATTTGTTGCAGAATTATCTCCCCTTGCACTTTTTTCAACTGTTATTTTTGTACAAAACCATTCTGCATTCTGTGATAAAGACCTGTATTGTGATAAGGAGTTAAGGGGGTTATATGATCACATCAGTGATAGCTTTAGTTCTCGTCTAATTCTATGTAAATTTCTGGAACTTACATGAACTGAACTCTGCAACTCCATGATTTTGAACAGAAGAGTTATCTTTCATGGTTTTAATAGCCTTAACCCTTTACTAGACAATCCAGGCTTTTAGCCATCCAGAAGATAAAGGGGCTTCTGTGAACATTGTGGGAAAAGGAGGAAATTCTGGTAACAAGCAGTTTCTCCTATTTCCCGTAAGATTGACTACAATTCCAAAGACAAATTTTATAAATTGAGTCATTTTGAAATATGTTTCGTTTCGACAAATACTTTCAATTCTGACTGACATTAATTCTATCTTGTGATAAAGGGATGAAGGGTGTTTCCAAAAGCAAACCAGACCTAGTTAGTGATGAAGGGTAGATATATCATAAACTACTTTATGTGACAGGTATAGGCAGGAAGTTGGTACTATTTTTGTAGAAGTGCCAGTGTGATATATATCTCTCACTTCTCTAATGAGAAATGCACCTGCATTCTGAGAATTAGTTAACACACAAAAATTAACACTTTCTGCATTGAAAAGCATTTTTCGTGACACAAATTGACATTCTAGGGGAATATTGTTGGGTCGTATTAATTATTTCTGATTAAGTACATCTGTTTCTTTTCTTCTTTTTATCTACAGTGTCAAAAAAGGTTAATTTGAGATGCTAATTGCTCTGAATATGTCATACCTATGGTACTGGATAGAGTTCCCTGATTCTTGAATAGAGAATTGTTTTCTGTCTAGTTTTGTTATGTTTTATATAAGCTTTCAGCCTTTGTGCTGGTTAACTCATTACCAAACAATATTTTAGGCTTGTCTAAATTGATAAAAGTGAAAATTTGAATTTTGTTTTGTGAGAGGTAGAATACATTGTGGGAAAAGGAGAAAATGCTGGTTACCAGCATTTTCTCCTTTTCCCACAATGTTTTCTAAAGGCTTTTTTCTCAGTGGTGTCAAAAGTAGGGATTAGGTGAACCCTTTTCCAAACGGAAAAATTTTAGACTGTTCCAAGTTGACAGTGATTGCAGACGATGACAAATTCAGAATTGCGGAAATTATGAGACTTGTCTTTGATAGGAAGGAAAACACTGTTAGAAGAGAAGATTAGAAAATGCCAGTTACAAGTTTTTTCTTCTGCTCCCAATTCGTTTTCAGAAGCCTTCTCGCTTGGTCATTAACCCTTTACCAGATCACAAAGTTTTAGCCTTGTCAAAATTTCAATGTTATTAAAAGGGTGCAGTTCTTCTTTGGCATAATTCACCATCTAAAGGAGTCTAGAAGGTACGTGAGTCAAGGGGATCGATTACGAAACCCTACGGCGCAATGAAAGTGAAGAGAGGCCTCGTGCCCCTCTGGGCAGGATCTGTAGTCTGTTGTGGACGGCAGCGCGCTGTCGCCCTGTCTCGGCTGCTTGTGATGGCGAGGCAGAGCAAGAGCACATGCTCTGGGACCCGAAAGATGGTGAACTATGCCTGAGCAGGACCAAGTCAGGGGAAACTCTGATGGAGGTCTGCAGCGATTCTGAAGTGCAAAACGATTGTCAAACATGGGTATAGGAGCGAAAGACTAATCGAGCCATGTAGTAGCTCGTTCCTTCCGAAGTTTCAGTCAGCTGGAACTAATCTCGCTGCAGTTTTAACAGTATTCCTGAGACCCTGGGTACCAATCCCGGTCGAGCCGCGATATATTTTTCACTACCTGTTACAATAGGGTAGAAAATATTTTCTCCTTTCCCCACAATGTTTTCAAAAGGCTTCTTCCCTAGGGTTGTTAAAAGTTGTCATTGTGTGGTAGAGGGTTAAAACTCAGGATTATTTGGTAAATGATTATCTAGTTACCACATGGAATAAAGCTGATGCAAGCAACTAAATAAATACCTTTGTAAAATTCAGATAATCAAAATGAGCAAATAATGCTGCAAAAGCATAATGTCCAAAGGCTAGCAAAAGGAGCTATTGCTCCATTTCTAAATTAACCACTGTGCTTTCCAAAGTAAACAACTGCTTGAAGAAAGAAATTCTCTACAGGTGTTAAATATTTGCTTCAATGTCTGTTTACCCTAGGCATGGTTACAGTCAATTTTTTAGACACAGCCCCCAATTGCTAGCACACGAAAAACTTTAGGGAAGGAACATTGCAAAAAAAGGGTCACCTTCCTATTTAACATGTATAGTAATCATCTCAGGCTTTTTCCAAAATATTTCCAAACCATTTCACTCTTTACCACACAGTCCGGACTTTTAACGACCCAGAGATTAAGCTTTTTGAAAACATTGTAGAAAAAGGAGAAAATGCTGGTATCCTGTATTTTCTCCTTTTCCTACAATGTTTTCCACCCTTCCCAAAACAAATTTTAATTTTTGATTCATGTTTAATTTGTCATCTGCAAATGCTTTTAATTTGGACAAGTCTAAAATTTTGTAGTTTGGTAAAGAGTTAACAAAGTTATTGAAAGATTTTGCAATTTTTAGCAAAGCCATGTGAGTGAAAACAATTTGATTATGATAATTCTATCTGGCTTTTCCCATTTAATTGTAGAAACAGTGAAGACCGGCGCTTAGACCCAGACCTAGACTTGCGAGCGCCTGGAATAGAAAGAAAGAGTTCCCAAAATAATCTGTTCATAGATGACTATCAGACCTATGGGGTTGATTATGAGCAAAAGAGAATGATGGCCACAAAAGGTAGATATTTTCCCTTTACAAGACAATCCCAAGATTTAACCCATTACCAAACGACAATATTTTAGACTGGTCCAAATTGAAAACATTTGCAGACGACAAAATAAAAGTGACTGAAAATTTGAAATTTGTTTTGTGAAGGGTAGAAAACATTGTGGGAAAAGGAGAAAATGCTGGTTACCAGCATTTTCTCCTTTTCCCACAATGTTTTCTAAAGGCTTATTTCTCAGGGGCGTCAAAAGTAGGGATTGAGTGGTAATGGGTTAACTCTTTAACACACAAGAAAATTTTAAACTGGTCCAAATTAAAAGCATTTGCAGATGACAAACTAAATGTGAATGAAGAATTGAACTTTGTTTTGGGAAGGGTAGAAAACATTGTGGGAAAAGGAGAAAATGCTGGTTACCAGCTCCCACAATGTTTTCAAAAGGCTTCTTTCTCAGGGTCGTTAAAAGTAGGGATTGTGTGGTAAAGAGTTAACAATGGCAAAGAAGATGCATTTTGAAAAGATGGTAGGAATAAGAAAACCTGCTAGTAAACAGCATCTTCCCCTTTATCACGCTTTGTTCTCTATTAAAGACAAACTTCATGTTTTGAGTCATATTTAATGTATTGTCTGCAAATGCCATGGATTTGGGAAAGGCCAAAATTTTATTGTTTGGTAAAGAGTTAAAGTGTTTTGTCCATTTGTATTCAATGCTTATCCCTTTACCAAACAACCAAAGTGTAGATCTGTGCATATTGAAAGCATTGCAGATTACAACTGGAACTTGGCCTAAATGATAGTATTTTTCTTGAATTGATAGAAAGCATTATGAGTAAAGGAGAAATGCTGATTATCAGTGTTTTGATCCCATTCCTGGTATGCCTTCAAAAGCCTTTTTCATTAGGAAAGTCAAAGTAAGGAATATGTTTTCTAATATGGGTGACTTTCAATCATTAAAAAATAGTTTCTGTTTCTATTCTTTGTAACATTTACCGGTATCTTAATGAATGTTTCATCCTTACTTTTTTTGTATGAAAGATGAACAAATTTGTTAATTCTTTACCAAACAGCGAAATTTTAGTCCAAATTGAAGGCATTTGCATACAACAAAATCAAAGTGACTGAAAATTTGAATTTGTTTCATGAATGGTAGAAAACATTGTGGAAAAAGTAGAGAATGCTTGTTACAAGCATTTCCTCCTTTTTCCTTAATGTTTTCAAAAGGTGTCTCTCTCAGGGTTGTTTAAAGTTGGAATTGTATGGTTAACCCATTACCAAACGACAACATTTTAGACTGGTCCAAATTCAAAGCATTTGCAGATGACAAAATAAATGTGACTGAAAATTGGAAATTTGTTTTGTGAAGGGTAGAAAACATTTGGGAAAAGGAGAAAATGCTGGTTGCCAGCATTTTCTTCTTTTTCCACAATGTTTTCTAAAGGCTTCTTTCTCAGGGGCGTCAAAAGTAAGGATTGTGTGGTAATGGGTTAAGAGATAATTTAGGAAAATCAAATATGACAAAAGCAATGTTGACTTACCATTATGAATCGGCCCTTCAGGCGGGTTTGTCCAAAAATTTTATGAACCACCCATTCTGGCGTTTTTGACCAAAAGTACATGTATGCACTTACATGTATGTATCACTATGAACCAGCCTTTCTAGTGTTTTTGTCCAAAAATATGCACTTATCATTATGAGCTGGTCCTTCTGGTGTTTTTGCCCAAAATTATGCATAATGTTGTACTAATTACTTTGATATCTTTCTTTAAAAAATAACAGCTATGCAGAAAAAACCTATAGGGGAGTCACGAATACCCACAGATTTCTGGTCAGGGTACGGGTTTTCCAAGTCTGTGCCCAGTGCAGCATTTAAAGAGGGTATGGCTCAGGCAGGTGTGAAGCAGAAATATGAACCTCCAATGGCAACAACCTATGAGGTAATGCTTAATCTTTTGGCCCTTTACCAAACAAGCCCAAATTTTTAATGCCCCTCTGTAAGAAAACTTTGTGGAAATAGGAGAAAATGCTGGTAACCAGCACTTTCTCCTCCTGCCCTAAATATTTTATATCTGTTTAATGACATGTCCCATTTTTTCACATAACTCTTCATGTTTTCAATGTTGCACAGCTATAATGAATTTTCTTGTCATACACATATGAGATGAGAAAATAGTGCTGTATTTTGTTAATACTCTGTAACTCTACGCCTCATTTCTGACTGAGATTCCTGAGTGAAATTAATTGTCAAAATATGTAAGTTGTTGGTTTAATCACTTTTATATTGAACACAAAATCAATATATGCAAGCTTCTTTTAAACTATTTTTTGTTTGTGATGTACCTGTCAAAGAATCGAATAGGATTCATGTAAATTTCATCACACATGAATGTATGTGTTTGTTTTAAAACATTCTTGACTATAGTTTTTGTAACACAGTTATGTGACAAAAGAATCCGACATAAGTTGGCTTTTGGGGTAAGAATTCTTCTACAAATACTTTCAATACAAACAAGTCCAAATCATTTTTAACCCTTCCCCAGTCAATGAATTTTAGACTCTTCCAAACTGAAAGAGTTTGCAGACAACAATTTAAACTTTGATGAAAATGGTAGAAAGTTCTCCTAAAGGGTAGAAACACAGTGGGAAAAGGAGAAATTGCTCGTTACGAGCAATTTCTCCTTTTCCCACAGTGTTTTCAAAAGACTTGAACTGCAGACACGTGAAAACCAGGGCTTGTTTGGTAAAGGGTTAACCTGGTAAATAGTTGTAATGATTATCGAAAAAGATTAACCCTTAACCAAATCAGGAAATTGTTAACAAGCCCAAAATGAAAGTATTTTCCAAGGACAAAATGAGTAGGATTCAGAGATTGAAAGTTGTGCTGGAAAGGATAGAACACGCCGTGGGTAAAGGAGAAAATGCTGGTAACATGTATTTTCTCCTGTTTTCACAATGTTTTCAAAAGGCTGTTTTCTTGGGGGTTGTTGAAAGTTGTGATTGTGTGGTAAACGCTTAACAAAAGCCCTAGCTACTTGTTGATACAAGTTGTCGTAAGCCTCGTACAGTGGTATGGCAGAAGATAAAAATCTGTCCACATCTTTGTGGAAGTTAAATGACTGAATAACCATTTACCATTTTACCATACAGTTCTATGTTTTAGTGACCTTGAATAATAAAACTTTTTAAAACAATGTGGGACAAGAAGAATATGCTGAGAATCAGCATTTGCTCTCCCTGAATGTTTTTCTGCCAAGGATGATACAAATCCCATCACCTGAGTCTTATGTAGTTTATAATCTGGAAATAAAGAGTAAATAAATGTACCTGTATTAATTCATTACCACACAATCCCTACTTTTAATGCTCCGGAGAAAGACGCCTTTTGAAAACATTGTTGGAAAAGGAGAAAATGCTGGTAACCAGCATTTTCTCTTTTTCCCACAATGTTTTCATCCCTTCACAAAACAAATTTCGAATTTTTAGTCACTTGTATTTTATTGTCTGCAATTGCTTTCGATTTGGACAAACCTAAAATTTTGTTGTTTAGTAATGAGTTAAGACTTAGTCCTGGTAGATAGTTGGAGACTATCAGTTTGATAACAACTTACATGAGATTGACTTCTGATATCTGGGTCCATATTCACCATGTATTCTTTAACCCATTACAACACAATCCCTATTTTTGATGCCCCTTAAGAAAGAAGCCTTTAGAAAACATTGTGGGAAAAGGAGAAAATGCTGGTAACCAGCATTTTCTCCTTTTCCCTCAATGGTTTCTACCCTTCTGGAAACAAATTTCAATTTTTGAGTTGCTTTTATTTTGTCATCTGAAAGTGCTTTCAATTTGGACCAGTCTAAAATTGTTGTTGGGTAAAGGGTTAAAAAGTTCACATTCCTCTCCTTCTAATTTTGAAAGAAACACAAGTTGTGTTACTCTTGAATTTTGAAAAGCTAGGAGAATATGACTGAGAACATTCTTGAGAATGGTTTGTGAATATGGACCCAGATCTCATAAACTATTTTTATGAAGTATATTTATCATAATGTTGATCTTTTCTGTATAAATTATGGCTATGGATCTCTATAAATTTCTCTTCTTTTTTTGCAGAATTCTGTAGGGGAACTCAGTGAAATGGATTCATATCCATGGAAAGATCCCATCTCAAATTACAACCCACCATTAAATCCTGCTCCTGGCGAATATCCAAGTCCACGGAAAAAATGTAAGTTTAACTTAAATGTATGCTTGTATTTTACAAAGTATTTTTTTGTCTCTTGTGAAAACATTTCAAAATCATATGGTTACTAACTGCTAGGATGTTTGCTTCTTTAACCCACAACTTTGCACATACAACGGTACACATAGGTAGAATTCAGATTCAGGTCTTGAAAGGATAATGTTAAACTCTATTTTTATCACAGTAATTATTTTGTTAAAACCTACTTATTTTACATCGATTGTGAAACAAGTTCTTGCAGCTTATATCAGTCACTCTAGAATGATTGCTTCCTTAAAACCTTAACCAGTACTATTGCCTAGATGTGGGTAGTTCAAAGGGTTGAGGTTGCTTATCATAGGTTTGAACCAAGAGCCTTTTGTGAGAGAGGCTGATGCCAATTATTTCTTGCTCTGATAACAAGCTCACAACAGATTTTATGATTATGAGCTCAAAACTCGCAGGAAGTACTTTTATTTTATACCTCTAAACTTTAGAAATGAACTAACATGCAATAACCATATTGCAGTGATATTACATTTACTAAGCTTTAATTAAGGTTGTTCATCCATAATGTGCTAGTGTTAAATTTGTCCATTGTAACTTTGTTTCTGGAGGAAATGAATCAGTATACAGAAATCTTATTTTACACTTTTGCCTAGCTTCTTTTACTCGTACAATAATTATGTTTCTTACAATTTCATGTCGGGTGCATTTTGTATGTTATTACATTCAATAAAATAACATGAAACATTAGTACTTCACCAGACAGTTCCATTTTATAGCCACCCTGATAAAGCAGACCCTGAAAAACATTGTGGACTAAGGAGAAATAATGGTTGCCAGCATTTTCTTTTTAACTCATTACCAAACAAATCTTTGGCTTGTCCAAATTGAAAGCATTTGCAGATGACAAAATAAAAGCGACTGAAAATTTGAAATTTGTTTTGTGAAGGGTGGTCACCAACATTTTCTCCTTTTCCCACAATGTTTTCTAAAGGCTTCTTTCTTAGGGTAGTCGAAAGTAGGGATTGTGTGGTAAAGAGTTGAGAACTTTATTTTCCACCATTCTGAATCAAGTTCCATCATTTGAACCTCAGTTAATTAATTTATTGTTTGCTAATGCTTCATTCATGTACAAGTCTAAAGATATCATCTCCTAAGGAATTAACCTTTACCAAATGATTCTGTGTTTTAATGACCATAGGAAAAAAGGCTGTTGAAAACGTTATAAGAAAAAGAGAAAATGCTGGTAACCAGCATGTTCTCCTTTTCCCAAAGTGTTTTCAACCCTATCCAAAACATATTTCAATATTTGAGCCAGGTTGATGTTGTCTATATTAATCTTTTTTTCAGTTTAGACTTGTGAAACATTTTGTTGTTTGGTAAAGATTTGAATTGTAAATCATTTCAGATGAATATGGTTTGAGTGCTAGCAACCACATTGATGGTGCCATTGTCCCCAACAAGTCCTACTGGAGTCCAAAGACAGATTTAGCTGAACTCTTTATTAAACTTGGTCTTGGAAAATATACAGATTTATTTCAACAACAAGAGGTAAGCATGAAAGGGTTTCATTTTACTTTTTACCACACAATCCTGACTTTTAAGGAACCTTTTGAAAACATTGTTGGAAAAGGAGAAAATACTGGTTCCCTCAATTTTTTTTTTTACCCTGCTGGAAACAAATTTTGATTTTTTAGTCATGATTATTTCATAGTCAGCAAATGCTTGCAATGTGGACAAGTCTAAAATTTTGTTGTTTGGTAAAGAATTAACCCTTTCCCAAACAATCCCTGGTTTTTATGTGTCTGTAGTACGGGTCTTTTGAAAACACTGTTGGAAAAGGAGAAATTGCTGGTAACGAGCAATTTCTCCTTTTCCCACAGTGTTTTCTACCCATTTAGAGAACTTTCTGCCATTTTTATCAAATATGAAATCGTCGTCTGCAAACTCTTTGAGTTTGGAAGAGTTTAAAATTTATTGTTTGGGAAATGGTTAAGAGATACATCTGATAGGGCACGAAGGAGCAATCAGAGTTCATATACTCTGCCTTTGATATACACATATGTGCCCAAAGCATTGTATTACAATATTGCTCTGGTCTGTTGATTGGTGGCAGTTCCCTTTGCAGCTACCTCAGCCCGTGATTGTCATTGTAATTCCGTAAAATTTACTTAACCCTTTACCACACAATACCGACCTTTGATACTCGTGGAAAAGCATTTTCTCCTTTTCTCACAATTTCTTCTACTCTATCCAAAAAGAATTACACCATTTTAGCCACACTGAAATTGTTGTCTGCAAATGCTTTCAATTTGAACAATGCTGAAATTTTGTCGCTTGGTAAAGGGTTAAATATAATTATCTCTTTACCAAACAATCCCTGGTTTTTTATGGCCCTGACATAGAAGCCTTTGGAAAACATTGTTGGAAAAGGAGAAAATGCTGGTTACAAAAATGCTGGTAACCAGCATTTTCTCCTTTTCCCACTGTGTTTTCTACCCTGCTGGAAACAGGTTTCAATTTTTTAGTTACATTTATTTTTTCTTTTGCAAGTGCTTTCAATTTGGACCAGTCTAAAATTTTGTTTAATAAAGAGTTATGAGCCACAATGTAGCAAATGGGGGCCTAATGCTTCTCAGTGATGCATTATATCAGGCAGGTCATCATATAACGATGGATGCATAAAATCCATTTTGTACCGGCAATATCATGAGTTGAGTGGTCCTTGGCCATGCAGAAAATTTACCACTAGCAAAAAGTTTATACACATGGCAACCTGCCCTTACTGTGCAGGTTGATTTAGACGGACACTTTTTGCAGATGCATCAAATACCCTTCTCATAGAGCATAGTTCTTAATATCACCATACTAGTCTTGTATAGCTCATATTTTTCAGTTTGACACCTGGGCCCATATTCACCAACCATTCTTGAGAATATTCTTAGTCTCATACTGCAAGGTTTTCTAAATTTGTAAGTACATGTAATACAACTTCAGATTGGCTTAACCAAATGGTTTAGCCAATCAGAAGTTGTGTTACTTACAAATGTAGAAAATTCTGGAGAATAAGACAAAGAACGTTCTTGATAATAGTTGGTGAATACTGGCCCTGTTCAATGTTGTTGCTCACCATAGATCTTGGTTGTACCAGAAGGCCTCTGAAAATAAAGCTTTCAAAGGAGAAAACGTTCATCCTGTTCCATAATGTTTTCTACATACACATTCCATCATTTACAACACATTCAATTTGCTATAGATGTATATAGATAACTAAAAAATGGTTCTGTTTATGAAGCACTTAACTTTTTACCAAATGACAAAATTTTTAAACTGGTCCAAATTTAAAGCATTTGAAGACAATAAAATAATGTGACTTAAAAACTTATTATTTACTTGGGAAGAGAAGAAAACATTGTGGAAAAAGAAGAAAATGCTGGTTACCAGGAGTATTGTGGGGAATGAAATTTTCTCCTTTTTCCCACAAGTTTTCAGAAGCCTTCTTTCCAAGGGTTGTGAAAACCAGGGATTATTTGGTAAAGGGTTAATGGTAGATGTCATCATTTCAGATTGATCTTTCTACATTCCTGACCATGACAGAGGATGACCTTCGTGAACTTGGAATCTCAACTTTTGGTGCCAGAAGAAAAATGTTACTTGCTATTACAGGTGAACATATTGATAGGGTGTTCTATCTTTGGAATTGAACTTAAACATCACTATAAGTTAATGAAACAATTCTTAAAGCAAATGATTTTCAAGTTTCAAGTTGGAAATTAAATGTGCTATTTAAAGAAGTAAAATTAAAGTTCTGTGCATTTTTCCTTTGAATTCAGATTAAATTTGTTTTTATACGCCCAAAGGGTCGTATTATGTTACGGCCCTGGTTGTCTGTCTGTCTGTTAACTCTTTACCAAACGACGAAATTTTAGGATGGTCCAAACTGAAAGCAATAGCAGACAACAAAATAAATGTAACTCAAAAATTGAAATTTGTGTCTGGCAGGCTAGAAAACATTGTGGGAAAAGGAGAAAATGCTGCTTATTAGCATTTTCTCCTTTTCCCACAATGTTTTCAAAAGGCTTCTATCTCAGGGTCGGGACTGTGTGGTAAAGGGTTAAGCAGTTTCATTTGTGCACAACTCCTCCTATAGTTTCCATTGGAATTATTTGTAACTTACCACAATGAATCTCTCTGATGTGTAGTTGTGCATGTGACTTTTAAAATTTGAATATCTGATTGTGTTCTAGATTTTAAGCTATTTCACTGACAAGCCCCTTTGGGCGTATATGTGTGGCTTTGTTTTGGAATGTGATAAATCGTCCATTTGAAAGTATTCTTTGGAGCCAGTGATTTTTCCAAAATGTTTGATATTTTGACTAGTTAAGGAAGGATTAAAGGCAATCTGATATTTTGTACAATAGTAATTTTTCCTGTATTGACACAAACCCATGTTTTTACAACCATGAGGAAAAAATCATATGAAAACATTGTTGGGAAAAGGGTAAATGCTGGTAACCAAAATTTTCTGCTCTACCAATAATGTTTTCTACCTTGTCAAAGACAAAACATATTGTTTTTTGAGTCATAATTATATAATTAAATTTGTCTTCTGCAAATGCTTTAAATTTGAAGGAATCTAATTTTTTTTGTGTAGTAATGACTTTACTCCTAAGCTGCTAAGCGTGACTCTCTGAACTTTTGTAGACAGTGTAGATTAAGAACAGAAATGCATTATCATCTTGGATCTACACCTTCCGATTTGGTGATGTTCCCCAAAACGTACCTTTGAATGCAATATTTGGGTTTTTACTATGGAATTGAAAATTTCATTTTAGTTATTTAGCAGGATAAGGGTTGATAGAAACATGAAATATTTTTTGCAGACTTAAACACAAAGAGAAGAACTTGGAATACTCAAAATAGCCCACTAGAGGATACTGACCTCCTCCAGGAAACGACATCGCCACGTGGCTCTCATCCAGACTTAGCTAGTCTCAGTGGACGTTGGTGAATCCGTGTTACATGACAATCTCCAGTTTGATAATCTAGTGATATGCATAAAGTTTTTGAAACAACCGCTGTGATTTATTTACTTTTTTTTTTCATGGTGAGAGACTGCAATGCCTTGTAAATGAGGATTATTTTGTATACTGATAGTAGTACTGGTATAAACTTGTAGCAGATGACATCCTTTCAAAATATGAATGATTTTTACAAATTAAAGCTCAACCTTTACAAAAACAATCCTGTTTTCCTGACCCTAGGAATGAAGGCTTTTGAAAAATTTGTGGGGAAAGATGAAAACGCAAGCATTTTCTCTTTTTCCCACATTTTTTTAAATGGCCTGTATCTCAAATTCAATAAATCTCCTGATTGTGTAATAAAGATACTCCCACTGTTTTGGTCACATTTGATTTGTCATCTGCAAATTGATTTGGATGAGACTAAAGTTTCGTTCTTTGGGGAAGAGATAATTCTTCACCAGGCATTTTATATAGCTGGGTTTTGAATGCTCTTGCAAACAACAAATTAAATGATGGGATGTATTTCTGGAGTGGTAGCAAGGTTTAACTCTTTACTACACAATCCTGACTTTTCACAACACTGAGAGAATCCTTTTGAAAACATTGTAGAAAGAGGAGAAAATGCTGGTTAGCAGGACTTTCTTGTTTTCCATCTATGATTTCTGTCCTTCTCAAAACAATTTTCATTTTTTGAGCCATATTTATTTTGTTGTCTGCAAACACTTTCAATTTGGACTGGTCTAGAATTTTAATTTTTAGTAAAGAGTTGTAATATTTATACACACAGTCAGGCAGGAAATGTTGATGGGGGAGGGAATACGAGGGGATAAAGCATATAGGAATTCCCCAGTCATCTGCACATATGTTTAACCCATCTATATATTTTTAAAGGGCTTACAGATCTGGAGAAAAATAAATAGATTTATAATTATGAAATTGTGATATACATCTCTAAGTCGCTAATTCATTTTTCATTTTTCTTACATGCAAGTGCATATTGTGCATAATGGAGGCTACACCCAAGGTAGAATGGAAAAAGGAGACAATTCTTTCCTTATACACAGCAATTAACTCATTACCAAACTACAAAATTTTATAACTGTCCAAATTGGAAGTAATTGCAGATAACATAATAAATGTAGCTCACATGATGATTCCTGTCTTTGATATGATAGAAAACATTGTTGGAAAAGGAGAAAATGGTGATTACCAGCATGTTCTCCTTTTTCCACAATGTTTTCAATAGGCTTCTTACATAATAAGGTCATTAAAGTTGGGATTGTGTGATAAAGAGTTAAAAATGTCATGTGACAAAAACATAATTGTTTAGTGAAGTGCTAGATACACCATCAGTTTTTTTCAGAAGACACCAAGGAGAAAAATATGAAGGATTGAAAATGAATTTCTTTTACTGTGTTCTGAATGGATAGTCAGTTTTGAGGGATTAGCAAATATGATGAAATCAGCATTTGCTTCTTCTTCCACAATGATTTGAAAAGCAGTACAATACAGAGAAAGGCCCAATTATTGGAACAAAAGATCAAAATGATTGTTTAGAAAAGCTTAGCATCATGTGTTTAGTCACTAAGATATTTCATGTAGCATATTATATGGGTTTATTTACCCTTGCCTTTGTAAAAATAACATGTGCAGGCATTTTGTTTTGTTTGTGTAAGAAGGTGTTTAATTGTAAATTGATACAGTTTGAAATCCCCAAAATAGTTATATTTTATATTACATCTTGTAAATATTTATACATTATGTATATATGACTATAAGTCTATGTCATAAATGTCATGTTTCTATCTCATTTATTTTTCACAATACTCCTACAATTCCTACTTTTAAGAATCCTGAGAAAGAGGCCTTGTGAAAAGATTGTGGGAAAAGGAGAAAATACTGGTAACCAGCATTTTCTCCTTTTCTCACAGTATTTTCTACCCTTCTTAAAACAAATTTTAATTCCTGAGCCATGTTTATTTTGTCGTCTACAAATGCTTTCAATTTAATGCCCAGAACAGTACTGAAACTGGATAATACTATACATGTATTGTACTTTTGTGGAAAGGCTGAATTAGATCTTCACAGACAATACCTTGTTTTTATGAAAAAAAAGGAACAGGGCTTCTTACTCTTTATCAAACAAGAAAATACTGGATTCAGAATACCATCACCCTCTCTTATCTGGAGCTCTGTAGGAGTATTGTGGGGAATAAAATATCATTATTTATCATAAAATGTCCCTAGACAAAAATCTTGGGGGAGACAGACAAATTATGGACCTTAAGAATGATACATGTGAATGATGTTATGTGTGTTTTTTTTTTTTCCTGTATTTGTTTGATAAATATGTCCAATAATTAATATTTGTTGTGGAGATTTCTGTCTGTTTATTAAGTTATTGTGCTGGATTCTGTATGTTAAGTTTTGAAGTCACAAGTCATTTTCAAAAGTTCTTTAACCCAAAACCAGATGACAAAATTTAAGCGTCGTTCAAATTGGAAGCATTTGCAGATGATAATTTCAGTGTGGCTCAAATGGTGCAGTTATTCTTTGATAGAGTAAAGAACACTGTGGGTAAAGGAGAAAATGCTGGTTACCAGACTTCTTTCCCAGGGTCGTTAATAGTCGAGATTGTGTAGTAAAGAGTTAAAATTTTGTATGTTTTTTTTCTTAGCTCACCTGAGCACGAAGTGCTCATGGTGAGCTTTTGTGATCATGATGTGTCTGTTTTGTGTCTCATCTGTCTTCAACTTTAACCTTGTGTATGCTCTAGAGGCTATATTTTCAATCTGATACTCCTGATACTTGGTCAGAATGTTTGTTTTGATGATATCTTGGACAAGTTCGAAAATGGGTCATGTCGAGTCAAAAACTGCGTCACTTGGTCAATTCTAAGAAAAATGTGTGTTTGTTCTAGAGGCCATATTTTCACTGTGATACTCCTGAAAGTTGGTCAAAATGTTTGTCTTGATATCTCGGACAAGTCTGAAAATGGGCCATGTTGTGTCAAAAACTAGGTCACCAGGTCAAATCTTAGAAAAATCTTGTGCCACATTTTTACTCCAAAACTCTTGAAAGTTTGTCAGAATATTTGTGTTGATGATATCTCAGACATGTTTGAACATTTGCCACGTCTTGCCAAAAACTAGGTCACAAGGTCAAATCTTAGGAAAACCTTGTGTACGCTCTAGAGGCCACATTTTCATTACAAAACTCTTGAAAGTTCGTCAGAATTTTTTGACTTGATGACATCTCGGACAAATTTGAAAACGGGCCATGTTGCATCAAAAACTAGGTCACTAGGTAAAATCCTAAAAAAAAAAACCTTATGTATGCTCCGGAAGCTACATTTTCTATCCATTACTCTTGAAAATTGGTCAGAATGTTTGTCTTGATAATATTGCAGATGAGTCTGAAAGTGGGCAATGTGGGGTCAAAAACTAGTTCATTAGATCAAATCTTTGAAAAACCTTGTGTACACTCCAGAAGCCTCATTTACAGTCCAATGTTCTTTAAAGTTGGTCAGAATGTTTGTCATGGTATTAGCTTGGATGTGTCAGAAAATGGGTCTTGTCAGGTCAAAAACTAGGTCACCAGGTCAAATCTTATGTAAGCACTAAGGCCACATTTTCACTCCAGTCTTGAAATTTGCTTTGAATGTTTGTCTTGAAGATATCGTAGACTAGTATGAATAATTCAATATGGGTCATGTTGGATTAAAAACTAGGTCACTATGACATATCTCAGAATAACCTCTCATACACCCTGCAGGACATTTTTTCTCAAATACATGTACATTTTGAAAGTTCATCAGAATGCATGTCTGGATAATTTCTACATGTCAAGTAGGCTGTTGAGGGAAATTCTAGAAAAAGCTGGTGGGCACTCTAGAGGCCATATTTGTAAGCCCAATACTAATGAGTGTTTGTCAGTGTTTGTCTTATTATCACTGAAGAGATAGGAAATGGTCGATCAAAAGGCTCAGGTGAGTGACTTCAGACCATCATGGTCCTCTTGTTTGGTAAGGTTTGTATCTTATATTTCAACCAAAGAACCTTTACCAAAACAATCCTTTGTTTTAATTAAACTGAGGAAAAATGCTGTTGAAAAATAGTGATTATCTTTCGACTACAATGTTTTGAAAAGACCCATCCTCGCGTTTGAGCCACATTTTTTATAACTGCAAAAACTCCCAATACAGACAGGTGTCTAGCTTTGTAGTTTGGCAAAAAAATAAACTAGAATGTATATTTGAATAATCTTTTTGCACACTCCTCTACTTATTGTTGCTAATGTATTTAGCCTTCAGTGCTTTATGTTTAAGATAACCCATTACCAATCAATCTTGTGTTTTAGCAACTCACAAGAAACTTCTTTTAAAACATTGTAATAAAAAAATGAAAATTCATATAACTAGAATTTTCTTTTTTGTCAACAAGGTTCATGCCTTTCCACAGAAAAACTCAAATAATGTGAACCATACTTTATTTTCAACCTGTAAATGCTTTCAGACCGGACAAGTGTAATATTTTGTTAAGTTAGGAGGATTTATTTCTTGACCTGACATATATTTTGACAAATCCACTCTTAAAGCATGGCATGTAACAAAATCTGTGTGTTATTATTTGTCCTTGAAGGTGATAAAACATTGGCAAGAGGCAAGACATATCATGATAGATTTAATTTTTCTTTTACCATTGTTTTGATTTGATGATACCTCATGATTATAAATGTTTACATATCTTCTCTATTCATTATACACATGAAAACAGATTTTTTTACTTTTGGTTGAAATGTTTTTAGTTTATTATTTGATTAGATATAAGTTTTCTTTCATTGATTAGATAGAAGTATAGGCTGTAAGAATTGACATAAGTCGACCTGTGAATCTTTCCATTCATTGGCCTAGAGCCAGTTTGTAATTGTTCTTTGAAAATCTACTGAAACACAGGCTACTAACAGTGCTTTATCAATTCTTTGCTTTATGGATACATGAAGTGCATACTCTTTAAACATCTGAAAACATTGCGAAAAAGGGTGCTTCTTATACATGCTGTACAATTTTTGCATTCTTTAGCCTTATATTGCCTTTTAATAAGGCCACTCGTAATGATTTTAGAATTACTTACTTTGCCACAGTCTAAACTGCAGTGAAATGTAATATTCCTCTGCGAAACTGCAGCCTAAATAGTAGTGAAATGTAACATTGCTCCTCTGGGACATGTCAATTCTTGCAACCTATTTTCTGAAGGAATCCTTGTTTCTTGTTCAAATGAATGAGCTAGTTTTGTTGCTACGTATCTTGAATAAGGAAAATATGCCCATTGATGGGACGTAAAATCTCATTTATCTTTAATTTTTACAATGTGAACCAAAAGTTTCTTCTCTGATGTCTTGTGCTAAGCCATGCTATTTATGATCATGCTTTTTAATTTGTTTTTGCTAAAATTTAGTCTCATTATCCAGACCATAGATACATTTGTGGTAGATAGTTATTGGATTGCATTGTGATGTTATGGAGATAAAAATGCTGCTAATTTTTTCAGGAAAATGGGGCACCTGCTACAGAACCCCTGCAGATCATCGAGATATTTTGTTTGTTAACCAGCCCGGACTGAAATTTGGGGCAGACAACTTTGAAATTCCCCTTGCAAAACAGGTAATCAAGGTGAAGTTAAGTCAGATACTGTACGGAAATGCTTGTGAATAATTGCTTGTTACAATCACTTTCTTGATTTTCAACTCCTTACTAGATGGCATAATTTTTAGTTTGTCTGAAAGCATGTACAGATGACAACTTAAACTTTGCTCAAATAAAAACATTGTGGGAAAAGGAGAAAATGTTGACATTTTCTCCCTTTCCCACAATATTTTTGAAGTTTTTTAAAGTTGTTTAAACATGGAATTATCTGATAAAGGGTTGTGTTTTTTATTTTATGGCTGTGTTCTGCAAGATGAAAGAAAAGTTGTCATCATGTATGATTTGTGAACCAGATATTGTAAAAGCTATACTTCGTAGGATTTTTTGTATAAAAATAGGGTCAGAATACTGCTGTCCAATTGCAATCATTTTATTTGTGTAGAAAAAAGGGAATCCGTCCATTTCTATGTGATAACTTTGTTATTTATATATTGTTAGAACCATGTTTTTTGTGTTGTATCATCATTTACCTATTAATTTCCTGTCCTATGCACCAGCTTTTAACTATGCATCAGATTTTTTCCTCATATACTTTTTTGTGTAATTACTAGATCTTTTGCAAAAAAAACTTATATCATTTTTAAGTTTGGAATTATGAAGTTCTTCCTAATGTTGTGAACTCTTCGCTCCTAATGTCATAATGTTTTTCATTCCATAATCATGAAAATGATATTTTTCTTACCTTAAAATGTCAGTTAAATTGTAATTTTTTATCATGTACTGTGATTGGTTTAGATCCAAAGCATATGTATACTATCCATTGGTACGAAAACTCTCATTCTATCTTCTGTTGTAACATAGTGAACATAGAATCTGTGAATGTTTGTATATCTATTAATCCTTTTCTGCACAGTCCCGTGTTTAATGACCCTGAGACAAGGGCCTTTGTGAAACATTATGGGAAAATGAGAAAATGCTAGTAACTAGCATTTTTTCCTTTCCCCACAATGTTTTCTACCCCATCAAAGATAAATTTCATTATTTTGGTCACCTAGTGTCATCTGCAAATGCTTCAAATTTGGACATGTCTAAAATTTTGTCATCTGGTAGAGTAAAGTTTAGATCTATGTAAACATTTGATTGAATATTTGTTTTGGACCTTACAGAAAACTTACACCAAGCAATGTACTCCCTTTCTCTATGTGTTTGAAAATGCAGTGAGATTTTAACTATGATAATTAATTTTCTTCATGCCTAGACTTTTTCTACTCCTAGATCTTCCAAATGGTTAGCTTTTTTGTACCAGTTGGAACTTATCATGTAAGTCATTTTTACAGAGCATTGTAGATACCGGTATATTGTAGAACTGTTCATTACCATGTACATGTATTTGTTGAGGTCCATAGTTTTATGCCTGTTCAAACAATTCATTCATTTGTTGGATACAGTCCAAAGTCTATTTCAAGACCAGTTTTGAAAGACTTTAAGGATATATGGTTAATGAGTATTGTGCAGTTTTGCCATATAGCATTAAAATCTGTTTCTCCTGTACTGTAAAATAAAGCTTAGAGCTATGCCTGGGCAGTTGACACAGGTCGACCTGGGTTGAAACTCTTTGCTATTGGTCAGTTTTCTGCATTTCAAAGGACCTTTCTACTGTATGATTTACTTGGTTGTATTTCATGGATCCACAATGATATAGTGACTTGCTTTGTATGCACCATGGAAATGTATTAAATCCCATTTAACCAGAGCATGCCTCATTTGCCTTATATTATCAATACTGATTCCCAACATCTTGAGTACATCTAATAGCTAGCTTAACAGACAAGGTTGTGTTGCTCAGACTTCAATATGCATAGTCAGACTTTGAGAATATTTCACTCAAAAGATTAAGGATAATGGCAATATATCACAAAATAGTTTAACACTTTCCCAAACGACAAATTTTAGACTCTTTCAAACTGAAAGAGTTTGCAGACAATAACTTTAAATTCGATAAAAATGGTAGAAAGTTCTCCTGAAAGGTAGAAAACACTGGGGGAAAAGGAGAAAATGCTTGTTACAAGCAATTTCTCCTTTTCTCACAGTGTTTTCAAAAGATTTATACTGCAGACACGTAAGAACCAGGGCTTGTTTGGGAAAGGGTTAAAAGGTTCTGATGAAGAAAGCCTTTGAAAACATGGTTGGTAGAGGAGAACATGCTGATTTCTAGCAGATTTTGAGGGGATTTTTTTAGCCAAATTTACTTACAAAGAGTCATGTCTGTGAATGCTTCCATTAGTGTAGAGGATTGTAAGATATTGTTGTTTTGTGAAATCTCATATGATAGAACTTGTTGCTTAACTTTTTACCACACAATCCAGACTTTTAACGACCCTGAGATAGAAGCCTTTTGAAAACATTGTGGGAAAAATAGAAAATGCTGGTAACAAGCATTTTCTCCTTTTCCCACAATGTTTTCTAACCTGCTGGATACAAATTTCAATTTTTGAGTAACGTTTATTTTGTCATCTGCCAATGCTTTCAATTTGGACCTGTCCAAAATTTTGTCCTTTGGTAAAGAGTTAAATACCCATAAGGCAGATCATTATGCCCCCTTTCTAAGAAATGGGTGTATATTGCTTTGCACTTGTTGGTCGGTCTGTCGGTCGGTCCGTAGACCACATGTTTGCCCGGAGCATAACTCAAAAAGTATTTCAGGTATCATCATGAAAGTTCATAGGTCGATAGATCTCATTGAGGAGAAGTGCAGTGCACAAGAACCATAACTCTGCCCATCATATTCTTGGAGTTATTGCCCTTTGTTGATTTTCATACTTAAGTTTTGTCTGGAGCATAACTCAAAAACTGTTTCAGGTATCATCTTGAAACTACATAGGTGGATAGATCTCATTAAGGAGAAGTGCAGTGTACAAGAACCATAACTCTGCCCATCATATTTTTTGAGTTATTGCCCTTTGTTGATTTTCATATTTAATTTTTGTCCGGAGCATAACTCAAAAAGTATTTTAGGTATCACCTTGAAACTTCATAGGTAGATAGATCTCATTAAAGAGAAGTGCAGTGCACAAAAACCATAACTCTGCCTTTCATTTATTGGAGTTATTGCCCTTTGTTGATTTTCAGACTTAATTTTTGTCCGGAGCATAACTCAAAAAGTATTTCAGGTATTATCTTGAAACTTCATAGGTGGATAGATCTCATTAAGGAGAAATGCAGTGCACAAGAACGATAACTCTGCCCATCATATTTATGGAGTTATTGCTCTTTGTTGATTTTCATACTTAAATTTTGTCCCGAGCATAACTCTAAAAGTATTTCAGGTATCATCTTAAAACCTCATAGGTGGATAGATCTCATTAAGGAGAAGTGCAGTGCTTAAGTACCATAACTCTGCCCATCATACGTTTGGAGTTATTGCCCTTTGTAGATTTTCATAGTCAATTTTTGTCTGGAGCATAACTCAAAAAGTATGTCAGGTATCACATTGAAACCTCATAGGTGGATTAACCTTATTAAGGAGAAGTGCAGTGCACAAGAACCATAACTCTGCCAATTATATTTTTGGAGTTATTGCCCTTTGTTGATTTTCATACTTAATTTTTGTCCAGAGCATAACTCAAAAGTTTTTCAGGTATCATCTCGAAATTTTATATGTGGATAGATCTTATTCAGGAGAAGTGCATTGCACAAGAACCATAACTCTGCCCATTATATTTTTGCAATTACTGCCCTTTGTTGATTTTTGTACTTATTTTTTTTCCGGAGCATAACTCAAAAAGTATGTGAGGTAAAATCATGAAACTTTAAAAGTTGATAGTTCACATAAATGGGAAGTGCGGTGCTCAAGAATTGTTAATTTATCATTAATAATTTTTGAGTAATTACCCTTTGTTCGTTTTTACACAGTGAATGTAAGAGTTTATAATCACATTGGATGCCATTAGGGGGGCATACATGTTATACAAACATCTCTTGTTCTTTCATAAATTGATGCTATGGTACTATTTATGCCAAGTAAAGAAGTGGTGGTCCAAACCCAACAAATGAATGAATTGTTGTATTATATGAGCCTATAAAGATTTGCTGCTTGTACAGTTCACCTTCCCAAAGGCAGGCTGTCAAGATAGATTCACTGTTGATTGGCTTTATGCATTAGTTTTCAAATGAACAAGCTTCTAGTAACTCCCTTTTTCTTCTGATGACTTTTTTAGCTTGGCTGTTTTTGAAAAGAATATAGAGGTTTGTCGACCCCTGGTCACCAACAATTTATCCTTTTAACACAATGTTTTCTACCCTATCAAAGACTGGAATCCTCATTTGGGCTACATTTGTCAGCTGCAAATGCTTTCAATTTGGTAGAGTGCAAAATTTTGACATTTGGTAAAAAGTGACACCCAAATAGGAGAAAACTAATGTCTGTCAGCCATCAACAGTGAATTTGAAGTAGCCAGTGATGAATAAAAGCATACAAAGGGATATTTTCATTAATGATATCATAGGCACATTTCATGTTTGTTAAAGTCAATAGTAGATAGTTTTATTTGTCGGCTAAAGATGATCTATTTGGAATTTGTTTATATTGTTGTTGTTGTAGTTTTTTTTTTCTGATATACAGTGCTGTATCCTCTATTGGGGTCCTAGATTATCTATTAGTGTTGCATTATGTACCAGAAAACAAAATTTAAGATATGCCTAAATTGAAAGCATTAGCAGTAGATAAACTTTTTACCAGATGCCAAAATTTCAGACTCATCCAAATTGAAAGCATTTGCAGATGACAAAGTCAATGTGACTGAAAAAAAAAAAAAATGAAATCTGACTTAGGGAGGGAGAGTGGAAAAACATTGTGGGAAAAGGAGAAAATGCTGGTAACCAGCATTTTCTCCTTTTCCCACAGTGTTTGCAGAAGGCTCCTTCTTTGGGGTTCTTAAAGCCAGGGATTGTTTGGTAAAGGGTTAAATAGGACTGAAAAAAGAGATTTGTCTTTGGAAGGATGTAGTGCATTCTGGGAGAAGGCAAAATTGCTGGGTACCAGCATTTTTGTACCCTTGTAAGGACAAATCCTTTCAAGCCATTCTTGCAAATGCTTTCAAAATGTTAAAGTCTAAAATTTTTATATCTGGTAGAGAGCTAATAAATTTAGTGGTCAGAATTGAGAACAAAGACCAAGTGAACGAGATTCAGCCCAGTGTCAGTTGATGACACAAAATTAGCTTTATGCTCATATTACTTTTAAGTTCACTTGAGTCTGACATGCTTAAGATGAGCTTTTGTGATGGTGCCGTGTCTGTCATCTTTCAAGGGTCCTGTGTTACAAGGTTGTCAAAAATTTCACCTTTTGTGCACTTTAAACACCACTTTTTTTTCAGTCCAACACTCATGAAAGTTTGTCAGAATAATTGTCTTGATGGAACCATGTACAAGTTGAAATGGGGTCACATCTGGTCAAAAAGTAGATTGCTGTAACAAATCTTGGAAAAATTGTGTGTGTACTCTAGAGGCCTCATGTTCAGTCTACTCATGAAAGTTGGTCAGAATGTTTTTGTTGATAATATCTTAGACAAAGATGAAATTGGGTCACATCAGGTCAAATAAAGGGTCACTAGGAAAGCCCTGTATACACTATAGAGGCCACATGTTCAGTCCATTAGTCACAAAACCTGGTTTGGAGTTTTTTCTTGTTGATTTCCAGGACATGATCAAAATTGGGTAATATCAGGTCAAAAAATAGTTCACTGGGACAAATCATAGCAAAAACCTTGTGTGCTTTCTACTGGCCTAGAGGCCACATTTTCTTCATGAGGCTGACTTGAAGTTTTGTCTTGAAAATATCTTTGATAAGTTTTAAATTGGGTTTTGTTGGATCTAATTTAGGTCACTGATATAGTGTGTACCCTGGAGACCACATGTACAGTCTGATACCTATGAAACTTGGTCAAAATGGCTATCCTGATGATATCTCGGACAAGCTTAAAGTTGTGTCACATCAGGTCAATAGTCTCTAAAACTAGTGTACATGTATTTTACATTGTCACAAGCAGGATTTTTCAGGTGAGTGCGTGAAGGCCAATGGTTCTCATGTTGAATGCTATAAACCTACATAAAAAATTTGAAAAAAAAGTTTGTATTAGTGTCCATTTTACAGATTTGTAAGTATTTCTTTTTTTTTTGTCACTTACTCCGTCCATGACAGAATGTGTTTGAAGATACTTTGAAAGGAAAACAATTTTTTGGTGATGTTTGAAACATTACTGGGAAAAAAAGGTTTGCTATTACAGGCATTTGCTCCTTTCCCCCATTTTTGAAAAGATACCTGTTTCATACTTATATATGATATGCTTTCTTTAACCCATTACCATACAATCCCTCCTTTTGATGCCCCTGAGAAAGAAGCTTTTGAAAACACTGTGGGAAAAGGAGAAAATGCTGGTAACCAGCATTTTCTCCTTTTCCCACAATGTTTTCTACCCTTCAGAAAACAAATTTCAAATTTTCAGTCACCTTTATTTTGTCATCTGCAAATGCTTTCAATTTGGACCAGTCTAAAATTTTCTCGTGTGGTAAAGAGTGAAAAATATTCAGGCAACTGTAGAGTCTGTAGACCTTCAAAGCACTTACTCAAATGACACAGAAACCAAAATTTCTGCTGAGAAAGAAATATTGACTTCCAAATTCTTCATTGTAAGTGAAAGTTTTGTGAGTGAAGCAGCTGTTACTTGTAACTAGCAGGCATTCCTTCTTCAAAATTGTTTTCAAGACTTTCTATGGCAGGGCGATAAACCTCTTAACCCTTTACAAAACAGGCCTGAGTTTTTATGACTATGAGGAAGAAGCCTTTTGAAAACATTGTGGGGAAAAGGAGAAAAGGCTGGTAACCAGCCTTTTCCCACAATGTTTTCTACCCTTGCCAAGATAAATTTCAATTTTTGATTGTCATTTATTTTTGTCATCTACAAATGCTTTCAATTTGAATTAGTCCAAAATTTTGCCATTTGGTAAAGAGTTAAGATCCAATCCTGCATTATACTGACCCTTTGGAAGAAGACTTTTGGAAAAAGAAAGGTGAAATAAGAGAAAATGCTGGTAACTAGCATTTTCTCCCTTTTCCCACAATGACTTATAGCCAATCAGAGAACATCAGCTCATTTCCATCAAATTTGAAATTGTTGCCTAGAGACCTAGGTTGGAAGAATCTTAAATTTGTTCAGGAAAAGGTAAATCTGTTGGATAGTGGTTTGTATTCACAAACACTGGTATGTGCGAGTATGAACTACGGGCTTTCTTTAATGGTTTCTTTTTATGAAACAGTGTAAGGTTTTGGATAAGATATATAAAATAAATTGTTTGCTTTTTATTTTGCTTGTTTTTCAAAATTTACCCTAGATTCATCTTGATAAGTTGCCATTCATAGGGCGTATTCCTTTCACCTGTTTTGGCACAATGTTCCATGACATGGAATGCTGTTTTGGAATGGGTGAAAGGAATATTTCAGAACACGATACACTGGTCCGGAAGTACCGGTATGTTCAAAATGGAGCATGTTTGGAATATTATTCTAAACCATATTGAAATGAAAGTACATGTCCATGGTCATGATGCCTGTTTCAAGAGCTACTGTCTTAGCCGTGTTAGTTAAGGAAATGATTAGCTGCAGAGAGGGAGTAGAGACGAGTCTATGGCATTTACGGTATATTGTAAAAAAGACAATTGCAAAATTGGCCATGAAGAATTGTCCATCTTTCAGCCATCTTGTATCACCTTGCAACCGTTCAGCAGGTGTGCTGCACCTCGATTGAATTAGAAGTTAGAACATGTTCTGAAGAATCTAGAACAGTGTTCCGAAATACTCCATTGACCTAGAACATGTTTGGAGTGTTAGGACTAGCGAAAGGAATATGCCCGCCATTTACATACAGGGACCCAAGTCTTTACCAGACAACAAATTTTAGACCTGTCTATATTTAATCTTTACAAAATGACAAAATTTTGGACATGTCCAAAATGAAAGCATTTGTAGACAACACATTAAAGGTGGTTCAAATGACATCAGTTGTCTTTGATAGGGTAGAAAACATTGTGAGAAAAAGAAAAAATGCTGGTGACCAGCATTTTGTCCGTTATTTACAATGTTTTCCTAATCCGCCTTCCTCAAGGCCATGAAAAGTTGTGATTTTTGGTAAGGTGTTAAACCATAGGAATCTAAATTCTGTCCTATATGACAATTTTGGCATGAAGCACAGAATCTCTACCATCCGAATTTGAATATGTTTTCTTACAAAGTAATAGACTGTGCAAGATGTCATTGATAAGGTACATGATGTTTGCTTAGTTGTAATCTAGGTGACTTTTGCAAAGCAGGCTCATATCACTGATTCCTACTCCGCAGTACATAAAAGTATGAATGGATCGAAATATAGGTACCCCCAAGTGACTTGTAGCAAATCCCAGTTACCCAAACCCTCAAATTATTTCTCAAAACTAAATGTTTGGAATCCAAACCAAATTTGAAAGTGTTTTAGTAATTCTTGTATTACACAATCTTAGAAAACCACAAGGAAATGTGACTTATAATGTGGACTTTGTTGAGTAAACAATACTAAATCATCAAATGTCTGCATTTTCTGAATGGTTCACTAGATTTTCTTCACTTTTAATAGAGTTCAATTCCTTGACAAACCAAAAAATCTTTGCAAATTTCAACAGAATTGGATCAATACTGAAGTTTATTGCCTAAACATGAAATGGAAATTTGAATGGCTACTTTTCCCAAACTGATTGTTTTTTTCAAAATCAAAAGGGTTCAAGTCGTTTGTGATACAAAGTAACTGTGCAAGTTTAATGACAATCTAGCCCCAAATGCTGACTGCATCACATTAACAAGAAATGGAAATTTTCAACTTTAAATGGCTACTTTTCCCATACGAGTTGTCAGATTTTTTTTCAAGATCAGTAAGGTTTTGAAAGCTGTTGATAAGACAAATCAACTGTGTAAGTTTCATGAAAATCCAACCTTAAATGGTGACTTCATCGCATAAACTAAAGAAATGGAAGTTTTCATCAGCAAAATGCTACCTTTCCCACACTGTTGGATTTTTTTTTCAAATTCAATAGGTTTGAAGCTATTTATGAGATTGACAAACTGTGCAAGTTTCACAAAAATCTGGAAACAAATGCAGGCGTTATCACATTAACAACAAATGGAAATTTTCATCTTAAAATAATTTTCATCTTAAAATGACTCCTTTTCCCATACTTTTTGTTGGATTTATTTCAAAATCAATAGGGCTGAAGCTATTGATAAGATAAAGAAACTGTGTAAGTTCAGAAATCTGACCACAAATGTAGACTTTATCACTTAAACAAAAAACAGAAATTTCAAACTTGAAATGGCTACTTTTCCCAAACTATTTATTGGAATTTTGTCAAAATCAATAGGTTTCATGCTATTGATGAGATAAACAAACTGTGTCAGTTTCACGAAAATCTGACGAGAAATACAGACTTTATCACGTAAACAAGAGACAGACAGTCAGACAGACGGACTGCCATGACATAGGCAGTAGATAGTTAAGAAAAGCGAGAGAAAGCTCCTAAATATCGTCGGGTCTGTCCAAGATACGTTCACTATCGGATTTCATTGTGATTTTATGGTCAAAGGGCAAAAAGTCGAACAATCTGTATCCATTAGTTATGAAGAGTACTCTCCCTTATTTTTAAACAACCCCCCCCCCCCCACCCAAGTCCGCCCTGTTCACACTTAATCATCCTGCTAAATAGTAAAATGAGACTTTCAAGCCGATTTTGAAACCCAATCTTTGCCATTTCAGGCCCGTCGGATGGAAATTTCATTTGGTCCGGCCAGTAATGCGAGCGACGAAATCGCCATGTTTTTTTTTAGGGGGATGCTCCCCCGGAAAAATTTGAAAATAAGGCGCTCTTTGGTTCATTCTGGCGCATTTTTTGAGGTTTATATTACGCATTTAAGCCATGCTAGAGGGGGTCCGCATTTTTTTCGAAAATTGGTCTGGCCATTTTTCATTTTCTGTCGAAAATTTGGTCCGGCCATAGCCGGACCGGCCGGACCGCTTCCGACGGCCTTGCATTTCAAAGGAATTTTCTTCTGGGAAAATGTTCTGAATAGACCGTGTAGATTCAAGACCAGACTGCGCGTTCATTTACATGTACACCCGAGTTAAGTCCACGCTGATGGTTTTCCCGCTGGTATTTTTCAGTCAAAGACAGGACGCTGAACATGTATTGCCTTATTTCAAATCAATTTATTTTCTCCGGAATTAAGTGTTCAAATCAGAGTGACATTCCCTCTTCCAACCTCCTTCCACCACAAAAAAAGGGGTGGGGTCTAAACTAGGATCAACATGAACAAAGCCGGGAAAAGCATAGCTTTCATCTCAATTCATTAGCTTGGAAGATTCATACCTGTATGCTTTCACTATCTATCCCCTGTTCCTTACTGTCAATGATAAAATAAAAATGATTGGAATATACAATTCAGCCCATATTAACGATTTTTATAAATAACCTCGAAAACCTAATCGAAAGAAAACATGTCGTTGGTTCAAAAGTTTAAATATTGTAACATGATAAAGCTTATTTATCATATACATTCATCAGTTGATAAATTTAATTGTAAAAATTACATTTAGATTCTGCTTGAGCTCTAACTTTGATAACCGAATTGTTATTTCCGAGTTTAAATTTCAGCGGTCGCCTTGTTTACAAATGTGACGAAATACACAAGGGAGACTAACACCTGTTTTCAAACTTGTAATCACATCTGCAATTGGTTTTTCTTTCTTTTGTCTTCTGTCATGATATTTTCAGATGTAGCAGCATCTGCAATCCTGTCTTAAACTCGACCAGAAATAATGACGGCTCTGCGAACATTTTTTCCCAATATGCACAGATCGTCTTCACAAGCTGCAATGATCTTTATTCGTCTTCGGTTTTATGCTGTCCACAGATGTAAGGGAAGTGACTATGCAATGAAAAGGTGATGTCAGTAAATTCGAGTTTTCTCCCTTTGACCATAAAATTTTTCCTAGTTATAGCCGGTTTTGGTTGGTGCCACACGCAACTTCCCATAGACCTAAATCAATGTAAACAGTGGAGAAAGAGTAAAAGTGTTCATGAAAAAAAGGAACTTCTTAAAGTTGCAATTTAAATTAACATGAAAATAGGCAAAGCTTAGAAATGGGCGAAAGAGACCTTTTTTCTCAGACATATGTACAACCATGATACGTACAAGAGCGAATCTTTGCAAATAATGTTTATTTGACTCTGCCCAGCAAATATGTGATGGCAGTAGATGTATGTATACTGCTTTAGCTACCTAACGACAATTTCCACACTCTTCTAAATTGAAAACTTCTGCGAAAAACATTTGAAAGTGAGACAAATGAAATGTCAAGCCTCAACAAGGTCGAAAACATTCTGGATACCATATTTTTCTGCTTTCCCTGCAAGGTCCTCAGAATCCTTCTCCTTCAGGTTCGTTTAGACTCGGGATTGTGTTGTACAGGGTAAGAAAATTTAACTCAAGTTTATCAGGGGTTGCTAAGTAGAATACATGCTGGGCTAGGGGTTTTTTTTTCTGCAAAGATTGATGATAGTCATTACGACAGATTTCATTATCTTGTCACTGTACATAGATCATTGTTCGAAAAAAGGTTAAGTGGGAAAGCAGCCAGTGGCCTGAAAGAACTTATATAGTGCATATCCCGAGAAAATTTAGGTATTCCAGAAAAGCAAGGATAGGTGCACTGGGAACAAGACAATTCCCCGACAAAACAGTTCCCCGACACGACTTTTCGAGACAGTTCCCCGACAAAATTGAAGACAGTTCCCCGACACTTTTGAAGACTTTTGAAGACAGTCCTCGACACTTAATTTTATTATTAATATATTGACTAGGTTTGGATTGTTCTTTTTTAAATATTTTTATAGACATTTATTTTGAAATGATGGAAGTAAATCTTTGGTGGTTATTAAATTGAGTATCATGCCCAATTAAGGAGGTCGATATATTGTGATTGGACTGTTTGTTACCATGATTGGGTGTTTGTAATAATGATTGGTTTAATTGGCGGGAACCTTTCGAGTTTCCGTTAATTGTGTATGATTGCGGTGTTTAAACTGACTCATATAACACACGTAATTTAATATTCTGATCTGCATAACGGCAAAGGTATCATTTCCGAACTGTTGAATGATCATCAATAATAAACTAAAAAGGAGAAATAGGCCTACTCCCAATTATTCACAATCCTTTCACAAGTACAAACCCCCACTTCCTTTTCTTAAAAGTTATAGATATTGATGATAAATGTCGATGAAAATCAAGTTTGCTAATAATGAATGTGTCGGGGAACTGTCTTCAAAAGTGTCGGGAAACTGTCTTCAATTTTGTCGGGGATCTGTCTCAAAAAGTCGTGTAACCAAATACGGTTATTTCCCTTGTCTTTATTGACCCGGGAATTTGGTTACCTGCATATAAAGCAAAATCCATCCAAGAATATGAAAAAGCGGGAGTCCAATGAGGAGGGAAATTAGAACAACGAATTTGTTGCCGCTCATTTACTATTTAGCGCTATAGCTGCAGTTATGATGACTTCAAGCCACCATTTGTCCTCACCGCTGATAAATCAGCCCAAACAATGCGGACACATTCAGGTTCGTACCACTCCGTTCATGAATGCACCTTTTCACCTTGAAAGACTTTCAAATTAGTGTAGACGAAGCTTGAATCAATTTACAGCTTTACAGCTCGGGCTTTGGATCACCGTAGCGTCTCCTTATTGAGACTTGGTGAAGATCTATATGATTAGATCTATGGGTTTGAACCAAGATCGTATCTTCGAAAAATATTTTTTATAAGATATATAGTATTGTCCATTTGCAGCATTTGTTTCCTGGACTGTCAGTTTCCCAATTATCTTTACATTTACTGGACACTTTGGTAGATCTATAAATGTGCTTTTGGACAAGTAAATCTCTTACTCTTAGGGCTTGAAACTCTTTGGCTAAGCCTTTGCCAAAAGGAAAAAAAAAAATAAGTGTTAGAAGATTCTGACCCAAGAAGGCTTGGCCCACAGAAGAAGATTCGGTGCCAGTTTTAGATTATGAACTTATGTTCAGGAGCGTAGCTGCCTGTACACAAAAACACAGTTGTGTACACTTTGTATAACAAAAAGAAAGAGAAGAAAGACCGTTTTGCCAAAGAAAAAAGACACAAAAAGAAAGGTCATCACAGGCCACCAACCTAGTACAGATAACTGTCCCCAAAGCCTTTGGCAAAGGCGATGTTACTTTTCGACTGTTCGCCTCTGGTGTACGGTGTACAGTAAATATCCAAATATGAAAAAGATCACCGGGGTGTCTCATTATTGAGACTAGCCACCAACCAACTTCTACAATTCAAATATTCTCTTTGGGAATTATATAATTATGTGAGGGTGGTAGCACAGAGTAGACTGAACAAAACAGTTTAGCTTAACTCTTTACTGTGATTTGAGCCATTTTTAATTCGTCTGCAGGGTTTTCCCTCTGCTTAAAAAATTGGGGGTCATTGTGACCCCCTTCCTCATTAGTTGAGGGTCATTTCGTTAACATAGGGGGTCAAAATAAATGGATCTCTTTGTCATCAACTTCATACATGATGTACAATGCATTTTACCGTTAAACTCAAGACGGAAAAGTTGTTCAGTCATATAGATAAATTACTGGAAAAAAGTATGATGTTCTTCTAACAATGAAGCTAGACCAGACTTGGATTTATGACGCTTTATTCAATTTCGTACTTGATTTAGATTTTGTAAAGTTGCCCCACCAATGACGCACTGTCATTTATTTTGGGGGTCAACTGTCATTTGAATTAGAATTGTGTTGATGATGCAGGATTTTTGCATCATGGAAAACTCTGTGTCTGCATGTTCCATGAAAACAAACTACATGTAGTGTAAAATTTTGTTGTTTGGTATAGCATTACATAGCATTGATCTAGCAGGACATATGTTACATTTCAGGTGATATTTGGGCCCATGTTCTCTGGGAAAACGTAAGTTACATTTACCTAAAAGGCTATAGAAAGAGAAAATTTGTTCTTAATTTATTTAATTCTTTACCAGATGATACAATATTAGACATGTTCATTTGCATGCAACATACTTAATGTGGTCAGAATGTCTGGAGCCATCTCAGAGAGGGCAGAAAAAAAGAGTAAAGGGACAAATGAATATTGGTTATCAGCATTTTATCCTTTTCCTGCACTTTTTTGTCAAGGGTTAGGTTATGTGGTTATTTAATTCCCCAGCTCTGAAAAAGGTTTAGACTTAAATAGACTAAATTCCACCATGAGACTTTGATACCTTGTCTTGCTGTTTTCAAGACTACACAAAGTCAAGCTTCCACATTGAAAGCAGACGACAAATTTCGCTAAGATGTTGGACATTGTTTATGAAAAGGTATAAAACAATGTGAAAAGAAAAAGGGAAGAAAATGCTGGTTTCAAAGTAGAAAGCTGGCCACTAATATTTTCCACGATACTTTCAAAGGTTTTTTTTTTCTCAGGGTTTTTAGAGGACAGAGTTGTTTGAGAAAGGATTAGAAAAAGATCAATTTGTTTTATAACAAGAAAGACTCAACCGTTTACCACACAATCCAGAGTTTTAGTAATCCCAGGAAGGCATGCTTTAGCAAACAATGTGTCTGTTAACTCTTTACCGCACGACAAAATTTTTTTAGACTGGTTCAAATTGAAAGCATTTGCAGACTACAAAATAAAGGTGACTGAAAAATAGAAATTTGTTCTGGGAAGAGTAGAAAATACTTTGGGAAATGGAGAAAATGCTGGTTACCAGCATTTTCTCCTTTTCCTACAGTTTTTTCAAAAGGCTTCTTTCTCACGGGCATCAAAAGTAGGGATTGTGTGGTAATGGGTTAAAACACAGAGAAAGTGCTGTCCACCAGAATTTTCTCCTTTTTTCCTCACAATGTAAATTATGTTTTCCAATTCTTTTAACCACATTTAAATTGTCTGCAAATGCTTTCAATTTGGACAAGTCTTAAATATATCTGTTATAGAGACTTTACTATAGATCTTTTATACATCTTGCAGTACAGAACTGATGAGAAGACTAAAGCGATACCAGATTGCAAACTACAAATGTTTAGTGATCAAATATGCTAAAGATACAAGATATGATGAGATAGGAATTGCGACACATGACAGGTAATATTCGACTGTGACAGCCTTATATTTCATGAAATGTGCTGTCCAGTCTGATCTCAAGCTTGTAAATTATTTACATCCAAGAGCAGTTTGTTGGTTTAGTTGTCTAAATGATACATATTTTACCCATTACTACACAATCCCTGCTTTTGAAGACCCTGAGAAAGAAGCCTTTGGAAAACAATGTGAGAAAGGGAGAAAATGCTAGAAACCAGCATTTTCTCATTTTTCCACAATGTTTTCTACCCTTCATAAAACAAATTTCAAATTTTCAGTCTCTTTTATTTTGTGGTCTGCAAATGCTTTCGATTTCGACAAGCCTAAAATATTGTCATCTGGTAATGAGTTAAGAAGCTGAGGGCGCCTGGGATTCAAACAGTGAACTCCAGGTTTCAGGTCCTATAATACACTATAGACTGCTATTTGGTTCAGCCTGAAGATGTGACTGCACATTTTGTAACGGCACAAGGCCGTCAGGTCTTTGATCTACAAAGCAGTTCTGCTCATAAACCATCTTTTACCAAACATTGCAGTAATTTATTATAAAGTTTCTTTTTAGCTAAAGCTTTGATTTGGTAAAGGCATTTACATTTTAACTACTTCTTCATGTGTATAGTAACAAGCATACATCAACTCTTTACCACATAACCCCAAGTTTTAATGACCTTGAAAAAGAAGCCTTTTGAAAACATTGTGGGAAAGTAAGAAAATGCTAGATACCAGCATTTTCTTCTTTTCCCACAATGTTTTCTACCCTTTGAAAGATAAATTTTACGTCTTGAGTAACATCTAATATGTCGCCTGAAAATGCTTGCAATTTGGACCAGGCTAAAATAGTTGTCACTTGGTAAAACATTAAATTTCAATAGATGGACTAAAAACTACTTTTTTGATGGTAAACCTTTTAACCCTTTCCCAAACGACAAATCTTTGGACTAGACCAAATTGAAAGCATTTGCAGACGACAACTCAACTCTTGCTGAAAAGATGATTTCTGTCTATGATAGGGTCGAAAACATTGTGGGAAAAGGAGAAAATGCTGGTTACGAGTATTTTCTCCTTTTCCCACAATGTTTTCAAAAGGCTACTATTTCTGACCCGTAAAAACCAGGGATTGTTTGGGAAAGGGTTAAATCTTCACGATTTGAGTGACAGGTTTTGTATTGTCATTAAGGTGCAGATTAGCATTATCATTATGACTGTGTACATGTTCATTAACTCTTTACCAGATAACAAAATATAAGCCTGATCCAAATTGAAAGCATTTGCAGACGACAAATTTTTTCTGGCTAAAAGGGTACAATTTTTCTTTAATGGGGTAGAAAACAATGTTGGAAAAGGAGAAAGTGCTGTTACCAACATTTTCCTCCTTTTCCCATAATGTTTTCAGAAGGCTTCTTTCCCAGGGCTGCAAAAAGTATGCACTGTGTGATAAAGAGTTAAATGAACTTCATGTTTGAATGCAGATAATTATTGATTTTTTTTCTCTAAAACTCAACAGACAGACATTGCCTGCAATAGCAGCCATGCAGTTGGATGCTTTGAAGAAAAAGGCAGAACAATATGAAATCATTGGCATTGATGAGGGCCAGTTTGTAAGGACATGTTTTACCCTTTATTAACCCTTTCCCAAACAATCCCTGGTTTTTACGACTCTGAGATAGAAGCCTTTTGAAAACATTGTTGGAAAAAGAGAAAATGCTGTTAACCAGCATTCTCTCCTTTTCCCACAAAGTTTTCTACACTACTGGAAACAAATTTCAATTTTTGAGTTACGTTTATCTGTCGTCTGCAAGTGCTTTCAATTTGGATCAGTCTAAAATTTTGTCGTTCAGGAAAGGGTTAACCCTTTCCCAAACGACAGATTTTGGACTCTTCCAAACTGAAAGAGTTTGCAGACGACAATTTTAGGTTTTGAGAAAATGGCAGAAAGTTCTCAAAAAGGGTAGAAAACACTGTGGGAAAAGGAGAAATTGCTCGTTACGAGCAATTTCTCCTTTTCCCACAGTGTTTTAAAAGATGTTTACTGCAGACACATAAAAACCAGGGCTTGTTTGGGAAAGGGTTAATAATATTTACCCCACACAACAAAATGTTAGACTAGATTGATAGCATTTACAGATGACAAATTGGACATCTGGATCAAGTCATAGAAATTTCGTCTGGGGGGATGAAAAGCATTGTGGCTTAAGTTAGTAGACCTGTAATACTTCTAGTGCAGCATAATATAAAATTTCTTGACAGTTGATAAAGACAGATTTATACAGATATACTTTTGCACATTTAAATCAGCCAAAAATTTGTCTGATGTCTTATCTCGAAATTATTTGTTAGTTTTCACAAAATGGAGGTAATTATCAAATTCCTTTGTAATGAGAATATTGTGGTTTTAAATTTATAAATGATAATTCTAGGAAAAGGAAAAAGTGACTCGGTGAAAGTAGTACAATAAGACTCATTTTTAATCTAAGCAAATTTTGTAGGTTAATATGTTCGTGGAAATAGCTGTTTAGTATTATTGGTCTACTACCTTAAGAAGAAAAAGAAGCAAAATCCCAGGTTTTCATGATCCTGAGAAAGAAGCCCTCTGAAAACATAGTGTGAAAAGGAGAAAATGCTGGTAACCGGCATTTTCTCCTTTTCCCACTATGTTTTCTAAGGGCTTCTTTCTCAAGGTCGTCAAAAGTAGGGATTGTGTGGTAAAGGGTTAAAGCCCTTAGAGACCTACTGAAATGCAAGAAGAATGCGTGAACTGGCTTTATGAAATGACCAAAATAAAACTTAAAGTAAAGCAGGTGAAACATCATTCAATCAATGAAATCATTCTTCAGTTTAGCAACAAATTCTTGGAAGTAATCAATTTCCAGATTTCAGGAAAAAAATTATAATTTTTTTTTTCAAAGGTGATCTGAGATGTGCTGGAATGGATCTCCCCAAAATTAAAGTCACATACTGTTTCAACTTTGCAAATGCAGAAGTACACACCTGTTCATTTCAAAAATTATAACTCATCATTTCACTTTTTGCAGTTTCCAGATATAGTGTCTTTCTGTGATCAGATGGCAGACCAAGGTAAAGTTGTGATTGTGGCAGCATTGGATGGAACATTCCAGAGAAAGGTAATTGATAAGTAACAGTAGGAAATGGTGGGATATTTAAACCATTTGATTACAGCATACCGGTAGTTATCCTTAGTTACGTCAAAGAGCATCCATTTACATTGATGACTATGCCCTGCTCCCCGTCCCCACCAAAAGCAAATTATTTCCAAACGTGTAGGTTTAGTGGAAGGTGGCAAAATGGCGACCCTGCATTATATAACATGTAAATTACACTTAATCTGATCAGACCTGAACAGTGGAACACTCCTGGAACAATATGGCTTGCAATATCCAAAGAGGCATTCCAACGTCTCGTATCAGCCTGCACAGTCCATTCAGGCTAATCCAAAATGACACTTTACATTTTTATGCAATTTTCTGTCTTGCGAAAGTCTACTCTAGCACAAAATCTAATGTACTTGTAAAGCGCCATCTGTCATTAGCCTGGGCAGGCTGATCCCAGACAACACTGTACACAGATGTCCGAATGCTAATTTTTGCGTGTTACAGGCCATGTAATAGGCTCCATTTAACCCATTACCAAACGACAATGTTTTAGGCTGGTCCAAATTGAAAGCATTTGCAGATGACAAAATAAAAGTGACTGGAAATTTGTTTTGGGAAGGGTAGAAAACTGTGGGAAAAGGAGAAAATGCTGGTTTTCTCCTTTTCCCACAATGTTTTCTAAAGGCTTCTTTCTCAGGGGTGTCAAAAGAAGGGACTGTGTGGTAATGGGTTAACCCTGCTGAAAAATTTGAACATTCAAGCCTATTGTAAAATTATTGCTATCTCAAAATTTTATAGTTATTTTTGGAGTAAAAATATATTGTTATCTGACAGTGTAGATACAAGATCAGACTTCTTGTTCTGTGGAGTCTGATCTTGATCTATGCTGTCTGCAAGAGGTCAGTAAGTTGCGGATGACAAAATAAACGTAACTAAAAAAAAGTTGTTTGTAGCAGGGTAGGAAACATTGCAGGAAAAGGAGAAAATGCTTGTTACCAGCATTTTCTCCTTTTCCCACAATGTTTTCCAGACATTCTTTCTCATGGTCGTCAAAAGTAGGGACTGTGTAGTAAAGAGTTAGCTGTTTTTTGCTGAAGGATAAATCATAAAAGCACTCTGAATTACTCAGTATAAACTGTATGTCACATTCCTTGTTACATGTGTTTTAGGGATTTGGAGACATTTTAAACCTGGTACCTCTGGCTGAGAATGTGATCAAGCTGTCAGCAGTGTGTATGACATGTAACTCTGACGGCCATTTTACAAAGAGAACTACGCAGGATCAATCAGTGAGTCTGATATCATTAACCTTTTGCACTGTTTTTTTTTTTTTTTTTTTTAACTGCGACCTTCAAATTTTGTATTTGTCCCATAAAATTTGAAGGTTTGCCTTTTATTGATTTGAAGGGGGGTGTCCAATGCTTGATGGGATAGCTGAGGGAAAACCTTGTCTATATTAACTTGTTACCAAATGTCAAAATTTTAGGTTTGTCCAAATCGAAAACATTTGCAAACTACAAAATAAAAGTGACAGAAAATTTGAAGTTTGTTTTGTGAAGGATAGAAAACATGTGGGAAAAGGAGAAAATGCTGGTTACCAGCATTTTTTTCCTTTTCCAACAGTGTTTTCTTAAGGCTTCTTTCTCGGGGTCGTCAAAAGTAGGGAATGTGTGGTAATGGGTTAAACAACAAATTTTTGACTTAACCAGATTCAAAGCCTTGATCAACGACAAATACCGTACAACAGGTTTTTTTTACGTGCTGCCAATTTTTACGCATCAAAAAGATTCGTAAAAATTCGACGCGTAAATAATCACAGCGTAAAATCGTAGTATTGTATCGATATGAAATAACGGGTTATCAGTATGTAATATCTGTGCACTAAATACACGCAATATACAAATTTTTTCACTTGTCAAGTTGTGTTCTGATTATGTGTGATATGACTTCTCTCAATCAGTCATCTCTATTTGGATATTTTAAGCAACGGCTTCCGTGCTCAAATAGAAAACTAACAGAGAATTCAAAACCATACTATACGTGAATTGAATATTCAGGTTAAAAATGCTTTGACACCATGTAAACGAGGCACCTTCATGATACTCGACACTTTGATTATGGCGGTGATGAGAATTTGACTCGGCATTGGGCTGCTTCAAAATTGTCACGAATGGGTCTTGTGAAAAGACGTGGCTGTACAATTGCAACACCAGAGGTTTTAAAATTTCGGTGAGCTAAAGGAGGGCTTTCTAAACAGAGTGAAAAAAGTAATGACGGATGACAATGTGCCTCCACAGTTAGTTATCAATTATGACCATACAGGTATCTGTTATAAAACAGTTATTCGCACGTCAAACCAATTACCGCTATTCGCACGCAAACAAAGAGTGACACTTTTCTTTCAACATGTATTTAAAACAAACAATACACTTATAATCTTAAATGAAAGAGTAGACAATGCACTGATGATTTTAATGCTGTAATTTTTTACGCATGTTTAGAATTATTAAAAAATAAAATCGTAAAAATTCAAATCACATGTTTTTAGGTCAAATTCGTAAACTTTTACAGCAGTAAAAAAAACCCCGTTATACGGTAGTTAAAGTATTCAGTGTGTCTATTGTTTGTGTACCATTTGTGTAAACTTTTTTCTCTGGAAATTAAAACTCATAATTTGCTGTTGATTTTTTGTCATTCAGAATGCCACTTAGAATAATTGTGAAAAATCAAAGAAATGCCTATAACCAATAATATCTAACCACACTATTTTCATTGTTAAAGTCCAAGAGTTGTTGCTTAATTTGATTCATGTTTATTGTCTTAATTTTATTGGAACGTTGTCTCCATAGGGCCTGACAAAAAATATCTGTTGGGGTTTGGTCCAAGATACTGTAGGTAGGGGTTTGATATTTTTTCTCCAAAAGCTTTTTACATAGACCATGCTCTGAAATCACACCCGACAGACTTTTTTTCCTATCATAGTGTAGAAAGTTTCGGGCAGCATTTTTTTTTTTTTTTTTTTTTTTTAATTATTATTATTATTATTATTATTTTATATTTTTTTATCATTTTTTTAAATTTTTTTATTTTTTTAAAATAAAGTTTATTGTCCCCGTATAATGATGTAGGAGGGTCGGGGATCTATCCCTCTCCACATCTTACAATCTCTGATGTTTTACATATATACATGTAACAAGGAACAAAAAACATTTTTATGTGGTAGAAAAAGAAAACTGGAAATTGAAGAAAAAGGAGAAAATAGAATGGTGAAGAAAAGATGTAAAGAGTAATTTATAATAGTAAAGGTAGCATTTTCTAGGTTGGGTAGGGAAACCCTCAACACAATTTTTATTACCCCGCAAAACAAATGTTTTCGGGGGTATACTGGAATCAGCCTGTCTGTCTGTCTGTCTCTGTGTCCGTCTCTGTACAAAATACCAGTTGACTGTTTACACACTATTATTAGCCAATCAGCACCAAACTTGGTCAAAACATATATGACTAAGATCTTGGATGAATTCGATTATGGTCTTATCGCACTGGAACATTTGGAGTTATTTGCCCTTAAATTAGAAATATTGCTATATTTGACTACTCTAGCATCTACATTTAATAACCAGTCTTCATCAAACTTGGACAAAATATATATGACCATAAGATCTTGAATGAGAGTGACTATTGGTCTAATTGGACCGGAACAACTAGAGTTATTTGCCCTTGAATTAGAAAAATTGCTACATTTGACTTTTTCTCACTGTAGCATCTACAAATATCAACTTATCAGCACCAAACTTGGCCAAAGTAAACATGATTATAACATCATGAATGTGTTTGATTATGGGTCTAATGGGACCCAAAGGACATGAGTTATTTGCCCTTGAATTAGAAAGTTCTTTAAAATAGTGCTTTAGTCAGAGCATAACTTTGTCATCTCTAGTATGATCGACTTGAAACTTGGCATTTATGTTTATTGCAATAATACAGAATGAAGTTTGAAAGGACCATAACTCTACCTCATACTGTCTGAGTTATCACCCTTTGATCCTCATTTTTACCGCATTTTCTGCTCATCTGCAATGTGACTGTCATCTCCAGCCTGAACATGTTGAAATTTGGTATGCATGACTGTTGAAGAATTACAGAGTGCAGTGCACAAGAACCATAACTCTTCCTAGCACACATTTTCAATTATTCCCCTTTTCACCTTCATTTTATAGGATTTTTTTGCCTGTCCAGTGCAAAACTTTGTTATCTTAAGTAGGAATTACATGAAATCTGGTATGCTTTTTTGTTGCAATATTAACAAGAATTGTAACTCTACCTCATATTGTCTTTGAGTTATTTCCCTCTGAATGTAATTTTTACAGCACTTAGTGCTTGCCTGGAATATAACTTTTTCATCTCAAGTCAGAAGGACTTCAAACATGGTATGCATGTTTGTTGCAATATTAACGACTACAGTGCGCAAGAACAATAACTGTACCTAGCAATCATCCGTGTGACTGTGTACAAAATACTACTAATTGTCTGTTTCTGTCAAAGAGATTGCAGGGGTATTAAGTCACATTCAGTGACAGCTCTAGTTTTTTTAGGCCTAGAGTTAGCCCATTATCATACAATGCAGAGTTTTAAAGACCTTGAAGAAGAAGACCTTTTGAAAACATTTTGGAAAAAGAAAACGCTCCTGACCAGCAGTATTTTCTCCTTTGCCCACAATGTTTTCTAGCATTTGCAAGACAAATCCCATCATTCGAGTTGAACTTGTCTGCAAATGCTGTCAGTTTGTTAGGTCTAAAATAGTTGTCTAGTAAAGAGTTGAAATTTCAGAAAATTTTGATAATTTTCACATTTCAATGTTGGTATTACGAAATTTATCTGCAAATTTGAAAACTTCCCGTATTGAGCAAATTCTTTCTTTTCACCAATTGACTCTTTACCACATGAAAAAATTTTAGACCAGTCCAAATTGAAAGCGTCAGCAGATGACAAAAAAAAAAAAAAAATGACTGAAAATGAAAAATTGAAATTTGGTTTGGAAAGGGTAGAAAACATTGTGGGACAAGGAGAAAATGCTGGTTACCAGCATTTTCTCATTTTCCCACAATGGTTTCAAAAAGCTTCTTTGTCGGGGTTGTTAAAGTCAGGATTGTGTGGTAAAGAATTAACCCTTTCAAATATTTCTCCCAATTCCAGGTGGAGGTTATTGGAGGAGCAGACATTTATCAGGCAGTATGCAGAGAATGTTTTGGGTCACCAGTGAAAAAGTCACCCAGACAATCGCCCTATAAAGTGTCCCCATCCAGAAAATCTCCATACAAACTCTCATCAAATAAGTCTCCAAAAAGATCCGGGGAAACTCCAACTGTCCTAGGTGAGAAGTCAATCAATGCACTGGCAAATGCAACCAACAGACAGCTTTTTGTAACTGTGCCTCCAAGAGTCTGAAAACTGATGGCTTTTTCGACAATCAGAGCAGCTGTAGTTTCTATGTGTGTTCAAAATTTGACAGCAGTTTTGTTTTTATTTATTTTTCTTAATACCACTTAGAATTGAGGTACATTGCTCAGCCAGTAGAATTTTAGTAATGCACGCATTGTAACCAAATGACAAAATTTCAGACTTACCCAAGTTGTTAAGATTTGCAGGCGGCAAATTGACTAAAAAGTTGAAATTTGCTCTTGGATGGGCAAAAGTTAATCTTGGAAACATGTTACCAAACAATCCCTGGTTTTTACGACCAGATAGAAGCCTTTAGAAAACAATGTGGGAAAAGGAGAAAATGCTGGTAACCAGCATTTTCTCCTTTTCCCACAATGTTTTCTCCCCTGCTAGAAACAAATTTCAATTTTTTAGTTACGTCTATTTTGTTGTCTGCAAGTGCTTTCAACTTGGCCAGTCTGAAACTTTGTCGTTTGGTAAAGGGTTAAAACATGGGATTGTTAGGTAAAGAATTAAAATACTTGTCATTGGCATGAGACAATATTATGTAGAATTATGGAATCTACATGTACTTGCAGGAAAATCAAAGTTTTATCATTTAGATGTTTGCAGGTATTGGAGAAGGCTTTTATTTTATTTTTTTGAATGTTCTTATTTTACTAATAGTTCTCTTTGTATTAGTTTATCATTATGTGCTGTGAATGTATCCTGTATCAAATTTTATGCATGTAATTTTTAAAACAAATTGTGGAAAATAATCTTTGTAGAACACAATTTTTCTCTTAAATAATTTCTGTACCCCCTAGTTATTTTTTACCCTTCTCTCTCTCTATCAAGTGTCACTGAGTGGAAAATTTGTTTAATCTGCCATTATTGGGCCTTTAACCCGGTCCCAAGTAACAACTTTTAACAGAATGTTCGAGACATGTCACATCTGCAGACAACAAATTCACTTTTGTTACAAACAAATGAGCTGGTAAGTTTTATGATAGGATAGAAAACCCTATGGGAAAAGGAGGAAATGCAGTTTATCAGCATTTTTTCCTTTTTCCCCAGTGTTTTAATAACCTTTCCTGCCCAAGGTTGTCAAAACTCGGCATTGTGTAGCAATTTCCCAAACGACAAAGTTTGAACTCTTCCAAACCGAAAGAGTTTGCAGACGAAAATTTTAGATTGTGAGAAAATGGCAGAATGTTCTCAAAAAGGGTAGAAAACACTGGGAAAAGGAGAAATTGCTTGTTACGAACAGTTTCCCCTTTTCCCACAGTGTTTCCAAAAGACTTTTACTGCAGACACGTAAAAATTGGGGCTTGTTTGGGAAAGGGGTAGTAAAGGCTTAATGGGTAGTGTGAAGTTATTGTAATGATTTCCTACCAAATACTAGTATTCTTTGTCAAGCCTGAGGAAGGAGACTGAAAAATATCATAGGATGTAGAGAAAATGCTAGTTACCAATATTTCAACTTTTCCCTGTACTTTTTTCCATTCTTCAACAACAGAAACTTATTATTTGAGTCAGCAATTGTTTTAATTATGACATGTCCAAAACTTTTTGTGTAATAGGTTAGTCTTCCCTATGTTTTATCAGTCTTGTATTTATCCTGATTTTCATTTATTTCTATTAGATATTTGTACTATTAGTATCTGATTTGTGTTTGAAATAGTGACTGTTTGCAGTTTTCAAGACTTTTAACCCTTTCCCAGACGGCAAATTTTGGACCAGACCAAATTCAAAGCATTTTGCTGATGACAAATTAACAGTTGCTTAAAAGATGATTTTTAGCTCACCTGAGCACATAGTGCTCAGGGTGAGCTATTGTGATCGATCGTTGTCCGGCGTCCGTCCGTCCGTCCGTCCGTGAACAATTACTTAAAAATTCTTCTCCTCTGAAACCGCCCAACAGATTTCAGCGAAACTTCACAGAAATGATCCTTAGGTGATGCACTTTCAAAATACTTCAAAGATTTGAATTCCATGGAGAACTCTGGTTGCCATGGCAACCGAGAGAAAAAACTTTAAAAATCTTCTTGTTCCAAACCGTACGGGCTAGAGCTCTCATATTTTGCATGTAGCATCATCTAGTGACCCTCTACCAAAATACTTCAAATTATGGCCCTAGTGTTGAAAATGGCCCTATGTTGTGGGTTCTTGGATTTCACATGGAGATAAAGAAGGAAATCTTTAAAAATTTTCTTGTCCCAAACCATAAAGGCTAGAGCTCTCATATATGGCATGTAGTATCATCTAGTGGCCCTCTATTAAAATACTTCAAATAATGGCCCTAGTGTAGAAATTGGCCCTATGTTGTGGGTTCTCGGATTTCACATAGAGATAAAGAAGGAAATCTTTAAAAATCTTCTTGTCCCAAACCTTAAGGGCTAGAGCTTTCATATTTGGCATGTAGCATCATCTAGTGGCCCTCTACCAAAATACTTCAAATTATGGCCCTAGTGTGGAAAATGGCCCTATGTTGTGGGTTCTCGGATTTCACATAGAGATAAAGAAGGAAATCTTTAAAAATCTTCTTGTCCCAAACCATAAGGGCTAGAGCTCTCATATATGGCATGTAGTATCATCTAGTGGCCCTCTACCAAAATACTTCAAATAATGGCCCTAGTGTGGAAATTGGCCCTATGTTGTGGGTTCTCCGATTCCACATAGAGATAAAGAAGGAAATCTGTAAAAAACTTTATGTCCCAAACCTTAAGGGCTAGAGCTTTCATATTTGGCATGCAGCATCATCTAGTGGCCCTCTACCAAAATACTTCAAATTATGGCCCTAGTGTTGAAAATGGCCCTATGTTGTGGGTTCTTGGATTTCACATAGAGATAAAGAAGGAAATCTTTAAAAATCTTCTTGTCCCAAACCATAAAGGCTAGAGCTCTCACATATGGTATGTAGTATCATCTAGTGGCCCCTTATTAAAATACTTCAAATAATGGCCCTAGTATGCAAATTGGCCCTATGTTGTGGGTTCTCGGATTTCACATAGAGATAAAGAAGGAAATCTTCAAAAATCTTCTTGTCCCAAACCTTAAGGGCTAGAGCTTTCATATTTGGCATGTAGCATCATCTAGTGGCCCTTTACCAAAATACTTCAAATTATGGCCCTAGTGTTGAAAATAGCCCTATGTTGTGGGTTCTCGGATTTCACATAGAGATAAAGAAGGAAATCTTTATAAATCTTCTTGTCCCAAACCATAAAGGCTAGAGCTCTCATATATGGCATGTAGTATCATCTAGTGGCCCTCTACCAAAAGACTTCAAATAATGGCCCTAGTGTAGAAATTGGCCCTATGCTGTGGGTTCTCGGATTTCACATAGAGATAAAGAAGGAAATCTTTAAAAATCTTCTTGTCCCAAACCGTAAGGGCTAGAGCTTTCATATTTGGCATGTAGCATCATCTAGTGGCCCTCTACCAAAATACTTCAAATTATGGCCCTAGTTTGAAAATGGCCCCATGTTGTGGGTTCTCGGATTTCACATAGAGATAAAGAAGGAAATCTTTAAAAATCTTTAGTCCCAAACCATAAGGGCTAGAGCTCTCATATATGGCATGTAGTATCATCTAGTGGCCCTCTACCAAAAGACTTCAAATAATGGCCCTAGTGTGGAAATTGGCCCTATGTTATGGGTTCTCCGATTTCACATAGAGATAAAGAAGGAAATCTGTAAAAAACTTCTTGTCCAAAACCTTAAGGGCTAGAGCTTTCATATTTGGCATGTAGCATCATCTAGTGACCCTCTACCAAAATACTGGCCCTAGTGTTGAAAATGGCCTTATGTTGTGGGTCCTCAGATTTCACATAATGATAAAGAAGGAAATCTGTAAAAATCTTCTTGTCCCAAACCTGAAGGGCTAGAGCTTTCATATTTGGCATGTAGCATCATCTAGTGACCCTCTACCAAAATACGTCAAATTATGGCCCTAGTGTGGAAAATGGTCCTATGTTGTGGGTTCTCGGATTTCACATAGAGATAAAGAAGGGCCCGCCCGGGTGGCTCAGTGGTGAGCGTGTCGGACTCATGACCTGGTGGTTGTGAGTTCGATACCCGGTTGAGGCGAACTTTCTTTCCGGCATATTTTCGCCTCTCACCTCTGCTGAAGCATGTGAGAAAAGTAGTCGGTTCCTTTGGAAAGAAAGTAGTGTAAGTACCGGTGTGAGAAAGCCAGGAAACACATGTGCGTCACTGACCGCCATGATATGACCTTAGCTGTTAAAGTGGCGTTAAACCCCAATACAACCAACCAACCAAGATAAAGAAGGAAATCTTTAAATATCTTCTTGTCCCAAACCATAAAGGGCTAGAGCTCTCATATATGGCATGTAGTATCATTTAGTGGCCCTCTACCAAAATACTTCAAATAATGGCCCTAGTGTGGAAATTGGCCCTATGTTGTCTGTAGTTGTTGGTGTATTTAACAACATTATAATACTAACTTGTATAGAAAGTCTTGAATCGGCAAACATTCTCTACTAAGTTTGCTCAAATCAGGCAACTTTTTGCCACACACCAAAAGGCCTAGGGCTTTGTTATTATTCCTTCAAAACTCTGTTCTGGAGGTATATAGGAGTCAGCTTGTTGGTCCGTCCATCCATCCATCCATCCATCAGTCTTTCTGTAGCATTTTCTTGTCAGAGCTTGTTCTCAACAACTACAGGACAGATTTCATTCAAATTTTAGAGAGACTCGGTGCCAAGCAAGAATGTGCATATTATATTTTGGTGACGGTTCATTGAATTTTTACAAAGTCATTTTCCTTTGATGAAATTTCTTGTTCTCCCTATTTTTCAACAACTATTGGACAAATATCATTCAAACTTCTCTTAAATATTTATATAACTGGGTTTGGTTAAGAAAGATCATCTTCTTATCTAAACCAAGAAGACCTAAAGCTTTGGCCTTGCACTTCGATATTTGGTATTTATCTTCATTGTAAATCTTTACTGCTTGGTACTCAGGTGAGCGATATAGGACCATCATGGTCCTCTTGTTCTATATGATAGGGTAGAAAGAAAACATTGTGGGAAAAGGAGAAAATGCTGATTACCAGCATTTTCTCATTTTCCCACAATGTTTCAAAAAGGCTTATATTCCTTTCCCGTAAAAACCAGGGATTGTTTGGGAAAGGGTTAACAAGAAAAATCTATATAGCTAAAAACCCCAGAAATTGAAGCTGACAGTGGATCCAAGATCCAACTGTACAGTGCAGTCTGGTCTTGAAACACTGCAAGAGCAATTAAATGGTGCTTTTTGTTATGATTCAGAGCTCCAGATAGAAGAGATTTTGATTTCATATTGGAAATACTAATTATTGCTTACTAAACCCTGTCTTATAATATAGGTATCTATCAAGACTATTCTAATTAGTACCCACAATATAGGCTTTCAAAGAGATCTAATGGATTTTAGTTTTAGAATGCTATCACTCCCTCTTACCTGAAATTATAGCCAAAAGCCTATAAAGCACATGCTGTCTGTTGTATATGACAGAGAGGAGTAGTTGAATCTCGGGTTGAAAATCTTTAAATGATGTGGAAAATATTTTAGGATGAGGGGCAACTGCTTCTTAGAGATACTAGTATTTGATTCCGAAAACTGGTCACTGTAGATGAGAGAAAAGCTGTACTTGTATGGTGATAGGATGATTGTCTTAACCATAAATCAACAAGTATGAGACATGCTCTGTCACAAGGGGGTTAAATTCATTTGCAAAAAGCATCAGCCATGGTCACCTGCAGTCTGTGTGGGTTGACCTGGGCCAAACCTGCATGCTGTAAATTTTCTGAGGGCCATTTGTACTCTGGGTTCAGCAGGCTGGTGGACAAAATGGAGTTGGATGCACTACAGTCATACCTTGCTTGGTATACTGGATCTTTTTGAATCCCCATTTTGCCAGAGCATAGCTCTAATTTAGTTTTATTGCAAGGAAAGGGTAAGAGCACATGTTTAGCATTACTCCTGACTTAACCCTTTACTCCATAGATACTCATTTGTACGCAATGCTTGTAGGAGCCTTTGGAAAACATGGCAAAAGGTGAAATTGCTTGTGACAAGCAATTTCACCTTTTGTCACAATGTTTCCTGTCATATACACATAAGAAACGGCTTCATCCTTGCTGTTATTTAGGGTCAATTAGAGATACAATAGAAATGCCTTATGGGGTAAGGGTTAATCAAATGCCACAATGAAGAAATTATGAGAGCCAAGGAAAATATCTTGCAATGGAATGATGCATGAAACTGTATGTTGAATGATAGAGCCCCTTTTGGAAAATCAGAAATTGGTGGAGAGAAGAAGTCTCTCCTTTTCTCATGTATTCTAGAGCTGTCTATCCCAGGACAGTAGAAAAATTTTTAATGATTGAAGCCTTTTGAAAACATTAGGATACATTCCTTTTGTTGTCTGCAAATGCTGTCAATTTACACAAGTCTAAAATTTTGTCATATGTTAGAGAGTTAAGAATGTCTTACCAATGTTTTACATCCTATTAAGCATATTTTTACTTAGTTTATATTAATCTTTGTTTTTTGTACTATAAACCCATTAGCACACAACAAAAATTTGGTCTTGTCCAAATTCAAATCAATTGTGAAAAATTTATTGAATGTGGCTTGAAAAGATTTTGTCTGGGAAAGTGTAGAAAACATTGTGATAAGAGGAGAAAATGCTGGTCACCAGCATTTTCTCCCTTTTTCCACAATGTTTTCAAAAGCATTCCCTGATTGTATAATAAAGGGTTAGTCAGTTTTTCCACAATTTTTTCTAAAGCCTTCCTTCATGGCGTTTTAGAAACTTTGGATCGGATTAAAAAATAAAGGGTTAATGAATGTATTATGTTGAATGTGGTGTGTTGTGATTCATGATAACCTACATCTTTGTGAGCCAAGGTTACAATCATTACATGAATCTTACCTTTGCGGATTGAGCCCGATTTTAAGATTACCCTGACACGCCCCCTATTGGATGCTGCTTATTATCTCCCTTTACATCATATTTCTTAAAGCCAATGAAATGTTTTACAAACGGCTTACAAATGCAATAATTCAACTTGAAGCAATAACCACAAATGTACTTCGACATTCCATAGTCAGGTGCTGGGATAAAGCCTAAAACATCTGATAATTGATTGGTCACATTGAAACTTTTATCTAAATATTGTTTGTCTATGTTTTCTTCCGTAATAAATCATTACAGATCCTGCACACATCCACAGAGGTATTCATGTTTACCTTCTATTTTTATCGCGATCCTGTTCTATTTTTATCAAAGATGAAATGATTTGATTTGATGCAGTTAGAGCTAGCTGTAACCAATGAAAATGCTTATCGAGTGATTGTCGAAATCAAACCCAATCTGCCAAGGGTAGTGTAGCGCAGTGAATCGTAACCCTTGGCTTGTGAAGATGGATAACCTAAAACATTAAGGTACTGTATAAAATTGCTGTGATTTCCTTGCCTTGTACTCCTAAAAACACTGTTAATTTCAGAAAACAAGAGATATATTTTGTGTCATGGCGAGACATTTTTCTGTCTGCCCACCCAGGCTGAGCTTGGTTAATGGTTAACACTTTCCTGCGGATGCATTACAGATCCATTAAACCCCCTTCTCACAAAGCATAGCCCATGTATAGCCCATGTTGTCAGGAGTACATTATAAGTTGTACGGTCACGTGGCAGGGGACTTGGAAATTTGTTCACGGCTGTGGTCAATCATGTCGCCCCGAGCCGAAGGCGAGGTTGTGACATGATTCACCACAGCCGTGAACAAGTTTCCAAGTTCCCTGCCACTTGACAGTACAACGAATTTATTATACTGCAAAGTTTTACCCTTTCAAAGCGCGCCAAGCGAAATTTTCCTGTTTTATAATCTCATGAATCGAGTATGCTGATGAAATGGTTCAGTCTGACCAGGGTTAACACTTTTCGCAGTACCAAGAATGTCCCTTTTTGAGTGACGGGTCACATATGTGAGCTTTTGCAGTTATATATCTGACATAATGTTAAAAGCAGCGTAAGATATCAATCAAGCAATCAAAGCACTTCAAAATGGAAACCAAGCAACGTTTTGTGACTTCTAGTTTTAGAAAACCAACCCTTTTTAACTATTATCTGTTATCTAAATGTTGAGGTCCTTACCAAATGACACTTTTAGACTTGTCCAAATTGAAAGTAATTGCCAACAAAAAAAATGTGGCTCAAATAAAGAAATTTGTCATCAAAAAGGTTGAAACATTGAGGGAAAGAAGATCCAGGTTACTAGCGTTTTCTGCATTTCCAACATTTTGTTTAAAAGCCTTCTACCTCAAAAAATGCAGAGAAAGTGTCAATCATAAATCAAACGGCAAAATGTGTTGTATGATCCTGATCCACACTTGCCTAAAAGGCCACTATACTTGAGACTCTGTACAAGGGAATAAAACTTAGTCAACAAATCAAATGTGTCTCAGATAGTGAAATTTGTATTGAAACGGTTTATAATATTGGGGGAAAAGAAGGTAATGTTTTCAAAAATTTTCTTTCTAGTGTCATGATTTTTTGGCAGAGTGGGAAAAAACATGCCTAGTAACAAACTACACTATTTTTTTTTAAAGTTCAACAGTACTATTTACAAAGCAAACACAATTAGTAACAAAGTGCATGTATATCTTTCTAACATGGTTCAACTACTATTTATATTTCACGCGAGGATCTCCGTAGTCTGACAAAAGGTTATCCTTTCTTTCCTGCTCCCCACACTTCTGTTTAGCAGCAAACTTGTCCACTTCTGCTGAATGGCCTATAAAGATGTCATCAATCGCAATAGTCATATTTCCATTTGAACCACTCACAGCTTGAAAGTCAACCTGGAAAAAAAGGATGTCACTACTAACCACCTTACCAAAACAATTCAAGGTTTTTACGACTCCAGGAAAGAAGACTTTAAAAAACATTGTGGAAAAAGGAGAAAATGCTGGTAACCAGCATTTTCTCCTTTTCCCACAATGTTTTCTACGCTATCTGATAGTCTAAGCTCACTTGTATAAATTTTGATTTTTTTGTCTGCACATGTTTTGAATACCAAAGAGCATAAAATTTGTTGTTTGGGGAAGGTTTAAAAGTATGCAGGGGAGATAAAACTAGATTATACTACAAAGTCCACTGGAGACAGGAGTCGGACTACAGACTCCTATGTGTTGTAGTAGCTTACCTGGTGCTCGTATATGCTTTGAGCAGTGTGAGAAAATTTTATTTTACACGAGACTGAAGCTGATTTATGTCGGACAATTTTATCATAAGACTTTCAAGTGTGATCTTGACCTTGGACCCACCTGAAGAATGTTTGAAAGGGCACTTTTATTTGTGAAGAACAATTGTGCCAAATTATTCTGAAATCTATCCATAAATGAAAAATGTAGATTGATTGATTGTATGGTATGTTTAACATTATTTCAATTATATCATGGCGGCCAGTGCACCTATCTGTGCCTTCCTGGAGTCTCTTTTGCCAGAACTTTGCACAATTTTCTTTCCAAGCCACCCGCTGCTTTTCCACATGATCATCGTTGATGAAACAATGGTCAGCAGTGGAAGAGGAATGAATCCTGTTGCAGTGACAATCGCTTATCCTCGGAAAGAAATTGGCCAAGCCAGAGGTAGCCAGTGGATCCCGTGTTCTCAAGTCCTGCATGCTACCAAATTAGCAACTGGGGCTCGGCATAAATGTAGAAGTTCTGGTCCAGACGGATGGATGGATGCACACATGCTTTAATACACACATGCACACACATACACCGGAGCAAGGGGGCTTGACAGTTAAAAGGTTGTTCTAAAATAGAGATTAAAATTAATACTGGTTGGGTGGGTAATAAATTAATACTGGTTTGGTGGGTAATAGTCTTGTTTTATGAATGGTAGATGTCTATACCTAACATATGGACCAACAATATAACGGCCAAATCACTGTCCACTGGTTAACATAGTGATAACTAATAATGTAAAAATGGCAACATAATTATAGCATAGCACATTGCTGTGGAAAATCTAATAATTTTCCATCATTATGTTTGTATGAAATGCTGGTTTCAAATCTATCATTACATACCTTTGTTTGCATAATGATCCTGACATACATGTTTATCTAGGTTATGCTTCACAGAGAAGAAAAAGACAAGAGACAAGCTCACAAGACTGACAATCAACTTTCCCCGAGAAAGTTAAAAAGCTTGTTAGCATCAGCTACCATTATCTTTCAGTATTATATTTCATAAATACCCAAAAGGATATCGAAAATAGTAATGTTGGTTTGAAACAACACTGCAAATCAATTGTGGCTGATTCTGATGATCAACAACAACTATTAAATTCTATTCATTCATTACTGATAGCTAGAATTGCAACTGGATAATAATTTGAATACTTGACAACTAGAGAAAAACTTACGAGATAATATCCTCTCAGGGTCAGGCTAACTCTTTCTTGTGCAGTGATATGTACACAGTACCAGGAGCGATGACTTTTAGAGCCCTCTAATGTCCATAAAACCTTTGGAACCCAGGTAGGAAATAAACGAAGACTCACAGACAGACTCCCAGTACCATTGCCAAACATGTGGTAGAAAAATCTAAAGGGGGTGGGGGGAGTAACATTTTAACTCTTTTTACCAAATAACAAAATCTTGGATTAGTCCATTTTGAAGGCATTGCAGACGACAAATGTGAATCTAGAATTTAAATTAGTTTTAGGAAGGGTAGAAAACATGGGAAAAGGAGAAAATGCTGTTTACCAGCATTTGTTTCTTTTCCCATAATGTTTTCAAAATTTTTCTCTCTCAGGGTTGCTAAATGTCGGGATTGTGTGATAAAGAATTTATGTATGTCTTTTGTAAGTAAAATGTATTGTTGATTACTCTTTGCGTCGTAGACCTGATTTGATGGAAAGACTTACCGGTAGTCAGCTGAGGGAAGAGGTATATCACCCTCTCACTTTTGGCTACTGCAAATCAGTCATCTTTATCACACAATAGGCCTGTACTGTTAAGACCCCGAAGAAAAGGCTTTAGAAAAAAAGGTTTTTGAAAACAAAGTTGGAAAATGAGAAAAATCACCATTTTTTTCCTTTTTTGACAATGCTTTCTTCTTTCTTATCTACAATTAACAATTAACTCATTACCAAACAACAATATTTTAGACTGGTCCAAATCGAAAGCATTTGTAGACGACAAGTGACTGAAAATTAAAAATTTGTTTTGTACAGAGTAGAAAACATTAACTGACTTTGAATGCAACCTTTTGGATTTCATCACTACATGTACTAGGCAAGGGCCTGAAGCGTCTTGCCCATGAGCACTCTCACAAGAAGCCAAGCAATTCCACCATAGAGACTCTAACCTTGGATCTCAAGTTTATAAGACATACCTTCTGTACCATCTCCCGCACTGCTTTGCTTGTGAATAATCACAAAAGTTCACTTTTGAAAAGTTCAGGTGTGTATGGTGTTTAAAGCCATTTTCATCATTATTTCACTTAGTATCTCTCTTTTACCAGTACTTCACACAATGTTCTTCCAAGCAACTGGCTGCTGTCCCACTGTTTCACTGTTGTTTAACTATTGCTGAAACAATGATCAGCTGTAAGAGAGGAATGAATCCTGTTGCGAGGACTATTCAACACTCTTTAAAACAAACTGACCAGCCTGGGGACTCAAAGCAATGAACCCCTTATCTCAAGTCCTGTATGCTACCCACTGATCTTCCTGGCTTAGTACAAAAAGTATGGCTAAGACGAAAATATAAACCTTACACGACTGAAACATTGGAATGACGTCTGCCATTGTACAATAGCTTGGTCCTCAGAATTCCATTTCCTCCATTATCTGAGTCGGTAGAATTAAAGTAATAAAACCTGCCTACAACAGAAAAGGAAGTTACTTTGTGATGAAAACAAGAGAACCATGATGATCCTATATCTCTCACAGAAGTACTAAGCAGTAAAGGTCTACAATAAAGATAAATACCAAATATTAAAGTTCAAGGCCAAATGATATGAAACGAGAGCGGCAAATTGTTGCAAGATATGCCCAAGTCAATTTGACTTGAGACTTCAAGGTTCAATTCTGGACAAGCAAGAAATACTGTAAAAATGAAGATCAAAGTGGAATTATTCAAAATCTGTGCTAGGCAGAGTTATTGTTGTAGCACAAAGTACTTGGTAATATTGCAACAAACATGCATACTAAGTTTGAGTCGTTCTGACTTGAGATGAGAAAGTTGTATTCAGAAAAAGCACTAATGCAGTCTCATGTGAGACTTTATCAAGACAAAGATTCTGACCAATTTTCATGTCAGCTGAGCAAGAAATGTGGCCTCTAGAGTGCCCACAAGGTATTTCTAAGGTGACCTAGTTTATGACCAAAAGTGACCCAATTTTGACCTGACTGAAAATGTTGTGCTCAGGTGGGCTAACAAAATTCGAACAGGTTCACTAATACCAAATATCAAAGCCCTCTGAAGAATTTCATAGTTTTCCATTTTTGTTCCTATGTTTAGAACTTGTGAGCCCCTGGGCGGGGAGCCCCCTGGCGGGGCCAATTTGACACTGGGGCATCATATGAACAAACTTAGTACATGTCCACTCGCACCGGCCCTGGGGTCATAACTGGCCTGACCCTGGGGGTCACAAGTTTAAACACTGGAACACAAAAAGGAAAAAAAAAAGTTCTTCTTTGAAACTAGAAGATGAAGAGCTTTGATATTTGGTAAGTGGACCAAATGCAGAAATTGTGGTTTACAAGACTTAGTGTCTCCTCCCTATCCATATTGGTTGTCCACCATGTTGATGGCAAATTCAATATGTAATTTGCAGCACAAATGAATAAGCACAAAAGTTTTCAATATGGACCAGTGTTAAAATTAGTTGTCCAGTCTGTAAACTCTTTACCAAACAATCTCTAGTTTTTACGACTCTATGAAAGAAGCCTTTTGCTGGTAAGCAGCATTTTGTCCTTTTCCCATAATGTTTTCCACCCTTCCCAAGAGAAATTTTAATTTTTGAGTCATCAATCATGAACCCATAAAATCTATTTTGTCTTAACAATGGGTTAAAGAAGCAGCTGAGAATGAGTAAAGATTAAAAAGCTCCAGTAACCATGCATTCTATGAGTATAGTTTTCATTATGAAAGAATGATGAAAAGCAGCATAGTTTCTTTTCTTGTGAACTGAGAAATACATGTCAAGTGCTTGTGAATTTTGAATTTCATGAAATATTTATGGCCACTTGCTACATGTGCTGTAGGTATAGATGGATTAAAAAAAGCACATCAATCAAATCTGTCTCACCAAAATATTCCTACCTTTTGCAGTCTTGTTCGCCAGATAGGTACCATAGGTGTGATCAGCTTCAGGTCCAGAACCGTCTCTGCTTGCTGTCCATGGCTGGTTGGACCATCTTTTGTCTGTGTCTCTTTTATCCACTATCAGATTGTCCTCACAGTTGTCATAGACCATACCACGTGACATCCTCAAAAGGCTTGCTGAAAAAAGGTTACCGGTATACTGTCTTCTTGCAATCAATTATGATGAATTTCCACTCATAACTCTTTACATGACGACAAAATTATAGATGCCGCCATATTCCAAAATAACCAGCATTTTTCTCTTTTCCCACAATGTTTTCAAAGGCTGTTTCCTCAATGTTGTTTGACCCTTTACCAACCAATCCCTGGCTTTTATGACTCAGAGGAAGAGACGCTCTGAAAACATTGTGGTAAAACATTCCCATAATGTTTTCTACCCTGCTGGAAACAAATTTCAGTTTTTGAGTTAAGTTTATTTTGTAGTCTGCAAGTGCTTTCAACTTGGACCCATCTTAAATTTTGTCGTTTGGTAAAGAGTTAAGTCAGGATTGTTTGGTAAAGGCTTTTATCTTTGTACAAAATATAATGACCCCTATATGGAGTGCAACACGCAAAAAGGGTCATTCGGACATTTGCGTAAAGTGTCGTCTCGGATCAGCGTGTGCAGTATTATATAATAACAGCAAACCAGAAGGCTGCTGAAAAAATAAATTAAATACAGAAAAAAGGAAACCCAAGGCCCTAGTGACTCTGAATCACTTGCCTAAACTTTCTGTATCTTTGAGAGAGAAATAAAATTTAACCCTTTACCAAATAATCCCTGGTTTTTATGACTCTGAGATAGAAGCCTTTTGAAACCAGCATTTTCTCCTTTTCGCACAATATTTTCTTCCTTTCCCAAAACAAGTTTCATTTTTTTAGTAACCCTAATTTTGTCGTCTGCAGATGCTTCCAATTTGGACTGGTCTAAAACTATGTTATTTTGGTAAAGAGATAAATCATCACTACAGTATAGCATAAAATTGGAAGAAATGGAAAAATCAATTTCTGCATATTTTTTTTCTTAACAATGGGTTAAAAGTATTTTTCCTTTTACATCGATTGAGAAACAAGTTCTTACAACTTCTAAGCTCTCTCGATTCTGCTTCCTGGGAACTACACCAGAACTCGCACCAAATGTGTGGGCCAATGAAAAATCCCAAAGTTGACATCCGCTCCCGGGTATCAAACTCAGTACCTTATGGCTACGAGGCGGACGCTCTACCTCACAGCCACCGACACCACATTTCCTTAACTCTTTCCAAAACGACAAATTTTGGACTCTTCTGAACTGAAAGAGTTTGCAGATGACAATTTCAGATTTTGAGAAAGTGGTAGAAAGTTCTCAAAAAGGGTAGAAAACACTGTGGGAAAAGCAGAAATTGCTCGTTACAAGCAATTTCTCATTTTCCCACAGTCTTTTCAAAAGACTTTTACTGCAGACATGTAAAAACCAGGGCTTGTTTGGGAAAGGGTTAAGTACATTAATATCGCAACAACGGATGTTTAGCCTTCAGCAGTAATAAGTTTAACTTACATTTTACACACATAGGCGCTGCTCCTACCCAGTTTCCACTTTTCCCGCATGTTCTGGTGTTAGCTCCAATCATGCTATATACGGCCTTGTTTTGACATTCAAAGTTTACGATACTTCCAACACTAAAGCTGTTGTTGTTCGGAATAGAGACCACATTTTCGTCTGAATATTTCTTGCAAACTGAAATCAAAATTAAACTTAACCATCAACAAGCTGAATAAATAAAAAGAAAATTTCAGGGCAATAGTGAAACCTGTGCTTTTGCTATTCAATGGTATCTTTTTTGGGAAAAAATGTCTGCTTGACAATGTGTGCAGTCGAACTTGATCCATGCTATCCACTAAAAGTCCTGTGATAATGCCTAGCAACATGAGGGTTAACTCTTAACCCACAATGCTGACTTTTAATCACCCTTAGTAAGAAGTCTTTTGAAAACATTGTGGAAATAGGAGAAAATTCTGGTAACCAGCATTTTCTTCTTTTCCCACAATTATTTTACTCAGTCAAAGGAAAGTTTCATCATTTTAGACACACTGAAATTGTTGTATGCAACTGTTTGAATTTGGGTCTAACATTTTTGTGGTGTGGTAAAGAGTTAATACATGTAGTTGAGACTAATGAACACATTGATACCTTGGCAGGGCCATTTTTAGACCTTAGTGAAAATACCCCAAAAGGGTCTATTTGATCAGCTGGATGACACCAGATAAAAAGTATCACATGTGGTAAAAAGTTAAGAAGATTGTGAAGAAAAAGTGTAAATGCAGCTAACCAGCAATTTCTCATTTTGCCAAACTTTTTTTCTTACTAGTCATGGAAACACACAATCTTTTGAGCCATGTTAATCAGTAGCTGCAAATACTTTTAACTCTTTACAAAACAACAAAATTTTAGACTGGTCCAAACTGAAAGCATCTGCAGACGACAAAATTAACATTACTCAAAAACTGATGAGAAATTTGTTTCCACTATGGTAGGAAACATTGTGGGAAAAGGAGAAAAAAAGGGTTACTAGAATTTTCTCCTTTTCCCAATGTTTTCAAAAGCCTTCTGAGTCGTAAAAACCAGTGATAGTTTGGTAAAGGGTTGAAATAGATAGGTCTATGTACAATGTTATTATTCCTTTTCCACACAATCCTGACTTAACGACCCTGACAGAAAATCTGAGATTTCCTCTGATAACAATTCTGGAAATTGAGGAAATGCCAATGAACAGTATTTCATCCATTTCAAAACTTGTTTTCTAATCTTTCATACACAAATCCTACTGTTTGAGCCCCATTTTATTTGTCATCTGCATATACTTTATTCTGTATAAGTGGAAATTTTTGCAAAGTGGAAATTTTTGCCATTTTCATGAATTTGGAAAATTTGCAGACTTTTCAGTTTTCATATTTTAGCACAAGTTTGCCAACAAATAACGATGGCCTTGAATTTGCACAAGGTATGCAAGAATATCCATACTCTGTATCGAGTTATTTGGTTAAGATACCAAGAAATTAAAGAAAGTCTTTACTTGCACAGTTGTACAGCCACAAAATTTTCTGGATATCAGAGTCAGTAAGATTTTTTCGCTGTCCAAGACTTTCCTTGTCAACATGAAATCTAGCTATAGGTTCTATAGTTGCTTCACTTCTGTCTTCAGCAAACTGGTTGTACTTATAATGCATGATGGACAAAAAATCATAGGGAACATCTGTCTCCATCTCTTTATATTTATTTTCATTTCTTTTGTCAAAATTTTTCCAATTACCTGCAATTATTGAAGAAAAAGAATTATTAAAGCACTTGCATACAACATATTAGATCTAAACATGGCTGAAATGGTAGTAATTGTCTATGAAAAACCGTGTGGCTATTTCCAAAAGTGAATGAGAGCTCCATACTGTGAGGTAAAAAGTTAAAGGTTTATACAGTATGCTCCAGCAGCAGATCTGGTATACTTGCTCATTATCGTACTTACAGCGATTAATACAAAGAAAACATTTGTTTGTGATTTCTTTGTGACTTTTCCTATTTCATTGACATTATCGCTGTATTTGTAAGGCTTGACAAACCGCAACGAGAACAAACTTTGTATAGATACTATCAAATAAAATTTAATTTTCTCAGTAGCATTGGTTAATTTATATATAACTTTTAAAATTCAGAAAAGTTTACTTTATTTCATGCTTTCTGCTAGGATATCAAGAGATAGCAGTGAAAATATTTTTCGATATTCCATGGGTATGACCAGTGAAAATACTGATTTTTATTTTCTAGTTACCTAGGTAATTTGCAAGCGTGTGACTCACAACCAGATGAAAATACACGACATCAATTACCTTACATGTCTAGCACTCGATGTAATATTGTAATGCGTTGCTATGCAGGAGAGGTACGCCATGGGGAATAACTGAAAAGAACTGTACTGGATTTTGCTAAAGCTCCTCCCAGAAAAGGTTAAAAAGCATGAAATAAACAGAATATTTGTATTATTTTTTATGAAAGATAGAAATTTATTTCATCTCGTGAACATCATCGGTAATATTTTCAGTTGTGGCTATGCCATTTGTGAAAATATTACCAATGGCGTTCACTCGATGAAATAAATGTTGATCTTTCACTGAAAAAAACCCCAAATATCCTCTATTTCTTTCTCTTTAATTCTCTTTCTGAATTGTATGTAATTCATTCCCTTAGAAATATTAGGAATATTTTTTATTTGCTATCATACTGTACTGACAAGAAACATAATTGATAGAAGGGCTGTAGGTATTCTATGTTGCACATACTGTGTTATAAGGTTATCAAAGCTAGTCGCATCATTATCACAGCGCTAGTCGCATATATCGCTTGTACACCCGCAAAATGAACTTTCTTCATACTGGGCACGGTTCAATTCATGCAAAGTAAGTGCAAATCGGAAACCAGGATACTCTTTTTAAAGGAGAAAGTCTTTAATGTACCAATTAGAATTATATTCGAATTTTGACGTAAATAGTAAATTGTTACTCGTTTACACATCAGTCATTCTATATGACTATGACAAAACAACAAAACAATTCATTCGCGCAACTTATGAGTTAAAAACAAATACCGGTAGCTGACCAGTAAGCTTGAACATTATCCTGTACAAGTTAGTCCATGCTCAAAACAGTCTCGTGTTGCAAGTAAGTTGGCGTGCGAAAATGGCCCTGTCTTTTCTTTTTAAATAATGGTTCAAAGTGCAGAGAGAGCTAAGAACTTTTTAGAAATCTTGCAATATATTGGTCCTAAAGCGAGTACTAGATGCTTTTGCAGATTGTGTATCTAGAGATAAAGATCGCTCTATGTTCAACGTGCAGCTGTCTTGATGATATCTTAGACAATTTTGAATTAGGTCACATCGGATCAAAATCATAGGGGTCCGTAATTTGACTCCCATCACCCATAGACCAATATTATAATACTGGTCTATGGGTGATGGGAGTCAAATTACGGACCCCTATGATCAAAACTAGATCACTAGGTCAGTTCTTTAAAGAATTTCTTGTGTACCCTCTAGCGCTGTACTTTCAGCCCGATATCTTAAAACTTGGTTATAATGTTTGTCTTGATACCTTGGATGAGTATGAAAATGCGTCACATCGGGTCAGAAATAGGTCACTAGGTAAAGTTTTAGATAAATCTTATGTACTCTCTAGAGGCCATATTTTAAGTCCAGATTAGAAAGGGATCTTGAATGGTCACAAAACACCTGAGAACGACTTAATGGCTCTCTTGTTTTTATATAACATGATAATAGGTCAAATTTGTAATTTGCCATAACCAATCTAAAACAGCATTGATTTTTTTCTCTTCTTTTTTTGAGTAGAAGATGTTGGGAAGTTTATTCTTTTTCAGAAAAGCTCATGGTTATATGACCGTAGCATGAAGAATCTTGCTTTTAAAAGCACTATTGAAGGAAACAAAAATGCTGGGAACCACCATTTCTCTCTATTTCAGTCTTGAAATATTCTGCTTTCTACTGTTTCAGGCTACCAGTAACACTTTTCCTATTAATGTACTTATTATGAGTTAATGTCATTGGACCAAATGCATGACATTTCGTCGATAACCATTTCATCGAAAAAATTTCGTCGAAGACAAATCTTTCGAAAACAAAGTTTGGTTGAATACGCTGTGTCGTCGAAGTGACACACCTTCTCGAATTTCATTATCTCTCCTCTAGATGGCATTCTACAAATACACATCTATCTAATTTGGGCATTGTGGGTACAGAAGCGGACTAATTTTTCAGAATAATAAACGTCTAGAGCTTTGAATTTCAAAATGAAATGAACGTTTACTAAATAAAACGCTATTCAATCAGATATGATCGGCCTATGCAACGGTCATTCATTAAAAAAGCCCCTATATGCTTGGGTAATAGGCTAACAGCTTCGGTATAAGCTCTACATTTCCCAGGTATTTGGGGCTGGGTGATGCGTCATAAAAGACAGGTTGAATCTTCCAGGAAAATGACATGCGCAGCTATCGAATTTTGACAAAACAACAACAACAACAACAACAACAACAACAGTCCAGAATTAATATAAACATCTGAAACTGCAGGTTGAAGCTGCAAATTCAAATTAATTCAATTGTCCATTAAATAAGAAATTATCTATATCTTTTTGACAATGTTCTACTTTGAAATAAATAAATAAATAAATAAATAAATAAATAAAATAAAGTAAAATAATTCTTTACGGTCCTTTATGGTTGGGGAAATGCAAAAGGATGATTGACAAGTACTTCTCGACAAAATGTCGCATTTCAGACTCACTTTTGGTCATTTTGGATGAGCTGACGTAATCGCTGAACGTCGCTTAAATTGCAAGATTGGTGGTCGAAGAAATTAACTGTTTTTAGACGATCTTTGATGGAATTGGGCCAAAAGAAATCGACTGGCTAAATAAGATAGTTGTCCCTAGATAGCTGGAATACTGAGTGCAAACAGCAGACCGAGGCATATGACATTTACAGAAATGCTCTACGCCCCAAACTGTATTATCGCCTCGGTAAGAGCACCTATGATACAACAACAGATTCTGATTGATTTAACCCTTTATGAGACGACAACATTTTAGTTTTGACCGAATATATTGAAAGCATTTGCAAGTGACAATTTCAAATGATGCAATTTTGGTTGAGAGGACAGCAAATGTGGGGAATGGAGAAAATGCTGGTTACCAGTATCGTCATTTTTTTCTCATAATATTTTCAGAAGGCTTCTTTTCCAGGGTCGTTAAAGGTCGGCATTGAGCGGTAAAGGGTTAACCTTTTTTAACAACACTGTAATTAAAGAAGAGTTTAAAAAAGAGAGAAAAATTCATACTGCGCAGTATGTTGTAAAAGTGAATTTTAACATAGTGATCCCTGTCACTTCGGCTTTGTTCATGCCAGAGTCCGATGGTATGGAGAATCTCATGCATTATGACACCAATAATTCCACATCGATGTCCCAAATTGAGGACTCGTTCCTTTCCCTTGTAGCCAACATCACTGTAACACCTAAAATACAGAGAATTCAACAGCAATGTGGGAAAGGAAGATTAATCATGGGGTTTCTAAGCGCGACTCACTGACCTTTTAGCCTAACCCTTTACTCCAGTGATACTAATTTCTACATATTGCTTGTAGGAGCCTTTGGAAAACATTGTGGCAAAAGGTGAAATTGCTCGTGACGAGCAATTTCACCTTTTGCCGCAATGTTTTCTATGCTATCAAAAGGTGTTATTTACACATAAGAAACCGCTTCATCCTTGCTGTTATTTAGGGTCAATTAGAGATGCTACAGAAATGCCTTATGGGGTAAAGGGTTAAGGACAGCGTAGATCAAGAAAACTGCAGTCTGATCTTGGATCTGCACTGTCCGCTGAGGAGATATCATTCACTAGAAGCATACCTTTGAAAAAGCAATATTTGAGTTTTTACAATCCAGTTGAAAATTTCATTTTAGCAGGACGAGAATTCATGCATCTCTGTGATACTCTATACCAAATATGTCACGATTTGTAAACGGCATAGGCATACTTATGGATCCATAAAATCCATTTTATCTTACAACTGACTGAACCGTAAGGTAGACTGGTCCTTTGACATGCAGAAAATTGACAGAAAAACAAAAAAGGTTCGGTCACATGTCAGACTGCGCAGACTGCTTAGGCTGGCACTAGGTACACATCAAACCTCCTTTTTCACAGAGCATGACTAAAACATGTGGAGAACATACATTCACAAATCATTCTTAAAATTGTAGTCAAGGTCTTATTATAGATTTAGAAAGAATGCTTCGTGAAAACAGGCCATATAAAACTTGTGTTTTTTTTTTGGCAAAGATTTGCTTCGTCACCAAGGACTTATTAAAGGTGGCCCTTCAGATTTTGGGACAAAAATGTTACAAAAATATCACCCTTATACACCCAAATCTTTATACTTTTCATTCATAAAACCCTTGTAATCGAAAACCATCCGACAACAAGAGAAATTAGAGACTAACTACGGGCCAGGTCGACACCGACGGGAAACACATTCTATTTTTACATGAGCAATTCGCTCGTTATCTTATGGAACTTAAGCGTCATTAGTCACTTTCCAGTCATTTAACATTCCCACAATGTTTTTTTTTATTATTTGCGGGAAATCTAAAAATAGCTTAAGAGGCTACGTAGCCTTTTAAGGGAATACCATCATTTTGTTTTTTTTTTATTTTGTAATTTCATGATTCTTACTTATTGGTTATTTGTATTATTTTTTCATATAAATTTCAGTGATATATGTATTTTTTAATTTGGTGTGATGTGAAAATCTAAATACCCACCTTTAACAGCTTCTCCCTCAAGCATCACAGAATGGACGCCATAGTTATGAAAGTAAGCGATGTTGTTTTAAAAGGAAATATTTTAAAAGCAAATCGAATGGGGCGGGGGGGCATTCTTGGAAAATAAATTATCTCCCTTGCCTGATAAAAAAACTATGGTATCCAAATAACACATTGGTGCTTTTATCTGTATTCCTTTGTTTTTATCGTTGGTTCCCTTAGGGATGTTGCGATAAATATAAGAATGATTTATCATGTTTGTGTAAGGTCGGCATGTAATTAATTTAAGTTCTGTTCTTAATCATCAGGAACTACGCATACATTGAGTTGTAAAACAGCCTAACAAGATTGACTTGCAATATTATCTCAAGAACATAGCTATTCAGAGTAAGAAAATCAAGGATAAAATCCAAGTAATCCACTTATTAACACCAATTTACGTAGTAGTGGAGAAGAATTAAGGGAAATAACTGAAGAATGGTCCTCATTGATCCTTGATGACTCTTGAGAGAAATCTTGACATTTCATATCCCAAAGAGTGTTCATAAGGTTAAATATGAAGTGTTCCCCAGATAGAAGTTGTTGTTTTCAAGGGTAGGGCATGACTGTGCCTACATAGCGATGCCTTTATACGCCATTGACACCACGTTTGAGATGATATACTTTCTCTTATCATATTTGAACATCAAATCAGATAGGTTGCAGAAATACCATGTTTAGATGCTCCAGTATAAAGAAATATCTTTAATGCCTAATGTAGGGTACTTTACGTAATCAAACTGTTATTAATCCCTTTTCCGAAGGATCCATGGTTAGACGAACCTATTAACCAGCATTTTTCCTCTTCTATCACTGTATTTTCTATCCCTTCAAATAGAGAAACATTTAATTCATCTCTCTCTTAAAAGCGTGAATTGTTGTATTGAACTTTGAAGTTCGCTGCCGGTGTAATGCAGAGAAATGACCCTCCCCTACAAATTGACCAGAAGATTATTTCTCTACGTAAAATAATGACCCGGGTCATTCCTCTACGTAGTGAATTGACCCATGGTTCATTTTGTAGGGGAGGGTAATTTCTCTGCATTACACACGCAAGGAAATGATCAATAAGAATTAACACAAAATTGACATAAACAAATAGAGGCTCCGATTATGTGGATCGGCTCTGGACATTTAATAGGTACAGATTGATTAGGGCTTTCTTTCACAAACCTAGTTATCGGTTACTTATCAAGGACATAGACCTACGCTCATCATTCCCGTTCATATCCTTCACTCCAGAAGTTAGAGTTTAGGCTATATTTGTTTGATGAAACGTGACCCAGTGGCCAAAAATAGAAAAGAACTGATAGTATCACAATTGAAAAACTGCTATCTAACATTATTTCATCTTAACTTTGAAAATATTGTTGTGTAGCTTTTGATGGGGATCAACCTGATCCTGGCAGGAGTAGATCTACTAATAAGATATGCATGCATGCAGATTCTACCTGATTAGTTACAGGCGATGAAAGTGTAGATGTAGATTTAACCTTACCCACTTCCTAATCCTGTGATATTGACATAGCCTTTATCGGCGGCAGTCATGTCTCGAAAGGTGATACACCCACTTGTCATAGAGACTACCATATTGAGTGCTGTTGTCACGTTTCTGTAGAAACCATCACCTAGAAAACCGGATGTTGTCTGTAAAACTTTGATAAAGAGTTAACTCTTTACCAAACGACAAAATTTTAGATTGGACCAAACTGAAAGCACTTGCAGACGATAAAGTAAAGATAATTAAAAAAAATGAAATTTCTTTCCAGAGGGGTAGAAAACATTGTGGGAAAAGGAGAAAATGCTGTCACCAGCATTTTCTCCTTTTTCCACAAGGTTTTCAAAAGGCTTCTATCTCAGGCTCGTAAAAGCCAAGAATTGTTAGGTAAAGGATTTTAAGGTCCACTGTCCTGTTTACCTTACCTTGGATATTCGGGTTGTTGAAGAAGAGTGTGCACTTCTTCATTGACTGATATATTTATGAAAGAATCTGTAAATCTACCCGAATGGTGTCAAAACAGAACCCCCGTACCTTTCTGTAGTATGAAGTTTTCGGAAAGATCAAAATTAATGTTTTCAATTTGGACAAGTCCAAAATTTTGCCATATCATAAAGAGTTAATGATTATTATCGACGTTGATTTTATGAAAATGTAACTTTTTTTAAGCTGTCGAAAACTATCATGTTTTTTTAAGATGATGTGTCAAACCTGTCGTAATTCTTTACCATACGACAAAACTTTACATTTCTCCATATTCAAGGCATTTGCACGCGACAAATTCAAAGTTGCTCAAATTTATTTTTTCCTTATAACAATAGCAAAATATTGTTGATAAAAGGAGAGAACCATAGTACCGACATTTTTTTTTTATTTTGCCACGATGTTTTCAACAGCCTCTTACATTCGAGGTCATATGAGCCACATTAAATTTGTCGTCCGTAACTGGGTACCAATATAAACGAGCCCCAAATTCTATCGTACGTATGCAACAAAGGTGATTATGAACTTAGGTTTATCCATGCTCGAATGAAAGACAAGCATGTTGGAAGTTCTTTATGCATTGTAAAGATAAACATATTATCCTACCATACCATTTAAAGTTTTACTCAGATCTGATTTGCTTGTGTGTGTGTGTTTTTTTTTTCTTCCTTCGAAAACAGTTAAGCAGCAGCCACCTGTACTCGACGAGTAGTCAGAACTGCTAAACGCTATACATATACATTGTTTTCTCAATACATACTCAGTTAATTTTTTTAAATCTAATTCATCGGTACTGACATATTTGACTATCTCCATGTTTAACTTGTCACTATTTACAATGTTTTTTTAAACGACATTGTCGCAAGAGATTCCTCCTTCACTAATATTTGAAAATGTTTATCCGAGTGATCTGACTTGACTCCAAAATTTAACAAATTTGTGATGTCTAGTCTGGAATTATTATCCCGAATTCTCTTCACCTGCAATGACTGAGGAAGCTTTTGCAAGTGATCTAGACCAGGGCCCGTATTCACTAACCATTCTTGAGAACATTCTTAGTCTAACTCTCCAAGGTTTTCTACATATGTAAGTAACACAACTTCTGATTGGCTAAACCGAATGGTTTAGCCAATCAGAAGTTGTGTTACTTACAATAAGGCACGTAAGGCACGAGTTATTTTCGCGGACATTTCCTTTTTGAGGCAAATATTTCCCGTATTAACCACAAGCTGATGAAATTAATTATATACAAGAAAAAGTTGATGCAAAGCATCAAAGTCGCCGCAAAAAAATTTGTTTAATGCTTCAAGAAAGCCAGGGCAAGTAAGTAAATGTCAGTTTTCATCAGCAGATTTTTTAACACATTATGAAATTATGTGAATAGTAACCTATATCAAAACGTGTCTTCTGTTACAGTATCTAATACCCTAGCACAGCGCTCTCTTAGCTCTTTTCCAAACGACAAATATCAGACTCTTCCAAATTCAAAGAGTTGGCAGATGACAATTTAAAAAGCTGCAAAAATGGTGGAAAATTCGCTAGTAGTGGGGAAAAAGTATTTAATAAAGAAGAAATTGCTTATAATGAGCAATTTCTCCTTATCCAACATGTTTTGACAAAAGAATTTGATAGCACACATGTGATAACCCGTGTTTGTTTGGGAAAGTGGTGAAAGCAGGGCTAAGTTACTAAAATGTTGCTGTCCTAGGAAAGTATGATTCAAGAGGACGTAAGTTTGCAAGGCATGCTTTCAATTTAAACAAGTCTAAGACTATAGTATTTGGTGAACAGTGTTCATAAAGAATCATGGTTTTGCATCGCGCTTTATCATTATGAACAACACAGCGAAAAAGTGGCCTCTCTCCAGATTTTTTCCACAAATTAAATTTATGCAGAGCTCGTTGAGAAATAAACAAAGGAGTTCTAAACTATCTTTGTTGTAAAAACTAAACTTGGAAATAAGTAACCAATAATTGTCAGATACAATCATAACCATCATACCCGTTCTTCGGCGGAATTTAGCACAATTTCAGCAATGCACAATTTTAGCAGTGGTCATTCAACAAAAAAACGCACAAATAGTAGGAAAAACTATCTACAAAATAATCAAAATGATTTTTAAACCTGTGTACGAAGTTTGTACGAAACGACCAACTGGCTACGAAATGACCAAAATTGAAAGTATAAGTAGGTACGAAATGACCAAAATCGTACGAAATGACCTAGGTACGAAATTAACAAGGTGCGAAATGACTGGAAACCTGTACAGCCTTGACCAATGGAAACAAGGCATTTATTGGACGAGTCCATTTCTCACGAATAGCGACAATAAAAGAAATAATTAGGCGGTTTTTTGATGTTGTAAGTATTAATAGAACAAAAATAGTATCGTATTGCAATTTCGTAGTTTAAGAATGAATTAAAAAGCCAGTTTAAGGCGAAGTAACGTTAGAAACATTCCTTGTTAACCTAACACCCCTATAAAAACGAAATTCCCACTATCCATGTCCTAACTCGAAAAACTATTAAAAATATAGTCGCGCGCTTCTGCGCGGCGACTAATTATTATATTTCCTCTGAATATTTTGTCAACGAATTCCACTTTCGTTATTTCATAGTTTCAGATTTTCGGCAACAGGAAAATATTCACTGTGACGGGGACCCCTCCCCAGCTGAAATTATGACATTTCTTTACCCATAACATTTCTAAAAAATAGACGTACGAAATATAATATAAACCTAAACCTTCCGCCGCCTGATGTTAACTATGAACTTACACAACCCGATATCTAATGCACGACCATGATCCTACAATATTTTATGCTAAATTCTAGACTATGACCCTACGCCCTCCGCAACCTGATGCTAGTCTATGGCCCTGCACCATCATCACCCAATGATAGACCATGACCTTGCTATTGTAGGAAAGAAAGTATCTTGATAAAAGTATCATGATAAATAGTATCAGAAAAAAGGTACAAGGAAAACAGTATCAGTATGCCAAAGAGAGATTAAATTAATATGATGATGAATTTAGTTGAAAGGTTGTATGGTTTCTTTCAAATAGAAACGAGATATTTGTAAACTTTTCTTCAAAGTTTACTTTTTCTAGCCTAATATGGTGAAGAATGGTAATGCAAACACCCATGTTTTAACTGTTAATAACTACAAGAGATTGGGGGATAACAACAGCAATTATGTTTTTACGATCGTCATCATTAGCTTTTATTTTATTTTCAATCTAATCAAAGATGAAGTCAACATTTCATTCTGATTTAGTCAATGACACTGCAAAACTGCTAAATATATGCATCCTAACTATCAACAAACCTGACATTAATCTGAATTGAATCTAAATTGAAAAATGTTTGACAGAAGCTGATTCTTTTTTTCCTGACATTTTCCTTCCTCGCAAAATTTGATAAATTTTTGCAATAGCCTTTTTTCCGGATACTTTCTTTCTGATTACCTGACCATGCACCATAAGTTGCCAATTGATGCCAGGTTAAAACCCTTCACAAACCGTTATCTGATGCTAGACCATGGCTCTAATCAGCCTCCTAGACGCTGTCCCTACACTGTGAGCTCCCAATGCTCGACTATGACCCTGCACCATCCGCCCCTGATGCTAGACCGTGACCCTGCACCATCATCAAAGTGATGCAAGACTATATTACCCTATACCAACAGCAATTCCTCCCCCCCCCCCTTATAAATGACAATGTGCCTTCACCATCAACTCTCTGACGATAGACTATGACCTTGCACCATCCACTACCTGATGCTAGACTTTTAGCTTACACCATCAGCTACCTAATGCTATCTAGACTATGACCCTACACTGTGAGCTCTCAATGCTTGACTATGACCCTGTACCATTAGCAACCTAATACAAGACTATTACCTTGCACCACCATCTTATGCTAGACTATGTGCCTACACCATCAACTATCTGACACCAGACTTTGACCTGCAACATCCGCTATCTGATGATAGACTAAGACTGTGCACCTTCCATAATCTGATGCTAGACTTTGACCCTGCACCATCAGTGATATGATACTTGACTTTGACCCTAGACCATCTTCTATTTGATGTTTTGTACCCAGAATACCAAACTTAGATAAATGTGTATTTGTAGAATGCCATCTAGCGGAAGATAATCGAACCGGACAATTTCCTCGAAAAATTAATTTCCACATTGAACTTAAATCATTCCTATTTTCTTACGAAATAAGCGCGGATAGGTCCCATTTATTTTTTCTTATCATTCAGAATTATAAAATCTAGAAAAACTTGTTCCTTTGACAGTATTTTTTAAAGATTGACTTTATTCGGTCAAATCATTTCCCTTTTTAACTCATTAGCCTAAATATGACATGGATATTGTATATTTACCATGCTCAAAACCGGGCTGTTATGCATATTTTTTGCGCAAAACTGAATAAATTTTCATCAAAATGATGTTTTTGTATATCATTCAAGTAATTTTTCTGTTGAACTATCAAAGAAAAGCGTTTTAAATCCAATATTAGCTGAATTTTGGAACTGTCAAGATGAATCTATACCTTTTTCAAAGGCATATTTCTTACAAACGATAACGGCGAACCATATCATTTTGTACTGTAATTTCCTAGGGACATGATGAGCTCTGTGTGAGCACAGTTTCAAAAAAAAACTCACCGTTAGAAAAAAGTATGATATACTTCGTTACTATACTGCAAAAAAATACGTATAGAATTCGAATATACATAAAAATCAACGCCATTTTTTTAAATCAAATGATGATCCAGATCTTTTTCACTTTTTGTTCATTTATTACTTCGTTATCTTGGAAGATTTTTTTTAGATAATTACTACGCAGTCTTAGATAGCCAGCCAGGATATTATTTGACAAAGTATTTCAATCGAAACATTCTTTCATTTTCTCTGAGACATATTAAGTAGAAAAACGAATTATTATACGATGTTATTAAACCAGTCCTATTTTTAATTTACTTCAACAAAATCCGTTGCGTTCCAATTCATCAAAAGGACGTTGTCGTTATCTTATCTGTTCAAAATAAACGAACTTAATGTTCCCTCAAAAGTTCATCGCAGTCAAAATTTGTCGGATTGCAAGACAATACCTACACCAAGAACGTGCAGACAGCCAACACTGTCATCACAAGAGGTCGCTCGTAAATTTACTTCCTGTCAAACATGACGATTATGTGTGCCAGATTTGAGCAGATAATGTCTAAATACATGCACCGAGACTTGGATTTCATGTTAAGAGAAATTGAGACCACTCTTTGCGTCATCGTAATTTCTCGTTTATCAGACGACGAAAGGTACACTTAAGGGTTCATCTCTTCTTACAAAATAATCATGCCCCATATTTTGTGCTCCAATCCACGCAAGTGTTGATCTTTGACACTATCATTTAATAACATATTGGCAAAAGAGATCCGAAATGGGGAGCATATGATTCTGAAATGACAATCAGAATGCAAGACGAGACATAAGCGTGATAAGATTGGCAGACGATTTTTGTCGCTAGGAAACTCCGTTTAATAGCATGTTTTCAAAAGCCGTCAGCTGGAAGATGCTTGAAGTATTGTATAAATCCAGAACACAAAGGTTTAAGGCTAGAAACTCTCTCACGTCTTTGGATATAAATGGAAATTCAGAGTGATATTGAGGACAATGTTGGAAGAGGAGCAACTATTGTTTGTAGAAAAAGCATCTGCCCTTAAACTACAATATTATAGCAGGGATCTATTTCAAATATGTATATGAAGTCTAAATTGCAGTATACAAGACTTACGAGATTTTATACTGTCGTCTATGAACACTGGTATAACTCCTGAGTCCCATAGCTCTGTTACAGTAGAGGCAGATTGTGTTTTGACCAAAGACTGAAACATAAAAAAATGGAAATTACGTCTCGGTTTGTAGTGGCTATATAAAAAGGTAACTGACGAAAAATATTTCCAGCAAACTTGCATATACTGATTTTGTTTTGGAATCTTAGGAGCAAAGAATACACTTCTTTGTGGCGATCATCACTTTTGACTCTTGATTTCACAGAAAAATATGTATTAGCAATAGTTTAAAAATGAGGTCTGTAATTACAAAGCTTTGACCAGATACAACATTATTTGCTAATCTAATACGTGGTTAAAGATTTGAAAATTCGCAATGGCTGTATTACAATGAAAATGAGGGTAGTCATGAGATTTATATAAACATGTACATTATTGGCTTGCAACACGCTAAATGGAGCCCACAGATATTTGCGTAAAGTTTTGTCCCGAACCAGTCTGCACAGTCCGCAGTTTAATCATTTTGCAAAAAATCAAACTGAAATAACTATATCTTTTTTTGGGGCAGCGGATGCCAGAAAAGGTCACTAGGGAATTCCTGCTTAAAAGTGACCGTTTTCACATTTTGTTCAGTGTATATTTCCGTGAAACAAAAAAAAAATCACACACGATCGGAAAATGTCGTCTCGGATAAGCCTGCGCAGAATGCGCAGACTGAACCGGGACGTCACTTTACGCAAATATTTCCTTTTCGTGTGTTGCAGGTCCATTATGAATAATCATACTTACGGTGTCAGACCTATCAACGATGTCCTCCTGAATTATTGTAAACCCTGCAAGTAAAAACAAACATCCTCATACTTAAAAGGGTGTTTTGGAGTTATAGCTAATCTTGTCACAGTCTTACTCTATTTTGTGTGCAGCAAGGATCCTGCATATTTGATCCAAATGACGAGATTCTATACCAGACAACTAAACTTATACTTGCAGACGATAAAATAAATATGGTTCTACTAATGGGAGCTCCCTCGAAAGGGTAGAACACAAGGTAGGAAAAAGAAGAAAATGGTAGTTACAAAGTTGACAATACTTTAAAACTTTTTATCTCAAGGCTGTATAACTTTTTACCAAACGACATAATTTTAGATCAGTTCAAATTGGAAGCATTTACAGAGGACAAAATTTATTTGACTCAAAAATTGAAATCTGTTTTTGAAAGGGTGGAAAACATTGTGGGAAAAGGAGAAAATGGTGGTAACCAGTATTTTCTCATTTTCCCACAATATTTTCAGGAGGCTTCTTTCTCAGGGTCGTTAAAAAACCCGGGACTGTTTGGTAAAGGGATTACTTATGACTATCTCGTGGAGGACTATCTGACTATCTGGTGCACACTGATCAACGTGAGCCGCGGACACCATGTGTTCTCGGTACACCAGATTGAATTTTCCATGGAAGAACCGGAGGTGGTGTGGGTATTTTCATTTTTATGGACCTGATTAACCTAGATAGAAATGTTGATTTACAGCAATGTCAAGACGAATGATTGATCTGTTTACACACATACTAGGGAATGATAATACCATCATATAAGCGAGCTGTGACTTTATGAGCAACTGGGGTCTTATTGTTTTGAAGTTTGTTGCCGATTTTCGGACAAAATCCCCTAACCATTGTTCATTACAAGTTTGTTTGATACGATAAATGTATTCCCTAAAGGAACACAAAAGTTCACTTAGAAATGTCCATCCAAAGCGAAGATATACGTTTTTGAATGGACCTGGGTAGAGGAAAATATGCTGACAAGACACCATTTTCATTTTCAGAGTATGTACATGGACACCAGATCAGAAAAAGCTTGTGGTAACTGGACACCAACCTTTAAATCATCAATATTTCTGCCTGAAACGCGATGCATGGGCTGTATACGAAGACTATTTTTGTAAACATTATGTCACTACGGTCCATTACCTGATAAAGAGCATGTTGAACGCAATTTCATTACTTGTAGCACTTGCTTTTTTGAAATATTTGCAATAATACGGCAATTTACGAAGTAGACCTACGATGCTTGATCACAATTGACCGGTCACTGCCTCCAGTGTTGGTGCAAGACATGTTCTTTTTTTAACAGCGTTTCAGTTTTATGAATGGCGTTTTAACCCATTACCACGCAATCACGAGTTTTAATGTTCCTGGGAAAGATGGCTTCGAAAAACATTGTCTATAAAGAAAAAACCCTATTAACTAATACAGAGTGTACATTATTTAGCACATTTGGCCTGATTCTTAGTTTAAATAATTTTCAAATCCGCTTGGCCAACTGTCAGCGGGCTCTTAGAATGGCGTTCTACCCTTCGTACATTTGCATGCGTGCGTTTAGTTCGTCTACGCGTTTATTTCTAAAATTTTTATTTAATTGACTTCTCCTCAGAAACCACCAAGTGGAAATCAACAAAATTCAACGTGTATGATTCCATAAATTTCTTTCGAGATACTTCGATCCTTTAAAAAAGATGGCTTAGGTGGAAGAAGCTTATTTTCCGTGTACAGCGCGTTATGAAAATTGTTAAATTTGTCCTCTCAAAATAACTCAATCACGAGATTGGCATTGGGTAGTTTTTTCATTCCTTCAATAAATTTTGATCTGCTGAAAACATGGCTTTTGTTGGTGGGACTTATTTTCTCTTTGTGTCATAAAGCGAAAGTACTTGCAGCTCCTTAAATAAATTAATTGATAATACATGTATGTAGATCTACATGTATTTCATAACACAGATGATCACTGATAATGTTTCATTTTATCCAAAATGCTGGGTGATCATGATATATGAGATATTAATCTTTATTGTTACAAACTTACATAGTTCTAGTAAATGCATCATTTGTGCTCAGAAATAGTTTTGAACGTTGTGTGTTAGGAAATTATTAGAGAGGTTAATTGCAGCCATGGCAAATTACTAAATTAAATCTTTTCTGAAATTCGTCATTTATAAAGAATAAACCACGTCTATTTCCTGTTTTGGTTTTTTTATTAGCTCACCTGAGCACAACGTGCTCAAGGGGAGCTATTGTGACCGGTCATCGTCCGTCCTTCTGTCCGTCCGTCCGTCCGTCTGTCCGTCCGTCCGTTAACAATTTCTTTAAAAATCTTCTCCTCCAAAACCAGATGGCCAATCTGAGGAGAAGTCAATTAAATAAAATTTTTAGAAATAAACGAAATAGACGAACTAAACACACGCATGCAAATGTACGAAGGGTAGAACGCCATACTAAGAGCCCGTTGGCAGTTGGCCAAGCGGATTTGAAAATTATTTAAACTAAGAATCAGGCCAAATGTGGTAAATAATGTACACTCTGTATTAGTTAATAGGGGTTTTTCTTTATAGACAATGTTTTTCGAAGCCATCTTTCCCAGGGAAATTAAAGCTCGTGATTGCGTGGTAATGGGTTAATACACCATTCATAAAACTGAAACGCTGTAAAAAAAAGAACATGTCTTGCACCAACACTGGAGGCAATGAGCGGTCAATTGTGATCAAGCATCGTAGGTCTACTTCGTAAATTGCCGTATTATTGCAAATATTTCAAAAAAGCAAGTGCTACAAGTAATGAAATTGCGTTTAACACGCTCTTTATCAGGTAATGGACCGTAGTGACATAATGTTTATAAAAATAGTCTTCGTATACAGCCCATGCATCGCGTTTCAGGCAGAAATATTGATGATTTAAAGGTTGGTGTCCAGTTACCACAAGCTTTTTCTGATCTTGTGTCCATGTACATACTCTGAAAATGAAAATGGTGTCTTGTTAGCATATTTTCCTCTACCCAGGTCCATTCAAAAACGTATATCTTCGCTTTGGATGGACATTTCTAAGTGAACTTTTGTGTTCCTTTAGGGAATACATTTATCTTATCATACAAACTTGTAAAATGAACAGTGGTTAGGGGATTTTGTCCGAAAATCGGCAACAAACTTCAAAACAATAAGACCCCAGTTGCTCATAAAGCCACAGCTCGCTTATATGATGGTATTATTATTCCCTAGTATGTGTGTAAACAGATCAATCATTCGTCTTGACATTGCTGTAAATCAACATTTCTATCTAGGTTAATCAGGTCCATAAAAATGAAAATACTTACACCACCTCCGGTTCTTCCATGGAAAATTCGATCTGGTGTACCGAGAACACATGGTGTCCGCGGCTCTCGTTGATCAGTGTGTGGTGGAGGACTATCTGACTATCTAACTATCTGGTGGAGGGCAAACTATATTTGTTGCCTTTTTAGACAATGAAACAGAAACTTTCTTCGGCTGTTTCTTCAGCTGACAATCAGAGCTACTGCTGGTGCAGTTTTTTAAAGAATATATATATGTTCTAACTGAGATTCAGTAAAGGAAGGTCTTGTACCTGTCACAGACGCCAGGATTGCCCTCACAACTAACAGTGACAATGTCATCACCGTTGACTGCATCTCGCCAAGATCTGAAACATGCATTATCACGAGTCATACTCTTCGAAAAGACGATTTTATAATTCTGTAAAAATCATCGACCAATGTCAGCCTCCGCAGGCTGACATGAGTCGAAACTGTGTGTATATTTTTTATATATTAGTCAATTTTCTGTATGCCAGAGGACCAGTTTATTGCATGATTCATTTAGTTAGACAAAACTTGTTTTGTGAATCCATAATCATGATATTGATTTACAGATATGAGCCATGTTCTGTAAAAAAGGGTTTAACCCCTTACTGCTTAATGCCGATTTTAAATGACCTTGAGAAAGAAACATTCTGAAAACATTGTGGGAAAAGGAGAAAATGCTGGTAAACCGCATTTTCTCCTTTTCCCCACAATGTTTTCTACCTTGTGAAAGTAAACTGCACCATTTGAGCCACATCGAAACTGTCCTCTGCAAATGCTTTGAATTTGGTTAAGGCTTAAGTTTTGTAGTCTGGTAAAGGATTAATGCATTCCCGTGATACATATTACCAAGGAAGTCAAATGTACATTATTATCGTCGGTTTACTTTCAAAACCTCGTAAATACAGCTCGTTTCAAGCTGTACTTACGAGGTTTTGAAAGTAAACCGACGTTATACATATGTGACCCATCACGCAAAAAGAGACTATATCTGTGAATTCTGTACATCAATTAGATGAAAACAGATCAACAATAGCGCAGGTCAGTTTAAGTCGATAATTCAAAAATGGTTGTATAAGAAGGTACAATAACCACTTTTCATACAGAAAATGTCATTAAAGCGAAAAGTGTCAACTCTGGTCAGCCTGCGCAATTCGCACAGTCTGACCAGAGTTGACACTTTTCGAATTTCCAAGAAGGTTCCTTTTTGCGTGATGGGTTACATATTATATTAAATCTATTTTGTCTTACCACCGAGTGAATACTGATCTAGAATGATGCTTTAACATTCACAAAGTTTTTTTTCAAATAGCAAGAAGTTTCGGCCCAGCTCAGCCTACGTGGACAGTACAGACTGACCTGGATTGATATTTTTAGCAGATGCATTAAGCCCCCCTATTCAAGAGCATGGCTCAATTTTGTATCTCTTGTAAAAAGTTTTAGTTTGGTTTCATTTTGATGGAATGGTGCTTTACGTTTTTAACAACATTTCAATCATTATCACGGTGATAGCTCGCTTTATTGTAAGTCTTTCTTGGGTTTAACGACGTATATGACAAATATTCATGCGCATCCTCCTGCGTATAAGTTTTTCCTGTGGATATTGAATCAAAATTGCACTTTCGCATATTTTTGCACAAAATGGTAATACTGTTTGTGCGCTGTAACATAGCACTTTCTTCTGGTAGTATTTGTGGGGAAAAAAAAGAAAATAGATCTTTGAACTATCACTGAAAAATGATTCAAATGCTGCTGACACGACGTTACATATCTAACAAAAAAAAAAACAAAGGCAGGAAATTTAAATATGTCGAAGTATGGCTGTTCCCGTTTTGAAAACTATTGTTGTAAAGGAGAAATCGGTGTTATTGAGCAATTTCTCCTTTTCCCACCATGCCTGTTATCCATTTTTTTCAACATCTTTTTTCATACTGTAATCTCATAGAAACATGATGAGCTTTGTATGTGCAAAGTTTTATTTGCTTTTTATATCCTAAATAGTTACAGTAACAGACTTGGGCTAGTATTGTGTATGCATTAAGCCCCCTTTTGCCAGAGCACGACTGATTTATATTTAAACAATACCATTTTAAGTAAGAAATATAGTGTGAAGACATCATTTGTTATTATACAGTACAGTCGGTTGTGTATTAGTCGAGAGGAAAAACTTAGTAAAACGCAAACAAAAGACAATTAGAGCGACTTCTCAACTTTTAACGCCGTTTAATTTCTTTTTTCTTTTTGGTTAACCACTAACACTTTGATTGACTGTCGATAAGAAATTGACATCATCATAATTAATTTATGTAGTTTTAAACGTTATGATTTGAATTATTTAATGCATGTTAAGTTCGGCATTGTTTGCTTTTGGGCTTCCATCGACCCTGTAATTTACTCTAAATTTGAGTAGATCTAGCTGAAAAAAAATCTTCAAGTAAGTTTTACTGAAAACCTTAGCCGTCAAGGGAAATATGTTTTTCGGGCAATTGATATAAATACCAGACTGTATAGATTGTCTTCACTAATCTTACATTTACAATGGCGATACGTTTTACTTAGCTCATTTTTATTGGAGAAATAAAGATTTATTGTGTAAAGCAAAAGGTTCAGACTGCACAGAACTTACGGTCTTGTCTTGGATCTATATCATCTGCTCGTTCAGTCATGCTCTATACGGTAAACATTTCTGATTTTGTGTAGATTGTATTTTCAGTTGGCGTAAAAGAATCAGGTTTTACTGTGGTGCCGAGGGAGTTAAATAGTCGGTCCAAAACAACCACATAGGAGTAAAGGACGCTCTTTGACTGACAGGATTATTTAATTGAATTTCAAAGTCCTGTTACTCTGGCAGGTACCACAGATTTTAACTTGTAGAGCACCGAATAAACCTGCCATACATTTTCATTCTAGAAATGAGACCGCAACAACTGCAAATTTACGGTCACCCTATTCCAATATGTCAGCAGAGCGGACAGTTAAGAGCAAAGACCGGATTATGCGTTTTGTGCAGTCTGATCTTGATCTTTACCGGCTGCAGCGGTAACTAAAGTGGTGAAATCTGCTTGAAGGGGGTTAACGACCGTCTACCCCTTGAGATACGTGTATCTTAATGTTAACAAACTGTTTACAAAATATGGTTTTGATCTGTTTATTAATAGTGTTTTACTGCGGCAAAAACTTACCTTATTTTCATAATTTCAAGATCCCAATGACCTTGGTAGATATCAACACATGTTGAGTACAAGCAAGTTCATAAATGAAAATATACCTAGATGAAGCTATGTAAGAATTTAGTTCAAATCTGCTTGTAGACTGACAAATTGCAAAACCACGAATTCATACAGCTTTAGGTGTCTTTTCTTTACCAAAGAACACCAGGCCCGTATTCAATCAGAAGTTGTGTTACTTACATATATAGAAACTTCTGGAGAATAAGACAAAGAACGTTCTTAAGAATGGTTGGTGAATACAAGCTCAGATTTTGATTTTAACTGAACTGATCTGAAACCTCACTGAATTGACATAAAGACACTTGCATAATTTGGATTAAATGTAACATGTTGAAATTTAAGCTATTTTATTGAAAACAGAACCTTGTAAATCCTCTTGCACCCTAAGTAACATCTTCAAAACAATATTAGAGTTTGAAGGATAATCACTGAAATAATTAAACTGTGGCAAAAAGCATAATTTCAAAGTACCTTAACTCTCTTATCTTCGACGAAAATTTGGACCTGTCCACACTGAAGGCATTTTCAGACGCGAATATTACCAGAAAGTTTTAATTTTTTAAAAGTTCGAAGTCCAGTTAGTCTTCCAAACAACACTGAATTTTGATCAGCAATTAACCTCCACTGATACCCTTAAGATAGGAGAACTCATGATAAACTTGGATTGATTCTCACACACACAAAAAAAAACATGTTTATTCTTAAAACAGAAATTCCTATAATATTCCAAACAATTTTGGAAAAATAAAAAAATGAAATAAAGCTGTGGCGGAAACACAAAGATTCTAAACTCCTGACAATACAAAGACGAAATTCTTCATGACAATTTAAACTGATTTCATATCCTCATTGATACAGAGACCCGAGACCAAAAAGCCATGTGCTCCCAATCTTCGGTAAGGGCCACAAAAGGGCTTACTCTCATTTGCAGAGCTGAGAAATTATTTGGTAACATTTTGGATGCTATTTGTAGTGTTTAATTTGTTTTTCGACAAAGTGAATGTGCTTGCTTTTGATCTACTTTTTGGTACTGATAACAAATAAATAAATAGAGATATGTGATTTGTCAAATATGTAGACATGCTAATTCTAACGGCCCCTGACAATTTGCGGGCAAATTTACGTGTTTATCTTTTTCAAAGATAATTCTTGCTAAAAATAAACCCATGAAAGACGATATGCTTTGTTATACGGTGAATTTAAGTCTAAAGCAAATGGAAAAAATTACATCTTGTCTAAATTGAAATTTCTGACGGCGTGTCAAATCTGGTTCAATCGGTGAGTTTTTTTCCTTCTTTTTTATCTGAATGTTCGTGGAAAACGGATACAGTGTTAATTTTTTAAAAACATTCTTCTTCAGTATTGTTTAAAACTCGAGATGTGTGATACAACTGTCACGTAAACGGCCCTAAGAGTCAAAAATTTTGGAATAACGTTACCAGTAACGGTACACGATATTTCAGACTAATAGCGACAATCAATGTGCACGTTAAAGTAATAGTGCGTCCTACGTAAAATCATTATCTTTTCAAAGTTTACCGACTTCTGGTCTTGATCGTGAAGGGAAATAAAACGAACTCCAATGAAGTTTTTTGAACTTTAGTTCCAAACAGTCGGATCCACACTCAGACGGGTCACACAACGACGTCTGACATAATTTATATATCAAATCCACGCCTGTCACCAGCTCTGCGCAATCCTCATTTGCATGCAACTATTGCAACCATCTGACAATACATTTCCACAAGATAATACAATTTTAATGTAGCAGACTCCTCCATACTTTAATCATTTTATCATTTGTTTTGAACTTTTATAAACATATCTTTTTTTTTTCAATTCATGTCATGTAAAGAGGATGGGTGTCACCCTTGACGATGTAGGCCCGCCCCACGTTGAAGACTACCAAAGTTGTATAGGTAATTTTCGTCGCTAATTAGAAAAGTAATCGATCACAGAAGGTTCCCTGGGGTAGATGGGTGTGAGGTTTCACAATTTTTGTATTGTGTATTTAAGAGCCCATTGTGAACACCCAGCTATATTTACATATTTGGCGTAATTTTACTTGCTCATCCTTACATCGCAAGATGTTCGCCATCACCTTGTTACTTTTTGTAAACTTTATTTTTTGGTTCATGCAGCAGATCACTTTTGAAACCAACACGACAACACGCGAAATTAGACATGACAAAGTATATCCACCGCGCCACAATCAATTACACAAGTTTTTATGTAAACGGATTCAATTCAATTGATTTATATTTGATAGGATAGTAAACATTGTCGGAAAAGGTGAAAATACTAGTTACTAGCATGTTCTTCTTCCAAATTATTTTCAAAGGGCTTCTTTCTATAGATCGTAAACTCGAAATTGTGTGGTAGAGGGGTTAAAGGAAAACCAAACACTCTCTCTTTTCACACAGCTAAAAGGCTACGCATCGTCGGTCTACTTAAAAAACCTCGTAGCCACAGCGTGAAGCAAGCTGTAGTTACCAGGTTTTTGAAGTAAACGACGATATACTTAATCTTACGGGCGGAATAGGAAATAGAGAAACAATTCAAAGAACTCGGTAATTCCTGTTTTCTTCATACACTTCAGCCTATTGTTTAGTTCGAAAGCCAATTTTGCTCATGAATAAAAATAAGCAGCCTTGACTAAGATTAAAAAAAAAAAAAGAAGTAAAATCTGGTTTGAAGATCATTTAAGATTGCCTTCTTCGTACTTTACTACTTGTAACAAATCATCATCATCATCATTATTGTCGTCGTCATCTATACTTCTTGTTCTAGTTTGTCTTGTTCTTCATCATTTTTCCCTCTTTTTTCGTCTTCTTACTGTCCTTCTTCTCATTGTTCTTGCTCATATTCTTGTTTTTGTTCTTGTTATTTTCTTGTTCTTGTTCCTTTTCTTCTGCCCTTCTTGTTCTTCTCCTCCTTCTCCTCCTCTACATCATCATCGTTATCATTGTTATTATCAATATTATTATTATCATCATTATCATCAACATAATCTTAGATAGCATTCCCCTTCTTGTTTCCCTTTTTTTCATTTTTATTAATCAGTACAACCTTGAGATGTCCAAGTTGAGAATGTAAGACACTAGGGTTATTCAGTGCACCTAACATTTTTGCAGACGAAGTATCATCTTGCAGCTATCCGTAATTACAATCACAACGCGCCACCTGAAGACGATCTCGTCTGTCCTGTGAAAGATTTTGGCCTTCGGTTTTAGTTCTTTTAGTTCTTCGTTTGTTTAGTTTCCCACCAGAAGACAGGATACTACAATCAGCCAAATTGAAAACATTGGCAAATGACAAGTTCAATGTTACTCATATAATACATACAAGATATTTCGGGTTTTTTCGGTTAAAGATCGAAATATATTTCATCGAGTGATCATCATCGGTAATATTTTCTCGAGTGGCGCAGCCACGAGTGATAATGTTACCGATGGTGTTCACGAGATGAAATAAATTTCGATCTTTAACCTAAAAAAATAGATTCTATTTATTCCATTCTTTTAACCCTTTCTGGGAGGAACTTTATCAAAATCCAGTACAGTTCTTTTCAGTTATTCCACGTGGCGTACCCCCTCAGCATAACAACGCATTACAGTATTACGTCAAGCGCGAGAAACGTAAGGTAAATGACGCCATATTTCCATCTGGTTGTGAGTCTCGCGCATTTTACCTAGGTAACTAGAATGTAAAAATCGGTATTTTCACTGGTCGTTACCGTGAAATATCGATAAATATTTCACCGATATTTTTCGATTTCCTATCGGAAAGCGTGACATAAAGTACAATAGTTAAATACTTTTTTAGGGGTCACATGTTAAACATGAACACATAACATTATTTTAAGTATAGCCTTCTTACACGCCTTAGGCCCTCACACATCGGTCCACTTAGAGAGAGAGAAAGGTAAGTTCATTTTGATAGTTTAAACGTGCTGTCGATGCTGACAAATCGGAAACTGTGTCTTTACATAAAGAGTTACGTATCTGAGACCGTTTTCACTAACCAACCGCAATTTTATTTTAGTCGATTGAACGCGTCTTTTTGTAGGCTACAACAAGGCTGTAAGACCGAGTCTCGAAATGAAATGAATTATGTCAGGTGAAAAGCTTTCATTTCGATTTGCACCTAAAATCAACTTTGCAATCAACTCAGAGAGAGAGAGAGAGAGAGAGAGAGAGAGAGAGTTTTTTTTATGCTTTTATTACAAAATATAGTTTTATAGTACAATTTTACGAAAAGCTAGAATCACAAAATGTTCTTGTCATCTTTAATAATTTGATATCAAAGGATTCTTTTAATTAAGTTGATATAAATCTATCTTCGTGGAGAGATTTTAGACGTTATTCAATATCCTTATATTACAGTGATGCTATAACAAACCCTGTGATAAATTAGAACTGACTCGTTGAACTCTCCAAGTTCCCCTGTCATCGCTGAGAGAATAGCTCGAGAAAGAGGGCCAAGAGAGCCAAGCGAGCCTAAAAGCCAAGAAAGTCAAGGGAGCCAACGTGCTAGCGTAATTGAAAATTCCTTATAAAGTTAACAATAACTCTTTGATACTGTCCAAATTTACAAAATCGATGGACAAAACTGATGACAATAATTGTAGACAAATTTCATTGTCATTTTGTGAGACACCTTTTTATACACCAGAAAATTCAACGCGTTTTACAAACAATATAGATCAAGATCAGGGGCTAAGATCTTGCTGTCTTATCTTTTATATAAACCTTTCTCAGAGTTGTTAAAACACGGTAATGTGCTTATAGAGTTATTGGAAAAAAATATAGGAAACATATAAGCTGTCAACCGGATTCTAAGCTTTGCTTTTGTATATGTCAACTATTCCATTTTCATGCTACCCTCGAAAAGATAATATCTGTTGAAATATCCTATGTCAGTGGGTGTAAAAATTGCATATTCATTCAATATTAGCTCCATATAGAATTATCGTCAGTGTTCTGCAATCTGTTTTCACAACTTCTTCAACGAACGAATTATTCAAAGGAAAACAAAACGATACATGTGGTCACCTGGTGCTAATGGGAACTATTCTATATTCTCACAGAAATAGAGCAATGGAAGATCTATATCACTGAATTAGGTAAGGTATGAATAGGGAGGTTATCAGTAAGAAAAAGAAATGGATATTTAAATAAATCAGTAACTTCTTTAATGGGTTACGTAAACTCATCAGGATTTTTTTTTTTTTAATTTCGTCCTAGAGTTTGGTGAAGATTTCTAGAAATGTCACATGATCAATATAGCACGTGTCGATTTCGAGAGCTCGTATTCAAATCAGTACGTTGTCGTCATACTGTTGATATAAAAATAAATGAAGGACATTTATTTTTTTCAGTACAGGATCGAAATCTGTTTAAAAATAGATGGAAATTTTAGTAATCGGTCTAGATTTATAATTTCAACGACCAGGTTACTTGCTGGGTAGCTAATTTCTCGTAGGCCTTATTTCTTATGTCAATAGTCGGGGAAAAATGATTCCATTTTCATTTAACCCGCTGTGATGCAATCTATTATCTGACCTGCTCTTGTAAAGACGACAACAAGAAGTATTTTTTGTTAGACAAGATCTCATTTCTTAAAATACACGATCAGACATGAAAACAATGAGGATAAAATAAAGTTGAATGGCCGCACACAGCCGAAGCAAAAAAACTATCTTGCAAGTTCCGTAATACAATGCGAAGCACAGAATACTACACTCAGCAAATGTTCTTACTATATATTAACCCATCACCACACAATCCTTACTCTTGACGACCTTGAGAATGAAGCCTTTAGAAAACATTGTTGGAAAAGGAGAAAATGCTGGTACCCAATGTTTTCTACTCGTCACAAAACAAATTTCAAATTTTTAGTCGCTTTTATTTTGTCGTCTGAAATGCTTTCAATATAGACAAGTCTAAAATTTTGCCGTTTAGTAAAGAGCTAAACGAGTAGTTTTATTGAAGTGATATCCCCCGTCGAAGAGTACCTTTCTTGATACTGGTAAACATAATTATGGATGTTTTGCATGTTCACCCATCCGGATGTTTTGCAATTGATCCATAATTAAATTATATATTAAGCTCCCAGTTTCCATGTCAGAGCATTTCATAAAAAAAGATAGTCCTTGGCTTAGGATGAATGATATGAACATGAAGTTTCATCGATTTTGTCTGGCAGTACATATATTGGTCAATAAGGGAAATATAAATCAACTCCTCTTTTTCCATGAAACGGCATCAAAAAAACAAACAACAACAACAAAAAAAAAACTATATTGGTGGGCAATCATAAGGAACACTTGTATGAAGTTTCATTAATTTTCGTCAAGGTTTTTAGAAGATACTACACAAAACGCGCCATCTGATCTTTGACCCACTCTGACCGCTCTGTTAGGACAAACTTCATAATAGCAACTTTGAAACTGCTCTCATATCAAAGCATCTTATGCCTGGAATGAAAATCTACGATTGGTTTGGCGTTCAAGGCCAACAAAAATGGCAAAATTCAGGGGGAGATAATTCTGCAAACACATCGCAGCAGAGTCATGAAAATTGCGCATTCAAAACGTTAGGAAAATTGCGTTAATTTGAGTACCTGACAAAAGTGTAGGAGTATTTCATCGAACAAATTTGTGTCTATGGGCAGACGTACGTACGGACAGATGGACAGATTATATTAAAAGAGAATTTATAACAAGAAACACATTATTAGTTAGTTGTGTTCATTGAAAAGTAAAGGAGTGTTTTACACTGGACAAATTTTGACTAAAGCAATACATTTAGCGAGAATTGCAAAGTTCAATAGGAGATAATTCTGCAACGCATCGCAGCAGGGGCATTAAAATCGCATATGCACAACTTCATATACGTATATTGGAACACTGTGTAATAAATTTGAGTTCGGTACCTCAAAAACTGTAGGAGTATTTCGCCGGCAAAACTGTGTCTACGGACAGACGGACGGAAAGACTGCTGTGGCGATTCCATTTTACTGCCCACTTCGTTGTGGGAAGGTGGTGGTGGGGTTTTTATAAATACACAAAGGAAGTAAGGCTGCGATTTACCTGGACAATGGAAAGTGCATGTATGACAACACAAAATACTCATAAATTATCAGTTGAAACAATTAACCAGTGTCTTGCTATATTATTGCGCATAATATAGATCAAACTGCATTGAACACGAAGTCTAATCTTGTCTCTAGACGGTCGGACACTGTATGGGACGTTCTGGTAAGACACCCACAAAAATGTAACAATTCTGTGGATTTCTTTTAACAGATAAGAAGTTCATTTTTAAAGCGCTATAGAAGATAGGATACGTTTTTGATTTGCGAGACTGCGTTTATAGATACATCCTGTCATTTTCACCTTGACAAAGAAAGTATATCGACATTTAAAAACAGTGACAAACCACGGACTCGCCATTTCAAAGGTCAAAAAGTGGTCAGCAATGATAAAGCACAAATCAATGACTACTAACCTTCAGTCACGTGTAAAAGCTCCATAAGTATATTCAATCATGCGTTTCGGCACTATATTGGTCCACAATATCTTTATAAATCTAACAGTGTAGGTTCAGGCCAAAAACACTTTTTTGGCCACCGTATCTTTATTAAAGCTGTTCTCAAAGTAAGTAAAAAATCTCCTTGATATTTTTGGTGTAAAAAGAAATCCAATCAACGTAACTCGTTACCAAACTATACAGTTTTCGGACTTGTCCAAATTGAAAGCATTTTCGGACGCCAAATTGAGTGCAGTTCAAATGATTATCATTATTTTCTTTCATAGGGTTAAAACATTGTGTTAAAAGGAGAAAATGCTGTTTACCAGCATTTTCTCCTTTTACCACACTGTTTTGAAGTCTCCTTCTTCAAGATCATTAAAACTCGGTATTGCGTGGTAAGTAGTCCAAGTCCCGACTGCAAAAGACTTCAAGCACTAAGAGTATCAGTGTACAGACATCGATAGTCTTGTGTTTGAATTCACCAAGCCATCTCATATATTTTTATATCCAAAGGAAACAGATATAGGGAACAATCTGTTGGCTAGGTGAAAAGCTCACCGATTTTCTTTTTTTTTTTTCAGAATGTTTTCTTCCTCTCCAAAGACCAATCTGTCCTTGTAAGCCAGATACGATAAGTCTCCTGCGAATGATTTTGATTTGGACACGTTGTTTTTCGTTTGGTAAGGGTTAAGAGAGTAAAGTTAGGAAATAGAAGTGCTCAAGTCTGAATCTTCTTCTTGTTGATGTTTTCGACAAATTTAGTGTATGTATATACTAGTATATTAAAATGAAATTTAAATCCGGAAACTTTTGTCCGAGTTTTAAAATGAATATCACTGCAAGTGACTTTTACTTGGACCAAAGGCACAATAACATAACAATTGTTCACATAAAAGGTTCAATTGGAACCAAAAGTAAGCAGTGTGTGGTGAAATGCAATTAAATTTAATCTTACCACTCAAAGGTATGGCATTTTTCATTGTAAAGATAAAATATAGTTTATTTCATCAGCTTGTGGTTAATATGGGGAAATATTTGCCGAAAAAGAGAAAGGTGTGCGAAAATAAAGAGTGCCGTAAGGCAAATATTTCCCCATATTAACCACAAGCTGATGAAATTAATTATATATTATATTTCATCTGATTATTTTGTCACCGAAAGCTACTTTTAAAACTAGTGATCTCAAGCTAATCAACCAGATTTTCGGCAGGAGGAAAATATTCAATATGACGGAGAAATAATTTCCCCACAGCTTAAGTGACCTCATTTCTTTACCCATAGCATTTCTAAAAAATAGACACATGGAATATAATATAATATGGTATTACAACAACTGAGGCAAACGTTGGGATACATTTGAAAGGTGCTGCGGGAAAAGGTGGCTGAATGTGTATCCAAGGTGTATTATACCAAACAACCAATCACACAATGGATCCATATAATTTACTTCTACTAATGACCAACTGAAGCATGCCATAGGACGGTTCTTTGACATAGCCTACAGAAAATTGACCAAAAGAAAAAAAAGTTTCGGCCCAGGCCGTCCTGCGGGGACTAGACAGACTTATCCCGGTGATATGTTTCGCAGATACATTGACCGCCCTGTTAACAGAGAACTACTCATCTATCTGTGTGTACTAGCATCGATGACATGCATTTGGTAAGGAAAGAAGTTACAGGAAATACAAAATATACGACCAGTCACGCAAAAAGGGACCATCTGGAAACTGCGACAAGTATGGACCCCCGGTCAATCTGGGCGGATGATATTTTCTGTTTGAAAAGTGGTCATTCTACCATACTATAAAATCATTTTTAACCATCAATATAAATTTACATGCACTATATTTGATCTGTTTTCATGTAACTGGTGTACGGAATCCACAGATTGTCCCTTTTTGCGTGACAGGTCACATACGAGGGGCGTTCAATAAGTAATGCCCTCACCAACTTCCAGTTGTCTGATCTAGCTAAAATTTTGAGTCAGGTGTGAAATGCGAGCCTGTTGAGTTTCGCTCAGTGATCCAGTTTTTTTATTTGAAAGGACGCACACTACAGGAGACCTTTTATTGTTACTAAGACGCCGAGGATTGTTATTTTTGGTTACGGTTTGCATTTCTTTAACCCATTACCACACAATCCCTACTTTTGAGACCCCTGAGAAAGAAGCCTTTAGAAAACATTGTGGGAAAAGGAGAAAATGCTGGTAACCAGCATTTTCTCCTTTTCCCACAATGTTTTCTACCCTTCACAAAATAAATCTTAAATTTTCAGTCACTTTTATTTTGTTGTCTGCAAAAGCTTTCAATTTGGACCAGTCTAAAATATTGTCGTTTGTTAATGGGTTAAGTGAGAAAACATAGCATAGAGCAACATGGGGTATACTACTGGAGACCTTTGATGAATTTAAAGAAACTTGGTGAAATATGGTGGTAATGCCTCATCATATGACCTTGTAAAACGCTGGCATCGTGAATCAAACATGGCCGGAACGGTCTTTGCTAGAATTTAAATAACCATTGGGTTACAAGAAGTAATTTTTACTCATTTTTCTATCAAATGTCAGTCACAAACATGACTCAGTTCACACAACTGTAAACCACAATCAGTTCAGAGCTGTAATTTGCCACATAACCCATAGAGTTATAATTCATTACACATGCAAAATTTTAGCTAGATCAGACCACTGAAAGTTGGTCAGGGGCATTACTTATTGAACGCCCCTCGTATGTCCTCCTATAAGTGAAGTCGGTGATAAATTTTATTATCTTTTCCGATGTAATGCTTTGAGTTTTGACTAAGAAAGAACGCCTATTACAGTGATGCAATCCTAGTTTGGTACTACGTTTTATTAGCTGATAGACACGTGCAATGTTCACGCTAGGCATTTGGATGAGTTTTAAGATTTTTTTACGAATGGTAGACAAGACTGAGTTGAATGCCCAAGTAGTCCGAAAGAGGTATTGTTCGATATCCAGTCAAATATCTAAAACTTCACAATAACATTACTTGCTTCAAAACAGTAGTTATGCACGTTTGTAATTTTTACTCGGCAAAATCAATGCAAATATTTTATTTGACAGATTAATATAAATAAAAAAAAAATAGGATGAGTCACGCTCTGTGAACAGAGGGCTTAGATACATCTGCAAAAATTATCTATGTCAGCCTGCGGTCCGCTATTGGTAGATTTTCTTCATGTAAAAGGACAATTTTATCTCATAAGTCAACCTTTGTTTTAGACGAAACGACTCCACGTTATGCGCCGACTTGCTGAAGATATTGTAGTGGAGAAATGCATTAAACATCGTATTCCAAAGTGCCGCTCAATGTTTGCACAACACAATCTTTGCTAGAAAATTTCCCATAGGCTAAAGGCGCGACCCACTGACCTTTTGCGGACATACTAGATCAAGATCAGGCTGCACAGTCTGATTTTGGATCTATAATGTCCGATAAGAAGACATTGTTCCCAAAACATAACTTTAAAGTAGCAGTAATGAGGTTTTTAACTATCGAACAGCAAATTTCAGTTTGGTTATTTAGCAGAATAAGAGTTAATTGGTCAAAATTCTAACACTAGAACTGACTGTATTTTCCAGTGTATTTCCAAAGTATAAGGTAATTTAAAATAAATGTTCAACGAATTTACGTGTTCTACGAGCGTATATGCTTTCGTAAAATTGACTGATTGGTTTATTAATCAGATTTTTGGGTAGACTGCTGCAACAGTTCCTTTGCTCGGTCTATAACAATAATCTAGTTTTCCCTCTATTTATCCTTTCACTACCTAAATTATCCATTGCACTTATCCACATATTTAAGATTGATAATAAACTATGCAAAGATGCTTGTAGAATACTAAACCGAATCGCATGACAAATGCATACTTAAGATATATATAAACTAAGTTTAAAAAAAGGACAAAAATGGATTGTTCTGTTTATGTATCATATAGATTGGGGTTACTCATTAATTGTCGTATATGTACTATCTCCTTTTATTCTCGGTATTTTTGTAATATCGTAGAAATTTGCTTTTATTAGATTTTATGGGGTGGTTAATGTACACGTCACATGACCACAGGTATGTTAAAATATTTTTTTTTTAATCTACAAGATACGTATATATACGTAATAAAGTATGTCTATGAATATTTATTTTAACTACTATTGATTTTTTTTCCGGAATTTTAAATACACCCCTGTGAAATGAAAGAGAAGGAAAAATAAAAAGAGCAAATAGTACTGGAGTAATGAGGTAAATTATGTGAAACTAAGGGAATAAACAGAAGCACACTTAAAATCTTATGCAAACACTGTTATGGACAAAAAATACACCGGTTACTTTGTTAGCGAGTTTGTATCTTTTCGATTAAGGCCACTCAAAAGTTTTATTCGCCTTCACATCATATTATATATTCACGTACCAAGGTAGTGAGTCACTTTCGCTGCCCACATAATCTGTTTATTTGGAACTTGTGAGTTTTAGACCTTGCCTTTCACGTTTTCATGTAAGGATTTTGGATTGAGCCACCTTTCGATTTTGTAATTGTTTTTTGACTTGTATGTGCTGAGAAGCAAAGTCAAAGGAAGACAAAAGTTCCCATACTAGAATTTTATTCTGGCTGCATGAACTTTAGATTGTATTTTATATATGCATAAATAGTCTGTTATTGAGACGTAATTAGTATCTTAAGGGTTAAACCGACTATAGCTGCGATTAATTTTTTTTCCAGAGTTTTCTAGATTGTATTTGTAAATGTTTATGCTATATATCATGTTATCATTTTTGTAAATGGTCAATATCAAATCTTTTATGCCGAATACCAAAATAAAGTCATTTGAGTTGAGTTTGAGTTAAGTTTAAAACATCAAATATGGCACATTGATTGAAAATCGCGAAGACTATGGTAGATTTACTTATGTGATGGCAATGATGGCAAGTGTCTGAATTTCGATTTAAAAAAAAATCCAGGTAAGGCAAAGAAATTCAACAGGACGGGGAAGGGGTGAAAATCGACAGACTATACTAAGTAATAATTTTTTGTATTGGCTTTTTTGAGGCTTAAAAAAACTTTTCTGCGTCGTAGGGTTCAATTTTGTGCGCAGACAAAAAGTGATAAACACCGACCATTTTAAATTCAAATTCTAAAACTAACCATTTGATTGGATATTATTGTACAGATTGCCTCAGCCAATTACAAGGCTATTCTACGAATTCCCACTAAAAAAAAAAAAGTTTATATATATATGACCCCTGGAGTTTCAATTCAACATCGGCAACCCAACCATTTGAAAGGTTTTCTTTATTTAACGAGTGTTTAATCTGAACAAATAAATCTTTGCTACAAAATACCAAAATGACATAAAACATGTTTTGTAGCTTAAAACATATTTAAACATAATTTGCATACATTCTGCATGCTTGAACACTTTTCCTGTAGAATCGATATTATCAAGTTTTTTTTTTCGCCAACTTTTATTATTTCAAAGCCGTTCAGGATGCAAAAGTCTATTTTCACATTTAAAAAAAAATGAAACACCGTGGTAAAATTATGGTCTTACTGTCAGAAGACATTTGAAATAGTTTCACTACAATGTCATTTTGTGTCCCTGAAAAACGGTTTGACCAGTCCACACTACTTTAGACAAGCATAACTCCATACTTCCTACACAAGACGAATTTTGAAATCATTGTGGATAAAACAGCTAAATCGCTTGTAACGGGAAATATCTTCTTTTGTCACAGTGTCTTACAAGCGTATGAAACCACAATTTTCATGTATAGAAGGCTTTTCAAAATTGTCTGCTGCAAATTTGTTTCAAAGCATTAGGATTTAAGTTTTAATAAGCATCGTATGAAAGATTTCGAAAACACTGTTGAAAAAAGAAGAAATGATAGCAAGCATTTTCTCATTTTCCCACAGCGGTATCTTCCCTATCAAGTACGATCTTTTCCATCCAGAACTGTTTTGGTTGTCGTCTACAAAAGATTCTAGAATGGTCAAGCCTAAATTTTTGTCGTCTGGTAGAAAGTTCACGTATAGATGACCAAACGACAAAATTTCAGACTGGTCCAATCTGAAAGAAATTGCAGACGACAAATTATTATGTGAATCAAAAGTTGAAAATTTGATTTGGAAAGGGAAGAAATTATTATGGGAAAAGACAAAAATGTTGGTTACCTGCATTTCTTCTTTTCCCATTATGTTTTAAGAGCCTTCTCTCTCAGGGTCGTTAAAAGTCGGAATCATAAAATTGGTAAGGGTTTAAAACGCTTAATTAATCAAATGAACATTTTTAATTCGGGGGGAAAAAACAAGCAAAATATTGCCATTTCAAAGTTCTTTCTGCCAGATTACGGAACGAAGTAGAAGGTAAAAATCTAAGACCAGACTGCATGTTGTGCAAGAGCAACTTTACTTAACTCTTTCCCAAACGACAATATTTTAGATTGGTCCAATTTGAAACTCAAAAATTGAAATTTGTTTCCTGTAGGGTAGAAAACATTGAGGGAAAAGGAGAAAATGCTGGTTACCAGCATTTTCTCCTTTTCCCACAATGTTTTCAAAAGGCTTCTTTCTCAGGGCTGTAAAAACCAGTGATTGTTTGGTAAAGGGTTAATTCAAGCGCTCTTTGGGTTAAAGAAGGTAAACATTACAGATGGGTGGAACCCTGCGGGCAAGCAAGTAGTGTTCGTGTAACGCCAAACATGGTGTCGGGTATCGTTTTTGAATTAAAAGCTAATCTGTCACAAAAATAAACTAAACTATTTGTGATTTGGGGGAATTCGTTAATAAACAATTCATATACTTAAATTAGTGTCTTTAATTTGAAAATAGTTTTCTTGCATTTTTCACCAACGATTGCGTTTTAAAACTGTATTATGAAAATCACGTTCGGTAAATACTTCATACTGACTGCTTAAAATTTTATATTTTGTTCATCTTGACATTAGATCTGCTCATATTTATTCTTTCCATAGCCGCGGTCTCAAGTACACGAGTTAACTCCTGTATTTTCATTAACCACAAAACACGAGGATTTTAAAAAAACATTGTCGGAGAAAGGAGAAAATAATTGTTATCAGCATCCTCTCCTTTCCCCCATATTCATTTTACTCCTTCAAGGACAAATTCTACCGTTCTGAGTTACATTCAAATTGTCGTCTGTAACTGCTTTCAAATCGAGCTGGGCTAAAAGTATATCGTGTGGTACAAGGGTTAATAGCGCTCACGACATTCTGTGTTTTCAAGCAGGCCAATTTGACAACGTTGTGGCAAAAGTAGACTGTCTTTAAAAAAAAATCATCTTTCTGCTACAGCATTTTCATGGTTGTTTCATTTGTGAGCTATGCTTTGTGAGAAGAGTATTTAATGTACCTGCAGGCTGACCTAGGTCGAAAATTTTTACCAGAAGTCATTCTTACCGTTCTACCTCATGGTTTTGTCGGTTAACCCTTTACCAAACAATCCCTGGTTAGAATGATAGAAGCCTTTTGAAAAACATTGAGGGAAAAGGAGAAAATGCTGGTTACCATCATTTTCTCCTTTTCCCACAATGTTTTCTACCCTGCTGGAAACAAATTTCAATTTTTGACTTATGTTTATTTTGTCGTCTGCAAATGTTTTCAATTTGAACCTGTCTGAAATTTTGTCGTTTGGTAAAGAGTTAATGGACAAATAGATTTTAGCAATCCATAATCACGTGATGATTTGGTAGAAATAATGTATTACAGAGATGGATTAAAGGACCTCCTGCCAGAATCCTGCTCATGTATTTAACCTGTATTGGATCTAGTTACTAATGTTTTACTAGTATCTTTTCAAAGTGGCTGCAGCAAATTTGTTGCTGGAGGCATATTTAGGATACAGTATGTTTTTTTTTTGCTAACCTGAGCACAACGTGCTCGAGGGGAGCTTTTAGGATCACCCTATGTCCATCGTCAGTCGTTCGTAGTGCGTCGTCAACAATTGTTGAAGCATCATCTCCTCTACTGGGCCAATGTCAATCAAACTTGGCGGAAACTTGGGAGGACCTCTTTAAAAACTCTCCACAGAATTTGATTCCATCAAAACTCTGGTTGCCATGGCAACCTAACGGAATTTTATAAGAAATTCTTTAGAAATCTTCTCCTTCGGAACTGCTGGTCAGATTTTAAAATAATTTCGAAGAATTGTTCCTTGGGCGACCCTTTTCATGCATTGTTCACTAAATTTTGATCCGTCGAAAAACATTGCTTCTTGATGGTGGTGGTTGTGGTGGTGGCGGAGGGGAGGTCTGTGCACTGTATGGACTTTAGAAAATTCTTTGAAATTCTTCTCCTAACCTATATGTCAGATTTTGAAATAATTTCACAGAAATCTTCCTCCGGTGTATCTTTTGAAAAAATGTTTGCGAATTTTTGATCCGTCAAGGAACAAGGCTGCGATCGTGGGGGCTTTTGCACCTTAATTAAGGACATGAAGAAATTCTTAAAAATTCTTCTTCTCTGAAACCACTTGTCAGATTTTGAAATAACTTCACAGAAATGATCCTATGGTGACCTTTTAATTTTCATTAAAAGACTGCATTGGCATCTTGATAAAAACAGCAATTGCAGGCGGGTAAGTGAGTGCGCTGGTGAAACAGGCTGATATGCACACTTTATACTTGATGTTTTTGGTAACTATGTATTACAAGAGGTAATATAAAACTGTCATCTTTGGAATATATTTCACCAGTTATCAAAAAGGCCCGGCCTCTATCAGGGTGTTAACCACCTTTTTGGTCACTATTTCTGAACATTTTGATGAATTGTCTTCTGAATTCTGGACATTTTTTATGCGGAATTCTGGTTCGTCAAAAACATGGCTGTGGTGATGATTGTAGGGGTGGTGACAAATTCTGTAATGTTTTTTCACAGGTGACCTTTCCAAAATGCATGGCAAACTAATGATTTTGTTTACAAAATTTCAATATTTTTAAAAAAAGGCTTTGGTCCCCTCAAAAATTCAGGTGATCGATCCAGGGTCATCTTAGCTGCCTCGTTTTTTTTTAGTTTTTAAACCATGCTTTTCTAAAATGTTTATTAACAAATCGCTTTTTGAAATCGGAGTGATTCAAATACTTCCCTTTAAATTGAAGTGTTTGCCTCAAAATGCTTGTCTTCGTGATTAAAAAAAAATCAGCTCTTGGGTTGCTTCATCTTCTCGAGCCAAGGTTTCGATCACTACGTGGATCTTAGAAGAGTAGCGTAGTGAATCGTCATCCTTGGGGTTGCTTATGCTATGATTCGTACATGTATGTTATGTATCAGGACTCACGTACAAATTTAGGACTAGGATTTCTCTATGTACTCATTTTATTAAATGTGATGATGTTTTCACCCGTTTGAAGTGATAATATCAAAGTTTCAGTTTATTATGTTTTCATGTCTTGAAACTGAAGTCTCGGATAACTTTGTGTCATCCGCTTATGCTGTTGATTTTGAAATTTCTGTTTATTTCATTTTCATTCGTTTCACAGATCAAAATATAGGATTATTTTCTTTTCGTCCCTTTATGATGTTAGTAACTTATTACGTGTATTGAAGTTTCGTTTTATTTAGTTTTCATTCGTTTCCTCTGATGGTATTGAAGCTTCTATACTCATTTACTTTTCTGTCGTTTCTTCAGACAACACTGAATTTTCTATTTATTTAGGTTTTCATTTTTTTAACTGGTAATATTGAAGTTTTCAATCATCTTGTTTACATCCGTTTTCTCTAGTAATATTGAGGTTTCCAGTTGTTTCGTTTTCATTCATGTCTGCTGATAACAGTATTGAAGTTTCCGAATATTTAGTTTTAATACTTTTCTGATGATATCGTTAATTGTTTCTACTAATCCATTCAAAATTATTCATTTCCTCTAATGATAGATATCAAAGTTTCAAACATGTTACTTTCTGTGATATTATTGATTTTTTCCAGTGTTTTCATTTGTTTCCTTCATACTAAAATTTCGAGTTAATCAGTTTCATTCTTTTTTTTCTCTCTAATAATATTGATTGTTTTAGTTAATAAGTTTTTATTCATTTCTTCTTGTGTTAGGAAAGTTTCTATTTATTTAATTTTCATTCGTTTCCTTTAACTAAAGTGAAGTATCTTGTTACCCCGTTGTCATTCGTTTCTTCTTGGGATTTTAAAGTTTCTAGTAATATATTTCTAATTTGTTTCCTCAAATAAGATTGAGATTTTTACTTACTGTAATCAGCATTTTGTCCGTGTCCTCTGGTGATCCATAGGTTTTAGGTACGCTGTGTTCGTTCGTTTACTCCAATAATATTGAAGTTCTATTATTAGTTTCCAAAGGGGTTATTGAAGTTTTTAGTAATTTAGTTTTCATTCTTTTCCTCTGGTGATGTTGAAGTTTAAGTTGTTTAGTTTTCAACCGTTATCCCTTGCGACTATAGTCCCTTGTCACTTGGATTTCATTCGGCTTTTTTTTAAAAATATATTTATACCTTGAAGTTTCCGATAATTTTGCTTTCATCCATTTTATCTAGTAGTAATTTGGAATTTCTAGTTATCTATTTAGTTTCTTTGTTTTTCAGTGTTGATTTATTTTTCGTATCATCTGAGTTCAGATTTTTCTCTGTTCTAAAGGAGATGAATTGGTTTCCAAACATCTTTTCAAACCAAGTTGCCGTATATTTAGATGTCTGTGGTCCGGTACCGTCTTGTTTTTTTTTTTTTTTTTGTTTGTAGACCATATTGTCTATGTTTTTTTGCACTTTCTCTTTTATAAACTATAACCTGTTTCTGTAACATCTTCAAATAGCAATCACTGTACCCCAACAGAAGATTTTTTGTTATCTGTATTCAAACAAAATGTACTTTATCTGTGAACCGAAGCATATCTTCGAATTGTTAACTTTCTCTCATTCAATTTGAAAAGCATAATCTAAGTACTAACACTGAAGAGCTGTAAGTGCCACTAAATTGCTTTAAGACATTTTTGTTTTGATGCAACAGCCTTCCTGAAAATAAGAGAATTGAACTTGTATATATTAAAAAACCTTCTTTTCTTAGAGAGCAATTGTCTTATTTTCATCGAATGGTCATGGATGGATGGACAGTGATCAGAGACCGTCCCATCGCAAGCTTTGTTGGCCGGTTTTTGTTTCTACGTAAATATTTCCTATTGCAGCAAATGATGCACAATGATTTTCCAGAAAATTTTCATTTACAAATTGTGATATATCGATTATCTAAAATCCAAAATTCGAACAGAAAATAAGCCATACCTTGTAATAAGATCCCAATTGATATAAGATATCGCAAGTGAAAATTTTCCCGAATAACACTTAACACCATTTTGTTTTTGTTATCTTTTTTCTTTATTTCTTCTTTATCTAAAACAGTCGCTATACTGTAAAAATTAACGTCAATTTAATCGTGGAGAAGAGCTTTACCTAGTACATTTGGATCTAATTTCACTACGTGTTGAAAATTATTTCACATAACGATGAGGTAAAATATATTCATACTAAATTGTTGGATTGTCTTACCGGTACAAATAAGGTATTTTCCCTCAATGTCTCAATTCTATTTCACCACAGCATGTTTCTGGGCTTTTTGTCAACTGAACAGCTGAAATTGTCAGTCGAGCCCAAACAAGCTGGACTTTAAAAAAAAAAAAAGGGGGGGGAAGAGTTTTTCCCAAGAAAAGTAATGATCGAACCTCTAATTCCCTTGGTCACAAAAATACAAACACATACACACTATGGAAAAATGTTTATAGTCATAGTTTAGGTCATATTATGATGATTATCCTCTCGTTTAATATATGTGATTATCAAACGAGGCTTATGGTAATGTAACAGCCAAAATGCCATGCCTCTAGTAAATCACACATTTGTAGAACTGTCAACCACTGTCATAGATCGCCAAAGCTGCGTCAATTTTACTTTTGTTTCTGTGCTTCATCATGAACATTTTCGTGAATTTGGCGGACGTTTTACTCAGTTTTCCATCCACATCTTCCTTTAAATGTTTGTTAGCTTTTAAAGGAAATTTGCGAGTCGTCACCTTACGAAAAGTGGTGTCAATGGTGAAAACAATCTTAAACAACATCAAAATTTGAAGTTTAAAATGAAATACCTTTTCATGTTGGCATCCAAGTTTCGGAACCTCAAACGGTGAATTCTGAGACGACCGAATGATTCGGACCGAACAATAAAATCCATCGTTTTGCACTAAACAGAAATTTCAGCTGGGATAATTGAAACAAACGTATATATTGTACAAAAATATTGTCAATATCCATGCACAGAATCTGCACTTATGAAACGTTTTGGGGAATAAATATTACTAAATATTACTTGTGCTTGTTTCCGACGAAAGATAACATCTTTGGGGAAGAACGCTGTAGTACGATAACAGCTTGTTTTATTCTAATGGAGTCGGGGTAGCGGCAATACGTACATGGTAGAACCAGGCCGTGTGTCAACCTAATTAGTACCATCTCGTGAAGTTATGTGCTCGTGACAGGCACTGGTCAATTCATTAAGTGTAATTCTATCACCAATCTCTAGATCTCTGTTTCAACATAAAGGCACACTATGTCCGGTTTTACTCTTTGTGCTTCTGTTATAATTAATACCAGACGACAAAGGTTTAGACTCTTTTACATCGGAAGAAACGACACATAGGCCGTTGAAAATTAAAGCGCGACTAAAATAATGGAGTTTGTTTTTGAAAGGGTAAAGGCACATTTAAAAGGATTTTCCCCTTTCTCATATATTTTCAAACGCTTGCTCTTTCATGAAAGTTAGAACAGAGTATCAGTTGATAAATAATTGAACCCTTTCCCTCACAATATATCCATCAGTGCCCTCAGAGAAAGTGGAGACATAATCGAAATATTCCAAATACATGGGAAATATGAATATGTGTAATCATGTATAATTTCCTCTTTAAAGCATAGACAAATTTTGAGAGAGAGAGAGAGAGAGAGAGAGAGAGAGAGAGAGAGAGAGATCTGCCTATGAAATTTCATATACAGTATGTTTTTTTAATCAAGGAATATTTCGTTAGCTTTAAGGCAAGGTTATAAAGTGCACCATAAGTTTAAAAAAGATGAATTGTCTGTAAAAATATATGTCATAGTCATGACCACCGTCCATAAATTTGCAAAGCAGAGGAGGATTTCATAATTTGTCTGCAACATGCGAAAAGGAGCTTTACATTTGCGTAAAGTGACGTCTCGGATCAGCCAACGCAGTCTACCTAGGCTAATCCGAGACGGCACTTTATGACTACATCAAATTTGGTCCTACAGTAAACTTGTCGGAAAGATCACGCAGGCTGATCCGAGACGATACTTTACGCAAATGTACGAATGTCCTCTTTCGCCTGTTGCAAGCCTTATATGGCTCAAGTCATGCCACATGTAATGACCATATATTTAGTCTTAGGTACTCGACCTGGAATGCATGCTCCGTGGCTTCTAGTGTTATGAAATTAGTATGACATTGTAATTGAGGGATATTTGTTGGCGTGAGACTTTGTTTGATTGCAAAACGAATAGCTGCTGTGGTTTGCCTGTTGTGTTATGAAAATATAATGCGTGAACGTCTGCATCAACTTAGGATATGTAAACCATCACGCAAAAAGGGACCATCTGGGAATTCTGTACATTAGTTAGATAAAAAAACAGTTTAAGTTGATAATTTAGAAATGATTGTACAACAAGGTACAATGACCACCTTTCATATAAAAAAAAAAATGTCATTATTTAATGACATTTTCTGTATGAAAAGTGCCTCTGTGAACCTTTATAACCTCTAGGGCCATGTACCTTAATCAAGGCGCTATCTTACTCCAGCCAAAGGGCACATATCTAGCAGAGAGAGAGAGAGAGAGAGACTCAAACTTTCTGTACAAATTTTATCTTGAGAGATGTGGTCTACGTGTAAAAAAATATTTTCATGTGGATGACACCCAGACACTCTATTTCTCTTACCTAAGCGCGTGCTTCAATTTCGCCGTTGGATACCAGAGCTTATTGGCCAACAAAAAGATATGAATATTGATGTCTAAAAGATATAAGCTAAGTATTAATCCTTTATGAAACCATCCCATACTATTCTACCCTAAACAAGAAAGCTTTGAGAAAAAGATCCGGGAATGGGAGAAAATGCAGGTAACCAGAATTTTCTTCTATATCCACAATATCTACCTTTTAATTTCTATTAGTAACCTTTAATTTGTCGTTTGCAATACTCCGAGTTTCGACGTTTCGAAAAGTTTTTTTTTTCGTCCGATAAAGAGTTAAATGGGGTGTATAATATGACTATATGTGTTCAATACGACGAAACTTTTCGTTCTAAGATAAAGATCTATTTGATTGGGCGCTTTGTTTCTATTAAAGCAAAGTTAATTTACATACTCTGTGAACATTGTTTTGATTTCATATGACGGTAAAAGCAGATATAAGATTTGAAAAGAGCTCAGTGTGTCACTGCTAACCTATTTACTGTATGGCAAAATCAATCAGTTAACACTCTCAGTGCAAAATACATACATTCGACCTCTTTCATCACCAAAAATACAATCGACTGTATCTCAGAAAGGTTTTTACCATTTGGTCTTATCAAGTAGGTGGTATAGATCAATTATCAAACCGAACGTTCTTTGCAGTTTGATCTTGATCTTTACCATCCCCGAAAAGCCCTGTTTTCGCCTATGCCGCTGAAAAGTTTAGGTGCTTACTAGATCTATAATGCCAGAAAAAATACTTTAAAAAAGTCTAGTATAGAATTTTTACGAATTGATGAACACTTTGGGTCAAAAGAAAGGTCCTTGAGTGCCAAATTCTGGTAAAATTAGAAGGATCTAGACATTTCTATTTAGGGTAAAATACATCTACAAATATAATTTTGAGGTCATTTCGGTCATATATAATCCTCTAAACTTTTGGTTGCTGTTCATCAAAAACTGATTTGTGCAATTGATGTAGCTCGATCTTGTCTGCGCAGTCCATACCAGTCAAGCAGTCAAAGCTGTGATAAGCATTCCCACGGGTTAAGCTGAATCAAAATGTTGTTGAGTAACCTCTAAGATAAAACAGAATCAAATTCTTTTACACCAAGCTTCTTCTGCCCTTTGTTTGAATGGCAATATAATCCAATACCAGATAAAAGTGCGTTGGTAGATTTAAACCTCTGATAATACGAATTCCATGTTGATGAAGATTGACATTATTTAATGAAATGCAACCCGATATCCTTTATCCTATCTATTACGTCTCGTGCCTAAGGTAAGGTCTGCGTTATTCAATAGTGCTTGAACTGTATTCCTTATTATTCCTTGCACTGCGTGAGGTCTTAACAATCTTGTCGAAAATTGTCCTCTCAACTTTTTTTGTATTATTTCTTTAATAAGAGCATTTTTTGCCAGTTTTACATGGCTGTGATTCAACGTGTAGATTCCCTCGAGCCATTATCAGCATAATTGTTTTGTCTGTATATTTTTGACTTGTCTCTTTTCAATAGATTGTGGTCAAATTGCGGCGACATCTTCATGGTCCATGTCCTTAACACTATGCTGCACCTTAGCTGTCCCACTACCCCTCTGCAGTCGCTGGCGGGATTACATCAGGTGTGTGCATAACGCGAAATGCTTAACCCTTTACTCCATAGATACTCATTTCTACACATTGCTTGCAGGAGCCTTTGGAAAACACTGTGGCAAAAGGTGAAATTGCTCGTGACGAGCAATTTCACCTTTTGCCACAATGTTTTCTACACCATCAAAAGGTGTCATATACACATAAGAAAAGGCTTCATCCTTGCTGTTATTTAGGGTCAATTAGAGATACCATAGAAATGCTATATAGGGTAAAGGGTTAAAATTGATCCCAAGAAAATGTGGTGCCTGTTTTTGCTTACCACTATTACTAACTGTAAATGACATTTTTCCTCATGCAGCAGTCCCCTTTCTTTTTAAACATTGTGAAGAAATTGCTCTTTCAGAGTATGATTATAGCGTAATCACATATATATGTTTTTTTATCATCCTGTAGTTTAAGTGTTACTTATTAAATCATAGTGAAACGTATGTATAAATTGAACGTTATAAATTTGACATCTACCTGCATCAATCACTTCTGAGAAGGGGTTCTATATTTTTTAATCATAATCAAACTATTAAAGTGCTTTTTAACTGCCGCGTTTATGTTTTCATTTAGACAGAATGAGCCAGTATTAGTAAACAAATACCACCATTAATTTGTTCACTTGATATAAACAGAAATAGGTCAAGAGAAGATAAGGTAACTTGCTCTCAGACAGATAGTTTAACAATACAGACGGTATGAATTTTGTCAGAGTCATTTCCGCGTTAATAATCATCAGCACTATTGTAGGTATGCTATATATCTATCATTTTTTTTTATTATTATTATTAGCGCAGACGTCATTTGAATTTGGTCGTTCGACGCAAAAACGTATTCATTCATTTACCAACCAACACGAACATGTACTTTTACCTGTCTAAAATCAGAATATTTGCTAACATGTACCTCAGACGACAGGATTTGACCTTGAAATGATAGCAAATAACACACTGGGAGAAAGTAGGAAATGCTGGTTAAGAATATTTTGGTGAAGAATATTTTCAGTTAATAGCAACTTATCTTTGGTAGGACAACGCGAGTCCTGGTAGACTTATCATTATAAAATATTCCGACAAGTGTTTGCGAAACCCTGAACTGAATTCTAAAAATTTTGCTGTAAGAGGCTATGAAGCCAATTATGGAAAAAAAAATATTGGAAAATACTTTTATTTGCCTCTGTCTTACTTCTCCCTACTAGTCATTTGCCTGTTGCCATCCGACTTAATTCAGTGATGATACAGTCTTGAGTTTCGTGAGATTGAAAAAAAAAAATAACAATAACTTTGAGGAAAAACTATTGGAAAATACATGAATTTTTATTTGCTTTTGTCTTTCTTCTCTCTAACGATAATAATTATATGCCTGTTGCCACCCAACTTAATTCAATGATAAAACAGTAAAAGAGTTTGGTGAGATTGGGGAAAATAAGAATAACTCCCTTTAAGGAAAATTGAAAAATACATGAACTTTTATTTGCTTTTGTCATTCTTCTCTATTGAGGATTTTCCGGTTGCCATCCGACTTAATTCAGTGATAAAACAGTCATGAGTTTGGTGAGATTAAGGAAAATAAGAATAACTCCCTTTTCAACCAAGTATACAGCTAGATTCTAAAACTACACAATTGTCACAGCCAGGGTCGATACAGGAAGACTATGCAGACGGTGAAGACCAAGAGAAGACTTCACAAGACGCACATACAGGAGTCGTATTTCGACAGTTTTCAAATATAAGTCTAATTCAAAAACTATATATTTTTATTGAACGAGATTTTTTATTCGATTTGTCGCTGGATGCCACTCGTGATTGCAGGTTCCATACAGCAGACTGCTCTTGAGTCATCATTGTTCCCTCCCCGCACCCCCCTCTCCTCCCCCCAAAAAAAAACAAAAATAATACAAAAAAGCTGACTGTACCCCCACGGCGGTGAAAGGGGTACAAATATGGACTAATGCATGCTTCATGATAAAGTTTTATCCCCTCCGCAGTTGCTTGCCCTGATGGCTGGATAAAGCATGGCGATTCCTGTTACTTTTTCAGTCATGACAAGGAAGGTTGGACAGAAGCTTTGGTAAGTTAAAGTTCAGGTATCTGGTCAATTTGTTACTCATTTACCAGACGACAGAACTTTGGACTGGTCCAAATCCAAAGCACTTTGCAGACAGTAATAAAAGTGTAGCTCAAATGATTCAATGCGTATGTAATTATACCCTTTACCAAACAATCCCTGGTTTTTACGACCCTGAGACAGAATGCTTCTGAAAACATTGTTGGAAAAGAAGAAAAAAGCTGGTTGGCTTCTGGCATACCACACTTCTGTGTCTTCATGCCTGTGTATCTCTCTCTCTCTCTCTCTCTCTCTCTCTCTCTCTCTCTCTCACTTAAACAATGTTCAATAATAAGAATTGTATCAGTAATTTGTAAATCGTACATGTATTATACATCAAATTAACCTTGAATTGCAGTAAAAAAGCAATTATAATGAATTCATAAAAAAGCTTGACACCAAGAAATCTCGTTCGATCCCGAGGAGCGGCGCCAGCCACTTTGAAATGTCTTCGAATTCTATTCCAGGTTACCAAGTTCTTGAGAAACCCAGACAAACATGAAAAAGTGAGCTGTAAAACGCTTAGGTTACAATGCGACTCACTGACCTTTTGCGGACAATGTAGATCAAGATCAGACTGCACAGAACGTGCAGTCTGATCTTGGATCTACACTGTCCGATAAGGATATATTTTCTCCTAAAATATGATTGAAAAAACATTAGTGGGGTTGTTTACTGTGGGCTTGCAAGTCGCATTGAAGTCATATAGGAGGATAAGAGTTTATAATTTTTCATGTTTTGGATAGACTCTTTGTAAACTGTTCGGAGGATTCCTTGTTGAAATAGACAGTGTTGCAGAAAACGACTACTTAGCTAGCCAATCAACATTATACGGTCGTAAGTAGATGCTACTTTCGTTGAAAATTATTATATACCCATAAGTATATGGACGGCATGCATTATTTTATCGCGATTTTCAATAGAATCGTGTATCTAAGTGTTTAACATGCATTTTTAGAGTAAAAAATTGGTTTGGGGTGTATTGATAGTGATTTGGGAATGCTTTTTGACTATTGTGGGTGATTAAGGGCGTTTCTCTTACTTATTCGTCTGCGAAGTTAGCTTTATAAATCAGGCCATGTCAAAGCTGCGAAACGAAGCCAATTTCGAATCTAGAGCTTATTCTATGACATTTAAGTCTGAAGTTCATCGTTTGTGTTGTGGAATTGGCTGCCACAATTTTTCATTTTGCATTTTATTTTCACAAATCAAGTGACAAAGATTGTTTACTCATTCATCTGTGAAGATCTACTTTTCTTAAAATAGAGGAGTGATTCGTCCTTTCAGAATTTCAGTGTGACGGTTTTCATAAGGAGTTGAGGCCTGAAAGGTCATATTCTAAAAATCTTTCAAAGCGTCAGTGGATTTTTTTATTTTTAGCCGTCGGAGTTTAGATGTATGGCCTGTGACACGTTGAAAGTTGCATTTGGATATTTGCGAAAAGTGTCGTCTCGGATCAGCCTGCGCATTTCGCGCAGCCTAATCCGAAACGACACTTTCCGTTTGTATGTAATTTCTGTTTTGCACAAGTCTACTCTAACACCGAATCTAGTTTAGCAGTAAAGTGTCGTCTCGGATTAGCCTGCGCTGACTGCGCATGCTGATCGGAGACGAAAGTTTACGCAAATGTCCGAATGTCCCCATTCGCGTACTGCAGGCCAATTATGGAGCTGAAAGAGTAAGTAGACTGTAAAACTCACATTAGAATGGCTCATGTATCAGGAATTCCGGATATGGTACCCTAGTGTGAAAATGGCACCCCTGGTTCTATAACTCTTCATACGAAATAATGTGTGACTTGTCCTTACTGCAAGCATTGAAAGCAGATTCTGGCAAATCAACTAAAGCTCAGTGCGTGGTATATTCCTTTGAAAAAGTTGAAAATATCACGGACGAAAACAAAAAAATATTGGTTATTAGTGTACGTTCTGCCGCGCTGTTATACGTAGAGCTTCTTTTTGGTTTCTTACCTCTGACTGGTAGGATTGCCTAAAGTAGTGGTTTCAACGATCAGAGGAAGGGCTGGGAATTGAACCAACAACCTTTGGTTATACAACTTGGTCACCGTTCAAACCATTTCAGATAAATACTACATTGGATTAACAGATATCGTTGAAGAAGGTGTCTGGCAGTGGATTGAATCCGGCACACTGCTGGCGCAGAGTTCATTTGCTAAATGGGGACCAAACGAGCCAAATAACTTACATGGAGAAGACTGTGGCATTATCTATGGCAACGGAAACTGGAATGATGGATTATGTCATAACCCGGAAAATTACATCTGTGAACTCCCGGATGAGTATGCCTCTAAGAGCTGTTCCTTTTTTTCCATTGATACCAACAATAATTAACTCAATACCAACCGAAAATTTAGACTGGTCCGGATTGAAAGCATTTGCAGACAACGAAATAAAAGTGACTGAAAAACTGAAATTAGTTTTTGGAATGGCAGAAAAATTTGTGGGAAAAGGAGAAAATGCTGGGTACTAGTCAATTAATCTGAAAGTAACATAACTTCTGGTTGGCTTAACCATTTGGTTGAGCCAATCAGAAGTTATGTTACTTTAAGATTTAGAAATTCCTGGAAAACAAGACTAAGAACATTCTTAAGAATAAAGTGTTGGTGAATACGAACCCTGATTTTGTCAGTGACTTGCTCTTGAAAAACTACTGGTTATTTAGATGCATGAAAAAAACGTGACTCCCATATTTCTGTAATAAACTGTATATCTCTCCACATTAGAGTCTTGCTCTGGCAAAAAGGGGCTTAACCCATTACCACACAATCCCTACTTTTGACGCCCCTGAGAAAGAAGCCTTTGGAAAACATTGTGGGAAAAGGAGAAAATGCTGGTAACCAGCATTTTCTCCTTTGCCCACAATGTTTTCTACCCTTCACAAAACAAATTTCAAATTTTCAGTTATTTCGATTTTGTCGTCTGCAAATGCTTTCAATTTGGACCAGTCTAAAATATTGTCGTTTGGTAACGGGTTAAAGCATCTCGGAGATCCTTTACATCAAGCAAATCATCACATAATACGGGATCCTAAAAATCCTTATATTGTAATTAAAAACTGGATCTGGGGAAAGAGTGGTCCTTTAGCATGAAAAAAAAAAAAAAAAAAAAAAGATGTAATAAAGATGTTTTCGTTTCTTACAGAACTGTTGAGATAGTTGGCTAGCATCACAAGCTCGTATAATGAATTTGTCCCTAAAACTTGAAAAAAAAGTGAAATCTTCTTGAGAAATAAAACGTGTTAAAATTCCTCTTGTGTTCCGAAACTCATTCATATTCTCAAGATACGTTATTATATCCATGAAAACATGTCAAGTTTTGGTATCAAAGTCGATTGAAATTATCATTATCCTTCGTTTAACTCATTACCAAAATACAAAATTTTAGGCTTGTCAAAATCGAAAGCATTTGCAGACGACAAAATAAAAGTGACCGAAAATTTGAAGTTTGTTTTGTAAAGTGTAGAAAACATGGTGGGAAAAAGAGAAAATGCTGGTTACCAGCATTTTCTCCTTTTCCCACCATGTTTTCTAAAGGCTTCTTTCTCAGGTTCGTCAAAAGTAGGGATTGTGTGGTAATAGGTTAAAATGGCATGCCGAGAAATGTTCGGTTGTTCAGTCGCCTGAGGGCTATTAACCATTTACAAGTGACTGTACAGATTTCCTTTTTCAGCATGCCATTTGAAACGGCAAAGGATAGGGAATATTCCAGTCGACTTTGTTACAAAAATTTGACATGTTTACAAATAGAAAATGAATGAACAAGTCTTTATACATTTTCCGTTGAGGAAACAGGTGTTTAACGCTGAGTAACCGGGTGAAAACGGCAAATGTTGTTTTGTTTTGTAAGTACTTTTGTCTATATCGAAGCATGCTTACGAACAAAACGCGACAATTGTGGCCTTTGCTTACAAACACTTGGTTCGCATTTTCCAGATTAACGTCAACAACATTGGACTAGTCAAGGCTTTTCTCATCTGGTATAGAGTTAGAAAGAGCATGATTAACCCGTTACCACACAGCAAAATTTTAGACCAATCTATACATTGAAAGCATTTGCAGGCGACAATTTCAAAGTGGCTCAAATGGCCCAGTTTTGCTTTGATAGGGTAGAAAACTTTGTGGGAAAAGGAGAAAATGCTGGTCACCAGCATTTTCTCCTTTTCCCACAATGTTTTCAAAAGGCTTCTTCCTCTGGGGTGTTAAAAGTCGTCAATGTTTGGTAAAGGGTTAAGACTAATTAATGTAAACAGGATCTTTTATTTGCATTGAAGTTTTGTATTTTTTCAACTTCTTACCGAACGATTCTGGATTTTAACAACCATAACAACGAAGGGTGAAGGCATGAAAATATTGTTGGAAAATGAGGAATATTTGGTTACCAGCACTGTCCTCTTTGCCCACAATCTTTTCTGATTTTTCATAGGAAAGTCCAGTTTCTTATCCACATTCAGTGTGTCGTCTGCAAACATTTAACTTTAGACGAGTCTTATGACTCTGTTGCTAGGTAAAGAGTTAAAAAACTTGGAAAAACTAGCATGATAAAAAAGTAACGTGGTAAAAATATATTTTTGAATCATATCAGACTCTCAATACGAAATCTGGTATTTATTTTACATTGTGAACATCGCCGTGAAGGATTTTTTGGGGAGAAAGGTTGGAAAAGGAGAAAAGTTCTGATTACCAGTATACCAGTTACCCACAGTGTTTTCTAACCTTTCATAGAGAAATCAAATCTCTTTATCCTCATAAAGTTTGAGGTCGGCAAATACTTTAAAATAGGACCAGTCTTAAGATTTTGTTGCTTGATAAAGAGTTCAACAACTAGTATGATAATAAAAAGATAAAAAGATTTTGCAAGAAAAATGGATTTAGACAGCAAATTCTGTGGCAGTCTATCTTTTAAACTCACCACTATTGGAGAAGTCTCAAGACCTCTCTTCCAGATATGGTTGGAAATTCTACGAATTATAACCTGCGACGAGCTAACGATCTCCAAGGCATTGCTTGTAGAACTTCAATATATAAGAATTCTTTTATTCCGTCAGTGGTGGACGATTGGAATGCTTTGCCCGATGACATTAGAAATTTAGATTCCCTTGCAGCCTTTAAGACATATCTTGACAGGGACAAACCTATACCTAATAAGCTTTATTTTATTGGTGAAAGAGAATATCAAATTATCCACACTAGACTGCGTAATAAATGTAGTTCTCTAAACTCTGACTTGTTCCAAAAAAATTTAGTTGCTTCGCCTTTGTGTCAATGTGGTGGAATTGAAACTATTCACCATTATCTGTTAGATTGTGGGTATTATACTGTCGCTAGAAATAAGCTTTTTGCAACTATTGAGAAATTCACAACTGTCAGTTTGGATGTCCTGCTGTACGGTGACGAAAGCCTCACCTTTCAAGAAAATGTAACAGTAATTTTAGAAGTGCAGTCTTTTATTAAGGATAGCAAAAGGTTCAAGCTATAAAGAAAATCTACTTAACTCTTCTAATAATTTTATGGTTTCGTTTTGCTATTATATCGAACGTATAAAGACAATATAGTCTATTTCTTAATACTGGTTTGGAAAGCATCCCACATCGCACGATCTTCCTGTCTATAGCATCTGTAACTGACACCTTTTCCCTTTTTGGCGCTTTTTTTTTCTTTTATTTGCTAATTCAATTAATAAATGAATAAAATAGGACTGATACCATCTAGAATCCATGGAAAGGAACAGTATAAGCTTATGCTTTCGTTCCAATCCATTTTGTAGCATATTCTAAGTATACTTTGTAATAGTCTTATTATATTTTGTATGTAAAATGTTGCAAATAAAATATGTTTAAACTATGACCTCTCTAATCACATGAGAGTGTCAATACTAGATTTAGTGACTAGTGTCGGGGCTTCATTGTCAACATCACATTAAATGTTCACAGAGCTATTTAATCTTACAATAGGGACTGCTGTGGCATCTGTTGTTACACATTCTGCCAGCTTTGAAACACCGTAAACATATGTTGGTTTGACATTGTTTATTACCATGTTCACAATAACATCGAAAAAAAAAGCCTTGCCAACCTGATGTGGTTGCTTTAAAATAACCACGCTGTGACACCATACTGTTTGTGTTAACGTCAGAATCAGGAGTTTTTTCGGACATAGATCAGACTGAATTCGTGTATACTTTAAACTTATAACTCCAGGCTCAGAAGTAATTTAGTGTACATGTATGTTTTGTTCGTCATAACCAATAATCAAGCCAAGGATGTTTCTTGGGTCATCCCTACATCTGTCAACCATAGGTGCAGGAATAGCAACATTGTCTCCAACTTACCTCCAACGTGATCTTTTATTTATTCTCTCTGCTTGTGCCAACAGAGAGTCACAGGCTCTTTTCCCACCCCGAGTAATGCCTGTGGAAGTTGGTCAAGGTTGGAAGATGTGTGCATACTAGAACGACGTATTGGTTTTTCTGTGAAGGCAGCTAATGTCTTGTCGAAAGGCCTAGTGGTTAGCAATGGCAGGTCAACCGTGGTAGCAAGTGGTAAATTATGGTGGGTGTGGTAGGTAGTAGACATCCTGAAGTAGTTAGTTGCCCATTTGCTGTTGAAGGTAGAGGCCCGCCATGTGTTTTAGGAACAGCTGGTAGTAACCCGTCATTCGACGCAGACATGGAAGCTGATGGCCCTTCAGTAGTTGTACATGAAGTATTCTGAGGCTCTGGTCGCATATGGCTTGTAGATCATCTTCAGGCTGCAGTTTTTTCTAGAATTGCAGCTGGTTGACTTAAAGATGTTAGTTCCATTTTTGGATTTCCGCCAAAAATCGCTTTGGAAGGTGTCTATTAATTAATACCAGCATGGTGTGAAAAATTCAAATGTTGCTGTTAACTTGCGGCCAACTGTCCAGTCATTGGTTTCACATGTTGTCAATCATCCAGGCTAACAGAATGTCTTCATTGTCACTGTTGGCTCTCTCCACTGAGCCCAGCTTTTGGGATGTCTTAGTTTTCTGTGAAGCATAATAAGCTGTGGCCATAACTGTTTAAACTCATTGATGACATGGGCGGTGAGTTCAGACTCATTGTCGTTCTGTAGGATTGCCGAAGCACCGAAGAGAAGGAAGATGTCACAGTCTAGAAGTTGAAAGGCGATTTCTGCGGCTCTTTTGAAGTTAGTAGTCGTAGAATCACAAATTTGGTTAGATGGCCTTTGTGTACCATGATTCATTTGAATTGTCCATGAGGTACAGACTGCATGTCGATGAGGCCAATTTTGGCACGTGAGATAATCCAAAACCTCTGCAAATTATCAACGTTATTTCATGGATGTTTTATCAATGCAAGTTACTGGATTGTAGGAGCTGACATTAATTATCTTCAAAGATTGCTTTTGTCACAGCTCTTTGAAATTAAGCAAACGTTCACAGCTTGACTGTAACATGCAAATTACATAGATCGCTGCAAAATAACAGAATCTTGAATTTATGCTGTGCCGACCCCGCCTACCTCATGAATATTCAGTACACCTCTTGCTGCGCGTCTGCTTGCCTTTTAACGTCTACCAAAGTAAATAGATTTTTACGTCAAAACAAACAGCAACAGGTTGGTATTCTCCAAAAATTGATTTCACTTATGTTTTTTGCATTGATATGTGTCTAATGGTACCAAGTTCTCTGTGTTCAGTGCATAGACAATTTTTATTTCAACCATGGCTACTGTAACCTTTAAAAATAAAATCCTATCAGTAACGGGGACGAAACTTGCGTCGAAGGAGAATATTCGGATTCACCCACACAGTCCTCCATTTTGTTTACTCATTACCTGGCTCGTTAATGACAAGTATCTTCATTATCAGTTTGAAATAGTTTTTGCTACAATGTTTTATAACCGAACCAAGTATTCCTTTACCAAACAATGTAGATGTGAGGTCTCGTTCCCGGAAGGTTTCGTACTTTACTCCTTTTCCAAAAACGTTTTCATATTAATAGCCTTCGTTCTCTGGGTCTTTAAAAGTCGTCACTGTGTGGCAAAAGGTTAGGACTCAGGATTGTGCACCAAATGACACAATTTTAGATTTTTCCAAATTCAAAGCATTTGCAGACATTTAAAAATGTTGCTTAACCCTTTCCCAAATGACAAATTTTGGACTCTTCCAAACCAAAAGAGTTTGCAGACGACAATTTTAGATTTGAGAAAATGGCAGAAAATTCTCAAAAAGGGTAGAAAACACTGTTGGAAAAGGAGAAATTGCTCATTACGAGCAATTTCTCCTTTTCCTACAGTGTTTGCAAAAGACTTTTACAGCAGACGCGTAAAAACCAGGGCTTGTTTGGGAAAGGGTTAAATATTGATAACCGTTTACAGAAGGGTAGAAAATTTTGTTGGAATAGTTACTAGAATTTTCTTCTATACTATACCACAATATCTTTAAAAGCCCACTTTAAGGTCATTAAAATGCAGGCTTGTTTAGGAAAGAATTAACTCTTTACCACACAATCCCAACTTTTAACAACCCTGAGAAAGATGCCTACAGAAATCATTGTGGTAAAAGGAGAAAATGCTGGTAACCAGCAGTTTCTACATTTCCAACAATATTTTCTACATTTCCAACAATATTTTCTACCCAATCAAAGTCAGAAATCATCATATTAACAGGATTTAATTCATTGTCTGTAGATGCTTTGAATTTGGTGCAGTCAAAAAATTTGACATTTTGGTGAAGAGTTAATTTATACCCTATCTCCCTACCACAGTAGGTCAGTATGGGAAAACACAAGAAACATGGCTACCATCACAAATCCAGCTCAAGCTCCTCTAGTTCCAGTAGCTCAGATGATGAATACAGACATTTGCCAAAAGAGGAACGAAAAAGAATGAAAAAACTTAGGAAGCAGATGAAAAAGGTAAGCATTTTTAGATTTTCTGTTTCACAGTATATGACTTTCTAGTGAAATTAGTTCTTGCATATGATAAATGTTGTCAACACTCTCCCTTCTCCCTTCTAATAGCTCTATAAAAAAGGCTATCACATGCAGATAATAATGATATATTTGGTGTGGCCCTTTGCTATAAGAACAAAGTTAAGGTATATTAAGGTAGTAGATCCCTAATATCTCTAGTGCTGCATTGCATGAAGTTTTCTTAATAGTTGATAAATACTCATTTATACAGGTATAATACTTTTGCACATTTTTAACAGACCAGAAATTTCGTTATGCCTATCTTGAAATTATTTGTAGATACCTTTGTTAGTTTCCAGAAAAGGGAGGTAATCTTTTGTAATACAAATGTAGTGGTTTAATATTTAGAAAAGACAAAAAAGGAAAAGTGGCTTGGTTAAAGCAGTACAATAATACTCTTTTTTAATCATAGCAAATTTTGTAAGATAATACTATTGTGGAAATAGCTGTAGGGATCTACTACTTTAAATATTCTTATTCTAAAACAATGTTGACCTGTTAACTATTTACAAAATGATAAAATTCTGGACTTGTCAGTAGAAAACAATGTGAAAAAGGAGAGAAAATACTGGTTACCAGCATATTCTCCTTTTATGTGAGTGTTTACAAAAGCTTCCTTTCATGGGACCTTGAAAACCTGGGACAGCTTGGGAAAGGATTGACCCTATACCAAACAATCCCTGGATTTCATGTCTCTAAGAAAAAAGCCGTCTGAAAACATGGAAGGAAAAGGAGAAAATGGTTACATTATTTTGTTGTCTGCAAATGCTTACAATTTGAACAAGTCTAAAATTATGTCCTTTGGTAAACAGTTAAGGAAGAAATTTGTTATGTTTACTATTCCAGGGCAAGATACCCCCAGGCTCGGTACCAGTAAGTAATTTTCTTCTGCCTTTACACAGATTGAAGAGGGAAAAAAAATGTCTGAACCTGACCACAATTATGAGGGGGAGGAAATTAAGTCTTTCTACACAGTCATGAGTTTCAATGAGCTTGAGAAAGAAGGCTCTTGAAAACATTGTTGGAAATGAAGAAAATGCTTGCAGCATTTTTCCTTTTTCTCACAATTTTTCTGCCCTTGTAAGACATTTAACTCTTTATCAAGCAACAAAATTTTAGACTGATCCAAATTGAAAACATTTACAGACGTCAAAATAAAAATTACTGAAAATTTGAAATCTGTATCGAAAAGGAGAGAAAATATTGTGGGTAAAGCAGAAACTTCCTGTTACCAGCATTTTCTCCTTTTCCCACAATGTTTTCAAAAGGCTTCTTTCTCAGGGTCATCAAAGGTTGGCATTGTTTGGTAAAGGGTTAAGCCATCAGCATTTTTCCTTTTCTCACATTTTTTTACTACCTCTTTCAAGATATTTATGCCATATTAAAGTTTGTAGTCTGTAAATGCTTTCAGTTTGGACAAGTATAGAATTGTGTTGAGTGGGAAAGGATAAATGTAAGGTTGAAGCATTACTTGACCAAATAAACAACAACACACGATTTGAACCATGCTCTGGCAAAAGAAGGCTTAATATTTCACCTCTGTCATGCATCATACCGAGCAAGACATTGTTCCATGAATCCCTGTATCCATAAAATCCTTTTTCTGCAACAACCAAGTGAAGAATGAGGTAGATTGGTCCATTAACCCATTACCACACAATCCCTACTTTTGATGACCCTGAGAAAGAAGCCTTTAGAAAACATTGTGGGAAAAGGAGAAAATGCTGGTAACCAGCATTTTCTTCTTTTCCCACAATGTTTTCTACTCTTCTGGAAACAAGTTTCATCAAATTTTCAGTCACTTTTATTTTGTCGTCTGCAAATGCTTTCGATTTGGACCAGTCTAAAATTTTGTCATTTGGCAAAGATTTAATATACTCTAGTACATAAATTTACCAATAGCAACAGGTTCTGATCCAGGTCAGCCTGAGAGCAATGTGTAGGATGGCCAGGTTTGATACTTTTTGCAGATGCTTTCAACCCCCTTTTCACAGAATATGGCTGATTTTGCTTATGATGTACAGGCGTCCCACAAAGAACTGGACTGTGAGGATTTTAAGTCTTTGTCACTAGCTTATATGAGCCTAATTGTGTTAACCATTTACCACACAGTTGCCTCTTTAAACTACCCTGAAAAGGAAGGCAATTTGTAAACATTATGGGAAATGGAGAAAATGCTGGTAACCAGCATTTTCTCTATTTCCCACAATGTTTACCATTCTTTCAGAGATACAGATCATTATTTTAGAAAACAGTTGACTCATTTTGAGTCAAGGTTTTCAGCTTGAATGAGTTTATAACTTTTACCCATGGTAAAGAGTAAGAGCTCCATTATTAAACCATTAACACATGAAAGGTATGGATACAAGTTATCAGACTATTTGTTTGTGTAGTACTGGTATGTAAGTAATTATTGTTATTTTTGTGATTGGTATATAACTGATGAATCATCATAATGCTCATTCTTAGTGATATGATCATAATCATATTGCTTTAAGAAGTATCTTGATCTTGGAGTAATGATTTTAGGGTATACACTATATACATGTATTATTATAATTCCAGGGTATGTACCCAGGAGCCCCACATGGCATGCCACATGGAGCCCCTTACAGAGCCCCACATGGGGCTCCCCATGGTCCCCCACATTATCCCCCAGGAGGCAGCTATCCACATCCAGGTGGTTATCCTACAGGAGTAGCACCTCCACCAGCTGGTTATAACATGCCTCCAGGACAACCAGGATATCCAGCACCTGCACCTGGCTATCCAGCACCCGCACCGGGCTATCCAGGACAGCCCCCAGCTCAAGGTCCAGGTGGTAAGGGGCATAGATTTCTTATATTCATGCCTCTCCAGTGCACCAGATAGAGGGAGTGATTTTGATTTCAAAATTGAAAGTATTTATAATTCTCCACTAAACCCTATGTTATGGGTACTCATTAGAATCGTCTCATTGAGACGATTCTAATGAGTACTCACAACATTGGGTTTGGAAGAGATATAATGGATTTAGAATACCATAACTCTGTCTTTAATCTGGAGCTCTTCTCTCTGTTATAATCTGATAAAATTTATTGAAAAAATAGTTGATTAATGCTCAGCCTCTTTCAAAACAGGCATAATGTATCTGCAAAAAGTATCGATCTGCACAATCAGTGAAGGCTGACATGGGTCAATATGTTTTGCTTGTTTTAAATTTTTGCATGTCCAAGGACCTTTCTACCTGTTGAATGAACTTGTTCATAGGCCACATGAATGTTGTGAATTTATAATTATGTGAGCACTTGTTCGGTTTAACTCTTTCCCAAACGACAAATATTTAGCTGGTCCAAATTGAAAAAGATTTGCAGATGACATATGCAACTGAATAGATGATTTTTGTTTTGGATTGGGTAAAAAACATTGTGGGAAAAGGAGAAAAGGCTGGTTACCAGCATTTTCTCCTTTTCCCACAATGTTTTTAAAAGCCTTCTTTTACAGGTTTGTTAGAACTCGGGAATGTATGGTATGATTTAATATACAACAGAGATGCATCAAACCCTCAATTCCCAGAGCATGACATATACATTACTTATGTCGTGGATACTTTTTGATATCTAGAAACCTAACAATTAGCATTGATTATATACCAGTAGATTTCAAGAAAGAACTTGTCAAATATCACCTTACAGTGCAGCAAACTCATCCAGTACTATAAAGCATGTCAGACCCATACAGCTGTAATATTAAACAAATTTTCTATGTATCCATGTTTTAACCCTTTACTCCATAGATACTCATTTCTACACATCGCTTGTAGGAGCCTTTGGAAAACATTGTTGCAAAAGGTGAAATGGCTTGTCACGAGCAATTTCACCTTTTGTCACAATTTTTTCTATGCTATCAAAAGGTGTCATTTACACATAAGAAACGACTTCATCCTTGCTGTCATTTAGGGTCTATTAGAGATGCCATAGAAACGCCTTATTGGGTAAAGGGTTAAAGTAAATTCATGGTCAGTATCCAAATTTAATCCTTTGCAACTCAGTGCTGAGTTTTGATGACTCGGCAAAAAGGCTTTCAACCCTTACACACAATTCAGAATTATAGACCTATCAAAAGTGAAAGCATTTTGCAGCCAAAAATGTCATAGTGGCTGAAATAATGCAATTTTTCTTTGATAGGGTAGAAAATATTGTGGGAAAAGGAGAAAATGCTGGTCATCAGCATTTTCTCCTTTTCCCACTATGTTTTCAAGAGGCTTCTTCCTCTTGGTTGTTAAAAGTCGTCATTTTAAAGTGGAAGATAGTGATGTATCAGATCATTTCCCTGTTACAGCTGCCTTCAATTTTAAAATGAAACGGAGTGATTCTTCTATTAAATCGAATGATATTGCATATGAAGGTTATGCTAGATTTAGATGGAAAGAATGTTATAAAGATAATTTTGTAGAAAGTTTTAGTTTGAATATCAGTCTCTGTTATGATGAATTATTGCAATTTATTGACCGAGATATTAACTATGCTGTTGACTATTTTATTAGTTTATTTAAAACTTGTGGGGTAAATATGAAAAGTGATGAGGACGTTCGTTCTACACATAATATTAAGTCAGCCTGGTGGGATGAACAATGTAAGATTGGAAAGAAAAAAAAGTTTTTTTTACTACGTAAATTCAGACATTCTAACGAAAAGAAAGATTTTGTTAGTTACAAAATTGCAAGAAATGAATTTAAGGCATTATGTCGCAAGAAAAAAATTGTATTTCAAACAAAAAATAGGAACTCACTAGCAGCTGCTTGTAAAGATCCAAAAATATTTTGGAGTACATTAAAGCGGTCATACCATGGAAATACACCTAACCCTTTACCAACAGAAATCCACATGTCTGAATATGACCTATTTCATCATTTTAAATCGTTACTTGTTACAGACAACACCCGTCCGATCTCTGAGGTTGAAGATGATCCACTGCATTTTAATCCTGAAATGGATATGATTCTTAATACTCCCATTACTAAAGGGGAGGTTGAAAGAGGTATACGGAAATTAAAATCTGGTAAAGCACCAGGAAAAGATGGTCTACCTGCAGAGTTCTTTAAAAGTACATTGAACAAAATCAGTCCTTTGTTAGTTATATTATTTAATAAGATTTTTGAGTCTGGCAATTTCCCTGAAGCATGGACAGAATCAATTATAGTACCTGTCTACAAATCTGGCTCTAGAAAAGATCCAAATAATTATAGAGGAATCTCCTTGTTGAACATTATGTATAAGATATTTTCATTCGTAATTAACGATAGATTAAAGAAATGGTCGATTGAGTTCGATATTATAGATTTATCCCAGTCAGGTTTTAGAGCCGGGTTTTCGGCTATCGATAATGTATTTTGTCTACAAAGCCTCATTCAAAAATATCTGTCAAAAGCCGGAGGTCGGTTTTATGTTCTTTATATTGATTTTCAGAAGGCTTTTGACAGTCTAGATCATTACAAAGTGTTTTCATGTTTGAACAAAAAAGGTGTAACTGGAAAGTTTTTTCGCACTTTAGTTGTCATGTATTCTAATATAAAAGCACAGGTAAAACTAGGTGGAAAATTAAGCCCATCAATCTCTTGTAATATAGGCTTAAAACAAGGCAACTTGAGCTCTCCTTTAATATTCAATATTTATATAAATGAGTTAGCAATCCTGCTTAGAAATAAATGTAATAATGGCATTTTTATCACAAAAGACGTACCAGACTTATTTTGTTTAATGTTCGCGGACGATATTGCAAATTGTGCCGATACAGCGGTTAATCTACAGAGACAACTAAATATAGTAGAAAATTTTTGTGATGAAACCAATATGACAGTTAACCTTAACAAAACGGAAATAATAGTTTTTAGAAATGGTGGGCCTTTAAGGGAATATGAACGCTGGAAATATAAAGGGCATTATATTAAAATAACATCTGTTTATAAATACATGGGTCTCCTTTTCACACCCAAACTTTCTTGGTATGCAGCCACCAAAAAGCTTTCACTTCAGGCACAAAAATCAATTTTTCAAATAAAACAGTACCAAAGAGCATTTGGTAAATTTAATTATAAAGAATATTTCAAAATATTTGATTCTATGGTTTTACCTATATTAACTTATGGTGGGGAGATGTGGGGCTTTGAGTATAAAAATTGCATAGAACAAGTTCATCATCAGTTTTGTAAAGAGTTTTTGGGTGTAAACCAATCTGTTAACAATGCAGTGGCTCTTGGAGAGTGTGGAAGGTTACCTATTGCTGTATCCTACCATATAAAATTTATCAAGTATTGGTTAAGGTTAATTGAGATGGACAATAATAGATATCCAAAGAGCTGCTATAATATGTTGAAAAATCTTGATGAGAGTGGAAGAGTAAATTGGGCCTCTAAGGTTCGAGAATTTTTATTTTCTTATGGATTTGGTATAGTATGGATATCGCAAGAAGTTGGGGACGTCAAACAATTTATAATTATGTTAAAACAAAGGTTGAATGATTGTTTTTCTCAAACTTGGCATAGTGATATTTCTAGTTCTACAAGATGTGATTTTTATAAACATTTTAAAAGTTTACTTAATGTGGAAAGATATCTAGAGTTAGATATGCAACCTATTTATAAACGAGCCCTTGCTCGTTTCCGCTGCTCCAGCCATAAACTAAGTATTGAATATGGACGTCATTTTAAAGTTAATAGAGAGGAAAGAATTTGTATATTTTGTTTTTCTGAAAAAAATATAACTATTGTAGAAGATGAATTCCATGTATTTTTCATATGTGAAAAATATGCTGAGATCAGGACTGATTATTTATTCTCTTGGTATAATGGCCGCTCAACAATTGGAAATTTATACTTACTTTTGGCTAGCGATAATTCTAATGTATTAAAACAGGTAGGGATATATATCAAAAAATTGTTAGATCTAGTAAATGTGGGGCATTAACGTAGTTTGTAAAACGTTTGTATATGTATGCATGTATTATAGGCCGGAGGCCTTATTACTGAATAAATTTATTGTATTGTATTGTATTGTATTGTCATTGTGTGGGTAAGGGTTAAATTATTCTGAGAAAAGGAAAAAATGCTGGTAACTGACATTTCCTCCTTTTTCCACTTAGGGTTTTATCATTTTTATCTTTTCTGCACAATGCTATATTAGACATGGTTAATTAGAGTGTAGGTATAAAACAAATTGTACGTAGCTCAAAAGGTGATTTCTTTGTTTGAAATTATTGGAAATGGAGGTAATGCTGGTTACCAACATTTTCTACATTCCAAAATGTTTTCAAACATTTCGTTGTTTGGGTCTTTAAAATTTTGCTTTACGTAAAAAAAATGCTTGCTGAACATGGTAAAATTAACACATTACCAAACAACAAATTTACAGACTGTTCCAAATTGAAAGCACTTGCAGATGACAAAATAAACACAACTCTGAGATTGAAATTTGTTTTCAGCAAGGTAGAAAACATTGTGGGAAAAGGATTTTCTCCGTTTCCCACAATGTTTTCTGAAGGAATCTATCTTAGGATCATAGAAAACATGGACTGTTTATTAAAGGGTTGAGGGAGATGGCTTATATGTTGTAGAGAAATAATCTGAATTTAGAAAGAATAAAGAGTTAAAAGAGAGACTTTGTCATTTTCAGGGTTTGTGGCCCCAGGAGGAGCCCCTCCCCCAGCAGGATATCCAGGCGGGCCTTACCCAAGTTAGTACCAAATTTATGCTTGCACTGAGGCTTATTTTATTGTTGTAACATATTAACCTTCCTCAATTACAATAATTCTATTGACCTTGAAAAAAGGTTATGCATGTATCTGCAAATTTTGTGACTGAATCTTCTATCAGTTTTTAGGCACATATTGAAAATGGTCTCCAGCACTTTTAAAACATGCCTGACACAAATTTTCAGCAGAAGACTTTAAAGAAAGTTTATACCTATGGAAGCATACTGACTGAGGGAGAAAGGACACATGGGGGTTACATGTAGTTTCTCCTTTCTCCCATTATTAGAAATAGTCTGTAACAAGATGCAGAAAGTATTCTGCTGGTATTATTGTGTTTTGATTTTTTATATGGCTTTCTTTTTATCATTCCAATTTTCAAATGATGTAGAAATAAATGATTATGAGAAAAGGTGTTGTTGTGAAAAATGGTAAGATGGCCTTATGTGAGCATCTTGTCAATTTGTAGCAGCAATCCTACACGTTTCCTCTGATGCTGATTCAAAATTTTTAGACAAACAAATAGATACTGCAGTACGTTGTATTTCCCTAACATACTTTGGCAGACATATTTCTTTGTAGTTGAGGACAGTGTTTGTAAAACAGGTATGCATGCTGTATTAATTTATTGTAGAATGAAATAGAATGCTTGCTTCAAAAATAGATCAGCTCACTCTTTATGCATGAAAATGACCTTGTGCTATAATACTAAATACATGTATGTCCAGTCAACTCTGTATCAGGTAGATGTGTATTTGTTTCTTTCAAATTTCTTCCTTCTCTTTCATTTGTTTATGCGTACTTGTGAATAAAATTTGTACAGGCTGAATAAATTGGAACTTTGGACCAATGTTAAAAAGCTCAAAAGAAATGGGAAATTGAATATTAGACTTATTGAAGAATTGAAAAAGTATAATTGGAAAAAACACATAAGTAAAGGTATTAATACCATCAATCAGTTTTAGAGCATTTTGTGTTGATGATCTCCGAAGTTGTATAGTTTCTATCATCTCCTATGCTAAATCGTTGTTTCTAGAAAGTAACTATCATTCATCAGATTGTATTTGCTCTTGCTGCCAGAATAGATTACGACCAGATAGTACAGAGCATACAATCTAATCCTTGCTCCACATTGTCCAATTCAAGGTATTCTGACAAAAGTAACCGTTAGGTTGCATTGTATGGGTCTTTTTTGCATGTACACAAATGTCAGTCTAAATATTTTAGCTCTATGTATGGTCCTTTTAACTCTTTACCATATGACAAAATTGTAGGCATTTCCGAATTGAAAGCATTTGCAGATGACAAAATGAAACGTGACTAAGAAATTGAAATTTGTTTTGGGAAGGGCAGAAAACATGTAATTAGCATTTTCTCCTTTTCCCAAATTGTTTTCAAAAAGACTTCTTTCTTAGGGTGGTTAAAAGTCGGCATTGTTTGATAAAGAGTTAAAGGAAAACTTCCATTCTTTGTAATTAATTTCATGACAAACTTTACATGATTTGAAAGCCAAAATAATAGAGGTGAACTTTAAGCCATAGGAAGACTATTTGACAGTAAAGAATAAGGTCAGACCAAACAAATTTTGGGGGATATTTTGAAGAAGACCAGTAGTATTTTCTGAGCATCAGTCTATGTCCTGAACCATTTCAAAGACAAAAACATTTTTCATGCCACAATCCAATTATTAGCTGCAAGTGCTTTCAATATGGATAAGTGGAACTATGGACAAGCCCAAAGCTATGATATTTATTGAAGAAAATTGAAGAAAATTCTCATCAATAATTCTGTTAGTGCTTAACCCTTTTGCAATTAATGAATCTTGAGGAATAAACTTTTGAAAACATTGCCAAGGAAAGTAGAAAATGGTGGTTACTGGCATTTTTTCCATTCCTCTCAATAATGTCTTCCTATTCAAAGTAAAAACCCATCACTCCAGCCATATTTGATTAGTCGCCTGCAAATGCTTTCAAATTTGAAAAGCACAATTGTGGTGTTGGCCGAAGAGCAAATTTTGCATGATTAACTTCTTGTTGCCTTATTTGACTTCCTGGTTTCCTTTGCTGGTTGAAAAGTGATGCATCATATGTACCTAAGTCTCCAGTAGCCTGAAATTCTCTCGTCAATATGCCCCCAAGTGATCAATTAGAGATTCATATCTGTCAAGAATCTGAGGGGTGCTGTTATATTGAAAAGCAATTAGCAATACACATATTTTGAAACACTGGCATTTCATATAAGAGAAATGCACAATATTGAAAAAGAAGCAGAAAATGGTCAGCCCAGAACTTTGACATACTCCATCACAAGAACCCTGGATTGTATGGTAAAGGATTACTTGTAATTGAGAAATTGTTGAGAAAATATGCAAAAAAGAGTTTTTGTTTTTAGATCATGCATCCAAACGATCACTGTTGATCATCTGCTGTATAGATTGAGAGTAAAGAAAAAGAAGTTAAAACTGCCAAAAGAACCCTTTCCTACACAATTCTGTCTTGTAGCAATCCTTTCAAAATTTTTGTGGGATAAGGACAAAATGCTTGCAACCAGCATTTCCTTTTTTTCCTGCAATGCTTTTTACCAAAGGGAGGAAATACTAGTTACCAGCATTTTGTCCCTTTTTGTATCCTTCAAAGACAAATCAGATCATTTTTGCCACATTTACCACATACAAAATGCTTCTGGTGTGGATTACTCTAAAATTGTGTCATCTGTTAAAAAACTGAAGTATCAAAATTATTTTTCAGATTACCCACGTTAGTGCCTCAATTAACAGCAGCATGAAGACTTGTCCACTGTTAGTGCACTCACTCTACAGCAACCAGCAAAGGACAAATTTAATAAATTAGTAACCAGTCTTTATCAATTGAATAATAAGTAGTGACAATTTGTTTCTTAGACAAGGCAATGTGCCATTTTTAGTTTTTGTACTACGTAAATTACATTTTCATATTTTTTCACTTGGAGGTGATAAAGATGCTGATGACAGCATGTAGTGATTATACATACTGTGCAAAAAAGTTCTGTCTAATTTTGCATCTTTCGAATCTTTTTGAAGGTCACAGATAGTAAACATAGTAGCAAAAAAAGTAAACCTATAAATACATGTATTGTGGTATGTGTTCAACTAAGTGTAAAATCTTATTTTTTTTTCTATAAGGCTCTATTGTTTATCATTAAAAAAAACCTAGCAAACACAATAAACACCTTTTGATAAAGTATTGTTTTAACTTTGGACAAATCTTTTGGTAAAGAATTAGCAATTCAGATGTATAATTGTATTCTGAATTTATGTGTTTTATTCAAGTAGATTTTAAATAAAATATAGAAGATTTGATATGAGTAGAATCTGGTATCTGTTCTTCTATTTGGAATGTTTATTTTTTTCAGTATCTTTATGTATTTACTTTATATGCCCTAGAAACGTTTACTTCTTGTGATAAATTTGTAAACAGTTTCACTATGACAAGTCTCCAGAGGGAGAAAAAAGAGAAGATGTTATTGTCTGTTAGTCTTTACTGTGAGCAACAGACTGTGGAAGTGTGTCAGAATGTCGTAGACGTTAAACTCTTTATCACACAATCCTGACTTTTAACAACCCTGAGAAAAAAGCCTTTTGAAAACATTGTAGAAAAAGGAGAAAATGCTGGTAACCAGCATTTCTCCTTTTCCCACAATGTTTTCTACCCTTCCCAAATCAAATATCATTTTTTCAGTCACGTTTATTTTGTCGTCTGCAGATTCTTCCAAAGTGTTCCTGCGTAAATTTTGTGTTGTTTGGTAAAGAGTTAACTGGATACCTTGTAATGGAATTGTTGTTGCTTATGAGGATTGTATATAATTATGAAAGCAGACTACACAGGACATGTTGGCTAATGTTGATTCACACTGCAAATTTGTCCAATATTTTTTTTTTTCCAACTCAAACAGTTGCACATATTTTTTTTCTTTGTGACAGTTATATTTATATCCATCTAAATTTTTTAAATAACTTTCATGAAAGTTCTTGGGTTATGAGTGATTTTTTTTTTTCCTGTGTAAAATTTTGTTAACCTTTAAAAAGTTTTCTACCTTTGTGTGCTCATACATTTGATTTTGTGTTAGGATTGAATATCTTTTTTGCAAGATCATATTTTTAGCTACATTTCACTTTTCAGACAGAATTTGGTAGTCAAACTTGGATATGTCGTGGAATTCATTTTTTGATTTCAGGCAGGTCTGATTGCTCACATGTGCAATCAAAACTGCTTTCAAGCAATAATTATATTTTCATGATTTCTTTTGGTGACTTTGTCCCCTTTAGATACAATTTATTGCAAGTATATCAAATTTTGCAATTGTGGAAGACAGAAAAAAAAAGTATCCCCTGGGCCCATGAATTCCCTAAAATGCCATGTACTCTCCCTTCTCAAGAATTACACAGTTTCTATTGTCAGGCTTTAACTTTAGCAAACTACAAAAGTTAAGGCTAGTCTTAGTTGAATGCATTTGCAGACAACAAAATAACTGTAACTGGAAATTTGAAATTTGTTTTTGGAAGGGTATAAAACATCTCAGGAAAAGGAGAGAATGCTGGTTATCAGTCGTCTTTCTCAGGGTCGTTAAACTTGGGATTGTGTGATAAGGAGTTAAGCCTTCTACTAGACTATCACGATATTGCATGACTTGAGGAAAAATACTTTTAGAAACATTTTAGGTAACCACCTTTTCTCCTTTTCCCAAAATGTTTTCTACCCTTTCACGCACATATCTCATGTTTCGAGTCACATTTAATTTGTGGCTTGTAAGTCCTTTCAGTGCAAATGAGTCTAGATTTTTTCTGAAAATGGGCAAACCCTGTACTAAGAAATTCTGAGTTAAGTACCTGAAAAAAGAAGGCATTTGAAAATAATTTGGGAAAATGAGAAAATGCTGATAAACAGGGTTCTCTCTTTTTCGTTCAATGTTTTCTAGGCTTTAAGAGAAAAACTTCATCATTTGAACCATAATTACCTCGTTGTCTGGAACAGGTTTCAGTTTCGACTAGTCTACATTTTTGTCATTAGGTAAAAGAGTTAACTGATTATTTTCATATGTTGTATTGAGCATTTTTAACTATGTATGTATACTGTGATGGGATGTTTGTATCTATGCATTCACACACAGTACTCCTTCATTAGCTTTTTTACCTCCTTTCCTTTAGCTGTGATCAATAAAGTTGATTTATTATTATATCAATAAGTTTGTGTGTTGTTTTTGAGTGAAATGATGTGTGTTCAGAAAAGTGACTTGACTCTTTACCAAACAAACATACTCTTTAACAACCCTGATAAAGAGGACCCTCGAAAAGATTGTTGACGAAGGAGACAATGCTACAGACAAGCAGTCTTCCTTTTTTCCTCCCTCTTATTATTTCTTCTGTTTTAACTCTTTACCCCACAACAAAATTATAGACTGGTTCAAATTGAAAGCATTTGCAGACGACAAAACAAAGGCGACTGAAAAATTGAAAATTGTTCCGGGAAGGGTAGAAAACACTGTGGAAAAAGGAGAAAAAATGCTGGCTACCAGCATTTTCTCCTTTTCCTACAGTGTTTTCAAAAGGCTTCTTTCTCAGGGTTGTCAAAAGTAGGGATTGTGTGGTAATGGGTTAAACACATATCTCTTTTAATTCAACTTTTTACCAACAGTGCCACACGGGAATGACTGTGGTGAAGAAGGTCTTTGAAAATGTTGTGGAAAAAAAAATCACATGCTGGCAACCAGCATTTTTTCCCGCAGTGTTTTTTTTCTTTTATCGACAATATTCATCCTATTGCTTTTGATGCTTTTTCACCCTTAACCCTTTCCCAAACAATCCCTGGTTTTTACGGGTCAGGAATAGAAGAAAAAACATTGTGGGAAAAGGAGAAAATGCTGGTAAACAGCATTTGCCCCCTTTCCCACAATGTTTTCTACCCTATCATATAGAAAAATCACCTTTTTGGCAACTGTTAATTTGTCATCTGCAAAATGCTTTCAGTTTGGTGTGGTCCAAAATTTGCTGTTTGGGAAAGGGTTAAAATCTGTCAAAGTAGGCTAGTCCAAGATTTTTGTTGTCTTAAAGGGTACAGTTACTTTTGTCTTCAGCTCTCAATTTAGACTTGTCTAAAATTTTGTTGTCTGGTAAAAAGTTCACTATAGTTAACCCATTTTCAAATAGTATAATGTGTATTGTGTATGGATTAAAAAAACATTGTTGGAAATGAGCATGTAACAGCTCTCTGGGGGTGTAACCCATATTGGCAACCACTGGCACTAATTAATGAATGAAAAAAAAAAAACAAAGCAGAATTATCTGGAAAGAAAAAAGATTCATGGCACAAGAGGAGTTTGATATTTAATCTCTGGTGTCTTTCAGTAGGAGTTTACAACTTACTCTGATTTGTCTCTTTTGCTCTTTGTTGCTACTTGCTGGTCATAAGACTGTAAGAGGTGTTTAGCAAATTAGGTTATGAGTAAAGCATACAAAAAATGGTCATCTGTTGACAAACCAAACACTTTAGTATGAAAGGTGATCAAAAAGTTTGTGGAAAAGTTCTCTCATTCCTATACATGTATCTTACATTTGATGAGTATGGAATTTCTACAAGTATAGGTTTATTCAACATTTTAGGATACAATTCAGACTTTTCATAGCTATTAGAAGTCTTTTGTAACAAAAAACAATGGAGTAAATGCTTGCAGTCAGCATTTTTTTTATTTTCCCAAGATGTTTTTCACCTTTTCCGAGACAAGGTCAATCACCTAAGCTGCATCTAACTTGTCAAGATGCCAATTTTGACTAGTGAACATATTTGTCCAGTTGTAAAGGGTTAACAAAAGTATAATTGCCAGCTTTCATTAATGTAACACATAAAATGAAAAATTTCAGTAATGTCATTATGGGCATCAATGTTAAACAAAACACCATAATTATGGCAACTTGGACACTGGTAGCTCATTATCCATCTCAGAGTTCTCACCTTTGAAAATAGCACTCTTTCACTGCTCAATATACAACATTATGAAACAATCAATGAATGAATTTACCATTGTAAATGGTTCTCTTTATCCCATTTATTTTTATTTCTTGGTAACTAAATCATAAGATAATGTTAGTGTTACTGGGACAGTTACTATGTTCATCACCAAAAGGGCTTTCTTGTCTTCAATTTATACAGGCTTGTGCAAAATAATAAAAAAGTTTGGGCCTGATTTACCATTATGATGACATGACTGTGGAGACCATGATTTATTACATGTAAGGATGTTAGTTACTTTACTGAAAATTCATATTGAAATGATAAGTCAACAGCTTCGTAATTTTTCTTTCTGTGATCAGCTATGTAAAACGAAAAATGGGAGAACTTTTCCACAAATTGTTTTATTCCCCTTTACATCAGTCAATATCAGCAAGTTTCTTTGAGTTTTCTAATCAATGCATTGGCCATTACATGTATTTCCACTAGATGGCATTCTACAATACACATCCATCTAATAAAGCATACTGGGTACAGAAATGGATTAATGAAATAAATGAAATAAATAAAAATTTACTCAAAATGCTTCCAGGTGCGATTTATCCAGCTATGCTTGACTTGCATGTAACCTATGCATCGACCATTTAGTAAAACCTCCCCTACATGCTTAGGTAATAGGCTAATAGTTTTTGTATAAGTCCTACTTTTCCCAGGTATATTGGGATGGGTGATGCGTCATGGCAGACAGGTCGAACCTTTGAAGAATATGACATGCGCAGACAACAATGCAAAGGCATAAACTTTTATGGATGAACAAGGCATGGGAGAAAAAATTGATAAAGTCTACTTTGTGAATTTCTTCTCCATGAAAGACATTCTGAGAGAAACAACCTTGTGCTGCTTTACAGTAAAAAGGTGACTAGTTGAAGTTGTACATTAAAAGGTGATTGTATTCAGTATCTGTTCTAAACAAAGCTCATACTTTCAGACACAAATTAAACATTTTTTTTTGCAAATGCCTTCTATAAAGACATGGTATTGTCAAGAATTAAAGGAAGTACAGGTTGTTTGTATGAAGATTTTAACCATTCACCACTCAATCTGGAGTTTTAACTCTAGACATAGAAGACTTTTTACCCTGTCAAAGACTCTAGTCATCATTTTAGCTACATTTGATTTGTTTTCTGCAAATGCATTCAGTTTGGTTCTGTCAGAATTTATTGTTGTATGAGTGAGAGTTAGTTATCTGTTGAATCCAGTTAACATACAAATGAGTTGGATGTGAAAAGGATTACATAATTTTTAGAACAAGTATATACAAAGATTTTTTTTCCTTTGTTTAGACCAGGGAAGTAGTAGTTGTTGTAAACAAGTTGAACTAAAGCTGGGGCTCATTTGCTCCTGTTGGCTATTTCACAGTGAAAAGGAATAAATGATGACTGAAAAGGGTTCATAACTTAAATGAGAATGTTTTACTTAACAAGAACAACAGAAATGTAGATGTTGTACAGGAAGTTGTTGTTTCATGTTGGTTTAAAATAGAAACCTCATTATCTTCAAGGTGGAACACAACAGCATGGTTCCTATGGCACACCTGCCCAGCAACCAGGCTACCCATCTGGAGCACCAAGTTACCCTACAGGAGCTCCTCCCCAACAGCCTGGCTATCCTGCACAACCTGGGTACCCTGGGCAGCCTGGTTACCCTGCTGGGTCCCAACCACAACAGCCAGGTTACCCTGCCCAGCAGCCTGGCTATCCTGCAGGAGCCCCTCCCCAACAGCCAGGTCAGCCTGCTGGAGTTCCTCCTCAGCAACCTGGATATGGGCAACCAGGAGCACCACAGGGTCAAGTAAGGATCTTTCTTGTTTTTTTATTACAACCATCAAATTCAATTATGTTGAATTACATTGTATTTTCACAGTTATCCCATCTATGAAATAACTTCCAATGCCATCTGTGTTTCATGCATATCAAACTTATACAAGTCATAATCCATCTTTAACTAAAGCTGATGATGCATCATAAAACAATATTCATTCATTCCATGTCCATTGGTATTTAAACACCTCTTGTCTTTTAAAGGTGGCCCTTTAGGTTCTGGGACAAAAATTTTACAAAATACAAAAAAAATCATCCTTATACTCTCAAAGCCTTATAATATTCATTCATTAAACCCCAGTAGTCGATAACCATCCGACAACTAAATTAGAGATTTACTACAGTCCAGGTCGACACTAAAGGGAAACACAGTCTATTTTTACATGAGCAACTCACTCATTTACATACCGGAAATATACAGACGAAGCTTCAAACATAGCATCCGAAGTTCTAGACATTATGGAAAATAATTACTTTTTTGTTATGTTATGGAATTCAATCGTCATTAGTCAAGTGCAAGTCACTTAACATTCCCACAATGCTTTTTTGATTTTGGCGGGAAATCTAAAAATAGCTTAAGAGGCTACGTAGCCTTTTAATGGAATACCATCCAAAATTTTTTTTTTTGTAATTTTATGATTCTTAATTACTGATGATTTGTATTGTTTTTTCATATAAAATTCAGTGACATATGCTTTTTTTAATTTGGTGTAATGTGAAAATTCTAAATACCCCCCTTTAACTCATTACCAAACAACAATATTTTAGGCCTGTCCAAATTTAAAGTGTTTGCTGATGACAAAATAAAAGAGACTGAAAATTTGAAAGTTGTTTTGTGAAGGGTAGAAAACATTGTGGGAAAAGGAGAAAATGCTGGTTACCAGCATTTTCTCCTTTTCCCACAATGTTTTCTAAAGGCTTCTTTCTCAGGGGCGTCAAAAGTAGGGACTGTGTGGTAATGGGTTAAACTATGAAACTCCTGTTCAGGGTTGACCTTGTGTATGATTACAGACCTTGTGTTCCAGTACATTAATGCTCTCTAAATGTATGATCTCTCCTTCATGGTCATTTTTTATCATCCACACAGGTTGCTTCCTTCTCACCTGAAATGACCTTTCTTTTTACCCCCACTACCTCCCTAAGTCTTTTCTCAGAAATAGTTCAACAGCTTTCCTTCGAACTCTTCGGACTTTTTCTTTCTTTTTTGAACTCTTCTCTACCTATGACCCTCAGAGATAAACTGTTTTTATGCTCCCGGAAACATTTCAGGGGAGCATATAGTCACCACACAGTGTGTATGTCCATTCCTATCCGTTCGTTCGTCCATCTGTCTGTCGCCATTTCTCCACAACCCCTCGATCAAATTTTATGGAACTTCATATCTTAACTCCTTGGAACAATGCACAAATACATGTACCTCTTTCTCGGTTTCTCGATTTGAAGCTGCCTCACAGAAAAAGGGGGCTTCATGTAAAAAATTGTTTTTTATTAATATCTCCTATATCAGTGCTCAAAACTTTGTGAAATTTCATATCTGAACTTGTTAGAACGTTGCCCAGATCCCTCTCGCGATTTCTCAACTACAGGCTGCATTGTGGAAAAAAGGAGGCTTCATTTAAAAATTGTTTTTCTCTAATATGTCCTACATTAGTGCTCAAAAGTTCATGAAATTGCAAATCTGAACTTGTTGGAACATTGCCCAGATACCTCTCCCCCAGTATCTCAATTTCAGACTGCGTTACGGAAAAAGGGGGCTTCATGTAAGAAATCCTTTTATGACACCTTTTATGCAAATCTGAACTTGTTGGAACATTGCCCAGATACCTCTTTCCCGGTATCTCACTTTCAGACTACGTTATGGAAAAAGGAGGCTTTATGTAAAAAATTTTTTTCTCTAATATTGGGAATATCTCTAAGATAGTAATTACCTTTTTACTTCAATTTTAGGGATCATGAACAGATCCTTTTAGGATAAAAGAAGTGAATTTATATTAATTTCATACATTTTATGACAAGCTTTTGTTTGGGGAGCATAACCTGTCTCTGACGGCTCTTGTTTCTCAATACTTTTGTTTTCTTGTTATTTCTAATTACTAATAATCATTTGCATTGTACTGATGTTTTGCCAAACTACCACAATATACATACTTATACATCTCCATGTATGATGTACATATCATTGAGAGAATAAATGATAATGTTGTTGTTGTTGTTTTGACAGATGGGACCAGGTGGACCTGTAGACAATACTGCAGCACAGTTCCAAAAAATGGGCCTGCAGGGAAACTTGGGTTTACCTCGTCCCACAGTGAGACCTGCCCAAAATTTCTCTGCTGAACGAGATGCTGAAACGATAAGAAAAGCAATGAAGGGAATGGGTAAAGTATCTTGGTGTAACATAAACTTGTTTTTATGTCAGTGCGTGTTTATTTTGTATATACAGTAGTTAGTATTTTACCAAAAAATCCTGAATTTTAAGAATCATGAAAAAGAAAGCTTTTGAAAACATTGTGGAAATAGAAGAAAATGCTGGCAACCATCATTTCTATGTTACACCATATTTTCCTCTTTGAAAGACAAAGTTTGTGTTTTAAGTAAAATAATGTAATTGAGTAGTGACATGCCAGCAAGTGTTTAAATTTGGATTAGCCTAAATTTTTTTTTTTGTGTAGTAAAGAGTTAAATACATTATAAGTGTAATTTAATTCATTAACCTAGGGGAGCTTCTTGTATCTGCAGCAGAAGGGTGAAATAAAACCTCACAATGTTATATGGATGGTTCCCATGAATCAAACAAATAGCCAAATTTCGGACTTGTCCAAATCCAAGTGCTTGAAGATCAGGAATTGCTAAAATGGTCAAAAGTGTCTTTGAAATGATAGAAAACATTGGGAGAAAAGTGGAAAATGCTGGTAACCATCATTTTAAGCTTTGACCAAAATGTTTAACTTATTACCAAACAACAAATTTTTGGATTGAAACAGATTCAAAGCATCTGTAGACAACAAGTTAAATCTTGGTAATATGATGATTTCTGACTTTGATAGGGTAGGAAATATTGGGAGAAAAGGAGAAAATGCTGGTTACCAGCATTTTCTCCTTTCCCCACAATGTTTTGTACAGGCTTCTTTCTCTGGATCGTTAAAAGTGGGGCTTGTGTGGTTAAAAGTTAAAAAAGCACTCCACCACAGGGTTGTTCAAACTCATTATTGTAAGAGAAAGGGACCCTAATCCATTACCACCCAATTCTGACTTTTGAACGACCCTGATGGAAAAAAATTATGAAAACATTGTCGGAAAAGAAGAAAATGCTAGCAACCAGGATTTTCTCCTTTTTATATGCCTGATGGTCTCTGTCATCTGTTTGTATATCTGTCTGTCTGTTTGTAAACAATTTTTTTCTGATAGCAGGACCTCCTACAGTTTTCCTCAGAAAAAGTTTCACTTATTCTGAACAACAACAAAATTTTAGGCTAGCCCAAACTGAGAACATTAAATTTTGCAGACAACAAAATAAATGTGACTCAGAAATTGAAATTTGTTTTAGAATGGAAGAAAACATTGTGGGAAAAGGAGAAATTGCTGGTTACCAGCATTTCAACTTTTCCCACAATGTTTTCAATAGACTTCTTTCACAGGGTCGTTAAAAGTCGGGATTGTGTGGTAAAGGGCTAAGCTCACTACAATGAATCTCTATGATGTTTTTGACTTTTAAAAATTTGGATATCTGCAAGTATTTTAGATTTTAAGCCATTTCACTGACAAGCTCCTTCGGTCATATATATTTGAGAAACTCTTGTTCCACAATATTTTCTACAGTGTGAAAGCACTTCAGTTTATAAATATTTATATCACTTTTGAAATTGTAGTCATCAAAAATTTTCAGTTTTGAAGAGTCTAGAAATTGTCAACATTTGTTCTTCCCTTAACTAAAGGTACACAGTCCAGTACCTATGATTTTTTCCTTACAAAATATCAACTTTCTCCCCTAAAAGGTATTATCTGGCGGCCAAAATCTGGGTCCATATTCACCATTCATTCTTAAGAACATTCCTAGTTGTATTCTTCTGAATTTTTATCATTGTGGAAGTAACAGAACTTCTGAATGACAAAACCATTTGGTTTAGCCATTCAGAAGTTCTGTTACTTTCACAGTCAGAAAATCTTAAAGAATAAGAGAAAGAATGTTTGTAAGAACAGTGGGTGAATACAAACCCTGGTTAAATATTCCTTTAACTCATTACCACACAAGAAAATTTTGGACAGGTCCAAATTGAAAGCATTTGGAAACGACAAAATAAAGGTGACTGAAAATTTGAAATTTGTTCTGGAAAGGTTAGAAAACACTGTGGGAAAAGGAGAAAATGCTGGTTACCAGCATTTTCTCCTTTTCCCACAATGTTTTCAAAAGGCTTCTTTCTCAGGGGCGTCAAAAGTAGGGATTGAGTGGTAATGGGTTAAGACGTAGTACATGGATACATTTGAGATCATTTGACTGCTCTAATTATGTTTTCAGATCATAAATTGATATGGTTCAAATGATACCATTAATTTTGTCTTTGATAAGTCAAAAAAAAAATGAGTGACCTTAATATCTCCACAGTCTTTTCAAAAGTACATTCTAGAAGGTTGTTGCAATGCAGGGTTGTTTGGAAAAAGCATTAAGTAATTCAAAAAAAGAGTCAGAATGTCAGATGAAATGATAATAATTGCCCATCTTAAGTCTTTGTTTGACAATAAGACCCTTTCATGTTGAAAGCATTCGCAGACTGACAAATCAAAATTTGCTCAGTCTCAGATGATGGGACTTATGAGAGATAAGATTGTGGTAAAAGGAGTGGGATTATTTAGTACAGGGTTTATGCAATTTTGTTTTGTATTTCAGGTACAGATGAGCAAGCTATCATTGGGGTCATAAGTCAGAGGTCAAATCAGCAAAGGGTTCAAATCATGAACATGTTTAAAACTATGTATGGAAAGGTACTTTATTGACTCACTGAATTATTTACACATGTATAATATCTTGCATATTAACATAAAACATGATGTTTTTGAGGCTTTAGGTATAATTTCAGAAAGCCCAAAAAAGCTTGGTTCTATCTATGCTTTTTGGAATTCATAATCAGGCTGAGTATCTCAAAGATGGAAGACAAAGTGACAATTTTGATTGCAGTTATAATTTAACTCTTTACAAAACAACAAGATTTTAGACTTGGTCTGAAATGAAATAAAAGTGACTGAAAATTTGAAATTTGTTTTGTGAAGGGTAGAAAACATTGTGGGAAAAGGAGAAAATGCTGGTTACCAGCATTTTCTCCTTTTCCCATAATGTTTTCTAAAGGCTTTTTTCTCAGGATCGTCAAAAGTAGGGGTTGTGTGGTAATGGGTTAAAATCACCACAACAGTTTTTCAGTTACTATGAAAGCTTACTTATAGCTTGGCATTTTTTAGGAAAACTCTGAGGTATTGTTGCCCTGGCGTCATCAGTGTTGTGCAATGTTCTTACTTTATCTAGGCCGGGGCTCTGAAGTGCCATGCCCACAACACTCCAATCAGTCATTGCTGTGATCAAACACCAGTTTGCTTGTAGAAAATGTTGGCCTTTAGCACTGAATAGTAGATGACCTGAGTAGATTAGTAACTCAACCAGAATTTTCAAGCTATCTTAACTGATTTCTTACTTGAATTTTATCTGTAGGATCTTATTCGTGACTTGGAATCAGAATTGAGTGGAGATTTCCGTGAAACTATTATGGCCCTGTTCAAACCTACAACATACTATGATGCATGGTCGCTGCATCAAGCCATATCTGTAAGTCTTATCAGTTTGTCATGTCAACATGTCTTGTGTATTAACCCTTTCCCAAACAATCCCTGGTTTTTACGGGTCTGGAATAGTAGCCTTTAGAAAACATTGTGGAAAAAGGAGAAAATGCTGGTAACCGGCATTTTCTCCTTTTCCCACAATGTTTTCTATCCTATCATAGACAGATATCATCTTTTCAGCAACAGTTGAATTGTTGTCTGCAAATGCTTTCAATTTGGTCTAGTCCAAAAGTTTGTCGTTTGGGAAAGGGTTAAATGTACACTTTCATTGTTTTCTAATAAATTGTTCCCTTAGGGTCGAAAAAAAGAGCTGAGTTTTTGCACCTGTCCATATTTAATATTGATAATTTTGTCTCAGGCCAGGTGTTTCTCCCAGTTTGTGATGTTTGGTATAGTTTTCTAAGGCATGTTGGTTCGATGCATATTTCGTCTTTTGAATCCTGTATAATAATTTTAAAAAATTCTGTCTTTTAATAAACCTTAGAGGAAAGGCTTTTGAAAACATCAGTGGAAAAGGAGAAAATGATGCTTATCAGCATGTCCTGCTTTTTCCCACAATATTTTCTATCCTTTGAGAAATGCGTTGCACCATTTGAGTCACATGTAGTTTGTCATATGCAACGCCTGTCAAAATGAATCAGTTACAAGCAATTTCGATGAAATGATATCTCCCGCCTAAAAAAATGTATAACTTAAAATCGCTCCAAGTCAGCCATTTTGCATCAAATCAAAAAATCAAAAAAGTGTGTAGGCTGAATGGGCTATTGTACGTGTGTATTTGTATAAAGTTTCATCAAATTTGGTCCAATGTTAATAGAGATATTCACTTGGATGAACACACAGACAGACGGAAGGACAGATGGACAACACTAAAATCATATTCCTCTGCTGGGGGATAAAAAATTTCATGGTTTTGTAATGTCTTGTTTGGACCAGTGATATATTAGTTGTTTTCATCATAGTAGGTCTTACCAGTGCAACTCCTCAGAATATGATGGCGAAATTGAATTTCTCTAAAATAATTTGCATTTACTTTTGTCTTAGAGTGCTTAGCTGATTATTTTTATTTAACAACAGTGCTTTCCAGGTTCTAAGCTGCAAATTGGTCTTCGGAGTTATCCCATTTCTAATCAGGTGGTTTTAAGACCTTCCAAAAAACTGGAAGAAATCACTAAACTTGAAAACAACAAACACACTAAGAAAAGTATCATTTCCCAATAATAAAAAAGTCAAAACTCAGTGTTTGTAAAATGTATGGGTTTTTTTTTTTAGGTAATGAGTATGTATATGTACATGTACAATCTATGCTTTGGCAAAAGTGGGTTTAAGCCTTTACTCCATAGATACTCATTTCTATGCATTGCTTGTAGGAGCCTTTCGAAAACATTGTGGCAAAAGGTGAAATTGCTCATCAGCAATTTCACCTTTTGTCACAATGTTTTCTACACTATCAAAAGGTGTCATATACACATAAGAAACAGCTTCATCCTTGCTGTTTTTTTAGGGTCAATTAAAGATACCATAGAAATGCCTTATGGGGTAATATAAATATCTATTTGGACTAACAAATGATTGAATTCTGTTGTAGAATGCTCCTTTCAGAAGCAGAAAATTTACTAAAAGTTTCAACCCATGTCAACCTGTGTGAACTGTGCAGTCTGACATTGGTTGATACTTTCTGAAAATGCATTAATTCCCCTTTTTATGGACTATGGTTCATTTACTTACTAATCTTACTACATGTATTTCAGGGTCTCGGAACCAAAGAACATGTGCTTATTGAGATACTTTGTACAAGAACAAACACAGAGATAAAACAGATCAACCAATCTTATCATGAACGTAAGATGTTGCCCAAAATAGATTGATCTTTTACCAAATAATCCTGTTTTTTTAATGCTTAGTTATAGGAGGCTTTGGAAAACATTGTTGGGAAAAAAGTTTCAAAGATATTTCCAATTTTAGTGTTTTTTTTTTTTTTTTTTTTTTTTTTTTTGTGGGTGGAAGGGGTGTACCAGGTATTGTTGCGTCACCTTGTGCAGGGCATAGCTTCTAAAGTAGTATGGAAGCTAGTGACTCCAGACTTTATGCAAAGACAGATCACATAAAGGAGAAGTGTAGTGTTCAAGAAGCATAAGTCTCTCTTAGTATCTTCAGAGTCATTGCCCATTGTAAAATGGTAACTTTGGTTTCATCATTGGACTCTTACAAAACTTGAACTTGATCTGTGACTCATGGTAGTTGAGTTGTACACAAGAAATTAGTTCAATATCTGCCAGTGTTTAAAGAAAAGTCCTGGAAAACTTTTTTTTTTTTTCCCAGTGAAATTTTTCAAGTCAAAGGCCTGTTTTTTCATAAAAAATCAGTGGACTGGAAGGAAACTAAAACTTGATCTGTAATTTATGGTGGCTGACTTGCACACAAAACATCAGCTCAATATCTGCCAATGTTTAGAAGAAAAGTCCAGGAAAACTGGCAGACTGATGGACAAATAGACAGACAGAGTGCAAACATTAGGTCCCCTTAGGCTTTCAATATATCTTAGTGTTTGCTTTATTACTCTTTACTCATTGTCTGATTCCTAAAAATATGGACTTGTCAATCTTGAAGGCAATTGTAGAAATGAAATTAATCATGGTACAAAAGTGATTGGATTTGACTGTGGAAGGAAAGAAGACATGGTAGAATTAGTAAAAAATACTGGTTACCACCAGTTTCTCGTATTTCTACTACTATTAATCAGATATTGTCGCCCTTAGGGTCTTTAAGAAATAAAACGAGTTCGTAAAGAAATAAATCTGCTACAAAGAACTGCAAAGTAGATGTGTCCAAATTCAGAAGCTTTCTAAGATGCCAAATTACATGTGACTCGAATGATTGATTTGTTCTGAGGCAGAAACCTTTTAGGAAAGGAAGAAAATGCTAATTATAACCAAGTTCTCCTTTTCCAACTGAGTTTTCAAAAGCTTGTGACAGTAGGGTTGTTTAGTGAACAATTTCTTTATATAAAGGGATAAAAGGAAAAAAAAATGTTTTCTTTTTGACAGATTACAAGAGATCTTTAGAGAAGGATATTGTTAGTGATACAAGTGGCCACTTCAAGAGACTGCTGGTTTCCTGTTGTGCTGTGAGTCTTATTTCATATTTTCAGGACCATTTCTCCTTTACTTATGAGAAAAAATGTGGACTAGACCAACTTGAAAGCATTTGCAGATGACATATTAAATGTAGCTATAATAAAGATTGTTGTATGATAATATCATTGGTGGAAAGGAAAAAGTGATTTTGTTTATTTCAAAAATGTTTTCAAAATCTTTCTTCTTTTGAAAAACTAGGGATTATGTGGTAAAGGGTTAAATCATGATCTCTCACCAGCGAGTTAGCTTTAGCCCTTTACCAAACAAGCCTTTTGAAACACTGTGCTGGTAACCAAAATTTTCTCCACTTATTTTAGACCCCTTCAAACACAAATAAACTATGGTTGTTATGTCTGTGGCTAGCCACAATAGAATGAAATGATTCTTCTGTTGGTCGTGATCTGTTCAACTTTGCAACAATCAGGGATTTCATTTGGTACGAAGGTATAACAATAATTATTACATCATAAAATATGGTTAGAGTTGATTACAAAACTGAGTGAAAATGCATAAAGATGCATCTTTAATTGTTATCTGACAATGCCTTTAAATCTAGACAAGTCTGTATGTTGCAATGTAGTTAAGAATTAGCCCTTTATTAACTCATCACCAAACGACAAAATATTAGGTTTGTCCAAATCGAAAGCATTTGCAGATGACAAAATAAAAGTGACTGAAAATTTGAAATTTGTTTTGTGACGGATAGAAAACATTGTTGGAAAAGGAGAAAATGCTGGTTTCCCACAATGTTTTCTAAAGACTTCTTTTTCAGGGACATCAAAAGTAGGGATTGTGTGGTAATGAGTTAATGGGGAAAAAAAATTAGACCTGTTCAGTATTCAAAAGTACTTGAAGATGACAAAAGTGGTGGAAATTATGAAATTTGTGTGATAGATTGAAATCAATATGGGAAAAGGCAGAAATGTAGTTTAAGCACAATTAATGTGCCATTTGCAGATGTTTTGAAAATTGACCAGTCAAATTTTTTTGTCATTTGGTGAATTGTTTACCAAACACCTAGAATGTAAAATTGTCCAGAATGAGAATGGTTGCAGCTGACAGATCAAATTTGGCCCAAGTAATGATACCGGTATTTGTCACTTAGTTTGTGGAAAACATTTGTGGAAAAGGATAATTGTGCTGGTAACCAGCATTCCCTTTTTTCCTCCAATGTTTTCAAAAGCCCTTCCTCATCTACCAGGTTAGAATTCAAGATTACTTGGTAAAGGGTAGAGTCAGCAACAAATAAAATTTTTCAGGCCAACAGAAATGAGCTTACACCAGACCAATGGCAGAAACTACAATATCAAGGTATGGAGGCTGTTGTGGACAGAAATCTAGCCAGAGAAGATGCTCAAAAACTTTTCCAAGCAGGAGAGAAAAAACTAGGCACTGACGAATCCATGTTCTTACAAGTGTTAGCTGTAAGGCATGAATATCAACTTAGGGCTACTTTTGAGGAATATGTGAAGGTGATATTTTTGATAGATTTACCTTTTTATACCCCCACAAAGTGAATGTTTTCAGGGGTATACTGGAATCAATCAAAGTGGAGGTGGGGTTATTAACCCTTTACCAAACAACCCCTGGTTTTTACGACCCTGAGATAGAAGTCTTTTGAAAACATGGTGGGAAAAGAAGGAAATGCTGTTAACTAGCATTTTCTCCTTTTCCCACAATGTTTGCTACCCTTCTGGAAATGAATTTCAATTTTTGAGTTATGTTTATTTTGTTATCTGCAAGTGTTTTCAATTTGTACAAGTCTAAAATGTTGTCATTTGGTAAAAGTTAAGTCACATTCAGTGACAGCTTCAGTTTAATCAGTTAACTACATTGTTATGCAAAGAGCATTTGTAAACAATGTAGAGCAAGATCAGATTGCACAAAACATGTAGTATGTAGTCTGCTTTATCCACTATCTACTACATTCCTTGTGGTTATTGAAAGACCTATTCTTTCATCTTAATAAAATACCGACTCTTTTACAGTGAAAAATTGTAATTTATTCATTTGGTAGTGGTTGATCATACACACAGTCATGCCAGACTTTTGAAACCATTTTTGTTCAAAGGTCACTCATTTATTAACTCTGTACCAAACGATCTGCCGTTTTTAGGACCCAGAGATAGAGGCCTTCTGAAAACATTGTGGGAAAAGGAGGAAATGCTGGTAACCAGCATTTTCTCCTTTTCCCACAATGTTTTCTACTCTTCTAAAGTCAAGTTTCAGTTTTTAGTCATGTTTATTTTGTCATCTGCAAATGTTTGTAATTTGGACAAGTCTAAATTATTTTCATTTGGTAAGGAGTTAAGGCATCATCACTGACAGAAATTTCTTCTTTTTCATCAATTTTTCTGTGATATCTAGAGACAATTTAACATTTTTTTTTTTTTTTTTCAAATCTTTATCTCATTGTGGTAACCAACATTTTCTCCTTTCCCCACAATGTTTTCTACCCTTCACAAACAAATTTCAAATTTTCAGTCACTTTTATTTTGTCGTCTGCAAATGCTTTCAACTTGGAGAAACCTGAAATATGGTTGTTTGGTAATGAGTTAAATAAGATGAAATAAAGGTAGGTGGTGCATTCTCTTATAGCAGGTCTTCATAAGTGCTAGCAGCTCTTCACTGTTACAGTGTGAAAAAATTATGAATGTACTTCTTACCAAACATTCCAGTGTAACATGTGTTAGGAAAGTTTTTCTCCCATCTCCACAGTGTTTGCTGCCCATTCCAGGTAAATCACATCATTTGTGGTAATGTATTTCATCTCCTTCACTGCCAGCAAAAGCAACTAAAGGAGTGACAGGTTATCTATTTTGAAACAGTAGTAAATATTGTGGGAGCAAGAGGATCATCTGGCTACCAACTTTTTCTCCTTTATCCAAGATGTTTTCAAAAAATCACTTCCACATGATTGTTAAAAGATGAGATTTTTTGATAAAGGGTTCTTTTAAACATGCAGATATCTGGCCGAGACATCCTTAGCTCAGTTGACCGAGAAATGTCGGGGGACCTTAAGGAAGGTTTCAAGGCAATCAGTAAGTATATAGCAAACCTGTATTCAAACACAACCAAGGGAAAGACAGAAAGTGGTCTCTTAACTGTTTACCAAATGACAAAATTTTGAACTATGTTGAATTATGGAAAAAGTGGAAAATGCTGGTCTGGTCGATTTGGTTATCTACTGAACAGTCCATCAATGAAACAGTGAGGGTTCCTTTAATTTGCATGAACTGACATTAATTTTTTGTGAAAAAAAATACAATCCAACATGACTTGAAATTTGAGATAAAACTTTATGAAACTAATCTAGAAAACTTTTATAAAGCAAGCCTATGGTGAGTTTAATAACATCTTTTTGTAGATGAGTTCAATGATTTTCATGAAGCCTATTTATTTTTGTTTACAGATATGTTATGGACAAAAAGTAGTTCCAAAAAAACTTGCACACAATGATTTTGTTTAACCCATTACCACACAATCCCTACTTTTGATGCCCCTGAGACAGAATCCTTTAGAAAACATTGTTGGAAAAGGAGAAAATGCTGGTAACCAGCATTTTCTCCTTTTCCCACAATGTTTTCTACTCTTCACAAAACAAATTTCAAATTTTCAGTCACTTTTATTTTGTCATCTGCAAATGCTTTCAATTTGGACCAGTCTAAATTATTGTTGTTTGGTAATGGGTTAAATTCAAGGATGATAAGATTTTCAGATTTGTTACAATCATCAATTTTGACAGTCATGAAATTTTCCCACACAGCTGAAAGCGAACAAAAGCCCAAGGAAAATTTCTACAACATAATATTTTGTATTTACTCCTATACATATTTATGTTTCTGCTCACAGTACTGAGTGCCAAGAACAGACCAGAATATTTTGCTGACAGGCTGTACTCTGCTATGAAGGGGGCTGGAACTCAAGACTCCACCCTCATTCGAATAATTGTCTCAAGATCAGAGGTGATGTACAATTTTTATTTGAAGTCCTAAATTCCTGCACACTTTCTTTTTATGTCTTTCAGATGACCACTTTTGGAAACATTTTGATCAAATGATCAATTTCTCTGATTTTTACAGTATTTTTTACATGTGTTCATTCAAATGAGATTGCCCATTACAAAGGATGTCAGAGATCTTAATTTTTTGTCTGTAACTGCACTGAAGTCTAAAACTTTGTCTTCTTGGAATGGGTTAAAATGGCCAGGTCATAGTTTTTTGGCAAACAATCATGTCCTTACTTTTAGCCTTTGAGTCAATTGACATACAAAAAAACCAAGCAACAATCAAAGTCTTAGGGTCACTATACAACACTTTGCCAAACAATCCTAAGTTTTAAAGGACATAGGGAAAAAGCTTCAAAAAAAGTAGTGTAAAGAGGAGAAATTGTTGGGACAGAGCATTTTTGTGTTTCCCGCAATGTTCCCAACCCTTTAAAATCTAAATTCTATCATTTGAGTCACATTGATTCCTTTGATGAATATCTTGAAATCATTTGCTGATACTTTTGGTAGTTTCCTGAAAAGAGAGGTAATTACCATCTTCCTTTGTAATGAGAAAATAGTGGTTTTAGATTTATAGATGAAAATTCTAACAATGAAAAAAAAGAGAGAAAAAAGTGGCCTGGTTAAGTGGAACAATAACACTGAATTTTAATCCTAGCAATTTTTTTAGGATAACGTTATAGCTGAAATAGCAGTTTTTCTATTAGGGGTCTCGTACCTTAACATGTTTTCATGTGGTAAACACAAATTGATGTTGACTGTCCATATTTTACTAGGTCTTTTTTAGCTCACCTGAGCACAACGTGCTCAAGGGGAGCTTTTAGGGTCACTGGGTGTCCGTCGTCCGTCTTGCGTCGTGCGTCGTCAACAATTCTTTAAACATCAACTCCTCCTAAACCGCTGGGCCAATTTAGACCAAACTTGCGTCGTCCGTCGTGCGTCGTCAACAATTCTTTAAACATCGACTCCTCCTAAACCGCTGGGCCAATTTAGACCAAACTTGGCAGGAATGTTCCTTGGGAGGTCCTCTTAAAAAAAGTGTTCACAGAAAACTCTGGTTGCCATGGCAACCAAATGGAATTTTTTAGCAAATTCTTTAAAAATCTTCACCTCTGAAACTGCTGGTCGGATTTTGAAATTATTTCACAGATATATTCCTTGGGTGACCCTTTTCAAAATTGTTCGTGAAATTTCGATCCGTCAAAAATTGTGGCTCTGGTGAATGGGGGCTACTTGCACTATACAGAAATCAAGGAATTCTTTAAAAATCTTCTCCTCTGAAACCGCTGGTCGGATTTTGAAATAATTTCACAGATATGTTCCTTTGGTGACCCTTTTCAAAAATTGTTCGTGAAATTTTGATCAGTCAAAAAAATGTGGCTCTGGTGAATGGGGGCTACTTGCACTATACAGAAATGAAGGAATTCTTAAAAAATCTTCTTCTCTGAAACTGCTTGTCAGATTTTGAAATAATTTCACAGAGTTGTTCCTTGGGTGACCATTTTCAAAAATTGTTCGCGAAATTTTGATTGGTCAAGAAACATGGCTCTGGTGAATGGGGGCTACTTGCACTATAGGGAAATGAGGAAATTCTTAAAAAAATTTCTTCTCTGAAACCGATGGTCAGATTTTGAAATAATTTCTCAGGGATATTCCTTGGGTGGCCCTTTTCAAAAAGTTTTCGTGAAATTTTGATTGGTCAAGAAACATGGCTCTGGTGAATGGGGGCTACTTGCACTATACAGAAATGAAGAAATTCTTAAAAATTCTTCTTCTCTGAAAAGGCTGGACAGATTTTGAAATGATTTCACAGGGATGATCCTTGGGTGACCCTTTTCAAAGTATGTTCACAAAATTTTGATCCGTCAAGAGGCTATGGTGAATGGGGGCTACTTGCACTATATGGAAATGAAGAAATTCTTGAAAATTCTTCTTCTCTGAAACCCCTAGTCAGATTTTAAAATAGTTTGACAGGGATGTTCCTTGGGTGATCCTTGCTCTTGTGAATGGGAGCTACTTGCACTATATGGACATGATGAAATTCTTGAAAATTCTCTTTCTCTGAAACCCCTGGTCAGATTTTGAAAAAAAAATTCCGAAATGTTCCTTGGGTGACCCTTTTGAAAACTTGTTCGTAAATTTTGATCCATCAAAAAACATGGCTCTCGTGGATGGGGGATACTTGCTCTTATACAGAAATGAAGAATTCTTAAAAATTCTTTTTTTTGAAACTGATGGTCAGATTTCGAAATGAATTTTACAGGTGACCTTTTGAAAATTGCTTAGCAAAATTATAAATTTGGTTCCAATGTTTCAATACCTCAAAAAAAAATAGGCTATGGTCATCTCAAAAATTCAGGTGAGCGATCCAGGGCCATCTTGGCCCTCTTGTTGTTGTTTGCAGCAGATATGATTCAGGTTGAATATGTGCAAACATTGTGACAAAAAGGAAAAAATGCTTTTAAGTTTTTACACCTGCTGGAGGTAATATTTTAAAACTAGAATCACGATAATGAATGCTCACTTGTTTTATTTCAGATTGACCTACAAGATATCAAGGAGATGTATTTGTCCAAGTACAGAAAAACACTTGCAACCTCTGTGGCTTCTGATACAAGTGGAGACTATAAACGTCTCCTGTTGGCTCTCATTGGTCAGTAACAGGTGGAAGTTACCTATTGTCATCCATCAGATAGTTACAGTCTTACCATCTCTCAATTACTATTGATCATGATTAAACCTTTAAACCCTGGTTTTTTAGCTCACCTGAGCACATAGTGCTCAGGGTGAGCTATTGTGATCGATCGTTGTCCGGCGTCCGTCCGTGAACAATTACTTAAAAATTCTTCTCCTCTGAAACCGCCCAACAGATTTCAGTGAAACTTCACAGAAATGATCCTTAGGTGATGCACTTTCAAAATACTTCACAGATTTGAATTCCATGGAGAACTCTGGTTGCCATGGCAACCGAGAGAAAAAACTTTAAAAATCATCTTGTCCCAAACCGTAAGGGCTAGAGCTCTCATATTTTGCATGTAGCATCATCTAGTGACCCTCTACCAAAATACTTCAAATTATGGCCCTAGTGTTGAAAATGGCCCTATGATGTGGGTTCTTGGATTTCACATGGAGATAAAGAAGGAAATCTTTAAAAATTTTCTTGTCCCAAACCATAAAGGCTAGAGCTCTCATATATGGCATGTAGTATCATCTAGTGGCCCTCTATTAAAATACTTCAAATTATGGCCCTAGTGTAGAAATTGGCCCTATGTTGTGGGTTCTCGGATTTTACATAGAGATAAAGAAGGAAATCTTTAAAAATCTTCTTGTCCCAAACCGTAAGGGCTAGAGCTTTCATATTTGGCATGTAGCATCATCTAGTGACCCTCTACCAAAATACTTCAAATTATGGCCCTTGTTTGAAAATGGGCCTATGTTGTGGGTTCTCGGATTTCACATAGAGATAAAGAAGGAAATCTTTAAAAATCTTCTTGTCCCAAACCATAAGGGCTAGAGCTCTCATATATGGCATGTAGTATCATCTAGTGGCCCTCTACCAAAATACTTCAAATAATGGCCCTAGTGTGGAAATTGGCCCTATGTTGTGGGTTCTCCGATTCCACATAGAGATAAAGAAGGAAATCTGTAAAAAACTTTATGTCCCAAACCTTAAGGGCTAGAGCTTTCATATTTGGCATGCAGCATCATCGAGTGGCCCTCTACCAAAATACTTCAAATTATGGCCCTAGTGTTGAAAATGGCCCTATGTTGTGGGTTCTTGGATTTCACATAGAGATAAAGAAGGAAATCTTTAAAAATCTTCTTGTCCCAATCCATAAAGGCTAGAGCTCTCATATATGGCATGTAGTATCATCTAGTGGCCCCCTATTAAAATACTTCAAATAATGGCCCTAGTATGGAAATTGGCACTATGTTGTGGGTTCTCGGATTTCACATAGAGATAAAGAAGGAAATCTTCAAAAATCTTCTTGTCCCAAACCTTAAGGGCTAGAGCTTTCATATTTGGCATGTAGCATCATCTAGTGGCCCTCTACCAAAATACTTCAAATAATGGCCCTAGTGTGGAAATTGGCCCTATGTTGTGGGTTCTCGGATTTCACATAGAGATAAAGAAGGAAATCTTTAAAAATCTTCTTGTCCCAAACCATAAAGGCTAGAGCTCTCATATATGGCATGTAGTATCATCTAGTGGCCCTCTACCAAAATACTTCAAATAATGGCCCTAGTGTAGAAATTGGCCCTATGCTGTGGGTTCTCAGATTTCACATAGAGATAAAGAAGGAAATCTTTAAAAATCTTCTTGTCCCAAACCGTAAGGGCTAGAGCTTTCATATTTGGCATGTAGCATCATCTAGTGGCCCTCTACCAAAATACTTCAAATTATGGCACTTGTTTGAAAATGGCCCTATGTTGTGGGTTCTCCGATTTCACATAGAGATAAAGAAGGAAATCTTTAAAAATCTTCTTGTCCCAAACCATAAGGGCTAGAGCTCTCATATATGGCATGTAGTATCATCTAGTGGCCCTCTACCAAAATACTTCAAATAATGGCCCTAGTGTGGAAATTGGCCCTATGTTATGGGTTCTCCGATTTCACATAGAGATAAAGAAGGAAATCTGTAAAAAACTTCTTGTCCCAAACCTTAAGGGCTAGAGCTTTCATATTTGGCATGTAGCATCATCTAGTGACCCTCTACCAAAATACTTCAAATTATGGCCCTAGTGTTGAAAATGGCCTTATGTTGTGGGTCCTCAGATTTCACATAATGATAAAGAAGGAAATCTGTAAAAATCTTCTTGTCCCAAACCTTAAGGGCTAGAGCTTTCATATTTGGCATGTAGCATCATCTAGTGACCCTCTACCAAAATACGTCAAATTATGGCCCTAGTGTGGAAAATGGTCCTATGTTGTGGGTTCTCGGATTTCACATAGAGATAAAGAAGGAAATCTTTAAATATCTTCTTGTCCCAAACCATGAGGGCTAGAGCTCTCATATATGGCATGTAGTATCATTTAGTGGCCCTCTACCAAAATACTTCAAATAATGGCCCTAGTGTGGAAATTGGCCCTATGTTGTGGGTTCTCAGATTTCACATAGAGATAAAGAAGGAAATCTTCAAAAATCTTCTTGTCCCAAACCGTAAGGGCTAGAGCTTTCATATTTGGCATGTAGCATCATCTAGTGGCCCTCTACCAAAATACTTCAAATTAAGGCTCTAGTTAGCTCACCTGAGCACTTTTAAACTTCTCTTAAATATTTATATAACCGGGTTTGGTTAAGAAAGATTATCTTCTTATCTAAACCAAGAAGACCTAAAGCTTTGGCCTTGCACTTCGATATTTGGTATTTATCTTCATTGTAAATCTTTACTGCTTGGTACTCAGGTGAGCGATATAGGACCATCATGGTCCTCTTGTATGACCTTGAGATATGAGCCTTTTGAAAACATTGTGGGAAAAGGAGAAAATGTTGGTTTCCCACATTTTCTCCTTTTCCCACAATGTTTTCTTCCCTGTTGAAAACAAATCTTAATTCTTAAATTAGGTTTATGTTCTTGTCTGCAAGTGCTTTCAATTAAGACCTATCTAAAATTTTGTTGTTTGGTAAAGGGTTAAAGATGATCTAATATGTTAACCTTAAGAGTGCCAAGAATAACATTAAAAACCTTTCATTTTCAGGCTAGAAACAAGATCCTAATAAAAACAAGTTTAATGTTGATTTTGTCCAGAATGTGTAAGAAAACCAGACAATGTAGAGTGCACTTTTTGTTCAACCAGATCTTTATCTGCACTGGCAGCAAAGGTAGACTCAAATATGAGACACTTTTGTGATGTTTTTTCATATTTGAATGTTTATTCAAGTGCATTGTACATTTTATGGTAGCAAAATCAGTTCGCTGTAAGATCCACAACTATACAACTGCCAACACCATTGAGAAACTCTTCCAGATTCTTTCTATCTCGAGCATCATCTGAGCACAGGTTGCAAAGTGTTTCCTGCAGATTTCTGGTCACAGCCTTCACTCCTTTCCTTTGTGGCTCACTGTTTGCATCCTGAAAGGGCTGTGTTGTCTCAACCATTGCCTGGTCATTTCTGAAGGCATCAATTGAACTCCACCTTGTTGACCAAATGAGCTGCTAGAATCTTCCGCTCCATGTCTCTCAGAGATTTTTGTCCATTTATCACCATCCAGGATGGTCTGGTGGACATTCCACATTGCTGGGCTGAATAGAGGCATGATTCTGTGAACCCACACACCAAGAGCTCCTTCATGAACTACCTAATTCCACCTTAAAGGTTAAAACACATACATCACGTCAAGGAAGTGAAGAAACCTGTTATCTTTCAAGTGGAAGCAGCTGTGATGAGATACATGCTCACCAACTGTTGCTCTTACAATGCTGAACAGTGCTTGCTCAAAGTCAGCCACAAAGTGAAACAGATGGACACAAAAATTCTGATTCCTCATAATTATCCTGAATGGCACTTACATTGTGTCATTCACTGTCTGGCACACTGCTCTTTCTCCTGTTGGTGGTACAGATGATGTAGATTTGAATGCTGGTCAGCACTATTTGTGTCATCCATGAACCAAGTGTTCAATCTACACATGTGTCTCAGCCTTTGCTCTGTCCCAAAGAGTAGAATCTAGTTGGCTGACTCAGGGCAGAGTCTCTTGTTGTTGTCCATTTCCCTGGATGCATCAATTCACACATTTGGCAAAGATCCTTTCTTCTGTCATTTGATTGTCTTTTTAACAGTGTCATTATTTCCAACCTCTGCCTACTCTTGTTCTGTACAGGTTTGTGTGGTATCAGCAAGGATTAGTCAGGACTTCTCCTGTTGATTCTGGTAGGTTTTTTTTTTAGTGTTTAGTTGATTTTGGCTGACTGTGTCACTGCCTCTTTCCCTTCATAAGTATAGGCTATTGTACCAATTACACACTGTATCTAGAGAAAGGGAAAATATTTTAAGTACATACTCAATGCAAAAGTTGTCAGGAGACTACATTATGAGGGTTTTTCTCTTTCCAAAATCACATAGACATTTACTGTGAAAAGGGAAATGTTTGTTTTGTAGAAGTCTTTGCATCTTGATAAAAATCACAAAGATACCTGCCAGCATAAATTTAAGCTACATTTAGGTATGTTTTACCTATAGACTGGGTCATGTGGGCATGAGTGTCAGAGTTAACCAGAATACCAGTTTGGTGGTGTTTAATGCTGCCAATTAACCACATGTCATCAAAGGAAATATAGAGATTTGATAAACTGAATAATACATGCAAGTTAGTCAATTGCAAGACAGTCTGTTGCAGTTTTCACAAAAATCAAAACATATGCAATGCCACTATTTGGTATTTCACAAAGTTTTAAACCAGCAAAAACATCCACTTTTACACTACATTTAGTTGTCACTTAGTTGGGGATAACCCGTATGTTCTCCCATTTTTCACAATATTTTCTTCCAGAACAGAGAAGTAAAGCTTATTTATGCAAATCTTAAAATTTTTGCCTGCAGATGCCTTAAATTTAGAAGAGTCTAGTATTTGAGCAGGGTTAACAGAGTGCTGTAGCCTCCCAAGGGACTATTTCAGTGTAGCAATAAATCCATAAAAGGTAGCTGCAATTTCAGTCTTGCTGTTTTGTTCAGAATGTCTCAATAAAGAAGACACTGTAGATCAAAGATCAAACTGCACATTTTGTGAGTTGTTTTAAACCTTAGGCCCTCTATACACCCAACAAACATGTATGCTGTAGATATAAGACCCTTATAAGTGCATTTTCATAGTTGCTTTGATCTTTTATGTTATTTATAAGAAGATGCTGTAGATCAAAGATCAGATCTATGCTTGTTGCAAAGGCAACAGTTACTGTTTTTATGAAAGGTGCTTTGAAGGTTAACTGACAGGCTTTAGTGTATTTTGTAATTCTAGTAGCAATTATAAATGATGGATGATATAGTAAGGAATGAAAAATGTTGTATATGAAATGCATTTATGTTATGAACTGAAATGTCTGTTTGTGATTATTTGAATCAGAGCTCCAGATAGAGGGAGTGATTTTGATTTAAAAATTGAAAATATTTTTTAATTCTTCTCTAAACCCTATGTTGTAGGTATTCATTAAATAGTGTCATTGAGACGATTCTAATAAGTACACACAACAAAGGGTTTTGAAGAGAAATAATGGATTTAAAAAACCATCACTCCCTCTTATCCAAAATTTAAGCTTATGATGTTAGCGCTCTTCAGTTTAGTTTGTTCATTTGTTGTGATACATGTACATTTATGGACTCTCTTGTAACATTTCAGGAGAAGTAAGGATATGTGGTAGCAATTTCTTTTATTAAATCAAACTTTTTGCACATAAAACTTTCATGTTATGCAATTGTAGGCTAAATTTGCTATTTGTATTTTTTTTATTATTATTTGTTTATTTCATAATGCATTTGTAGACTTAAGATTTGTATTTTTCTTTCCATAATGCATTTTTTATGTATCAGTATTTATCCATAGCACCTAGCTGTATTATAGGAATGTTGGACCAGGCTACTACATATCTCTTATTCTAAAAGTATAGTTTTTAAACCTACCACACAACTGCATCATTACCAAGCAATCCTATGCTTTAATAACAATGAGGAATAAAGATTTTGAAAGCATGGTGAAAAAAAGGAGAAAATGGTGGTAACCAGCATTTTCTCTTTTTTTTCACAATAGTATCTAACCTTTCAAGACAAATTTTAGATGTGCAAATGTCTTCTTTTTGGATAAATCCAAAACTTTGTTGTTTGCATAGAAAGCAAGGGTCATTTTTTTTTTTTTAATAGTGTTTAACAGGCAAAGGGTAAATGAGATAGTTACAAGCAATCTCTCCTTTTCTTAAAATGTACTTCAAAGCTAACAACTTCTGGGGTGCAAAATAGTTGTATTCATACAGAGTATAGTGAAAAAGTTATTTTTAAAAACTATTTTCCCACAAAAATGATATATTGTATACCTCAAGATTTGAAAACTTTGGACACTAAAAAGCCCTCTTTGTGTTAATATAAAACGCTTCTCTTACTGAAATGTTATCATTAGAATTTTGACAAATGTCTCGTATAGATATGCTATATCTTCAGTTGTTCTCCCTTTGATGCCTCTGGTACTAAGTTTTTAACTGTTTACCATACAACAAAATTTATAGCTGTTACAAATCAAAATTTGCAGATGATTTGCAATAATGTGCTGCACAAACTATGAAATTTGTCTGTAAATCGTTATAAAACAATTACGGGAAAAAGGTTGAAATTTTGTTTATCAGCCTTTTTCTCCTTTTCCCATAATGTTTTCATGAATTCTTTGCAAAAGTGTAAATCAATCTTTGTCAAAATGGGTAAAGTCATTTCTCACACAACAAAGCTGCTGATCAATGCGTATGAACTAAAAGCATTTACAGAGAGAAAATTAATAAAATGCAGCCCAAATTATTGATTTAGTTGTTGAAAGGGACGAAAACTTTTCGCGGTAAAATAGTTTAAAAGGCAGCTTCCACAGGGTCCTTTTCTATAGTCCTGTTCTTCGATGTTGTTAAAACTGGAGATTGTTTTGGTGAGGATTGTAGTAATAGTTGTCTAGCACATCACTATTTTGCTTCTGATCTTTCTTTTAAAAAAAACATCAAGTACATGTACTGAATTTGCAAATAAAAGCATTATAAATACATGTATTTAGGTTAACTTGGATTTTATTTTACTTATACATTTATTAACATGTATATTTATACATCATTACAACCTGAAGACACATCACTATTTTGCTTCTGTTCATAAATTATGAATAAACTCTGCATATTTCTCTTTTAGCTTTCTCTTTTTAACCAGCCTATTTAACCCTGTGCCAAATTACAAAATTTTTATTGTGGTTGAAAAAATGAAATTGAACTCAATTAATTTTAGATTGGAGTTGTTATCAGAATTTCTCCTTTTCATGCCGTGTTTTTAAAACAGCCTTTCCTCAGGGATCTCAAAACATGGGGATATGAGGGAATTTCACCTGCAGAAAAATATTTTCATTTTGCAGATGAAAAACACTGCAGTAGGGAAATTACTGAGTCACATTTACATGTGCAAGCCTTAGCATTCATGACTTGAGGCCTTGGCGTTTCAGGTTCAAATTCCCAGCTCAGCTGATTTTTTTTCTGAGGATTGATAATAGTAATTGGGACGAGAGTCATTCCTCTCACAGTGAAAACAGCATTTTACCAAACATCCTTCAAAAAATCAAATGAAAAAAAAAAAGGAAACTGCTCTGGTCGAAGGCATGGCCTGGTGTCCATCGAGCGTCCGTTGGTGCGTCTGTCCATCTATCTGTCTATGCCTAAACTTTTATTTCAAACTCTTTTCCTTTGAAACTACAAATCCAAATTTAATGAAACTTCACAGAAATTATCCTTCCATGGTCCTCTTCAGAATTTCCTGAACGAATTTGATTCCTTCAAAAACTCTGGTTGCCATGGCAACAAAACTGAAAAAAAAGTAACATTTTTTAAAATCTTCTCTGGAACCACAAGGCCCAGGGCTGCTGAATTTAGTATGTTGCTTTATCTTAGGGACTGTTAACAAGTCTCCTCATATTATAGGCATGGGTCAACATTGGCTCCATTCCAGGGATCACAAGTTTAACATAGGCTTCCACTTCAATTCACTACAGTTGAAACATTAGATAAGGGAAATAAATCTAGCTATGAAGAATAAAGTTTGTTACTATTTACCTCCCTTGATCATCAAACTGCAGTGATATATGATTGGTGCTAGATATTTAAGTTTTTTTGATAGAAAATACTCTGTTTTCAGGGAGAATGATTCAATTTGATGCTAATAAGTATGTTGACATGAGTGGAAAATTGAATTCAAAGTAAGGTTTCTGTCATTCATTTTTTCCCTAGAGTTTGACCTTTCATGCCAATGAATAAACATGCCTGTATTGCCTGACAGTTTTCATTGTTTTCGAAAGCCCACCTTTTCAGGGTCATGAACACTTCAATTTGTGTTGTAAATGGCTAAAAAGCCAGTGGAGCGATACAGGGCCAACATGGCCCTCTTGTCCGTGAATACCTAATGACAAGATTTTAACAGTGACGACAAGACCTTGTTATGCAAAAAAATAAGAAGCCCGAAAACAAGCCACGTGCCTTGTTGGCGAGAAACCACGTTTTCGTATTCTCCAGACTCTCTCTTATCTTTATCGTCAAATTTTTGTATTATCTAGATAAGATTTCCATGAAAGTTGTTTTATTGCATTATCGCAAAAGCTATCTAGTATCTCGTGGCACAAATATGCCACCATAGTACTTAGTCTTATTTAGATCCAACACTCCTGAGCATTCCCAATCGGGTTCCCAGGCTTACCGAACAATCTAAATATTCAGTCGTTTTCAAATGTTTTATTGTAGGAATCCCAGGCCTTGGTCTCATTACCCTTAACCAGGCAACAAAAACTTATACTTGTCAGAAAGCATTTGCCGACGACAAATGAAATGTGTCGCGACTGGTGGTGGATTTGTCTCCACAGGTAGGAAAAAAATTGTGGGACAAGGAGAAAATTGTCTGTTTACTACGAAAACCGTGTAATTACAGCTTGTAACAAAGCTGTAGTTGCGAGGTTTTCGAAGTAAACCAGCGAAATGCTCTTTACCAGCATTTCTTCCTTCAAACGCCCAAGATTTTTCATAAGCCTTTCATCTCAGGGTCGTCAAAACTCGGTCGAGCTCGGCCGGTTAGCTCAGTGGCTGGCGCATTCGACTCCTAATATTGTGATTGCAGGTTCGATAATCGGTTGAGGCAAACTTTCTTTTCGGCGATCTTGCGCCTGATTCATGTGAGAAAATTAGATGCTTGAAAGGAAAGTTTGGTCAGTGCTGGTGAGAGAAAGCGAAGGTGCACTGACCGCAGTGATATGACCCTTGAAGCTATTAAACGGCGTCAAACACCCATACAAAGAAAAACTCGCTGTCTTAATCCTTTACCACATAATACCGACTTTTAACGGCTCAGGGAAATAAGCCTTTGAAAACATCCGTATCAAAGAAAGATTGCACCATTTGAGCTAAATTGAAATTGCTGTCTGCAAACGCTTTCAATTTGGTCGAGTCTAAGATTCTGTCGTCTGGTAAAGAGCTATAGGGTAAACTCACTTGTGACTTTCTTTGATAGATATGCTCCGGACGAACTTCGTAAACATCCATATAAAATGTCAATTAGCCTGAACGTGAATTAAGGTTTAACTCATTACCACATGAGAAAATTTTAGATTGTTCCAAATTGAAAGCACTTGCAGACAACAAAATAAAGGTGACTGAAAATTTGAAATTTATTCTTGAAAGGGTAGAAAACACTGTGGGAAAAGGAGAAAATGCTGGTTACCAGCATTTTCTCCTTTTCCCACAGTGTTTTCAAAAGGCTTCTTTCTCAGGGGCGTCAAAAGTAGGGATTGTGTGGTAATGGGTTAACGCATGGTTTCAAACTAATTTGGCAATTTTTCCTTTAGTCACAATATTTTCTCTAAAAAATTGTCTGAAAATTGCGTGTGATACTGTTAAGATGGAAAGAATCCTAGGAAACCAGGACAAAACACTTTCCTTTAAAGGTGGCCCTTCAGATTTTGGGACGAAAAGTTTACAAAAGTGCAAAAAAATCATCCTTATAATCCCAAAGCCTTTTAATTTTCATTCATAAAACCCCAGTAGTCGAAAACCGTCCGACAACACGAGAAATTAGAGATTTACTACGGCCCAGGTTGACACCAACGGGAGACACATTCTATTTTTAGATGATCAATTCGCTCATTTACTTACAGGAATACACAGAAGAATCTTCAAACATAGCGTCCGAAGAAGACATTATGGAAAATAATTATTACATGTTTGTTATGATGGGGAATTTAAGCGTTATGAGTCACGTGCCAGTCACTCAACATTCCCACAATGCTTTAATGACTTTTGGCGCGAAAACTAAAAATAGCTTAAGAGGCTACGTAGCCTTTTAAGGGAATACCATCAAAAAATTTCTTTTTGTAATTTTATGAATCTTAATTATTGATGATTTGTATTATTTTTTCATATGAATTTCAGCGATATATATATATATATATATATATATATATATATATATATATGGAAAAATCAACTGGTTCCGGCTCAAGGATATTACATAAAAAAGAAAAATAACATCACATGGGAGTATATATCAGTAACATTTATTGCCAACCGGTTTCGCTTTCGCTCTGTTGCCCTGATGAGCGAAAGCGAAACCGGTTGGCAATAAATGTTACTGATATATACTCCCATGTGATGTTATTTTTCTTATATATATATATATATATATATATATATATATATATCCACCTTTAAAGCCAGACCTATATATATTATATATATATACCTATACAGGTTGGCTATATTTTGAGGTGGAAAATTCAAGCGGTATACTATTATAAGAATTTTGAATTTCCTTTGGTCACAATATTTTCTCTGAAAAATTAATGTCTGAAACTGGGGTGTGGTACTGTTAAGATGGAAAGAATCCTGGGAAACCAGGACAAAACACTTTTCTTTAATGCCAGATCTATATATATATTATATATGCATATACAGGTAGGATATATTTTGAGGTGGGAAATTCAAGCGGTATACTATTTTAAGAATTTTGAATTCCAGCACAGACTACTATATATAGAACCAACAAAGCCATCAGCATCACTTGAAAAGTCATTACAAGAACATAAAGGTTTGTCATAGACATTTCCATCTCTAAAAAAAAAAATTGTGGACGAGATGCAGAAACTAACCCAAATTTTTATAGTGTTTGGAATTGTTCTACAGTTTACCACATCTTACTCCGCACCACTTTGTGAAATTGACGAGCACTGGCAGCCAGTTCTTGAGACGTGCCTTCCATGTCAGCCTATTTGTGATCCGGTAACGAAAACAGATTGTCAGAGATATTGCTGGAGTAAGTCTGCTTGTTTATCAGTTTGTGGGTGCGTGTGTGGGTATTCAAGTCTAGGTTTATGCGTCACATGTTTTTGCATTAACTTATTACCTTTCATAAATCTACCCTTAACCTTTATGAAAGTTGCATAGCTACAAATAAATTACCACTTTTTTGTTAAATTAATTCACTTTACATGGAAAGATCAAGAGATAGAAAGTTCAATTTCTCTGAACCAAATGATGGACTCTTCATTAAAACCACAGATCATGAGATCAGTAGAAATCAATCCTTTACCCCAAGCTATTTCTTTGCGCAGCTTCTGTAATTCTTGTGGACATATTATACTAGCATCACTGCGCTTCAGATAACGTACCTGATCCTTGATCTGCGCTGTACGTATAACTTGAAGGTTTTGCTATTGACAATGTAGGTAATTTTCTGTCCAATGACAGTATGCCTTTTGATTCAGTTGTTAGAAAAAAAGATAGATCTTCACGAATTGCGATATGACTTGCTTTGTGAGACTGAGTATAACGGAACTGCTTTAACCCATTACCACACAATCCCTAGTTTTGGCTGGGAAAGAAGCCTTTAGAAAACATTGTGGGAGTAGGAGAAAATGCTGGTAACCAGCATTTTCTCCTTTACCCACTATGTTTTCTACCCTTCCCAAAACATATTTCAAATTTTCCGTCACTTTTATTTTGTCGTCTGCAAATGCTTTCGATTTGGACAAGTCTAAAATATTGTAGTTTTGTTATGAGTTAAACCCGCTTTTCCCAGAGCGCTGCACTCATACATGCCATCTGCAAAACGACCAGCGGATAACACCTAATATTTGAAATGCAAGTTGCCATTTTATCTGAAACAGACTATAGATCTATTCAGGTAACATAATCCTTCCCAAAATGCCCCTGTATAAAAATCAAAGTACTTAAGTACTAATAGGAAGTAATTGGTAAAAAGAAATGCCAGACGGTTGACTACTTTTTTTAATTTAAGATTTATAGCATTATTTCATGACCATTTTACATAAAATCGTGTCTCTAGTGCTCTGCACTCGCTTTAACCCATTACCACACAATCCCTTCTTTTGACGACCCTGAGAAAGATGCCTTTAGAAAACATGGTGGGAAATGAAGAAAAAGCAGGTAAACCAGCATTTTCTCCCGGCTTTTCCCACCATGTTTTCTACCCTTCACAAAACAATTTTCAGATTTTCAGTCACTTTTACTTTGTCGTCTGCAAATGCTTTCGATTTGAACAAACCTAAGATTTTGCTGTTTGGTAATGAGTTAAGATGTTAGCAGTGTTTTTTGTGTGTTTTTGGGAAGCCCTGTTTCTCTTCTTCGTTTATCGCGTTGCAGTTCTAACTTTAAAACTTAAGTCATGTCAAAGCTATGAAACGAGACTTGTTCAAATCTACAGTTAACGGTATGATATTTTACTGTGAAGTTCAGTGTAACTGTTATCTACGAGGACCCTTTCTTCTTGAAACAGAGGTTGTAGCAGGATTTCAGTTTGACGGTTAAAATTAGGTCAGACCTAAACTGAACGCTCATCACTTTCTGCTATGAGTCACACTGTGGCAAATGGGGATATTATGCATCTCCGTGATGCATTGTAACAAGCAACTCATCACGTAATTAAACTAATTCATGTGGTAAACTGGTTCATTGAGCTGCAGAAAATTTATCACTAGCGAATAACTTAATCCAGGTCAGCCCGAGCGGACTTCGCAGGCTGACCTGAGTGGATACTCTTTAATTTCATGCTCTTTGTAAATGCATTAAGCCCTCTTTTCACAGATCTTTACTCATTTTTTCCACTGTTTTTGTAGGATATATCATTTCCCTCATATCAAAACGAGCTTCTACAGAGGCGTCAACATCTAGCACAAGCAAACAGATCACCCACACGAGTAATCCGCTCTCCACACCAGCGAACGAGGCTTCCGGTCCAACTAATTCACACACAAGTACCGGTACAGTTCCACACCCCAAAGTCCCGGCAAGAGCAGGCAAAGACTTCATTTTAATGATAACCTTTGGAGCGGTTATTTCTTTATCGGCACTTGCTGCTCTAGTGTACTGTTTCCGGCACAAAATTTGTTCGTCCGCCAAAGCTTTGTTTGAAAGGAACAGGCCCACAGTGCGTGCTCAAGAAGAAGAAGGAACACAGGAGGAAACAACTGCGCTGCGTGAATTATAAAAAAAATCCATGATCTTTTACCCTTTCAGTGCTAAAAGTGAAAACAGGGACTTTTGTAGAAGGCGTAGATCAAGATCAGACTGCAGTCTGATCTTGATCTATGCCGTCCACTTGTTAAGTGGAACCTGTAAATCTTCACCAAACGCGTTGTCTGCGCATGTCATATTCTTCGAAGATTCGACTGTCTTATATGACACATCACTACTAGCCCCGAAAGCGGGCTGACTGTACGCTCTATAAAGTAGCAATGTTGAAAATAACTTTTATCAATACGTTTGAGGAGAAATGAGACCTGCTTTAGCTCCAGATTTCTCTGAACTGCTGATCATAGCTGAGTGAATTGCACGAGGAAGCATTTTATTGAGTAAACCTTTATTTTAATTTTAAATTCAAAGTAACGGTTGTCGCGTAGGAAAGTGATTCGGTTCTGTACCCAGGATGCCCATATCAGATAGATGAGTATTTATAGAATGCCATCTAGCCGGAGATAATGTCACCAAACGACAAAATTTTAGACTGGTCCAGATTGAGAACACTTGCAGACGACAAATGAGTGACTAAAATGGATTTTTTTCAGGAAAGGATAGAAAACATTGTGGGAAAAGAAGAAAATGCTGGTTACCAGCATTTTGTCCTTTTCCTACAAGTTTCCAAAAGGCTTCTTTCTCAGGGTCATTAAAAGACTTACGTTATTGTGAAACAAAAGGTTAAGGTAGAAAAATGGTCTCATTTTCAATGCATTATCGTCGGTTTACTTATAAAACCTCGTAAGTGCAGCTTGTAACCAGATGTAGTTACGAGGTTTTTGAAGTAAACCGACGTTGTATTTTCAGTCGTCGAAAGAGATGGAGCTGATAAGATAGGCGTTGATAGGGTTAATAAATATAATATTCAGTGATATGAGCTATGGTCTGTGAAAAAAGGGCTTACGATTCATTCATCTACAATGAGTACATGTATCTGCTTATATTAACCTTCACTGAGTCCGTGCAGGCTGTCATGGGTCAACATACTTTGCTTTTTGTTGCTTCCTGAATATCCGAAGGGGTCATTCTACGTCATGACTCAGCCGGTTAGACAAACGGATCTTATGGATCATGTGATGACTGACTTTGTCGCGATAAAGCATAAAAAATGGTCTGTGCATTTACCAATTAACCTTTTTCCCGAGCCTTGCACATGTATTGTTGCTTGTAGAGAAACTTTCCATGAATAGGCAAAGCATCCACAAAATGTGGTATAAATAAATCTAAATGTATTAAAGCTGCCAGAGACTAAGTCCGAGGAGAGATTCTAGCAGCTTGGGGTTGTAGATTCAAAAGGTTGATTTTTTTTTTTCAGTTTTTTTCATTTTTTGTTTTTCTAATTAGTAATCATAAAATATGCAAATATGTTACATTATGCATAAATTATGTGAAATATGAAGGTTGTGTCTAACACAGTCATTTACTTGTACTTGCTCAAGATCAAGGTTTTTTTTTCAGATTATTTGGAGTTGCTAGCGCGCAACACCTGATGCCAGGGAGTCCCTGGCTCGGATATCAATGTTATAACTCTTTACCTGACGAAACATAAGACTTGTCCAAATTGAAATCATTTGAAGATGACAATTTAAGCGTAACACAAAAACTTAAAATTTGTTTCGGGAAGGGCAGAAAACATTGTAGGAAAAGGAGAAAATGCTGGTAACCAGCATTTTCTCCTTTCCCTACAATCTTTTCAAAAGGCTTCTTTCTCTGGGTCGTTAAAGGTCGGGATTGTGTCGGGTAATTGGTTTTAGTTTACGGCTCGAGAATGAATATGACTTCTGTTTTCTTATTTACAAGTTTTACCTTTATCTAATTTGAAGTCAATTTTACTATTCATTTTTTTTTTTTATCATTTTATGATAAAAGAAAATTTGTGATTTCTTCTTATTGAGTTGATAGGGTGGGCACTTATAGTAGATATTTAAATTTAGTAACAGTGTGGAAAATCCAATCTATAAATATATATACACCACATGGGTTTAGCCTGCAGGTAATCTATCACGTAGTCATGAATTACTAACACTTTCTCAACCGACAAATATTACAGGCTGCTCGTGAAGATTGAAAGCATCTACAACCAAAAAAGTCCAACACACTGATGCAAATGAGCTGAAGTTCACTGGCCAACAAGGTTGAAAACATTTTTCGGGAAATGCTGGTACTGGCTGACATTTTCTCCTATTCCCCGAATGTTTTCAAAAACCCATTTCCTCAGGGTTATAAACACGGGATTGTTTGACAAAGGGTTGATTTAAAAACCCTACAATTGCGTAAACAAAATTGATTGTGACTGACTCATATCTAGATGTAGGCCCAATAGTTGACCTTTCTTATACCGTAACTCATACGGATTTCTTCAGAGCTCTGACGGTTACAGGTTAACTAAGCGCTTTAAATTCTTACGACTCTTTACCAAAAGACACAATTTTAGACTTGTCCAAATTGAAAACATTTGCAGAGGACAATTTCAATGGTGAAATTTTCTTGATAGGATATACATGATTGAGAGAGAGAGAGAGAGAGAGAGAGAGAGAGAGAGTTTGTTCCTCGATTACATTAGAAATACTTAACTATGCAATCGAGATAAAAATTATGTACATTTACATGTATCTACACGTTCGTTTATTAAAATGTTTACTTTGTTCAGTTTTCTGTGCTGCCTTTTTTTTACGACCGCGGAAAAGGAGGCGAATATAGAAGCAAATTGCAACTTTCAATCACAAGCTAAGCTCCGAGGCTTTCAAACACAAGTCAAATCACTTTGAGCTACACCTATTTGTAATACATGTATTTGTTTTCAGTTAATGTTTTCAGTATGAACAAGTCTAAAATCTTGCCGTTTTGAAAAGGGTTTTTACCCTTGAAGCAAATTACGATAAAAATATTACTCAGGCCTTTAAATCTCTCCGTACTGCCAAATCTCACACATGCATCGTACAACGTATTGTAACACTGTTAGGTCCAACTTACATTCTTTTCAGGTCAGCATAGATCAAGATCATACTCTACAAACCTGCAGTCTGATCTAAGACAGGTCTATGTCGCACAATATTTTGGGATTCGACGGTCCGGAAATTGTACTATAAAGATTATAAAATACGAAATTAATAGATCTATTTTATCATTTACAGGCCGTAGGAACGGGAGGGGGTGTGAAAGGGGGCTCAGCCCCTCATCAATAATTTTGAAAATAATAGTAACTAAAATATGAGTTTTTAGCGCAATGTAACAACTACGCAAAAACTCTCAGTATTTCGAAGTTAGAACCCCCCCCCCTCTCCCCCCAATCTTGAAACGCTTCCTACGTGTCTGATTTAAATAGCAACTAAAGAGTTAAAAAAGATAGATTTTAATGAATCTCACTGACTCATATTCTTACAGAAAAAAACATTCAGCTGGTGTTTGATTTCTTTTTCTCGGAGGGTGGGGTCGTCTCAAATAAACTGCAATGGCCGGCGTTTTATACTGTATGTCAGGTAGGCGCTTTACAAAGAACATCAGGCCTTTGCGTATCTCAGATTATTTCCCGCGATCTGTTAAAATGGCTGCATGCTCCCACGATGACGTTTCCGAGGAAGACACCGATACAACTGACCCTTTGTCAGATTCTTTCGACCCTTATAAAGCCCTTTATTCACCGACAGTCAAACTCCCTATACCGACCGCTAAACAATTCAACAATGTTGCTGAATTCGAGAACTTCTTGACTAACAAAGACGCAAAGTCACAGGTGCAAAAAAAGAAGGAACCTCTGCCTGGGATAATAGCGGAAAGAGCTGCCATGCAAGCAAGAGAGGCAGTGAGGAAAGCCGCTATCATGTCGAAGAGTGAAGGTCCAGTTGAAAAATCGAACACTCAACAGCGGAAACAGAGAAGCACCAACGTTTTGACTAACATGCAAAGTGAGTTGCAAATATTGCCCTTGCTTTTGATAGCTTTGTATGCCCATTTCTGGTCGATTCGTTTTACTCTGTTGTTTCATGATACTGGAATATAACGTAATTATTTGAACATCGACGGCATTCCATGTGTCCAACTTCTATTGCAGTTACCGTAGAAGATTGAATTAATATTGATCATAAAATACAGCATTCAGGGATAGCATGTATTTTTTTAATAACTGATTATTGTAAATACTGAAAAAACTGACTATAAAATAGGTTCATAGACCAGTGTTGCAACAGTGTTGTGCCTAGGCTGCTGGATTCCTGCAATTTTTTTAACAATGTCCCTTAAGATTTAAGCCATTGCGGGATGTTGGGCGCACTCATGAAAATCCGACAAATTTTCCTTATCTGGAGTCCATTTCGGTATTTACATACATTGCGTTACTTACAATGGGCACCTGCACAATGTAAACTGTGACTGTGGAATTAACAGAGATAAAATCGCTTAGGTATATATGATATTGAAACCAGTCTTACTGTTGTTATTAAAACAATATGGCAAAACGCCAGATGTGGTTGACTGACTTATGTCGGGAAATGCTAAAAATAGAAAAGTTGCAGACAAAATTGAATCGCAGAGGACTGTTGAAAACCTCAAATCGATCGCGTCATCTGATCCTGACAGTGACCCGTCAACATCTACCGGCGCAGACACCGAACCATTGGCTTCTTCGACCTCCGGGACAAGTAAGAAAAAGGACAGAAAATTTCAGAAAAAATTGGATCATAAAATTTCCTTGGTTACAAGAGTCTGATGGAAGTATAAAATGTGTCCCCTAGGTTTTTCTAGTGACCCCTTGAAATTAAGGTAGGGGGACACCTGTGTCCCCCAAAATTTTGGCCTAGGCACAACACTGTTACTATGGTATTCCTCTTTATTCAGTGTAAAACCTCCCCCAAATATCAATGCAGCCCATGTCGTAAAGTCACATGACAAGCTGGAATATTTTGAGGCGCATTGAGCGGCAAACTACGGGTTTTACTCTTTTCTAGTTATGGTTTAATTGATTGATGATATCAATATTAAAATGTTCGATCACCAACCAATTAGAAAATGCTGTCATTTGCCTGACATCAGTGTTTTGCTTTTGTAATAGAAAACTTTGTTACTTGTTTTGATGGTAGTTCCTCATGTAAAAAAAAGTCGAATTTTTTGTACTATTTTACATCTTATTCACATTTTAAATCGTTCTAATTTATGGATCAAGCCCGAGAAATGCACAGATAAATGAGATGGTAATTTGTCCTAATTTTTCGTCATTTTTCTGCGGTCCCCCCCCCTCGTCATTTTTCTGCGGTTTCCCCCCCCCCCCCCCCCCCGCACACTCGAAAATCATTACTTGACTACTTGACAAAACTAAATATGTGGCCCAGAGATATCAACGAAAACAGTTTTTTAATCACCATGAGACTTTTGAGATATTCTAGGACTTTTTGCCTATTCCCGTGATCTGTAGATCTAGAGTGGTGAGGGTAGGACACAGCATCAAAACGACAAAACAAAACATATGAAATCACATTTTGTTTGAAATATACAATTTTCACAGATATTTCTTGGCTAAATGTTGTTTGCAGTTTCCTTTTATTTCTGGGGGCTGGGTTTGAGACAAATAAACGAGAGTAGAACAAATCACCGTGTCTTTTACATGTGAAGAAATAAAGAGGTAAATATCTGGCCTATCACCAGTGCTCTCAATAAGGGACCATTTCAGGAATTTTTGTAATTCCATGTTCAAATTTTAGGAATTTTTTTAAAAAATCAGGAATTTTTTTTCCACATCGGTCAATGTGGTCTTGGGCTTAGATTTATTTTGATTGTGTTGCGGAATGACCAACCTTATGTTGTGGTTACTCTAAAGTTTTATCCAAGAAGACATGTCCTTAGAATAACAATATAATGGGGGTAAAAATGCATATACATGTATATCTATAACAAAACTGATCATGACATGTGATTGGCTGGCTATGATTGCCCATGGTAACTTAAGGTGGTACCATTCTCATGGAAAACAGCTATTTCCACTGTAATATTATCCTATAAAAGTTGCTACAATTGAAAATGAGTATTGTTGTACTACTTTGACCGAGCCACTTTTTCCATTTTTTTCCTTTATAAATCTAGGGCCACTCTATACTCCTTACAAAAGGAAACAATAATTACCTCCCTTTTCTGAAAAAGAACAAAATATCAACAAATATCTTCAAGATGGACATCAAGTAATTTTCTGGTCCGTTAGAAATGTGCAAAAATATTATATCGGTATAAATCCTTATTTATAAACTAATGAGAAACTTCACTCCATTTTTTGCTAGAAGTGTTAGGATGGTAATAACTGAAGAATTATACCCATATCCATGTTTCATAATTGTAAAAATGACGTGTTGCACAACAGCCTATTTCTTTCGTCATTTGCTTCAAACCAAGTGAACATGTGAAACCATCCATCTTGTACTTTGATGTGCATGAATTTCTTTCAGTTTCCTAGTGGATTATGGAAGACACGTATAAATTTCAGACAGACGTGAATTCCTTCGTAACGACGGTCACGTCGCACAATGATTCTTTAAAAAAAAAATCCTTAAGTACGCTGCATAATCCCAAAAGAAATGCGTAACGAAACTATAATCTGCTGATTTTTTAAAGAGTCGGACAAATAATTAGTAGATCTATTAGATCTACTCGATTATTTGAATGTCTTTCACGTTGCATTTTTGCAAACAAACATTCCCCGATCTTCGATTGCATGCCTCTATTAATTGCATTTATCCATTAATTTCTATCGCTGCAGTCAAATTAAAGACGATTGATTACTAAGCGATCTTAAATTGATGGACCAATTAAACAGGTACCATAATCCGGTCATAAATTGGATAAACAATCGCATATGTGTAATTGTCATCGGTACACCGTAATCTGGATCACCAAAACGCTTTAACATGGCTATAGAGGCTATTTGTAAAGCGCCTTCCTTACATTGAGTGGACGTTATCGAAGTTTTCAACACGCGTCAAACCCTTTTAGCATTAAAAAAAAAAACGTCTGGGTTGAAATTCTCGGACGTTTTTGTCATAATATGGACGTTAAAAAAACGTCCGACTTGGAAAATGTCGACGTTTTTTCTAAAAATTTGGACGTAATATACGTCGACGTCCGCTTATTGAGAGCACTGTATCACGTGGAGTCACTTCTCAAAATATGGGCATCATCTTGCAATCAATATATACGAAAATAAAACCATGAAACAATATAAGATACACCAAATGTAAGTGAAGTACTGCCTTGAAAAACATCTTGAAAAACATTTTGAAAAAGACCGAGAGTGAATTACCCTTGGGAACCTCAAATATCAATTGTCCAATCAGATAACACGAACTCTATAGGAAGCTTCAATTTGACTCAGATCATACGAGTTGACTTATATCAAGGTAAATGTTTACAATTTTAACATTTTCATGACTCCTATGACCTTTGTGGGTTGTTTAGGAAATTCTAAACATTTTGTGAAAAATATTAAAAGTTAGGGCACGCTTTCATGTACATGTATGCGCATGCACCACAACAAAAAATTAAGCTGCACGAATTACCCGGAGAAGAGTATAATTATTGTTACTAAGGCGCAGAGGATTGTTACTTTTGGTTACGGTTTGCATTTCTTTAAATGAGAAAACATAGCATAGAGCGACATGGGGTATTCAAGAGCCATTGTTAGACTAATAACGGCATTATTTCCAACTTGTTTTTAAGTACATGTATATAAATATTTTCTTTAGTTAGGTATTTTTGAATCAGTGAGAGTACCTTACTTAAAGCTTTGGGAAATACTGCAAATTTCTTTAAACAAACACCATTAGAAAAGTTTAAAGTCACAGTAAACTCCAACTAAATAAATCAAAGTACTGATAGTACTGAAGGCCAGGAAATTGAGGATACAAAACAACACATGAGGTCAATTTTAATTAATACAAACAGGTAGACGGACAGGGATACAAGCGGATTCCACTAAGCTCCTGGAATTCTTGGTTTTATCACGAAATTTTGAACTGATACTAGAAAGCACCAGCCAGAAACTAATTAAGCCAGAGCTAGGCATGTGCTCACAGATATGGGGTGCTTGATAATGGCTTAGAATACTTAGTAATTTGTCGTGCTTGTAAACAATCCCAAGTCAAAATTGAACCGTATTCAATCGGCGCAATACCAACTTTTGTTATCTAAATTTTTTGAGACATGTGATGTCTTGTAGTCCTGAATGACTTTATTTTTTACATTTATGACGCAAGAACATATTTATTTTTATTGATTTCAATGAAAATACATGTAAGATAGATATCAAGGTAAAATGTAATGAATAATAAAGATTGGAGTAATATGGCAGTTGGTCATGTTGTCTCTACCTTCCACAAGTCGACAAACTTTTGAACTGGTCATATTTGAAGGAAGTTGTAGATGAAAATCCAAAGTAGTTCTTCATGTATATTGAAAAGTAAGATTTTGGGGAAATTGTGAGGAATTGCTTGTTACAAGCAAATTCTCTTTTAGCCAAAATATTTTCTCAGTAAAATACTGTGAAAAGGTTGGATTGTTTTAGGAAAACGATTAGGCTCGGTTTTCCTATTTTACTTGCCTATTTTACGAATAAGTCACAGTGACTTGAGCTTCGATACTTATATCTACATAATATACAAAGACGTTAATCCTAATTCATAATCGTTGTCCAAGGACAACTTGTGTCAAGCCCGCGAACACTTGACTCTCAAGCTTGACCTAGACCCTGGACCTGAATAACTGTTTCAAAGGGAACTTCTGCTCATGATGGAGAACAATGCATTATGCTAATTTATATCGGAATCTATCCAAAAATGTAGGAGTTATGGTTCGGACGAAAAATTGGCCTTCAATGTGGCCTTAATCTTGAACCTACTTGAACAGATGTTTCAAATGGCACATCTAACCGTGATGGAGGTCAGTTGTGCCAAATTATTTTGAAATCCATCCACAATTGTAGAAGTTATGGACCGGAAATATTCGGATGCACATAAGCCCTAGTGAACACTAGAGATATGTGTGTCAGAGACGCTGATGCCCCTGCTAAATGGTAGTGGTGTCCGTGGTTGTGAGGTAGAGCGTCGGCCTCATAACCTAAAGGTCCTGAGTTCGATACCTGGGGGCAGGTTTCAACTTTGGGATTTTTCATTGGCCCACACATTCGGCGCGAGTACTGGTGTAGTTCCCAGGAAGCAGAATCGAGAGAGATTAGTATAAGTTGTAAGAACTTGTTTCTCAATCGATGTAAAATAAATATGTTTAAACTAAATGGTATTGGTCACAGGTATGTCATATGACACTAGTAGAGAGACAGAGATGAAAAAAATACATTAAATGACAATCAAACGACTACAGAAAAGAATTATAAGCATTTATTTGGTTTCAAATCAAAGTCAATCAAAGACATTTTTAAGAATCACACAGGTGTAATCTATTTGTGACAGGTGTAAAAGGTGTGAAATACATTCTATCAGTGTGAAATAGGCAGTATAAACAATGACAAAACTACCAAATAACTCTTGGATAAAGGTAAATAATACACATAATGTACATACTAAAGACAACGAAATTTCAGAAATATTTTTATAGACAACTTGATTAACGATATAAATGAAATTTGATGTTGGGGTCGATTTTTCTAAAATTTTATTTTGGACGATTTCACCAAAGAAATCGTCTCCAGGGGACGATTTCTCCGGAGTGATAAACATAACACGGGCCAAGCAGTTTGGGGACAATTTCTCCAGGGGCAGATTCTCCAGCATTCCGCTAAAGTACCCTAGATTTAGTCGACATGTACATAAGAAAAAGTGATAAACATAACACGGGCCAATATTCTATAAGTAATTTGCTTTATTTACAATCGCATTTTAGCGGAGAGGTGTTTTGTGACACACATGTTCAAATGTCAACACAACGTTATAGACAAACTCCGAGCAGAGTCGTCGTTCGTTAATCTCACCATACCTGAATGTGAATGATCCGGAGTGCAAGAGAGAGCGTTATAGATATTAACCGTATGTAGCGCATAAGAATACACAACTGCCGGATAAAGCCAAGTTCATTAGGTTACGCCTTTATGAGGTCAGTGTTAATGACAAAAACGGGATGAAAAACACACACTCGTCAGTTATTAAAGGATTGTAAAACCCTTGCAATTCCATGGCATTTTGCAGATGAAAGCTTTGAGGAAAGGAAAGCATTCACACCGTGTGATAAGCAATCTCTGTATATACTTGGGAAACTAGTTGTTTTGGCGGACTCAGCGATATACAGTGGACACACCGTTCAACATTTTTGTCTGAATAGGCAGCTTACGATCCCTATAGGCAAGGGAATCCCTTGAGAAGGATTCCCTGGCCTAAAAACCTATCAATAAAATGAAAGTAAATTTTCATTAAAAAATGGTGATTATTATGACTTGAACGATTGTGAAGGATTAAAAGGTTATTTGTTGTTAGCAAATGCTTTTGATTTGGGCAAGATAAAATTTTGTCATCTAGTGAAGAATCTAGCTTGGTGTCAAACTTTGAATATTTTAGGATATGAGAAAGGGCCATTAAGTATCCTGCGACGCTGTGTGACAGAACGTTTGAGAGTTGTTGTTGTTGTCAGAGCTGCTGTGTCAGTAAGAAGTCATTGCAGAGGATATATAATTGCCTTTGATAAACATATGAACATGGTTTGTAAATTTAGATATACGCTAAGCTCTTTATTTATGTCTCCCCCCCCTCCCCCAATACCACATGGAAACTCTGGATTGTTTGGTAAAGACTACATTTCTACATTTGCAGAATACATCACCATATACGAAAATGTATTGTTACAATTAAGGGAAGATACATATTTTATCATGAACATGGGAAGATACATATTTTATCATGAACATTTGATATACAGTCCTAATTTTTAATGGCCTTGAGGATGAAGGCTTTAAAAATATTGTAGGACAAGGAGGAAATGTTGTTAACCAGCATTTTCTACTTTCCCACAGTGTTTATGCTGCATCTTGAAAAAAGGAAAGCTAGGGATTTTTTACCAACTGCTCTACATTCCAGCACAAGCAATTGGGACCTGTAATCACCAACCATCCTTACAATACCTTTACCACATCATTCCCAGTTTTGATGAACTCTAGAAAATCCTTTTGAAAACAATGAAGGAAGAGGAAAAAAACACACTTTTCCATTTCCTTTGAAAATGTTCTGGCCTCCAAAGACGGATCACTTTTTGATTTACATTTGATTTGTTGTATCATGCTAGTGCTTTCAATTTAGGCACATTCAGTTTAGTTGTAGGCTAGGAATCCAATTATTCTCTAGGTGTTATTCTCAAGCATTTTCTCAATTTCAAAGTAATTCTTTTTCTGATTGGCTTGACCAAATCTGATAGAGCTGAACTTTTTGTTTTGCCAATCAGAAATTGTGTAATTTTCTATATCTGAAATGAAACTAAGAATGCTTCTCAGATTATGGAATGATTGGCAAAACAAGCTCTTTTTGTAGAGATGGAACAACTTTGTCAATCTAATGGCTAATATTGAAATTTGATTAAGAATGATTTTTACTCGGTATGTATGTAGATGAATAATGTACATTGGAGCTGTTTGCCATCAGTGTTTTGATTCTTATTCCAGGCATTGATGGATGTTGATGAAAAGTACATCAAGCCCTTAGTAAAGAAGGTAGTTTTATTCTCTCTAAGTTAAAATAATGTCACAATAAGACATAGTTCTGTAGAGACTTTGAATTCAATGAAAGACTTAGATTAAAACACTTTTTATACCCAAGAAGGTTTGTATCATGTTATGACCGTGGTTGTTCATCCGCCCATCTGTTTTTAGCTCACCTGAGCACAACGTGCTCAAGGGGAGCTTTTAGGATCACCCGGTGTCTGTCGTCCGTCGTCCGTCGTGCATCGTCAACAATTCTTTAAACATCAACTTCTCCTAAAAATGTGGCTCTGGTGAATGGGGGCTACTTGCACTATACAGAAATGAAGGAATTCTTTAAAAATCTTCTCCTCTGAAACCGCTGGTCGGATTTTGAAATAATTTCACAGATATGTTCCTTGGGTGACCCTTTTCAAAAATTGTTCGTGAAATTTTGATCCTTCAAAAAATGTGGCTCTGGTGAATGGGGGCTACTTGCACTATACAGAAATGAAGGAATTCTTAAAAAATCTTCTTCTCTAAAACCGCTGGTCAGATTTTGAAATAATTTCAAAGAGTTGCTCCTTGGGTGACCCTTTTCAAAAATTGTTCGCGAAATTTTGATTGGTCAAGAAATGTGGCTCTGGTGAATGGGGGCTTCTTGCACTATATACAGAAATGAAGAAATTCTTAAAAATTCTTCTTCTCTGAAACAGCTGGTTAGATTTTGAAATAATTTCACAGAGTTGTTCCTTGGGTGGCCCTTTTCAAAAATTGTTCGCGAAATTTTGATTGGTCAAGAAACATGGCTCTGGTGAATGGGGGCTACTTGCACTATACAGAAATGAAGAAATTCTTAAAAATTCTTCTTCTCTGAAACAGCTGGTTAGATTTTGAAATAATTTCACAGACTTGTTCCTTGGGTGACCCTTTTCAAAAATTGTTCGCAAAATTTTGATTGGTCAAGAAACATGGCTCTGGTAAATAGGGGCTACTTGCACTATACAGAAATGAAGAAATTCTTGAAAATTCTTCTTCTCTGAAATGGCTGGACAGGTTTTGAAATAATTTCACAGAAATGTTCCTTGGGTGATCCTTTTCTAAAATTTTTCATGAAATTTTGATTGGCCAAGAAACACGGCTCTGGTGAATGGAGGCTACTTGCACTATATGGAAATGAAGAAATTCTTGAAAATTCTTCTTCTCTGAAACCTGTAGTCAGATTTTAAAATAATCTGACAGAGATGTTCCTTGGTTGACCCTCTTCAAAAGCTGGACATATAATTTTGATCCGTCAAGAAACATGGCTCTTGTGAATGGGGGCTACTTGCACTATACGGACATGATGAAATTCATGAAAATTCTCTTTCTCTGAAACCCCTGGTCAGATTTTAAAAGAAATTTTCCAAAATGTTCCTTGGGTGATCCTTTTCAAAACTTGTTCGTAAATTTTGATCCATCGAGAAACATGGCTCTCGTGGATGGGGGCTACTTGCTCTTATACAGAAATGAAGAATTCTTAAAAATTCTTCTTTTTGAAACTGATGGTCAGATTTCAAAATGACTTTTACAGGTGACCTTTTGAAAATTGCTTGGCAAAATTATAAATTTGGTTCCAATATTTCAATACCTCAAAAAAAAAAAAAAAAAGTAGACTATGGTCATCTCAAAAATTCAGGTGAGCGATCCAGGGCCATCTTGGCCCTCTTGTTATGTATGTCTGATAGCAATTTTTAAAAGGCCAGCAGGCTTATGTCATCGGCAGGTGTCCATCTTGTGTCCGCTTGTGCTTGCACCCCTGTGTCCATGTGTGCGTTAACTTCAAACATCATCTTCTCTGAAACTACCTATCCAATTGTGATGAAACTTCACAGAACAAAACTGAAAAAATATTGAAAATCTTTGAAAATCTTCTTGTCTGAAGCCATAAGGCCTTGGACTACCAAATTTGGCATGTAGTGTTATCTAGTTGACCTCTACCAAGTTCCTTCAAATAGTAGCCCTGCCCCGGGGTCACAAGTTTTGTATAGGCTTACATAGGGAAAAAAAATTTAAGATTCATCAGGTACCTAGCTATAGGGCCTAGGGCTACCAAATTTGGCATATATCTTAACCCTTTACCACACAATCCCGACTTTTAACGACCCTTAGAAAGAAGCCTTCTGAAAACATTGTGAGAAAAGAAGAAAATGCTGGTTACAAAATGCTGGTAACCAGCATTTTCTCCTTTGCCCACAATATTTTCTACCCTTCCCAAAACAAATTTCAATTTTTGAGCCACATTTATTTTGTCGTCTGCAAATGCTTTCAATTATATGTACGAGTCTTATTCTAGAATTTTGTCGTTTGGTAAAGAGTTAATCAAATGGCCATCTACCAAGAGAGCCAGAATTATAGCCTTTGGTGTCGAATTTGGCCCCGATCTGGGTCACAAGTTTTACATGGGCTTATATTGGGAAAACTTTAAAAATGTACTTGTCCCTTGCCATTAGGCCTACAACTACCAAATTTTGCATTAATAGCTTTATCTAGTGGGCCTCTACCAAGAGGGCCCAAATTATAGCCTTGGGGTCCGGTTTGTACCCACACCAGGGGTCACAAGTTTTACATGGGCCTTTGTTGTTACAAACCATATTAAGACCTAGGGCTACTAATTTTAGCTCTGGCTTATGCGTCTCATGTTTTACAGGACCTTTCATTGAGGAAACTATGAAAATATTCTTGTTTATTATAACCACACATTCTAGACCTGTATTATTTGATACAGAGCTTTATCTTGTGAACCTCCACCAGGATTCAAGTAATTATAGCTTTGTGGTCAAAAATGGCTTTGCCCGGGGGTTATAACTTTCTTGTAGGATGTTATGGAAATAAAAATGTATGTCTTCAAGTTTGAAACCAATTGGCCTAGTATTGTAATGTTTGGCTTGTAGTGTTTTTACTTATTAGCCAGTGGAGCAATACAGGGCCATCATGGCCCTCATGTTTGTGTGTGCAACTCATACAGTTTTCATTTGGGTAAGCTCAAACTTACCATAACAATTCTCTGTGATGTGTAGTTGTGCATGCAACTTTAAAAATGTGGATATCTGAAGTTGTTCTAGCCTTCTAGGTTTTAACCCAAATCACTAACAAGCCCTTTTTGGCATATATGTCTTGCTTCAGAAAGAGTCATACATCAAGAAAGGAAAACACTATTGATGCTTTTCTTACCTGAAAGGTGTTTGGCCTAATAATGAAAGAAAAGGAATGTGTTACTATGTGTGTCCATAATATCCACTTGCCTAAGGCCAGTGGGTTCATGTCATGGTTCTTTGTTTGTTAAAGTCCTTTTTTATGTCCCCGGAAAAAAAATTGGGGGCATATAGTTTTCGGTTACCATTAGTCTGTCCACCTATCAGATCTGTTTTTGTGTCCTGGCCATAACTTCTGCACTATCAGGTAATTTCAGAATAATTTTGCAAATATGTTAATTGCATCAAGATAATGTGTCATGTACAAGAGTCATGTACTTAGCAAGGTGAAACATGTTCGTGTCTGTGTCCTGCCAGTAAATTTTATGTGTGGGTGTATGTATGGGTGTTTGGTAAATAGTGATGTTGGTGTATGGCCAATAACTTCCATGGGCATGATTTGATTCTTAAAAAAAAAATTCTAACCTTTTATATGGGTCCATTACGATAGTCAACTGATAGATTTTTTTGGCTTTTTGATAAAATGCCATGTCATGGAGAAAGGGGGTCTGATGACTTATGTACATTTCCATTAAGTACCAATATCTGTAACTTCTGGACAAAATTTGATGAACTTCATATGTTATATTATTTATCACAAAAAAGATCTTTTTTGATAAAAATATATATGATGTATCTTTATCATGTACATGTGGCCTTATTGTTATTGTTCCATATTAAAATCATACATTAAGTTCCCTTTCTCCATGACATGGCATTTCATTAAATAAAAACAAATAGTGAATGTCTGTGGCTTAGCGAGAGAATATCATTTCAATGAAATAACTTGTATTGCAGCCTGAAGAGAAAGAGAGGAGAAAAGGAAATTCAAATCAAGCAAGTGTAAGAAATCCAAATCAGCCACTTGGTGGAGTAGATCCCAATGAAGAGGCAAATCACAGATTATCTGAAAGTACCAGTTCATATGGAATTCCTGAGTTCAAGGATCTTAGAGACAAGCTGAGGTCTAAAGGGAGAAATACAAGTCAGTTTCATGATAAACAGGCCATGTCAGATTCTGATACAAAAACAGATACAACAGAGCAATCTGTTGGTCATACACAAACCAAATCTCAGTCAGACAGTGAAGCAATTGTGAGACATAGCCAGAAATCTGGAGAACAAGATGCTGCTGAGAAACAAGAGCAAAAGAAACATTATACAGCATTTTGGCCATTATACAAGCAATGGACAGAGAATCGTTGCTATGCAACATATGAAATCATTAGCAGACATGTGAATCAATTATTTGTGAGGGGAGATAATGTGGTTAGCGTAGCAATTGCAAAGTGACTTAATCCATAAAGAACCTTTGACATCTTAAGTTACCTTTGCACCCAGTTTAAATCAAGATCAGACTGCACAAAACATACAACCTGATCTTTGATCTATACTGGCCCCTGTGCAGAGACATTCTTGAGAAAAGAAACTTTGATACTGCACCTAAAAGGGTTTTTAGCTGTACTGGCTGGAAGCCAGCATTGCCTATGTCATGACGTGGTGTCTGTCCACCTATGTGTCTGTTTGTTAATCTTTTTCTTATTAATGCAATTAAAGTCTACATTTGCAGGCAGATTTCTGTGAAACTTGCCAGTTTGTTCATCTCATTGATAGCTTGAAACCTATTGATTTTAAAAAAGGTATCTGAATATCGTTATGGGAAAAGTAGCAATTTGAACTTAAAGATTTCCATTTTTTTGTGGATTTTTGTGTACAGTTTGTTTATCTTGTCAGTGGATTTGATTCTATTGATTTTGAAAAATTTCTGACACTCAATATAGGAAAATGTAGCCTTTTAACTTAAAGATAAGTGTGAAAGCGGAAAAACATGGCATGATGTACATTAGAGGAGTTTGCATATTGTACTGAAATTATCTCGGTATACATTATCAGTTCACTCTTTACCAAACAATAAAATTTTAGGGAAGCCCAAATTGAAAGTATTCATATGCACACAACATCAATTTTAATGCTACTCAAAAATTTAAATTTTTAATTTGAAGGATAGAAAACATTGCATGAAAAGGAGGAGGTATTGGGTACCAAGGTTTTTTCCTTTTCCATCAATACGTTCAAAAATTTTCTCTGTCTGGGTAATTAAAATTCAAGATGTTTGGCAAAAGGTTGACCATTTTAATACTTGCAGATGATGTATTTTCTCTTGCAAACCACTTATGAAAACATGGTGCTTAAAGAGAATTTAGCATATAGAGGAAGTTTTAATGTGGTATAATCAAAATGTAAATTGCATTGTAATTTAACGCTACCACAAAAAAATTATTAATGATGTGGTTGTTGTTAAATTTCTCAGTTCTCTCTATCTCAATACTCTCTCTCTCTTTCTCTCTCTCTCTCTCTCCATTTTCAGTACAATCTATATTTTTGTCAAGAATCTTTTTCTCCTACTTACCTTTCTTCTCACTTTGACTCATTCATGAGAGCAAACTTTCACAGACATGCCTTATTAGCAGTCTTGTATATCAACATATCGATGAAAATAATACCAAATATACAGGTTAAGGAGTTTCCAGAGTTTTGTGAATTTACAAAGTGTATACTAGAGATCGATGTTCAATTGCCTGCAGCTATAAAAGATAAGAGAAATGTAACATAACGTAACAGTAGCCCTGCTTCAAATTTGTAATCATTGCCTAGACTGTATATCTGGCATTTATTATTATACTCCTTGAAACATTTTGGGGAGCATATAGTGACCACGTTGTTCGTGCGTCCGTTCATCTGTCCGTCCAGGCTGTCACGGAAAAAGGGGGCTTCATGTAAAAATCGTTTCGTGATACCCCTTTCCCGGTTTCTCAATTACAGGCTGCATGGGAGGAAAAGGAGGCTTCATGTTAAAAAATTGTTTTTTCTCTAATATCTCCTACATCAGTGCTCAAAAGTTCATGAAATTTCAAATCTGAACTTGTTGGAACATTGCCCAGATACCTTTCTCCGGGTTTCTCAATTTCAGGCTGCATCACAGAAAAAGGGGGCGTCATGTAAAAAATCGTTTTATGTAATATCTCCAACATAACTGCTCAAGATTTAATGAAATTTCAAATTTGAAATATTATTCAAAAATGCCACAAACAAAACATCCTGTATTTATTCCAATTATGCAATATTGTCTTAACTCATTACCAAATGACAAAATTTTAGGCTTGTCCAAATCCAAAGCATATGCAGACGACAAAATAAAAGTGACTGAAAATTTAAAATTTGTTTTGTGAAGAGTAGAAAACATTATGGAAGATGGAGAAAATGCTGTTACCAGCATTTTCTCCTTTTCCCACAATGTTTTCTAAAAGGCTTCTTTCTAAGGGTCGTCAAAAGTAGGGATTGTGTGGTAATGGATTAAGGAAAAAGGGAGCTTAGTGTCTTCATACATTTTATGGCAAGCATAAGTTTGGGGAGCATAACCCATCTCTGACGGCTCTTGTTTCTTTTGGATTTCAACCTAAACCTTTTGTCTGCCATTAGACAGTGCAGCCCTTGTAGATTGATATCAGGCTGCATAGAACATGCACCTTATCAGACTGCACAAAGTCTTTGATTTACATAATCAGATTCAGCAAGACTATTTGGGGAGGGAAAATAACATTTAAATTATTATACATGTAATTGAGCTTTGTTTGTAGCTTTGCACTGAATTCATTCTTTAGTTTGACAGTTAAGTTTGGATTTTTTGAAGTATTAGCTGGTCCATGCTATTTGGTACTTTCGTTCAAGATCACAATTCTTGTTCCTGTTCATAATAGAACTTACCTTTTCAATTCCATATACAGTTATATATCTGTATACACTGTAATATACTGCAAAGTGATCAACTGATAATTTGGGCATAACAGAGCTCGATCTTGTATACATACTTATTAATATACTTCCAAAACTGCTGTGCTACTAGATTCTTTAGTCAAATTACTAAGTCTACATTTGTCTATAAAACCAAACTTAGGCCACATTTCAGTACAAAACTCTTGACAGTTGGTCAGAAAGTTTGTCCTGGTGATATCTCAGACAGATTTGAAAATGGGTCATGTATGATCAAAAACTAGGTCACTAGGTCAGATCTTGGGAAGACCCTGTCTATGCTCCAAAGACCAAATTTCTGTGCAAAACTCTTGGAAGTTGGTCACAACGTCTGCTCTTATAATATCTCAAACAAGTACAAAATGGTTCATTTCAGATTAAAAACTAGGTCACATTATACCGTTATTGTTTACCTCCACAGGTTCATTTACTGAGACGTTTAAACACTTTGAGGCCAAGCTTTTGTGATTGTGCTTCGTTGGTCATCCATCATCAACTTTTAATCTTGTGTACGCTCTAAAGGCCACATTTTCAGTTTGATACTCATGAAACTTGGTCAGAATATTTGTCTCAATAAAATCTCAGACGAGTTAAAAAAGGAGTCATGTTTGGTGAAAAACTTGGTCACTAGGTCAAATCTTAGAAAAATCTTGCATCCCTCTAAAATCCACATTTTCTGTCCAATACTCCATAAGTTGGTCAGAATGTTTGCCTTGACAATATCTAGGACGAGTGTAAAAATTGGTCATGTAGACTCAAAAACAGGTCACCAGGTCAGATCTTAGAAAAACCTTGTGTATGCTCTAGAGGCCACATTTTCAGTTCAACATTCTTGAATGTTGCTCAGAATGTTTATCTTGATGAAATCTCGGACCAGTCAAAAAATGGGTCATGTTGGGTCAAAAACTAGATCACCAAGTCAAATCTTAGAGAAGCCACGTGTTCACTCTAGAGGCCACATTTTCAGTCCAACACTCTTGAAAGATGGTCAGATTGTTTGTCTTGATGATATCTCGGACGAGTACGGAAATGGTTCATGTGGGGTCAAAAACTAGGTCACGAGGTCAAATCTTAGAAAAAAAAACCTTTTTTAAGTTGAGAATCTCAAGGCCACATTTTCAGTCCAACATTCTTCAAAGTTGGTCAGAATGTTTGTCTTGATGATATCTTGGACGAGTTTAAAAATCGGTCATGTCGGGTCAAAAACGAGGTCAAAGTTCAAACCTCAGAAAAAGTTTGTGTAGGCTCTAGAGGCCACATCTACTTTTCAAAACTCAGGAAAGTTGATCACAATGTTTATCTTGATGGTATCACAAGCAAATTTGAAAATCGGTCATGTCGGGTCAAGAACTAAGTCATTAGGTCAAATCTTAGAAAAAACCTTGTGTATGCTCTGGAAGACACATTTTCAGTCTAATACTCCTGAAATAAGGCAGGAATATCTGTTTTGATGATATCTTGAATGAGTTTAACAATTGGTCATGTGGGGTCAAAAACTAAGTCACTGGGTCAAAAATTAAAAAAAAACCTTGTGTACACTCTAGAGGCCAAATTTTCAGTCTGATGGTCTTCAAACTTGGTCAGAATGTTTGTTTTGGTGATATCTCAAAAGAGTTAGATAATGGACAATTTTGGATCAAAAACTTGGTCACCTGGTCAAGTCTTAGAAAAACCTTTTGTACGCTCTAGGGGCCACATTTTCAGTCCATTACTCATGAAACGTGGTCAGAATGTTTGTCTTAGTGATATCTCAAAAGTGCTTCATAATGGGTAATATCTAATAAAAAACTAGGTCACTTGGTCAAATCTTTGAAAAACCTTGTGTATGCTCTAGAGGCCACATTTTAAGTCAAAAACTCTTGAAAATTGGGTAGAGTGTTTGTCTTGATAATATCTTGAAAGAGCTCGGAAATGGATCAGGTCAGATCACTAGGTCAGATCTTTGAAAGCCTTGTTTACTTTCCAGAGGCCTTTTCTTTAAATACAGTACTCCTGAAACTTGGTCAGAATGGTGGTTTTGTACTAATTTGCAATAGGGTCATTTCGGGTCAATGACTCATGAAGATCTTGGTAGAATGTTTATCATAATGTCTCAAAAGAGATTGAAAATAGGTCATGTTTGGTCAAGAGACTCAGGAGAGTGATTTCAGGGCCTCTTGTTAACAGAAAATACTCAAATTGCAACAAGCCTTGAAAGGGGTTTTGTTTAAACATACTGATTTATTGTTTTTAGCTCCACTGGCCAAAGGCCAGCGGGCTTACGTCATGGTACGGTGTCCATTGTGCGTCAGTCCGTGCGTCTGTCCTTACATGTGTGCGTTAACTTTTATTTCAAACATCTTCTTCTCTGAAACCACCCATCCAATTTTGATGAAGCTTCACAGAAATGATCCTGCTATGGTCTTCTTTAGAATTCCTCAAAAGAATTTGATTCCTTCAAAAACGCTGGTTGCCATGGCAACAAAACTGAAAAATATTGAAAATCTTTAAAAATCTTCTCTTCTGAAATGATAAGGCCTAGAGCTACCAAATTTTGCATGTAGCTTTATCTAGTGGACCTCTACCAAGTTCCTTCAAACAATAGCGCTGGGTTCAAAATTTGCCCCGCCCCGGGGGTCACAAATTCTATATGGGCCTATATAGGGAAAACTTTAAAATCCCTCTGGTACCTAGTCATAGGGCTCCCAAATTTGGCATGTATACATGTATTTATCAAGTGGTTGTCTACCAAGAATGGTCAAACTATAGCCCTGGGGTCAAATTTGGCCTGGCCCTGGGGGTCACAAGTTTTTTATGGGCTTATATAGGGATCATTTTAAAAATCTTCTATTACCTAGCGATAAGGCCTAGAGCTACCAAATTTGGTATGTAGCTTTATCAAGTTGATTTCTACAAAGGGTGCCCAATTTGTAGCCCTGGGGTCAGATTTGGCCCCTTCCCATGGCGTCACAAGTTTTACATGGGTTTATATTTGGAAAGCTTAAAGAATTTACTTGTACCTAACCATAAGGCCTAGTAACCATAATAAGACCTAGGACTACTGAATTTAGCTCTGCCTCATGGTTCTGATGTGTTAAAGGGCCTTTTATCTAGGAAACTTTGAAAATATTCTTGTTTATAACCACACATTCTAGACCTGTATTATTTGGTATTCGGCTTTATCGTGTGGACCGCCACCAGGATTCAAGTAATTATAGCCTTGTGGAGAAAAAATGGCTTTGCCTGGGAGTCATAACTTTCTTGGATTTTATAGAAAAAATTTAGTATGTCTTCAAGTTTGAAACAAATTGGCCAAGTATTGTTTTGTTTGGCTTGTAGTGTTATTACTTATTAGCCAGTGGAGCGATACAGGGTCATCATGGCCCTCTTGTTTAACTTCGATTGAGAAACAAGTTCTTGCATCTTATTCTAATCTCTGTTGAGTCTGCTTCCTATACACTACAGCATTACTCTCGCCGAATGCGCGGACCAATCAAGGGTCCAAAAGTTGACATCGGCTCCCGGGTATCGAACTCGAGACCTCATGATTACGAGACCTACACTTTACCTGAAAATCGCTTGACATCACAAAAAAAAAAAAGTCCTAATGAAAACTGCACTGCATTGCATGTGCAGTCTGAGCCAAGTCAGGCCTACTTTGTTCAAATTTATGTATGGCAAACGTTTGCTAATAAATAATTTTATGCAAATTTATGATTTAGAAAAAAAAATCTAATTGCGAAAAGTAGTGACAGAGTCGACCTGCTTTGAATGTGCTATCTTATGATACCTTTCCTAATCCACGTCTATACTTGGCGCAAATATATGGAGATCCCATTTCCTTTATCAGTTTGGTTGAAAAAAGTAGTAGGTAAAACATGTAGGAGAATACTGTCTTTGTTCATGAATTTATGTGTGATCATAGAATACACACAGTGTCCATGGTCGTGAAGTAGAGCATCTGCATCGCAACAGTAAGGCCTGTGTTCGATTCCTCGAATCGGGTTTCAACTTTAGGACCGTTTATTGGTCCAAGCACTGGCGCACATATTTTCAGCGAGCAGAACAGACGAAGATAGGTGTAAAGTTGCTAGAACATGTATCTCAATCGACATAAAAAAAAAAATAAAACGCATGCCACGCTCTGAAAAGGGGGCTTAATGGATCTCCGTGATGCTTGAACCAAGCAAGACATCACATAACAATAGACGGATTTCATTTATTCTAAAAATAGGGTTACACGCTTCACATTTCAATACGTCATGGTCAATGGAGAAACCAGCATTTCTGCATTTACTCCAATGTTTTCTTTCTACCCTATCAGAGAGCTTAAGCTGATTTGTACCAATTTTGAATTCGTCATCTGCGGATACATGTATTTTGAATTTGTTGGTTAGGAAAGTGTTAAATATTACCATTTAATTTTCTAAAGTACATGTATACATGATATTCTGCAAACAAAATTCATTTCGAAGAGGCAGACCCTTAAAAACTTGCTTTAATCTTTTCAACTCGATGAGGTTGAACCCTCTCCCTAAACAACAAATTTTAAACCCTTCAAAAGTGACAGCATCCACAAACGACGAATTTAAAATAGATACAAGTGAGCTTTAGGTCTCTGTTAGGGTAGAAAATATTATGGAAAAAGGAGAAAATTATGGTTACCAGTATTTTCTCCTTCTCCCTCAATGTTTTCACAAGCCTTTTCTCCCAGTGTTATGAAAACCAGGGATTGTTTGGTAAAGGGTTAAGCCATGTCCGATATTTTAGCAGCACTTGCAGACTACAAATGAATAGATGCTCGAAGAATGAGCTTAGTATTTTATGAGAGATAACGCTATGGAAAGATAGGGAGAAAATGCTGGTTATTATTTTTCTTCGTTTCCCGAAAGGTTTTCAAAATACATTTTGGATGCTTTGAAAAAGGGTCAACTCTACTAACCGACAAAAGTTTTAGACCGGTCCAAATTCAAAAGACTTGAAGAGAACAAATTGAATGTTGGACAGATAATGGGTCTTTTACTACATAGGGAAGAAAACATTGTGGGAAAAGGAGAAAATCATGGTCACCATTTTTCATTACCTTAGAAGGGCTGTCTGAACACCTTTTCCTCAAAAATGTGATAACACTTGATCCCTTTGCAAAGTAAGAGGAGGTCGCTACTTCGATCTCCGGCGCAGTCTATTTCTTTCTAAGGATTGATGCTACTCATTGCACTGGCTACACTACTAGTGAAAAAATCCAGGAAGACCTGCTGTATAGGTGTATTGGCTGCTGCAAAATAACTGAAATAATGTTGAAAAAGGCGTTAAACGCCACACAATCTAACTTTGTAAAGAACTAACCCTTTACCAAACAATCCCTTGTTTTTACAACCCTAAGGTAGAAGCCTTTTGAAAACACTGTGGGAAAAGGAGAAAATGCTGGTAACCAAGATTTTCTCCTTTTCCCACAATGTTTTCTACCCTGCTGGAAACAAATTTCAATTTTTGAGTTATGGCTATTTTGTTGTGTGCTAGAGTTTTGAATTTGGACAAGCATAAAATTTTGTCGTTTAGTAAGGGGTTAATTGAGTTTTAGAGGGTAATTCTCCATCGTTTACTTTTTACCACAGAACGAAAACTTTAGCCCATCCAAATTGCAAGCATTTTGTGGCTTTGATTATAAAATTTTCTCCTGGAAGAATAGGAAACAATGCAAGAAAATGTATAGTGCATGATCGTCAAATGCACCGAACAATCCAAGATTTCTTTGATGGTTTTCCTGTACCTATCTAGATCTATTTACAGCTCTTCTCTCCTCTTTCCCCCCCGCCCCCTTTTCCAAGGAGGGTATTTTGGAATTCTGTTTTGATATTTCTTTTTTCTTGATCTTGTCTGTTACTACAACCCATTACACAACAGCTATTCACGAATCACTATTTACTTCTGAAATTAGTTGACCTACACACTGACCATCATCAATTGACCACTGTGTAATTCATATATTGAAATGGAAGCTTATCAGTCAGCTTCTTGCCTCCTCTAGATATTTTTCAGGTGCCCAGTCAGGGGATGCGAAACTGAAACTCATCAATAGATTTGAATGAAATATATTGAAGTCTTAACTGATGGGTATGTTCGGTTAGCTAGTCAAACCGTCTTATCCTAGATCTGCACAGAACAGTTACCTCCCCTGTTCCACTAGCCAGCCATTTTCAATGCCTGTCGCCCGTCATTGAATACAAAAAAAGACTTATTGATAAATGTAACAAAATTACTTGAGCAAATAGCTTGTCTGTGAGGTGGTAAAGGCATGCAATTCTCAAGGATTTTGGTGTCCTTTCTGATGACGCATTGTCTCTCAACAATTGTAGCGGGATCCGAGAAAAACTTTGAAATAAGTAAGTGGATTTTTGGCCCAAAATTTGGGAATATAAATTGATAAGGTAAGGCTGTTGACCCATTTGGACTATTAACCTTCTTTCAGTAGTCCGCATTTCGACCTGTCATCGAGTTAAATGTTGATTTGTCAGTCCTGTCTTTCTTTGATGTTTTGTTCACTTAATGTGTTTTTTAACCGTAGAGCTAATATCCCGCCTAAATAGGCTAAAAGTCAGTACAGCAGGTTAATAAAATTCCAAGTTCTTTACAGGCTAGAAAATCAATTGCTCGCTAACTCTTTACCAAACCACAAATTTTAGACTGGTCCAAATTGAAGGCACTTGCAGACGACAAACGTAACTCAGACTTCGAAATTTGTCCCCGGCAGGGTAGCACTGTGGGAAAAGGAGAAAATGCTGGTTAACAGCATTTTCTCCTTTTTCCACAATGTTTTCAAAAGGCTTCTATCTCAGGGTTGTAAAAACCTTGGATTGTTCGGGAAAGGTTAAAAGTCGAAATTGTGTGGTAGAGAGTTAATGTTGCTTGAAAGATAGGATTTTTTATCCTAGAAAGCACTGTGAAAAATAGAGAAATTCTTGTTACTGTCATTTTTTCCCTTTCCCACATTTTGGAAAGCTTTCTTCTTCAGGTTCTTTAATGTTTTACCATGAAATAACACTGAATTTGAACAATCATGATGAAAAGGTCTATTGAAAACATTGTGGGAAAATGTTTGTAGGTATGTATCACCCTTTCCTAGTTTTTATGACCCAGAGAAAGAAGTCTTCTAAAAACATTGTGGAAAAAGAGGAAAATGCTGGTCACCCACATTTTCTCCTTTTCCCACAATGTTTTCTACTATTGTAAAGTTATTGTACAATTTTTGAATCACATTTATAAAGCCATCCCCAAAAGTCTTTTAAAGGTGGGTATTTAGAATTTTCACATCACACGAAATTGAAAAAATATATATCATTGAAATTTATATGAAAAAACAATACAAATCATCAATAATTAAGAATCATAAAATCACGAAAAAAAAAAGTTTTTGGTGGTATTCCCTGAAAAGGCTACGTAGCCTCTTAAGCTCTTTTTAGATTTCGCGCCAAAAATCAATAAAGCATTGTGGGAATGTCAAGTGACTGGCATGTGACATAACGCTTAAATTCCATTACATAACAAACGTAATAATTGTTTTCCATAATGTCTTCTTCGGACGGATGTTTGAAACTTTGTTGTGTTTTCCTGTATTTAAATGAGAGAATTGATCATCTAAAAATAGAACGTGTCTCCCGTTGGTGTCAACCTGGTCCGTGATAAATCTCTGATTTCTCGTGTTATCGGACGGTTTTCGACTACTGGGGTTATATAAATGCAAATTAAAAGGCTATGGGAGTATAAGGATGATCTTTTTGTATTTTTGTAAAATTTTCATTGCAAAATCTGAAGGGCCACCTTTTAATTTGGACAGGTCTATGATTTAGTCGTTTGGTAAAGAGATAGCTAGTTTTTTATCCTTTCCCCACAATGTAATCTACACTTTTAGAAACAACTATCATTTTAGCCATATTCAGTTTGTCTGTGCAAATGCTTTCAATTTGGACTAGGCTATGATTTGGGCTAAAACAGAGGAATTTTTTGATAAAAGACTTGTTATTGTTCAATGCTGAATTTTAAGGGACTAGACTAAGATTTGGGCTGAAACACAGATTTTTTTGATAAAAGACCTTTTATTGCTCAATGCTGAATTTTAATGACTCTGGGTACAAAGCCTCTTGATAGCATTGAGGTAAAAGGAGATAATGCTTGTAACCAGCATTTTCTCCTTTCCCACAATGTTTACTACCCTGCCCTGTCAATGCATCATTTTAGCCACATTTAAATTGTCATCTGCAAAGGCTTTCAGTCAAAGACAAAGCTAAAATTTTGCCTAGTTAAATGTTAACCCTTTACCACACAATGACGACTTTTAACGACCCTGAGGAAGACGCCTTTTTAAAAACTTTGTGGGAAAAGGAGAAAATGCTGGTAACCAGCATTTTCTCCTTTTCCCACAAAATTTTCTACTCTATCTATGAAAATATGAATCATTTGAGCCAATATGAAATTATCGTCTGCAAATGCTTTCGATTTGGATAGGTCTAAATTTCTGCTGTGTGGTAAAGGGTTAAGACAAAAGAGGAATGTACTCGGATGAGAATTTGTCAATTTTATTACAGTCGATGTGGGTATTCCTTGTAACAAGGAAGTGTCGCTGTTTAAGATGTTTGGCTCATCTATCCATGCAGGAGAATTGAAAATATACTGGCATAAAACATTCATCAGAAGTAAACAAGATGAACCTTGTGATCTGATGATAAGAGGATACTATCTGTTTGACAGACTTGCCTTTCAATTTACAAGTAGGTAGCCCATAGAGTCTAGGTAAATGTATCAACAAAGAAGAAAAAAAGGTTCAGCATCTAAAGAGGATAATTTTACAAATGGACAGTATTTTAGACTGATCTGCTTTAACTCTTTAGTTTACCAAACGATAACATTTTAGACTGGTTGAAATTGAAAGTACTTGCAGACAATAAAAAAAGTGAAATTTGTTTCCAGTAGGGTAGAAAATATTGTGGGAAAAGGAGAAAATGCTTGTAACTAGCATTTTCTCCTTTTCCCACAATTTTTTCAAAAGGGTTCTATCTCAGGGTCTTAAAAACCAGGGATTGTTTGTTAGAGTTCAACACACTTGGACTAGAAATTTAATTTTGCTCAAATGATGTTTTTTGTCTTTGGAAGGGTAGAAAACATTGAAGGTAAAGGAGAAAATGCAGCTACCAATCTCAAGCTTGCAAGTTTTAATGCTTGACAGGAAATTTCAACAGTCTCCATACCATTCATGTATTCAATCCCCAACCTTGGAAGAGAAATTTCTCTATTGTTTACTTGCATACAGTTTTTTAACCCTTTACCAAACAACCACTGGTTTTCACGACCAATAGATAGAAGCCTTTTGAAAATGTGTGAGAAAAGGAGAAAATGTTGTTAATCAGCATTTTTGCTTTTTCCCACAATGTTTTCCACCCTGTTGGAAACAAATTTAAATTTTTGAGTTGCATATATTTTGTCATCTGCAAGTGCTTGCAATTTGGAGCAGTCGTTTGGTAAAGGGTTAAATTGAAATAATTGAATGGTATTTAATGCTGTTTTCAACATTATTTCAGTTATATTGCGGCAGCCAGTGCACCTATCCATGCTTTCCTGGAGTTTCTGTTACCAGTCCTCCACACAATATTCTTTCCACTGTATGTAGATACTGTTAGTATATTACTACAGTGAAACCTTAACAATACTATACATCATTTAGTATATGAACTTGCCAAAAATATATACTGAAAGGATAAAGAAACGCAGGGTGTACTTTAAACCAGAAATAAAGTATGATATCGGGCTTCATTTGAAATGAAATTTGGTATTACTTAGAGATAACTTCAAGCTAAAAAAGTTCCAAAGTCTGTATTTTGTATTTGAATATTGGTTTAGGGATATTAAGGGCTAAATTGAAGGGACCCATGGGATTTCGAAATTGAAATTGAACTTGCTCCTCAATATCTGATGTGTCCGCCGTTTACTCTGGTCACGGCCCTAATTCTCCTGGTCATAGAGTTCATGACAGCGTTAATCCTACTTATGGGGATGTTGTTCCACTCTTCTACTAGGGCTCTGGTCAACTGGACTCGAGTAGCAGGGGGTGGCTGGCGCTGTCGAACCTGTCTATCCAACTGGTCCCATAGATGCTCAATCGGGGACAAATCGGGGCTATATGTCGGCCAATCGAGTGGTTGAACGTTGTTGTTTGCCAGAAAGACTTGGCAAATCCTAGCTACGTGGGGCCTAGCATTATCCTGCTGCAAGGTCAAATTATGCTGCTGTAAGAAAGGGATAACATGGGGTCGGAGGATCTCATCTCTATACCTAGCTGCCGTTAAATTGCCATCAATGACAACCAATTGTGATTTCAACCCATGTGAGATTCCTCCCCACACCATTACTGATCCGCCCCCAAAGCTATCTCTCTCTATAACGCAAGCGTCGGCGAAACGTTCGCCATTACGTCGATATACACGTTGCCGGCCGTCAGATCGATAAAGGCTGAATCGAGACTCGTCTGTGAAGACAACTTGTCTCCACTGCCTCAGTGGAAACCGTCGTGGAGCATGTGCTGCGACCCAGGCCATACGACGCTGACGTCGAGCAGGGGTAAGGTGTGGACCTACTTAGGGGCGACGTGCTCTTACACCAAGTTCTCGTAATCGATTTCTTACAGTCTTTGAATTAATGGGACGCCCATGATTTCCTTGAATATTTAGGGCACACTCAACGGCGGTAAGGCGCCGATTACGCATATGAGAGACGACAATATAACGATCCTGACGTCGTGACCTCACACGTTGACGTCCGGACCTAGGTCGATCGGCCAGTCGCCCAGTTTCCCGCAGACGTCTTACAAGACGTTCTATAGTGGAAACATTTACACCAAAGTGCCTAGCAACCTGATTTTGCAGCTGTCCTTGAATCAGCATCTCAATGGCCTGACCCCTCTGAACTTCTGAGAGTCGTGGCATTCTTAAATCGACTGAAATTCTCAATTAATTTTAGGGAAGCAGTTAGTCTATATAAAGACTAACGAAGAGCGAGTACACCAACGCTGCACGATGCCATAACAATACCGTGCACGAGATTCTTGTCTTTTCATTTATCCAGTTACCAGACCCGCACACTGTACCTTAACTTGATTGTCGATACATGGCCAGGTGTGATATGACCTAAATACTCAATTCACAAAGTTTCACTTTATTTCGAGTGCGCGTTTTCAAAATATTGGAATTAATGTTACCCTGCGTTTATTTATCCTTTGAGTATATATCTATAATTATGAGATGGAGCACGGACATATGACCAATGCTCTGGCAAAACTAGGATGAACTCTTTACCACACAATCTGACTTTAAACAACCCTGACAAAGAAGCCTATAGAAAACATTGTGGGAAAAGGGGAAAATGCTGGTGACCAACATTTTCTCCTTTTTCCCCCCACAATATTTTCTACTCTATCAGCCAGAAATCATTGGATTAACATTCAATTTGTTGTCTATATAATTATGCTTTGTATTTGGTCCAGTCCAAAACCGTGTGGTAAAGAGTTAACTCTTTACCACACAATCCCGACTTTTAATGACCCTGAAATAGAAAGCTTTTGAAAACATTGTGGGAAAAGGAGAAAATGCTGGTAACCAGCATTTTCTCCTTTTCCCACAATGTTTTCTACCCTTTCCAAATGGAATTTTAACTTTGGATTCACATTTATTTTGTAATCTGCAAATGCTTTCAATTTGGACTTGTCCATAATTTCGTCATTTGGTAAAGAGTTAAGGCATTTATTTCATGCCTTGTATCAAGCAAATCATCACATAATTATGGGCCTTTTCATAAATTTTGTCTAATAACAGACCAAGTCACATAATAGAATGGTCTTTTGACATGCAAAAAATTTAAAGATACATGTAGCAAAAAGTACCAACCCATGTTGACCTGCAATGACTGTGCAGGCTGGCATGGGTCCATACTTTATCCAGATGCATTAAGACTTCTTATCACATAGCTTGTATGTTAATATTTCAGATGCAGAACTAGATCCTGATGATTGCATTGAGTTAAAGCAGAGAGATAGATTTCGTAACAGAGATCTTTATGTTGATATTAGTACAGATTATGGTAAGTTCAACGACTTGAATGAGCAGGGCTTTGTATTTATAAACAACAATAATATGCAACTATAACGAGCTATCTAATTCAGATTTGCGAGAGCAATCTGCAGGGCTCCAGATAGGAGGAAGTGATAGATTTCTATATCCATTATTTCTCTTCCAATCCCTATGTTGTGGGTACTCATTAGAATCGTCTCGATGAGGTTATTCCAATGAGTACCCATAATATAGGGTTTAGTGGAGAATTATTTGTATGTGTACTTTATATTTTGAAATCAAAACCACTCCCTCTATCTGGAGCTCTGAATCTTCATCATGGCTCACATTGTTCTGTGTCAGAAATTCATATTGCTTGCCCAGTTATTTATAGGTAGAATATCAAATTTTTTGATTGAAACATTTGACTTGCAACACCCAAAAAGGGGCATTTGGACATTTGCATAAAGTTTCATCTCCAATCAGCCTCAGCACTCCGTGCAGGTTAATCTGAAACAACATTTTCCTTACTATTATTTTTGCCTTTGTGACCAGTGAAGATCAATGATAGACTCTACAAATGTGCAGTCTGATCTTGGATCAACAAGCCTGTCCTAGTAGCATATCCAACTTGTGACCTGGGCCTGTATTCACTAGACATTCTTAAGAATGTTCTTTGTCTTGTTCTCCAGAATTTTCTACATTTGTAAGAAACACAACTTCTGATTGGCTAAACCATTCAGTTCAGCCAATCGAAAGTTGTGTTACTTACGAATTAAGAAAACCCTGGAGAACAAGACTAAGAATATTCTTGAGAATGGTTGGTGAATACGGGCCCTGGTGGTTGAGGTAAGCCGGTTATGACAAACTTTCTTTCCAGGAATTTTCTGCCTCCCATCTCTGGTTCGTGTGAGAAATGTATCGGTAATCAGTGTCTTGGAAAGAAAGTTGTGTCATCGTTTAATTGGATTTATTCTGTACTCTTTGTGGATGCATTCCAGTCCAGAGCAACCTTGGCATGACAATTACTTTTGGTCCTATTTCTAAAGTGAAAGTGACTGTTGGTTGTATTAGGCTCTTTAATCCATTACCACCCTATCCTGAGTTTTAATGACCCTGTAAGAGAAGGCTTTTGAAAATAAAGTGGGAAAAGGAAAAAATGATGGTAACCAGCACTTTCTCCTTTTCCCACATTGTTTTCTTCCTGATCAAAAACAAAAATCATCATTTAGGTTACATTTAATTTGTCGTCTGCAAATCCTTTCACTTTGGATCAGTCAAAATATTTGTGGTTTGGTAAAAAGTTAAAGGTTAATGGTAGATCAGGTTTGTCGGATGTGCTCAAGCAATTTTCAACAAATTTATCAGGTAATTTCTCATTTGTTAAATCTCTCAATGGTTACAATTAACCCAATTATTTTAAAAAAAACCTACCCTGGTAGTATAAGAGCCATGCCAAGGGATTTAATACATCTGCAAAAGTATCAAACCTGGTCAGCCTGCGCTGTCTGCACAAACTTGTCTAAGTCAGCATTTTCTGCATGTCTAAGGACCAGGAAGTCATAATTCTGTCAGTTTTATGGATCTATATTAACTCTTTACCAGACGAAAAATTTATAGGGGGGTCCAAATTGAAAGCATTAAAATTTTGCAGACGATAAAATAAAAGTGACTGAAAATTTGAACTTGTTTTATGAAGGGTAGAAAACATTGTGGGGAAAGGAGAAAATGCTGGTTACCAGCATTTTGTCCTTTACCCACAATGTTTTCAAAAGTCTTCTTTCTCAGGGTCGTTAAAAGTCGGGATTGAGTGGTAAAGAGTTAATATGTGATGACTGGCTCTGTATAATGTATCACAGAGATAGCCAGGCGATAGTGCCCATTACACACAATATCCATGTGCATATAGAAAAAATACATGACAAAATTTGTGAATCACAATACCATATTATACATGTATTGTTTTTAGCTCACCTCAGCACAACGAGCTCAAGGGGAGCTAAGAATCACCTGGTGTCCTTTGTGTGTCGCCCGTCGTCATGAAGTCTTTAAACATCAATTGCTCCTAAACCGCTGGGCCATTTTGGACCAAATTGGGCTGAAATGTTCCTTTGGAGGTCCTCTTTAAAAACTGTTCACAGAATTTGATTCCATAAAAAAACTCTGGTTGCCATGGCAACCAAATGGAATTTTCTAAGAAAGATGGCTCTGGTAAATGGGGGCTACTTGCACTATAGGGAAATAAAAAAAAATCTGGAAAATTCTTCTCTGAAACCAGTGGTCAGATTTTTGACATAATTTCACAGAGATGGTCCTTGGTTGACCCTTTTCAAAAGTTGTTTGCGAAACTTTGATCTGTGGAGAAACCTAGCTCTGGTGAATGGGGGCTACTTGCACTATACAAACATGAAAAAATTCTTGAAAATTCTTCTTCTCTGAAACAGCTAGTCAGATTTTAAAATAATTTCACAGAAATGTTCCTTAAATTACCCTTTTAAAAAATTTTATGCAAAAGTTTGATAGGTCAAGAAACATGGCTCTGGTGAATGGGGGCTACTTGCACTATACGGAAATTAAGATACTCCTAAAATTTCTTCTTTTCTTAAACTGCTGGTCAGATTTTGAAAGGACTTTTACAGATGACTTTTGCTTGGCTAAAATAATGATTTTGTTTCCAGTGTTTCAATACCTCAAAAAAAAAATAATTGGCCATGGTCCTCTCAAAAATTCAGGTGAGCAATCCAGGGCCATCTTGGCCCTCTTGTTTATACTAGATCTGGGCACATTTTCAAATTTTCAAACTAAATGGCTGGGTTAACCCTTTTCCACACAATGCCGCCTTTTAATCACCCGATAAGAGAAGGCTTTTGAAAGCAATGTGAGAAATGGATACAATGCTGGTGACCAGCATTTTCTCTTTCTCCCAGAATGTTTTTGTACCTATTCAAGAACAAGTACCATTATTTGAAAACATGTCAATTTTTCCTTTGAAAATTTTCTCAATGTAGACGAATATGAAATTTTGCTGTGTGGTAAAGGGTTAAATCTATGTACTTGTGAGTTGTAACTAGGGAATTCCTCTATGCTTTACACCCACCATCTCCCTCCCATAGTGAACTTTGAGCCTTATTGTTTTGTATAAATACCATAGCCCTGGTCACACCAATTACTGAAACCCTTTTGGCCAAAGCATATGTCAAGTACTAGTATTACTCGCAATGTTTATAGCTGTCTGCTGCAAATATGTTTCAGATGGTAATGTTTATGGCGGTCTGCTGCAAATATGTTTCAGATGGTAATGTTTATGGCGGTCTGCTGCAAATATGTTTCAGATGGTAATGTTTATGGCGGTCTGCTGCAAATATGTTTCAGATGGTAATGTTTATGGCGGTCTGCTGCAAATATGTTTCAGATGGTAATGTTTATGGCAGTCTGCTGCAAATATGTTTCAGATGGTAATGTTTATGGCAGTCTGCTGCAAATATGTTTCAGATGGTAATGTTTATGGCAGTCTGCTGCAAATATGTTTCAGGTGGTAATTAGTATTGTAATTGCAGATAAAATGTTTTTAGCTCCACTGGCCGAAGGCCAGCGGGCTAATGTCATGGCCCGTTGTCCGTCGTGTGTCCGTCCGTCTGTCCGTGCGTCCGTCCGTCCGTCCGTCCGTGCGTTAACTTTTTCTTTAAAGATCTTCTTCTCTGAAACTACCCATCCAATTTTGATGAAACTTCACAGAAATGATCCTGTCATGGTCCTCTTCAGAATTTGTTGAAAGAATTTAATTCCTTCAAAAACTCTGGTTGCCATGGCAACAAAACTGAAAAATTTTAAAAATCTTTGAAAATCTTCTTGTCTGAAACCGTAAGGCCTAGGGCTACCAAATTTTGCATGTAGCTTTATCTAGTGGACCTCTACCAAGTTTCTTCAAATTATAGCCCTGGGGTCAAAATTGGCCCTGCCCCGGGGGTCACAAGTTTTACATGGGCTTATTTAGAGAGAACTTTAAAATTCCTCTTCTACCTAGGCATAAGACCTAGGGCTACCAAATTTGGCATGTAGTTTTATCTAGTGGACCTCTACCAACAGTGTCCAGATTATAGCCCTGGGGTCAAAATTGGCCCCGCCCCGGGGGTAACAAGTTTTACATGGGCTTATATAGGGAGAACTTTAAAATTCTTCTTCCACCTAGCCATAGGGCCTAGGACTACCAAATTTGGCATGTAGCTTTATCTAGTGGACTTCTACCAAGGGTGTCCAAATTATAGCCCTGGGGTCAAATTTGGCCCCGCCCCGGGGGGTAACAAATTTTACATGGGCTTATATAGGGAAACTTTAATAATCTACTCGTACCTAGCTGTAAGGGCTAGGGCTATCAAATTTTGCATGTAACTTCATCTAGGGGGTCTCTACCAAAGGGTGCCCAAATTATAGCCCCGGGGTCAAATTTAGCCCCGTCACAGTGGGTCACAAGTTTTACATGGGCTTATATAGGGAAACTTTGATAATCTACTTGTACATAGCCTTAAGGCCTAGAGCTACCACATTTTGCGTGTAGCTTTATCTTATGGGCCTCTACCAAGAGGGCCAAAATTTTAACTTTGGGGGTCAAGTTTGACCCCACCCCAGGGGTCACAAGTTTTATATTGGCTTTTACAATGAAAACTTGATAAACCTGTCTCATGGGTCACATATTTTAGAGGGCCTTTTATTGAGCAAACTTGTTTTACAGGGCTTTTTATTGGGCAAGATTAAAAAATCTTCTTGTTTATAAACACACATTTTAGTTTCGTATTGTAGGTCTGGGGTCAAAATTGCCTCCATTCAGGGATCACAAGTTTAACATGGGCTTCAAAATATAGTCACTTCAATTTAAACATTAATCAAGGGAAATAACTCTTTTTATGAAAGATAAAGTTTGGTACTATTTACTTCCCTTGATTATCAAACTGCTTTGATACATGATTGGTGCTAGACATTAAGTTTTTTGATAGTAAATATTCTGTTTTCAAGGAGTGTGATTCATTTTGATGCTAATAGTTATGCTCACATGAGGTGAATAATAAATTCAGAGTAAGGTTTTTATCATTCAGCTTATTTTTCCAAGGATTTTACCTTTCATGCCAATGAATTAATCTACTTGTATTGCCTGACAGTGTTCATTGTTTTTGAAGGCCCTCTTTTTCATGGTCATGAACACTTCAATTTGTGTGGTAAAGGGTTAAAAAGCCAGTGGAGCGATACAGGGCCATCATGGCCCTCTTGTTTATTCCAGGTTACAGTTCAAAGTATTGTGGGCCTTCTCTTCCCATAAATACCATTTTCACCACCTATGCAGAGTATGATTTAATACTGAGGTTTGTACGGGGTTCTACTGGATATAAAACATTAAGAATGGCCTTCAATGTTTTCCATCTAAATGGTAGGTAATATTGTAATGTTTAGATTCTGTGTTCATCATCCATTTGATAGACATTTCTTGCCCTACATGTAGATAGTGATTCCTTTTATCATCAGCTTCATTTAACCTGACCCCGGTCAAAATCATATGCATAAATCTGGCATCACTTGGAATATGTCCAGAATGGTCTGGGAAATACTTTATGCAGTTTATTACCAGCATTTCTCCTTTTTCTACAATGTTTTAGAAAGACGACTTTCACAGGGTCGTTAAAAGCCGGGAAAGAGTTAAAAACATTTGGGGGAAAGGAGATAATGCTGGAAACAAAATCCAAATCAAATTTCAATGTTTGACTAACATTTATTTTATCATTTGCAAATGCTTTCAATTTGGGCAGGCCTTGAATTTTGCATTCTGGTAAAAAGTTTTCTAAATGGATAAGCTGATTAAAACTTTCCTGTCAGTACTGTAGAAGCAAATACATGTATTGCAATTTCAAAGTTGTTTTCATTGGACAGTGTAGATCCATGATCAGACTGCACATTATTTGCAGTTTGATCTTCATCTACATTGACTGCAAAAGCATGTTGAATCATGCTTACATGTTAAAATGAGAATCAAAATAATATTTAGATCGCTCTCTGTCAGGGTCGGGAGACATATTCTTTTACCAGTGTATCTGTATGCACATATGTTTGTCTTTCCGTCACAAATCATGACTGCTTTATAACTTGACCTTTTAAGAAATTTTGATAAAACATCACACTTTTGTAGAGCACTATGGGAACAAGAGTCATGCAGAAGAGCCATAACTCTGGCTTTTCTTTTTTAGCTCACCTGAGCACAACATGCTCAAGGGGAGCTTTTAGGATCACCTGTCGTCCGTTGTGCATCTTCAACAATTCTTTAAACATCAACTTCTCCTAAACAGCTGGGCCAATTTAGACCAAACTTGGCTGGAATGTTCCTTGGGAGGTCCTCTTTAAAAATTGTTCATAGAATTTGATTCTTTAAAATTCTTCTTCTCTGAAACTGTTTGCCAGATTTTAAAATAATTTCACAGAGATGTTCCTTGGGTGACCAAAAATTGTTCGTGAAATTTTGATTCATCAAGAAACATGGCTCTGGTGAATGGGGGCTACTTGCACTATACAGAAATGAAGAAATTCTTTAAAATTCTTCTTCTCGGAAACAGCTGGTCAGATTTTGAAATACATGTAATTTCACAGGGATATTCTTTGGGTGACCCTTTTCAAAAGTTGTTTGCCAAATTTTAATCCATCAAGAAACATGGCTCTGGTGAATGGGGGCTACTTAAACTATAGGGAAATGAAGAAATTCTTAAAAATTCTTCTTCTCTAGAACGGTTGATCAGATTTTGAATTTCACAGAGATGTTCCTTGGGTGACCCTTTTTAAAAATTGTTTGTGAAATTTTGATTCATCAAGAAACATGGCTCTGGTGAATGGGAGCTACTTGCACTACATTGAAATGAAAAAATTCTTGAAAATTCTTCTTCTCTGAAACCCCACGTCAGATTTCAAAATAATTTTATAGAAATGTACCTTGGGTGACCCTTTTCAAAAAATGTTCATGAAATTTTGATCTGTCAAGAAACATGACTCTGGTGAATGGGGGCTACTTGCACTATAGGGACATGAAGAAATTCTTGAAGATTCTTCTATTCCAAAACAGCTGGTCAGATTTTAAAATAATTTCATAGGAATGTTTCTTGAATGACCCTTTTCAAAAATTTTCACGAAATTTTGATAGGTCAAGAAGCCTGGCTCTGGTATATAGAGGCTACTTGCACTCTACAGAAATAAAGAAACTCTAAAAAGTTCTTCTTTTCTGAAACTGCTTGTCAGATTTTGAAATGGCTTTCATGAGTGACCTTTTGAAAATTTGCTGGCAAAATAATGGTTTTGTTTCCAGTGTTTCAATACCTCAGGGAAAAAAAAATTGGCTATGGTCCTCTCAAAAATTCAGGTGAGCGATCCAGGGCCATCTTTGCCCTCTTTGCTCATTCTCAATAAAGCGGTGCAAATCGTAATTTAGGGTGTCATCAATAGTTTACAGCCACCAGTGAGATCCTGGAGAATTCATTTATATGCACAAAGTTACCTGGCATATCAAGGAGTACAATCACATCAGTAGTACTTTTTCTGTATCATTGTATAATTTTATAAGAGGTAACTATTCTATCAAAATGACAGGTTCGTTACTGTTGCTTTCTCGTTTTTCAGGTTGGAAAATATCGTTTATCTATATCGTATACACAGTCATTAATTAGCCTTACCCCCTAAAGTCTTTGATATATAGAGTTTATTTTTTGAGCACATCTAGATGGCAGATGTTCCCGTTTAGTAAAATTCTTTCAGTTTTACGTTTGTTGCCAAAGTAGTAGACAGGTTCGTTACATAGTTTAAATAATAGCTAAATAAAATATTCTCTAGCCAATATCGCTGCAAAAATGCATTTCAAATAGTAATATTTGTGGCCTATATAAATGAACTAGGCATAAAGAACTAGAGCGCCAATTTCTGCCTGACAATCCTATTTCAAACTGAGCTAATCAACTTATGTTTTTAACTTGAAAGGTTTGTTACCGATTAAACAGTCGTAATGTCTCGACTGTTCATGAAATCGCTTATGCCACACATCCAACTAAATTGTATGTAAGATCTACTTATTTAGCATCGATTAGAAAATTTTGAGAACAAAAGGGTCGAAAGAAAGGTTCGTAATGAAAGGTTTGTTACGGCTACCAAACAACAAAAAAATTAATTAGCATTTTTTTCGTGGTTTATGTGTGTAACACAAAGTCATAGATACAATCGTAACGATTTTCGACAGTAGGTACGAAAAAGATATCTGAAACTATATTGTTCAGATGTGTTTCAAAATATTACGAACCTTTCATTGTTCAAACTTTACTTTAACTCTTTACCAAACAACAAAATTTTAAATTGTTCCAAATTGAAAGCATTTGCAGACGAGAAAATAAATGTGATTGATAAATTTAATTTTGTTTTAGAATGGATAGAAACATTGCGGGAAATGAAGAAAATACTGGTTTCTTATAATGTTTTCCAAAGACTTCTTTTTAGGGTCGTTAAAAGTTGGGATTGTCTGGTAAAGGGTTAAATTTGTCAATATGATGCGGAATGACTGAACATTGCCAGTATGGCTTCAAATGAACTGAAATCCAGTAATTAGGTTTTGTGGTCATAGGTCAACATCAGAAAATAAACCACCCTTAGGAATTGTAGTAACGAGCCTTTCTTTTTGTTAAAGAACAGTTTCACTTAATTTTTTTTTTCTAATGAAACGTTTTCATGCTTCAAGTAGTTCCATTTAACAAGGAAATAGAGTATTATGTGTTTAATTGTGAGCAGACCTTGGTGTATTTGGAGAAACGTTGTGTAAGTCTTTCATGAAAGGTTCGTTACATTTCACTGTTGTGAAATTTCTATCTGCCCAGAAGATGCGTCATACATTGTGCCGATATTTACAGAGATAATTTACGCTATATATACATGCGAGGTTCTAATCCACTTGTGAAAACGCCAAAAGAAACCTATATTAAAAATTTATAACTAGTGTCAGTTGGCGTATGTTTACATTTCAAAGAAAATACAACTGCATGTCATAAATGTCTATGATTTCTTAGTGCTGAGGAAGACAAAAAAGTAACAATACATATAACAAACTTGATGATTCTGAACACAGGTTGTCATAGTTTATGTATAAAGAAAGATTGACAGACTTGATATAAGATAAGCATTAATTTGGTGTATCTAAAATTCACAATCAAACAGATAACAAACCTTTCAAATGAAAAAAAATATGTTTTAGACAGCCCTTTTCCATGATAGATTGTGAGAAAACGTGACCACTGATGTTCAAAATATTTTAGATTTATCGTCTTCAATGGTAAGACTAAAAGGGTAAAGGTCCACAACACTGATAGCATGAAGTTGATTTTTTACATATTTTCAATCCAAATTGCACCGCTTTATTGAGAATGCGTGTCTTGTTTCAATATATTTCCCCTTTGATTATTTTTCGTCACGAATCATGTCTGCTCTATAACTTGAAAACCTTTAGGATATTTTAGTTAAACTTCACACATTCATAGAGTGCCAAGAGACAAAGTGTCATACACAAGAACCGTAATTCTGCCTTGTCTATTTGTCTTCAGTTATTCCCCTTTGATTGTTTTCTGCCACAAATCATATCTGCTCTATAACTCAAAAATCTGTTTAAGATGTTATAATAAAACTCTACACATTAAAGCACCATGAGATGAAATGTCATGCACAAGAATCGTAACTCTGGCTTGTCTATTCTGGAGTTATTCCCCTTCCATTATTGGCTGTCACAAATTGTTTCCACTCTCTAACTTGAAAACTTTTTAGGATATCTTTGTGCTTTTTTCACACATTCATAAAGCACAATAAGATGAAGTGTCAAGAACTATAACCATAACTCTGACTTGTATATTTTTCAAGTTATGTTTCTTTTATCATTTTCCTATCTCCTTTTGCCTACAAGCTCTATAACTCAAAAACCTTTTCAGATATTGTGGTAAAACTTAATACATTGGTAAAACACCATGAGACAGAGTGTCATTACACCAAAAAAAGGGGGTGGGGGGGGGGAGATATCTGTTTTTTTTTTTTTTTTTTTAGAAAAACAAGTTGTTTAGATTTTTCCAAAATTGGAGGTCATTGTGACCCACTTCATCATCAGTTGAGGGTCATTTCTTAAACTTAGGGGGTCAAAATAAATGGATATCTTCGTCATCAAGCATGATTTACAATGCATTTCACCTTTTAACTCAAAGAACAAAAAGTCTTTAAGTCATTTCTGAAAGAAAGGTTGGTTTCACTTTGTGAGAGACGAAACATTCTTATCTGAATTGCTGGTTGACGTAGTTTGATCAGCAGTTGTAGGGGAAACATATGATAGAAGAATACCGTAATTCCCCTAAGTATTCGGACGGAAAAAAATAATTATTTTTTTTGGTGTCCGAAAACTTATTAAATTATGTGTGTGACTGTCCGAAAATTTCGGGAAATCTCTTTCCAACAACAACAACATATCCTTTAATAGACATCATATGTACAACATACAGTAAGGCATATATTTCCCGAAAAGAACCGACATGAGATCGACCTTTATGCATTAATAAAACTTACTTGTGAAAAGAGTTCACACAATTACGTATTCGAACGCAAATAGCTACTTCGCTAAACAATCCTAAACCATGGTAGTGATAAGGGTTATTCTTGACCTGACTAAACCTGGTTACGTCACCCATACACGTGCTTGTCTCCATGCCAACATGTCTGTGTACAGGTCGTTACAACTAGCCATCCCGTTATGCATTAAAAGTGTATCTTATAGCGTTTATAGATAAGATTTAAATCTTGAATGCGTCACGGGTATTGGACTAAATATATTATACAGCCTGTGTGACACAAATTAGCACCTGCATTTAGTCTACCGCGATCAATCAGATACCAAACAAAGGATTAAGATTAAAACATAGATCGATTTACTCTTCTCAGGTACTTGCTAATTAACTCTTTACCACACAATCACGACTTTAAACGATCCTGGGTAAAACCTTTTGAAAACATTGTTGGAAAATGAGAAAACGCTGGAATTAATTATTTTCACCTCTTCCGCCACTGTTTTCTTCGATTTGTTGTTTGGGAAAGAGTGTCGCGGGTCTTCGTCAACTTTTAAATAATTTTAATTTGTTGTTTGGTAGAGTACTGCGGGTCTTCTAAACCATCATAATTTCGTGTCCGAAAATTTAGGGACAATTATTTTACCAAGTGTCCGAACTTAGGGACAAAAATAAATTATTTCGGAAAATAATTAATGGTGTCCGAAAATTTAGGGTGTCCGAATACTTAGGGGAATTACGGTACTACAGTTTTCTTAGTTGTGGCATTAAGTTCCCCGATCAGCACAGACTGGTGATGTGTATTCTGTATACCAGAAATACCTAGTGTAGAATAAGCTTTGAAATACAGAGAACCCAACAAAGACTTTGACTGGGCCCATGTTAACAACATGTCCAATGTACTTTACAACAATAATGCGTAAACCAGTCTGATTTTAAAAAATAAAATCCCGGAAAACCATTTTTATCTAAAATAATCCCTTTCGTTATAAAAATAATGATATTGAAGGAAGAACAGACTTAGATTTATGATGCTTTATTCAGTTTTGTAGACGATTTAGATGTTGGAAAGTTGCATCACTGATGATGCACTGTCATTTATTTCGGAAGTCATTTGAATTACAATTGTGTCTATGATGCTGGATTTGTGCGTAATGGAAAACCCTGTGGAATGGTTTGTAAAATTATGATTTCCATATTTCTTCATCATTTGGTCTTTTGCGGAGATTTAAATGATGAGCCTAAATTTTCGGCTTACCACTTTTTTCAGAATGTGAAGACTACCTCTGTGAAAATGGGCGATGTATCCCAGATGACATTCAGTGTAATAAAAACAACCCATGTGGTGACCACACAGAGTGCAAAAATCTGACTGGCTGGGAGATATTTGGAATTGTTGCTGGTTGTGTTGCAGGACTGGTGCTGCTCTGTTGCTGTTGTTGTTGTTGTTATTATATGTCAAAAAAGGACTCATCTGATAATGAAACAACTGGAACCATTCAGAATAATGCCAGAATAGGACAGGTTATAAATTTTTGCCTTTAGACAGTATAATTTGTTTCTCTAGTTGGATCTAAAAGAAATAATGCAAAAAAGCTTTCTTTCTGTTATCTCTTCTTCAAAAAATTCTGCTTTCTATTTGTAGATTTACTGGCCAAAGGCCAGTAGAAAAAAGGCCAGGGAGCTTCAGATCTGTCAGTGCCTTGTGTCTGTGCATCTGTCTGTCTGTGCATCCACACATCTGTCCATTAACTTTTATTCCAGACTTATATTCTGAAACAATCCATTCAATTTGACAAAACTTCACAAAAATTATTCTGCCATGGTCCTCCTTAGAATTTCTTGAAAGAATTTGTTTCCTTTGAAAAACTCTTGTTGTCATGGCAACAAAACAGAAAAAATATGGAAAATCTTTGAAAATTTTCCTGGCATAGTGCTGCCAAATTTGGCATGTACCTTCATTTTATGAACTTCTGTCAAGGTTATTCACATCATACCCCTAGGATCTAAATTGGGGCCACCAAAAAGGGGTCACAACTTTTACATAGGCTTATATAGTGAGAACTTAAAAAATTATTGAGCTACTAAATTTGACATGTAGCCTCATCTAAGGACCTGTTTTATATGGACTTATATTGTTAAAATTTTGAAAATCTTTTCCTGCTTATCCATAAGGCCTAGGACTTCCAAAGGTTACACATAGCATTTTCTGGTGGGATTCTATCAAAACGTATCTGAATGTAGCCCTGGGGTCAAATTAAGACCCACCCTGGCAGTCACAAGCTTATGATAATTATGGTGAAAAGTTTGAAAAATAGTTTAGCTCCTGACCATAAGCTACAAGAGTATTATTTAATGTGTGTTATAATCTATTATACCTCCTCAATTTTTTTTCAAATTGAAGCCCGTATGTCAAAATTAGCCCCACCTGATTTGTCATAAACTTGATATTGTAACTAAAGAGTGAAAATTTCTTATTATTTTCTTGACCCAATTGTGAATTTTAGGGCTACCATATTTGGTGGAAATTCAAAAATCTACCCTTTTTAGCTCACCTGAGCACAACGTGCTCAAGGGGAGCTTTTAGGATCACCCGGTGTCCGTCGTGCGTCGTCCGTCGTGCGTCGTCAACAATTCTTTAAACATCAACTCCTCCTAAACCGCTGGGTGGATTTGGACCAAACTTGGCAGGAATGTTCCTTGGGAGGTCCTCTTTAAAAATTGTTCACAGAATTTGATTCCATCAAAAACTCTGGTTGCCATGGCAACCAAATGGAATTTTTTAGCAAATTCTTTAAAAAATCTTCTCCTCTGAAACCGCTGGTCGGATTTTGAAATAATTTCACAGATATGTTCCTTGGGTGACCCTTTTCAAAAATTGTTCGTGAAATTTTGATCCGTCAAAAAATGTGGCTCTGGTGAATGGGGGCTACTTGCACTATACAGAAATGAAGGAATTCTTTAAAAATCTTCTCCTCTGAAACTGCTGGTCGGATTTTGAAATAATTTCACAGATATGTTCCTTGGGTGACCCTTTTCAAAAATTGTTCGTGAAATTTTGATCCGTCAAAAAATGTGGCTCTGGTGAATGGGGGCTACTTGCACTATACAGAAATGAAGGAATTCTTAAAAAATCTTCTTCTCTGAAACCACTGGTCAGATTTTGAAATAATTTCACAGAGTTGTTCCTTGGGTGACCCTTTTCAAAACTTGTTCGCGAAATTTTGATTGGTCAAGAAACATGGCTCTGGTGAATGGGGGCTTCTTGCAATATACAGAAATGAAGAAATTCTTAAAAATTCTTCTTCTCTGAAACAGCTGGTTAGATTTTGAAATAATTTCACAGAGTTGTTCCTTTGGTGACCCTTTTCAAAAATTGTTCGCGAAATTTTGATTGATCAAGAAACATGGCTCTGGTGAATGGGGGCTTCTTGCACTATACAGAAATGAAGAAATTCTTGAAAATTCTTCTTCTCTGAAATGGCTGGACAGATTTTGAAATAATTTTACAGAGATGTTCCTTGGGTGATCCTTTTCTAAAATTGTTTGCGAAATTTTGATTGGCCGAGAAACATGGCTCTGGTGAATGGGGGCTACTTGCACTATATGGAAATGAAGAAATTTTTGAAAATTCTTCTTCTCTGAAACCCGTTGTCAGATTTTAAAATAATCTGACAGAGATGTTCCTTGGGTGACCCTTTCAAAAGATGTACATATAATTTTGATCCGTCAAGAAACATGGCTCTTGTGAATGGGGGCTACTTGCACTATACAGACATGATGAAATTGTTGAAAATTCTCTTTCTCTGAAAACCCTGGTCAGATTTTAAAAGAAATTTTCCAAAATGTTCCTTGGGTGACCCTTTTCAAAACTTGTTCATAAATTTTGATCCATCAAGAAACATGGCTCTCGTGGATGGGGGCTACTTGCTCTTATACAGAAATGAAGAATTCTTAAAAATTCTTCTTTTTGAAACTGATGGTCAGATTTCGAAATGACTTTTACAGGTGACCTTTTGAAAATTGCTTGGCAAAATTATAAATTTGGTTCCAATGTTTCAATTTCCGTCCCCCCCCCCTCCCAAAAAAAAATAGACTATGGTCATCTCAAAAATTCAGGTGAGCGATCCAGGGCCATCTTGGCCCTCTTGTTTATTACCATATGGCATTATTTGGTGCAATATTTGGTGTGTTGTTTTATTATATGGACCTCCACTAGGGTCTAAATAATTATAGCTCTGTTGCAAAAAGTGGCCTTGCCCTGGGGTCACAATTTTCACCTGGGCTTTTATAGAGTAGACATAAGTTTTCTTGTTTGAAAACGTTTGCTTAGAGTTGTAATGTTTGTATTTCTTAGCTGGTAGAGTGATATATGGTCCTCTTGTTAACCCTTTCCTAAACAATCCCTAGTTTTTATGGGTCTGAATTAGTAGCCCTTTGAAAACACTGTGGGAAAAGGAGAAAATGCTGGTTACCAGGATTTTCTCCTTTTCCCACAATGTTTTCTACCCTATCATAGACAGACATCATCTTTTCAGCAAGAGTTGAATTGTCTTCTGCAAATGCTTTCAATTTGGTCTAGTCCAAAATTTTCTCATTTGGGAAAGGGTTTAGGAAAACTCCTCTCATTCATCTTTGCCGTCTTTTTCTCCCACGTTAGACAAACACCATTTGCAGATAATAAAAGAACTTACATGGTCCTTAGGATGATAGATGTTTCTTCTGATAGCAGATAAATTCTGTAAATTGGACTTAACCCATTACCACACAGTGCCTACTTTTGACGACCCTGAGAAAGAAGCCTTTAGAGAACCTTGTTGGAAAAGGAGAAAATGGTGGTAACCAGCATTTTCTCCTTTTCCCACAATGTTTTCTACCCTTCACAAAGGAAATTTTCAAACTTTCAGTCACTTTCATTTTGTCGTCTGCAACTGCTTTCGATTTGGACAAACCTAAAATTTTGTTGTTTGGTAATGAGTTAATATAGTTAACCAATTAATGGTTTTAGTAGCAAGATAATTACAATATGCAAAATTCATGCACTGTAATCAGTGTTAGATCCAAATACCTCATTGGAGCTATCCTCAGAATCTTTTGTAGAAAAAAAACTGAAAGATGGAATCAAGATAGAATCAAGCTGTACTAATATTGTAATTTACGCCCTGAAATTAAGCATTGAACAAATCAAACACACCACATGTGTAAGGTGTGAAATGAATCATGGTGCAAATTAAACTATATACGGTACATGTACATATTAACTGAACTTGTCTGTTACAGAATCTACAGTAAATCACCCCCAAGGTCGCAAAAGCCAAAACAGCATACAGGCATTATCTTCTGCAGTCAATAGCTTTTGAAAACATAAACAGAAAACTTACTGTGATGAGCATATATATATTTTAAAGACAATCTGGTGACCAGAATTTTCTCTTTTTCCTTCTCTGTGTTACATTTTCACAGATTTGGTTCCTTTAAATGGACCACAATTCATATGTCATCCGTAAATGGTGTCAATGCAGTCTATGAGATGGTCAATTGATATAGTTGCATCAGAAATTATTTTGGGTTTTAACTTTTAGGTTTTTGAGCAAGCACTTTGTGTTAACCCTTTACCAAACAATCCCTGGTTTTTAAGATCCCCAGATAGAAGACTTTTGAAAACATCATGGGAAAAGGAGAAAATGCCGGTAACCACCATTTTCTCCTTTCCCCACAATGTTTTCTACCCTGTTGGAAACAAATTTCAACTTTTGAGTTATGTTTATTTTGTCATCTGCAAGTGTCTTTAATTTGGACCAGTCTAAAATTTTGTTGTTTGGTAAAGGGTTAAGAGGCCAACTTTTCGGACCCATATTTGAAAAATAAGATGAATTTCACCTAATTGAAGGCTTAATAGTGGCAAAAAAGTCAATGCAGGTGTTAAAATGGGTTTGAATTTGAAGCATAATAAAATTTTAAAAGAATGGCAAATATTGTGATGATGACTATGTGGTTGATCCAAGTGTTAGTCAGGGACAGAAAAATGCATTCTGAATTTGACAAAATTTAACAGAAGATAGAGCAACCTGACAGGTTTTAAGTTAGTTAATGAATCAATTTATCGTTTAACCCTTTACCCCATAAGGCATTTCTATGGTATCTCTAATTGACCCTAAATAACAGCAAGGATGAAGCCATTTCTTACGTGTATATGACACCTTTTGATAGCATAGAAAACATTGTGACAAAAGGTGAAATTGCTGGTCACAAGCAAGTTCACCTTTTGTCACAATGTTTTCAAAAGGCTCCTACAAGCAATGCGTAGAAACGAGTATCTATGGAGTAAAGGGTTAAGTGACTTACACTGGAACTGACCATACAATGACAGATTGTCATCTTTTATAGTAATTTTCACTTTTGAATGGTATGATTGAAATTTAACCCTTCACTAAACAATCCCTGTTTTTTACAGCCCTAAGATAAAAGCCTTTTGAAAACATTGTGGGAAATGGAGAAAATGCTGAAACCAGCATTTTGTCCTTTTCCCACAATGTTTTCTTCTCTGCTGGAAACTAATTTTAATTTTTGAGTTATGTTTATTTTGTCATCTGCAAGTGCTTTTAATGTGGACAAGCTGTTGTTTGGGGAAGGGTTAAATGCATTTTAATTTCTGACTTGACTCCTTTTAGCAACTATAATTGTTACTTTAAGCCATAAAACTCGGAGGAAGAAGCCTATGAAAAATATTGTAGAAAAATGGGAAAATACTAGTAACCACAATGTTTTCTACTCTTCACTTACATCACATTTTATTTATGAACTAAAAATGTGTTGAAAACAACAACGTCCAAAATCTTGTAATCAAATAAAGAGCTTAGGGTGTGCTTTTTATCAAACCTATAGCTGCTTGCTGTATGCATGTAGTGGTTTTATTGAAGTCAGGCCTTTGCTAATGGCATGTCCCTTTTGCTTTCTTAGCAGAATAATTTCTTAACTCTTTCCCAAAAGTCAAAATTTTGAACTTGTCCAAATGGAAATCAGTTTTAGACAACAAAATTAATGTAACTCAATAAATAAGTTTGATTTGGGTAGGGTAGAAAACTTTGTTGAAAAAGGAGAAAATGCTGATTACTTTCTCAGGGTGGTGAAAACCAGTGACTGTTTGGTAAAGGTTTAATTTGATTTCCAATGCAGGAAAGCTACCCTTTGAATGAAAGAGGAAATGCTGAAGAACTAACAGGGCTAACCATGAGGCAGCTTGACGAGGGCCACAATACAACCCCAGTCTATGTGTATGCTACTGTCTCAAATCAAAATCATTTTGATTCCCCACCCACCTATACCTCAGTCAGCAGTGACAGTATTCAGCCCACAGCCTCAGGACAATATCCCATGTCATCCTATGGAGAAAGGGGGATCTCAACAGGAAATCCATACACTTCAGGACAATATGCAGCCAACTACTCCGCACATACTGCTCCTACTGCTCCCTCCATAGAAAATGAGGATGGACCACCCCCTCCACCATCATACGATGATGTCATAGCTCATGAAGAGAAATACAAAGTCTCATGATCTGGGACCTTGTATGTACAGCCATGTGAGCTGTTATTATGATGCTAAACCAGGGATATAATGTTTGGTGGTTATATTGGTATACTTAATTTTAATATGTGTATTGTTTTGAATATCTGTGGGACAGAAGTGTATGCTAAAGAGATTTTTTTTTGTCAAAGAAAACCTTTTTCCTTGCCTTGTGATTAGCGAAAACAGGGATCATGTATACATGTATATATACTATCCATGGCGAAAATGACTGAGAGAGAACTTCCAAATTACTCCTACGTAATAGAAAAAATCATGCTTCTAACTGTAAAAGGACTTGGATCTGAAGTACATGTATATGTTTTTGATTTTTTTTTCATGGACCTGTTAATATCTAAGCTTGTTAAGGGCATATGTTGTATAGTGGTCTGTTCCACAGATACAGTCTGTTGCCATGGATACTTCGTTCAATTTTTAATTTACCTTTACTTGCATGCATTTTTCAGTGTATAAGAAAATTAATAATGCATCATCTTTTCATACGATCATATGATAAACTGTAGGAGTAGCACATTGTGAGAAAAGGGGGAAATCCTCGTTACTTAGGAGTTGATTAGTTTTGTTGAAGAAGTGATGTACTGTACATAAAATGTGCAGAGATAAAATGCAAAAAGACACAATACAGTGTCTATAATAATGTGCAACTTTTTTAGCTCACCTGAGTACAACTTACTCAAGGGGAGCTTGTCTGTTGTGTGTTGTCAGATGTGCGTCATCTGTTGTTAACAATTTCTTTAAACATCTCCTCCTCATCAACTGTTGTATCGATTTGGACCAAACTTGGCTGGAATGTTCTTTCGGTAGTTCTCTTTAAAAATTGTTCACAGAATTTGGTTCCATCAAAAACTCTGGTTGCCATGTCAACCTAATGGTATGTCCTTAGAAATTCTTTAAAAATCTCCTCTGAAACCTCTGGTCAGATTTTGAAATAACTTCACAGAGATGTTCCTTGGGTGACCCTTTTTGAGATGTATTCGTGAAATTTTGATCTGTCGAGAAAAATGCCTCTTGTGACAGGAGGCTTCTTGCACTGCACTGCATGGCCATAAAGAAATTCTTAAAAATTCTTATTGTCTTAAACTGCTGGTCAGATTTTGAAATGATTTTGCAGAGATGTCCCTTTCATGATCCTTTTCAAAATTTGTTCACAAAACACCATACTTGCACCATATGGCCATGAAGAAATTTATTCATCAAGGAACATGGTTGTGATGGCTCTTGGCTATATACAATTTATGATCATGTAGAAATTCTCAAAAAATCTTCTCAGAAACTGCTGGTCAGATTTTGAAATAATTTCACAGAAATGTTCCTTGGGTGGCTCTTTTTAAAAAGAGTCCATGAAATTGTTATCTGTCAAGAAATATAGCCCTGGTGGTGGGGGCTTTTTGCACTATAGGGACATGAAGAGGAATTTCTTTATTCTTCTTCTCTGGAAGTCCTTGTCAGATTTTGAAATAATTTCACAGAAATGTTCCTTTGCTGACATTCAAAAATTATTAGGAAAATTTGTATCCGTCGAAAAACAATAGCCAAGTGTTGGCACCTGCATGTGGTGCTCTTGTTTGACTTATGTTAGTCAATATCGAGCATGTGCTCTTTTTCAAGAAATTGTGATATATTTTTGGGTGATATATCCAAAGATTTATTTGCAGAATTCTGATTCATCAAAATCATTGCTGTGCTGATGATTGTAGGCGTGGTAACAGATTTTGAAATGACTTTTACAGGTGACCTTTTCAAAATTGCTTGTCAAAATAATGATTTTGTTTCCAAAGTTTCAATACCCCCCCAAAAAAATTGCCTATGGTCCTCCCAAAAAATTCAGGTGAATGATCCAGAGCCATCTTGGCCCTCTTGTTTAGAGTTATTGCCCTTTGTAAATTTTTACTTTGGATTTTTGTCCAGGGCATAACGTCAAAAGTATAAAAGCTAGTAACTTCAGACTTGACACATAATGGATAAAATTTATAAAAACCATAATTATATCCCAACTACGTTTGGGGTTATTCCAAAGTATCCTGTCCATACTATGCTGTGTTATAGAAAGAGGGGGCCTTATGACAAACTCAAACACAGAGTTTATAAATGTTTCATCTGATTTTGACAATTTTGCCATTACATTAATAGTAATGTTTGATTCACAGATTTTTCACTTTGACAGGAAGTATTACTCCGCTGTTCCAAGAGTAATGCCCCTTCTTTATTTAATTACTTAAACATTGGCAAATGCAGTTTTGGCAGACGGGATCAAACAAAAGTAGCCTGTTTCACCAATACCCTCCTCTCCTGTGACAAACCATTTACTGACAGCCTTCTTTTTCTTAAACAGAGACCTGTTTGAGGAGCATAATCTGTCTATGACGGCTCTTTTCTTTATCAGTTTTAGTATGATATAGTCAGGATGAGTAATAGATGAAAGCTTGATTCAGTGTATGGCTTTCCCACGATGTTTTTATCCACAAATATATGAATGTCAGCCATGTTTGAGTTGTTATCCAAAAATGCTTTTAATATAGACAAGACTATTGTTTTGATTTGGAAAAAAGGTTAGAAAAGTTAAATTTAACAAATTTTACATGTTACATTTTCCTAATCATGTAAGATCCATTGGAGCAATAGGGTACTTTTTTTCATACTATTGTTTTATAAATGGATAGGTTAACATGCATAGGATGTTGACCGGGTTTGAGGTCTTTCCGAGTGAGAATGACCTTGGCACAAGCTTCATGTAACACTGAGAGCACAAAGTGTGAAGCTCTTGCCCTTTTTCGTTCTTGCGTATATGGAAAGGCCGATGTATGAGGCCAACATCCGACTTACATACCGACTTACATCAGTATTAAGCAGACGACTAAACAATCATGTCCAAAATATGGACCTGTTTGATGAAAGAAGCATATAACATATTTTATGGTTTTGTAACTTTTGTTGTTGTTTTTTTTTATTCATTTATCAATTTTATGTTTTTAACATGAACATTAATGAGTTGTGGCTTGAAATTTACATTCATGAGCTTTGGACTTTTTTTTTTTAATTAGGTAGGTTTGTTGATGTTGCAAGAGTGAGCTTATCACTCAGTATAGTTTTAGATTGAAACGTTCATGGATTTCAGGTTTTGCTGGTAACACTAAGTCTTGTGTTTTAATCGCTGCCGTCTGTCTGTTTGCACTAATTTATCCAGTTCTGTAGGGCTTCAGGTCAGTAATCAGTGACCGATTGAATGGTGTTTTACACTGTTTTCAACATTATTTCAGTCATATCACAGCGACACTTCCAGTGAGGCTCAAGCTTGGGACCTTTGGGACAGAGCTTAGGACAGCTGTTCTCAAAGCGATTCTGATCCTTCGACTTGCATATCGTTTGATTTCTTAGCTACCTGAACCGGGTCAGGTCAGCTATAGAAGAAGCATGCTCCTATGTTAGTTTGCTTTCTCACATTAAGAAAACAGAAAACATTTCTTCGTTCCAGAGGCTACACTGTGGTAATAATAAAGACAATCAATCTCATAGAAAATAGGGTGAATTAGAATAAAAATTACAGTTGTTTTGTAGACATGTTTTAGTTAGATCATGCATTTGTCATGAACTTTTTCCCACCTTTGCTATTTAACCCATTACCACTCAATCCCTACTTTTGACGCCCCTGAGAAAGAAGCCTTTTGAAAACACTGTTGGAAAAGGAGAAAATGCTGGTAACCAGCATTTTCTCCTTTTCCAACAGTGTTTTCTACCCTTCCCAGAGAAAAAATCTTTTTTTCCGTCACCTTTATTTTGTCGTCTGCAAATGCTTTCAATTTGTACCAGTCCAAAATTTTCTTGTGTGGTAAAGAGTTAATTTATATGAAAACTTGAAAAATATCACAAAAAAGTTGGGTCTAGCCATGAATGAATTACATGCTTGTAATAAAAGAATTTGAGGAAAAAGCACTTTATCGACCATGTTTTAAATGTTGGCCTTATTGTGACAGCACATTTTGTAAATACGAGGAGAAAGATTTTTTTAATGATTTTGAAAGAAAGTATTAAAGAATTGCTGAGTTGGTCACCAATAAAAATCAGATTAAAATCTGTCTTTCCAGAAAGAAGTATATTTGCAAGATTTTATTATTCAACAAATTCTTAAAAATCAGTATGGCGCGAGTATCAGTGTCCTTCACGATGCTGTCTTCACGACCCAAAGTCTGTCAATTGCACATGGACAGGTCTTTCCCACCTTGGGCAGGTTTTTCTATCTACAGAAAAACCTGTGCATGTGCATGGATAGACCTGCACTGGTGCATTCTATTGTTAACCCTTTACCACACAATCCCAACTTTTAACGACCCTGAGAAAGAAGCTTTTTGAAAACATTGTGGGAAAAGGAGAAAATGCTTGTAATCGGCATTTTCTCCTTTTCCCACAATGCTTTCTACCCTCCCCAATACAAATTTCAGACTTTCAGTTGGTTCTTTTTTGACGCCTGCAAATGCTTTCAGTTTGGACCAGTCAACAATCTTGTCATTTGGTAAAGAGTCAAGATGGGTCTTTTTGAAAAAGATAAACCTAGTCCAAACAAAGGGGCAGGTAGGTACATGTAAGCATGAAATGCAGCATATTTTTAGTCACTAATACTCTTTATATATACATTTTTTTTATTATTTAGAAACTACGGTAGTTGTATATTTTCATGTAATCTCTATTACTGTTTACTTGCCATATAAATCACATAATTATGAGCAACGGAATTTATTTTTTGGTGTTTTCTGTGCTCTTGTTTTATAGATGGATAGTTTGATATACCAGCACATGATATGCAACATAGTTTTAGTTGCCAACACATTTTTTATTTATACATATTTTTTTACTCAGAAACCTGTTGCATATAAAGATGTTTTACATATAATCTACATTACTGTTTACTTGTCATGAAATAATACATAATTATGAGCAATGGGATTAGCTTTTTTTTCTGTACTGTTGTTTTGTAAATGGGTTGTTTGATATGCATGAAATGCAGTATATTTGCAGTCACCAATACTTCTCATTTATACATATTTTATCATTTGTCTTACATCTTCTGAAATCATTAACAGAATCGGAAGCATCAGAGACCAAATGGCATGCAACATTCGAAAAGGAGTGTTTGGACATTTGCGAAAAATATTGTCTCATATCAGCCTGTGCAGTCCCGGCAGGCTAATCTTAAACAGCACTTTCCATTTTTATGTAATTTTCTGTTCAGTGCAAGTCTACTGTAGCACAGAATCTAATGTAGTCATAAAGTGTCTTCTCGGATTAGCCTGTGTATATCTTTTTTGCATGCTGCAAGCCACATCATAGCCCACTATATTTACCTATAATATGTATTATATATGAAATTTTTTTAAATTCAATGCATCAGTCGCATACATATAGAATATCTTGCAATGGAGGAAAAATCTGTATCTACACAGTCTCATGTACAGTTCCAAATATGGCATGATGATGCATATACGCTGAAAATACATTCATTAATCGCAATTTGATTCATCGAAATCTTACTCTAGGATATTTGCCCATCATTTCTGGAAACAAAGTCAGAACTTTTATATACTCTAGAGACTATTTTTAACCTAAGGCTCATTAAATATAATAATTGAACAAGTTTGAAATTTGGTCATGATGGGTTGAAAGGTGGGCCAGTAACAACACGTGATTTTATCATCACAAGTAGGATGTCTTTAACTCTATCCGTCCTAGATGACATTTACATAGGTGATCCCTTTGGGGACCAAAGGCCTTCTTGTTTTTTTTGTTTTTTTTATGTGATTGATCAAAGTCTTGGAAAAGGAGCAAATGCTTGGAACAAGCAAAAGTTACTTCTCTGACACTCTTTTCACAAGCTCTCTGGTGCAGGTGAATAAAATCTTTACAAAACAACAAAGTTTTAAACTTTGCCAAATTGAAAGCATTTGCAGAAGTCAAAATAAACGTCCCTCATGAATTGTACCTTGACTTAAGAAGAGTGGAAAACATTGTAGGAAAAGGGGAAAATGCTGGTTACCAGCATTTTCTCCCTTTCCTACAATGTTTTCAAAAGGCTTCCTTCAAATGATCGTTAAAAGTCGGGATTGTGTGGTAAAGAGTTAAAATTGTTATGTATACTGTTGTGGGTTTAGTGATGAAAAGTTTAATGATAAAGGGGAAAAGAACTTTTGATATATTATTAAATTATCTCATCTACTGTTATCTGATTTATCTTATTTACATGTATACATATTTATTACAAGTGCCATTAAAGTTATTGATACTGAAGAAATGTTTGCATTTTTTACTATTTGATGACAGGGTACCAACTATCTACTTTCAAAAACCAGGGCTTATCTGGGAAAAGGTTAATCGCTTACAGAATTCTAGACTTGCCTAATTTTAAAGCATTTGTAGACGACATATAATAATAACTATCAAATATCACTCGGACTAAAGTATGTCGTAAGAAGGTTACCAGCATTTTCTGCTTTTCCCATGTTGTTTTCAAAAGCTGTCTTCCTCAACATCGTTGAAAAGTCTGGGGGCTGTTTTTTAGCCCTTTACCAAAAAATCCCTACTTTTCATGATTCATTAAAGTTATTGATACTGAAGAAATGTTTGCATTTTTTACTATTTGATGACAGGGTACCAACTATCTACTTTCAAAAACCAGGGCTTATCTGGGAAAAGGTTAATCGCTTACAGAATTCTAGACTTGCCTAATTTTAAAGCATTTGTAGATGACATCTAATAATAACTATCAAATATCACTCGGACTAAAGTATGTCGTAAGAAGGTTACCAGCATTTTCTGCTTTTCCCATGTTGTTTTCCAAAGCTGTCTTCTTCAGCATCGTTGAAAAGTCTGGAGGCTGTTTTTTAGCCCTTTACCAAAAAATCCTACTTTTCATGATTCATTAAAGTTATTGATACTGAAGAAGTGTTTGCATTTTTTACTATTTGATGACAGGGTACCAACTATATACTTTCACACTTCCAATACCAAAAATGAAATATTATTAACAGCATCTTGGGGGAAAATGTAACAGAAAAGGGATTAGGGGGTTGGATGGAGGCAGAAAGGAACAATTTTAACAGTATTTCAGATATCGTGACGGTTCATTTTTTCATAGTTTTCCAGTTTCACTAGTATTAGACCTTTATGAGAATCTTTGCACCATACTCAAGAGGACTTTCACACAATATGCTAGTCCAAGTAGTTACTTTACCTATCATTCACTGGCATCTCTTGACCCATTACACCACAATTCCTACTTTTGATGAGCCTGATAAAGAAGCCTTTAGAAAACATTGTGGGAAAAGGAGAAAATGCTGGTAACCAACACTTTCTCCTTTTCCCACTATGTTTTCTACTCTTCACAAAACAAATTTCAAATTTTTTAGTCACTTTTATTGTGTCGTCTACAAATTCTTTCAATTTGGACAAGCCTAAAATATTGTTGTTTGGTAATGAGTACAAGACTCTTCATAATGACATCAGAACTAAGTAGAAAGAGCAGCTTAATGTGCTACATCTTGTGATATGAAAAAATGGAGATACATTTTGTTAACCAGAATTTTCTCCTTCTGCAATATTTTCAAAAGCCTTTTTCTTTGGGATCGTAAAAAACTTGTGATATGAAAATTACTCGCATATTAATTCATTAGTACACAGGTACATGAAAGAAATATTTACAAGTCAATGAACCCACACAGGTAAAAATCTTCACTAAACAACAAAAAATAAGGCTGAAAGCTGTTGCAGACAACAAAATGAATGTTTTTCTAAGATGGAAATTTGTAGAAAGGTGGACAACATTGTGGGAAAGGAGAAATAGTTTGTTATTTTCTTTTTGTTCAACAATGTTTTTAAAAGGTTTTTACTTCAGGGTATTTAAACCAAGGGATTTTTGATGTTACTCAATTATTTATTGACTCTGTAGTTTATCAAGGAATTATTAATAAAATAATAACCAAGATAAAACTCTTTATTAAACGACAAAATGTTACACCTTTCTAAATTGATTTCAATTTCAAAAAAATTTACAAAGTAAGGGAAATATATGCTGATAAGTCGATGACAGAAAAAAATGCTCATAAAATCAGTTTAAAATTATTCAAGATTATTGCGGTATTTCTCTTACATAACTATTTTTCTAAAATTTAAATGTCCTGCTAAATTCCATTTCGACAAGCGATTTCTATTTGCGATTTGGTAGCATACATGTAAATCCATAGGAGGTATGAACACAAATATGACAAGGTCGTAAATTATTCTTTTAAGAATTTACAGAGGATTTGATAGATCTGCCTATATCATTATTTTTGTTTTTCGTTTTTCAATTTCATCAATTTGATCAACCAGTTTCATTTTGCCAGGAAAACGGTATAGGAAGTAAAAGAAACAAGATTCTTCCTGAAACTAAGGCAACCTACAATCAAGTAAAACGTCCTGTTCATTCATTCACTTTGTCTACTTTTATAAGTTTCTGTATTTCACGAACACTTTTATTTTCTTTCCACTCTTTTTACACTGGTTTTTCTCAATGAGAAGTTCTGTGTGGCATGGAACCACAAACCGGCTAAAATTAGGAATAATTTTATGGTCGAAGGGAGAAAACTCGTATATACTGACATCACTTTCTCAATAGCAGAGCTACGTCCCTTATATTTGTAGACAACATAAAACCGAAGACAACTAGTAAACATCACTGTTTCCGAACACGATCTGCTTCGGAAAAAAAAAATTGTAGAGCTATCACTATTTCTGGTATAGTTTAAAACAGGACTGTAGATGCTGCTACTTCTGAAAACATCATGATAGCAGTAAAAAAAAATATTGCAGACGTGGTTATTATTTTGTAAATAGGTAGTCTCCCTTGTATTTCCTCACATTTGTAAACAAGGCGACCGCCAAAATTTAAACTTAGAAGAAACAATTCGGTTATCAGAGCTCACACAGAAAAAAAAAAAACATCAACTGATGAATAATATACGATAAGTAAGCTTTCTTAGGTTACAATTTTAACTTACCCTCAACATTATTTCTGTTCAATTAGATTTATGAGGTTATTAGCAAACAAATATCATTAAAATAGGCTAAATTGTCAAATTCCAATGTCTTTGGTCATTGACCGTAAGGAACTGGGGATAAAAAATGGAAAGCATACCGGAATCTTCCAAGCTCATAAATGGAAATGAAAGCTATATGTTTTTCACGATATTCTTGATTTTTTTTTCCAGGTTAAATTCCCCCTTCCCCTTTTTCTTTGAGTTGAATGGGGTTATAGGAGGGGAGGTCACTGTCTAATGTGAAAGCTTAATACCATACACCATTAATTCATTTAAAATAACGCAACAGCACCCTGTACTTGACAGAAAAATACCGGCGGGCAAACTGTAACTTTAAGAATCATCACAGACTAAACTTTGGTATACTTATGAACGTGCAGTCTGATCTTGAATCTGCAAGGGCAATTAAGAAATTTTTTCCAAAAGAAAACCTCTTTGAAATAGCTCAAAGGTTAAACTGGGTTTTTAAAATCAGCTGAAAGTTTTGTTTTATTTGTTTAGTAGGATAAGGATTAACTGAGGGTCCGCGTTTTTCGATAGACCATATGGGTATAAATTAATCTTACACTGGTTCTTGAAGTTTCGCTGTGGCTATTATAATAAGAAAAAGACCATTCCGGAAGTGGGGTGGAGGGGGGGGGGGCGCCGGGTAGTCAACAAGGGAGAGTACTCTTCATAACTAATAGGTAAATAAGTTTTACGAGTTTTTTCCCTTTGACCATAAAATTACAATGGAATCTGACGGTGACCTTTTTCAGATCCGAGACCGAACCACACTGATATTTAGGAGCTCATTTCCTTCATTCTAGTCTTAAATTGAAGTATTGAAAAGTCCTTTTCGTTCCCTAGATCTATTGCCCTACTATCTTTATTCGCAATTTTGGGGTAGATCTAGATCGATTATCATTTCTTAGTACAGGTACTATACTTGACTGGTTAGAACAGGAGGCCTACCTTCGTGTCGAAGGATAGCTCTGTTATTTTTGTGGCTTTATCTGGAACGCTATTCGCTCTAGACCTTAACGAAGAAACCATCACAAATTTTTATATAACCTCAGGGTTACCTTTTGTTTTGGAGGCGGAGACGGGCTTTTTTCCGGCCTGTCTCAAGTGGGATTTGGGGGCCCAACCTTCGGAAAAAATCCAATTTTCATGAATTCTGATGCATTCTAAGATCAGTTGTGCTGATTAATGAACCCAAATAAATAGATTAGATCTTTTTTCCCAGGGCTATGTCTCTGGTAGAATTATCTATTTTCCCCATTGAATTTTCCCCGATTTCTCATGTGGACTTCTGTTTATGCTTAGAAAGGGAATGGGGGTCAAAACGGCCCACTTCCAAAACGGCCCAATACCGAAACGGCCCAAAACTGAAACGGCCCACAACCGAAACGGCCCACTTTTTTTCTTGCTTTATTCTTAAGTAATGGAAGCTGTATGTAATGTTTTTTTATTATGTATGCAAGTTTTCATGCATTTGCTCAATCATCTCACCCAGATACATGTATTTAGAGAAGGAACCAATGCAGTTTTCTAGCCCTTTTTTCAGGTCAGTTTTAAATAAAAATGCAATAAACTGGAGCATAAGACGATTGAAAGGAAAAAATGCACGGGGCGAATTAAATCTACATCTTTTATGGTAATCGGAAAGACAGTATCAGGAAAAACAAGTATCGGGGAAAAAAAGAATACATTTTTGCTAGGAAAGAAAGTAGATCTATCACGAAAAAAAAAAAAACCAATGTCTGTCAAGTTGTGATTCTTTATCAACATTTATTTTAAATCATATATTTATTAATTTAATGTAAGTAATTTATGGCATTTTAGCACACCCTAAATGCTATATAGAAACAGTTTCTCTTTTACCTACAATGCTTTCACAGGTTTTTAAATGTCTCTTGAATACTTAGTATGAGTAAAATAAAAGTTGAAGATCAATCAGAAATGAAATTAAATGCTGATTAAAGACAAAGATTAAAGACAACATATTCTTAACAGTTTTGTATAATCGGTGACTTCATCAAAGTCAAAATTGGACCTTGATTAGGATTATACAGGTGGAAAATTATAAAAATAAATCAATTACACAAATGAATTTGCACAAGTCAAAAACATTTTAATGACTATTTTATTTCCCAATCCTTTGTAGGTATCAGCCACATTTCTTCCCAATCTAAGGCCAGAAGAAAAAAAAAACAAAAAACAGATGTACAAATATCACATTTTTTCTATACAAAGTCAATAAAAACTAACAACCAAATATCTATCACAAACAACATAATTTTTAGTCTCCTTTTTGGGAACTGATACTTTTTTTTTTCCTGATTCATTTTTTTTACCTGACACTTTCTTTCCTACAGTCATCTTTTATTTAACTCTTTTCAAATATAATTATATGCAACAAACTCGCGAACTTGATATATAAAAAAAAACCTTACAAAACAATGTCAAAACAGTGTCAAACATATGTGTTTGAAACCATCTTAAACAAGTTTGTGACAGTCAGGCGTTAATTACATAGATAAGAAAAAAGTATCTGAGGAGGAAACACGCAACGTGTTAAAAATAACATCAAACAAATCCGGTCATATTTTACCATTTATTTTATATACATAGATCGACATTTATTTAGTATAATTAAATGAAATTAACAGAAAAAGTTAGGTTAAAAACTCAGCTATATTGAAATAAATATCTGAATCAAACTATGATTTTGACCATATCTGAAAAGTGGGCCGTTTTGGTACCCATATTTGTGGGCCGTTCTGGTAAAGTGGGCCGTTTTGGACCGGGCCGTTTCGGAATTGGGCCGTTTTGACCCTATCCCTTAGAAAGGTTACCTCCCCTGTCTTACAAATAGGCCATTTATATGGATTGTCATTGAGAAATATCAAGGCGGGGTTGTTTTTATGACTTAAAAGGACATGAAGTATCTAGCATTTTTAGAATTTGTATTACTTATCTGTTTTATAGTTACAGCTACTGTTGATTCTGAGGAAAATTACGAAATAAGTAAGTAGATTTTGTGAAACACATCCAAATTCCAATTGAATCTGACATGACTCTAGTAAATACAAACAGTATCAATAAGTATGGATTTGATTTCAACTCGTCAACAACAACTTTCCAAGCATGGACAACAGAAACATTGGTAATGATATGAAGCAATAAGTGGCCTCTTAGCTTTTGTCAGCTTCACAACATTATGTTAGAATACATGAACCAATACCTTCAGTCTGAAGGTGTCTGCTCCGATGCTATTTTTGTGACTGGTCTTCGCATTCCCCTTCATATCAGCCATTCATTGAACTCGTATGGAAAAAATACGATTTTACCCACATCTTTTCGAACGGCTCTATGCGACAGAATTTCAAATGACAACTAATAAAATGGGCATGGATTGTTAGATAAATGATTAATCTTTACAAAAAAACTGGTGTTGGTTCATATCCAACTCTTACCTTTGTGCAAATCTGTACTTTACAACGTAAATAATCGTTGACCTACTTCACCAGAAATCAAAACATGGTGATCTTTTCAATGCTCATGTCTCGGCAGAAATCGCAGTATCTCTGACACGCTACAGGATGGTTTAGTTGCGAATTTTGCTGTAAACAAACGCACCTTGATCGAACTTGGCTGTATAGGATTAGGGAACCAGACTGTACAAATTTCAAATTCCGTTGAGTGCGTATGCCTGACTAACGGAAGTCGCCGTGTTAGTTGTTTACAAATTACGCTGGATTTATTTACGTTGGGAAAAAGGTAAATTCCCATTGATTTAATTGGTATTTTGCAGCATATTTTGTGTGCTCTTAAAGATTAATCATTTATCTAACGATCCATACCCATTTTATTAGCTGTCATTGGAAATTTTGTCGCATTGAGCCGTTCGAAAAGATGCTGGTAACATCGTATTTTTTCCAGAAGCCTTGAATGAATGGCTGGACTGAAGGTGTTAGCGAAGACCAGTCACAAAAATAGCATCGGAGCAGACACCTTCAGACTGAAGGTAATGAACCAAGAGCAACTAAAATTTTTGGTTTAACCCTTTACCACACAAGCCTGATTTTAGTTATAAACAACCTCGAGAAAGAAACCTCTTGAAAACATCGAGGGAAAAGGAGAAAATGCTGGTAACAGCGTTTTCTCCTTTTCCCACCTTGTTTTCAACCCTTCATATGCCAGATTTCAATTTTTTAGTATTTATTTTGTCGTCTGCAAATGCTTTCAGTTTGGACCAGTCTAAATCTTTGTTATACCTACCCTTGGGAAGAAGCATTTTGAAAATTTAGTGGAAAAAGGAGAAAATGGTGGTAACCAACATTTTCTTTTCCGTCCATGTTTTCTACCCTTTTGGAGTCCAGTTTCCTAAATTATGTCATAGTAAATTTGTCATCTGCAATATCTCCGAATTTAAACATAAGCAAGATTTTGTTTTTCAGGGTCATTAAAACACAGGATTGTTTGGTAAGGGCCAATACACATGGGGGAAAGATGAAATTGAATGGAACAACTGATTTTTCACATCATCACAGTATTTTCAAAACTGAAAAATGGAGAGCTTGAACTGTCACAGTTAAAATCTTTAACTCTGTACCAGATGAGGTAATTTTGGTCTACTGAAACTGAAAGAATTGCAGATGACAAATATAGAGAGGGTAAAAAAGTGGTATTTTTATCTTTCGGGGAAGAAAACACTATAGAAAATGAAAAAACTTCTTGTTATGAACATTTTCTCCATTTTTCCTCATTGTTTTTAAAAGCCTTCTACCTAAGAGCCACAAAAACCAGGGGTTATCTGGGAAAAGGTTAATTGCTTACAGAATTTTGGACTTGCCTAATTTCAAAGCATTTGTAGATGACATATAATAATTACTACCAAATATCGCTTGGACTAAAATTTGTCCTAAGAAGGTTACCAGCATCTGCTTTTCCCATGTTGTTTTCAAAAGCTGTCTACTTCAACATTGTTGAAACTGGAGACTGTTTTTTAGCCCTTTACCAAAAAATCCCTACTTTTCATGATTCTAGGAAGGAAGGCTTTTGAAAACACTGTTGGAAAAGGAGAAAATGCTGGTTACCAGCATTATCTCCTTTTTCCCACAGTGATTTCTATCATATCAAAGACAGAAATCATCATTTTAGCTACATTTAAATTGTTAAATTTCAGTTTGGTCAGGTGCAAACTTTTGTTGTGTGGTAAAGAGTTAAAAGGGTTTAATATCAACATTTGTTTGATTTAATTTAATTTCAGTATATGTAGATCGTCCATGCCAGATGGAAGTCAACCTCTTTAAGATGTTTGATACATCTATCCATGCGGGAGAAGTGCACATAGACTGGTATGAGAGTTCATTCAATATTATAGATGATACACGCTGTGATCTGCATGTTACAGGATATTATCTCTATGATAGGCTTGCCTTTCAGTTCACGGGTGAGTACCAGTAGTATGTTGCATAGCTATAAACCAAACAAATTTGAAACTAGTCAAAATTCAAAGCATTTGCAGATGATTAAAGTTACTCAAAAATCAAAATTTGTTTTGGGAAGGGTAGAAGATATTGAGGAAAAAGGGAAAAAAGATGCTGGTCACCAATATTTTGTCCTTTACTCACAATGTCTTCAAAAGACCTTTTCGTTAGGGTTGTAATACACGATATTATATGGTAAAGGGATATGTCAAGATACGAAGTAAATAGTGAATCGATTGGCCATACGGTTGAAAGTCTTCTTAGACTCTTTACCAAAGAACAAAATTGTAGATTTGTCCAAATTGAAAGCATTTGCAGATGACAAAATAAAAATGGCAGAGAAATTTGAAATTTGTTTTGTGAAGGGTAGAAAACATTGTTGGAAAAGGAGAAAATGCTTGTTACCAGCTTTTTCTTCTTTTCCCACAATGTTTTCTAAAGGCTTCTTTCTCAGGGTTGTCATAAGTAGGGATTGTGTGGTAATGGGTTAAATTTGTTTGTTTGTAAAAGAGTTAAAGCTAGGGATAGGTACAATATGACAGTTTTACACACTAAACATGGTGAAGAATGCAACACGTGAAAAGAGGTTCAGTCCACGCAGGCTAATCCAAGACGGCAATTTACAACTACACCAGATTTAAAGCTACAGAAGACTTGTGCAAAACAGAAAATAACATAAAAAAACGGAAAGCGTTGTTTTAGGTTAACCTGCGCTAAGTGCGCAGGCTGATCCAAGATGACACTTGATGAAAATGTCCGATTGCCTCTTTTGGCTCGTTACAAACCATTCATGAAGCATTCTTCGGGACAGTTTAAAATTCATTCTTAAGAATTTTCTAAATTGAATGTGATTTAACTTCTCATGGACGTAGCATGTCCAAACATGCGACTGGTGGCAACAATAGATAAATTAGTCGGAATCTGCTTGGACTGTCTATGGGAATGTGCTTGGGCGAATGTTCTCAGGATTATTCCTGATTTAAGAATTTTCAGGCTATGAAAAAGCCATTTTTTCTGCTAAGAAATGTGACTCAAATGATAGAAATGTGACTCAAATGATAGAATGGATTATTCCAGATTTAAGGATTTTCAGGCTCTGAAAAAGCCATTTTTTCTCCATTTTCCTTTGTAAAAAATACTCAATCTGTATGATTTCAGGGTTTTTGAAAAATCATACTTTGACCTAGCAGGCAGTTGTCTGCTTTCAGCATTCTAGGTATGTGTTGGTGTCATAATCATTGTGTGACTGGTTTTTTGACTTAATTTCTATTTCTGTCCTCTACAAATAGCATATTTTTAGATTTGCGCAAATTGAAAGCACTTGCAGGCACAAGATATATATATGATTATGTGTCTCAAATAGTGAAATTTGTTTTTGGAAAGGTAGAAAATATTATGGGAAAAGGAGAAAATACTGGTTACCAGTATTTTCTCCTTTTTCCACAATGATTTCAAAAGCCCTCTTTTTCAAAACCGTTAAAATTTGGGATAGTGTGGTAAAGGGTCAAGAGTGTTTTACCTTGAGAATACCATAGAAACAAATTTGACCAATTTTATTTGTTTGTATTTCAGAGGTAGAAATAAATTCTGATGATTGTATTGAATTACAGCAAAGGCACAGACTAAGTAGCAAAGATGTTTATTTTGATTTAAACACAGGTAATCTAAAGTATGTATGTAAGTTTACTTTATACATCACTACATCAAAACCATGGTAGAATCTAGGTAACTGATTGCTTAACTCATTACCAAACGACAATATTTTAGGCTTGTCTACATTGAAAACGTTTGCAGACGACAAAATTGAAGTGACTGAAAATCTGAAATTTGTTTGTAACGGGTAGAAAACTTCGTGGGAAAAGGAGAAATGCTGGTTACCAGCATTTTCTCCTTTTCCCACAATGTTTTCAAAAGGCTTCTTTCTCAGGGTCATCAAAAGTAGAGATTTTGTGGTAATGGGTTAAATCTTTACCAATTGGCAAAATCTTAGGGTATCCCCAGTTCAGAGCATTTCAAGACTACGAAGTAAAAGGACAAAAAAGTTGAGATTAATTTATGGAAGAGTAGAAAACATTGTTTTTCCACAATGTTTTCCAAAGGAGTTTTGCTCCAGTGGTTAAAATTGGGATTGTTTGGTTAAGACCAACATGTTTTGTACAAACGTAACTCTTTACCAAACAACAAAATTTTAGACTGGTCCAAATTGAGAGTATTTGCAGACGACAACATAAACGCAATCCAAAAATTGAAATTCGTTTACAACAGGGTAGAAAACATTGCAGGAAAAGGATAAAATGCTAGTTACCAGCATTTTCTCCTTTACCCACAATGTTTTCAAAAGCCTTCTATCTCAGGGTCGTAAAAACCAGGGATTGTTTGGTAAAGGACTAACATAAGATCCAAGTTACATGAAAGGTTTTGGTGTATCACATTGTTATTTTTGTTTATTTTTATGTTCCCCAAAGGTGGAGCATATGGTCGCCGCTTCGCCTGTTTGTCCATTCTTGCATCCGTCTGTCAGTCTGTCAGAAACCATTTCTCCACAATCCCGAGACCTTATTGATCCTGTGTCATGGAAAAAGGGGGTTTCTTACAAATTTCCAGTTTTTATTAAATATCTTCTTAAGTTTTCATCAAACTTTCATGAAATTTCACATTTTTATTGCTTATTAAAAGTTTGACCATGATATGCTCTATGCTTGGATATGATAACGTCATTAATTATACTGTTTTTACGTCATGCACGAGCTGTTTTTTTTTGTGGACAATTTTGTGTCCAATGAAATTATGAAAAATCTAGCTCTTTTTACCGTTTCAAAATGCCACTTATAGAGAAAGCCAGATTTTAAGGTTTTTATTTTGTTTGTTCATTTCTTTCATTATGAATGATCCATGATCTGGGAAAAGGCGGCTTAATGCATCCTCAAAAACTAATGACCAAGGTTAGCCTCTGCAGTTTGCGCAAAATGGATTATACGAATCTATAATCATGTGACAACTTGCCTAGTACCATGCATCATAGAGATGTATAAAATCCCTTTTGCCAGAACATGGCTTAACTCTTTACCACACGAAAAAATTTTAGACTGGTCCAAATTGAAAGCATTTGCAGACGACAAAATGAAGGTGACTGAAAAATTGAAATTTGTCCTGGGAAGGGTAGAAAACACTGTGGGAAAAGGAGAAAATGCTGGTTCCCAGCATTTTCTCCTTTTCCCACAGTGTTTTCAAAAGGCTTCTCTCTCAGGGGCGTGTGGTAATGGGTTAAATATATTCATTTATATTTATGGTGTCCATTGTTTTTGGGTAGAGGATTGGCCTGGTAACCACAAGGTCCCAAGTTCGATACCCGGGAGCGGGTGTCCTTGAAAGACAATTTCAGTATGGCTCAAATGGTGTAATTTTTCTTTCATAGAGAAGAAAACATTGTGGGAAAATGAGAAAATGCTGGTTAGCAGCATTTTCTTCTTTTCCCATAATGTTTTCAAAAACCTCTTTCAGAGGCATAAAAAGTCTTCATTGTGTGGTAAAGGGTTAAATACCATTTTTATGAAGGTTCATGTATTTTGCAGTTCACAGCTCAAAAATGTGTGGTTATCTACCCTTGAATACCATTTTCACAACTGATTCAGAAAATGACCTGATACTGAGGTTTACTCAGGGTTCAAGTGGATATAAAACATTAAGAATGACGTTTAACGTGTTCCATAAAAACGGTAGGTAGCATATTAATATTTTACTAGATCACAGAATTTTAGACAGTCCTTATTAATTGAAATTAGAGACAACACATTCAATATGGGTTGTCTAGGAGAGGTTACGAAGTATCTTAGGATAGAAAAAATGTATTCATATTTTTCATTGAAAGACTTTTGTTTCATAAAGGGAGAGCATTACTGATATTATTATTTTCACAAGTAACATCTGTGTTTTGATCCACGTTACATTTGTACTCTTTTTTTTTTTTTTTCAATTATGACAAGTCTAAATTTTATTTTTGTAGTTAAAGCTGAACCTCTATGTTGTTCTCATTTTTTACAGGAGATTGCGATGAATACCTCTGTGAAAACGGGCGATGTATCCCGGACGACATTCAGTGTAATAAAAACAACCCATGTGGTGACAACTCTGAGTGTAAAAATCTGACTGGCTGGGAGATATTTGGAATTGTAGTTGGGTGTGTGGCAGGACTGGTGCTGCTCTGTTGCTGTTGTGGTTGTTGTAGAGATAAGAAGAAGAATCCCTCGGACAATGAAACAACCAGTCCTAATTTAAACAATACTGGAGTAGGACAGGTAATGTTTGGTTAACCTTTTACTCCATAGATACTCATTTCTACGCATTTCTTGTACTAGCCTTTGGAAAACATTGCGGCAAAAGGTGAAATTGCTCGTGACGAGCAATTTCACCTTTTGTCACAATGTTTTCTATGTTATCAAAAGGTGTCATATACCCATAAAAAACGGCTTCATCCTTGTTATTATTTAGGGTCAGTGAGAGATACCGTAGAAATGCCTTATGGGGTAAAGGGTTAATATTACGTGGGGAAGAAAATGAACTATTCATGTGAAAAGGGGACTTAAAGTATATGAAAAAAGTATCGGTCCATGTAAGCCTGTGCTGTCTGCGCAGGCCTAAATTTTCTGAAAGCCAAAGGGCCATTCTACCTCCAGATCCAGATGATCACTAGAAGTTATGGATCTATATATCCATGATTATATTTTAACTTGCTTAGTAGAATGCATCACTGAGATGCATTAAGCCCTCTTTTGTCAGAGGATGGCTCAGAAATTAAACTATTCAGTGGATAATACAATGACCCTGTAAATTCATTAGAGAAGGAGTAAATAACTATGAACTGAATCACTTGCTTGTTCAACATTTCATCTTTTGCAGTTTTTGCTAGTTTTGAAACAGTAAATCTATTTAGAAATTTTGTTATATGCGTAATACTTCAACCATACTGTTTTGTAATTATGAAGTGTTGACAACATTGTGATGTCACATCAATGTTCTTAATGAACGTAAGTTGGAACTTGAAATATTTTTATTGAAGAACTTGTGCTTTATCGGTTTGTCTTTTTTTTTAAATGGACTTCTCTCAGATATTCTTTCATTCTTTTAATCAGTCTCGCCTCAGTCTTCACTGACATATATTACAACTTCAATAGGCGGACTTTGTGTAGAGTCTGAATAAAGACCAAAGGCTCAGTGTAATCATTCTGCTCAGGATATACATTGTCTATAGTTGAGATTGATTGGCCTTAACTCTTTACCAATCGACAATATTTTAGACTTGTCCAAATCGAAAGCATTTTCAAACGACAAAATAAAAGTTTGTGAAGAGTAGAAAAAGTGGGAAAAAGAGAAAATGCTGGTTACCAGCATTTTCTCCTTTTCCCACAATGTTTTCTTAAGGCTTCTTTCTTAGGGTTGTCAAAAGTAGGGATTGTTTGGTAACAGGTTAAAGGCATTGAATTTACCATATTTAAGTTTCTTAATATTCAACTCATCAGCGCAGTCATAATTTTAGACTTGTCCAATTTGAAAGCAATGTATATGACTAAGTTATTGAGGCTCAAAAGTTGAGATTATCCATTGAAAGGGTGGATTATCAGCATTTTTCCTTTCTTTCTCAAGAATGCTTTCAAAAGCCTTCTTTTTCAGAGTCATTAAATCTCAGGATTGTCTGGTAAAGGTTTAAAGCATGAGTTTGTTTATAGCTGAATATTTCACTACATTTATTTAGTAAAGTATATATTAACTTAAGTATGGATAAAACTTCAGGAAAGCTTCCCTTTGAATGACCAACCAAACGCTGAGGAATATAGAGGGCTACCTACAAGGCAGCTTGATGAGGGCCACAATACAACCCCAGTCTATGTTTATGCTACTGTCTCAAATCAGAGTCACTCTGATACCCCACCCACCTATGCCTCTGTCAGCAGTGAAAATATACAGCCAACACCATCAGGGCAATATTCTATCTCATCCAGTGGAGATAGGGGAACTTCAATAGGGTATCCATACTCAGCAGGGCAGTATGCAGCAAACTACTCGGCACCTACTGCTCCCACTTTAGACAATGTGACAGGGCCAGCCCCTCCACCATCCTATGATGATGTTATAGCTCATGAAGAGAAATACAAAGTTACATAATCTGAAGCCTTGCAAGTGAGGTCATATATTCTGTTACTACGCCATGAGATTTGGCCATATTTGTTGTTTTTTTCAGGAATTGGTTGCATAATTCTATGATTATTTGTCATACAGAAGAATTCAACTGTGTCAAGATAATGCTTTTCTTTGATTATTATGGCAGCTAGATAACTCTCAAGGATGCAGGAAAAATGTATTTTTTCTAATCTTAATATCAACAAAAAGCATAAGTGCACAGATTTCAGGCATGGAATATTCTAAGTTAATCCTGTTGATAATACCATGTCACAAAGATTAAGACATGTTTTGCAAAAATCTAACAATCTCATATACTAGCAAGATCATGTCCATAACTTTTAAAGTTTGTGCAGAGTATTCCTTAACCCTTTACTCCATAGATACTCATTTCTACGCATTGCTTGTAGGAGCCTTTGGAAAACATTGTGACAAAAAGTGAAATTGCTCGTGACGAGCAATTTCACCTTTTGTCACAATGTCTTCTATGCTATTAAAAGGTATCATATACACATGAGAAATGGCTGCATCCTAGCTGTTATTAAGGGTCAGTTAGAGATACCATAGAAATGCCTTATGGGATAAAGAGTTAATTATTCACCAAATAGTAAGCTTATAGACTTGTCCGAATTGAGAGCATGTGTACACAAACAATTCAGTGGTGCATAATACACATATTTAAAAAAAATGACTTTGATAGGAAAGAAAGTATTTCTAGTTTTTGCACATTTTTTCAAAAGATATTTGAAAGGTGTTTAGACTTTGGATATTGTGTTGTAGTGTTAACTTCCTGGTCTCCTATATTGAGAGCATAAGCAGACTACAGACCACTAGTAAATGAGGCTCAGAAGATTGAATTTGTCTTCGAAAGCCTGGAAAACACCATGGAAAAAGGAGAAAATGCTAGAAACCAGCATTTTCTTCTTTTTCCATAATGTTTTATAGCTGTTAAAAGAAAAATATCCTAACTTCATTCATTCATTTTGTTATATATAAATGCTTTCAATGTTGGACCAGTCTTAATTTTTTCTTGTTTTGTAAAGTCTTGGAAGTAAATTATAGCATTTCATTATAGCATTCCACTGCTTTCCTGGATCCTCAGTTTATTACCATGTTACTGTATAATAATATTTAATATATGGTAAGAGTATAAGACAATACTGGAAAAGGAAAAATGTGAGATACCAGCATTGTCTCCTTGCATCAAAATTGCTTCTTAAACTTTTACCACACAATTCTGACTTTTAATGACCTTGTGAAAAAAAGCCTTTTGAAAACATTGTGGGTAAAGGAGAAAATGCTGGTAATGAGCATTTTCTCCTTTTCCTACAATGTTTTCTACCCATCCTAAACCAGATTTCAATATTTGAGTCACAATTATTTTGTGGTCTGCAAATGCTGTCAATTTGGACCAGTCTATAATTTTGTCATTTGGTAAAGAGTTAAACTTTAATCTCGGGGTAGTAAAGACACAGGGTTGATCAGTAATGGGGTAAAGCAGTGCTTTTTGAATAATTTTTTTACTTTCGATAACTGCTTTTCTGTGGGTCTTCCAAACTATCCTGAACTGTAGTATTCTTTCACATGTGTTTGATGATAATTTTAAGCTCCACTGGCTTAATGCTAGAGAGTTTATGTCATGGCTCTGTGTCGGTAATGGGTCTCTGTCTGTCTGTCTGTCAGGTTGTCTCTCTGTGAATTGCCTTTTTTTTTTGTTGAAACATCTCGGAAACTTCCCATTTGATTTTAACCAAACTTTACAGAAATGATCCTGCCATAGTCCCCTTCAGAATTTCCTGTAAAGAATTTCATTTTGATAGAATGTGGTTGCCATGGCAAGAAAACTGAAAAGAATACTGAAATTTTAAAAAATGGTGTCAGAAATCATAACTCTAGGGTACTGAAATTTGTCATGTAGTTTCATGTAAAGTACCTACACCAAAATTCTCCAAAAAATACACCCAGTTTTTCATACTTGAATTTTGTGCGGAGCATATCTCCAAAACTAGGAGCCCAGTGTCAGTGTCACTAGTTTTACAGTAGCTTTTGCAGTGGAAACTTTAAAAATCTTCTTGTTCTAAACAATAAAGCCTATGGCTACTGAATTTGGCATGTACCTTTATCTAGTGGGCCTATACCAAGATTGTGTAGAGTATAGACGCTAGGGGTCGCAAGTATTACCTAGCTTTTATTGTGAAAAGAATCTTTATGTTCCTTTTAGCCATTGGGTCAAAAATAGCCCTACCCCTGGGGTTAAAACTTTTCATTACAGGCTTTTATTGAGTAAATTTGAAAATCTTCTTGTTTCATACCATTTGGCACTGAATAGTAAAGTGCATGCAGCATGAAAATTTAGGACCTCTTGCAAGGTTGTTCGAATTACTGCCATGGTATCAAAAAGTGGTCCCTATTAGGGAGTTGGGATGTCACAAATTATTCTCTGTTAAGCGATAAAAGGCCATTCTTGCCATTTTTTTGGAAATGTTCATTTGGACATACTTCTGTTTATATTTCATGGATATTTTCTATGAATGATATTGGATTAGACCAGTGAAATAATGATTGCTTTATTTTAGGGCTAAAATTACACAAAATGTTTCTGACAATCTGATGGCAATTTGTTAGGCATTAAACCAATGCAGCGCCTCTATGGCTGTCTTGTTTGTTGCACTCATCTATTGCCGCTTTTTTTTTTGTTGTTTTTAAATATACTAGTCATGCATTGTAGTAAGAGTACATACTTTGATTGAATTATTAAATAAACTCATTAAATTGTTACATCGATATTTCATGTATTTTCTCAACTGTTGTGTCTTTTATATACGTTTATTGATAATAACTGCTACATTCTTATAGTAGTACTTGCATTTGATGTCCATCCTTTTTTGTTATGTTTTTATTTGTTGTTGATATGAGGTAGACATGGATAGAAATAAAGAAAAATATGTGCACTATTATTCATTCATTGATGAAACCCACTTAAATGTTGTATTGTTTTCTTAATATATTTTCCTAACTGATGTATGTTATATGCATTATATACATAATCAAGATCTGTTTTGTATTTCATTGTTATTGTTTGCTCATTGAATAGTTTTTAGGTCTGCCGTAGACGGCTTATCTGTTCTCTGTGACTTTTGTTACAATCTTTGAAAACAGACCAGCTGTTGATTTGGGTTTAACGCCACTTTAACAGCTAAGGTGATATCATGGCGGTCGATGATGCACATGTGTTTCCTGGCTTTCTTAAACCAGTACTGACACAGCTTTCTTTCCAAAGCCACCGACTACTTTTCTCACGTGCTTCAGCAGAGGTTAGAAGCGAAAATACGCCTGAAAGAAAGTTCGCCTCAACCAGGTATCAAACTCACAACCATCAGGTCATGAGTCCGACACGCTCACCACTGAGCCACCCGGGCGGGCAGACCAGCACTTGGTATGACTGGACCTAGAGTATAGCTCTGTAAGATTCTTTGATTCAACAAAAAGCCTTACTGTATTTCAGGATGGTTTATGCACCAAACAGATGGCATATTTTAGGGTCATGATTAACATACATCCCCAAGCAGCTCATATGTCATAACTTAACCCATTACCACACAATACCTACTTTTGATGACCCCGAGAAAGAAGCTTTTTGAAAACATAGTGTGAAAAGGAGATAATGCTGATAACAAGCATTTTCTCCTTTTCCCACAATGTTTTCTGCTCTTCACAAAACAAATTTCAAATTTTCAGTCACTTTTATTTTGTCGTCTGCAAATGCTTTCGATTTGGACAAACCTAAAATATTGCTGTTTGGTAATGAGTTAAGGATGGTCATAACAATGGGATTTCCTCTAGTGATGATGATTAGTCATTTTGTTCTGACTTAAGGACTGTTATGGAAGACTGTTTTTTTTTTTTTAAGATTAATGATAACTATGATCATTTGTTTTGATCCTAGTTGAACTTGACTTTAAATATTCAAGAATAATGATGATGAATCTCTTGTTTAATTTTGTGCTGGTTTTCTCTCTGTTGCAATCTATAATGTGATCAGAACTTGTGTTTTAAGACCTGACTTTGTTTAAATCAATTCCAAACAATCTGGTTTTGGGACTATCATGCACGAAAAAGGTTTCAATGACATTGTCAGAAAAGGAGAAAATGATGGTAACCAGCATTTTTCCCCTTTCCGTGTGATATTGTCCATCTTTTCCAAGACAAATCTCATGAACTGAGTCATGATTTCTGTTGTTCTTCTCTTCAATTGCTCTCAATGTGGACGAGTCCAAAGTTTTGTCATCACAAACATCTAAAGAGTTAAACTCTTTACCAAATGACAAAATTTTAGACTGGTCCCAACTGATAGCACTTGCAGACAACAAAATAAACACAACCCAAAAATTGAAATTTGTTTTTAGCAGGTTAGAAAACATTTTAGGAAAAGGAGAATATGACGGTTACCAATATGTTTTCAATTGCTATAAACAGCAGGGACATTAAAAGCTGTATTTGTATGGAAATGGGTCCAGAAAAACTGGGTGAGATTTGACTAGTGCTGATAATGTTTTTGTTATTTTATTGTCTTTTTATACCTATATTGGCTTGTTTACATTTATCTCTGTAATGCCATTAAAGTTTTTGATATGTTGAAAGTTGTTTTAACGACCCAGAGAGAGATGGCTTTTCGATGTTATGATGACACAGCACCTTGCATTTTTCATTTACAATCCATGGATCCCTGGATCCATTCTGAATTCAAATCTTGTCGAGATGTGCTCTAGCATATGGAGGCTAAATGTATCTCTGTGATGTACTGTGCCGAGCAAGTCATCTCACAATAATGGATTCATAAACTTGAACCATGTCATTTAACAACTGGTCGAATCCTGGGCCCATATTCAACAACCATTCTTGAGAACATTCTTGGTCTTATTCTTTAAGATTTTCTTGGAAAGTAACACAACTCCTGATTGGCTAAACCAAATGGTTTAGCCAATCAGGAGTTGTGTTACTTTCATGTTTAGAAAATTCTGGAAAATAAGACTAAGAACGTTCTTCAGGATGGTTGGTGAATACTGGCCCTGAAGTAGAACAGTCATCAGTAAAGCAGAAAATTCACCAAAGACAAAAAGTTTGGACTTGAGCTTGAGCGAATTGGGCTGACTGACCTGGATCGATACTTTTTGGATATGCTCTTAACTCCCTTTTCTTTGGACCATGACTGTTTCTTGATTCAAACCCTTGAAATCTGATTGGAGGAGACAGAACATCCTAATCAATCAGATGGCTATAGTTTTGAATAAGACCTGAATTTTGAATGGTTGGTGACTATGCGCCCCGCAAGTTCATTTTCACCCTTTACCAAGCAAACCCATGTTTCACAGACTCTACTGAAAAATCCCATTGAACACGTGGAAAAAGGAGAAAATACCTGCATAGCTCCAGATAAGAAGGAGACTGAGTGATGGGATTCTGAAGTCATTCTTTCTCTTCAAAACCCTATGTTATGGGTACTCATCAGATTTGTCTCATCAAGACAATACTAATGATTACCTAAAAAATAGGGTTAAGTGGAGAATGATTAATATTTTCAATTTTGAACTCAAAATCACTCCCTCTGTCTGCAGCTCTCTACTTGTTTCCAGTATTTTCTTTTTCTTCCTTTTTATACGTCCGTCGAAGACGGGACGTATTATGGGATCACCCGTGGCGTCCGGGCGGGCGGGCGGGTGGCGTCCAGTTCTTTGTCCGGAGCATATCTCCAAAACTATACAAGCTAGGGTTATGAAATTTCATGGGTGGATAGATCTCATCGAGGGGGAGTGCAGTGCACAGGAATCATAACTCTTGCTTGCTTAATTTTTGAGTTATTGCCCTTTGTTGTTTTTCATACTTGAATTTTTGTCCAGAGCATATCTCCAAAACTATACTATCTAGGGTTATGAAATTTCATGGGTGGATAGATCTCATCGAGGGGGAGTGCAGTGCACAGGAATCATAACTCTTGCTTGCTTAATTTTTGAGTTATTGCCCTTTGTTGTTTTTCATACTTGTATTTTGTCCGGAGCATATCTCCAAAACTATACAAGCTAGGGTTATGAAATTTCATGGGTGGATAGATCTCATCGAGGGGGAGTGCAGTGCTTAGGAATCAAAACTCTTGCTCACTTAGTTTTTGAGTTATTGCCCTTTGTTGTTTTTCATACTTGAATTTTGTCCGGAGCATATCTCCAAAACTATACTAGCTAGGGTTATGGAATTTCATGGGTGGATAGATCTCATTGAGGGGGAATGCAGTGCACAGAAATCATAACTCTTGCTTGCTTAATTTTTGAGTTATTGCCCTTTGTTGTTTTTCATACTTGAATTTTGTCCGGAGCATATCTCCAAAACTATACTAGGTAGGGTTATGAAATTTCATGGGTGGATAGATCTCATGGAGGGAGAGTGAAGTGCACAAGAATCATAACTCTTGCTTGCTTAATTTTTGAGTTATTGCCCATTGTTGTTTTTCATACTTGAATTTTGTCCGGAGCATATCTTCAAAACTATAGTAGCTAGGGTTATGAAATTTCATGGGTGGATAGATCTCACCGAGGGGGAGTGCAGTGCACAGGAATCACAACTCTTGCTGGCTTAATTTTTGAGTTATTGCCCTTTGTCGTTTTTTATACTTGAATTTTGTCCGGTGAATATTTCCAAAACTATACTAGCTAGGGTTATGAAATTTCATGGGTGGATAGATCTCACCGAGGGGGAGTGCAGTGCACAGGAATCATAACTCTTGCTTGCTTAATTTTTGAGTTATTGCCCTTTGTTGTTTTTCATACTTGATTTTTGTCAGGTGCATGCCCCAGCTTTACAACTTGGGGTAAGACGGGCGTATCTTGCGACAGTTTGCCGCTCTTGTTCGCAGGGTCTTTTACCCTTCAAAGACAAATCCAACCATCTGAGATACATCTAGCATGCAGTCTGCCAGTGTTCTCATTTTGGATAAATTAAACAATCATCTGGAAAGAAAGTTTTTAAAAACATTGTTGAATAACAAGAAAAAGCTGGTACCTGACATTTTCTTCTTATGCGACAATATTTTCAATAGAACCATCAAAGTGCTGGAACCAACTTAACTGGTTTTTGTGGACAGTGTAGATCAAGATCAGACTGCACATAACATGCAGTCTGATCTTGGATCTACACTGTCCACTGTTTTGTTACATATTCTGGCCAATACAGCCTTGGTACAGCAATATTTAAGATGTTTTTCAAATTCAAAAATGTCTCTTGTATTAATTCAGCACTTTAAGGGTTAATTAAGTCCATCACTTGAGACAAATGCTATCTGCAATGACTTTCAATGTGGACCAGTCCAAAAAGCTGTAGTCTGTCATAGACTTTTAACCCTTTACCATACAATCCCAAGTTTTAAGGACCCTCGGGTAGAAACTTTTGAAAAGATTAACCCATTACCACACCATCCCTACTTTTGACGTCCCTGAGAAAAAAGTCTTTAGAAAACACTGTGGGAAAAGGAGAAAATGCTGGTAACCAGCATTTTCTCCTTTTCCCACAATGTTTTCTACCCTCCACAAAACAAATTTCAAATAAGTCACTTTTATCTTGTTGCCTGCAAATGCTTTCAATTTGGACCAGTCTAAAATATTGTCGTTTGGTAATGGGTTAAGGGAAAAGGAGAAAATACTGCTAACCAACATTTTCTCCTTTTCTAACAATAATTACTACTCTATCAAAGGCATAATTTTAGCCAGGTATATGAAGGAAAGCTATCTTTCTCTCACACACACACTATTTGGGAACACACTGAAATTAAAACGACCATGTGATAACACTGGGTCAATAATACAGAAATGTACATTAACCCTTTACCAAACAATCCCTGACTTTTACAACCCAGAGATAGAAGCCTTTTGAAAACATTGTGGGAAAAGGAGAAAATAATGGTTTGCTGGAAACAAATTTCAATTTTTGAGTTACGTTTATTTTGTCCTCTGCAAGTGCTCTCAATTTGGGCAGTCCTAAATTTTGTCGATTGGCAAAGGTTTAAGATATCATTTGCTATCTAACACCCCTACTGACACAGATACCGTTCATTACCTTTTGTAACAAATTTTGTTGCATACGACTTAAAAATCATTCTTGTGAATCAACAAGGTTCAATACACATTAAAACATTGTTAAAGCTCTGGTTAAGGTTTACCTAAATTTGGCAACTCTTAGGTCATAGAGTACTACTGCTATTCTTGTGTATCCCCCCCTGCCCCGAAAAAGAAATAAAAGAAATAAGCTTAACTCTGTGAAAAGGGGACTTTGTGCATATGCAAATAGAATCGATCCTGGTCAGCCCGCATGGATAGACCTGGGTCGATACTTTTAGCTATTGGTCAGTTTTCTGCATGTCAATGGACCATTTTACCTAATGACCTAGTCAGCTATTATACCACATGGATTGTAAAAGTCCATGGCTATATGATACTTGCAAGGTATCATGCATCACAAAAATGCATTAACCGTTTCCAAAATGACAAATTTTGGACTCTTCCAAACCGAAAGAGTTTGCAGACGAGAAATTAATTTTGAGAAAATGGCAGGAAGTTCTCAAAAAGGGTAGAAAACGCTATGGGAAAAGGAGAAATTGCAATTTATGAGCAATTTCTCCTTTTCCAACAGTGTTTTTAAAAGAGTTATACTGCAGACACATAAAAACCAGGGCTTGTTTGGGAAGGATTAAACCAGCTTTTGCCAGTGCTCAAATATAGTTATACTGATAAGTGTAATTTTTTATCTATGACGCAAGTATAATGCTTTCAAGGTGAAGTAATGAAGGTTGGGGATTTGTCATTGCATGCTATCTACAATGTAATACCAGAGCGCCAGATAGAGGGAGTGATTTTGATTTTGATTTAAAAGTATTAATTAATCTCCACCAAACCCTATGTTATGGGTACTCATTTAGTTCGTCGCTTTGAGACAATTCTAATGAGTACCCACAACATAAGGTTTGAAAGAGAAATAATGGTTTTAGAATACCATCACTCCCTCTTATCTGAAGGAGTGCATGTACTACAAACACTACGAGCAATTGATCCTTTTTTCCAAGGGCACTCTTGCTTTAACTTCTTATCACTTAATCCTAAGTTCTTATGACTATGAAGGAGTTGATTTTTGACAGTCAGAAGTTGTGTTACTTTCTCATTTAGAATAATCTCTATATGTGTTAATAGAAATAGTGTGGGAATAGGGACGACAGCGCCGGTCTTTGATCTGTGCCTGTGCTTGTTTATTCAAACCTAGGATAAAAAAAAAATCTTTGAATTTCAATGATTTGTAGATCTATTATCTTCAGTCTTTACAAGAGATCGATTTGAAGCCTTTACCTAGCAATCCCAAATTTTACAAGCTCTGAAGAAAAAATAAATTTAAATCATAGTGAAAAAGGATAAAACGCTGGTCACCAGCATTCTATTTCTGTCCTTTTTCCCACAAAAATTTCTATCCTTTCAAAGACAAAATTCTGTTTTCTATTTGAGCCTTACTGAATGAGATGTCGCCTGTATTTTTTTTCAACCTGATATTTTGTCTTATGATAAGAACTATATTCTTTGCAGAACAATCTCTGGTTTTGACTACCTTTAAAAAAGAAGTATTTTGAGAACATTGTTTGAAAAGGAGAAAAGGTAAACAGCCTGACCGTTTGCCAACAACGTTTTATATAGCTCAGTATGAATAAGATATTTTCAGTCACAAAAAAGATCATGCAATCTGATCTTGATCTAAATCTACAATGACAACCAAAGCAACAAATCTTCTGCTTAACACTCTTTACCTATTACTCGACATGTCATTTTGACCTCTAGGTTGTTAATCTCGTCCAACTGTTCTCTAGCGCACCCTATATAGATCAAGATCAGACTGCATAAATGTGCAATCTGATCTGGATCCATATTTCCAGGTTCAGTGAGATTTTCAGTCTGTGGAAAGATCTTTGCAATCGCAAACTTTGGTTTTTAATTACTGACTAGAGATTTCCATTGATGTAACCATACACTCTCGGAAGGGACTGAGAAAGAAAGGTTCGAGTCCGGTAACACAGTATATGGGACCGGAAAGGGGGGGGGGTGTTTGCTGGTTTGCTTTCCAAGATCTGCGAATTTCTTTCCGTGGATCAATGATAGTCATTGCGACAGGATTAATTCCTATCACCGCTGATCACTGTTTCGACGATTGTTATCAGGGGAAGCAGCAAGCGGTTTGGGGAGAAAACCATACAATGAGAGGGTTCTCTAAGAAATCAAAGCGTTGAGAACGATGAAGTGGTATCTGTCAAGGAAGCCTTTGTGTGGAATATTAATTTGAAAAAGAGAAATATTTTTCAAATATTGGTTTGAAAGTCAACCAACTAATCAAATGAATATCTTTTTGGTTGAAGGGATAATACTTGTGAGAGTGTTTTGAAATATCTTTGGTCGTTAACATTTAATTCCCAACATTACAATAAATTGTTTCGATCTATAGATATTTATGCCCAATCAAAGTTAATGGAGAAGCTTGCAATCATTGGATGAACAAGCCATGTCGTTGTTGTTCCAGGTATTTTCCCACACTAGCACTGTGGCACTCCTTCGTAAAGGGTATTCTTTTCGCGATTGAGGATTTCGTCACTATGTGGCAGATGTAGTATTTGTAGACACGAAATGGGACAAACTGGTTTTGGAACGAAAGAGCCGAGGACCAAGCAATTGGTAGGAAAATTTTGTATCATTGCGCTAATAGAAGGCCATGAGCGAGTGAAGCTATTTTCAATCAAAATTTATTATTTCCACGATCGATGGCCTCACCCTGTGTATTTTAACATGCCATTTCCAATTACATATCTGAGTGCTACCGAAAAAATCATTTGCCTGAGAAAAAATGAGTTTGATTGGATTTATTTTCATTGGCTTTGCACACAATACGATACACAATCTTCAAAATTTAACACTGAACTCGTCGTGGTATTTTCTTCGAGAAATACAACAAATTGAATAAGTGAAGAACCCGTTTCTTTCACACCCCCTCTTTCCTCTTATATTTCTAACGGAAACTAAGTGTTAGTTGGCTTGAAACTTATAACTGAATAAAGGACTTGTTAATTCTCTTGTAGTTGCCAACGATTGAAAACATGATGGAAAAGGGGCAACTCTTTGTAGGGAACATTCATTTTCCTCAATGTTTTGCATTATTCCAAAAGGCAACACATGTTGTTCCTTCCTTTCCGAAAGCTTCGTCCTTTGTGTTTTGCGTTTAAGATTTAGATATTTACGCAGATAGAAGGAGGGGTAAAATAATCTCTATAAGCTGTACCTGTAGTAATGAGGTAAAGCGCCTTTCAGCGTCTTATCCGAAAAGAGAGGCTTATGCGCACGTCATATTAGATCAGACTGCACAGAACGGTCTAATCTTGGATCTACATATATACGGTCCCCTTGTTGAGTCATGCATACAAGATATTTTTTTTCCAACTTTCGATTTGGATCGTACTTTCTCTGTCCAGCCGCTCGAAAGAGCGGTTGAATTTATTGAGCCACGCTCTAGCAAAAAGACAGTTTTAGTGCACCTTGGTGGTGCGATATACTAAGCACGTCATCAAATAACTCTGGATCCACAAATTTCCTTTGCCTAATAACCGATTCAACCATGAGGTACAATGGTCCCTTGACATGCAGAAAAATAAATAAAAGCAAAAAGTATCGATTCAGGTCAGCCTGCGCGGACTGCGCAGGCTGACCTGAATCAATAATTTTTGCAGATGCATTCAGACCCCTTTTTACAGAGCAAGGCTCATATAGCTGGCGGGGAAAAGAGTAAAAATATGTATTATCTTTGTTTTCCTAGGATTATAAATGGTTTCTCTTGGCAGAGGTTGTAATGGTATTTACATGAGATCTTACATTAGTTTTCATTCTACCTGTTACTATCGAAAACTTAGATTGTATTTGAACGCTTAACTCTCTTGCAGACTACAATTTTCGTCATCATAGCATACGAATTTTAACACTTTATTTGACTACATGTATATTGAAAGCAGTTGCTCAAATGATAGAGTTTCACTGTCAAATAGTAGGACTGACTAAGTGCCTTTAGTACAAATAGATCAAGATTAGATCTCACATATTTTACAGTCTGATCTTTGATCTACAGACCCTAAATTGAACAGTATGAGAAGTCTCTTTGTCTGCAATGTATGAAATTATGAAAAGTCATACTTATTTCTCTGGTTAAGAGAGCGTTAACTAAGTGCCGATGTATAATGACTCTGACAGAAAAAGCTTTGAAATCATTGTGGAAACAGGAGAAACATCCCCGTGACCTTTTTTCTACAATATTATGTACAATCTAATTGTCAAATTTCGCTATTTGTACCAAGTTAAATTTGTTCCTGGGAAAAGCTTTAAATTTTGACAAGTTTAAAATTCATCGTCTGGTAAAGAGCAATATATCTACAATACCATATGGCCTTCAACACTCGAAAAGGGACATTCGGACATTTGCGTAAAGTGTCGTCTCGGATCAGCCTGCGCAGGCGGCGCAGGCTAATCCGAGACGGTACTTTCCGTTTTAATGTAATTTTCTGTTTTGCACAAGTCTACTGTAGCACAAATTCTGAAGTAGTCGTAAAGTGCCGTCTCGGATCAGCCTGCGCGGACTGCGCAGGCTGATCCGAGACGACACTTTACGCAAATGACCGAATAGGGTTTTGCAATCCATATGATGACTTGCAAGGTATAATGCATTACGAAAATGCATCAAAGCCCACTTTGCCTTAGCAGAACAGAACAGAACATATATTTTATTGGACAAGTACAAGTGTACATAGTCAAATATTACATGATTTATATAACAAAGCATTTAGCGCTGCTCGTTTGTAATAGAAAAGTCTGGCTTCGAATACAATCGGCGACGATGGTCCAACGGAAGCTAAAAACTGGCTGAAGGAGGAAGCTGAAGCTAGTCACGGATATATTATAGGATCGGACATGAGTTGGTTTTTGAGATAAGAAAAAATCATTGAACTCGTCCAGTGTGAACTCGTTTAATAAGTTTTTACCTCAAAAACCAACGAGTGTCAGATTCTTTTTATTCACATTACTGTATTGCAAGAATTATAGTCCAAAATATGTTAAATCATAGGCATACATGTATCATGTGTAGTGAAATTTACATGAAGCCTGTGCGCTTACTTTGACAGGTACATTACGAACGAATAATGGTTCCGAAGAAACTTGCATATATTGATTTTGTTTTGAGTCTACAAGTGATTAAATTAACAACTTTATCACGATTGAGAATTTTGACCACAAATTTCAATTAGGAACCTTGGTCAGTTATGTTTTAAAATGAAGCGAATAATTACAGAGTGTTGACCAAATACAGCTCTATTTTCTTATCTCACACGTGTGTGAGACAAGAAAATTCGTAATGGCTGTATTACCTTGAAAACAAGGTGAGTTATGCGATAAAAAACAATACTAAACTATAAACAGATGTTGAACATTCCAAGAAATTCTGTAACTCATTATCGTTCTGGCGATAACGCGTACATAACAACAGTGGTTCTGTATACAAAACAGTGTTAGCAGTTAATAATACGATATATCTTATGTATGTTAATAATGGTTACCAGCATTTTCTCCTTTTCCCACAATGTTTTCAAAATGCTTCTTTCTCAGGGTCGTTACAAATCGGGATTGTCTGTTAAAGGATTAATTACTAAGTCAGACAATCAGGTGCCATGTGGTGCCTACACACATGTTTATGGAACCTATTAGTCTATATATGCATTGTTTTGACTCCTTCTAGATCGAGTAAAGCCAGATGCAAAACAAACCAAGAATTGGTTGTTCAATCTGACTAGGGATCATACATAACATGTTATATAGAATCCCTGGTCTGACAAGAAACAGTCAAATTCACAAATGAAGAAACTACCTATTCAAAATTTTCTGTTCCCAGGTCTCACTTAATTTACCCTCTATTCTGCTAAATAAGTGAAATTAAACTCTAAAGCCTATATTAGAAACACAAATTTAGCGATTTAAAAGGTTTTTTTTCCCAGTGAAAATATGTCCTTATCGGGCAGTGGAGATCAAAGATCAGACTGCACGTTCTGTGCAATCTGATATTAATCTACACTACCCGCAAGAGGTCAGAAAGTCGCGCTAAGTAGCGTAATGGTTGGATATCGTTAACTTTAGAAGCATCAGACAGCACTTGTGTACAAAGAAAGGGGTCGAAACTTTACTACAAAATCATTCGACGATTAACGACCCTGAGAAAGAAACCTTTTGAAAACATTGTGGGAAAAGGAGAAAATGCTGCTAACCAGCATTTTCTCCTTTTCTCACAAAGTTTTCTATTCTATCAAAGTAAACTTGCATCATTTGAGACACTGTGAAATTGTCATCTACAAACGCTGTCAGTTTGGCTAAGTCTTAAACTTTGTTGTGTCGTTAATCAATTAGTAAGGTATATTCGATTGGCCTATAAGCCCTGAGAGTAAAAGTTATTATAGATACCAGCCTTTGTGAGAAAATGAAAAGGAGAAAATGCTGGTTACAAGCATTTTCTCTTTTTCCCACAGTGTTTTCAGAAGGCTTCTACCTTGGGACCGTTAAAAGCTGGGATTGTTTGGTAAAAGGTTAAAAAGAGGACTACATGTATCTGCATAAAGTATTGACCCAGGTCAGCCTGCGCAGTCCTACCCTTTAATGCCACTTTCAAGAGTTCCAGTCAAATTTCTATGTCCAAGTAAAGACTGGGGCTCTGAAGTGCCATGGCACACCGGTCGGGTGATGGGAGCTATCATATCCCTCGGCTGTAACTGGTGGATTGATCATTCGTCACAACTCGGCCGATTCCATACTTACATCTAATTTGATGGCTCCCATCACCCGAGTTATGTTGAATGGTGGATTGATATGGTGTCACACCTGTGGTCTTTCCCTCATTAAATCTAGAACAAAATTAACCATATTTGAAGCTTCGCATATTGCTTGACGGCAAAATTATGGCTTGTCCGTTCCTTACTCTGAAAAGTACCACCATAAGGCCGGCAAAAAAATTAGAAAAAAAAAAATGTCAACCGATTGCGTTTTTCGCTAATTTCCAACCAACACAGGCAACCTAAATTTTATCCTCTCATGAACATCTATCCACCGCCATGACCCCAAGTTTTTGTTCCTCCACTGATACAAAGTAGTCCTGTCAGTATACAATAAAAACACATCTAAGTGGCCTCTCATTGCCCAAATTTCAAGCAAATCTAATTCATATACATCAAAGCCATCTTGGCTCCGTGTAACAGTGCAACAATAGTGCTACTGCAAAATTTCACATATGACTACTTTTGATCCTACGACCCGGAAATCGATACATTCATCGCTCGGAAATACGCCGGTTTACCGTTCTGAAAATTGTAAGGCTCCTCTAACAAAACAAAACTTGAGTTTTAATTTTCTATAAAAATTTTGCTTACTATATTTCAGTTGACTAACAGTTCATACATTCATTTTTAACGTGGTTTATCATATTCCGATTGAAATTTTCACCGACAATCAGACAGATATGGATAACTTAATCGAGGTTGTTTATGTCGTTGGTAAACAACTGTCTTTGTCTGCGCATGTCATATTCTTCGAAGATTCGACCTGTCTTATATGACGCATCACTAACCCCAAAAGCGGGCAGACTGTAATATTACGCGCTATAAAGTAGCAATGGAGAAAATGGTTTTTATCAATATGTTTGAGGAAAAATCAGGCCTGTTTTAGCCCAATATTTCTCTAAACTGCGGATCACAGCTGAGTGAATCGCACCAGGTAGCGTTTTATTGAGTAAACATTTATTTTAGTTTGAAATTCAAAGTAACGGTTGTCGCGTAGGAAAGTGGTTCGGTTCTGTACCCAGGATGCCCAAATTAGATAGATGAGTATTCATAGAATGCCATCTAGCGGGAGATAACGAAACAACAGTTAGTGGCGCCCTATATATGGAGTGCAACACGCGAAAAGGTGCATTCGGACATTTGCGTAAAGTGTCGTCCAGGATTAGCCTGCGCAGTCCGCGCAGGCTAATCCGAGACGGCACTTTACGACTAAATTAGATTTTGTGCTAGAGTAGACTTGCGTAAAACAGAAAATCACATAAAATCGGAAAGTGTCGTTTCGGATTAGCCTGTGCGGACTGAACACGCTGATCAGAGACAACACTTTACGCAAATGTCCGAATGACCCTTTTCGCGTGTTGCACTCCATATAGAATCACGTGATTTTCAGTTCAAGTGGAAACGACCGTGATACGGACGAAGTTAGATGGAGGTACGGAATCGGCCGAGTTGTGACGAGTGATCAATCCACTAGATACAACCGAGAGATTCGATGGCTCCAATCACCCGCCCGGGGTATGCCGAATGGACTTGAAATCATCCCAGGCTCGACCAAACTTTTCGAGGATTGATGACAGTTATCGAGACAGAATTTATCCCTTTCTCTCTTCTCATTGTTTCAACGTAGACTAAAGTATGATGCACAGTGTATAGTATATATTTCGGAAAGTGTGAAAAATAATGTATGAAGTACATACAGGCCTTCCCGGTGAAAAAGTATCCTTGAAAGCATAGATAGGTGCAGTTGCACTCGCAATGTAACTGAAATGATGTTGAAATTACAGTACAAGAAAAAATAAACAATTTGCAAACAAATGTTACAATAAAATTTGGTTCTGTATCTATTCAAAATTTGAACAGTCACACAAAAAAAACGGTCACAAAACAAAATCATTGAAGGCAAAAACGAAATCAAATAACAAAGATATCACAATACTTTACTTAACAGCTTTATAGACAATTCCGCTTTTTAAATCTTTCCGCACTTAAGTTGAAAACAGTGACTTTTACGGATGGCATAGATCAAGATCAGACTGCACAAAACGTGGATTCTGATCTTTGATCTATACCTTCCGCTTGTGTAATCAAGCCTGTACACTCAAAGTTTTTGTAAGTTTCAATAGGTGAAAACAGTGACTCTTGCAGACGGCTTGGATCAAGATCAGACTGCACAAAACGTGCAGTCTGATCATTGATCCATATCGTCCGCTTGTGTAGTCAAGCCTATACACTCAAAGTCTTTGTTAGTTTTAATGGATTGTATTTAGAGTCGTCGAGAGAGGTCGAGCTTACTTATTTGGCACTTAAAGAGTTAACAAGGCCACAGAGAAATATTTTCCTAATTTTAAATCGTGGGAAAGACTGAAAATGCTGGTAACTAGCTTTTTTTACCCAAAATCTGTTCAACCACTCCAAAGACATGAGTAATCTTTAAGCTGTATTTGATTCATCGTCTGTTAAAGCTTTCAATTTGGTCGAGTCAGCATATACATATAGTTGTTCGGCATGGAGTTCATTACACGGAAAAGATCACGTTCATTTTAAAGACTACCCTTAGCTCCAATTGTCTCGTTTTCGAGTATTACGAGTTGTTAAAACTCATTTCTACACGTAACTTTTCTTTCCCACGACAAAACGGTTAACGATAAAACACGAGAAAAGGGAAAATGTCTTAGACAAAGTTTCCGCTTTTTTTTCACAGTGTTTTGACAAATGTTCGTATGTGAAACCACAATTTTTGGTGATATGTCATATTTTACGAGGATTTCAGCATGTAATGTATTTACGTGTATATTAACATCAACGACGACGTCTGGAGGAAAAAAATCGAACTAGAGTTAAACAAGAAACTGTCCTTAGGTATATAGGCTCATAAATTACTTTTCTATTATCAGTAACAACAACAATCACCGAAAATATGCTGTATTTTTCGAAAATGACTTTTTCGCAAACCCTTCCTTAATCTGACGATATGTACTGATTAAACAGAAACCCATATATCAAGCATTTTTCGAAAATGGCTCTAGCTCTTGAAATACCCCCCCCCCCGTCCCAACTCCCCCCCCCCCCGTTAAACTCATTACCAAACGACAATATATGAGGCTTGTCCAAATCAAAAACACTTGCAGGCCACAATTTTTTTCATAAAAATTACTGAAAAATTGAAATTTGTTTTGTGAAGGGTAGAAAAAATTGCGGGAAAAGGAGTAAAAGCTGATTACCAGTATTTTCTCCTTTTACCACATTGTTTTCTAAAGGCTTCTTCCTCAGGGTCGTCAAAAGTAGGAATTGTGTGGTAATGGGTTAATCTTTTCAGGTCCCACAGGTCGTGTATGTACTCATTCCTACTTTAGCACAGAATTGCGAGGCTCCTGGCTCGTTGGTTGATAGAACGATGTGAAGACAAAGATCAGTGAGGACGTGCTGTGAAGTTTCTGAAATATCGTCGAAAAGGGCCTAAAAATCTAATCTCGAAAACAAAACATAAATCAGACAAAATATGGGCACCATGGCCGGTATACATATTTGTCTTCATGAACAATACACGCTCACATTTCAACGATACAAAATACGGAATAAAACAAACAAAAACAACTATATAATACTCCAAATCAAGAGATCATTTAACAATACTAGATCAGTACAGGGATCGCAAACATAAGATCCCTGGTCATTTTGGATCCTTTTTTACCCATAAACCTTCACAGAACAAACAAAGATATAACGACCCAAGAAAGACGGCTTTTGAAAACATTGTGAGTACAGGATAAAATGTTGGACCAGCATTTTCTCCTTTACCCACATTGTTTTCTGCTCTGTCACCTTTTCATCTACAGTTCATATCGTCGGTTTACTTCAAAAACCTCGTAACTACACGTTGTTTCAAGCTGTAGTTACTAGGTTTTTGAAGTTAACCAACGATATTTTGTTTATAACGTTATCAACATGGACGTGTCCAACATTTTGTCGTCTGGTATAGAAATAAATAGAAACATGTGCTCTAATCTACTAGCATATATCAACAAAAACAAGAAAATAAATAAACAGGCAAAACAACACTCAACGGTTCTGCAGCAATAAATTAAATCGTAATAAATATTGTAAAGTTTTGTCACAATACATCTGACTTAGCTTTGATTGCCGAAAAACAAAATAAAATTGCTTCTCAGTAGGCCTATTTAAAGTCTCTAAAAACTTATGTACAACCTTTTCTATATCTTGATTATACAAAAAAAAACCCATAAACACTTTCGTATTACATTAAGGTTTCTGTTACATTTTAAAAGCGTAAATTACTCCTATCCTGAGAGGTTAGGCCCACATATACATACATTTATCACATAGCTTTCCTTGTTTTCAGTGTAATATACCATTACGAATTTTTTTTATCTCATACACGTGTAATATCACAATTGTGTGACGTCATTTTTGTCGTTATTTTGTACGTACTTTATTTTGTACGAATATTACAGCAGTTGCATGTATAGACGGTTACAATCTTCTAATATATGATTTGTAAAATATTGTTATACACGTGTTAAAAAAGAATCTGACATTAGTTGCCAAATGAGAGAAAATTTTATTAAGCTCGCCAGGGAAAATATAATATCTAACAACTGCGTCGGGGAGATATCTCTTCGGCTTAGTGTGTTCCATGGATCATATCATGCTCGTTGCCTTATTTCTGCCATGCATTTTGTTCATTTGTTTCTTTGTCCCGAACTTTGTTCGTAAGATGGAGGCTCGTCCGGGATTTAGCCACTGAGCCATTGATCCCATTTGTTATCCAAAAACGGACTTTCTGCCTAATAAAGCTTTGAGTCATTAATAAATTATGACTTTAAGACAGGGTGTGTTACGGGAGACCATTCCTTAATGCATGGCTTTGACTAGATTTATATGTAATACCTAACAACTGCTTTGGTGAGATATCTCTTTGGCTCAGTGGTTAAGGTATTGGCCTTTCGTCCGAGCGTTCCCTTTTTTCTACCATGCATTTGTTCATTTGTTTCTTTGTTATGGACCTTGTTCGTAAGAAACTCGCTAAAGGCTCGCTTAACTCTTTACCGAACGACAAAATTTTAGACTGGTCCAAACTGAAAGCACTTGCAGACGACAAAATAAAATTGACAGGAAAATTGAAAATTAAAATTATTTTGGAAAGGGAAGAAAACATTGTGGGAAAAGAAGAAAATGCTGGTTACCAGCATTTTCTCCTTTTCCAACAATGTTTTCAAAAGGCTTCTATTCCTGACCAGTACAAACCAGGGATTGTTTGGGAAAGGGTTAATAACATTTTTCCTAGACGCTTTTCATGAAATTTAATCTCAAAAAGCCAACTAGTGTCAGATCCTGTATAGAGATCTATGTACAACCTCTTCGTTGATACCTTGATACCTTGGCTTTCGGCAAACCATGTTGAAATATGACCAATTAAAATGAATCAAGCTTACATGTAGCCATAAATGCATGTATTAACATCATGGCAAAAGGAGGAACTGTTCATACAGAGCGATTTCTCCTTTTGGCCGTTTTATAAGAGATGGTCTGCGGACAGGCGCAGACCGTCGTATGTAGACCTTTACTAGGTGTGTTTATCAACATCTAGGCTGCTTGCTGACCTTTTGCGAACAATGTAGATTAAGATCAGACTGCACATAACGTGCAGTCTGATCTTAGATCTACATTGTCCGATAATTAGATATTATTCTCTAAAATATAACTTTGAAATAATAATATTTGATTTTTACTACTGGATTAGAAATTTATCTCAAGTTGTTTAGCACGACAAGAATTAATCTCTAAAATGTAATCCTTCTTCCAGTGGCACGGCTATGTCATTGATGATAATGTCGTCTTCATAACTAACACAGTGTGAGAGTATAACACAAGCTTTCACAGTAATATCCCCAAACACGGCCTGGGATTGCTTAATTAAATTATCCGTGAAAGAACGTTTCGATTCCTCCGCCTCCTCCTCGTACATTGGCACTGAAATGAACGAATGGAGTTTGGTACCACCTTCTATGTATCTCCATCGTATATTGTCTAGCTGATCGCGAGCCATGACACCAGGACCCAGAGGAATGCCGTTTAGAAGCCTTGGCAGTTTTTTCAGACACGTGTTTGGAATGGGAGTATCGCTGTAAACCGATTGTAAAGAGACTTGGATCAGAAAGCAAGATTTATCGTCATCACTTTTCCTCCGATTTCTTACGGCTTTCGCAGCTTCGGTCGAACTAATCGTGAAAAGAGGCACCGACATTTTGTTATTGCTGCCAAGATGATTGTTCATAGTACGAGTACAATGGGAGTTATTGGATATTGCCGGGGATGGATGAACTGGGAAGTGCTGAACTCTGACCCAAGCTGCCAGCTTGATGTCTTAATTGAACACTTTGAAAGTTATGATTTCCTCACGCCCCCGCTAAGTATCTCCCAACGCTCCCCTCCAAACAGTCTCTCCTGACGCTACACTACTTCCAGAAACCACAAACTTACACTCCATTCACAGTGCAATAACAATCAGAGAAGGCAACACTAAAAATCACTCCTTAACTCAACGCACACTGTCTAGTATTCTTGTGTACTACCTGCAAGGTACAAACAGAAACTAATCGCAAATACATAAAGCCGACCTTGAGTCCCCTTGAATGGAATACACCTAATACATAGAATGTTATTGTTCCACTTACCTACTTATATACCCTTGATGTATGTCAGCCAGGTATAATGTATTCAATACGATATGACGGTATACAGCTCGCACACTTTGATATCGCAAACGCTATCAATCACAACATTTCCTCTTTTCATTACTGATGTAATAGGATCACTTAGTGCGCTGTTCAGCACATTTAACCCTCATCCTGTTAAATATATCGTCGGTTTACTTCGAAAACCTCGTAACTACAGCTTGTTACAAGCTGTAGTTACGAGATTTTTTAAGTAAACCGACGATATGATTGTAAAAATCCTATCTTTTGTTTTTCAGTGTTTTTTTTTTTTTTGGGGGGGGGGAGTATCTCCTTATTGGACGGTGTAGATCAAGGATCAAACTGCACTGAACGTGCAGTCTGATCTTGATCTACACTCTCCACAAAAGGTCCTTGAGTCATGCTCAACAGCCAAAGCATTTGCACTCTTTCAGTCGCAAATAAATAACTCGACCTCCCTCGACGGCTCCAAATACAATCCATTGAAACTTACAAAGACTTTGAGTTTATAGGCTTGACTACACAAGCGGGCGGTGTGGAACAAAGATCGGGCTGCACTTTCTATGCAGTCTGATCTTCATCTATACCGTGAGCATAAGTCACTGTTTTCGCAAAGAGCAGAGTGATATGTGATCTGTAAAGGGAAAAGTACGTCACGTATTATAATCTTACTTCGCAATCCAACCCATTATGAATGTTAACATTACGAGTTAATCTTATCCCTCCATTGGTATTAAAGGCCAAGTAGCTTCCAAAAGTAAACAATATGGGTGTTCAAACTGGTTTGAATTTAAATCTTACCTTTTGAAAGTCTGGAAACCATTGTTAAGATAACGATCTGTTATTGTATTAGTAAATACGATCGGCCCAAGTGTATGAGTCTCTGGCAGAAAAAATCTGGTAAGATATGAACAACAGATACATCAACCTGGCAACTTTTGACCTCCTTTTGAAATTCACTTTTCTGCCAGCGATTTAGACTTAGATCTACCACACAATAACAGATTTTCGCATTCAGGATGATTTTCATATTTCTTAAATGTTATGATGAATCCATGTGAGCATTTCAACACACCAATTGTTTACTTTGGGCCACTTTTGGGCCTTTAACTCGTTACCAAACGACAAAATTTTAGGTTTGTCCAAATCGAAAGCATTTGCAGACGACAAAATAAAAGTGACTGAAAATTTATTTATCTATTTTTTGAAGGATAGAAAACATTGTGGGAAAAGGAGAAAATACTGGTTACCAGCGTATTCTTTTTTTCCCACAATGTTTTCTAAAGGCTTCTTTCTCAGGGGCGTCAAAAGTTGGGATTGTGTGGTAATGGGTTAAGGTATTGAGTTCTGTAATTCGACTTTCGCTTTAAGTTTTGAGAAAGCAGAGACATTTTCAGTTACAACAGTTTACTATCACAATCACTGATAAGGCAGTAGATTCTAAATTCTTTCTTCAAACTTAACCCTTTACCAAATTGTCCCTTGTTTTCACGACCCTGAGATAGAAGCCTCTTGAAAACATTGTGGGAAAAGGAGAAAATGCTGGTAACCAGCATTTTCTCCTTTTTCCACAATGTTTTCTATACTGCTGGAAACAAATTTCAATTTTTGAGTAACGTTTATTTTGTCGTCTGCAGGTGCTTTCAGTTTGGACCAGTAAAAAAATTGCCGTTTGGTAAAGAGTTAAACCTTATCCATTAAGGTGAGTTCACACTTTACCATTTTGGACCAGTCCAAATTCAAAGCATTTGCTGACGACAAATTAAACGTGAATCAAAAATTGAAATTCAACCAAAAAAACAAACTTTGTGGGAAAAGGAGAAAATGCTGGTTACCAGCATTTTCTCCTTTTCCCACCATGTTTTCAAAAGGCTTCTTTTTCAGAGTCAATAAGAGTCGGGATTGTTTGGTGATGGGTTATGTAAATACCAGCCCCATTTTGAACAAATTTGTAGACAACAAATAAAGAGCGTTTGAAGATAAGATTTGTCATGGAAAGCGTGTAGTAAACATTGTGGGAAAGAAGAAAATACTTATCAGAAAAAAAAAATCATCGTATTTCACACGATTTCTTGGATAAGACTACGTGTGTTGTCTGATCATGATCCATACACTATCAGCAAAAACATTACCCGATTGGGATAAATCAGTTACTAATCCCCTTTAGAACTCAATTAGTGGTACCTATACTTTCAAAAAATGTTTGGTTCCAAAGATTATCATGAATGAGCTTGACAAGAGTTAGGTCTACATTTTCTCATGTCGTGCCGTATCTAGGTACCTGCATCTAATTACTTGCCCGAACTACTTACATTTCGCTCTATTTTTAGACTGAACGGAAGATAATATGATAATAATAATAACTAACTGAACGCCCTCAAGTCAACATAGTTTTCAGAAAACTCGAGAAGATCTCTCCCTTGTAACCTTAAACTGAAAGTCAATGTTTCAATCCCCTTTTAACCCATTACCACACAATCCCTACTTTTGACGCCCCTGAGAAAGATGCCTTTAGAAAACATTGTGGGAAAAGGAGAAAATGCTGGTAACCAGCATTTTCTCCTTTTCCCACAATGTTTTCTACCCTTCACAAAACAAATTTCAAATTTTCAGTCACTTTAATTTTGTCGTCTGCAAATGCTTTCAATTTGGACCAGTCTACAATATTGTCCTTTGGTAATGGGTTAAAGTTTCACCCAGGCATGCAGTATTCGACCTCACAAAAGGTTAAATTGGTTCAAATTCCAAGCAGTAGCAGACGACCAATGATAAATGTTTTTTTCAAGCCTTCTTTCCAAGGGTTTTTAAAACACCGATTTTTACATGTATGGTAACGTTACACTACGAAGCATCCTAAAAGTTTTTTTTTTTTATTTTGAAACCTCGGAAGATGTAAATCCAAGATTAGGCAGCACATTCTGTGCAGTCTGATCTTGATATACATGGCCAATTTCGAATCTCTTTTGAGAAATTCTGACAAGCATTTCTTTTTTGGAGGGAATTATTTCATTATTGCATACATTTCTGTATTGCTTTTTATGTATTTAAGAGGTTGATATATGTTGAAAAATACGATTACAATGCGTAGTCTAGGCCGCTACTCGATTACAATGCGTAGTCTAGGCCGCTACTCCTATTTCCGACTTCTGTTGTTTATTGTTCCATAATAAGTTCATGCAATGGAACATAAATGTTTTATATTTGTCTGAGTGGAACGAAAGAAAATATAAATATATATAGCTTTACTAATCCCTACAACTATAAAGTCCACGAGCAAGAATGATTTTGAATTTTTGTGGAAAAGAGGGAAAAGTGATGGTCTCCTGTTCTCACAAGTATCTCTATCGTTTTGATAGTAAGTCAATACCATCATTCGAACTATATCTTAACTTTTCCATTTGCAAAAACTTTGATATATCGAAAAGTCCAAAATTTTGTAGTCTTGTAAGAAGTTAGGGGTAAACATCTACAATGAGAAAGAATGTGATAAATCATATCTTATTCAATCAACTGTTATCGCTTATCGATCTCGCTATCGATTGCTACAATGATATTTTATCTACTGTCAGACTAAACCCTTTTCCCCCGCATTATATCCCCATACCAAAATATTAACGAAACTGAGTGAGACTTCTTTCTGTTTAGTCTAATAGATCTAGATCTATCCCTATCCCAAAACTTTAACAAGAAGGCCATTGAAAATATTGTGAAAAAAAGGGAGAAAATGGAGGTAGATAGCAATGTCTCCTTTCCCCGCAATGTTTTCTATCTTTTACATAAGAGGCCGTAATGGTTTCCGTCAGTTTTCCTCTTTTCCATAAAAATTCAAAAGCACTCTTCCTCGTTGGTGGACCTTTTAAAGTACATTTTCTCATTTTCTCCTTTTCCTACAACATTTTCTTTTATTTTTCATGTTTTAGTAACACTGAAATTTTTATCTTCAGCTGCTTCCAATTTGGCAAAAATTATGAAATTTTGACGTTGATAAAGAGCTGAAGCTATACGAAGAACTGTGACGGTTCATTTTGAAAAGGGGTATCATGAATATCAACCACATGTCTAAATTTATTTATAAAACAATATATATATATATATATATATATATATATATATATATATATATATATATATATATATATATATATATATATATCAACACTTTGGCAGAATATTTTGTAACTGTTACGTATTTTGGTGTGGCGTAATATAAGAATTGAATGTACGAGATCTACAAAAAATCGACTTTTGTGGTATTTGTCGAAGACAATACCGCTATGAATTCAAGATTGAATTTTGAGGACCATGTATCGTACTTTGTGCAAAGCCGAAGGAAATAAACCCAATTAAACGCAATTTTTCTCAAACAAATGAGTTTTTCGGCAGCACTGAGATATGTAATTTGAGATGGCATGTTATAATACATTGGGTGAGGCCATCGATCGTTGAAATACCTATTTATGATTGAAAATAGCGTCACTCCCCCATAGCCTTTTATTGGCGCAATGATACAAAATTTGCTTACTGACGCTAGACGTTTTCGTTCCAAAATCAGTTTGTCCCATGGCTTGTTCATACTATGAATGCACGCTACTCCATTTGATTGTGCATGAATATCTATAGATCGAAAAAAAATATTGTAATGTTGGGAATTAATGTGGACGGCCAAAGATATTTCAAAATTATGGTTTTCTGGTACAAACTTAATTTTATTCGATATATTCACATATTTTTTTTCTCTATCCATTATGCATCTTACTGTCAAGGGGCGATACTCATAATTCCTCCCAATGACCAAAGGAAGATCACTAATACACAATAATCCAAACTTTGTCATGAGTACTCTCCCATCAACCGAAAAGGTATCCATTGGCTTCGTGGGTTGACTTTTAAGCCAATATTTGGTTGACTTTTAAGCCAATATTTGAACAATAAGTCTCTTTTTCTTTCAAATTATTAATCCCACACAATGGGTTCCTTTTTTCTTTCAAATTATTAATCCCACACAATGGGTTCCTTGACAATTACCACTTCAGCGTTCTCAAAGCTTTGATTTATCAAGGGATATTTGATTATTCTCTGAGACTTCAAAAAAAGCACAGTAAATTATCTCTAATTACGCAAACGAAAGTGGGACCCTTTATTTTATAGACGACCGATCAAATGTAGCTTAACAGATCATTTGGTAGAGAACACAGTGTAACATAGTTTACCAGCATTTTCTCCTTTTGTTTTCAACAGCCTTACTTCTAAGGTCCTTAAAAACAAAATTGGCTGGTAAAGGGTCAATTCTTGCTCGTTGGATTGGATAATGGATAATACAATTATAAATCATTTATTCTGGAATTGCAGCAACAATACAAATAAAGACGGAACCTTTAGTCACATCTTAGAGCAAAGTATCAAACAGTGTAAATCAACAGATCATGCAGCACGTATTATACAGCCTGATCTTGATCTTCATTGTCTACTGAAGTGTCTGTTGGTAGTTTGAATTATACTTCACAAAAATAGGAGAAAAAGACATTAAAAAAAACCTATATTTATTCTCTCAATCATTAATTCCAAAAACACTGGTTTCAAATCAGAGAAAAACCAACCAGAATTCAGTTATTCGCCTAATGAAGTATAAAACCCGAGGGTTATAACACTCTGTGTAGAAGTATTATCTACAAACCTTTGCAGGGATCCTGCGTGGCTCAGTGGCTGAGGATTCGTAACCTGGAAGTCACGGGCTCGATCCTCACTCGAAGCAATGGGTTACTTGTGGTAGTGTCCTCTGCTAAGACAGTTCGGGATCCTGTCCTACTATAAGTGAAACCCATAACATGCACGAACATGTGAGATGTCGCCATGATAAAACTGGAATAGTGTTAAAAGCAGCGCAAATTAATCAAGCAAGCAACAGTTTATCTTAATGACACTGAATCAGAGCCCCAGATAAGAGGGAGAGATGGTATTCTGAATCAATTATTTCTCTTTGAAATCCTATGTTGAGGGTACTCATTAGAATCGTCTCGAAGAGACGATTCTAATGAGTACCCACAGCATAGGATTTCGCGCAAAATAATTAATATTTTCAATTTAGAAATCAAAATCACTCTCTCTATCTTGAGCTCTGCTGAATATTAATCTGTAGAGCACTAAAGACATGAAATGGACCTATTGAGCATACGGTCAAAGTATACGACTTTATGATAAGTCGAAATTTTGCTATTAGTCGATCTTTCTGGATTTCAAAGGAATAGTCTACCTCAAGATTTAGTCGGTTAAATTCTGCACTCCACTCTATACTATCATTACGTCAATTGAATATCCAATATAGGAGCCCTTTTTCAGATAGAAAATAAATATTCATGAAAAAGATTCAACATCTTAAGGTTGTATCAAATTAGCCCTGCAAACGCTTAGTACTATGTACAGCTATAAAAACTACAAACAACCACGTTCAACAACAAAAACAACAAACAAACAAAAGGCCCATGATGGCCCTTAGGTCGCTCACCGGAGCCTTTAGACTGAACATGACCAATTTCGAATTTCTTTTGAGAAATTCTGACAAGCATTTGTACAAACTTTCATGAGTATTGAACTGAAAATGTGACCTGCAGAGTGTATACAAGCTTTTTCAAGAATTTATCTTAATGATAATTCTTGCGGCAGTGTATAATCCATTTTCCAAGTTATTGTCGATATTATCAAAACAAAGATTCTGACCATCTTTCATGAGCTGTTGACAGAAAATGCAAGCTTTCGATGATACACGAGCTTTTTCAAAGATTTAACCTGTTGACCTAGTTTTTTGACCCGATGAAAACAACTTTCAATGTAGGTTATCATCAAAGCAAATACTCTAACCGTCTTTCAGTAGTATTGAACCGAAAACTTGGCCTCTAGGGTATACACAAGGTTTTTCTAAACTTTGACCTGGTGACCTAGTTTTTTTTACCCTACTTTACCTATTTTCATCTAACATATCGCTTAGACAAACATTCTGACCTGTTTTCATAAGTATTGGACAGAAATAGTTGCCTCTCGAACATACACAATGTATTTCGAAGATTTGACTGGGTTACGTGGTTTTTAACTGAAAATATTAAATATCTTTGGCCGTTTTAACTGAAAATGTGGCCTCTAGTCACCCATTCACGATGTGACCCATTTTCAGCAAGAAAAAAAAAAGCCAAACCTTGATGGGCACTTAGCTGAAAATGTGGCCTCTGAAGTGTACACAAGTTTTTTTTTTACACTTTAAACCAGTCATCTTGTTTTTGACCCAGATGGACTCAATTTCAAACTCATCAAGACATATTTTTCTAACCAGCTTTCATGAGCAGTGGTCCAAAAGTGTGGCCTCTAGACCATACAAAAAGGGTTTTCAAAGATTTGGCCATATGACCTACTTTGTTACCAGATTTGACCCTTTAACACATTCATCCACGATAAAAAAAACCTTTTTTTTTTTCAACATTTTTTATGAGTATTGGACTGAAAATGTATTCTCAAGGGTGTACACAAGGTGTTTCTAAAATCTTACCGTGTGACCCAGTTTTTAAACCTATGTGACCTATTTTCAAAATATTATCAAGCAAGACTTTCTGACAAAATTTCAAGAGAATTAGACAGAAGATGTGATCCAAGATTGTACACAAGGTTTTCCAAAGATATGATCCAGTGACCTGGTTTTTGACCTGACATGACTCCTTTTCAAACTTGTCCGAGATATTATGAATGCAAATATACAGAAAAACTTTAAAGAATATTGGACAGAAAATGAGGCCTCAACAGTTTTCACAAGGTTTTCGAGGACTAGTAAGTTAGTTTTTTATCTGACCTGACCTGGTCTATTTTCAAACTCGTTCGAGATACTATTTAGACATATATTCATGGGTATCAAAGAGAATATGTGGTTACTACCGCGTTCACAAGGTAAATGTGGGCAACACACGACGGACATAACCATATCACAATAGCTTACCATGAGCATTCCATGCTCAGGTAAGCCTCGAAATGACTCGTGATCAATTGATCAATCTGTGGACCAATTTGATATGGTAATGACCTTTTTATATATACATTGTAGATCCATGCCATAAGGCCAACATGTATATGGCGTATGAAAAAATAGATCTATGAAAACAGTTTAATATGAACCATATCCTAAACTTTTCGCCTTGCGACAGAAAATTAAGATACATCCTAATTTAAAGTATTTGCAGACAACAAAATACAAGTGGCTAAAACCAAGATATTTTTTTGATACAGTTTGATTATCATAACTCGAGATTGTCTGGTAAATGGTAAAATATAGCTTACCCTAAAATGAAGTAAATGAAAATGTTTAAGCAAGAGCTTACGTGGAATAATATGCTATGTCAGCATATTCAAGCAAGATAAAAGGCTAAAGTTTTTTTTTTTTTCGTGAAACCGAGCACAAATATCAATGTAGTTTTTCCAATCAACTTCAGGCTATACGTTTTGCACAATGACAAGCAAATAAAAGTAATGGTAGTGCGAAAAAGTAAAACACATTAATTTACAAAGTAAAAGAGTGCACTGGATGATCCTCGCTATGAAGCCGTAAAACCGGCCGAGTCGCAAAGACTCTTGCTGGTCATTTCAGTGGAGGTCACAGAATCATAGATATACATGTACATTTACAGACACACTCTCTTCATTGAAAACATGATAGAAGACCAGTGTAATGATAAACTTATTCAATTTGTATTCCCCAGTCCTTATTCTAAGTAGATGGTTCTCCCCTGTCTATTTTCTACGTCGAGGGTGTTCTCCATGGCCCCATAGTTTGTCCTCCCGGTCATATTCTACGTGGAGGTTTCTCCCCTGTCTATTTTCTACGTCGAGGATGTTCTCCCTGGCCCCATAGTTTGTTCTCCCGGTCCATATTCTACGTGGAGGTTTCTCCCAGGTCTATTTTCTACGTCGAGGGTGTTCTCCCTGGCCCTATAGTTTGTTCTCCCGGTCCATATTCTACGTAGAGGTTTCTCTCCTGTCTATTTTCTACGTCGAGGATGTTCTCCCTGGCCCTATAGTTTGGTCTCCCGGTCCATATTCTACGTGAAGGTTTCTTTCCTGTCTATTTTCTACGTCGAGGATGTTCTCCCTGGCCCTATAGTTTGTTCTCCCGGTCCATATCCTACGTGGAGGTTTCTCCCAGGTCTATTTTCTTCGGCGAAGACGTACTCTCTGACCGTACATTTTGTACACTCATTCCATATTCTACGTGAAGGGTTATCCCCAGTCTATTTTCTACGTCGAAGGCACACTCCCTGGTCGTGCAGTTTTCCTCCCCAGTCTATATTTTACGTGGAATAATATGCTATGGGAGGTCTATTTTCTAAGGGAGCAGATACACAATTATAATTATTCATCATTACATCGGAAATCCTTAAATATGGGTGATACTGATAATTCAAAAGAATATTTAAGAAAAGAAGCATCCATGTTGTACACCGGTAGTTTTTCGTCTTTATGACAATTATTTTTATCTTCGATGTGGTAGAGTTTTAGGCGCAGTGTTTTCTATGGGCTGGTTTAAGTCGTGATTTCCAAAAATGATACCGTACGGTCGTAAGTGGTACACGAACCATTCCAATTCATAAATTTTGGTCGGGTTTACATAGTGGAAGCCGATTGCATAGTCACTCATACTCTCTATTCCCTGCAAATAAATCAGTTGGTATCTAATGATGGACTACTTTATTGCGAAATGGTGTTAAACCTTGCGGGGGGGGGGGGCTTAACGAAATTAAATAACGATATTAATGATAACAAAATATAAAGCCTATCTTTCATAATTGATTTTACTCGGTAAGTTTTCTAAGATAATTTATCTTTAAACTATTCAATTCCTTTTCCAGCAACACTTTTTAAACAACTATTGACTGACAACAAAGAGACATTTTTACTCTTTTTTTTTTACATCTGACTGAATACATCTTGTGTATCAGTTATTATCCCCCGCCGTACGCGGAGGGATATAGTTATAGCGTTCTCCGTCCGTCCGTCCGTCCGTCCGTCCCGGCTAATATCTCAAATACCATTGGACGGAATTTCGTGAAACTTTGTACACATGTACAATGACCCATTCTCCCGAGAAACTTTTTTTGTTTTTTTTATTCGATGCAAAATGGCCGACCGAGAGCGATTTTAAGTTTCACTTAAGTTACACTTAAGTACACTTTTAATGTTTGGAGTCTTCTCTTCAAAACTATACAAAGTTTTTACATGGAACTTGTCACATCTGCCAACCTCCATTAGGAAATGCAGGAAAAAAAGTTTCACCTATATTGACCGTGCAACACCACAGTTATTTGCCCTTGTTTTTGTAAAAAGGTGTAATGGAAAAAGGGGGTTTCATGTTATATTTCATTCCGTTTCTTTTGAAGGCAACTCATTCCACATTTCTTGACGGAATTGAATAGAATTTTGACAGAATATTTCTTGTTATGTCACCTATTGCATATTGCAAACATTTTGCGATTTGTACCTGTGTCATGAAAAAAGGGGGCTTCATGTTTTATTTCATTTTATTTCTTGTGAATGCAACTAGTCCCATATTTCTTGACAGAATTGAAATGAATTTCACACAATGTTTCTCATCATTTGACTTATCGCATATTCTCAAAGTTTTACGATTTGTAGCTGCGTCATGAAAAAGGGGGGCTTCATGTTTTATTTCATTTTATTTCTTGTGAATGCAACTCGTCCCATATTTCTTGACAGAATTCAATGGAATTTTCACAGAATGTTTCATATCATCTGAGCTATCGCATATTCTCAAGGTTTTGCAATTTGTGGCTGCGTCATGAAAAAAAGGGGGCTTCATGTTTTATTTTATTCTATTTCTTGTGAAGGCAACTCCTCCCACATTTCTTGGTAGATTTGAATGGAATTTTTACATTATCATGTGACCTAACACAACACCTCCCACATTTCTTGGCAGATTTGGATGGAATTTTCAAATGATCATGTGACCTTCGCCATATTGTCAAGGTTTTGGGATTTGTAGCTGCATCATGGAATAAGGGGGCTTCATGTTATAATTTCATTTTTCACCTGTGTCTCTTTAATTACTGGACATATCTCAACCCTGACAACATGTGCGACCTAGCACATGTTGTCAGGTTTTTGCAATTTGTCACTGTATCATGGAAAAAGGGGACTTTATGTCAAATTTAATTTTTTGTCAGTGTATCTTCATCTTTTATGAAATGCCAAGTTCTGCCAAAAGGATACTTAATGTATAATCCTGTTGTGAAACTCTTTTATATTTTTTTTATGTAATGAAATCCTGTGCCACGGAACATGGGAGCTTAATGTATAATTTCATCATGGACCAATAACAAAAAGGCCACATGTACATGCAAAACAGAATACCTCCTATACCTCCTATACGTTTGTATCAAAAAAGGTCTTTTTCGGCGGGGGATATCATTTCAACGAAACTGCTTGTTTGTATGTGCTTTTAACCCATTACCGCACAATCCCTACTTTTGACGCCCCTGAGAAAGAAGCCTTTTGAAAAAACACTGTAGGAAAAGGAGAAAATGCTGGTAACCAGCATTTTCTCCTTTTCCCACAATGTTTTCTACCCTTCTCAGAACAAATTTCAATTTTTCAGTCAACTTTATTTTGTCGTCTGCAAATGCTTTCAATTTGGACCAGTCTAAAATTTTGTCGTGTGATCAAGAGTTAAAGTACCTGTAGCCTTTTTGATATTCCTAATGATGAGAAGGAATAAAATAAAGCGTCAATCTCTTAATTCTTTACCAAAAATATAGAACTGACCAAGTAAAAAGCAATTATAGAGACCAAAATAAGGGTGGCTTTAGAACAGAAAGGTGCTTGGGTATGGGTAGAAAACATCAAAGGAAAAGGATAAATTGCTGGTTACCTGCATTTTCTCTATTCTCTCACCTGGTTTTGAAGGGTTTTTTTCCCGGGTTGTTAAAAAAAGCAGGATTGTCTAGTCAAAGTAATACCAATCTAGGTTCAAATTTAGCAGGGGTAGAAACAGCTTTTGTAACTACCCACACCTTGCCGACGGTAGGCTACTGTCTGAGGTTTCCAGAAGGCAATCACCAAAGTGGTCGATATAAGTTGTAGAAAATGTTTCACAATCGATTTGAGACAAATGTTAGTAAGCCTTTAGTATCCCTTACCAAACACTTACTTTTAGTAACCCTTGCCAGATGAGGCTTTTTAAATATGTTGCTGGAAAAGGACTAAACACTGGTTTCATCATTTTCTCATTTCCCAACAATATTTTCTGTCCTTTCACTTACAAATTTCATCATATCATCAACATTTACTCTGTCATCTGCATTTGCTATGAAATTTCACATAAACAAACTACTCATTGCTTGTAGGAGCCTTTGGAAAACATTGTGGCAAAAGTTGAAATTGCTCGTGACGAGCAATTTTACTTTTTGTCACAATGTTTTCTAAACTATCAACAGGTGTCCTAACATTAAAAAAAACGGCTTCATTCTTGCTGTTATTTAGGGATTCCATAGAAATGCCTTATGGGGTAAGGGTTAAACCAACAAATAACTTCTATACATACATGTTTTGCCCCGTTTGCGTCATACTTGAGGTACCAGTCCGGGTATGCTCCCATTAGATGGGTACCAGGATCAAAGCAGTAAAATCGATTACGACCGAGTATATCCGATGAATTTCCGGCATAGATCCCCATGTTGTATAGGCATTTGCCAAACTCTGCATCATCAGGTCCGCCATTCTGATTAACGAAAGAATGTAAATACATTTTAATAGTAAAGAAATAATTTAATACAAACTTTCTTCTTCTAGATCTACTTCTTCTTCTTCAATATCATTTACATCTCTATCATCTACTTTTCCCGTGTATTACAAGTCTGTAGGAGAGATTTAACCTTGGGTCCATTCTTCACAAAGAAAGAATACCGGGGTAAAAACTGAAAAAAAAAACACTATAAATTCAAAATAAAGGTATATGCATATATAAATTCGACGATCTCTACGATTTTCCCGTGCCGCGGCGTTTTCCAAAACAGACCCGGATGCAGGACGTAAAATCGTGTGCCGGAAGCCAGTAGCTTTCTGAGCGACTGTTATACTAATCATATAAAGTTGTTCTATGACTTACTTCTCTGCACTTGCTTTTATCTAAACTCTGCTCTGCGAATAACTTCAATGCCTTTTTGCCAACAACGATTCCTGGACCGCCAGAAAAGTAGCCTCCCTTTACTATAACTTTAAAATGGTGGCCAAAGTAATACGTTCCGTTCGTGTCCTGTATTAAGAGAGAGAAAGCATTTAATCATACATATTTCAAAGAATGAAAGAGAAACATAGTAAGGTTACGTAGACAAGCGATTTCCTTCTTAGTTTAGTTTTAATGATTTGTCTTGTGTTTAAATCTACTTCATCGACAAATTTCGATATTGCACGACATGGAGCCGGTTACGACACAAACCGTATCAACAGCTACAGTAAGGTCATTATAGGTTAAACAAGTGGCTTCTTTAAAAAAGAAGCCAGGAGAGGTCGACATCATTTTTTTCTAATACTTTTTATGCTTTTAGGTTAAATATATCTAGGTACATGTAAAGAAACAAGCAAGACAATAAACGGGTAGTTGAAATCTGTTCAGTTGTAAATACACATTCATCAAAGTGGATGGCAAAAACAGGATTCCCTATACATCCGTCCTTGTAATTTATGTAAGTCACATGACCTTCTTCCCGCGTTTTAAGGTCACGTGATTTTTTCCGCTGTGTTCGTTTCTATTTTTAACGAAATTCTTTTTTCTTTTTCTTCTTTTTGTTTAGATTTAAGATTGTAATACAAAATTAAAATTGTTGGAAAGGGAATATGCAAATAAATCCTTACACTTTTGTTGAAATTCGCGATATAGAAACAAACCACGTCTATTTCCTATTTCAGTTTTTAGACTTCGATTTCTTTATAAAATCATGACGAAACAGACTGTGTATAGGCACAATTCCCCTACAAAGATTGGATTTAGACAGCAATTTCTGAGGCAGTCTGCCTTTTTAAACTCAACACTGTTGGAGAGGTCTGATGACCTCTCCAATTAAACACGAAGTCGTTTATCACTGAAGGGATATGGCGAGAGAACTCGTTCAGCAGTGCGCGTACTTTATCTATACAGTTGTATCCCCTATACATAGGATGGTCTCTGTAACACTACAAGTTGGCTTCTTTAAAAAAGAAGCCAGGAGAGGTTAGCATTAATGTTTTCAAATAGTTTATAAACAAACGAGTAAAAAAGCCACCGTGTAGAAACCTCATATGCTTTACATGACGGTAGTTTGACCTTCTTGTCGCGTTTTCAAGTTGCACGTTCTTACGCAGCGGTCTTCTTTCTCTTTTTTCACGAAATTTTTCTTATTTTTTCTTCTGCTTGGAATATTTGCTTAATAAAAAACTGCAGTTATAAGAGAGCTTGTTTGCAGCCATGGCAAATTACTAAATTAAATCTTTTCTGAAATTCGTCATTTATAGAAATAAACCACGTGTATTTCCTGTTTCTTTTTTCTTATTTCGCTTTATTTACAAAATCATGACGAAACTGACTGTGTATCAGAACAATTACGTTAGGAGAAATAGAATTAAACAGCAAATTCTGTGGCAGTCTTCCTTTTAAACTGACCACTGTTGAAGGGGTCTGATGACCTCTCCAACATTAACCGTTTCCCAAACAAGCCCTTGTTTTTACGTGTCTGCAGTACAAGTCTTTTGAAAACACTGTGGGAAAAGGAGAAATTGCTCGTAACGAGCAATTTCTCCTTTTCCCACAGTGTTTTCTATCCATTTGAAGAACTTTCTGCCATTTTTATCAAATATGAAATTGTCGTCTGCAAACTTTTTGAGTTTGGAAGAGTCTAAAATTTGACGTTTGGGAAAGGGTTAAACTATCACCGAAGGGATATGGCTAGAGAACTCGTTCGGCAGTGCGCGTACTTTATCTATAGATTTGTATCCCTTATACATATATAGGATGCTCTCTGTAACACTATCAGTACCATGAACGGAACTAATTGATAGTACATAGCCTCGTAGGAAGCATTCAAGTTCAGATGGGGGAAGCACTGAAGTATAATGTATGTAGGTATAAATCTTATATATAAATCTTAAATGACCCTAACTTTGTGAGAGCTTCATTTATCTGCGAAAAGTATCGACCCAGGACAGCCTGCACAACCCGAGCAGGCTGTTCTTGACCGAAACTTGTCGCTATTGGTCAATTCTACGTTTTCCCAAGGACGGGTCTAACTCATGATGTGAATTCCGTGAGCGGCGTCAGCCTTTGGAACGACCCACATCATAGCGCGGGCTCTGGGCATTTTCCCGGTGGCAATAATCGAGAGGGTTAAAATGTTTTAAGATCGTCTTTCCAAATTCTAAATTATGTAAAATGGATAGATGTAAACTCTTTACCGATCAACAAAATTGTGGACTAATTCAAATCCAAATCATCTCCAGAATACGCATTTAACATTATCTGAAATAGTAAAAACTGTCCATGAAAATGTAGAAAAGACTGTAAGAAAATGAGAGAGTGCTAGTAAACAGCAGCCCTTTCCTACAATGTTTTCAAAGGCCTTCCCCCATCAGAGTAAGACTCGAAAATGTGTGGAACAAAACTGACCCTTTACCCCATAAGGTATTTCTATGGTATCTCTAAATGACCCTAAATAACAGCAAGGATGAAGCCGTTTCTTATGTGTATATGACACCTTTCGATAGTGTAGAAAACATTGTGACAAAAGGTGAAATTGCTCGTCATGAGCGATTTCACCTTTTGCCACAATGTTTTCCAAAGGCTCCTACAAGCAATGCGTAGAAATGAGTATCTGTGGAGTAAAGGGCTAAGCAAGAAATAGCATGAAGGCTATCGTAAAGGGTTACCACTCGTGTTTTGAAGATTTTGAAAGGACTTCACTATTTCTACTGTTATGACTACATATATCAAGAATGATAAGATCAACCAATTGACTTCTAAATAAAACATAACGTTGCCCCTTCACTTATCGACAAATTGATCTACATTAATTTTGCCTCTTGATTTCTTAAAAGGAACAGAGTCTATAAAAGTATTGCATTATTGCATATTGTATATTGTTGAAGTTAAAAGCATTGCAGTAAAAAAAAAAATCAAAATATGCAGGAACGGCTGAAATTGTCCTCGAAAATGCGTAAAAAACATTGTGGGAAAAGGAGAAAATGCTGACTCCAGCATTTTCTTATTTTTTCATATAGTTTTCAAAAAAGTCTCTTTTCCAGCGTCTCGGGATTGTTTGGAGAAAGGTTAAACTGCTCTACAGTTTTCCCCTTTTCATTTCAACTAACGTTACATGTATCACACTGAATTACATTTGTGTTCTCTATTTAAATATTTGTTAGCATATCTTTTCATTTTCTCTACTTTCTTTTCGGGACCTGAAATTTTCGCATTGAGGTAAATCGATTTTTACTGTGGAGTCAACTTGTGAAGACCACAAGTCAACCTTTTTTTTTTCGGCGTAGCTAAATGTACCGGTTTTGGACCTATTTTTTTTTTTGTACCGATAACAAATGAATAAATAACAATCTTATTACTGGTCAAAATTGTAGACAAGTTTATTTTAAAGGCCCCAGCCTATCTGCGGGTAAATTTAAACCGTCCATTTTTTTTATATATATATTTCTTGTTACATGAGAATTCCTGATTTAAGTTTTGCATATAGGCTGTACAAAGCGTGACTTTGGGGGCTTTTGCAGACAGTATGGATCATGTTTAGATTGCATACAAAGTGCAGTCATGGCCCGTATTCACCAACCATTCTTGAGAATATTCTTAGTCTTATTCTCCAAGGTTTTCTGCATTTGTAAGTAACACAACTTCTGATTGGCTAAATCAAATGGTTTACTTGCAAATGTAGAAAATTCTAAAGAATAAGACTAAGCCGATGGTTGGTGAATACGGGCCCTGATCTGGGATCTACATTGTCTGACACGGTAAGATTTCTCCAAATGGAGCAAATTTCTTATATAGTAAATAATGTATTTCTTTAATATTAGCTGGAAATCTTTCGTTTTGTTTATTCAGTAATTTAGAGTTAAATAAAAGTGACCACATGTGGTTGAATTTCACTTTTATGTATTGTCAGATCGAAAGCGAGAAATTGTTTTTGTTTTATTTTAATCCTAAACCTTTACCACATGATACCGTCATTTAATGACCCTTTCAAAGAAAGATTTCGAAAACATTGTGAGAAAAGGAGAAAATGTTGGTAGCCAGCGTGTTCTCTTTTTCCAGCAGTGTTTTTCTATCCATCCCCAAAACAGATATTGATTTTTATAGTCACAAATGATTTTGTCGTCAGCAAATGTTTTCAATTTGGACAGGTCTGAAGCTTTATTGGTTGGTAAAGAATTAAACTCAAGACTAGCCATTACATCAGCCAAGGCATCTTTCTTAGCCAATCACATGTCTAGTTTGGGAATTAAAAAATATTCATATATTGATAACTCGTAGAGACCTCTTCTAAATAGAGGATCTTTCAAAAACCTTTATGTATATCATTGTTGTCAAAAGTGTGGGAAAAACTGTGTGATGTGAGCCTTGACGGGCATTATATAGATTTGAGTAAGTGAGTTCAATAATCAAAGCACTATCCGCACTGTACTTGGTCGGCATTGACGATTGACTGAAGTCTGCATTATTGCTTATTTTAGATGTGTTCAGGAGAAGAAATTCTTAATGGCTGTATTACATTGAAGATCTTATGTAAGTCATCACATTACAATGGATCCATAAAATACTTTTGGTCTAACGAGTCTAACAAGATCTGAACTTGAGGTAAACTGATCATAACACAAATGACATTTCACCAATAGAGTACTCTAGCAAAAAGTTGCCGCTCATTTCAGCCTGCGCTGGCTGACATGGGCCGAAACTTTCTGCAGATGCAATAAAGCTCCTTTTCACAGTGGATGACTCCTTTAGGTAAGGCTACATCACGGTGACCCCATCACATATCTTCACTTTACCGTAGGGTTTCTTTTGCCGAAGGTCGGAATACCATTCTTTAAAAGGGACTGAGTGCCTTTTACAGCACTGCACGGAAAGAATTTGGCATTGCGAACAATTGAATTGCACTGAGACAGAGACAGGGACTTTCTTCTACTTCTTCTTCTTCTTCTTCCTCTTCTTCTTTTTCTTTAAACAGGAGGTAAACTAAAGAAATGCCTACTTGACCGGAAAGAAAGTAACGCAAGTTTTCCAAAATGACGTAAGCATCATCGTCAGTTCTCATGAACCAATCGTAGTCGTTGAAATGGTGTTCATAAACGTAGCGGAACGCTTTTGATGTTTTCGCTTGTAAATCTTCCCTGCTTTCACCCGTTCCTAAACCTGAAAAAATAAATATTTGGTATTAAATTGAAATGAACGCAGATATTCGTTTTACTCGAGGTAGATCTAGCCCTCTTTTGCGTAACTATGAACAAACAAACTTTCCAAACACAGTCGATAATAAAGGTCCTATCGTGCGGATAGCCTAGAGACACAAGACTACCCTTTTGACAGTCATAGGCTCGACTTGCACGCTGATACTTCTTGACATACTTCGAGGATAAATAATTAACCATTCAACTACAGATATTCTATTGGCATAGAAACCATATTTTGGCATATTTTATTATGATGTGATCTATAGAACAATTTAGCCAAGATGCAAACATAATCCCGGGTTTCAAAGACTCTAACGGAGAAGGCTATAGAAAACTTTGTTGGAAAAGGGGAAAATGCTGTATACAGCATTTATCCCTTTTCCAACATTTTTTGTAAACTTACACTGACAAACTCCATCATTTGAGCCACATTTAAGCTATCATCCGCATTTGCTATAAAATTAGACGAATCTAAAACTGTGTCGTTAGGTAGTGGCCTAAAGGGTTAACCTATTACCACACAATCCCTACTTTTAACAATCCTATCGGAAAAGGAAAATGCTGATAACCAGCTCAAAACCATTTCTAATAATGATTGCTACTATTTCAAACAAACAGTCTTACTTATGGCAACAAATAATTCAACGACTCCAAATACTTTCAATATAACAAGTTAAGAAGTGTTGATCTCTTGTACAGTTACTTCAGTTGGTTCTTAGTTTCTTTGTTTTATTAGCAAAGCGAGATTTTACAGCTATTACCTATGGTTGGAAAAGTGTCGTTTCCAACTGAACTAAAAAACAGTAGCTTGTTGCATCTTTTACCCCATGTGTTTTTGATATGTCTTGACCTGGTCTCAAGATTTTTGGGCTGGGTCATCACCCAACAGAGAACGCGAACTTTATTATAAAGTTCTTCTGCAATTCTCCGATCGTCTGAAAGAGATATCAAAATAATTAGTGTCGAAATATTACCGAAATAGAGTTTTACAAATATAATTATGTAATCTTGGAAGTTAAATTTAAAGCTGGTTAAAGTTAACCACTGGGCTGCTATGCGCGGCTTTGTGGACTTGCAGTCTGATCTTGGATCTTGGATCTTGGATCTACATCGTTCGATAAGGTGATACTCCTCCCCTCCAACCCCCCCCCCCCAAAGTTAATTTCAGAAATACTCGAAAAAGAACAACATTTGATCACAGTTTGTTTATGGTATATCGAACTCGTGGCTAAACCTTTTTAGTTACCGTCTTAATTCCTAAATTTCACGTCCAAGTCGACAGGTGATACATAAGCGTTTATCCTGCGAAATAACTAAAACGAAATTGTCAATTCGATAGTGAAAACCCAAATATTGTTATTTCAAAGGCATGTTTCGGGGAATAATATCGTCTTATCGGACAGTGTAGATCCAAGATCAGACTGCACTTTCCTTGCAGGCTGATCTTCATCTATGCTGTCTGCAAAAGGTCAGAGAGTTGCGCCTAGCAGCCTAAGCATTCTATAATATGGAGTGCAACACGCGAAAAGGGTCATTCGAACATTTGCGTAAAGTGTCGTCTCTGATCAGCGTGTGCAGTCCGCACAGGCTAATCTGAAACGATACTTTCCGATTTTATGTGATTTTCTGTTTTACGCAAGTCTACTGTAGCACAAAATCTAATGTAGTCGTAAAGTGCCGTCTCGGATTAGCCTGCGCGGACTGCGCAGGCTTATCCTAGACGACACTTTACGCAGATGTCCGAATGCCCCTTTTCGCGTGTTGCACACCATAAAGTGTGCGCATGCCGAAAGTTAAAAATTGTCAGTTAGTACAGCTGGTTTGTTTTCTACTGGCACACTGCGTGTCACCATTATGGTACCACAACCAACACGAAATCATTCAGTATATCCACATAGCTTGACCCTTTATCGAAGAATACCGTATCGTAAGGTCCCTAATGGAGAGGGCGTTTAAAAGCATTTTTGGAAAAGATAAAAATGCTGCTAGAATTAACCCTTTTCCAAACGACAAAAACTTAGACTGCTCCAAATTCAAAGCACTTGTACACGGCAAAATAGATATTACTTAAAAATTGAAATTTGTTTCTAGCAGAGTGGAAAACATTGTGGGAGAAGGAAAAAATGCTGGATGCCAGTATTTTCTCCTTTTCCCACAATGTTTTTAAGTGGTTTCTATCGCAGGGTCATAAAAACTAGGGACTGTTGGGGAAAGAATTAAAGTAACTGAGCCAATTTACAAGTACCTGATTTATGCAGACTGCCATCTTTAAAAAGCTTTAGTTCAGTGCCTTTAACCTCTTTTTCCTTCTCTGTTTCTTTGGTTTTATTTTCGGCAGCCTTCTCCTTGCTGTTAGAAAAGCAGAAATGTAGAAAGATAGACAGGTCACGAAAAAGGTTTAAGTCCTTGTAATGTTCAGAAGATAGTTTTAAACGTGATATGAGGACGCAAACAACATAATGATACTTGAAATATGCATTTTAATAGTTTATAAAAATCGTTTTTCTTCGTGTCCGTGTTTTATCCGGTATTACTCCAGAAAACGTACACAGTCTAGGCTACAATCTTCGTTGACCCAGTTTCGATGCATGGAAAGCAACGTAATGCTTAAACCTGGGTTCTGAAGATGACAGTATACGTACACAGAATCAAATACCAGTAGTTTTAGTGCTCTGTTTAGTTTATTTCGTCCGTGCTTTCATCCATCTTTATAAGTGTTTCAGCATAATCCTTGTACATTTTTCCTGAGACTCATACCGGTATTTTTTGGTTCGAAAGACGAAACTTTTCATTAAACACTCTCTACATTATTTCATTCATAATCTTAGTTACATCTTTTAATATCGCAAAACAGCAGTTTCGTTATTAAACAATGGATACTACAACTCCCGTTTGCTGCTTTCTCTAATGGCAAAAGTTCTAAGTTACGGTCTGCAGTTGTGAAATATGAATAATTTCAGCTGAAGTAAAGTAATATGAATAAAATTTGCAAATTAATTATGAGCGCTCGGGTATGGAACTCGAAGCGTGAGGATTATTTAAAAGCATTGTGTACAGGTGTAGTAAATGATCATTTCAGTTGGCACCGGATGTAAACAATGTATAGCACACTATTAAATATAAGATCATATCAATCTATAAGGCCGTGTGAAGAAAATGGACACTTTTAATTGGGTTGATCAATTGTAATTTCTTGTCTTTGTTGGAAAAAAAAAAATCAACTAGCATGGAATCCGTTGATGAAAATATGTTACGGGAGACCACTCTTTCATTGGTCTTTAAAACCTCGAAAAACGAGGATTTGTGTCTGCAAGGATTTGAATCCAGCATGATACGGTTTCCATTTTAGCTATGCATTTGATGCAAAAGTCCATGTATGTGAAATGGGGGCTCATCTGGGATTCGCCATTGTGCCATTAATTTAATTAATTGTTGTCCCAAAACGGACTTTAGAAAATCTGCCTAATATAAGAACTTTAAGAGCGGGTGTGTTACGCGAGACCACTCCTTAGTGCATGGCTTCGTCCCGATTTGAATACAATACCTAACAAAGGGTAACAACCTACGTCACAGGAGTGATATCGGACCTGGGAATTTTCATAACTTATGTCCGCCATACTGAAAAGTAAGTACGATTTGGAGATAGAATGAGGCTAGCTTGGGTGGATACAAACGGACTACAAAGACTCTCATGTATTTATCAAAGACATTAGATGAATACATTTAATATTCTGGTGTTTTAGTCAGGAAGCAGATGTCTATATGCACAAACACTTTGACCAAATATCAAAAAGTGATTGGGTTTTAATAGTTGGTCGAAGTCTATTCCATTATTATAAATAGTTAATAAAAGCTTTGACAAAAAACAAAGTCTCTAGGCATTATACGCTCTGGAGGTCTTAAGACTTTTTTCAGATCATTTAACCCTTTACTCCAAAGATACTCATTTCTACGCATTACTTGTAGGAGCCTTTGGAAAAAATTGTGGCAAAAGGTGAAATTGCTCGTCACAAGCAATTTCACCTTTTGTCACAATGTTTTCTTTACTATTAAAAGCTGTCATATACACATGAAATAAGGCTTCGTCCTTGTTGTTATTTAGGGTCAATTAGAGATACCATAGAAATGCCTTATGGGGTAAAGGGTTAAAGGAACGACTACAAAAAAAAAACAGTCTTACCAAACACGCACATTGACTTTATAACCAGGGCCCGATATCACTACATGTGACGTCACACTGACGTACGTTGTGAGGGCGTTGTCTGCGCATGTCATATTCTTCGAAGATTCGAAGATGAGTATTTATAGAATGCCATCTAGAGGGAGATAATGGTTGTGAGGGTGCTAACAAATACGTTAGGGAGATATCTCTTTGGCTCAGTGGTTATGGTATTGGTCTTTAAAGATCGAAAAACGAGGATATGTGTCCGCATGGGTTTGAATCCCGCCAGATGTGGTTGCTATTTCAGCTATGCATTTGTTGCGAAGTTTAAGGTTTGTTCGGTATGTTCATCAAAGATCACAATGCATTTCATACAAACTGATCCTAGTGATCTAGCTCTACTATTCATTCTACAAACGTTGAGTTTTTGCATCTTCATTGTCAACCTAAATACCTTTTCATGATTTCAAAGCTCCTTTGTGCTAGCGTTCTTATGTCATTTTCTATTCCTCTGACCGATTCCAAATCAGTTTTCATGGCATTCATTTCCTGCAACCCCTTCTGAAGAGCGTTGAGCTTTTCTAATGTAAGAGCATTGCACTCTGACACCTTTACGCTGTTCACAGTGGCAATAGTGGTCACGGCCCCCATGTATGAGAATGAGAACCCCACAACAAAGCCGAGAAATAGTCCGGCAAACATGGAACGCCAAGACGAAGACAAAGCCTCTTTTATCGGCATCTTTGATGAAGCTGAAATAAACACATGAAGTATTAATGGAACCACTTTTGTAATAATAGGATACACTAAGGTTGAGACGTGTGCTACAAATGGCCTTTTTAAATTACAAATGCTTTTCTACATTCCAACCAGTTTTGTGATAAACGGCCTCGTGTAGCCTCATATTCAAACTCATATTTTCATAGACGTTCACCCATTTAATCCTTTACTAAACGATCAAAATATTGTGCTAAAAGAAGAAAATATTGGTAACCAGTATTTTCTCCTTTTTCCACAATGTTTTCTGTCCTGCTAGAAAAAAAAATCAATTTTTGAGTAACGCTTATTTTGTTGTCTCCAAGATTAGCGCTTTCCATTTGGACCACTCTGAAGTTTTGTCGTTTGGTAAAGAGTTAGAACATTATGGGTGATAACTGAAGTACCATGGCGGGGTTAACAATCCTTTAACAAAAGACCGTTCTGTTACAAAATTGGTTCTAACAAAGCATATCACATATTCAATTTTTTATTATATTTTTAATGGAATGAGTGAAAGTTTTTTCATGTCAATATAGTCTATTTATTACACGGTAACACATACAGGCAACCACATCACATTCTGTAAAGAGCCTATTTCGACCATAACAATTGTCTTTTTTACTTGGTGCTTAATATTGACTAAATTTTTCGGCTCGGTTAAGTCCTACAGAGCTATGTCTAGCACCAAGTCAAATTTACCATTACCTCCTTCTTTTTCCTCCCTCTCTCAGTGCATCGAAATTATAATTATGCTTACAGTCGATTTATATTCATTTACTTTTTTTTGGTAAATATATGTTTGTAAGTCTTCTGTATGGAAGAAATAAATAGTAATGATGATGATGATAATAATAATAATAATAATAATAGCCTGCAGACGACAAATGAAATGAAGCCCAGATGATGGGATTTATCTTTAAAAGGGCACAAAACTTTGTCGAAAAAAAAAGGAAAAGGAAGTGCTGGTTTCTAACATTTTCCCTAGAGCCATTTTCCCAAGGGCTGTCAAAACTCAGGATTATGTGGTAAATGGTTGTTGAAGGAATAACTAAAAGATAAATTATAGAGTGAATACAGAGATCTGTATTCAACAAATATCTGTATTCACCAACCATTCTTAAGAACATTCCTTGTCTTGTTCTTCAAAATTTTCTAACTATGAAAGTAACAGTATTCACCAACCATTCTTAAGAACATTCCTTGTCTTGTTCTTCAAAATTTTCTAACTATGAAAGTAACAGAACTTCCGGTAGGCTAAACCAAATGGTTTAGCCAATCAGAAGTTTTGTTAGTTTCACACTGACAAAACTTTGAAGAATAAGACTGAGAATGTTCTCAAGAATGGCTGGTGAATACGGACCAAGGAACTCCGGGTATCATGATTAAACTATGCTTCAGCACATAATGTCTCTTTTTTTTTAAACAACCAACTTAATCATCAGATAGACTGGTCCTTGGACATACAGAGAAAATTGATCAATAGCAATAGGTTGTCAACTAAAAGGTTAAGAAATGTAACAGGCCACAATCATATGAATTCTAGTATTGTGACGGTAATTGCAGTTTGTAGTTGAACCGTGCTCTGGCAAAATAAGGGCTTAATGTATCTCCGTGACGTGCAATACAAAGTAGGCCAATACATAGGTATGGATCCATGAAATTTATTTTGTTTAACAACTGAATCATAAGATAAATTGGTCCTTTGGCATGCAAAATGGTTGCTCCCGTAGAAGACAGATTCAGACCATGCCGAAGTGGGGGCATATGTATGGTTCCATGAAATTCATTTTGTTTAACAACTGAATCATAAAATAAATTCGTCCTTTGGTATGCAAAAGGGTTGGTCCCATAGCAGACAGATTCACCTGCAATCCCTGGCTGAAATGTGTCAGACTCAACTGGGCAAAACATACGGACTTAACTCTTTACCAAACGACAAAATTTTAGAATTGTCCAAATTGAAATCGGAAGGAAGGGTAGGGGAACGGTGCATCAAAACTAAATGGGTTTACCATCTTTTAAAGTTACTTATAGAGAGCAAATACCTTTCCTTCTCAAATGAACCATTATCTATACTGTCAGCCCTTTGTTTTTATTACCCATACATACCAGTGTTTCACCCGAGTAATCTTGCAATATTTTCATCGATATACTCAGAGATTGTACGACCTGTTGGTTTCGAAGCCGATGGCAATCAAGCCGAAATTCACTGCACGCAGCATCGATCAAGCGAGAAAATTACTTTCGATATTATCATATAATCCTGTCATAACATAATGTTTTGACACTCTCTCCTCTCATTTTCTCATTTGTTAAATTATATCGTCTGTTTTCTTCAAAAACCTCGTAACTACAGCTTGTTTCAAGCTGTAGTTACGAAGTTTTTGAAGTAAACCGACGACATTTCACATCCGAAATCGCTGAAGTGGGATTGAAAAGATACATGTAAGTGGGCTCGCGTATGCCTGAGAATTGGGCTACCTAGATACAAGTTCGGTGCATTCTGATCTTGATCTACATTTTCCACAAAAGCGGCTGGCGTTGCCTGTGGTGTGAAAATGATAGGCCTACGATAGAACTGTCTTTAACCCTTTATCACACAATGCCGACTTTCGACGCTCCTGGAAAAGAAGCCTTTTGAACATATTGTGGGAAAGAAGAAAATGCTTGTAAGCAGCATTATGAGAGCATTAAAGTTTAAGCTAGATCGGCACACACTACAAATAATCTATTTTTCGTTTATAAGACCAGTCTTAGAATATGCTGATAATATCTGGGATAATATTCCCGAGTTCTTAAAAAATGATGTTGAAAAAGTTCAAAATGAATCGGCAAGAATTGTGACTGGCTGCACTAAACTAGTCTCACTGGATTATCTTATAAATGAAGCAGGATGGGAATCGCTGAGACATAGAAGGAAAAAACACAAATTAATTCTATTTTTTAAAATGATTAAGGGCATTACTCCTGCTTATTTATCGTCTTTAGTCCCAGATACGGTTGGAAATTCTACGAATTATAACCTGCGACGAGCTAACGATCTCCAAGGCATTGCTTGTAGAACTTCAATGTATAAGAATTCTTTTATTCCGTCAGTGGTGGACGATTGGAATGCTCTGCCCGATGACATTAGAAATTTAGATTCCCTTGCAGCTTTTAAGACATATCTTGACAGGGACAAACCTATACCTAATAAGCTTTATTTTATTGGTGAAAGAGAATTTCAAATTATCCACACTAGGCTGCGTAATAAATGTAGTTCTCTAAATTCTGACTTGTTCCAAAAAAATTTAGTTGCTTCGCCTTTGTGTCAATGTGGTGGAACTGAAACTAGTCACCATTATCTGTTAGAGTGTGGATATTATACTGTCGCTAGAAATAAGCTTTTTGCAAATATTGAAAAATTCACAACTGTCAGTTTGGATGTCCTGCTGTACGGTGACGAAAGCCTTACCTTTCAAGAAAATGTAACAGTATTCTTAGAAGTGCAGTCTTTTATTAAGGATAGCAAAAGGTTCAAGCTATAAAGAAAATCTATTTAACTCTTTTAATAATTCTGTAGTTTCGATTTGCTATTATATCGAACGTATAGAGACTATAGAGTCTGTTTCTTAATATTGGTTTAGAAAGCATCCCACATCGCACGATCTTCCTGTCTATAACATCTGTACTGACACCTTTTCCCCTTTTGGCACCTTTTTTTCTTTTACTTGTTAATTCAATTAATGAATGAATAAAATAGGACTGATACCATCTAGAATCCATGGAAAGGAACAGTATAAGCTTATGCTTTCGTTCCAATCCATTTTGTAGCATATTCTAAGTATACTTTGTAATTGTCTTATTATATTTTGTATGTAAAATGTTACAAATAAAATATGTTTAAACTAAGCAGCATTTTCTCCTTTTTCCCCCATAATGATTTCAACTCTATCGAAGAAAAATTATACCATTGGAGCAACACTAAAAATTGTTCTCTACAAATACTTTGAATTTGGACAAGGCTAAAATTTTGTCCTCTGGTAGGGGGTGAGATTGTTATCAAGCATAGGGCCTACTGCTGTGTTTTGTTGGTCCTCATAAAACCGTTCTTTTTTTTTTAACCACAATGATAGATAAGCTTTGTTCGTAAACAGCTTTGGAAAACGTCAGAAAAGATACCATATCAAGATACTATTTAATGGGATTGAAAAATCATCGGATTAATCGGTGAAGGCTGTCTTGCCCAGACTGTGCCATAAAACATATACATGAGGCATGCTCTGCGAAAAGGGTATTTAATCCTTTACCACACAATCCCGACTTTTAACGACCCTGAGAAAGAAGCCTTTTGAAAACATTGTGGAAAAAGGAGAAAATGCTGGTAACCAGCATTTTCTCCTTTTTTCACAATGTTTTCTACCCCTCACAAAAAAAAATTCAAGTTTTCAGTCACTTTTATGTTGTCATCTGCAAATGCTTTCAATTTGGACCAGCCTTAAAGTTTGTCGTTTGGTAAAGAGTTAACCCTTTACCAAACAATCCCTGGTTTTTACAACCCTGAGAAAGAAGCCTTCTGAAAACATTGTGGTAAAAGGAGAAAATGCTGGTCACCAGCATTTTCTCATTTCCCACAATGTTTTCTTCCCAGTGAAATTTCAAATTTTCAGTCACTTTTATTTGTCGTCTGTAAATGCTTTCAATTTGGACCTGTCTAAAATTATGTCGTTTGCTAAAGAGTTAATCCTTCACCAAACCACTAAATTTCACACCTATCCTAATTGAAAGCTTTTGCAGACGACAATTTCAACGTGGCTTAAATGTTGCAATTTTGCATCGGTAGGGAAGAAAACATTGCGCGAAAATGGGAAAGTGATGGTTACTAGCATTTTCTCCTTTTCCCACAATGTTTTCAACAGGCTTCTTGCTCAGGGCTGTTAAAAGTCCTCATTGTGTAGTAAAAGGTTAATACATGTACATCTACAAAAAAATATTGGCCCATAACCTGTGTAGTCCCGATGTATTGACCTGGGTCGAAACATTTTGTCTCCGTCAATTTTCTGCTTGTCAAAGAGCCATTTTACCTGGGAATTCAACCGGTTGATAGACAAAATTGGATTTTTGGGATCACTGATAATGTGTTAACTTGCTTGAAATAACAGAGATGCTCAAAGCCATCTTAAATTGCTTCTTTTAACACTTTACCAAACGACCAAAATTTTAGACTGGTCCAATTTGAAAGCACATGCTGACGGCAAAATAAATGTAATCCAAAAACTGAAATTTGTTTTCAGCATTTTCTCACAAAGTTTTCAAAAGGCTTCTTTCTCAGGGTGGTCTGAAGCAGTTTTTGTAGTTATTGTGTGATAAAAGGTTAAAACATGGCTTATTTGAGAATGTAGATTATAACCTAAACTACATGTGCGGTCATTTTCCACTGTGTCTTGGAGCTGTAAAATGGTGAAATTCTGGGCCCTTCCAATTTTCTAATTCTGCTGCGAAATACCAGCATTTTCTCCATTTCCTGCAATGTTTTAAGTTTTCTCTCATCAAGTTGTTAAAACACGAAACTTGGAGCTGTAAAATGGTGAAATTCTGGGCCCTTCCAATTTTCTAATTCTGCTGCGAAATACCAGCATTTTCTCCATTTCCTGCAATGTTTTAAGTTTTCTCTCATCAAGTTGTTAAAACACGAAACTCTGTGATAAAGCCTTAAACTTTAACCCTGAAAACGTTGGAACTAAGTTAACTTGTTTTAGTGGACAGTGTAGATCAAGATCAGACTGCACAGAATGTGCAGTCTGATCTTGAATCTGCACTGTCCTCTATTTTGTTTCAAATTCTGATAAAAAAAAAAAAAAAAAAACTCGATAGGCCTACAGCAATATTTTAGATGTTTTTCCTATTTAAAAGTATCTCGTATTAATTCAGCACTTTAAGGTTAAGAATAGAGCAGAAGAATATTTTTACTCACATTTATTCACAGATCTATCATATCGTGGTCTACAGTGATACAACGATACTAAAATACTGCAGTTGTTCCGGAAGATATTGCAACAAGCGTAAGGACTAACTGTGTATTTAATATTTTTTCACGTAACCTGTCCCTTTTCATACAGCAGTCTTCATTCTGTTGCTAGGTGATATAACTCACTGATATTAAACACAATGCAGACGACAAAAGTTCAGACGAAGGAAGCCGTCTTAAAACATCGTGGAACACGAGAAAATGCTGGATGCCGGAAGTTTCTCCTTTTCCCACATTGTTTTCAAAGATCTATTTCCTCATGGCCACTATATAAGTAGTGGTACGCTAAATGGGCAACGCATGCTATACCTCCACATTACTTACTTTATGCTATTTCCTGTAATACTTCACAACTACTGTATCATATCCGTCCGTGTATTATTATTGTCAGCGGTTAAGCTGATTCCGTTTGAAATGTACATCAGCCAGAACTTTGTACATTTTCCACACTTTGACCTCTCATATATTTTATGTAACAATCGTTTATTTTTTGTAACGATTAGAGTTGTGTATTACTGCATGTATACAAATACTCGAAAACTGGGTATCTTGCTATTTGTCCCCGTTCTTTTTAAACTCCCTAACCGTGACGAGTTGACAACCCGTTCCTCGGGCCGTGTCTGGTTTAGTCGCTCTTTTTCTAGCTTAAACTAGATGTTAAGTTGGCTTTCTGCTAAAACTTGAAAGACATGGAGACGCTGATAGCAACGTGAGAAAGTCTTGATTGATATACGGCTTAAAAGCTGCTGTTATCACAGTGTTTTGTAAAACGTACTATTATGCAGCAAAATCTTTGAGATGCAAAGGAAATTTATAGTTAGAAGTATCTGATTTCATGGGACTCGTATCCGTTTACACCAGAGGCATAAGGAAGACTTGCATTACTGAGAGGGGACAATGTTACAAACATGTAAAACCCTCTATACCATCCCTAAAATCACGCGTTTTGACGACCTCGAAAAAAAGGGCTTTTGAAATTAGATGGTTCATTGAATGGTGCTTTATGTAGCATTCAATATTTCTTCTGGGGTTTTGAAAGCACGGTGGAAAAAGGCAAAAATGCTGGTTGACAGCATTTTCTCCTCCTCCCACAATGTTTCTTTCCTTTCAAAGACAATTTCTACCGTCTGAACAACGTTTGCTTTAAGGTCTTAAAACGCTCTGGACTTGGAAATGTAAAACAAATTCTTTGGCACAGAGTTAACTTTATATTAAGACACTTCAGAGCCATAGCGTAGCACTGGTGAAACTCAAGCATAGTGGAAATCTGAGAGGTTTCCATAATATAATTCAAATAATGTTAAAAGTGATGTTAAACATCATTCGATCAATCAAGATAAAAGTTATCCTGACCAGCACGCTCTTTCATACCCAATTGTTATTCAAATAACAAAATTGTGAGTTGCATTATCTAGTAAATATTACACAGTTTCAGATAAGAGGGAGTAATGGTATGTTGTGGGCGCTCATTAGAATATTCTCGATGTGACAATTCTAATGAGTACCCACAACATAGAGTGTAGACCAGAATCATTAATATTTTCGATTTTTAAATCAAAATCACTCCCTCTATCTGGAGCTCTGATATTTATATTCTTGCGCATTACTACGCAGAAAAAAGTTTAACCCATTACCACACAATCCCTAATTTTGACGACCCTGACAAAGAAGCCTTTAGAAAACATTGTGGAAAAAGAAGAAAATGCTGGTAACCTGCATTTTCTCCTTTTCCCAAAATGTTTTATACCCTTCACCAAAGAAATTTCAAATTTTCAGTCACTTTTATTTTGTTGTCTGCAAATGCTTTCGATTTGGACAAACCTAAAATTTTGTCAATTGGTAATGAGTTAATATTGAACCGGCACAACAGACATGCCCCATGAAGTAGGAACAATTTAGGAGTATTTGATCACTCTCTCTACAATATTGAGAGACAATGAGCCGAAAAAAGTTTCCAAACTTAAGTGGCAAATTTTTGTTGTTTTATTGGAATGAGCAAGTTTTGAAAAATAAAATAGATTGCCACAAACGTCACTCCTTGTTAATTTCTTCACACACACGCGAAAAATATTTATCGTGACTGATTGAAACTTTAACACATTCTATCGAGAAAAAAGTTTACATACAATACCAAATCTTTAACAGTGTAGACAATAAACAAGGGGACAAATAGCAACAAATTACCAATAATACGAGAACAGGAGTTATTTCCCATGGCCACTGTAACCTTTTACGTACCTAAAGCTTCTTACACGGGTTGACCATGGGTTCATTTACACCAATTTGTGGGGGATTCCAACCAACTGCTCTGAGGAAAATTTTTTTTTTGAATATTTTTGTATTTCAGTTATTTTACCATGGAAAACAGCTTAAGTTAGAATCAAGTTCTTCACATAAATCCTTCAAAATTGTAGCAGGGTCATGTTTATGAGGTTTGATCACAACTCTTTACCAAATGACAATATTTTAGGCATGTCCAAAACGAAAGCATTTGCAGATGACAAAATAAAAGTGACGGAAAATTTGAAATTTGTTTTGTGAAGGGTAGAAAACAGTGTTGGAAAAGATGAAAATGTTGGTTACCAGCATTTTCTCCTTTTCCCACAATGTTTTCTGAAGGCTTCTTTCTCAGGGTCGTCAAAAGTAGGGATTGTGTGGTAATGGGTTAAAAGAGTAATTTCAGACAAAAGGATGTTTGAAATAAAAGCAAAAACACAGACAGGCCATAAAATAGCCTCAGTAGCCTTGGCTCCGTGGAATTAAAACTAAGACCAAGAGTTCAGGACATAACAAGATAAATGATTTAACTCTTTACCAAACTGCAAAATTTTAGACCAGTCCATTTTGAAAGCATTTGCAGACAATAAAATAAATTTGATTCAGGTATCTAAATTTATTTTGGGAAAAGTAGAAAACATTGTGAGAAAAGAAGACAATGATGGTAGGCAGCATTTACTTCTTTTCCCTCAATGTTTTCAAAAGCTTTCTTCTTCAGGGTCGTTAAAACTCAGGATTGTGTGGTAAAGAGTTAAGAGCATGTGATCTTTGAAACAATATTATGAAGTAGTCTTGATAGTCTTCTGTAGGAATCTTCCCTCTGCATGTTGTCTCATCAATTTATAGACTGGTGTGAAATATTTTTATAGTGGGACTGGGTCTGAGAGATAAGAAGCAAACAAAAAATTGATACTGACATGAGGACAGACAGACATATAAACAGATGCACAGACAGACATATGGACATTCCTATAGTCCAGTCTGCTCTATTGTTATGTATAAAACCAGACATAGTGCTTTTTTGTTCATCGTTTATTGCAGAGTTTCAATCTCCTTAGTACTTCAATACAGAATGATCAAGGATCATCATATTCTTCCTCTATGTTCAGTCTATCCAAATGCACACTTTGCTAATGGCCTTCATTTTTTTTTCCACATTTGTGTTCTCAAATATCATGATGACTTACCAAACAAGTCAACTCTACTCAAATGAATACTGAAATGCACTAGATAACTCATCGATGTAAAGTTACCAATGCCAAAATACAGATGCAAGTAAGAGAATATACATTAACCCTTTGCCACACAGTGACGACTTATAACGACCCCGAGATGGAAGCCTTTTGAAAACATTGTGGGGAAAGGAGAAAATGCTGGTCACCAGCATTTTCTCCTTTTCCCATAAAGTCTCTACCCTATAAAAGCAATTTTGCTCCATTTAAGCCATCTTGAAACTGTCATCTGCAAATGCTTTTAATTTGGATAGGTCTAGAATTTTGCTGTGTGGTACAAGGTTAAAGAAGCCTTTTCTGCTTTCCCTTTAATAATTTCTATCCTCTAAAAGACAATCCCATCATATGAGCCCCTTGTCTTTTGTCTGCAAATCCTTTCAACATGGACCAGTATAAATTTTGTTACCTGATGGATTAACCCTTTACCAAACAATCCCTGGTTTTAACGACCCTGAGGAAGAAGCCTTCTAAAAACACTGTGGGAGAAGGAGAAAATGCTGGTAACCAGCTTTTTCTCCTCTCACAATGTTTTCTACTCTTCCAAAGTCAAATTTCAATTTTTTTGACCTGTTTTGTCACCTGCAAATGCATTCAATTTGGACAAGTCTAAAATTTTGTTGTTCTGTAAAGAGTTAATCCTCTATCAAATAATCCCAAGTTTTGAAGACCTTGAAGAAAATGGCACCTTGGGAAAAGGATAAAATGCTGATAACCAGAATCTTCACCTTAGCTACCACTGATTACTACCCTTTCAAGGACAAATCTAGCAATAATCTTGAGCTATAATTGGTTTTTCTCCAATGACTTTGAATTTGGACATGTTCAAAATTTTTCAATTGGTAAACAGTTAAAGATTTCTGGTATTGTTGCACCACAGTCTTTTAACCTTTAACCCTTTCCCAAATAAGCTCTGGTTTTTACGTGTCTGTAGTAAAAGTTTTTTGAAAACACTGTGGGAAAAGGAGAAATTGCTCATATCGAGCAATTTCTCCTTTTCCCACAGTATTTTCTACCCTTTTTGAGAACTTTCTGCCAATTTCTCCAAATCTAAAATTGTCGTCTGCAAACTCTTTTGGTTTGGAAGAGTCCAAAATTTGTCATTTGGGAAAGGGTTAACCTACTAAATAAGTGAAACAGTCACACTGCCAGCAAAAACCCACACAGCTTTTTCAAAGGTACTTTTTGTGGGAAAATATCTTTTGATTAGACTGTATTGACCAAAGATTATACTACATGTGCAGTCTGATCTTGATCTATACTGTCCACAAAAGGTCCATGCTGAGCAGCCTATGGGTAAAGGTATGCCATGTTTCCATGGTTTAGTAAATATATAGAACACTACACTGATCTGATTGACACAGTCACGATTGGTTCATTTGAGACTCCATTGTGTGTAACATCCAATCAGGTTGTGTGACGGTTATCTTCTCTATGATGTTGTTTACTTGGAAACACAAACTCTGTATCTGTTTGTCCCAGGTTGGTAATGTTTCACGTGCTGAAATATTAAGAAATTGTCAGTCACAATTTGTGAAAAGGGGGCTAAAGGCACCTTCAAAAAGTATAGACCAAGGTCAGCCTGCAGAGTCTGTGACAGCTGACATAGGCAAAAAAAAAAAATTGCTACTGGTTGAATTTCTTTATGTCCAAGGACCAGTTTACCTCATGATTTAGAGCATTTTTTTTTTTTAATCATGTTCCGTCTAGGTAGGAATTAGAAGGTATTTCTTTTAATCTTGAATTTGAGTTACTAAGAAAGAATAAAGTAGATAACCATAAACTCTTGTGCAGCTTATTTATAAAATTTAGCTGGGTAAACTGATAAAAAAGGACCTGAACAATCATTGCATCCAACTTTGTGGCCAGACAAGATAATCTTTACAGATTTTTCAAGAGATTTTGGACTTCAAACACTGAGTGCTGATATAACCAATATTACTGTTTTATATTGCTTAGTGGTAAAAATTTAGGATGGATAATTCAGTGGTCCCTGGTTCAATACTCCAACTAGGCAATGTATTTTCTTGCTGGAGTGTCTTTTGATAATGCACTTCTGACTTATGAAACACAAGAAAAAATAAGCTGTCAGTGTGATACGACTAAAATTACACTGAAAGGTATTTTATTTTGATGTGTGAAACACCATTTAAAACAAACTGCATCATTATTTGTTCATTAGCACAATGCTAAAGTGTAGTGAGAATTGCTCCTGGATTACTGTTCAAAATGCACGGAAGGTAAGTAACTCTTTACCAAATGACAAGGTTTTAGACTTGTCCAAACTGTAAGCATTTGCAGACAACAAAATAAAGGTGATGCCAAAAATGTGCCTTGACTTTAGAAGAGTAGAAAACATTGTGGGTGTTTCCAGCATTTTCCCATAACATTTTCATTTGTAGCATACTTACATTCAAAGTGAACAATAGAGTCAATCTGGTCTATGTATCCATTCATCCGTCCTTCAGTAATCATTTGTGATGCAATCTTTTCTGCCTGAAATTTTCACAGTTATGTACTAATAAAAATTTCCAGATTAACATGAAGAAGTTCACAGAAGTTGCAAGACCACTTTTGGGTTTGATAATACAATTTGTTTTAAATCTTACTCAAACACTTCCAATTCAATCATCTTTTTTTTTTTAATTCTTTAGCAGTACCTTTTTGTCTATTATGGTTACATCTAAATTCATAAAGAAGAGGTAACCCACACAGTAAAACAAACCACATTTATATCCATTACAAGGGACATCGAGTCCATAACTAAGACTCACATTCCTTATTTTCTTTTCACCTGACATAACATTCCAGTACTTTAACGACACCAAGAAAGATTGTTTCTGAAAACATGGGAAAAGGAATTTTTGCTTGTTTACTCTCTTATAAGCACTAATATCTTTAACATTACCAAACTGAAAGCATTGCTTCTGCAGATGCCAAATGAAAAGTAGTCCAAGAAATTGGTTCTGGCTTTAATTTCTTACCAAAGAATTGATTTTAGAGTCTTCGACTTTGAACACAATGGCAGTAGAGAAATTAAATATTGTTCTAATGTTGGGATTTATCCATAAAAAAAGGTGAAAATGATTTGAGAAAGGCAAAAGATGCTGTCATCAGAATTTTCTCTTTTTCTTACATGGTTTGTCAAAGCCTTAATCCCCTGGGCTGTTTAAACTTGGGATTAATTAGTAAATTGTTGAAAGCTTAGAAAATACTGTAGGTAAAGAAGAAAAGACTGTGGGTTAAAGAAGAAAAGACTGTGAGTAAAGAAGAAAATACATGTACTGGTTACCTGTATTCTCTTCTTTTCCAATTATGATCTCCAAAGGTTTCTTCCGTGGAGTAATTTAACTCTTTACCAAACAATAAATCAAAATCACTTGCAGAAAACAAAATAAATGCAACTCAAAAATTGAAATCTGTTTCCGGCAGAGTAGAAAACATTGTGTGAAAAGGAGAAAATGCTGGTAATGAGCGTTTTTTTTTCCTTTTCACACAATGTTTTCAAAAGCCTTCTATCTCATGGTTGTAAAAACCAGAGATTTTTTTGTAAAGGGTTAATATGGGTTTGCCTTGTATAGGAATAAACAGGAGATAGTTCATACAGTGCAACCTGCTGCTTTTACCTTCATGGGTGGGATTTCAAGAAGAGATCCCAACTCTTCAAAGGAAATGTTGTTGTATAATTTACTGGCTGACAGTAGATTGTGTTCAATTACTGCACGGTCTAGGATGGTCGAGCCTGCAACACATTAGCATAGATCCTGTTACCCATTTGCATTAGCAGATGACATGGTAAATGTGCCACTAATGATAAGAGTTATTTGTTGTGAGGGCCGGAAAACATTGTAGGAAAAAGGAGAAAAAGCTGGTTACTTTTCCAGAATTTGTCTCTTTTCCCGCAATGTTTTCAAAAGGTTTCTTCTGTGTTGTCATGAAAACCTGTGATTATATGGTAAAGAGTAAAATACTTTTTCCTGTAACTCTTTACCAAACAAAAAAATTTTAGAACAAACCAACATGTAAGCATTTGCAGACCACAAAATTAATGTGACTCAAACATTGAAATTTGACTTGAGAAAGGTAGAAAACATAATGGGAAAAGGAGAAAATGCTGGCTACCAGCATTTTCTCCTTTTCCCACAATGTTTTAAGATGCCGTCTTCCCCAGGGTCGTGAAACCCAGGAATATTTGGTAAAGGGTTAAGTATAAATAATAAATCATTTTTATTATTTTGCTTTTGAAAAGTCATTTCAATTTTATTTTAGATAATACTCCAAGTAAATGTTTGAACCTATTTGAGTAAAAAAAAAATAGTGTTGCTAATGGCATGTTTTCTGCTCTCATACATGTATCATGTTGCATCCTTCTGGCTCATTTCCATTTAAACTAATCTATAACATGTATTTACATAATACCAGAACAAACAATAAAGAGTACGAGAATTCTATGGAATAAAAAAATAAATATATGAATGATAGGAAAAAAGCATATACTGCTGAAAATAAGTCTTACCATCTGAGGTTATAGCTTTCTGATGAGGCTGTAAAAGTGCAGAGAACTCTTCAAGCTCACTACTTCTAATTATCCTGTCTAAGTACCTAGATGGCATAAATAAACATAAAAGGTTGCATGCTGCTATCACATAACTTGATTGTTTTAATACATTACTTCCTAAAGAAAGCTACTAACAGATGACTGAAAAAAACATACTAGTAACTCAGAATCAATGTGAGTCAAAGTCAAGGTCAAGAATACATATGAAAATAGTGTGACAAAAGTATCAATTTCTGAACATTTTTTCAATGGAGATGGAGAAAAAAAGGGTTGTAATGTGCTTCCAATATTTTCAAAAGGCTTCTTCCTATCAAAGGATGACACATATTCAAATACTGATGACACTGAGTAAGGTAAATTATGGTTTAATCCTTTACCACATGATGCTGCCTTTTGAAGAGCCTGGGAAAGGAGCCTTTTGAAAAGATTGTAGGAAAAGGAGAAAATACTGGTAAACAGCATTTTCTCCTTTTCCAACAATGTTTTCAACCCTATCAAAGAAAAATAGCATCATTTGAGCCTGATTGAAATTGTTGTCTGCAATTATTTCAATTTGGTCAGATCCACATTTGTCATCTGGTAAAGGGTTAACAAAATAAAACATTCACTCCAGTCTGATTCTTAAACCATTCAAAAAGCCCATTTCTATAAATAGGTCAGGCACATCATCCCCCTACATCTCAGAACCAATTCTTTAAGACAAAGTAATCTTTCAGATGAGGACAAATACAGAAAACCTGTATGGATTTACAAACACTTTTTCACTTGTTCATGAACATGTAACATTCAACGTCACACAATTTTCCTTCATCTATAAGTACCGAAGCTTTTATCTTTAAATGTAATTCTTTACCAAAGGTCAAAATTTAAGCACGGTCCAAATTGAAACTATTTACAGATGACAAATTGAATGATGTTCAAAGCATGATAATAATCTTTCAAAGGCTAAAAAACCTTGTAAGAAAAGGAGAAAATGCTGGTTACTAGGATTTTCCCCTTTTCCCATAAAGTTTTCAAAGGCCTTTTTTCTGAGGGTAGTTTGAGGTTGGGATTGCGTGGTTAAGAACTCATATAAACTTACATTTTCTCTAGGATATTAAAAGCAGGTAATTTCTGACATCTTTCATCCTTAAACAATGTGGCTAACATTCTCGACCTCTGCTGACCTTTCAAAGGTAAATGGAAAAAGAAGACCCAATGAAACTTATTCCCTAGGGTGAAATTGTATATCAAAATATCCAGTTAATCTACTCATTCAAGCGCAAAAAAAAGCCTATCATCGGTTTACTTCAAAAATCTCTAACTACAGCTTGTAACAAGCTGTAGTTACAAGGTTTTCGTAGTAAACTGATGATATGATAGAAAACATTTTTACTGTTTGTAAATACCAATGGAATAAGCAGCATATCTGTTTGCAATAAGACCACTGACCAATAGCCAGAATTAAAATAATAACTAACCCCACTGAAATAAAGTAATTACTACCCCTCAGCTGCTGACTATCTGCATGTATATCCAAGAGATTTACAGCAATGAAAATAGAAAACAGACAACATTCATTATCAAGGACGTAAATGTGATAAATATGACTTACACAGTTTACAATGACTTGTAAAACAACTCAAGGTGTAGGCTTGAACTCTTTACCATAAGACAAAAATTTTAGACTGGTGCTTATTGAATGCATCTGCAGACAACAAATCTAATTTGACTGAATGATGTAGTTTGTTTGTGAACAGGTAAAACAAATTGTAGAAAGAGGAAAAGGAAAAAAAAAAAAAAGATTTCCTGCATTTTCTCCTATGCTCGAAATGCTGTCAGTTTGCCATGTTTCTCTTTGTATGAAGAAGAAACAGTTAGAAGAAACAATCTGTTAATCCTTTACCACACAATGACAACTTTTAATGACTGTAAGGTAGAGGCTTTTTGAAAACATAATGGGAAAGGAGAAAATGCTGGTGACCAGCATTTTCCCCTTTAGCAAAAAGTTTTCTACCCTGTCAAAGAAAAGTTGTGTCATTTATGCCACTATAAAATGTTTATCTGCAAATGCATCCAGTTTGGATTGGTCTAAAATTTTGCTGTGTGATGAAAGGTTATGATTAGTAGTTGGCATAATTTCCCCATGACACCAAAATTTCAATAAATTACATTCCACACCAACCTGCTGATGCCAGGACAGTACAAATGAGAGCATTTTTCAAAGCTGTCATCCTTTCTGCTTCGGCAACTAGAGTTTTGTAGGAAAGTTCATTATATCTAACTGCTGACTCTATAAACTTCCTTCTGAAATCCAGGACTCTTGCGTAACATGCCTGGAAGATACAAAAATATATATATATGGCTTGCAACACAGTAAAAGGGCCACACAGGCTAATCATGCATTGCATTTCAGGTCTTTATGTGTGTTTTTGTTAGTGTAAGTCCTCTGAAAAATAGAATATGACGTAGACATAAAGTGTCTTCTCAGATTTGCCTGTGTGGACTGCACAGGCTGATCCAAGACGACACTTTGCACAAATATCCAAGTGTCCCTTTTTGTGTGGTGCAAGGCATATATGAAACTTAATGAACTCATTACCTCCCAAATCCAATTAGCAAAACACAACTCTGAAACATCCAGGCAAAACATGAAAAATCAAAGTGACATGAGGTATATATAGATACATCTACCTGCAATAATCTGGCAAAAACAAAAATAGACTTTCTAACCCTTTAACAAACAATCCCCTGTTTTAACAATCCTAAGGAAAATGCCATGGGAAAACATACAAAAAAAAAAGGAAAATTCTGCTGGTGTGCATTTCCTTCTTTACCCACAATGTTTTCTATCCTTTGAGTTTGACAAAAATATCACATCATTTAAGCCATGCTTCATTTTTCATCTGCAAAGGCTTTCTACTTGATATCCAGCATTTTCTCCTTTTCCTTCAATGATTTCTACCCTATCAATGACAGATTTCAGACAGATTTAATAGTTGTCTGTATATGCTTCCACTTTGGACATGTCTACACTTTAACTCTTTACCAAACGACAAGTTTTTGGACAGGACCAAATAGATCATCTGCCAATTACCGTTACTGACGCACCACCATGAGTTACTTCCCTTTCCACCGGACAATCTTTCCCAATCCTGTATATACCCGAATAGTGAAAGGGTCATATGTTTTATATGGAATACACCCTAAACGCAATAAATAAGACAAAAAACCTAAAACGGTTGTGCAGGTAGTTTTATCAATTATCTTTTTCGAAGACACACACAAAAAAGAATTGTTGATTTACCAATTTTTCGGTAGACTTCAGAGAGTAAAGCGGTATCATAAGCGTTGCCGGGCGTGTTGATAGAACTTCTTGTATGCAGACAACATTACATACCCTTAGGCTGCCAATATAGAATATAGATTCAGATCACACAAGGAAGAACGTGCAGTCTGATCCTAGATCTACACTATCCGATACGGAGATATTTTTCCTCAAGATATTCCTTTGAAATAACATTTGAGTTTTTACTATAGGTTTTAAAGGCGGCATTTGATTTATTTAGTAGGATAAGATTTAATAACTTAAAGAACAACCCCCCATTCAGAAAGAAATTAGTGCAAATATACAGTTTAAGTGGGACCTTTTAAACCCGGTTACATAATAATGCATTTGAAAAAAAAAAGTTTGGGCAGAAAAATACATCTTTTAGGGCAATTAATTAGAACAGACTTACCTTCCATAACAGATTTTAACAATTCCAAACCTTTTCAAGTGATGCACCTTATACTAAACGGGATAAACACTTATTTGTGACACTTGTGTGTTAGTCGGTGCCTAAAAAGAACATCACGGCTTTTCATATAGATTACCCAATTTGACGGTGAAATACCGAGATCAAACGAACACCCAGCTAACCCTTCACTAGCTTTGCAATGAAAACAAGTATAGCACGTATTCGCTTTCTGAAAATGAATCTCTAACATCTTTTTTTTCTAGAGGGAATTGAAAGTTTGAAATTGGAAGTAAACTTTTTTATTACGATAGTCAACTTATTATAAGGTAGTTCAAACAAGAACATGACATGATTGAAGGATAGAAAACATTGTGGGAAAAGGAGATAATACTGGTTACCAGCATTTTCTCCTTTTTCCACAATATTTTTGAAAAAAACTTTTTTTCTCAGGTGTGTCAAAAGTAGGGATTGTATGGTAATAGGATAATGTCCCAGCTTTTTGTTAGTAGACTGTCTCTGTATTTTAATTTTAGAAGATCTGGTTTTAAATAGTTACTCTGAATGTTTTCACCCGAAGACAACACTTTGGATTCGTTCAGAAACATAGCATAAGGAGACGTTAGAATAAACGTGGGTCAAATGGTTGTAATTGTCTTTGAAAAAAGTAAAAAAACAACAACAGTTGTTGAAAAATGAGAAAATGCTTCTTGCAAGCCATTCCTTTTTCCCCAAAATATTTTCTCTCACACTTTGTAAAATTCATTTTTCACAGATGTTTCTGAACTGCATATTGCTTGCTTTTTGTTTCGTTTTTTTTGAGGGTGTAAAGGTTGAGGAAGTGAGACAAATAACAGAAAGTGGGACAGATCAGCATATGTACCCCTTTTTTGCGGGTGAAGGGATAACTTGGTGTTCCTTTGATCTCGGTATCGCACTGCAGGGTGGGTGACCTTTAGAACAGCGTAATATACTGTATTGCTTCTTACAGATTAACACACACGTGTCACATTTAATTGACCATTCTTATCTTTTGTTGCATATTAATCAACCCCTTTGGTGATCATTAATGGACAGGATTATGAATTTTATACAGATGTCAGAGGGTAAGTTTGTTCTTAGTCTCTACATGGTCTTTATTTCAATATGATCTCATAAAATGCATATTTTGTCTGTTTATGATGGTTTTTTTCAAAAGTAATATCGCGAAATATCTTTGAATCGTGTTAGAATTGATTTCCTCTAGATTTCTTGCTATGCCATTTTCTTTTGAGTTATTATTTTGTCCATATTTAAAGGATTTACGAGCGAGACATACGGGATTTGTTACTGAAATAAGGCTTTGATTGTCCGGTGACACGTGATACTTCCGGTGCGCCGCTTACGATAAAATGGAAATATCCCTTATATCAAATCTAATTGGCAAATCGTCTATTCAAACCATCTGCAGACAACAAATTAAATCTTGCTAATATGATGATTCTTTGACTGGATAGAAAATGTTGTAGAAAAAGAAAATGTTTCGTACCAGCATTTTCTCCTTTTCCCCACAATGTTTTTTTATAGGCATCTTTTTCAGAGTTGTTAAAAGTCTGGATTGTGTGGTAAAGAGTTAACTCTTAGTTTTCATTGCCCCTCATTTGATCTAAACTATACTGTACTGTCCTTCAGACCTCAAAAGTCAGGATTGTACAGTAAAGGGTTAACCCATTACCACACAATCCCTACTTTTGACGCCCCTGACAAAAAAGCCTTTTGAAAACACTGTGGGAAAAGGAGAAAATGCTGGTAACCAGCATTTTCTCCATTTCCCACAGTGTTTTCTATCCTTCCCAGAACAAATTTCAATTTTTCAGTCACCTTTATCTTGTCATCTGCAAATGCTTTCAATTTGAACCAGTCTAAAGTTTTCTCGTGTGGTAAAGAGTTAAGACAGTTCTAACTGTATCAGGAATAATCCAACCTTGTAATGAATCTGTAGCTCTTGATTCTGAGAGTCTTGTTGTAGAAGAGATGCCCGATTTATGTAAGCCTCTGCCTGGACTGGATCAGCATCCTCTAGATACAAGCGGGCTATCTTTAAGTATGTGTCTAGCTTGTAATCTGTAGAATACTGCCTGAAACAAATAGATAGCAAAGAAAATAAATACAAAACACTTAATCTAGCAACAATTTTTTTTTTAACTTGCCCATACAAAATGCATTTTCAGGCAACAATATAAAAGTGGCTCAAAACAAGTTGTTTATCTTTTGAAAGGTTAGAAATATTGTAAGAAAGGAAGAAAATGGATGTAATCATCATTATCTCATTCTTCCCTAATGTTTTCAAAAAATTTCTTCCACAGGGTTGTTTCAACATAGTTGTTTGGTAAAGGGTAAACCATTAAAATGCCTAAATCATGTTCTAGCTTACCATAGAGAGCATTCAAAATATAACATGTGCCATCCTCTGTTAAAAGGGGGCCTCATGCATTTGCGAAAAGTCTCGGTCCAAGTCGGCCTGTGTGTACTGCGCGGGCTGACCTGGACGTAAACTTCGTTATTGGTCAATTCTTTATATGTCCAAGGCCCAATCTACCTCATGATTATGTTGTTTGGTAAAAAAATATCATCCCCAACTTTCAGCTGCAGGTCGAGCAAGAGTTACTCTCCTTGGAACTTATCGATTATCTAGTCCGAAAGGATTTCCGATAACGGCCTGTCATATAGGATTCAGAAGGAAAATTTTTTTGATCGACTAAAACACATTTTTCTTCTAAAATGATTAAAATCTATAACGTCTTGAAGTATTCTGTAATATCTCTACTTTACTTCAATATAATTTTAATTCCTGTAGCAAAATGGGAAGTTGCGTCCATTTTGATTTAAAGTTACTGACCCATTCTCCTTCTTATTTCTATAGAAAGGTTTAAGAATTTGCTCTTGCGCCGTTTTTGACGCTAAATAACATAAAAATAAATTGCAAGAAAAAAATCTATAACGTCTTGAAGTATTATATGTTTTGTTGTGATTATGATCAAAGTATTCGTTTACATTTGTTAAATTGAGATCTTGCGTCCATTTTAGTTTAAAAACGACACTATCGTTAATTTTTGTATAAGAATGCTGTATCGAGCTAAGTGAGATTTTAAGACTGGGTGAAAAGATTTACCAACGGATAAAGGGAAGATAAGAACTGATGACATGATAACCTTGTCTATATTGTTTTGTTAAACCTGGATCCTGTTTTTACACATTGTCCAAATATATAATGACTGTATTTATCATTTTTATACATGTACGTGTATATTATTTGCATCAGTGAAAACTTTTAAGAGATTTGTAAAAACCATTATCTTCCCAGTATCGCCTTTTTTCATTTTTTCTAGGAAAATAATTTTAATTTAGTTAGCATAAATTTCTTTAAATTGCATTTTTATTTATTTATTTATTTATTTATTTTTTTTTTTTTTTGTCTTTATTTCTAAAGAAAACTGAATTTGTTGTACTATTGGATCGTTATAATAATTATGCAGTCAATAGACCAGTAACAAAATGTACAAAATAAGCAGTCTGATCCTGGACCGAATCGGTTTTATTTAAAGTGTCGAAATTCTTTTGGCTTAAAAAAATTGACGTTGCAATATCAATATGTGACTGAAATCAGCCGAAAACAATTTGCGTTTTGGGAGTATTGATGTGACCCGTACAGCACACTCCCGAATTTCAACGGTCCTGCATAAAACCTTTTGTAAACATTGTGAGAAAAGGAGAAATACCAATATCCAGTATTATTTCCTTTTCCTACAATTTTTTCTACTCTTTTAAAGTGAAGAATATCAATTTAGCTACATTTGATTTATTTTCTGAAATTGCTTTTTTAAAAGTTGGTGAAGTCAAAAAGTTCTCCATATAGGAAAAGGTTTTAAATAATTGACTTTTGAAAACACATGAGAGGGAGAAAATACATGTGACAGATTGAAAATAGTGAGGAAATTTGAATATGTGAGCTGTCGCCATAAGATACTTTTGAAAATGCATTAATCATCACACATTTGCAAGTAAAGAGCTAAAGAGAGAAGGCGGCAAATTGGACTTCCGTATACAAGATCTTGTTAAACTTGACTTTAAATACTTATAAATAATCTCATTAAAAAAATCTGATCTTAGTTTAAATATTTAGTTTTAATTTATTCAATATAATAACATCATTCATTTACAACAACATGTATTGCGAAAAGGATTGAAACGAAAGCATCAAAGCTTATATACTAGTAGTTCATCTCCCTAAAGAAGTCTGATTTTTTTTTCCTGATACATGTACTTTCTTTCCAATTACCCCGTATAAATGTATCAATGTATACCATTACGTAACACCAACCAAGATACCCGATAGGCGTCTTATCTAACAGCGAGATTCGGTCATCATCGGAGAAGTCCGGCACAATGCAAACGATCAGGGAAAAAGAAAGAAAATACGATAGTTGCTTTAACCCATTACCACACAATCCCTACTTTTGACGCCCCTGAGAAATAAGCCTTTTGACAACACTGTGGGAAAAGGAGAAAATGCTGGTAACCAGCATTTTCTCCTTTTCCCACAGTGTTTTCTACCCTTCCCAGAACAAATTTCAGCTTTTCAGTTACCTTTACTTTGTCGTCTGCAAATGCTTTCAATTTGGACCAGTCTAAAATTTTCATGTGTGGTAAAGGGTTAAAAAAACTGTAAAAAGGGCTAAAAATGTATTTTCTAAATGACTGAAAACTACGCAATATCAAAGAACAATAAATACGCTTTCTGACTTCCCTGAAGATAATTTAAATTTTCCAACAATATTGTGCAGGCTGATTTATGTTTACCGTTTGCTCACAAAACCACTGACTTCTTCTAAAAAATGACGAAATTATTTTAAACAGAACTGACCTATTGAACATAAAGGTTAAAAAATATAATTTGTATACGGTTGTTTTGTTTATGATAGATCAGACGATACCAGTGTGGTCTGATCTACCAACACACTTTCCCCAGCTTAATATACATGTGCGTACATGTATTTGTGACGACGCTATGCAAAACAACTACAATAAAATGCCGTCCGCTGACTATGTAATAGCTCTTTGCTACAGGTTGGAAATTAATGTTTTCAAAAACATTGTAACAAGAGAAGCCTCTTTATAATATCCTTAACTTTGTGGGTAGCTATTCAGAAATATATCCTACCGAAGTATTTTTACTATTGTACCATTTTTGTTGATAAATCAATAAAAATATCAGAGATTGAATTCAAAATTATGACGAAAAAATCAGAGATAAAATTCCGAAGATGCAGTAAACAAATGTGCTATTACATTTCGAGCGTTCGTGTTGCGCTCCTCCCGCGGCTTTAGTCTCATCATAAGAAATTGGTACTGCGGATATTTTTCTTTTTTTTAACTCTTCAGGAACTGGCAATGTATGACTGCCCCAATATTTAAAGCAGTTGTAGACAACACAATAAATATGGCTCAAATTATTCAATTTGTATCAATTAAGGCATGACAACATTGCTTGAAAAAGAGCAATTGCTGGTCAAAAGCATTTCTATAGATGACCATAAATTTTCAAACGCGTGCTTTCGGTAAAATTTGAGGTAGATCAATTTGTAAGACCTGAAAGGAAAACAAATCCTACAAGTTTTGGTACCCCAGTAATTTACAACCCCAGATATCCCGCAGAGTTGTTTTCCAATAAATTGAAACCCTCTACACTCGAAGCGCGAAATTCGGGTTGTAAGTACAAAGGGTTTGCAGAGATCGCCAGTCAATATATAATTCCATATGTGATCGATTTCACGGCCAAAAGGGATCAAACTCTCATAATTTAATTGGCTTACATAACGGTCAAATAACAGTTACCGGGTTTGATTTGCATGATAAAGTTGGCCATGGGCTATTATGGATCCATAAGGTGGTGATGGCTTGCGCGGTATGCATCATAGAGATGCACTATGCCCCTTTTTACTAGAGCATGGCTCATGTGTATAAATTCCATCAATATGAAAAAATATCTAAAGCCAACAACCACTGACTATGGTTTTGGTATTACTGTGTTGGCTTTCCACAGTTCAAGACCATCAAAACTCAAGACATAATGCAAATTAAACAGGGTATAGAAATAAGAAGGCATAAGCTTTCATCAAAATATATAATGTTTTCAATATTTTGAACCCAAAGGTCTGATCTTGTCTTATACTTTCTCACATTTCCATACATCTTAAGTATACAAATTCTTGTCCATTGTCTAAGTGTTGAAGTATGTGAAAGTATTGAACAAAATTAACTGGTTCTGTCCTGTCTTATCCTGGCAGCTACTCTGTTTTTACTCTTTACAAAACTTCAACTTTTGGATATGTCCAAATTAAAAGAAATTCAATACAATAAAGAAACTGTCAATCACAATCAGAAATTTGTCTTTTGAAGGGAAGAAAACACGGGAAAGAGGAAAATGCCTATTACCAGCAATATCTTTTTTCAGCAATTTCTACAAAAATAATCTTCCTCAGCGCCATTAACCCTTACCACACAATCCCAACTTTCATCAACTTTGAGAGAAAAGCATTTTGAAAACATTGTGGGAAAAGGAGAAAATGCTGGTAACCAGCATTTTCTCCTTTTCCCCAAAATATTTTCTATCCTCCTCAAACCACATTTATATTTTTTCAGTCACATTTACTTTGTTGTCTGCAATGCATTTAGTTTAGACCCATCTTTAATTTCATTGTTTGGTAAAGAGTTAAAACTTGGGAATATGAGGTATGGGGTTGAATTTTGTTGAATATCATTGCCAGCAGCAGCAAAATATGCAATACAGATCCTCTCTTTTAATTGAAAATCACTGTTTCTTCCTAATTTGACTATTTGTAATAGGTCAACTAGATACATGTATTGAGCCAAACAACAGAATAATTATGTCTGAATGAGACATGGAAAAAATAAATGTAATACTTTTGTCCTGTTTCTAGTGGTATTCCAACAAGAATATTGGCAGCTTCTTTCCATGATGTCTCTCTTTCATAAATATCTGCTAAATGTTGTCTAATTGCAGCAACCTTAAAGAGTAAAAGAAACATTAAAAGGATAAGTAACTACAGAAAACATTTTGAATTTCAACTCTTTACCCCATATTTCCAACATCGGAAAAAGAAGCCCTTTAGAAAACAGTGCGGGGGAAAAGGAGAAAAATACTGATTAACCCTTTACTAGACAACAAAATTTTTGCCACATCCAAAATGAAAGCATCATACAGACAAAAATTTCAGCACAGCCCATCTGATGTAGATTTGTGCAGATATGGAAGAAAATGATTTGGGGAAAAGGAGAAAATGCTGGCTACCAGCATTTTCTCCTTTTCCTACAATGTTTTCAAAAGGCCTCTTTCCCAGGGTCATTCAAAGTCGGCATTGTATAGTAAAGGATTAACAGAATTTCCTCCTTTTCATTTAACATATTCTATCCTATCTAGGACAACTTTTGTAATTTGAGCCATCTTTAATATATAGTATGCAAAAGCTTTCAACTTGGAAAAATCTGAAATTTCATTGTGTGGTACAGAATTGAAACATTCTCCTGGATTGATAAACAAAAGATGAGCAGATAAACATCACTTAACCCATTACCACACAATCCCTACTTTTGATGCCCCTGAGGAAGAAGCCTTTTGAAAACACTGTGGGAAAAGGAGAAAATGCTGGTAACCAGCATTTTCTCCTTTTCCCACAATGTTTTCTACCTTTTCCTGAACAAATTTCAAATTTTCAGTCACTTTTATTTTGTCGTCTGCAAATGCTTTTGATTTGGACAAGCCCAAAATATTGTCGTTTAGTAATGAGTTAAGTCTTTAACACATGACAAATTTTAGACTTGCCCAAATTTAGCAACCAGCATTTAATTTCCTCCTTTTCCCTCAATGTTTTAAAAAGCCTTCTTTTTCCAGGATTCTTGATAGTCTGGTAAAGGGTTAAAACAGTATCACACAAAAACTAAATATTTGCAGTTCTTTTTTTGTGAGACACATAAAAAGGTCAACCCTTTCCAACATAGTCCTAAATTTTAACGACCCTATTAATTCTTTACTACACAATCCCGACTTTTGATGACCCCGAAGGAAAAGGCTTTAGAAAACATTGTGGGAAAAGGATAAAATGCTGGTAACCAGCATATTCTCCATTTCCCACAAAGTTTTCTACCATATTAGAGACAGAATTTGTCATCTTAGTAACATTAAATTTTTATTCTGCAAAAGCTTTCCATCTGAATGAGTCTTTTGGTACAGAGTTAAAGAAGGCTTTAAAGGTACGTATGAATGCAAATTCCAGTGCCAGGGCCAGACCTACAGCAGGGATAGAGCTGTAGACCCTCCTGTAATCTTCCAAGGTGAGCTATACTATAGGCCCTTCAGGGCCTGAAATCCCTCTGATGGCAGTGACTTTGCTTTTATACTAAAATACATTATGAATTCACAATGCATAAAGATAAAAAAAAAAGTGTTCTTGCAACAGGGCTTGAACCCATTATGACGACATACATAGGCATGGTGAATTGAACAAAAAATGAAAAAAAAAAGGAAGTTCAATTTCTCAAAACTACATGTTCAGAATCCAGCCAAATTTGAAAGGGTTTCAGTACGCCTTGTATTACACAATCCCAGCAAATTCTGAAAAAAATGTGACTATCTTTGTTTTATGTGGAATTGGTTGAGTAAACAATACTAAGCCATCAAATGGCTGCTTTTCATAGAGGGTTTACTACTTTTGTTTCACTTTTAATAGTTCAATCCCTTGATAAACCAAACAATCTTTGCATGATTCAAAAGAATTGAATCAACACTGTGAACTTCATTGCTTAAACAAGAAATGGAAATTTTCAACTTTGAATGACTGACTACCTGTCCCATACTGATTTTTTTCAAAATCATTTGGGTTCAAGCTGTTTACAATACAAAGCAACTTTGCAAGTTTCATAAAAATATGACCAAAGATGCCATGCCAATTTATTCAGATAATCGAGAACTGGAAATTTTCAACTTCAAATGGCTACTTTTCCCACACTGATTATCATTCTTTTTCCAAAGTTGACAGGATTACAGCAGTTAGTAAGACGAAGAAATTGTGCAAGTTTCATGAAAATCTGATCACAAATGCTGATCTCATAGTGTAAACTGAACTTGAAATGGCTACTTTTCCCATATTGTTCGTTGGATTTTTTTTTTCTTCAAAATCAATAGAGTTCAAGCTACTGACGAGATAAACAAACTGTGCAAGTTTCGCAAAAATCTAATAACAATTGCAGATCTTATTGCTTAAACAAGAAATGGAAATTTTCTACTAGAAATCTCAACTTCTCCTTATATTGTTTGTTGGATTTTTTTTCAAAATCAATCTGGTCGAAGCTATTGATGAGATAAACAAGCTGTGCAAATTTCATTTAAATCTGACCACAAATGTAAACTTTATGGCCTACAGAAGAAATGGAAATTTGCAACTTGATATTGGTCTACTTTCCCCATTCTGTTTGTTGGATTTTTTTTCAAAATCAATAGGGCTCAAGCTTTTGATGAGATAAACAAACAGTACAAGTTTCACAAAAATCTGACAACAAATGCAGACTGAATGACAGACAGACAGATGGATAGACAAAGACAGACAGACAAGAAAAAGACTGAATGACAGACAGACAGATGGACAGACAAAGACAGACAGACAGACAGACAATGGAAACCCAGCCATGACATAAGCTCTGCTGGCTTTCAGCCGGTCAAGCTAAAGATGAAATGCTACTTGATTATGTGATCCAGTTTAAAAGTAACCTGTTCTTCAAATGATATCACTCTGGCTTGAACCTTGTCCAGAGTGAAATGGGCAATCTGTTTGGCAGTGGCATCATCCAGCTGTAGCAATAGCTGACAGAAATCTCCCAGCAGCTGTCGTGATATCACTAGACTAACTACTTCATTCAGTACTGAAATATCAAAAACAGAATAAAGACTATAAAGCTTCAGCAATATCAGATCATTGCCATTTTTCTTTTCATATTCAATAGTTCTCATTCCCAGACTGACAGAGTTATACTTTGTTGAACACTGTTGCCTATGTACTGGTATTAACTAAGAAAATTCACAAGTCTTGTGAGACAGCATAATATTATGTAAGTATAAACGCCAGTAAATGGTGCCTATGACATAGCCAAATTGGTAACTATTGTAACCTATATCATAAAAAGAAAATTGGAAATTATTGATATACTTATTAACCACTGCATAGCAATGAAATATGACTTTTAGAATAGATGGCTGCGTTTGATTGCACTTCATATATTATGAAATCAATTTTGGTTTACCGATGGTCACTGTAGTAGATCTTAGCATTATCCAATTTGAAAGCATTTACAAATAGTGCAACATAGCCAAACTGGTAACTAACATGAAAAAAAAGAAATAACTGATATACTTATTAAGCACTGCATAGCAATGAAATGTGCCTCAATTAGAATAGATGGCTGTGTTGACTGTAATTCATATAAAAGGAAATCAATTTTGGTTTACCAATGGTCACTGTAATAGGTCTTAGCCCTGTCCAAATAGAAAACATTTTCAGACTACATTATCAATGGAGCTGAAATAGTGCAACTTTTCTTTGAACGGGTAGAAAACATCCTTGGAAAAGGACAAAATGCTTGTTACTGGCATTTTCTCCTTTTCCAATAAAAAACCATTATTTTCAAAAGGTATCTTGCTCAAGATTGTTTAAAGTCTGCAGTCCAGCATTTTGTGGAATTAAGGTGCCTTTACCAGTAACCCAAACAATCCTGAGTTCTATCTACAAAATATTTTGAAATCTTACTGGAGAAAGGAGAAAATACTATTAATTAGCATTTTATTCTTTTTCCACAATGACTTTAAACCTTTCATAGAAAAAAAAAGGGCATTTGAGCAACAGTTCTTTTGTTATCTGCTAATACTTTCTAATCAGAGGAGTCAGATTTGTCCAAAGGTAATGTCAGAGTATGTAATAAACATTCAAAATGGCCAGAACAAACATAATAACTTACAGGCTTCAACAAATGTTTGGAGTTGTGGTATGAAGTCAGGACTTCCTTTGGCTTTGAATATTCCATCTAGAACAGCCTTGTACCTATGTAATGGAAGCAAGATGAATGGTCAGAGACAAGAATGTGTACATATACTTTTTACCGATAAACAACCCATTCTTGACACTTATGAACAGAAAACACTTAAAGACAACTAATTTGAAAATGGTCATTGAAAAAATTTTACAGAGTAGAAAAAAATGTGGCAAGGGAGAAAATGCTACTTATTGGTATTTTTTCCAATCCCCACCATGTTTTTAACCCTTTACCACACTATCCCTACTTTTAACAACCCTGAGAGGGACAGCTTTTGAAACATAGTAGGAAAAGGAGAAAATCCTGGTAACCAGCATTTTCATCTTTTCTAACAATATTTTCTACCCTGATTGAAACATTTCCATATTTGAGTTTTGTTTACTTTGTCATCTGCAAGTGCACTCATTTGGGGCCAGTCTAAAATTTTTGTCATTTGGTAAAGAGTTAAAAGCTCCACACCAAATTGTTTGATATGTCCTAATTTGAGGCATTTGCAGGCAACAAGTTGCAAGTGACTCACAGATTGAAATTTGTTTTCTTGAAGGGTAGAAAATATTTTGGAAAAAGGAGAATATTCTGGTTACTAGCATTTCCTCCTTTTTTCCATAATGTTGTCAAGAGACATCTTCCCAGGGTTGTTAAATCTCTAGGTTGTGTGAAATAATAGTGTTTGTGATTGTGCCTCCACTCTGAAAATAAAAACAAAAACATCAGTGCTACCCAATGAATGGTATTATGGTGACTGCCAGAATAGCAATGTATTATGTATCCTTTGGAAGATTAACAAGAGGGCCATGATGGTCCTGTATTGCTCCACTGGCTAATAAGTAAAAACACTACAAGTCAAACATTACAACATTTGGCCAATTGGTTTCAAACTTGAGGACATTTAAATTTTTTTGGATAAAATCCTGAGAAAGTTGTGACCCCTGATCAATGCCAATTTTGACCATAACAAAGCTATAATTACTTGAATCCTAGTGGAGGTCCACAAGATAAAGCCCCATACCAAATAATACTGGTTTAGAATGTGCAGTTATAAATGAGAAGATTTTCAAAATTTTGTCAATGAAAGGCCATGGAAAAAATGAAACCCATAAGACGGGGCTCAATTTTGTGGCCCTGGTCTTTATTATGGACAGTAACAAGACGACTTGGAAAATTTTCACCTCAAGAGCCCGTTGAAAACTTGAGACCCCTGGTATGGGGACAAACTTGACCCCAAGGCTATGATTTGGGCCCTCCTGGTAGAGGCCCACTAGATAAAGCTACATACAACATTTGGTAGCCCTGGGCCTTATGGCTAGGTACAAGTAGATTTTTAAAAAAATCCCAACATGAGCTAATATAAAACTTGGGACCCCCAGGACTGGGCCAAATTTGATCCCAGGGCTATAATTTGGGCAACTTCGGTAGACAACCACATGATTAAGCTAGATGCAAAATTGAGTAGCCCTAGGCCTTATGGCTTGGTAAGAAAAGATTTTTAAAGTTTTCCCTATAAAAGTCAACATAAAACTTGTGACCCCCGGGGTCGGACCAAATTTGACCCCTGGGCTATCATTTGGGCACTCTTGTAGATTACCAGTTGATAATTTGATAAAGATACATGCCAAATTTGGTAGTCCTAGACCCTATGACTAGGTACCAGAAGAATTCTAAAGTTTTCCCCATATAAGCCCATATAAAACTTGTGACCCCCAGGATGGGGCCAATTTTGACCCCAGGGTTATTATTTGAAGGAATTTGGTAGAGGTCCACTAGATAAAGCTACATGCCAAATTTGGTAGCCCTAGGCCTTATGGTTTCAGAGAAGAAGATTTTTAAAAATTTTCAATATTTTTCAGTTTTGTTGCCATGGCAACCAGAGTTTTTAAATGGAATGAAAATTTTTCAAGGAATTCTGAAGAGGATCATTTCTGTGAAGTTTCATTAAAATTGGATGGGTAGTTTCAGAGAAGAAGATGTTTGAAATAAAAGTTAACACACTGACGGACGCATGCATCCATGCACGACAGACACCGGGCCATGACATAAGCCCCCTGCCGGCCTGGCCTTCGGCCACTGGAGCTAAAAATCAATACCAACCACCAGAGTGTACAATGACTGATAGGTTTGGAAGTTAATATTAGCTATCATCATTTAGTCAAAAAAGTAAAAAGAATACCGAAGGAAAGAAAACAATTAGATTCAACCATGATTCATCCTATTAATATTCCCATTTTAAGCACAACCTATTCGTTTAGCATACAAAGTATTGGTTTTCATAATGGTTTCCATCATTTTGTCAACCATTAGGCTGCTTTTTTAAAAGGATATAGCACAGAGCACGCAGTCTGATCTCAAATCTACACTGTCCAATAAAGAGATATTTCTTCTCATTCATTAATTACATTTTAGATGGAAAAAAAAAAGATGAAAATTTGCTTGAAAACATTTTTCCTTCATTATACCTGTTTTGCTCATTAGTGTTAATTTTGCATTGTCATACATAATCATGTAACCTGTTCAGACACTGTAAATGACACATTCAGTTGACGAACACCAGCTTTATACTTGTTTAGAACCCATGTCATTGCATGATAATTCAGGTATGCATGGTAATCAAGATTTGGCGATATAATTCGTTACGTTATCATAATAAACCCTTAAGCTGCTGTGGTTACTTTCAGGTACTTTGGCAGACAGTGTAAATAATGATCAGACAGTACAGAATGTGAGGTCTGATCTTAGATCCATACAGTGTGATCTGGAGATACTTTTTACCAAAAGAGATCTTTGAAATAGCAAAGTTTGGGTTTTAACCATTTACATGAAAGCTCCATTTCTCTTTCTAAACAGGATGTGGGTTAATTAGTAAAGAATATTTCTGGATACTGGTCAGTCAAAATGTAAATCAGATTAAATGAAAGAAAATTGCACAATTCTCAAGAAAATACAGATATCATGGCAGTTTGAAAATTGATACTGGTAGACAATGGGTGATTTCACAGTAAAAATCATCTAGCACCTCAGTACTAGGATTCCGAAACGGTTTGACCCAAAATTGTTTCCTCCCCTAGTCGTTTCATTGCACCTTAAAACCTTTATGAATTTTTAACAGGATAATGGTCATATGCTGAAAAAATCAAGATATGGCCATTATATTTTTTCAAATTTTAAACAGGTAAATAAACATAGTTTGCAATTTCTTTTTTGGCATTTGCATAGTTTAGATAATGAGACCCTTATCATAAATTAAATTCATGTTAGCCTGGTAAAAGGTAAAAATTAATTACATTTAAAGGTGACCCTTCAGATTTTAGGACAACAATTTTACAAAAATGCAAAAAAATCATCCTTATACTCCCAAAGCCTTTTGATTTGCATACATAAAACCTCAGTAGTCGAAAACCATCTGAGAACAAGAGAAATTAGAGATTTACTATGGCCCAGGACGACACCAATGGGAAATATGTTCTATTTCAACATGTATAATTCGCTCATTTACATACAAGATATACATAGACGAAGCTTCAAACATAGCGTCCAAAGAAGACATTATGGAAAATAATCATTGTATGTTTGTTATGTAATGGAATTTAAGTGTTATTAGTCACGTGCAAGTCACTTGACATTCCCACAATGCTTTTTGAGTTTTGGCGCGAAATCTAAAAATACCTTCAGCGGCTACATAGCCTTTTAAGGGAATACCATAAAAAAAAAAATGTGTAACTTTATGAGTCCTAATTATTGATGATCTGAAATGTTTTTTCATATACATTTCAGTGATATATACATATTTTAATTTGGTGAGATGTTAAAAACCTAAATACCCACCTTTAACAGAAAGCAAACACATTCCATTAATGAAAGAATCTTATCAACCTACCTTTACAACAATCAATTTTTCTGTAAACAGACAAAAAAAAAATCAAGAGTTCCTCGAATTATGATGTTAGTATCTGAATGGCAGTACTCTCAATAAGAGCCCATTTCAGGAATTTTTATAATTCCATGTTCAAATTATAGGATTTTTTTTTAGAAAATCAGGATTTTTTTTTTTTTCACATAGGTCGATGTGGTCTTTGGCTTAGATTAATTTTATTTTGATTGCGTCGTGGAATGATCAACCCTTGTTTCGAACCCTATGTTGTGGTTACCATAAAGTTTTATCCAGGAAGATGTGTCTTTAGTATAATCATATAATAGGGAAAGAAATGCATATTTATCTGTAACAACACTGATTATGATATGTGATTGGCTGGCAATGATGGACCATCGTAACTTAAGAATAATGAGCAAATTTCATGACTGTTACAATGACGTTTTGCAAAACAGGCTGTTTCTTTCATCATTTGTTTCAAACCAAGTGAACATGCAAAACCATCTATCTAATTTTTTTGATGTGAATGATTTTCTTTCAGTTTCCTAATGGATTTTGGAAGACACATATTTGAGACAGACGTGATTTCCTTTGTAAGGCCAGAATTTTTTTATAAGTTGATTTACGAGATCTTTTTTTCAAATTTAGGGTCGGGGGGACGAAAAAAAAATAAAATAAAAAGCTCTAAAAATGTTCAGTCGATAAAAAAATATAAAAACAAGAGGACCATGATGGTCCTATATCGCTCACCCGAGTACTAAGCTGTAAAATCAAACTTGTGACCCCTGGGCAGGGCCAATTTTGACCCCAGGGGCATCCTAAGAAAAAAAAAACTTGCTAGAGGTACACTAGGAGATGCAACTTAAAAAATATCAAAGCTCTATACCTTCTAGTTTCAGAGAAGTAGAATTTTAAAGTTTTCCTTCTTTGTTCATATGTTTCGAACTTGTAAACCCTGGGCAGGGCAAGTTTAGACCCCAGGGGCATCGTATGAAGAAACTTTGTAGAAGTCCACTAAAAGATGCTACATACCAAATATCAAAGCTCTACGCCTTCTAGTTTCAGAGAAGAATAATATTGACATTTTCCTTCTTTGTTCCTATGTTTCGAACTTGTGACCCATGGGGCAGGGCAAGTTTTGACCCCAGGGGCATCATATGAACAGACATTGTAGAAGTCCACTAGAAGATCCTATTTACCAAATATAAAAGCTCTACATATTCTAGTTTCAGACAAGAAAAATTTTCAATTTTTCCTTCTTTATTTCTATGTATTAAACTTGTGACCCCTGGGGTGGGGCCAGTTTTGACCCCAGGGACATCATATGAACAATCTTGGTAGAGGTCCACTAGGAGATGCTACATACCAAATATCAAAGCCCTGCACCTTCTAGTTTCAGAGAAGAATTTTAAAGTTTTCCTTCTTTGTTCCTATATTTCAAAATTTCGACCCCCGGGGCGGGGCCATTTTTGACCCCAGGGACATCATATGAACAATCTTGGTAGAGGTCCACTAGGAGATGCTACATACCAAATATCAAAGCTCTACATATTCTAGTTTCAGAGAAGAAGATTTTCAAAGATTTCCTTCTGTGTTCCTGTGTTTCAAACTTGTGACCCCCGGGACGGGGCCAGTTTTGACCCCAGGGACATCATATGAACAATCCTGGTAGAGGTCCACTAGGAGATGCTACATACCAAATATCAAAGCTCTACATATTCTAGTTTCAGAGAAGAAGAATTTCAAAGTTTTCCTTCTTTGTTCCTATGTTTCAAAATTGTGACCCCCGGAGCGGGGCCAGTTTTGACCCCAGGGATATCATATGAACAATTTTGGTAGGGGTCCACTAGGAGATGCTACACACCAAATATCAAAGCTCTACGCCTTCTAGTTTCAAAGAAGAAGATTTTCAAAGTTTTCCTTCTTTGTTCCTATGTTTCAGAATTGTGACCCCCGGGGCAGGGCCAGTTTTGACCCCAGGGACATCATATGAACAATCTTGGTAGAGGTCCACTAGAAAATGTTACATACCAAATATCAAAGCCTTGCACCTTCTAGTTTCAGAGAAGAAGAACTTTAAAGTTTTCCCTCTTTATTCCTATGTTTCAAACTTGTGACCCCCGGGGCGGGGCCAGTTTTGACCCCCGGGACATCATATGAACAATCTTGGTAGAGGTCCACTAGGAGATGCTACATACCAAATATCAAAGCCCTGCACCATCTAGTTTCAGAGAAGAAGAATTTTAAAGTTTTCCTTCTTTATTCCTATGTTTCAAACTTGTGATCCCCGGGGCGGGGCCAGTTTTGACCCCAGGGACATCATATGAACAATCTTGGTAGAGGTCCACTAGGAGATGCTACATACCAAATATCAAAGCCCTGCACCATCTAGTTTCAGAGAAGAAGAATTTTAAAGTTTTCCTTCTTTATTCCTATGTTTCAAACTTGTGATCCCCGGGGCGGGGCCAGTTTTGACCCCAGGGACATCATATGAACAATCCTGGTAGAGGTCCACTAGGAGATTCTACATACCAAATATCAAAGCCCTGCACCTTCTAGTTTCAGAGAAGAAGAATTTTAAAGTTTTCCTTCTTTGTTCCTATGTTCCAAACTTGTGACCCCCGGGGCGGGGCCAGTTTTGACCCCCGGGACATCATATGAACAATCTTGGTAGAGGTCCACTAGGAGATGCTACATACCAAATATCAAAGTTCTACGCCTTCTAGTTTCAGAGAAGAAGATTTTCAAAGATTTTGCTATTTTTTTCCTTTCGGTTGCCATGGCAACCAGAATTATGGGTGGAATTCAATCTCTTGAACAACTTTGGTAGAGCTTCACCCAAGGAACATCCCTGCCAAGTTTCATCAAGATTGGCCCAGTGGTTTAGGAGGAGAAGATGTTTAAAGAAATTGTGGACGACGGACGACGGACGACGCACGACGCACGATGGACGATGGACGACGGACGACGGACGCCGGACATTGAGTGATCACAAAAGCTCACCATGAGCACTTCGTGCTCAGGTGAGCTAAAAAGAGATTTTTCTTTTCATTATTTTTTTTCCTACCAATACCGCAAGAAACTTAAAATTTAACTAGTGAGGTAAACCAACAGTCTGTATTATAGTTACATCTTTCAAGTTACCATAATTTTCCTAAAAATCTATTCTGGATACCTTAAAAACTGTAATGACCACCTTTAATAATGTCATGCCACAGATCAATGAGGTCCAAAGACACATTCAGAATAGCAAACACTGAAGATTCTGATCGAATTTGTTCCTTTACAAGAAGTCTGATCTGGCTCTACAACGTTTGCTGCCAAATGAATTCTTGAAACTTAGGCTCTTTATGATTGTCTGACAAGAAATGAAACAGAAAGTCGCTCTTTCACAAACCACAACATTAGCTAAGAAGTTCTGAAGTTCCAATAAATTTAGCACAATTTTACAGAAACAGTTCTGGAAATTCATTGCAGTGAATCTACAAAAAACAGATAGGTTTTTTTTTTCTCATAATGTTATTGAGGTCGTTATGAAGTTGGCATTGTTTGAGCTCCCAAAACAAAACAAAGACAATTAAGCTATCACTAAATGTGATCATACCCCAAACCAGCTCCTTGTCACTAAACAGCTCTTTGTCACAGAATGCAGAATGGTTTAGTACAAAAGAGTTTAAAAAAATATATATTACAAAGGGCTATAACTCTGAAAATAGTGGGAAAAGATTTATGGTTCTTGCACAGTGCACTTTACTTTGATGTGATACAAAATCATATGAAGTTTGAAGTGACTAACTTTTGTACTTTGCAAGTTATGCCCCATTTTAAAAATCCAAAGTTAAAATTAACAAAGGGCAATAACTCTAAATGTAGCAGGAACAGAGTTATAGTTATGAAAACTGCACTTCTTGTTAATGTGGTCCATCTGTATATGAAGTTTGAAGGTACTAGCTTTTATACTTGTAAAGTTATGCCCCAGACAAAAATCCAAATTAAAATTTACAAAGGGAAATAAATTGAAAATAGTGGAAATATAGTTATGGTACTGGTAAAGTGCTCTTTTTTTTATGGTGATCTAATTATATATGAAGTTTGAAGTCAGTAGCTTTTGTACTTTGGAAATTAAGCCGCAGATAAAAATCCAAAGTTAAATATACAAAAAGATATAACCCTTAAAATAGTGGAAAAAGTTATGCTTCTTGTACACTGCACTTGTCTTTAATGTGGCCGATCTGTACATGAAGTTTTTAGTTGCTAGCTGTTTTATTTTGGAAGTTAAGCCTTGAACAAAAATCCAAAGTTTGAAGTCACTAGCTTTTCTACTTTGGAAGTTATGCCAAGCTTTTTGTGACACACGGAAAGACAGACATGGTGACTCCAGTATACATCCCCCATACTTTGTTTATGGGGGGTATAAGCATGATAAAAACACATAATGTAGTTAAATTTGTTTGAATCTAGAAGCAGACTTGTGCTGCAAGTAGACAGTATCCCTTTCTTGAACCTAACAAAAGAAAGTATGTGATGAGAGAATTTCTGTATGCCTTCCATGGAAGAAAAGAAGTTGCACCTAACTATCCCTTTTGGATATGATTTGCTATATCAAAGAAAAACAATTAGTAAGGATTTCTATCCTGGCATATTTGTTGACTCAAAAAAACATTATCAGACCATTTTGTTTTTGATTGCCTATGACCCCACTGATGCAGAGTTACACTTAAAACTCTAACATTTCTCATCAGATTACAAATAGTGTCCAGACTGGTAAGAAGAGAAAAAAAACTTGTTTACGCCTGTGATGGGGACCACAATCTTGATTCAAAAACATGATAATGACTTGTTAAAGTTTAAAAGAAACTTAAGATCTATAGAGATGTAATCTATTAGTCAATAAACTAGCTGATAAGGAGGAAAAGGTGTAGAGTATTCTAAAAATAGAACACTACACTGCATATTTTGCTGAGTTGCCGACATGAGGAAGGCAAATGATCGTCTTTAAGATTTTTCTAATCCTTCACTTTACCATTATAATTTATTTAAAATATGTTTGGAAAAAATATCTCCTGCTGCAAGAGGTGGTAATTCAAGTTCATTTTATAACTATTCCTGTTTTGAGAATCAGTAATGATCGATAGTGTGACGTCATTTAAACAAATATGCAGACGCTTTACCTGTGGGAAAAAAAGTGTGATTGTCGTAGGATAAAGGGGTGGATTTAGTGAGTCAGTAACAGGTAAGATTAATAACACTCTGCTGTCTTGTCCAAATTGATAAAGTTAATTAGTGATAACCTGTCATCTTTTGTCTTCGATTGCCGATATTTCATGAATATAAGCCTGGTCGGGACTGTTTGTTAGGCGAAGTTTTTTCGCTGTGAAAGCTTGATGATGCAAATTTGAGTCAATGAAGATGACTTTTTCACCCTGTACCATTCTTCCAAGTTCCTGCTTCAGTCTTTCTCCACTTATCTCGTGAGTTGAGACAAAAATGTCAATAAAAAATCCTTTCGACACTTATTTTTGCCAGTTAAAGAAAAACTACAACTGGCGAAAATGGCGATAGGCAGCATGGGTCCCGCTGCTGCATGTTATTGATCTTCGTATCGGAAGGTAACAGGAGACAAGACAGGTACCAGTTTAAAAGTTTGAGTTGATGTTCGCTTTAAATACAGATTTCTTTTGCCAAAACGAATAATGGTTAGGGTCAGCGGAAGAATTTTTAAAAAATGTTTTGGAACCTTCTAATATTTTTTTTCTGGTTTTGGGAAAATTGCAGTCGGCGGGTTTGTAAATCAACTAATAAAAAAATTCTCGCCTAACGACAGTCACGTCGCTCAATGATTCTTTCAAGAAATCTACCAAAACATGCTGCATAATTCCCAAAGAAATGCATATCGATACTATAATCTGCCAATTTTTAAAGAGTTCAAGAACAAATACATGTAATTGATATTAGATCTACTCGATTATTTTAATTTCTTTCATGTTGCAAACACACAACATTCCCAGATCTTTGATTACGTGCCTTATTAACTGCAATAATCCATATATCCATTAATTTCTTCCGCTGCAGTCAAGTTAAAGGCGATTGATTACTTAGCAATCATAACTGACAGACCAATTAAACACATACCATAATCCGATCATAAATTGGATAAACAACTACATATGTGTCATCTGTACACCGTAATCTGGATCACCAAAACACTTTAATGATTATAGTCTCTTTGTAAAGCACCTTACTTACGTTGAATGGACGATAACGATTTTTTCATTACGTGTCAAACACTTTGCTCATTTAAAAAAAAAAAAAAAACGTCTGGGTTGAAATTCTCAGATCTTTTTGTCAAAATCTGGACGTTAAAAAAATGTTTGACATTCAAAATGCTGATGTTTTATCTAGAAATTTGGACGTAATACACGTCGACGTCCGCTTATTGAGAGCACTGGAATGGTCAACCACAATGAAAAGAGGAAGAAATTCTCTTTTTTTCCCACACTGTTTTAAATGTTTTGGTTATTGTATTTTTCTAAGGCATTTCCTACTTTTGTGTTTATATTTGTACATGGGAATAATAAAGAGCAATCTAAAGAGATTAGCATAAAGATTAGTATAACACTATCAAGGGTTTATCTTTAGGCAGATAAATTATATGACTATTGGGGTAGATCAGGATCAGACTACACACAAGTTGTAATAGATCTTTGAACCTCATTGATTACCATATTTTTTGTGTGCACAGGTAGACATGTGAAAAACAACATGTCGTCAAACTGCTGCAAATGTTCTGCTACTTTCCTGCTTTGATTATTTTATGCTATTGGATACAAGATTTTCTCAATCTCACTGCACCTCCCTCTTTACCCCCCCCCCCCCCCCCCCCAACTTTAAACAAGACTACAAAAGCCACTGGCAGATATACATTTTCCTTCATCTTCATTTCCATTTTCCTTTTCCAAATGTTAAAACTTATGTTCATAATTCTTATTTTACACTCTCGTTCAAGGTTCCTTGAACTTTATATTCTACAGACTACAGGTGCTCCCCTTCTGTCTCTCTCTCTTACTTAATTGTTTAGGGACAAAACGACTAGGGGAGGAATTTTTTTCTTTGGGACGACCAAGGTTCGGAGACTAAACGACTAAAGGTGAAAAATAGAGGCGAAACGACCAGGGGGGAAACGTCTTGAGGGCGAAACGTCTTGTTACCAGCACTAGCACCTTTGTTTACTGAATGCATCATAGTTTTACTTTGACAGTCCATATTCTGAAAAAAGTACATTTTCAACCAGGCATATCTTTCAAGAAAATAAACGAACTTTTCAATGACGTCCTTAGAATGAGTCAAATTCGCAAGTTGGGCTAGTTGTTGCTTGACATTTGCTGCCATTTTCGAGCGCTCTTTGACACTGATTTTTTCACTGTGTACAATAGCTACGACTGGTTATATGGCAGTCCCCGACATTGGCCGAGACTTCCTGTCGGTTTAGAGTCAAAACATCCCACAGTCAAAACGTCCCAGTTTTGGTTAAAAAGTTCTTATCAACAACTGATAAATGTTTAATCGTTGATAAATTTAATCAACATTTGTATGAATTATAAAAATAAAATTGTTTCTTTACAGATTAAGTTGGTGTTTTTAAATCAGGTATTCAGTGAAAAAGAAAACTCGTTAATTGGTCTGCATACAACGCCTCGTTATGAAAAAAAAAAAAAAAAAAAATAAGAGAAGACGAAATAACAGGGATCAATATAATTTTTGACATTTTTTTCATTACAAAAGCAGATAAAGCGGAATCTCGAACATTTATTCCTATTGGAATGTTTTTCTATGCGTTGTGTGTGAAAGAGAAAATGCAACATGCTCAGCAGTATTCTTGCAATCGAGCGTTTATGCAGTATTAGTATATCATTATTCCTTAGAGTAGGAACTTTAAGACATATTCAATTTTTTAAGTATGCACATGTTATTCATGTTATCAAATTAATAAATGAAGGTCATCATGGATAATACTCACATGTACTGAACCTTAACCTCATGAGAGATAATTCTTTTGAAAACACTGTTGAACAATGAGAAAATATTGGTAACCAGCCTTTGCTTCTTTTTCCCACATAAATTGTCATAATGTGTCACTGAGCAAATTTAGTTAGCCATGTATAATGTAGGCATACTTTTAAATGCTTTGAATTTGGTCCAGTGTAAAATTTGGTTGATCATCAGTAAAGAGCTAAATCTAATAATCAAATGTCATTCAACGATTAAAAAGAAAGTACAAACTTTCACACAACTTTCTAACCAACTAATAAGACAAAAAGTCACAATGATATGTACAGTGTTCAATTGTTTTTTTAGAAAATAAATGAAAAGATAAGCAGAATAAATGATGGATGAATGGATGGATGGATGGATGGATGGATGGATGGGCAGGTAGACGGACTGACAGATAGACAATCAAAATCACTGAATGATCTTGAAAATGATTGATCTATCGATCGAGAGAACAATCAATGAACGAAAAAATCAATGAACTGTAAATCAATCAAACAAAACAAAACAGATAACAAATATCAATCAATCAATTAATCAAAATAATTCATGTTAAAATTAGGAAGGAATAATATGTGTATCAAATGGATCTTGTTCAGATAGGTCTCATTCATTTCTCTCAAATCTCTCTTTCTCTCTCTCTCTCTCAGTCGTTTTTTTTTCTTCTCTCTCCTTCTTCTTCTTCTTCTCCATCTACTTTTGTGAATTTGTCTCCGTCTCCATCTCTCTTTATCAGGAATAAACTTTAAATGACGCTTCAAACAATATATATGTTATAACCCCATGTTGTACCTTGTTTGTACCTGGGTGATTAAAAGGATAGTTCTGTTCTGTTCATTAATTTTAAAAGAATGTCCGGGATCTAAGTGTGTGTCTAGCTTCCATCACAAGTGAACCGGTATTTGTCGCACGCCTCCCAGGTTTTCAATTCCCCCCCCCCCGACATGATTACATGTATGATCCTGTACAGTGAAATTTTTACAAGCGTGCTTTCCGTAACCTGGAACATGTAATTGCAGTAAATTTGCATTAACAATTTATTGGGCAATTTATACAGTGATCAACATAAATTTGATAATGACAAAAAATAGATAATAAGCAGTCTTTTACTATGCTCAATCTATTCTGAAAGCCTATTAACTGTATTTATTCTACTTTGAACGATTGTACATTCATGGACGTACCGATGAGAATGACACGGTTGCATTATGGGACGGTAATGGTGGGCGCGTGATTTTGAACAAATACAGAATGCCTGCTCAGAAACTAGGCAAGATATTTAGAATTCTGTACATTCGATTAAAAAATAGACTTCAGATTTGAGTAGATTAACAATCGATTTATTGATTGTATATAACATATCCCTTCGTAAAAATCGGACAACTCCATATTTTTATATTTTCTTACAACACACCTAGCGAAAAATTGTTAATCGGACACGATGGAACCTCAAATGTTTGTTTGTGTTGCAGGATAGGGCACCTTTGTGGAACCCATGTCTGTCAAGAAACTCAGCTCAGAATTATCAAACACGAAAAAAATGACTTATATTTTCTGTTACAAGATCATTTGCTTTTTACTTGAATGCTTACAGACTTGACGGCATTTGCGATGTTCAAATTTCCCTGCACTTTTGGAATGTTAATGGCGCGACATTCAAGATCCGGATGTAAACAAACACGTCCTTGTCACCTTTATACATGGTTGTCATAACTATTTTGTATTTGATATAATTAGTCTTTAAGAATGATATGAACATGATTGTCACCATACTATTTTACTGTGATCAACACATAAATTTAGTTTATTACTTTTATTGAAGTAAAGGGGGTGGTGGATTTTGGTTAACACTGGATAGCTGACCAGCCCAATTATTTTCAAGTGATTGATTGATTGATCAAAATTGCGTTTATTTATCGCCGCTACCAGTTGCCCATCTGAGCGAACCCCCCAGAAGACAGTTAGTTGTTACAGGGTATAGTGCAAGGATACTGGTTGAAAACTACCGAGAGCTTTGCCTGGTTCTGTAATGTGCTTGGCGTATAGCGCCATCACACTGGACCTTGGTTTAACGTCTCATTTGAAAGACTATAAGTAATTTTAGTTGGCCAGCCGGGGATCATTTTCAAGTCATATACAGTGAGACTTTTAACCCTTTCCCAAACAAGCCCTTGTTTTTACGTGTCTGCAGTATAAGTCTTTTGAAAACACTGAGGGAAAAGGAGAAATTGCTCGTAACGAGCAATTTCTCCTTTTCCCACAGTGTTTTCTGCCTGTTCAAATAATTTTCTGCCATTATTATGAAAGTTAAAATTGTCGTCTGCAAACTCTTTCAGTTTGGAAGAGTCTAAAATTTGTTTTTTGGGAAAGGGTTAAGGGACAAGTATCTGGATATTGAAGCTTTTGAGAATGAGCCCCATGCTGGCCAGCTGAAAAATTACTATGAGTTTTTCAGTACTTTTGTTGGACTTTTAACACTGATATTACAGCTTGGGTCATTGAAAGCATTTGCAGACCACAAAAAAAGTATGGTTAAAAAATTTGAAATTTGTTGAGGGAAGGGTAAAAAACATTATGGGAAAAGGAGAAAATGCCGGTTACCAGCATTTTCTCCTTTTCCTACAATGCTTTCTTCTTAGGGCCATTAAAAGGTGGGATGGTGTGGTAAAGAGTTAATTGTTTGTGAACCATCTGCAGCTCAGACCTTGTATTATTGTATAATTTTGGTGTTTGTAGTGACTCAAGCATACCCAAATTGCATGAATATGGGATAAAACACTATAGTCTATACATGTATCATGATCATCATTTTTATAATGATTGAAATTGTTATCACAATAAAAAAAATATTCATTACCTAATATCCCATTACAGGCATTAATGATGAAAAAGTGAAAGTAATTACAGTGGACTCCATGACAGGTGAAGTAGTAAATAACGTACAACACACTCTGACAGATAATTCACCAACTACAGACTCTGTGGATGGAAGTGTTCCGACTGAAATTTTTAACACTAACATTAAACAGTTACAGCAAGGACTGCATACAGTGTCTACAAATGTTAGCAGTGATGGAAGGATACATCTCGCACAAGGAATTTCTGCCAGTGGTAACTCTATATCCACCATAGGAGATAGAGTGATAACTATTCAAAATGCCAGCTCCACAAATGTAGACCATCAAAGTGGTACAGCGACTATTCCACCTGTGTATGTTGTTGAGTCTAGTAAGAGTTCTGTAGACTCAACTGTTAAAACTATCCTAGGAAAGAGACCTGCTAGTGGAAGTTTACCCAACTCAGTTGTAAACAAAGTGATAATTACGAAAAACCCAACAACTAGTCAGCCTCAAGCAGTTCCTGTCCAAATTCAGACTGTGTCAGCTTCACAAACAGGACAACATGGAATTAGCAATGCTTTAATTCAAAATTCCCCTAAAACTCCAACAAAAACTATAACAATCACTCAGCAAGGAATTATTTCTCCGGGAAAGGGAACAACAATGACACAAGTAGTTGGAGGTTCTTCACCCAAAATTCCTATAAATAAGTTACCTATCTCGCCAGCAAGAACTCCCACAAAAATCACTATGATACCTGTATCAATGAGTGGACGAACTCCTCAAAAAATTTTACCTGCTGGACAGACCTTACTGAACAACAACAACAATAATAGTAGTGCTTCAGGAGTACAAACAACAATCACGATGTCTCCCTCAAAATTAATAAAACAACCAGGAACTGTGCATCTGGTAAGATTTAGTTTTAAATTCCTTACCAATGGACAAACTAAAGACTTGTCCAATTTGAAAGCATGGAAAACAACAAAATAAATATGGTTAAAAAATTAGAATTTGTATACAGAAGGGTTAAAAACATTATGGGAAAAGAAAAAGAATGCTGGTTACCAGAATCTTTTCTAGAGGCCTTTTAAGGGTCTTTAAAAGTCAGGTTTGTGTGTTATTTGGTTAAGTTTTATGAGAATTTGAGAATTCAAATAAAGTTTGGATATTGGTATTAAGTCAGATTAAGAATACTGCATGCAATATTTGCTATATGAAAAAAAAAAGCATCATAAAGGTGAAATACAAGTTATGCATGTAAAAAGAAAAAAAGATAAACTTGTCACAGAATGAGAATGTGTGTTTGGTCTGACAAGGAGGTTCAATGTATCTACAAGAAATATCCTCAGGATTTCATTCAGGTCAACATGGACTGCTGAGGATTATCTTAAATAAACATTTTACTGTCAGTCCCTTCTTTGTATGTCCAAGGACCATTCTACCCCAGATTCATTTGGTTTTTATAGATTTTGTGCATTGTGTAATTGATGATCCACTTTGTTTTATGAATCAGTGATGTATTAATTTAAAGCCACCTTTTTCCAAAAGCACTTGGTTCATATTCACTGTATATTCTGTAAACATATTTATTTTAGATTGAAATAGAAACAAGTTCTTACAACTTAAACTTACCTCTCTTGATTCTTCTTCCTGGGAACTGCACCAGGATACACACCAAATGTGAGGTCCCAAAGTAGACACCAGCTTTAGGCAATCAAGCTTGGGACCTTCTGGCTATTTGGCTGACACTATACCTCACAACCAAAGACACAATAGTATCTTTCTTGAAAAAATGGAGGGGGGGAGGCTCCCTTTTCCTCTCTTTCCCCCCCCCCCCCCCCTCCCCCCCCCCCCCAATCTCAATGATAAAGGGGATTTTCAAATAAAAGACAGAACAACTTTAAAACTGGTAGTAAACATATAGCTCTTAACAGACATTAAGTTTATTCCTGCTCATGCCATAGCCATTTAAAGTTGAAAATTCCATTTCTTGTGTACATGATGGAAGTCAGCATTTGTGGTAAGACAAACAGATTTTCATGAAACTTGCACAGTTGCTGTGTATCATCAACAGCTTGGGCCCCAGTGATTTTGAAAAAAATGTGGCAGTCAGTATGGAAAAAGCAGTTATTCAAAGTTGAAAAGTTCTGTTTCTTGTATAGGCAATGAAATTCAGTGTTGATCCAATTCTTTTGAAACCTGCAAAGATTGTTTGGTTCATCAAGGCACTGAACTCTATTAAGTGAAGTAAATCTAGTGAACTATTTAGGTAAATTGGTATTGTTTACTAAACAAAGTTCTCATTATTGGTCATGTTTCTTTGAAATTTGCTAGGATTGATTAATAAAAGGCACACTGAAACCCTATCAAATTTGGCTGGATTCCAAATATTTAATTTTGAGAAATTGCACTTCATTTGCCTACTTATGCTGTCTAAGTTGGTTCAAACCCAATTGCAAAAACATATTTTTGTGTTTTTTGTCTTTTATTAGCTCCACTGGCCGAAGGCCAGCTGGCTTATGTCATGGCCCGGTGGCCGTCGTGCGTCTGTCCGTGCGTGCGTGCGTGCGTGCGTCCGTCCTTGTGTGCGTTAACTTTTATTTCAAACATCTTCTTCTCTGAAACTACCCATCCAATTTTGATGAAACTTCACAGAAATGATCCTGCCATGGTCCTCTTCAGAATTCCTTGAAAGAATTTTATTCCTTCAAAAACTCTGGTTGCCATGGCAACAAAACTGAAAAATATTGAAAATTTTTAAAAATCTTCTTCTCTGAAATCATAGGGCCTAGGGCTACCAAATTTGGCATGTAGCTTTATCTAGTGGACCTCTACCAAGTTCCTTCAAATATTAGCCCTGGGGTCAAAATTGGCCCCACCCCGGGGGTCACAAGTTTTATATGGGCTTATATAGGGAAAACTTTAAAATCTTTCTGGTACCTAGCCATAGGGCCTAGGGCTACCAAATTTGGCATGTAGCTTTATCTAGTAGACCTCTACCCAGAGTGCCCAAATGATAGCCCAGAGGTCAAATTTGGCCCGGCCCAGGGGGTCACAAGTTTTATATGGGCTTATAGGTGAAAACTTTAAAAATCTTTTCATACCAAGCCATAAGGCCTAGGGCTACTCAATTTTGCATCTAGCTTTATCAAGTGGTTGTCTACCAAAGGTGCCCAAATTGTAGCCCTGGGGTCAAATTTGGCCCTGTCCTGGGGGTCACAAGTTTTACATGGGCTCATATTGGGAATTTTTTAAAAATCTACTTGTACCTAGCTATAAGGCCTAGGGCTACCAAATTTTGCATCTAGCTTTATCTAGTGGGCCTCTACCAGGAGGGCCCAAATTATAGCCTTAGGGTCAAGTTTGTCCCCACACCAGGGGTCACAAGTTTTACATGGGCTTTTGTGATGACTTTCTAAGTCATCTTGCTACTAACCATAATAAAGACTGGGATCACTAAATTTAGCCCTGTCTCATGGATTTTATGTTTTACAGGGCCTTTTATTGAGAAAACTTTGAAAATCTTCTTGTTTATAACCACACATTCTAGACCTGTATTATTTGGTATGGGGCTTTATCTTGTAGACCTCCACCAGGATTCAAGTAATTATAGCTTTGTGGTCAAAACTGGATTTGCCCAGGGGTCACAACTTTTTTGTTGGTTTTTATGGAAAAAAATTGTATGCCCTCAAGTTTGAAACCAGTTGGCCAAATAATGTAATGTTTGGCTTGTAGTGTTTTTACGAATTAGTCAGTGGAGCAATACAGGGCCATCATGGCCCTCTTGTTTTTTTCTTTTAGCATCATGAATTCATAATTATTTTTTTTTTTGTAACAATAAAAGTAAAATCACTGCCAGTAAAGCAATTCCAGGCCCTCAAGGGTCTCTAATTATAATGCTTTAGAGATCAGCAGCAAAGCGTGTACATTTATGGACCGATGAATTTTATCTGTTGTTGATTCCAGATACAAAAACCTATTCAACCAACAGTCAGCAATGCATCAGTGGTTACCATCCCAGCCAGACCAGGCGCCAGTCAAGTAAGACAGTTGAGTGTACAGCAGGGAAATATGCAACAAATCCATGTACCAGGGAATAAGTTTCATTATATCAGACTGGCTGCACCATCTACCTCTGCTCAAGGTATTAAACTTCAGAGTACGAAATTGTCAGATTAAATGAATATTTTCAGTTTGTTATAAGAAGCTGAATGTTTTAGTTGATCAGGTCATCAAGCAAAATAGGTGCAGTGTAGATCCATGATCATACTGCACAAATTGTGCAGTCCATGCCAGGTCTCCACATTGTATCAAAGGTGTAGAGTTCTGTAAAGTCCTGTAAGTCTTAAACCTTTCCCAAACAACAAATTTTGGACTCTTCAAACTGAAAGAGTTTGCAGACGATAAATTTAGATTTTGAGAAAATGGCAGAAAGTTCTCAAAAAAGGTAGAAAACACTGGGGGAAAAGGAGAAATTGGTCGTTATGAGCAATTTCTCCTTTTCCCACAGTGTTTTCAAAATATTTTTACTGCAGACACGTAACAACCAGGGCTTGTTTGGGAAAGGGTTAAACATTGCATTATAAAAATTCAGACTTGTCCAAATTCTAAGTATTTGCAGACAATGTGGCTCAAAATTTCAAATGATGGAGGCAGAGCTTTGTTCCCATCTAAAATAGAGAGGCCAATATTTGGTGACTTCCCAATTTTTGCTAGTTTTGGTGAAATTTCCCGATTGTGGTGAAAGAATTTCCCATAAGAGATTGCAGAAGTCCATATTCAGTTAAAAAATAAATATCTAGAAATCTATTTTACATGATCAGACATTAAGTTTTGTTAATTAGCAGTGGTTGAAATAGAAATCAGGCTTTTTATTGAATTATACAGAATTAGCTGACAGCGGCTAAAATGTTGCTATTTCTTGGAGCCATTTGGTTTGTTGGAGGCAACCTTAACCGAGCCAATTTATTTTCAACACGCTGCTGTAGGCGACATAGACTGGCATCAATCATCTTCTCCGTCTGTCTATCCATATGTCCATTTCTTGTGAATGCAACTCCTCCCTCATAAAGATTTTGTTGATGGATTTGGATAAAATTTTCACACAATGTTTCTCATTATGTGACCTATTGCATATTGTCAAGGTTTTGCTATTCGTAGCTGCTTCATGGAAAATGGAGGCTTCATGTTATATTTTTAACCATTTCTTGTGAATGCAACTCCTCCCACATTTCTAGGCGGATCTGGCAGGGTCCAAAAATTTCAGAATTCTTACTTGTCCTCTTGGCATTTTGCACTCGTCCTATAATTACACAAAGAAGGAAAATCCACTTGCCCTTACCAAAATTTTACAAGTAAGGATAAGTGGATTTTTTGGACCCTGTCTGGATGAAATTTTAAGAGATCATGTGACCCAGTGCATTTTGTCAGGGTTTTGGAATTTATTACTAGGCCTATTTCATGGCAAAAGGGGGTATCATATCGAATTTAATGCATCGTTTATCCATCCATCAGTTCATGTATAAACCTTCTAGATCAGAAGTAATACAACTAAAAAACTAGCACAATATATCCATTGAGCTACCATGGCAGGTGCTAGAAATTCCAACACTTTAGTCTCTATAGCTAGCTGCTTGAAAAAGCAGCCATATGGCAGCATTTAAATTGTGAAGACGGCACTCTTGTATTTTTTGCTTACCTTAGCATGAAGTGCTAAGGTGAGGTATTGCGATCGGTCATTGTCTGGCGCTCATCAGTCTGTCTCCGCCTGTCCATTATTCCTGAAAACATCTCCTAAACTGCTTTGTCAGTCTTGATTGGCAGGAATGTTCCTTGGGTGAAGCTTTACCAAAAATTGTTAAAAGAATTGAATTAACTTGTTAACTCTTGCTGCCATGGCAACAGAAAGGAAAAAAATAACAAAATCTTTGAAAATCTCCATTCTGAAACTAGAATATGTAGAGCTTTGATATTTTATATATAGCATCTCCTAGTGGGCCTGTATGGCCCCCGCAACTGTATTTTTGTGGGGCGACATTTCCAAAAATATTGTGGTAATCCCGTGATTGAGCAGCCTACGCACAACACTGTTAACAGCATTATTCTTCTTTTTTCAATACAAGTTAATTGTCAAAAAAAAAAAAATCACTATTCACATGAGTGTCTCTGTTAATAGCCTGAATTTAATCACATAAAAGAATAAAAAGGCTTTTTTTTGTAAATTGTAATGGGAACCTTTTTTTCTTTTTGAAATTTATTGTCATAAAAGCTGCCATTTATAGGGGCCTGAAAAGCCCCATATTTGCATGGTACTTAAATGTTTGTGTGTTTCAGGTGCTAGAACTCAAGTAATCCAGACTAGACCTGTACTTTCTTCTTCCTTGGTGTCTGGAGCCAATAATCAGCAACAGATGAAAATAACCATACCAACCCAGTCTAACACACAAGTAGTAAGTGACTGCAAAACTTGTCATATGTTATAGCCCTAAAGACCCATTAACCCTTTCCCAAACAATCCCTGGTTTTTACGGGTCAGGAATAGAATCCTTTTGAAAACATTGTGGGAAAAGGAGAAAATGCTGGTAACCAGCATTTTCTCCTTTTCCCACAATGTTTTCTGCCCTATCATATAGAAAAACCATCTTTTTAGCAGCAGATAATTTGTCATTTGCAAAATGCTTTCAATTTGGTCTGGTCCAAAATTTGCCGTTTGAGAAAGGGTTAATGGCCAAAAAGTGTTGCATGTGTTGACATAAAGTTAAATTTAAGTCATACCATTGTGAAGCTGACAATCTGCTATTGAATGGTCAGTCCAAGGTACAGAAAAATTCATTTTATGACCAGGCAAAAAGTAAACAAAAAAGAGAATGACCTTGCAACTTCTAACCTGGTTTCTAAATTGATTTCTCTGCCAATGACTAACACGGGGATGGACCAGTGACAGATTGTCAACATCATTATAATTTCTATACCTTTGAATTGGTATGATTTAAATTTAAAAGCATTTTAACACTGGCTTTATTTACTTATTGCAGTTGTTTTTACTTTAACCTTCTACCGATTGGCAAGATTTTAAAATGGTCCAAATTTAAAGCATTTGCAGACGTCAAAATTAATGTGACTGAAAAATTGATATCTGTTTTTGGAAGGATAGAAAACATTGTGGATAAAGGAGAAAATGCTGGTTGCCAGTATTTCTTTCTTTCCCCACAATGTTTTCAAAAGGCTTCTTTTTCAGGGTTGTTAAAAGTCAGGATTGTATGGTAATGAGTTAAACAGCAGACCAATACTGATAGGTGACTTGCAGACTTTCTGGAATAAAATTGGACTGCCTCAGGCTCAAGAACCCTCTGACTCTTAATATG